>JAESUZ010001861.1:0-1200000 GCA_017311185.1 Proteles cristata cristata | reverse complement strand
TGAACCAGCACATTTCCTAAGGGGTGCGCTCCAGGAGAGAGAACATAGCGCCAGCAAAATGCAGCTGGAGAACTTGCTTCGTGAGAGGCAGGGCCCAGGACACAGGGAAGGAGCCCAGACAGCCAGTTCTGCTCAGTCTCAGAGGACTTACGGACCACATGACTCTCTAAAGAAGGAGCTCAGAAAAGAGATATAGGTCCCCCAAAATGATTCAAAATAAAATATGGACACAAAAAAAACAGACAGAGCCCTGGAAGACTGTAAGTGGAAGAGAAAAAAACCTCAAAAACCAACCCATTATAACATTGTACATATTTGTATAATTTTGAAAATTAAAAAAGAAAAAAGACTTGTGTTGTTAGTTTTTGATGACTGATTAGGAGGAAGTTAAAAAGGAAGGCCCAGAATCCTGTGCCTGTATTGCTTAGCTGAGCATGGGGAGGGGCGGGGGGTTAGCTGGGGGGGAGGGGGAGGGTTGTAAAGGCCAAAGGTCAGGCCACACCCAGGAGTGGGTGATGGTGGATCTGCCTGGGAGATGGACAACGTCACAGACAAGAAGGGGACAGATCTGTCCCTTTTCAATGCAAAGGTCCAAAGAGTCCCTGTAGCCCATGCACCTAAGGACCAGTGAGGCCAAGGGACAAATAAAGGGACAGAAATGAACTGTTCTGGTGACGGCTGAGTGAACCCCCTGTGCTTGGAGGCCACCGATGTAGATACAGGGACAGGTAGTTATTTACACGGTTACAAACCCCCTCCCCGCAAAACACTTACTCCTTACAGAGGGTAAAAGAGTAACTTCAACAAGTATGGACAAATTTATACACACGACTGTCCTTTTCCTGGACATATTCTGATTGTAGCATTGGATTTAGAGTCACTTCACGCCCTCTAGAATGGAAGGGTCATTCTCTCACATATAAAACATTGAAATGGTGTCCCCCCCCCCCCACATAATCTCAAAAGAGAAAGGAAAGCCACAGATTTAATAGGAAATGTAAAGTGCAAACAGATAGGATGTGGATCAGGCGATGGTCCAACCGTGTCTTCAATCTTTTACGTTGAGTGAATTCTTTCTCGGACGCATGGACGCACAGACACAGCAGAAGGTGGCATCAATCGGTGGACCTCTGTGCAGCTGGTCCATCGGGGGTTTGGGTCCATGCGGACACACTCTGAAGCTTTTTGGTTTATTCAGATTGCTCCTTACTGGTTGGAAAACCCATCATTGGGTTGGAAAGCCCATCATTGGGTTGGAAAACCCATCATTGGCCAGAGTCCTGAATGATACAAGAGTCATTTATCCTTGGTGGAGCCAGTTGAGGGTCGAAAAGAGAAGAGGTACCAGGAGGATCCACACAGCTGAGATTACAGGTGTGGCTGAGGACCGATGGTGGAATGAGAATATACCTTTTCCCTTCTCTGCTTCTACAGTGGAGGCCATGGTCCTAGACCTATAAAGAGCAGTGAGGGAGCCAGAGTTTATTCCTGACATCAGGATGTGGGGAGTCCTCACCTAACAGGGACCCCCACCTGTCTTGGAAATGTAACCACTGCCCATTCCCTGATGAGAGCTCAGAGGGTGTGAGGGTGTCCATGGCAGGGGTCTGTGGTTCTCCTGCTCAGGCTGACTTATCCCCCCTGGAGTCCTCACGACTCCCCACAATGCAGTCACAGCAGGACCCAAGCAGGGGCAACTTCACAAAGGTCAAGAGCACAAAGTGAAGGTTGTGAAGCAGGGCCCTGAGCAGGGAACATGGTGACAGGAGTGAGGTCCCTCTTCAGGCAACACCCCAGGCCCTTCCTGTCCACCCTCATTCCCGCACCCTGACCTGGAAGACAGAGAAGTCCCAGTCCCTGCCCAAAAGCCCCTCTGTGGGCACAGCCATGTTGCCCGAGTTGAAACATGCAGGGGCCTCCCAGCAGCCTTAGCCTGGGCTCCAGAACCTCTGTACCCTGATTTCATCCTGTTTTGGGAGCTGCTTCCCTCAAATCCCCTCCGCCTCCGCAGCAGGCCAGCCAGGATCACAGGTTTGCCTTCACCTGTCTTTTTGATTCTACTTCTGTCCCACCTTATTTAAATTCTACCCTCCTTCAAGCTCAGATCTCATATTACCTCTTTGAAGCAGAGGAAGATACCCCACCCTCATAGCCTGGCTGAATACCTTCTGGTTTCCCCTGGGAGGGGTCTTTCCCAGCTCTGAACCCCATCTGGTAGCACATAGGAGGTGCACTACCTCCTACACCCTGGACAGTGGACACGTGGTCTATGCACCATTGGGCCCTTGCTCACATATGTCCACCTGGAAGTCCCCATCAGTATCCAGAGTCTGACTCCCTCAACCTCTGCCCCGTCCACCCCCACAAGCAGTGCCAGGATCCCCCTGCGGGCTGGCTTTGTTTTCTCCTTCTGCCTGCCTTGAGCAAGATGTGTCATGTCCATCTCACAGGGGGTTTACTCGAGAGAGAGGACATGCTGCTTCGTACTTCCTAAATTATTCTTGAACCCACTGTGCTCTGTTCCCATGCTGCACTTCCAGTGGGGCTGCTCCCCATCTCTCCACCCACAGGCTTCATCCTCTGCCCTTCAGTCCCCTAAAAGTCCTGCATCCTCCCCTCCCGACTGCACAGAACAGCTGGTCTTTAAATAGTCGCAAGCAGGGCAGAGGCCAGTCATGAAGCATGAACGAAGTGCCTGGCCTCATTCGCACACATGACTGAACACAATGTCCAGTGGGGAGGCTCCACAGAATAGGGTTCTTGAGAAGGAAGAAGGAAGGACTGGAAGGGGGTGGTGAAAGGGGCTTCTGGGAGGAAATGCACCTTCACCATGAAATCTGATGGGGTGAAACTGGGGCAGGGTGGTGTTTACCCTTTTAGGAAAGAGTTAATAGATTGTTCTTTGGATGTCTGTTGAGGGGGTGGGCTTCAGGTTGATGGCCCAGCCTCTCTACCATGATGGAGAAAGGGCAGGAATTCCTACTCCTTCCCAGCATTTCCTGAGAACTTGGGAAGGGAGGGCTGGATCCGTGGGGCAGGTACCTGCCCTTGACGCTCTGTGGGCAGAATGACTCCCCCCTCAAAAATGTCCTAATCCCCAGACCTTTGAATGTGTTAGATTCCTTGGCACAGGAGAATTAATGACGCAGATGGATTTAAGATTGCCAAGCAGCTGACCTTGAGATGGGGAGGTGATCCTGGGATATCTGGGTGGTCCCTATGGAAACATCAGTGTCTTAATAAATGAAGAACATGGGAGAGCCAGGGTCAGAATAATGTGGTGAGAAGGACTTGGCCACCCCTGCTGGCAGATGGAAGAGACCATGAGCCAGGGATGCAACACCCTTCAGAGGCTGGAAAAGACAAGGAAGTGCTTCTCCCTTAGAGCCTAGGAGGAACCAGCCCTGCCAGCACCTTGAGTTTAGCCCAGTGATACTCACCCCATACCTTGACCTCCAAAACCTTAAGATCATAACATTGTTTTGTCTTCAGCCACCAGGGTGGTGGTGATTTGCTCCAGCAGCCACAGGGAGCTAATCCAGAGCTTGTCCCTTCTGGCAACTGGAGACTGAAAGCACCTGTGTCTGTTTTGGCTTTTTGAGGGTCAGGAGGCAGGGCCAAAGGAGACCAGAAGCTTCTCTCCTGCAGCCCAGCTGAACAACGTTGCTTAGGTTTCTGGTGGGGAGGGGGAGCTCTTTAAGGACTCAGAGGTATAAAGAGGGGGCCCAGTGTAGACTTTTCTGTTTCTCCCCTGCACAGGAAACATCAGAGGAGCCAGTGGGGTCCCTGTCAGAGTGCCCTGAGGGGAGCTGTCTCAGGGCAGCAGTGGGAAATTTCTGAGGGGTGCACTTCTGCTCACCTGGTTAACGGGCTATTCAAATCCACGGGCTGGCTGCTATTGATGTCCTGGGTAAATGGAAAAGTGGAGGTCCGACTGGGTAGTGTTGTTGCTATAGTCTTGGGAGACTCTGTTCGATTGGGTGCTAAACACAGGGAACAGAGCAAGGTTCTGAGTATCACAGGCGGCTCCCGTGGTCTTCTCCACCCCCCACCCCCAGGGGTGCAGAACTTTCTGTCTTAGTGCCACTGCTCAGCCACTTGGTCTTCTCTTGCATCTCTTTGGAATTATTCCAAACATACAGTTACTTCTTTGCAGAGAAACACCAGTTTGCCACTGTATGAGATATTGTGGTTGCTGGTTATGTAGGAATTTCCATTCAGTTGAATTTCAGGGTCCTGTTGGGCACAGCTGAGCATGTCAGAACCATGTCCCTAATCCCTGGAGCCTTAAATCAGCCAGGCCAGCTCTTTTCTGAGTCTCAGCCTGGCCTGTAGCAGCCTCGTGCCACCTGCCTGAAGCGACGTGACCCACGAGCTGGCAGGCCCAGGGTTCCCTGTCTCCTGGAGCCACCGAGTGCGCACAGTCTCCAGTTCCCCCCCAAAGTCCTTCCCGCCTCCCTGGGGCTTGCTTTCTTACTTCTCCAGGCCTGTCCAGGGAAGGCCGTCCGGGTTAAGGGCCCAGACTCCCATTCTCTGGCACCAACTCCTCCTCTACTCTTGCACACATCCACCACCTTTTTGTCCTGTTCAGTTAATTTCTAGAACATTCTAAGGCCAGCATCCTTCCCCACTGCACACATTTGTACACCATATTTGCATATGTTAACTTTGAAGAGACTTTTCTCTGCTTTAGAAACGGAGTCCTGAGTAGCAGGTGTATTACCTACCTAGTGTCTGTGTGTCTGTGTGTTGGAGACAAGACACAGGGGTCCCGAGGTGGAGCTGCGGGGCAGGGGCTACAGTCCGACTCTCTTTCCAGGCTCCTCTCTTCCAGACCTTAGTGTTTCTGGGGCAGCTCAGGGGAGCCAGAGGAGAAGGTGCCTGCACCATGGTGGAACCTGCCATTCCTTCTCACCCAAATGGGTTCACAGTTCCTCACCTGTTTTTTTGTGCTGATGTTGCCAGAGGGAAGAGGGGAGCCAGGAGGGGGTATGGAGAGGGTCTCTTCCCTGTAGTTGAAACCATCAGGATCATAGTTTTCTAGCATCCCACTCTCCTCTGCATGCCTGACAATGCCCCATGCAGGCTGAGATGTGATGAGAATGGACGTGACCAGGAAAAGAGGAGTTGCCTTCCCTGGCCAAGTCTGTCCTTCTCTGTTCTCTCCAGGGAGACCAGGGAGAGTGGTGGGGAGGTGTGGGGGCTTGCACTTTCTTCCAGTCTTTCCCAGAATCTTGGTGGCTCCCCACTTGCATGTGCACACACACACTCACACAAGCACTCGCACACGTATAGTCTCAGACAAATTTCGAGACTCCTCTCCATCCATCAGAGAAGGCAAAGAAACAGTGCTGACTCCTCTGGGGGGTGGATCCCAGGGCCTCAGAGCACAGGATGGGTAGTGCCTACCTGGAGTGACAATCACAGAAAATTTGAACCCCAGGTCAGTGCCAAATTGCTCGATCCCACACCAGTAGATGTCTGTATCATCACGCTGGAGATTCTCCAAGGTCATGGTGAATGTGTGTTGGCTGTGATTATCCTGGATGGACGCTCGGCCCTTCTTCACCAGTTGCTCTGACCCGGTGGTTTTAACAAGGATTTTGCAGGAATCCCAGCCATTTCCACGACACCACCACTTCTTGTGGGATTCCCATCCGCGACCATATGTACAGCGCACAGTCAGTGTGCCTCCCTCTGTGCCTCTCACCTTTTTTCCCTCACAGGTGGAGAAATGGCCTAGAAAACAGAAACTCAACATGCATCTCCTTTCTGGAGCCCAGAGCTGACCTGGGCGCTGCTGGGGCTTCTGGCCCTGCCCTGAAGACCAGCCAG
This sequence comes from Proteles cristata cristata, assembly GCA_017311185.1. NCBI lineage: Eukaryota > Metazoa > Chordata > Mammalia > Carnivora > Hyaenidae > Proteles > Proteles cristata. The sequence continues at coordinate 1,194,165 of JAESUZ010001861.1, read as the reverse complement.
GAGCCTCTGCCGTCTGTCTAATCGCCACATCCCGCCTGTCACTTAATCCCCTACAGAATTTCTTTCGCTGTCACCTCTCTCATGAAGTCCCTCTTCGGTCTCCTAACTGCCCAATACAGGGGCGTCTGCTCACCCACCATCCTAATGACCACCGTCCCCTGCCCACCCTCAGGCAGCAGCTCTTCCTGGCAGCATAGAGCTCACATTGCAGCCACAGGGGTATTTCTGAACCCCACAGTTGGTGAGACAGCATGGACCCTCCCCATTGATGCCCCTGATACTGTAAAACCCACACACTTACAAACTCTCAGCCTCTGAATAGACATGTGGCATGGAACTAAACACACACACACACACACACACACACACTCATTCACTTGCACAGGCAATTGCTTGTTGTTGTTTTTTTTACCTACACACCTTGCTCTTCTGTCTCTTCATACCTTTGTACAAGCTCTTCCCTCTACACAGAATCTGCTTTCTTCTCTGCTTGAAGGAATCAAACCCTTATATTCATCTTTCAATGCTTAGCTCAAACAGGTTCTCCTCTTCTGCAGCCAACTTGGTCACTCCCAGTGCAACCAGAGCCCTTTGTCTCTGTCTCGGGTGTTGTGCTAATGACAATGGATGACAGTCTGTCATTAGATCATCCAGATCAGAGATCCAGGCAGGCTGATGTATGAAGATGAGCAAGTCTCCAGAAAGCCTGTCACATCCTGCTTTTGTTGCATGTCTTCCTCCCTGGTGTCTGAGCTCTTCAGAAGAGAGGATCCTGGCTTGAGCTACAAGTCAGGACCAAATGTGTAGGCTTAAATGATCCAGATGCCACCTTGACTGAGTGGGTCTCTGTTGGAGACAGAGCATCTGTACTTCTTCAGAGTTCCTCAGGTATTCATGCATTTATGCATGTGCATATATATGTGTGCATGTGTGCAACTATCTATCATCCATCCATCCATCCATCCACCCATCCATCATCTGGCTTAGGATCTATCTGCCACAAGGTGACAAACTGTGCCCTAGAAAACAGACACCGTTTGTGCTATTTAATTTTATTTCCTTCCCCCACAAACAACTTAGTACCTGTCAGATAACAAAACGTTAAGAAAAACAATTTTAATGAATAAGTGTCTGGATGAATGAAAGGTTCTGCCATTTCCCCCCACACAGACCCTGTCCGTTTCCCCCTCCTCCACCCCGCAGATGCTCGATCTTAGAGGCCCTGCCTCACTCACCCTGGACGACAAGAAGCAACAGAACCGGGAGCAGACACATGTCCTGCCTGGTGGTCTCCCTGCTGTTCGGCAAATGCCAGCTGCCCTCTGGGGACTTGAACTGAGCTCAGAGTCACACTGCCCTCTATTTCTCTAAAATATTCTTCTTCGTTTCTTTCGTCTCCTTTTCTTAATAATTTTTCTTCAGTTACTTCCTGATTTCATTCATTGATTGCAAAGCAGTGCTGTCTGTTGGGAGCTTATGGTTGAAATGATGAGGTGTCCCCCCCTCCTTGCTCTGGCCCCTCAACTCAGCAACCCCTGGAGTGTGACCCTGAAGACCTTCTCTCCGAGGAAGGCCTCTGCACCTCCCCTCCCTAGCACCACCTCCAGTCTGTGCACACCTACTTCCTGTCCCCACCCATCTCCCAGCCCTGTTCTCCATCTCCATTGGCTATTGGTGCCTTTATAGAACTGTCCACTCAGATGTGCTCCAAATGCCATTTCTTGTCATCTTCACTCCGAAAGTGAATCTGTCCCAACACCTGGGTCCTGGGCCCAGGGCTTCCTCAAGCCCCTATCTGCCCCCACCACACTAGTCTTCCATAGACAAAGGCCATGGGTCTTCTGCCTGCCACCTGCCACCCAGATGACCTTGCAAGGGTGGGGGGCTTGGAAGCGGAGCAGCCCAGGGCTTTTCCAGAGGAGTAGGAGAGGGTGTGGTGGGCCAGCCCTGGGAGGGAAGAGGAGCAAGAATCCCTGTCCCTTCAAGGTCCTTCTGGCTGGGCTGAGAATCAAGTTGACATGAGACAGATTAACAAGAGAAAATCAAATATAATAGCATACGTGCAGAGAGTCCACATAGACATGACAGTCAGGCAAAAAGAGGTACAAATGGCATCCTGAATGTAGGAGAAAGTGGGTAGGGGTCTGAGATTTCAAAGGGAAGGAGCACAATTCACAGGAAGATGAAACCATTAAGTGTTCGGTGCATATAAGTTTGCCCTGCCATGTAGCTGCATTACTCAGATAACATTTATCCTTTGTAATAATCCTTATTCTGCAAAAAGTCTTCCAATTTAGAGCCTTTATGTCATTAGGGAGGAACAAAAGTTTCTTTGGAGCCCACAGGGTCTTATTATACTTCACAATAATCGTCATGTCAAGGTGGCCTCTCTGGGGGCCTGACTTAAGTTCCTATACTTCTGTTTATGTCCACGTGTGAGGGCTGAGCTTTCTCCTGGGATTCAGGCCCCAGGGAACCCTGAATTTATGAACTGGTGGTGGGCAGAAATACTGGTCTCCCCTCTAACTTTACCCACTCCTCTTCCTTTCTCGAAGTTGATTGAGGTGTAATTGAGATAAAATAAACCACATACGCTTAAAGTGCAGAGTTTCAAGCATTTTCCTTGTTGATTTTACTACTTCTCAAATCTTACATGTGGTACAACTTTGTGATGCTGGTCTATTTGTTTAACACACACACACACACACGCACATCATTTCACGGAACCACCACCACAAACATGGAAAGCCATAATGCTATCCCTTCGCCTGAAAGGTCTTTAACTCTGACTTCTTCCTTAATGGCAGGCAGTCCAGCTGGTGGGATTAGGCCTTCAAGTGCTGATGTGGCTTCTGTGCACTGTGGTTCCAAGGTGCAATGGTTCAGGATTCTGGAGCCTTTGCAGGTGCTCTTTGTATGTGCCCCCATGTGCGCCATCTATTGGCCAGTCTGTGGCCGGCGATGGTCTTCAACAAGTTCTCAAAGTCCACTATTCTCCTCAGGGTCTGATCAGGAGTGCACACTGGGGAGTGATCCTGGGAGATCAAAGGTCCTTTCTTCAGCTGCTTTCTCTTCTCCATCCTTCCAATACCGTCCCCAGCTTTCAGAACCTCTACCCGCTTCCTCCCCGGTCCTTTGGTTGGGAAACTTGGAGAGCTGAGGCTTTTCTCTCCCCAGTCGGCTGTGTATTTCCTGTCATTGGGTTTGCATCCAGAGACAAGCAGCAGCAGAACAAAGAGAGAGGGCATGCGCTGGTATTTTCACGCCCCCCACCCCCACCCCCAGCCCCCAACTCCTCCCCAGGTCTTGAGACCCAAGCTCTTCTGGGCAGCAAGGACCTTCCTCCTTCAGAGTTCCAGCTGTCGGCCCCTAGCGGCAGCGGGTGGAATTGCAGCTTCTGTCCTGAGACTTGCTGGGGACCAGGTTGGGAGGGAAAGAAAACACAAACACCAAGAAAACATGGGAATCTGACACACTCCCCCCCCTTCCATTAGTTCTTCGTTTTTCTGTTCCTCCTGAGCTCTTAAGGTCCTGCTGAGCGTGCACTTTCAGGATGTGGGCTGCAGGGTTCCCGCTCAGGCAGGAGGATATAAAAGGAAATATAACCTGAAAACTCACAGCGGGACTGGCCTTATACTTGGGCTGGCTTCCTTCCCCGGTCTCTTACTACGGCTCATTTTGCAGAACACTCAGACAGCAGCTCCATGTATTCTGCCTGGGTTCTCGGTTATAGTCAGGGAGGGAGGTCTGGTGACTTCATCTTACCTGAGCTGGAAGGATACTGCACAGATTTTCAAGAACGAAATTCTGGAAACAGTTCAAAGGCCAGAAATACAGGAGTCGTTCATTGTGCTACAGCCACACAACGGAGCACTAAGGCAACTCTTTCAAGGAATAAATAGCACGGGTGTGATGGCTTGGAATGATTTCCATGATAAAATATAAAACCTTTTCATTGGAGTAAGAAATACACACAGAAAGTGCATACATCAGAAGTGCAAAGATCAATGCATTTGCAGAAACAAAACATGCCCATGCCACCAGCACCCTGATCCAGAAACAGACATTCCCATCCTGAAGTAGGCTCTTTACCTTCATGAAATATTTGGAGAAAATGAGACAGTTAAAGAAGTTGCTGGAAGCTACCTTCAAAGCTCTTTACTGTGGAATTTATAAGATGCCTCTGCTGGCTCATGTGAAAGCATAGCCTGTAGTTCAAGAGGGGAGGGAAGCCTGAAAGAAATTGGTGCCGTACACATACCAGTTTCTCAAGGTGTTTTGTCCCCACATTTCAGAACCCCAACCAGCTATGTTTTAGCTCATTATTAATTAAAATCAGATAACAAACAATGATCAGATATTGAGGTAGGATTGTAATATGAAGGAGAAGGACCAAAGCAGACCAGACCAAACCAAAGCATGACCACAGTGTAAGGAGATTTTTCAAAAACATCAGCAAGCAGAGAATAAAAAGGAGGCTTGAAATAAAAGTATAATTCCTAAAATGAATATTTCATCCAGGATTACAAGAGAGAATAAAAGCCCAAAATTATATTTTTTAAAAACAATCTCCCAGTGTTATTGCTGGGTCATAGGGGAGTTCTATTGCTAGGAATTTACCCAAGGGATACAGAAATGTTGATGCATAGGAGCACATGTACCCCAATGTTCATAGCAGCACTCTCCACAATAGCTAAAACCTGGAAAGAGCCTAAGTGTCCATCAACAGATGAATGGATCAAGAAGATGTGGTTTATCTATACCATGGAATACTACATGGCAATGAGAAACAATGAAATCTGGCCATGTGTAGCAACATGGATGGACCTTGAGGGTGTTATGCTGAGCGAAATAAGTCAGGCAGAGAAGGACAAATATCATATGTGTGCACGTATAGGAGGATTAGGAGGAACTTAACTGAGGACCAAGGGGGAGAAGAAGGGGGAAATGGTGGGGGAAAGGGAGAGAGGCAAACCATGAGAGACTCTTGAATGCTGACAAAAACTGAGGACTGATGGATGGAGGGGGAGGGGGGATGGGCATGGAGGAGGGCACTCGTGGGGATGAGCACTGGGTGGTATGTGGAAACTAATCTGACAATAAACTATTTGTAAAAAATAAAAATAAAAAAAATAAATAGTATTGACTAAACTGATTAAAAAAAATAATAATCTCCCACAAGGTAGACCCAAACTCACAAAGGCAGAAAACATAAAAGAAAAGGGAGACAAAGAAATTGATTCAGAGGGGAGAGGAAAAGGGAGCAAGGGACAGTCAGGAGGGGACATCTGAAGGAACAGGGGACGTCTGTGGGAAAGTCATGTAGGAATCATTAGCATAAGCGGTTTGGGGCTGGGAAGTGGCCAGCAGCCCACAGTCAGGGGAAATCTGCCAAAGGGTGACAGAGGAAGCATCTGATGGGAATGGACCACTTCCTTATAATCCCCCAATGGCACCGCTTCCTCAGAGGGACTCAGGACCTCAGGGGATGCCAAGAGGAAGAGCCAGAGGGCAGGATCAGGGCTGAACCAGGGCCAGGGCAGGAGAGGTGGTCTGGGATGAACTGAGGTGGGCTTCCCGGAGGAGGTTCAGGATGGGGCTGCATGTCCAGCGAGGCTGGTTGTGAGCTCTGAGTACTGATTCTTCGTCACGTGCAAACCCAACATGTGTCCATCCCTCCTTTGGACCCAACTCTGAGGTTCTGATGTCCCCTCCCTGCTGCAGTATGTCACCTGGCTTGCCGGCAACTGGCCCCCCAGGTCCTCATGCACAATTGCAATAGCACCCTGGCCAGTGGGATGCTTGGCTTCCCTAAATCACCAAAGAGACATGATGATGTCAGCCATATGCTCCCAAAGAAGGCACTGATTTTCTTCTAATTAATGAAACTAGGAAGTAACTGAAGGAAAATTTTAAGGGAAGTACATGAGAGAAACTAAAAAAATGAAAACAGAGGCTGTTTGCCTCTGAGTTCAGTTCAAGTCCCCAGAGGGCAGTTGACATTTGCTGAGCACCAAGGACACAAGCCAGGCAGGCAGGACATGTGGTTGCTTTCAGCTCTGCTTCTTCTCATCATCCAAGGTGAGTGGCTTGGGAGCTTCAGGACTGAGCCTCTGCAGGGTCAGGGCAGGACACAGACAGGGTCTGTCCTGGGGAAATGGCAGAGACTTTCACTTCACCATAGACTGATGATAGACAGATGCATACATGCACATATATGCTCACATATGTAGATGCATGAATTCCTGAGGGACTCTGAAGAAGCACAGGTGCTCAACCTCCAGCTGAGACCCACTCAGTCAAGTTGAGGTTCAGATATAGGGATCAATTAAAAGGACAACTGGTCTTGATTTGTCACTCAAGCCAGGAAGCACTGTTCTGAAGAGATCGGACAACAGGAAGGAAGACAGACAGCAAAACCGGAGTAACAGGCTCTCTGGAGAATTGCTTGTCCCCACACATCAACCTGCCTGAGTCTCTGCTCTGGATGAGCCAAAGACAGGACCCCATCCAAGGTTATTAGCTCAACTGCCCAGACAGCGATGAAGTGCGCTGGTGGCACCGGGAAGGACGAAGTTGCTGCAGAACTGGAGAAACCATAGAAGAGACGCAGTTTGAGCCAACCTTTGAAGGAGAATATAAGAGTTTTCTTTAAGCAGAGAAGAAAGCACATTGTAGGCAGAAGCAAGAGCTTGTACAAAGGTATGGAGACACAGACGAGCAAGGTGTGTAGGTAATAGAATCAAGCAATCACCTGTGTGACTGAGTGAGTGGTGTGTGTGTTTAGTTCCATGCCACATGTTGATTCAAAGGTTGAGGGTTTGTAGGTGAGTGAGGGTTAGAGTGTCATGGGCTGGGATGAGGAGGGGCCACAGTGTCTCACCAGCTCTGGGGTTCAGAAATACCCCTTCTGGCTACAGTACGAGCTCTGTGCTGCCAGGAAGAGCTGCTGCCTGAGGGTGGGCAGGGAACGGTGGTCAGTAGGATGGTGGGTGAGCAGAGACCCCTGTATTGGGCAGTTAGGAGACCCAAGGGGGATTCACAAGTCAGGTGACAGCAAAAGAAATCCTCCAGGATGAAGGGACAGGAGGGATGTGGCAATTAGACAGGACACGGGCTCCTGGCTGGTCTTCAGGGCAGGACCAGAAGCTCCAGCAGTGCCCAGATCAGCCCTGGGCCAAAGGAAGGATGGGATACATGTTGGGTTTCTGTTTTCTAGGCCATTTCTCCACCTGCCAGGAGGAAGCGGAGAGAGGCACACACAGGGGCACACTGACCACATCCAGTGAGTATAGCCCAGGATGGGAATCCTAGAAGAATGGTTTTGTTGTGGGAATGACTGGGATTCTTGCAAAATTCTTGTTAAAACCACCGGGTCAGAGCAACTGGTGAAGAAGGGCCGAGTGTCCATCCAGGACAATCACAGCCAACCAACATTCACCATGACCTTGAAGACTCTCCAGTGGGACGATGAAGACACCTATTGGTGTGGGATTGAGCGAACTGGCACTGACATAGGGCTCAAATTTTCAGTGATTTTCAACCCAGGTAGGGACTACCCCTCCTGTGTGCTGGGGCCCTGGGACCTACCCCCAGGGGAGTCAGGACTATTTCTCTGCCTTCCCTGATGGATGAGAGGAGTCTCAAAACTCCCCTGAGACCACACATGTGCATGTGCATGTGCATGTGCTTGTGGGAGTGTGTGTGCCTATGTGAGTGTGAATGGAAAGCACCAAGCATCTGGAAAGGACTGGAAAAAAGAGTGAGCCCCCACACCTCTGCACGTCTCTATCTGCTCTCCCCAGAGGTAGCAGACAAGGGTAGACTTGGCCAGGACAGGCTTGTCCAGAGAAGGCAACTCCTCTTTTCCCGATCATGTCCACCCTCAGCACATCCCAGCCTGAGTAGGGTCTTGTCGGGCTTGCAGGGAGGGTGTGGCGATAGAAAGCCATGATCCTCCATCTCTTAGATGCTCTCATGGCTCCCAGCACCTCCTCCAGGACAGGATGGAGACTTTCTGGGCACGTGTTTCTCTGCACAGCTCAGTGCCTGGTCTACTGCCCACAGAGATCCAGGTGATGGTCCCAGTTCCAGCCCATGGGCCAAAGGACCCTTCTCCCATGGGGCCCAGAGACCCCAATTCCTGCCAGTGCTTTCCTGGACCTCTGGTGCCCTGTGTCCCTGCTCTTTCTGGAGTTTGGGTCTGGGACTCAGAGCGACTGTTCCCAGGCCCTGTTCCATATCCAGTGTCAGAGGGAAGGAGTCCAGCAGAGTTGGGGTGCTGTGAGGATTCCTGAGGTCCAGAATGGTCTCCATAGTCAAAGCACTGTTTAAATCTATCAAATACTTTTGTCCGTATCTATGAGATGATCATATACTTTTTCTCTTTTGGTCTATCAATGTGGCATATTATACTTATGGATTCCCTCATAGTCAAACAATTTTGTATTCTGGGGTCACACCCATTTTGATGACGATGTATTATCTTGCATATATATCCCTGGATTCAGCTTGTTGATTTTTTTGTTGCAGACTTTTGCATTTATGTTCATGAGTGATTTTTGCTCATATTTCTTTTTTGTACTGCCCTGTCAGGTTTTGCCAGTAAGAATATGCTAGTCTTGGGGCGCCTGAGTGGCTCAGTCTTTAAGCATCTGACTTTGGCTCAGGTCATGATCTCGCATTTGTGGGTTTGAGCTCTCCATCGGGTTCTGCGCTGAAGGCTCAGTGGAACCTGCTTCAGATTCTGTGCCTCCCTCTCTCTCTGCCCCTCCCCTGCTCATGCTCTGTCCCTCTCTGTCTCTCAACAGTAAATAAAGGTTAAAAAAAGGAGTCTCATTAAATGAATTTGGGATTGCATCTTCTTATCCTATGTTCTGGAATTTTCTGTGTAAGGTAGACATTATTCCTTAACTGTTTATCTCCATTCAAGCTTTGTGGTTCTGGAGGTTTCTTTTAGAGAGGTTTATTTTGTTTTGTTATTTTATTTTATTTTATTTTATTTTATTTTATTTTATTTTATTTTATTTTATTATTTTCGAATCCCACAGCAGTCTCTATGCTGATCACTCAGAGCCTGGACCTGCTTCAGATTCTCTCTCTCTCTCTCTCTCTCTCTCTCTTTCTCTGATCCTGTTTGTACTCTCTCTCTCTTTCAAAAATCAGTCAATAAATGAAAACTTAAAAAAAATAATGGATCTGGTTCATTTGAATAGTTGTAAGATGAATCAGGTTTTCTATTGCTATTTGTGCCTATTTTAGCATATCAGATTATTTTTGCTAGAAATTTGTTTATTCCACCTAAAATTTCAATTTTGTTGGCATGAACTTGTTTAAATATCCTTTTATATCCTATCCCGTTTTTATCTTTCCTTAGTTTTAAAATGCCCAGGATATTGTGTGATATACCTTTTTCATTCCTGGTATCAATTATTCAGACCTCTCCTTTTATCATGAATATCTTGCTAAGGTTTTGGGGTTTTTTACAAATAGAATTTTGGCTCTTTTGGTCTTCTTTATTTTTTTAATGTTTATTAATTTTTGAGAGAGAGAAAACACAAACAGGGGAGGGGCAGTGAGAGAAGGAGGCATGGAATCCAAGCAGGCTCCAGGCTCTGACCTGTCAGAACAGAGTCCGACGCGAGGCTCGAACTCACAAACTGTGAGATCATGACCTGAAATGCAGTCAGAATTTTTATTTTTTTAATTTTTTTTAATTTATGCAAAGTTTATTTTCCATTTTAATCTTTTTTTTTTTTTTACAAATAGTTTATTGTCAAATTAGTTTCCACATAACCCTCAGTGCTCATCCCTATAAGTGTCCTCCTCTATGCCCATCCCCCCCCACATCCACCAGTCCTCAGTTTTTGTCAGCATTCAAGAGTCTCTCATGGTTTGCCTCACTCCCTTTCCCCCACCATTTCCACCCTTCTTCTCCCCCTTGTTCCTCCGTCAAGTTCCTCCTAATCCTCCTATACGTGCAAACATATGATCCTGTCAATAGATGCAGAAAAAGCATTTGACAAAATACAGCATCCCTTCTTAATAAAGACTCTAGAGAAAGTTGGGATAGAAGGAACCTACTTAAACATCATCAAAGCTGTCTATGAAATGCAGTCAGAATCTTAAACAACTGAGCCAGCCAGACTCCCCAAGTCTTCTCTATTTTATATTTCCTTTCTACTTCATTAATTTTTTCTTTTCTTCATTATTTACTTCCTTCTACTTTCCTCTGGAAGTGACCATGCATTGTCACTACAGCCCAGAGTGGGAGACCTACGTGAAGTCCTGGTGTCAAGATGCTGATTCAAATGACTGTACCATCTTTGTTGGAAAACATGGATCACAGCCGAAGGGGAGCCTTCTGTTCATCAGTCAGAAAAAGCGCACATTCTCCATGTCCATGTTGGGGAAGTAAAGCAACTTTTGAGAAAAATGAGCTATTGTTTTTCTGAGTTGCTCCCAGGCCTTTTACAGGATGGCAGCCCTTCTCACACCCCTATTCTGGAAATTTAGATAAGGACCCAAGCTTAGAGTTTTTGCATAAGTTACTTCTTTGTTTTTTCTGGGGCACCTTTTAAATCAACCACTTGGACTTGATTCTGTGGAAACTCAGTGACCTCTTCCCCGATCCCCGTGTAAGTCACAGGGACCGTCACCCTGCTCTCAGTCTCCTGCTTACTCGTGGTCCAGGATGGAAGGCTGCCCTTCCCCAGGCTCATTGAATGCCTCTCCCCTGGGTCTGTAAATAATAAATTTTGAGACTCTGTTTCCATTGTGTGTGTGTATTGAAACTGTGCCTTTAATTAAAAGGTCCCTGAGTGGTTCATGTACCTAAAGTGAGAGTGTGGCTATTGAGGGAGCTACCTACCTGCCCACCCATGTGGGTGGTTTTGCCTTCTCATTCAGCAAGTGGAGATCTGCATATTCTTTCTTTTTTAAATTTTTAATAGTTTGTTTATTTTTGAGACAGAGAGAGACAGAACACGAGTGAGGGCGGGGGGCAGAGAGAGAGGGAGACATAGAATTGGAAACAGGCTCCAGGCTCTGAGCTGTCAGCACAGAGCCTGACGCAGGGCTCGAACCCACGAACTGAGAGATCATGACCTGAGCTGAAGTCGGACGCTCAACAGACTGAGCCACCCAGTGCCCCGGGGATCTGCATATTCTTAATTCCATGAACCAGCTCTGGCTTCTAAATACACCCGGAGGACAGGGGCGCCTGGGTGGCTCAGTCGGTTAAGCGTCCAACTTCTGCTCAGGCCATGATCTCACAGTTCGTGGGTTCAAGCCCTGCGTCGGGCTCTGTGCTGACAGCTAGCTCAGAGCCTGGAGCCTGTTTGAGATTCTGTATCTCCCTCTCTCTCTGACCCTCCCTTGCTCACGCTGTCTCTCTCTCTCTCTCGCTCTCTGTCTCTCAGAAATAAATAAAACATTAAAAAATTTTAAATATACCCAGAGGAACTCAGGCAAGTCAATGCAGACACAGCCTGGTGTGGGAGTAAGAGTGCTGGAGATGACTATGGGTCCAAGTTAATGTGACCATCGGCCCAGGGAAATACTCTTCCTTAATGCACCATTGGCATCTCCATGGAAAGAGGGAATTAGTGAAAAACTGGGATGATAAGCCAACGTTTATATTCATGAATTTTTAGAAAGAGAAATTTTAAGAGTACACAAAATGTAGTGTAAAAAAGTGTGTTCTGCCTTCTACTGTACTCCCCTACCAAAGGTAAGGACTATAATGTGTGTGTGTGTGTGTGTGTCTGTGTGTGTGTGTGTGTGTGTGTGTGTGTATCCGTGTCCTTTTGAGAAATCCCATGCATCTAAAGCATAGTTATGTGCATATATTCCCTCCCTCTAAGAAAAGTCACACATATTGTTCTACATCTTGGCTATTTTCAGTGAATGTATTTTGAAAATCATTCCACATGAGTATCTATAGATTTTTGTTTGTAATGGCTTCATAGTATTCCATGACAGCTACATATCATGGTTTATTTAATTGCATCAGGGGCACTTGGGTGGCTTGGTTTGTTGAGCGTCCAACTTTGGCTCAGGTCATGATGATCTCAGTTTGTGAGTTTGAGCCCCGCATTGGGCTCTGTGGTGCCTGGAGTCTGCTTTGGATTCTGTGTCTCCCTCTCTCTCTCTGCCCCACCCCCTCCCACTCATGTGCTCCCTCTCTCTCTCAAAAATAAAAATTTTAAAAACTTGAATAAAAAAACTGTTTCACTCATGACCGGCATTTCAGTTGTTTTGGGTTTTTGTTTTTTTTTTTTTGCAACTACACGCAATTGTGTAGTAAATCTCCTTGCATATGTGACTTGATGCACATTTATGAATATACCCACAGGGCCATTCCTATAAAAAATAACTGTGTGACTGGTTTGTACATTTTCCCAATTTTGATGGATATTACTAAAGAGGCTGGAAACATTTCCACCTTGTATGAATATGTTAATAAATGGTAAGCCCCCACCTCCAACATTGGGTGTTGTCATTTTTTTATCTTTACACTCTGATTGGCAGACTTGGCATATTGATTGCACATGACCTGGGCCCCCCAGCAGTGGAGAAGGCTGTAGGGGATGGAGGTGAATGAGACAGAAGGGAAGGAGTAGTTAGAGGCTGCCAAGGAGACAGCCGCCAGGTAGGTGATGCTGGGTGAGCTGAGAACAAACGAGACCCTTGCCCTCAGCACAAGGGGGAGGTTCCAGGCCCCCACCTGCTCCAGCTTGCAGACCCTCCCAGCCGCCTCTCTCCCCACATAAGACATTGGTAAATACCAACTTTTCTTCAAAAGGGGAAAAGCACCTTCCAAAGCTTGTAAGTTAAAAGAGTAAAGCACAAAGCAAATGAAGAGCAGAGTTCATGAGAGGAAATGTCCAAAGAGACACAGAAAGATCAGCACATATGAATAGTTCTACTCAGTCTCAAGGAAATGATGGACAACATTTTAGAAATGTGAAGAGAGTGAAGTACAAGGTAGAGTGATGGAAAACCAACAGGCTGACCTCAGGAAACAGAAGGAGCGGAAGAGAAAGAGCCAACGTGGCCAGAAAGAAGGAACGAGGGGAGAGAACCACAAAACCCAAAGATAATCTTGCCTGAAAACGCATAGACATGTGCCTTGTGGGCATTTCCTGAAGTGACATTCATGTGAACACAGTATAATGTGTGGAGAGGCAGACATGGGTACAGGAGACAGAGACATGATGCCACAAATGTACACTGGCTATTCCCTTGGAGGAGAACAGAGAAGCCAAAAGTTAATATAATCGAATTGAATTAAAAGCTATCTGGGAACAAAGAGATCTTTCAGCTGTCATTGGAAGCCCACCCAGTGACCCAGGAAAGGAACTGATACAGATGATCCACACTCAAAATAACATGAAGTTATGGAACCTTGTGAATAAAACTGAATCATACAAGCTGCTATCAGAAACAGTGATCAAGTCAGAAGGTCGTACCAGAAGCATCACATTGTGTGTGACAGAAATAGGCTAGCCGCATAACAACACTGCATCTCAGAAGACAGGGCGAAGAATGTATATGTTCTGAGCAAATGCCAGAATATTCTGGGAATGTTCTGACAACTGTCTCATGCATGCAAGGCCTTATGAAATACAGTGTCCATGAGCCCTTTCAAAACAGAAAATCTACATCATGATCGAAGTCTGCCAACAAAGGGTTAAGTTAAATAGTGAAAAAAGAGAAGTGATAGTCAGCAATGAATGTTTTACAATTGTAAACCCCCTAAGCAATGGTGGGAAATATTACAGAAGAGAGTATAAATATCATAGATGCAAAGAACACTATTCTAACAAAATCAGCACTGGGAAGAGGAGGGTGGGCAATGGAGGAGACGCAGAAGTCTCTGTCTTTTAGGGCACAGAGTCCAGAGATAGTTTTAATGTGTTGTTCAAAAGCAGATGGTAATGTGGGCAGCTCGGAGTCCAGGCAATGTGCAGAGGGCGTCCAAATGAGGGGCAGCTTGGCATGGGTGTCATGGTCCAAGCCGGGTGAGGAAGCCCTCCCACCCAAGGTCAGCTGGGGTGGCAGAACCCAAGAAGGGTGAGAAGGGCATCTGTGTGGGTGGCGGCTGGGTGTAGGACATCAAATCCCATGTGGGGTGAGGCTGGGGCAGAGTGGCATGGGGGTGGACATGGGTGCTGGGGGGGGGTCTGCACCTGCCAGGAGAGTCTCTTACAAGCAACGAGGTGCTGTTCTTTGAACCAGAACTTTGTGTTCAGCTTTCATGTCTCTTAAGATGGAAGTGACATGCTCTGGGTCCCCCATGGTGCCTCCACCTTCTTGCAGCCACTCTGAAGCAGGGGGCCTAGAAGACACAGACTGGTGTCGTTCTCCTTACCCAGACAAGGGACAGGGTCTTTGTGGGTTCCCAGGAGTGTCACCTCCCACTCTGACGATACAGCAGATCCTACTGAGCAGTTCCAAGAGTAGCCACAGCCTCCGGCCATTGATCATTGTCTTTATAAATAACTTGGAACTTTCACTGACAGTCACTGCATGTGAGGCAGGCATAGAGTCACATCTCCTCTGAGCATCTCCTGATTCTAGACAAATGGGGCTTAAGAAATCATACGGGTCATTAATCACTTCACTTTACACATGAGGAAACTGAGGTCAGACAGACCCAATGGCACCCGAGCCAGAACTGGAAACAAAGCCTTTGATCCCAAGTCTGGTGTAGTTTTTAGCCCCCACCCCCAGGATGTGCAAAGTGACCTCCGTCTAGCAAACAGTTACGTTTGGTGTATCCACTCTATGTTGGTACCAGTCCCATAGGAGACCACCATCCAGGGCTCCAACATAACAACTATGGCCCAGACACCACCTTGCCCCTTTGGGTTCATTGTGATCCTATACCCGCAGCTGCTCAGCCTTGAACTTAGGAGAGGCCCTTGATTCTTCTCTTGCTCATATCCAATGTGTTAAGATATCCTGCTGCTTTTTCTTCAAAACATCAATGTCCAGAATCTAATCATGCCCTCCTCCACCTGCCCTTAGTCCTCTTAACTGAGTCCCTGTCACCATCGACAGACTGGACATTTGCCAACTAATTGGCCTTCCAGTTCTCTGACCTCCATATGATCCTCAGCATCTTCAGGTGCCTCCACGCTATTCCTCAGACATGCCAGCCACAGGACATTTGCTCTCCCTAGATAGTAGGACTGGGTGGGAAAATCTAGATGGCAGTCAGCTGAGACCACCCTACTGTGTGGCAGGTGGGTATGTCGGCTGCTGCAGGTGCAGTCATAGTAAGGGCATGATCTTCACAGGGAACAGAAAGCAGAACTGTGCATTCAAATGTTTCTGAGGATGAACTTCAGCAAGTAATCAACTGACCACATGATGCCCTGAACCCCTCGCTTCCCCCCTTTTTCTGACAAGCTCTGAGAACAAAACCAAGAAGCTGAAGAAGGAAGCAGAGAAGTGCCAAAAAATGCAGAAGAGGGAGACAGGGTGAGCAGCCCCTCCATGAGGAGAATTCAACTGAAGCAGGAGAGACACCCAGAGGGATGGGGCCATGTGGGTGCCCTCAGCTCTGCTGCTCCTCTGTGTCCCAGGTGAGGGGGGCTGGGCAGGTCAGGGTGACAATGGCATGGGGCAAGGCTGGTGATGGGGAAGAGATGAGGTTACAAGCAAGGAGAGGAAGAGGTGAGCTGGGAAAATCTCATTGAGTGGAAGAGAAGGAGGTGTTGATGGTAAGATGCTTCCCCCAGGTGAGCATGTATTGAGCCCTAAAGAAATCAGCTACTTTAATCATTATGACCACATTCTGAAAGTCAGGAATACTGTGTTATGCATCAGGCCAGGGGAGACGAGCAGAGAAATCATACTAATTGGACTAATCACTGCATTACATGGTTTTCCCCATAATCTAATCCAGTTCTTACCACAATCCTATGAAATAAGACACACAGAGATGCATATATTTCACTCCAGATCTGTTCATAAAAGGCAGCCAAGATTCAAAGAGAAATATTTCTATAGCCAAAGTCATTGCTCTACTTATAATACTTATTTCCAAGGTCATTAACTTTTTTATAATACTATAGTCACTTGCTACATAAGTCTTTCTGTATATAGCTGTTTATGTATCCCAGGTGCTGACGTGTCCCCACCTCTACCCTTGGGAAAGGGCTCTGTTGGATTCGATGCTTGTCACCGGCTCTCTCCCTGACATTTGCAGTGAGGTGTACAGTCTGTTACAAGCTCGTGTCACCATGTTCACTTATCTCCTTTTGTGTAGCGCACCGTCTCCTCTCTGCCAGGCACAAGCCTTTCCTGGGCTAGTGATGCCAGTTTCCAGAAAACACTCCGAGTTCCTGAGCACTGAGTTTGCAGGCAGGGCTGCGACGTTCAGAACCTGATCCGGGTGCGGCTTCCACAAGTGCAGGACCATTTGTGGCACTTCGGAGAGGGCTGAGACTGGCCCAGGGCTCCGCTGAGGAGAAATTCAGCCAAGCAGGTACATACTGACCTTATCATTAAAACACAGATGGGGTAAGGGATACAGAAATGCTGAGGCATAGGAGCACATGGACCCCAATGTTCATAGCAGCACTCTCCACAATAGCTAAAACCTGGAAAGAGCCTAAGTGTCCATCAACAGATGAATGGATCAAGAAGATGTAGTTTATCTATACCATGGAATACTACATGGCAATGAGAAACAGTGAAACCTGGCCATGTGTAGCAACATGGATGGACCTTGAGGGTGTTATGCTGAGCGAAATAAGTCAGGCAGAGAAGGACAAATATCATATGTTTGCACGTATAGGAGGATTAGGAGGAACTTGACGGAGGAACAAGGGGGAGAAGGGGGAAATGGTGGGGGAAAGGGAGAGAGGCAAACCATGAGAGACTCTTGAATGCTGACAAAAACTGAGGACTGATGGATGTGGGGTGGAGGGGAGGAAGGGCATGGAGGAGGACACTTGTGGGGATGAGCACTGAGTGTTATGTGGAAACTAATTTGACAATAAACTATTTGTAAAAAAAAAAAAAAAACACAGATGGGGTGATACAGGAAACACAATGATGGCAATAGAGAAGCTTATTCTGTTTCAAAATTATTTCAAGCATTCTTGTTTCTTTACCTTCCAGATAAATTTATGAGTAAGCTTGTGTATATCTACCAAATCTTGCTGGTAGTGAGATGAGAATCGTGTTAAACTTATAGATCAGTACTGGGAACATTGCCATCTTTACTATGTTGAGTGTTCCAGTCCATAAACGTGGTACCTCTTATAATTTACTTAGATATTCCTTGACTTAGGTCACCACCCTTTCACACATTTTAGTATCTGGATGTTGTGTCTGTTCTGTTAGATTTATACTCGGTATTTTGTCTTCCTTTCCAGCAACTGTGAACAGCACTGTATTTTTCATCTCAGTTTCTACATGCCTGTTGTTAGTTAACAAATAGGATTGTGTGAGTGTTTGCATGTGTGTGTGTCTGTGTCTGTGTGTCTCTATGAGCGTATGTGTATAAGCGTGTACTTTTGTGTGTATGTGTGTGTATGTGTATATGTGTATGAGTGTATGTGTATATGTGCATGTATATGTGTGTATATCTGTGTGTATTTATGTATATGTGCATGGGCACATGCGTGTGTGTGTAAATTGACCATCTGTACAAAAGACAATTTTAATTCTTCCTTCCTAATCTGTGTGCTTCAATGGAGTCCTGGAAGACCTAGGAACCCCCGGAAGGTCTCACACACTCTGATGACCGTGCGGAGCATGTAGCATCATGGACCCACTCTTTCCTAGCATTTCTGCTTTTATATTTATTTTTTTTAATGTTTATTTATTTTTGAGAGCAAGAAAGGCAGAGACAGAACATGAGCAGGGGAAGGGCAGAGAGAAAGGGAGACAGAGAGTCTGAAGCAGGCTCCAAGCTCTGAGCTGTCAGCATAGAGCCCAATGCAGGGCTTGAACTCACAAACTATGAGATCATGGCCTGAGCTGAAGTCAGATGCTAACCTGACTGAGCTCCCCAGGCGCCCCAGCATTTCTGCTTTTAAAAGGGAAGCCAGAAGAGAAATCGCTCATGTTTGCATGTAGGCAACAACCTCCACTTAAATAAATACTGTGATCCAAACAGAACATATTTGTAAGTGGATGCAATTCACGGATGCCGTCTGTGACCTGTGAGTAAAGCAAAGAAAGTGCAGAGCGCCATTGTGTCCCCCAGTATTTACACTGGGGCCATATGGTGCCCCAGCAGGCTTGGGGACTGACCTTCCCAGGGCACAGACGGACTTGCAGGATGGTGGTGTGGACCTCCTCGGGGCAGGTCTAAGTCTGCTCCCTGGCCTTATGACTGGGGGCCCGGGTCTCAGCCCTTCTGAGCCCCCAATTCTTTAATGTGATGCAAAGGAACTATGTTAAGATTCTTCCATGTGGCAGCTCTAAACTGGGCTGTAAATTTGTTGACACTCCTGATCTTGAGAGTTGGGGGTACGTCCCCTCGCCTTAAGTCTGGGTGGGCTGGGGCTGTACAGCCAGTAGCCTAGAGCAGATTCCCAACTTTTTCCCATACTTCTCCTCCTAAGGATACTTATCATATAGACATCTACTTTTAGAACCCCCCTCCAAGGGTATGAAGCTTAATACCAAATATATATTACATATACCTAGGTTCTGTCTATTGATCAATCCATCTATCAACTGATCATCTCTGTTTTGTATATTGCATTTTTTTCCCTTCCAAGAACCAATACGTGTCCCTGTCAGGATGCATAGATAGAGTTTGGAGGCAATGACGCTGTGTGGCTTCTGAGGCCAGGCTCGCAGGAACCTGTAGCCCTGTCCTCCGTCTCTTGAAACACTTGCTCTGGAGACTTACTTCTCAGAACCCAGCTGCACGTGGAGACGCCTCCTGTAGGGTCTCGGGTCAACTATTGAGATTGAGCTCAGTCATGGAGCATGTTCCAGACACGCAGAAAAGAAGCTTCCAGATGGCAGCAGCACCCAGCCATTTAGGCCCCCCCCCCATCATCATGTCTTCCCAGCTGAGGCCCCAGACTTTTGGGGGCAGACACAGGCCGTCCCTGCTACACCGTCCCTGCTGCACTCCGTCCGAATTCCTGACCACAGCATCTGGGACATGACAGAACTATGGCTGTTTTGTGCCCCACGGAAGATCTAAGCAGAGAGAACTGGACGTTCCAGCCCCAGGCAGGACGGTTCAGAGGAACACGCTGCCTCTGCTGGCTGCACAGCGGGCTGAGGGGAGGCCCCTGGGAGACTCAGCCCTGCGGTGGGGACCTGGGACCGGACTCCCCAGGGGGTGACGCACCCAGGCTGCTGGGCCTGGAGGTCTTGCTCTTTCCTGAGGCGCGAACCAGAACCGTGTGGGTGGAGCTGTGAGCACTGGCGGGAGGTGTTCCCCACAAGAAGCCACCCGCTGATGCAGAACACCCCCTCCCCGCCCACACATACCCTCTCTGCAGAGCTGAGACCACATTCAAGGAAGCTTCTAGTTGAAAATGAACCAGCACCTTTCCTAAGGGGTGCGCTCAAGGGGAGGAACATAGTGCCAGCAAAATGCAGCTGGAGAATTTGCTTTGTGAGAGGCAGGGCCCAGGACACAGGGAAGGAGCCCAGACAGCCAGTTCTGCTCAGTCTCAGAGGACTTACGGACCACATGACTCTCTAAAGAAGGAGCTCAGAAAAGAGATATAGGTCCCCCAAAATGATTCAAAATAAAATATGGACACAAAAAAGAGCAGACAGAGCCCAGGAAGGCTGTAAGTGGAAGAGAAAAAAAAACCCAAGACCCCAACCATTATTGAGAGAAAACATGTATAACTTTGAAAACTAAAAAAAGGGTTCTGATTTTAGTTTTTTATGGCTGAGTAGGAGGATGTTTAACAAGGAAGGACCCATCACTCTGGGCTTGTGCTGCTCAGCTGGGGGTGGGGGTAGGGGTGTTATTGGGGGGGGCGGAATGTAATGGCCAAAGGTCAGGCCAAACCCAGGAGCGGGTGATGATGGGTTGCCGGGGTAATGGACAGCTTCATTTGTGAAAACAGGACAAATCTTAAGCTTCTATACTTCCGTTTGTGTCCATGTGTAAGGGCGGAGCCTTCTTCTGGATTGGGGCCCCAGTGAACCCTGAATTTTTGAAGTGGTGGTGAGCAGAAATACTGGCCTCTGCCCTAATTTTCCCCTCCCTCCCTTCCTTTCTTAAGGTGGACTGAGGGGCAATTGGGATAAAATAAACCACATATGCTTAAAGTGCAGAGTTTCAAATGTTTTTCTTGTTTTTTCTACTTATCAAATCTTACATACAGTATAACTTTGCCCTGATGTTCAGTTCTATGTGTTTAACACACACATCATTTCACAGAACCACCCACACAAACAGGCAAAGCAATGATATCACCTTGCCAGAAAGGTCTTTAACTCTGACCTCCATTTCTTTAATGGCAGGCAGTCCAGCTGGTGAGGATAGGACTTCAGGTGCCTATGTGGCTTCTGTGGGCAGAGGTTCCCGCGTGTGCTGGTTCAGGATTCTGGAGCCTTTGCAGGTGCTCCTAGGATGTGCCCCCATGTTGCATCATCTAGTGGCCAGTCTGTGGCCGGCGATGGTCTTCAACAAGTTCTCAAAGTCCACTATTCTCCTCAGGGTCTGATCAGGAGTGCACACTGGGGAGTGATCCTGGGAGATCAAAGGTCCTTTCTTCAGCTGCTTTCTCTTCTCCATCCTTCCAATACCCTTCCCAGCTTTCAGAACCTCTACCCCCTTCCTCCCTGGTCCTTTGGTTGGGAAACTTGGAGAGCTGAGGCTTTTCTCTCCCCAGTCGGCTGTGTATTTCCTGTCATTGAGTTTGCATCCAGAGACAAGCAGCAGCAGAACAAAGAGAGAAGGCATGCGCTGGTATTTCCACCCCCCACCCCCCACCCCCCAGCCCCCAACTCCTCCCCGGGTCTTGAGACCCAAGCTCTTCTGGGCAGCAAGGACCTTCCTCCTTCAGAGTTCCAGCTGTCGGCCCCTAGCGGCAGCGGGTGGAATTGCAGCTTCTGTCCTGAGACTTGCTGGGGACCAGGTTGGGAGGGAAAGAAAACACAAACACCAAGAAAACATGGGAATCTGACACACTCCCCCCCCTTCCATTAGTTCTTCGTTTTTCTGTTCCTCCTGAGCTCTTAAGGTCCTGCTGAGCGTGCACTTTCAGGATGTGGGCTGCAGGGTTCCCGCTCAGGCAGGAGGATATAAAAGGAAATATAACCTGAAAACTCACAGCGGGACTGGCCTTATACTTGGGCTGGCTTCCTTCCCCGGTCTCTTACTACGGCTCATTTTGCAGAACACTCAGACAGCAACTCCATGTATTCTGCCTGGGTTCTCGGTTATAGTCAGGGAGGGAGGTCTGGTGACTTCATCTTACCTGAGCTGGAAGGATACTGCACAGATTTTCAAGAACGAAATTCCGGAAACAGTTCAAAGGCCAGAAATACAGGAGTCGTTCATTGTGCTACAGCCACACAACGGAGCACTAAGGCAACTCTTTCAAGGAATAAATAGCATGGGTGTGATGGCTTGGAAAGATTTCCATGATAAAATATAAAACCTTTTCATTGGAGTGAAAAATACACACAGAAAGTGCACATATCAGAAGTGCAAAGATCAATGCATTTGCAGAAATAAAACATACTCATGCCACCAGCACTCTGATCCAGAAACAGACATTCCCATCCCCTAGAAGTCTTTTTAATTTCATGAAATATTGGAGGAAATTAAGGCAGCTAGAGAAGTTGCTGGAAACCGCCTTCAAATCTCGTTACTGTGGAACTTAGAAGATGCCTCTGCTGGCTCATGTGAAAACATAGCCTGTTGTTCAAGAAGGGATGGAAGCCTGAAAGAAATTGGCGCCATACACATACCAATTTCTCAAGGTGTTTTGTCCCCACATTTCAGAACCCCAACCAGCTATGTTTTGGCTCATTATTAATTACAATCAGATAACAAACAATGATCAGACATTGAAGTAGGCTTGTAATATAAAAGACAAGGACCAAAGCAGACCAGACCAAAACAAAACATGACCACAGTATGAGGAGAATTTTCAAAAAACACCAGCAAACAACAAAAAAAGGAGCTTTCGAAATAAAAGTTTAATTCCTAAAATGAATATTTCATCTGGGATTACAAGAGAGAATAAAAGCCCAAAATTATATATTTTAAAAAACCTCCTAAAAGGTAGAACCAAACTCACAAAGGTAGAAAACAAAAGAAAAAAGGAGACAAAGAAATTGATTCAGAAGGAAGAGGAAAAGGGAGCAAGGGACAGTCAGGAGGGGACACCTGAAGGAACAAGGGACGTCTGTGGGAAAGTCATGTAGGAATCATTAGCATAAGTGGTTTGGGCTGGGAAGTGGCCAGCAACTAACTCACAGTTAGGGGAAATCTGCCAAGGGGTGACAGAGCACAGTGAGGCTGATGGGAACGGACCACTTCTCCTTCCCTATAATCTCCCCATGGCACTTCTTTTTTTTTTTTTTTTTTTGTGGTGTAAATCTTTTATTTATTTATTTTCTTAAATAGTTTATTGTCAAGTTGGTTTTCATATAACACCCAGTTCTCATCCCCACAAGTGCCCTCCCCCATACCCATCACCCCCTTCCCCTCTCCTCCACACCCATCAACCCTCAGTTTGTTCTCAGCATTCAAGAGTCTCTCATGGTTTGCCTCCCTCCCTCTCCTCAACTATTTTTCCCCTTCTTCTCCCCCACGGTCTTCCGTTAAGTTCCTCCTAATTTCCTATACGTGCAAACATATGGTATCTGTCCTTCTCTGCCTGACTTATTTTGCTCAGCATAACACCCTCAAGTTCCATCCATGTTGCTACACATGGCCAGATTTCATTCTTTCTCATTTCCATGTAGTATTCCATCGTATAGATCAACCACATCTTTTTGATCCATTCGTCCGTTGATGGACACTTAGGCTCTTTCCATGTTTTGACTATTGTAGAGAGTGCTGCTATGAACATTGGGGTACATGTGCCCCTAGGCATCAGCCCTCCTGTATCCCTTCGGTAAATTCCTAGCAGTGCTATTGCTGAGTCCTAGGGGAGTTCTATTGTTCATTTTTTGAGGAATCTCCACACTGTTTTCCAGAGGGGCTACACCAGTTTACATTCCCACCAACAGTGTAGGAGAGTGCCCATTTCTCCACATCCTCACCAGCATCTAGAATCCTCTGATTTGCTCATTTTAGCCACTCTAATTGGTGTGAGGTGGTATCTCAATGTGGTTTTGATTTGTATTTCCCTGATTAGGAGGGATGCTGAACATCGTTTCATGTGTTTGTTGGCCATCTGGATGTCCTCTTTGGAGAAGTGTCTGTTCATATCTTCTGCCCATTTCTTCACTGGATTGTTTGTTTTTTGGGTGTGGAGTTTGTTGAGTTCCTTATAGATTCTGGATATTAACCCTTTATCTGATATGTCATTTGTAACTATCTTTTCCCATTCCAACGGTTGCCTATTGTTTTATGGATTGTTTCCTTTGCCATGCAGAAGCTTTTAATCTTGATGAGGTCCCAATAGTTCATATTTGCTCTTGATTCCCTTGCCTTTGGGGATGTGTCAAGTAAGAAATTGCTGCGGTTCAGGTCAAGGAGGTTGTTTCCTGCTTTCTCCTCTAGGGTTTTGATGGTTTCCTGTCTCATATTCAAGTCCTTTATCCATTTTGAGTTTATTTTTGTGTATGGTGTGAGAAGATGATCTAGTTTCATTCTTCTGCATGTTGCTGTCCAGTTCTCTCAGCACCATCTGTTAAAGAGGCTGTCTTTTTTCCATGGGATACTCTTTCCTGCTTTGTCAAAGATTAGTTGGCTGTACACTTTTGGGTCCAAATCTGAGTTCTCTATTCTATTCCATTGGTCTATGTGTCTGTTTTTGTGCCAATACCATACTGTTTTGATGATGACAGCTTTGTAGTAGAGGCTGAAGTCTGGGTTGGTGATGCCTCCCGTTTTGGTTTTCTTTTTCAATACTACTTTGGCTATTCAGGGTCTTTTGTGATTCCATACAAATTTTAGGATAGTTTGTTCTAGTTTCGAGAAGTATGCTGGTGCAATTTTGATTGGGATTGCATTGAATGTGTAGATTGCTTTCCCCATGGCACTTCTGCCTCAGAGGGACTCAGGATCAGGGGACCCTGAGAGGAAGAGTCAGCAGGGGATGATCTGTACTGGACCAGGGCCCAGGGCAGGAGGGGTGTTCTGGATGCACTGAGGTGGGCTGCTCGGAAGGAGGTTCAGGATGGGGCTGTCTGTCCAGCGAGGCTGGATGTGAACCCCGAGCACTGAGTCTTCCCCCATGCAAACCCAATGTGTGCCCATCCCTCCCTTGGATCTGACTCTGAGGTTCTGGTGTCCCCACACTGCTGCAGTATGTCACCTGTCTTGCCGGCAGCACACTCCCTAGGTCTTTATGCACAATTGCAAGCAGCACACTGGTCAGTGAGACACATTGCTTCCCCAAATTACCAAAGACATATGATGATGTCAGCCATATGCTCCCAAAGAAGGCACTGATTTTCTTCTAATTAATGAAATTAGGAAGTAACAGAAGGAAAATTTTAAGGGAAGGAAAATTTTAAGGGAAGTACATGAGAGAAACTAAAAAAGGAAAAAAAATTAAAATAGAGGCAGTTTGCCTCTGAGTTCAGTTCAAGTCCCCAGAGGGCAGCTGACATTTGCTGAGCACCAAGGAAACAAGCCAGGCAGCGAGGACATGTGGTTGTTCCCAGCTCTGTTCCTTCTTATCATCCAAGGTGAGTGATGTAGGGACTTCAGGACGGCACACCCACAGGGCTGGAGCATGACACGGACGCTGGAGCGTGTCCTAGGGAAATGGCAGAGACTTTCACTCATCCAGACACTTATTAAAATTTTTTTTTGTTTAAGTTTTGTTACCTAAAGGTACTAAGGTAAGTGTTGCTGGAAGAAAATTTAAAAAACAAATAACATAAATGGTGTCTATTTTCTAGATACTGTTTGTTAACCCTGGCTAAAGATTGATGGACAGATCATAGATGGTTGGATAGATGGCTGGCTGGCTGGCTGGCTGGTTGGACGGTTGGATGGGTGAGTGGGTGGATAGGTGGATGGATAGCTGGATGGATGGATGGATGAATAGATGGTACCATGGCTGTTTACATGGATAGACAGTTGATAGATGCATACATGCACGTACACGTACACACACACACACACACACACACACACACACACACACACACATACATAAATGCATGAATTCCTGAGGAACTCTGAAGAAGCACAGACTCTCAACCTCCAGCTGAGACCCACTCAGTCAAGGTGGGGTTCAGACCTATGGATCATTTAAAAGCACAACTGGTCTTGATTTGTCACTCAAGCCAGGAAGCACTTTTCTGAAGAGCTCAAACAACAGGGAGGAAGACAGACAGCAAAACTGGAGTGACAGGCTCTCTGGAGAATTGCTCGTCCCCACACTGATGTGTCCCTGCCTGAGTCTCTGCTCTGATTAAGCCAACTACCATCAGATGTCATTAGCTCAACTACCAAGACTGGTACAAAGTGCTCTGGTGACACCAGGGGTGACGGAGTTGTCTGTAGAACAAGAGAAATAATAGAAGAGATGCTGTTTGAGCAAAGCCTTGGAGGATGAATAAAAAGGCTTGATTCTCTCAAGCGGAGAAGAAAGCACATGGCAGGCAGAAGGGAGAGCTTGTGCAAAGGTATGGAGACACAGATGAGCAAGGTGTGTTGTAAAAATACATGCAATCACCTGTGTCAATGAGTGTGAGTGTGTTTGGTGTGTTTACTTCTGTGCCACATGTCAATTCAGAGGCTGAGGGTTTGTAGGTGTGTGTGGGTTAGAATGTCAGGGGCATAAATGGGGAGGGAGCCCCCTTTGTCTCGCCAGCTCTGGGATTCAGAAATACCCCTGTGGCTGCAGTGTGCCCTCTGTGTTGCCAAAAAGAGGTGCTGCTTGAGGGCGGGCAAGGGACAGTGATCAGAAGGATGTTGAGGGAGCAGAGGTCTCTGTATTGGGCAATTAGGAGCCTCAAGGGAGATTCACAAGAGGGGTGACAGCAAAAGAAATCTGCAGGTGATGAAGGGGATGGAGGGGAATGTGGTTATTACACAGGACAGAGGCTCCAGGCCAGTCTTCAGGGGAGGGCCAGGAGACCCAGCAGCGCCAGGGGCAGCCCTAGGGTCAAGGAAGGACAGGATGCATGTTGGGTTTCTGTTTCCTAGGCCACTTCTACACCTGCCAGGAGGAAGCGGAAAGAGGCATATACGGGAGCACACTGACCGTATCTTGTGTGTATAGCCCGGGATGGGAGTCCTACAAGAAATGGTTTTGTCGTGGGAATGACGGGGATTCCTGCAAAATCCTTGTTAAAACCACCGGGTCAGAAAAACTGGTGAAGGAGGGCCGAGCCTCCATCCAGGACAATCACAGCCAACGAAAATTCACCATGACCTTGGAGAATCTCCGGGAGGAGGATGAAGACACCTACTGGTGTGGGATTGAGCCATTTGACCCTGACCTGAGGTACAAATTTTCAGTGATTGTCGACCCAGGTAGGTTCTACCCATCTTGTGTGCTGGGGCCCTGGCACCCACCCCCTGGGAGTCAGGACTATTTGTCTGCCCTCTCTGATGGATGGAGAGGAGTCTTGAAACTCGTCTGAGATCACATGTGTGCATGTGCTTGTGTGAGTGTGTGTGCATGTGCAAGTGTGAATGAAGGGCACCAAGAGTCTGGAAAGGACTGGAAGAAAGAGTGAGCCCCCACACCTCTGCACGTCTCCATCTGGCCTCCCCAGAGGTAGCAGACAAGGGTAGACTTGGCCAGGACAGGCTTGTCCAGAAAAGGCAACTCCTCTTTTCCCGATCATGTCCACCCTCAGCACATCCCAGCCTGAGTAGGGTCTTGTCGGGCTTGCAGGGAGGGTGTGGTGATAGAAAGCCATGATCCTCCATCTCTTAGATGCTCTCATGGCTCCCAGCACCTCCTCCAGGACAGGATGGAGACTTTCTGGGCACGTGTTTCTCTGCACAGCTCAGTGCCTGGTCTACTGCCCACAGAGATCCAGGTGATGGTCCCAGTTTCAGCCCATGGGCCAAAGGACCCTTCTCCCATGGGGCCCAGAGACCCCAATTCCTGCCAGTGCTTTCCTGGACCTCTGGTGCCCTGTGTCTCTGCTCTTTCTGGAGTTTGGGTCTGGGACTCAGAGCGACTGTTCCCAGGCCCTGTTCCATATCCAGTGTCAGAGGGAAGGAGTCCAGCAGAGTTGGGGTGCTGTGAGGATTCCTGAGGTCCAGAATGACTTCCACAAAGTGCTGTTTAAATCTATCAAATACTTTTGCCTGTGTCTATGAGATGATCATATGCTTTTGGTCTATCAATGTGGCATATTATACTTATGGATTCCCTCATAGTCAAACAATTTTGTATTCTGGGGTCACACCCATTTTGATGACGATGTATTATCTTGCATATATATCCCTGGATTCAGCTTGTTGATTTTTTTGCTGCAGACTTCTGTATTTATGTTCATGAGTGATTTTTGCCTGTTTCTATTTTGCACTACTCTTGTCAGGTTTTGCCAGTAAGAATATGTTAGTCTCATTAAATGAATTGGGGATTGCATCCTCTTATGTTCTGGAATTTTTTGCGTAAGGTAGGCATTATTCTTTTTTTTTTCTTTTAAGAATAGTTTATTGTCAAATTAGTTTCCACATAACACCCAATGCTCATCCCCACAAGTGTCCTCCTCCATGCCCACCTCTCCTCTCCCCCACATCCACCAGTCCTCAGTTTTTGTCAGCATTCAAGAGTCTCTCATGGTTTGCCTCTCTCCCTTTCCCCCACCATTTCCGCCCTTCTTCTCCCCTTGGTCCTCTGTTAAGTTCCTCCTAATCCTCCTATACGTGCACACATATGATATTTGTCCTTCTCTGCCTGACTTATTTCGCTCAGCATAACACCCTCAAGGTCCATCCCTGTTGCTACACATGGCCAGATTTCATTGTTTCTCATTGCCATGTAGTATTCCATGGTATAGATAAACCATATCTTCTTGATCCATTCATCTGTTGATGGACACTTAGGCTCTTTCCATGTTTTAGCTATTGTTGGGAGTGCTGCTATGAACATTGGGGTATATGTGCTCCTATGCATCAGCACTCCTGTATCCCTTGGGTAAATTCCTAGCAGTGCTATTGCTGGGTCATAGGGGAGTTCTATTGTTAGTTTCCTTAGGAACCTCCATAGTGTTTTCCAGAGGGGCTGTACCAGTTTACATTCCCACCAACAGTGTAGGAGGGTGCCCGTTTCTCCACATCCTCGCCAGCATCTCGCGTTCTCTGATTGGCTCATTTTAGCCACTCTGACTGGCGTGAGGTGGTATCTCAGTGTGGTTTTGATTTGTATTTCCCTGATGAGGAGGGATGCTGAGTATCGTTTCATGTGTCTGTTGGCCATCTGGATGTCCTCTTTGGAGAAGTGTCTGTTCATATCTTCTGCCCATTTCTTCACTGGGTTGTTTGTTTTTCGGGTGTGTAGTTTGGTGAGTTCCTTGTAGATTCTGGATATTAACCCTTTATCTGATATGTCATTTGCAACTATCTTTTCCCATTCCGTTGGTTGCCTATTAATTTTCTGGGTTGTTTCCTTTGCTGTGCAGAAGCTAGGTAGGCATTATTCTTTAAATGCCTAGTGGATGTCTCCACTGAAGTTCTGTGAGTCTGGAGGCTTCTTTTGGAGAGGTTTATTTTATTTTATTTTATTTTGTTTTGTTTTATTTTATTTTTTTATTTAAGTATGCTCTACACCCAACTTGGGACTTGAAGTCATGACCCAGAGATCAAGGTTTGCATGCTCTGGCAGCTGAGCACAGGTGCCACTGGGAGAGTCTTTAATAAGGGATTTGAGGTTCACCTGGGTGGCTCCATCAGTTAAGCATCTGACTTTGGCTCAGGGCATGATCTCACAGTTCATGGGTTCAATCCCTGCATTGGGCTCTCTCTCCACTGACAGCTCAGTGCCTGGACCTGCTTCACATGCTGTGTCTCCCTCTCTCTCTGGCCCTCCTTGTTTGCACTCTCCCTCTCTCTCAAAAATCAGTCAATAAATAAAAACTTTTTAAAAAATGGATTTGGGTCATTTCAATAGTTGTAAGATGATTTAGGTTTTCTATTACTATTTGTGTCTGTTTTAGTATATCACATTATATTTGCAAGAAATTTGTTGATTCTACCTAAAGTTTCAAGTTTGTTGACATAAACTTGTTTAGATATCCTTTTATCATCATATTGTATTTTTATCTTTTCTTCTTTTTAAAATGAGCAGGCTATTGTGTCTATTTAAAATGAGCAGGGTATTCATTCCTGGCATCAATTACCCAGACCTCTCCTTTTATCACAAATATCTCGTGAGAGTTTTGAGTTCTTTTACAAATACAATTTTACTTTTGCTCTTCTATTTTTAAAAATGTTTATTTATTTTTGAGACAGAGAAAGCGCACAGCAGGGGAGGGGCAGTCAGAGAGGGAGACATGAGTCCTGTTGCTCCAGGCTCTGAGCTGTCAGACAGAGCCTGATGCAGGGCTCAAACTCACAAACTGTGAGATCATGACCTGAAATGAAGTAGGACGCCTAACTGACTGAGCCAGCCAGACTCCCCAAGTCTTCTCTATTTTATATTTCCTTTCTACTTCATTAATTTTTTCTTTTCTTCATTATTTACTTCCTTCTACTTTCCTCTGGAAGTGACCATGCATTGTCACTACAGCCCAGAGTGGGAGACCTACGTGAAGTCCTGGTGTCAAGATGCTGATTCAAATGACTGTACCATCTTTGTTGGAAAACATGGATCACAGCCGAAGGGGAGCCTTCTGTTCATCAGTCAGAAAAAGCGCACATTCTCCATGTCCATGTTGGGGAAGTAAAGCAACTTTTGAGAAAAATGAGCTATTGTTTTTCTGAGTTGCTCCCAGGCCTTTTACAGGATGGCAGCCCTTCTCACACCCCTATTCTGGAAATTTAGATAAGGACCCAAGCTTAGAGTTTTTGCATAAGTTCCTTCTTTGTTTTTTCTGGGGCACCTTTTAAATCAACCACTTGGACTTGATTCTGTGGAAACTCAGTGACCTCTTCCCCGATCCCCGTGTAAGTCACAGGGACCGTCACCCTGCTCTCAGTCTCCTGCTTACTCGTGGTCCAGGATGGAAGGCTGCCCTTCCCCAGGCTCATTGAATGCCTCTCCCCTGGGTCTGTAAATAATAAATTTTGAGACTCTGTTTCCATTGTGTGGGCATATTGAAATTGCGCCTTTACTTTTACTTTTCTTTTTTTTAATATAATTTTTTAAGGTTTTATTTATTTCTAGGAGAGAGAGAGAGAGACAGCGTGAGCAGGGGAGGGTCAGAGAGAGAGGGAGTCACAGACTGAAACAGGCTCCAGGCTCTGAGCTGGCAGTCAGCACAGAGCCCGACGCGGGGCCCGAACCCACGAACCGCGAGATCATGACCTAAGCGAAAGTCGGACGCTTAACCGACTAAGCCACCCAGGCGCCCCTGAAATTGCGCCTTTAATTAAAACATCCCTGGGTGGTTCATGTCCCTAAAGTGAGAGTGTGGCTATTGAGGGAGCTACCTATCTGCCCACCCGTGTGGGTGGTTGTGCCTTCTCATCCAGCAGGTGGAGATCTGCATATTTTTAATTCCATGAACCATCTCTGACTTCCAAGTACCCCCAGAGGAACTCAGGCAAGTCAATGCAGACACAGCCTGGTGTGGGATTAGGAGCGTTGGAGATGACTGTGGGTCCAAGTTACATGACCATTGGCCCGGAGAAGTACTCTTCTCTCATGCACCATTGGCATCTCCGTGGCAAGAAGTGTTGTGCCGGATTCACAAGTCCCTTGAGACCCCCAAGGAGCCGACACCGATGCAAGTACAAAAGGGTCTTTATTACAAGCTCGAGCAGGGGTTCACCTGCCTACCGGTGTAGTGGAAGAAGGTGAAGCCCCGAACAATAGTGAGCAGGGTTTTTAAGGGGTAAGGGACGGGGGTGTTACAGTGCACACATTGTACGTATAGCATCATCACATAAGCACCAATCATAATTGCATAACACCCATGGTAACAGTTTTGACCATTCAGTATCTGTGAGGTGTTCATTACTTTTGGTGGGACACAATTATGACTTTTGAGAATCCTTTGAAAATGACCAATTATGAGGTGAGTTGAAAGGGCCCACGTGGGGTTCAGGCAAGCGGTGAGAAATTGGCTAGTTTGTATAGAATAACTGTCTACAGTTACCAGCCTTGACTCAGACCACAGGAATGTTTTCTGATTAGCTGATCTGGGGGCGGTCCGAGGATGGCTTCAGCCTTGAACAATCTGAGGCTTTTACTGGAACTGGGACTGGGGTACATGCAGCCTGAGTTTGCTCTTAATGGAGGACTTAATTTTTGGCTCTTCAGAAGGAAGTAGTGAAAAACGGGGAAGAAAGGCCAGCTTTTATATTTGTGGATTTTTAGAAAGAGAAATTTTAAAAGTACACAAAATGTAGTGTAAAAAAAAGTGTTCTGACTTCTACTCTACTCCGCTACCAAAGGTAAGGACTGTAATGTGTGTGTGTGTGTGTGTGTGTATGTGTGTGTCTGTGTCTGTGTGTATGTGTGTGTGTGTGTGTGTGTGTCTGTGTCCTTTGGAGAAATCTTATGCACCTAAAGCATGTATATGTGCATATATTCTTTCCCTCCCTCACAAAAAAATCACATGTATTGTTCTAAATCTTGGCTATTTTCAGTGAATGTATTTTGAAAATCATTCCATCTCTGTATCTACAGATTTTTGTTTGTAATGGCTTCATAGTATTCCATGACAGCTACATATCATGGTTTATTTAATTGCTTCAGTGGCGACTGGGTGGTCTAGTCAGTTAAACTTCTGACTTTGGTTCAGGTCATGATCTCACAGTTTGTGAGTTCGAGCCCCACATTGGGGTCTGTGCTAACAGCTCAGAGCCTGGAGCCTGCTTTGGATTCTGTGTCTCCCTCTCTCTCTTTGCCCCTCTCCTGCTTGTGCTCTCTCTCTCTCTCTCAAAAATAAAAATTGAAAAAATTTAATAAAAAAGTTGTTTCAATCATAACAGGCATTTTTGGGTTTTTGCTTTTGTTTTTGTTTTTTTGCAACTACATGCAATTGTGTAGCAAATCTCCTTGCATCTGTGGCTTGATGCACATTTATAAATATACCTGCAGGGCCATTCCTATAAAAAATGACTGTGTGACTGGTTGTACATTTTCCCAATTTTTAATAGTTTATTGTCAAGTTGGTTTCCATATAACACCCAGTGCTCATCCCCACAAGTGCCCTCCTCTGTGCCCATCACCCCACTTCCCCTCTCCCCCACACCCATCAGCCCTCAGTTTGTTCTCAGCATTCAAGAGTCTCTCATGGTTTGCCTCCCATCCTCTCCGCCACTATTTTTCCCCTTCTTCTCCCCCATGGTCCTCTGTTAAGTTCCTCCTGTTCCACCTCTACGTGAAAACATATGGTATCTGTCCTTCTCTGACTTATTTCGCTTAGCATAACAGCCTCAAGTTCCATCCATGTTGCTACATTTTCCCAATTTTGATGGATATTACCAGAGAGTTTGCAAACATTTCTACCCTTGTCTGAATATGTTAATAAATGGCAAGCCCCCACTCCCCAACATTGGGTGTTGTCAATTTTTTATATTTACACTCAGATTGGCAGACTTGGCATATTGATTGCACATGACCTGGTACCCCAGGCAGTGGAGAATGCTGTAGCATTCGGTCTGTGGCATGTGACTAACAGACACCTTAAAGTCGAAACAAGACTCTGTTCTTCCTCCAAGTCCAGCCTTGCCCTTTGGGTTTGTTGCAATCCCATACCCCCAGCTGCTCAGCCTTGAACTTAGGGGAGGCCCTTGATTCCTCTCTTGCTCATATCTAATATGTTAAGATATCCTGCTGTTCTTTCTTCAAAATATCAATGTCCAGAATCTAACCATGCTTCTACTTGCCCACTGCACCTGGGTGGGGGGTCTCCATTGATGACTGGATGTTTGGAGACTGACTGGTCTCTCCCTTGTGCTGTGGTTTGTCCTCACCTAATTAATCTACTCCTCACTCAACAGCAGGAACAAGACTTTGAAAACATGAGCATAATCTTTTCCCTTCTACATTCAAAACCCTACAATGGCCCATACTTCACTCTGTGTTTCTCTCTGACCCCATTTTGTCCTCTGCAACCTCAGGTGCCTCCATGCTATTCCTCCAAACAAGCCAGGCCTGCTCCTGACTCCTGGGTCCTCACCCCAGCCCTGAGTGACCCCTGTCTTCCCAGCTGCTGCCTCCTCCAGCCATAGGAGGATGGCTCTTGAGGGGCTTTGAGGGGCTCTGCACCCCAGCTTTCACTCCAGATCCACCTCAATGGGGAGCTGGGACCAAAGCTTTCTCCTTTTCCAGACTGAGGGTCTCTGAGTGACCCTCGCACCATGATGGCTACCATAGTGGGGGAATCTCTCAGTGTGCCCTGTTGGCATGATGAGGAACTCAAGACATTTTAACCAATACTGATGCCAAGAACCACATCATCACCCAAGGAAGACTGTAAAGACTTTGGGGCCAGAGGCGGTGGCCGCCAGAGGCCAAGTGTCCATTTACGACCATCTTTGTGACCCGACCTTCACAGTTACCAGAGGATGATGCAACATTGAATGTGTGAGGTTAAAACAGGGCTTCCCCTACCGTCAGAGTGACTGTCGATTCCCCCTGGCAAGTCCCTTCTTGGTGCCGTCACCAAGGCTCTCTCGAGGGCCCTCTGTGCTTTCTGGTGAAAGTCAGTTCCTGTGTTGCCATGTCTTTTGCATATGGCCAAGTGTCCTCCCCATTGCTAAAGAAAGGAACACACACACAAACAGTGTCTGAGGACACCCCACAGCCTCTCCCTGCCTTGACCCGAAACCAGCAGGGAGCTATGAAGCCTGTGTGCCAGGGATGAACTTCCAGCTCATAGAAGCCTCTGGTGGTAGGTTTGCTACTCCTGCCACCTCTCCCTGGAGGGGATTATGATATTCTGTCCTGTACGTCAGGCATGGCCACTTGCTGTGGTCCATGAAGGAGGAGCCTAAGAGGCATGTACCTGTCTGAGCAGAAGTTCTAGGAGCCACTCTGTGGCTTCCCTCTTCCTGTCACGGACAAGGGCTGCTCCTTTAGGCTGGGTCCCCAAGCAAAGGGGGCCCACTGCAGACGTGTAAGACAAGTGAGAGAATGACCTTCGTGGTGCCGGCATCCCAAGGTTTGGGAGTTTTGTTACAGCAGCATCACCTAGAAAAAGCTGACTGATACAGCCCTATGCACAGCAGGCTGCTTGTCCGGGATGAGGATGGCAAGCATGCCTTTCTTGGAAAGTCTGTAGCTCTGAACTGTCCCCTTCACAGACTCAGGCACTGCCCCCCAAGAGAGGAGTGCTAAGCAGTGTACCCTGAGCCTGCCTCGCCCCAGAGGGGCTCCTCCAGGGAGACTGAGAAGCAGGTGACCCTTTCCTTAGTTCCCAGGGCTGTGAGCAGCTATGAGGCTTTGCTCTCAAAAGGCTACTGGTATCAAGCAGGCAGTGGAGGAAGACTGGCCTCTCACGGGCAGACAACAGTCACAGAAAGGACAGACCTGTCCCTTAGAAGCCTGCCTGGTCTGCCCAGACCAATTGCAGATGGAGCCACTTCCAGAGGCCAAAAGAGAGACGCACACACCTGCACACACACGCCTACCTGCTGTCAGCTGTAGCTAGTGAGCTGGGAAGGAACAGGTGAGTTTGAATCCTGAGCTAAGAGCAATCACGTGACTCACCTAAGGTCACACAGCAAATAAATAGCAAAGTGGAACTTTCCTGGGCATTTCACAAATCACACCTGAGGAAGAACAATTTTCTTTAAGGGCATGTTGGGAAGAAAACAATAATTTGCAGACAAAATGTCACAGGGACTAGAAGGGAGAGGATGCAGGAGATGTAGATGAATCTTTGTATCTCTTCATGCAGCCAACCTCTAAGGGTTAAAGGGAGAGCAGTGGAGCCCAAGCAAATGGAAGTTCATGAATTGAAAATTCTTCTGCTTCTAGGGGTGCCTGGGTGGCTTAGTCGGTTAAGCGTCCGACTTTCACTTAGGTCATGATCTCTCCACAGTTCGTGAGTTCGAGCCCCGTGTCAGGCTCTGTGCTGACTGCCAGCTCAGAGCCTGGGCCTGTTTCAGTCTGTGACTCCCTCTCTCTGACCCTCCCCTGCTCACTGTCTCTCTCTCTCTCTCTCCTAGAAATAAATAAAAACATTTAAAAAATTTAAAAAAAAAAATAAAAAAGAAAATTCTTCTGCTTCTAGCAAACTTCTTCCTCCCTAGCTCTGTCAGTTCTGTGTCATTGTTGAACATGGTGGGAGGGGGAATTGTGCGCACGTGCGCACACACACACACACACACATCTGTGCACCTACGCACACAAAACCTCAGAATATATGAGATCTTCTGCTGCAGCAAGAAATGAACAAGCAGGCAATTTGTTTACTAAAACATCTAGCTAAGAGATGCTTGATAATAGGATCCCAGAATTTTAGACTTTTCTATTTACATGGGTCTGGGTTCTTAGAGAAGACATTCCAAATCGGCATCTGCCTTTCTAAGTCCTCCCTGGCTGTTTCATGTCATGGGGCATATTTCTGTCCAGGTGCACCAGAGTTATCGTTTGATGTACTGAAAACTCTTCTATCTGTGAGAATCTTGGCAGCTCATTTAACCAGATTAAAAGGGGAGGCTTGAGGGGGGCTCGGTGCCAGAGTGATGGGGACTGTTCGGGAGCACACGACCAAGACAGGAACCCAGTCAAGGCCTCTGGGGTCTGGTGAGGCCAGATCGAAAGCTGGGGCCTGAGAAGAGCAGAGCCCACCCCAGAGGTGTACCCACCTCACACTCCGCTCCACCAAGAGTGGGAGATGAGTCCAACTTCATGGGGGCACCTTTGAGGTCACAATGCGTCCCCCTGAGAAGGGTTTGATTTAATGCTCTGTTGTCCTACCAGCTCAAAATTGTTGGTAATTCTAGGACAAATGTATTTTCATTTTGCACTGGGCCCTGCAAATAGCTGGTCTTGTCCAGAGAAGGCTTCATCATGCCTGTATGCGCCAGCCACGCCAGCCATGCCAGCCACAGGATATTTGCTATTCATAGAGGGGAGGGGTTGCTCGGAAAATCTAGATCAAATTCAGGGGAGGGGTTGCTCGGAAAATCTAGATCAAATTCAGCTGGGACAGTCCTGCCTTGTGGCAAGTGGGTGTGTTGGCTGCGGTGGAGTCATGGTAAGGGTGTTACCCTCATGGGGAGCAGAAACCAGAACTGTGCATTCAAATGTTTCTGAGGAAAAAATTTAGCAAATAACTAACTGACCACATGATGCCCTGAACCCCTCGCTTCCCCCATTTTCTGACAAGCTCTGAGAACAGAACCAACAAGCTGAAGAAGGAAGCAGAGAAGTGCCAAGAAATGCAGAAGAGGGAGACGGGGTGAGCGGTCCCTGGGTGAAGAGGTTTCAGCTGCAGCAGGAGAGACACCCAGAGGGACGGGGCCATGTGGGTGCCCTCACTTCTGCTGCTCCTCTCTGTCCCAGGTGAGCAGGGCTGGGCAGGTCAGGTGATAACAGTGTGAGGCAAGGCTAGTGATGGGGAAGAGATGAGGTTACAAGCAAAGAAAGGAGGGGGTGAGCTTGAAAAAACCTCACCCAGCTGAAGAGGAGGAGGTATTAATGGTAAGATGCTTCCCCCAGGTGAGCATGTACTGAGCCCTAAAGAAATTGGCTACTTTAGGGGCGCCTGGGTGGCTTAGTCGGTTGAACGTCCGACTGTCGCTTGGGTCATGATCTCGCGGTTCGTGGGTTCGAGCCCCGCGTTGGGCTCTGTGCTGACAGCCAGCTCGGAGCCTGGAGCCTGCTTCAGATTCTGTGACTCCCTCTCTCTCTGACCCTCCTCTGCTCACGCTGTCTCTCTCTCTCCTAGAAATAAATAAAAATAAAAATAAAAAAAAAAGAAATTGGCTACTTTAATCATTATGACCACCATTTTGAAAATCAGGAAGACTGTCTTTAAAAACAAAAAAAGTTTATTTATTTATTTTTGAGAAAGAGAATAGACATGGAGGAAGGGCAGAGAGAGCGGGAGACAGAATCCCAAGCAGGCTTTGCGCTATCAGCGCAGAGCCTGATGTGGGGCTCGAACCCACAAACCCTGAGATCTATGACCTGAGCCAAAATCAAGAGTTGGACACTTAACCAACTGAGTCACCCAGGCATCCTTTGTCTTTTTTTTTTTTTAATATTTTTATTTATTTCTAGAAGAGAGAGAGAGAGAGAGAGACAGTGTGAGCAGGGGAGGGTCAGAGAGAGAGGGAGTCACAGACTGAAACAGGTTCCAGGCTCCGAGCCGGCAGTCAGCACAGAGCCCGACGCAGGGCTCGAACCCACGAACCGCGAGATCATGACCTAAGCAAAGGTCGGACGCTTAACCGACTAAGCCACCCAGGTGCCCCTGTCTTTTTTTTTTTTTAAGTAGTCTCCATGTCCATCGTGGAGCCCAACGTGGGGCTTGAATTTACAACTCTGAGATTAAGACCTGAGCTGAGATCAAGAATTGGACATGCAACAGACTGAGCCACCCAGGCGCCCCAGGAACACTGTCTTATGCACCAGCCCAGGGCGAGGAAAGCAGAGAACTAATACTGATTTGGCTAATCGATGTGTTAACCCAGTTTTCCCCATAATCTAATCCTATTTTTATTGCAATTGTATGAAAACAAGAGACCGTGATGCAGAGACATGCAAATAATTGACCCTAGACCAGTTCATAAAAGGCAACCAAGGTTCAAAGAGAAATATTGCTAAGGTCATTGCTCTTCTTATAATACTTATATTCAAGTCATCACTTTTTAAAAATAATACAATGGTCACTTACTACAAAAGCCTCCCTGTGAACAGCTGTTTATGTAACCCAGTTGTTGACACATCCTCCTATGGGGACCCTATGCGTCTCACAGGTCTGGGCTGGCCCCAGGGGCCCTGCAGTATGAGCCCCTGGATAGTGACACTGCTGGGGACTTGTTCATCCTTTTCTGAGAGTTCCCATAAACAACGTTTCTCTCTCTTTTTTGTTTTTGAACACTAGAAGGAAACTATTTTACTATAAAAAGGGAAAAAAATCAAGACAACTCATTAGTTTGCTCTGATCCTATGAAAACACAAACGTAGCAATTAGAAATCAGAATAATCTGATGTCAGAGCCAACCATCAGAGCCCCAGGAGGAAAAAAACCTTCATTTCATTAATCCCACTGCCCCCACCTCTAGCTATATTAATCAAGATGCACCAAAACCCTTAAAAATATCACTCCTGTGAGATCGACCCCCGAGTTGGGCTCTGCGCTGACGGGGTGGAGCCTGCTTGGGATTCTCCCTCTCTCTCTCTCTCTCTCTCTCTCTCTCTCTCTCCCATTCATGCTCTTTCCCTCTCTCTCAAAATAAATAAACAAAAAAATCTTAATATAAATATCACTCCCAAAATAGGACACTATTTTGATACTCTGAACATAAAGATACTCTGCATGATAAAGCTGAACAGACAAGCATGCTTTAGACTTTAAACCTTGACCAACTTTTAAATAATATTGCTTTACAGAGATGATTTAATTTAAAAAATTTAGGGGCACCTGGGTGGTTCAGTCAGTTAAGTGACCGACTCTTGATTTTGGCTCAGGTCATGATCTCATAGTTCATGGGTTCAAATCTTGTGTCAGGCTCCGTGTTGAATGCTCAGAACCTGCTAGGGATTCTCTCTTCCTCCCTTTCTCTCCTTCTTCCCCTTCCCTCCTTAGTCTCTCTCTCTCTTTCTCAAAATAAATAAACTTTAAAATAATAATGATAATAATAAATTAAAAAAATAAAGCACATTCTAAACATCCAGTTTTGGTGATCAGGATAGATAAAGTAATTTTATTACAAATTTCAGGATTTAAAAGTAATTTGTTACATTTACTAAGATAAATCTGAAATGGCCTGTGTCAAGCATGTGTGTCCTGCATAGGGACACTGTGATCCTCAGGCATGAAAAGACACAGTTGCATCCCACACCCTTTACTGATGGGATCAGCCAGATCGAAAAAAAAAAATGCTGAGTTTCAATAGCACATACTGATAAGGATCATTTTGGTTTATCACTCTGACATTTGGACTGTGAAGAGTTCAGGGGAAAAAGACTTATTCTTGAAGTCTGAAAGCCAAACTAAAGTCTGGAGGGTGGCCTCCAGAAATTCAAGGTCCTCTTTTGCTACTTTTTATTTCAAGGATCTTTATTTCAATGATACTTTCTGTATTTATTTATTTTTATTAAAAATATTTTTAATATTTATTTTTGAGAGAGGGGAGAGGCAGAGGGAGAGGGAGACTCAGATTCTGAAGCAGGCTCCAAGCTATGAGCTGTCAGCACAGAACTTGTGAACAGTGAGATCGTGAGCTGAGCCGAAGTCCAATGCCCAACCAACCTAGCCACCCAGGAGCCTGGAGATGTTCTATATTTAATAAGAGTTATGATTCAATTTTTCTGTAAACCCAAGTCTAAAAGTCCCTGCCCCATGGCAAGAGACCACACAGGAGCTGGTTGACCAGTAAGAAGACTGAGACCAGACAAAAGGAAAACACACTCACCCAAGTTACAATGTCCATCCAGCAACAGAGACAAGCGAAGCAGGGTGGCCATATGCAAGAGGGCCCTCGGAGACCTCAAGCTAAGCCATCCTTCTGCTTCTAAAGGAGAGAAATCTCTCTTTGCCCATTTACTTGCTTTTACACTTAACAGGCTAGGAACCCAAGGTCTCTTTTACTTTATATACATACATTTAAGATTACTAAAGGCAACATCTTACAATTATATCTGTAGGGAGCGTCAGGTGCATGATGGGTACAGAGCAAGCACTGTCCCATGGGATCTCAGAAAGAACCCGGGAGGAAAAGTGCAGCACCCGAGAGGCAACTGATACAGCGGGAAGAGCACCCTTACGCTCCAGGGCTGAGATGGGGAAGAAAAACTACAAGGAGGGTTGGGGGGGGGCGGTGGATGCTGGCAAGGCTGAGGGTCAAGGTCAAGGGCAAGGTCTAGGTGTAATAGAGTGCCTCTAGGAATGTTTTTTTAAAAATGTTTTTTATTTATTTCTAGGAGAGAGAGAGAGAGAGAGAGAGACAGCGTGAGCAGGGGAGGGTCAGAGAGAGAAGGAGTCACAGACTGAAACAGGCTCCCGGCTCTGAGCTGGCAGTCAGCACAGAGCCCGATGCGGGGCTCGAACCCACGAACTGCGAGATCATGACCTAAGTGAAAGTCGGACGCTTAACCGACTAAGCCACCCAGGCACCCCTCCAAGAATGTTTTCTTATCCAAACCTGAGGAAACAGCTCCAGATCTTGAGGGTTAGGGCTTAAGCAACTGAAAGAGTAGGTAAGGTGGAAAGCCAGCCCTGAAGGGTCCCCGCCGATTCCATCAGAAATGGAGAGAACAGTGCCTCCACAGCCTGAGCCTGAGACAGCAGCAACTACACGGAGAAGGTTCACTGTTGCTGCTCCCAATCCCCCCAGCCCCAAGCCTGCATCTGGAGGGCCTCAGACTGGGGCATTTTGCCCCGTTAAGCAAGTTTCCTCAGTATCCCCACTGTTGACATTGGGGCTGGACCATTCTGTGTTAAAGGGCTGCCTTGTGCACTACGGAATGTTTAGCCACTTCCTTGGCCTCTGCCCACTGGATGCCAGGAGAAACTCCCCACCTCTCCAGTTGTGAACAATCAAAAATATCTACAAACATTCCCAAATGTCTCCTGGGGGGCAATATCACCCCTGGTTGAGAACCACTGCTTTGCAAATTATTGGTGAGAGAGGCAGACAGCCCTGTGATGTAGAATATAGGTCAGTGGGCCACTTGAGCTTGCTTGCCAGGAAATCCAGTAAGAAAACGCAAGGTATTTAAAATGAGGGAGGAAAAAATACAGTTTTATTTTAATTAAAATAAATTTCATTAATTAAGTTTTTAAGAGAGAGAACAAGGAGCAGAGGAAGAGGGAGAGAGAGAATCTCAAGCAGGTTCAATGCCCAGTGCAGAGCCCAATGTGGGGCTCAATCTCATGCCATAAGATCATGACCTGAGCTAAAATCAAGAGTCTGATGCTCAACTGACTGAGCCACCCAACTTCCCCTTTCTTTTAGTTTTAGAATAAAGAAATAGAGTGCTCGCTTCGGCAGCACATATACTAGAATAAAAAAATAGCAAAAGTCTCACATTCTGTGGATGACAATATATTGCTTGGACAGGTAGATAGAAGGAGGAAAGAATGGATGATAGGTAGATGGATGATAGGTAGGTAGATTGCATCCACAATTCTTTTCCAGAAGTTGGGTATTTTGCCCAAATCATTTCTCAGTATCCTTTTGCCCTGGGTTAACCCCTTTTCTTGTTAAGAACATATCAGACAAAGGGGTGTCTGGGTGGCTCAGTCAGTTGAGCAACTCCTTTGGCTCAGCTCACAATCTTATGGTTCGTGGGTTCAAGCCCTGCATTGGGTTCTGTGCTCAGAACAGCTCAGAGCCTGAAGCCTGCTTTGGATTCTGTGCCTCTCTCTCTTTCCTTCTCCCCCACTCACGCTCTATCTTTCTCAAAAATGAAATAAATATTAAATTAAAAAAATTTTTAAATAAAATTGTTTTTAAAATTTCTTTTTTCATAAAAAAAAGAGAACAGATCAGACAGTAGCTGTTCCTTGGAGTAATGAGGACCTCTCAAGTGCCTGGGACTGGCATGGCTCTCCAGGCAGGAAGCTCCAATCATTTAAAACTGGAACCTCCTGGGTGCCTGGGGGAGGGAGGACAATGTCATGTCCTTGGAGGTGGCAGAAGAGTTAGAGATGAGGCCTAGGACTTGCCAAGGCTGGTGGGTGGCTGCCGAGGGGTGGGGGAAGGAGCAGCGTGGAGCAGGGAGTTCCTAAAGATGTTAGGTGACGGCAACTGTTGCCACAGGTTTCTGTCCCAGGAAGGACATCAAGTGTGAATGTCCTTGATTCAGAGCCCAGATGAACCCCTTCCTGATGGCCTCTTTATACCACCTGTCCAACTCCCATTTCCGGTATGACCCAGGCACATGGGCAGGAGGTCCCACCTATACAAGCAGGGATTATAAGCTTGGGGCCTATAGGTGATCATTTGGGAAGGGGACATAGCCAGAAACTGAAGGCTTCCTTCTACTTCTCAATATTGTACTTCATCTAGACTTCTTCGGTTCCCATTCTTGCTTCCTGTTTTCTATTCCATCTGTCCATCTGTCCGTCCATCCATCCATCCATCCGTTTATTCAGAATACACTCAGTGGCTTCATTCAATTCTTGGTAATTGATAGGCACAGTTGTTTCCTCTCGAAACTGACATGTCTGGGGACCCAGAACCTATCTGGAGCCACCCAAAATCTTCCTCTTCCCCCACTTCTAATTTGGCTCAGTACAGACAGGCTGGGTATGGCCTCTCAAGTATCAGAATCTCAACCAGGGAGCTTCAGAGGTCTCCCCCTTTTGTCCACCTATAGCCCATACCTCCCTGGTTCCTGACCCCTCCCTCTTTGAGCTTTAGGGTGACATCTGGGTTTCCAAGGGGCCTGACATCCAAGGGCCCTCCAGTCCAGGCTCTTCAGGTGAAGAAAGCACCAATGGTGTTTTTCAGGCTTCTCATCTCTGAGTGGTCCCAGCACTGTGACAGGCCCTGAGGGGGGATCCCTGAGCGTGCAGTGCCGGTATGAGGAGAAATACAAGGCGTTTCCTAAATACTGGTGCCGACAACCGTGCTTGCTACTTTGGAACCAGATGGTGGAGACCAGAGGGTCGGAGGGAGAGGTGCAGAGTGACCGTGTGTCCATCGTGGACCATTCTGCAGACCTCACCTTCACAGTGACCTTGAAGAACCTCACTGCAGATGATGCAGGAAAATACAGATGTGGGATCGCAACAATACTGAGAGAAGAGGGACTCCATGGCTTCCTGCCAGACCTCTTTTTCCAGGTTCAAGTGTTTGTTTCCCCCAGGTAAGACCCTGCTTTCTTCTGGTGCCACTGAAGAAGTGATCTGAAAGATGTCCATTAATGATAATTCTTATTGAGGAGAATTAAGCAGGTGCCAAGGATAGGGTGCTGGGGCGTATGGGAAGATTATGGGACATGATGAAAGGAATCAAGATTCACTGAAAACAAATAACCAAGAGGCTGTTGCAGTTTGGGTTTCTTCAAAATCTGATCCTGAGACAGGACTTAGGTGCAATTCATTTATGGAGAGGTGATCCCAGGAAGTATAGTGAGGGAGGAAGGAAGTGGGGAAGGCCAGTGAAGTGTAACTTTGACAAAGGATCTATCACAGTAGCAGCTGGGCTCTGTCCCACTGGGTACCCTGGGAGATACCACATAGGACATAGGACATTCCTCAGAACTGACCCACTGAATGGTGAGGAAGCTGAAGTAATGATCCGCATGCATCTATTCTCATGGTGGGGGAAGATGGTGGGCTTTGCTATTTTCTTAGAGCGATGAGGGAAGGCTTCTCAAATAAAGAGATATATGAGCAGAGACCTGAAGGATACAGGAAAGCCAGCCAAGCAAGAATCTGGAGAAAGAGTATTGCAGGCAGAGAGAGGGTCTCTTGGGAACATGGATTCTGTGGCATTTCTGGCCTGTTCTGCTCAGTGAGCCGCTCACACTCCTATAGCTAGAGAGAGCCCTCAGGCAGAGATGGGTGAGTTGGAAGTGGGAAACCACTGGCAGGTCCAAGACTACCCACAGCTGCCCAGAGCTCAAGCGGGCTTGAGAGCACATGAACCAGGGTGCCAATAGGGTTTACAAGAGGGCCCAGTGCATCCATGGAGAGGGGCAGGCATCAGCCAAACCCGGAGGCTGCGAGCCAGGCAAGGGACTGGGAAGTTAGAAAGCTTAAACAAATGCCCAGTGTGGGAGAGGAAACACAGCATTTGTGAGGAACTGAGGTGGGGATAGGTACTGGGACTCAGGGGGTGAGAAGATTGGCTATGAGCTGAACTTGGGGAGGTCACTCCTGGGGCTTGATGGTTTTATTTCTTAAATAGTTTATTGTCAAGTTGGTTTCCATATAACACCCAGTGCTCATCCCAACACCTCCGTGCCCATCATCTC
Source organism: Proteles cristata cristata (assembly GCA_017311185.1). Taxonomy (NCBI): domain Eukaryota; kingdom Metazoa; phylum Chordata; class Mammalia; order Carnivora; family Hyaenidae; genus Proteles; species Proteles cristata. The sequence goes on along the minus strand of JAESUZ010001861.1, from coordinate 1,149,835 downwards.
CTTTCCCCTCTCCCGCATACCCATCAGCCCTCAGTTTCTCATCAGCATTCAAGAGTCTCTCATGGTTTGCCTCCCTCCCTCTCTCCAACTATTTTTCCCCTTCTTCTCCCCAACGGTCTTCCGTTAAGTTCCTCCTAATCCACCTACATGTGCAAACATATGGTATCTGTCCTTCTCTACCTGACTTATTTCGCTCAGCATAACACCCTCAGGTTCCATCCATGTTGCTACACATGGCCAGATTTCATTGTTTCTCATTGCCATGTAGTATTCCATGGTATAGATAAACCACATCTTCTTGATCCATTCATCAGTTGATGGACACTTAGGCTCTTTCCATGTTTTGGCCATTGTTGACAGTGCTGCTATGAACATTGGGCTACATGTGCCCCTATGCATCAGCACTCCTGTATCCCTTGGGTAAATTCTTAGCAGTGCTACTGTTGGGTCATTGGGGAGTTCTACTGTTAATTTTTTGAGGAATCTCCACACTTTTCCAGAGAGACTGCACCAGTTTACATTCCCACCAACGGTGTAGGAGGGTTGGGGCTTGATGTTTTTGAACAGTTTAGGCAGAAGAGCTGCTCCCACGATGGATGGTACTGAAGGTGAGTCAAGACGAATTTGAGTGAGTAATTAATTCAAAGGGGGCATTTCGTCCTCAGGGTCGGGCCCAACAGGAGCTGAGTTCCTGTGAGTGTTGTGGACTGTGAGTTCAGAAAGCTGTTTCCGGAAGCTGTCTCATCTCCCTTCTTCTCCAGTCCTCACCACTGCATCCTCATACGTCTGCTGCATCCTGACGCCCAAGGTCGACTCTTGAGCTGAAGGACAGAAATCTGTGGCCCTCAGCACGGGGCTGTCTGGCCCTGGTACCAACCAGCTTTGACACTGATATTAACTTTTGAGATGACGGGACCTAAGCACAACAGCAGGTGGGGGAGAGGAAGAGCCTGAGCTTCTTGTCGAGGAGGAAACTCCTGCTAATCACTGTGTTCCTCCCACAGGTCCCTGTCTGACCGCGTCCACTTCCTGCTCCTCATATTCCTGAAGGTGCCTCTGTTTCTGATTATGCTCAGTGCCATCCTCTGGGTGAACAGGCCCCAGTGGGCAATTTGTGGGAAACAGCCCGATGACAACGGCCTTCAGCCCTCCTTGCCCATCGATATCCTGTCCAGAGACACCACTGCTCAGACTAGAGAAGGAGAAACTTCTGGCCCCAAACTTTATTTCTCTTCTCACCTGATCACCAAAAACTTGTAAAACAAAACAAAACAGAAAAAACAACCTTGAAAAATTGAAATGAAATACGTCACACATACAGAAATGTGTATATAATGTAGATGTGCCTGGTGCTTGGCTGGGGAGAACGTGGGAAACATTCCACAGATTCCTAACTTGCCGGCAGAAATCAGCGCCAGGCACAGCCCAGTTGGTCAAGGGAGTCCAGGGTGAGGGCCCGCTTTTGGGTGACCTCACCCTCCTGAGAACCCTCAATGCAGACTCTCAACTCAACATTCCTTCCTTTCTTCACTCATTCACTTAATATTCACCAAGAGGCTACATAGCGCCAGGCTTATTTCTAGATGGTGAGGATAGAGCAGTCAACAAAACCTGGCCTTATGATCTAATGGTTGGCTTCAGAAAATAAAGAAATAAATAATATTGGTTTGTAATAAGTGTCATGGAGAAGAAAGGGTAAGAGTTCAGAGGATGGGGTGACAGAAAACAGGGACAGCCTCTTGGGTAAGAGCTTCAGGCGGGTGAGGGAGGGAGGGTGGAAGGGCAGAGCAAAAGCAGAGCTCAGGGCAGGTAAGCACCCTGACTGAGGCCAGTGGGACAGGAATCTGGGGAGTCAGGTAGATGTGGAAAGGCCAGGCAAGCTCTCACGGGGGTGGGTAGCCTGCATCTTCTGAGAAATGGGGAGCCACTGAAGGATTTCAGCAGAGGAGGCCCCAGGATGAGATGTGAAAATGTCAAGGCACCCCCTTGAGGATTGGTTCACAAATGATCTCTGATCTGTGAGAAATCACCAAAACAGCCCCAACCTGAGCTGAGTTTCTGAGAGTATTGATTGGCAGGAGGAGGGGTGGGGCTTAGGGCAAAGAAGCTCTTTCTAGAAGCCAGGTCCTATCCGGGGAAACCCTCTCTCTCCTCTCAGTATCACCCACCTAACCCCCAAAGTCAGCTGTTGAGCTGAGGGGTCAGGGGTGGTATATCCAGATACCCAAGTCTTGCCCAAATGTGGGTTACTGCGTCCACAGGATCAGAGAGACTTGGGAAGGGGGCAGAAAGGAGAGACCTGGGGCCTTGTCTTGAAGATGCAGCTCACCATCTGTCACCATGTTCCTTGCAGGCTCCTGCTTAGCTGGAATTCTTGGTCCTTCTGCAAGTGGCCCTACTCCTGACCATGCTCAGTGCTATCCTTGGGGTGTCCTCCCCCCTTGTGGGGACTTCAAAAGAGATGCATCCACCCTTTGTGCCTTTTGATATGCTGCCCACACATACAGCCCTTCAGATTAGAGAAGATAAGATACATCATATCTTATTTATCCATTTTTCTGTTGATGGCTTTGGGTTGTTGCCCATTTTGGAGCCATTCCACAGCCAGTGCTGCTATGAACATTTTTATACAGGTCACCTAGTACATACGTGAAATAAGTTCATTAAGATATATACATGTGCTTAGGGATAGAATTGCTGGATTTTAGGGCTTGCATATGCTCACCCACCCTAGATAATGCCAAATGATTTTTCCAAACCCATTCACTGCCCCAGTTAATGCTCCCATCAGCAATGGCTGAGAACCCCCATTGCTCTGCCTCTGTGTGACTACTTGGTTTGTCAAACATTTTACTTTTTGGGTTTTGCCATTTTGAAATAGTTCTTCATTTCACTATTCACGGGATGGCCAGACTGTGCAGCTGAGGTCCAAAGGCAGGTAAGCGTGACCCAGGAAAGAGGCCATTGCAGGATTCAAGGTCACTGAGAACAGACAACACACACACACCAGGCTCAAGGGGTGCATCATTTACTTACAACAGGAGAGAGAGAGGGAGCCAGGCTGTGCATCTGTTCTCTATGGCTGGTGCATGACTCTATAGCTAGTGTGGGCAGTGTGGTTTCATGCACCCCACTTGTCTTGCACAAGAACCCAGACCTCTTCCCAGTGAGGACTGAAATATAGGGAAACTGGGGTGCTCCTAAGGGTCACTGACTCTAGCACTTAAGCAGAACAAAGTAGCACTCAGTGAACCTGAAAGGTATTCCCACAAAAAGCAATAAACCCAGCACAGTCTGTGTGGGTTCCTATCTCCCAGTGAGGATGTGTTCCAGGCCCCAGGCACATTCCGTGTGAGTGGGGGGTGGGAGGGCAGAGAAAGAGGGAGACATAGAATCTGAAGCAGGTTCCAGACTCCAAGCTGTCAGGATAGAGCCTGATGCAGGGCTCAAACTCATGAACTGCAAGATCATGACCTGAACCAAAGTTGGATGCCCAACTGACTGAGCAACCCAAGTGTCCCAAGATTCCAACCCTTGATTTTGGCTCAGGTTATGATCTCACAGTTCATGAGATCAAGTCCTGTGTCAGGCTCTGTGGTGACAGCTAAAGCAGTGCTATGAGGGAAATTTATAGCCTCTAATTCTTATACTAGAAAAGAGGAAAGGTTTCAAATCAATCATGTAAATTCTTACCTCAAGAAACTAGAAAAAAAGAGCAAAATAAACCTAAAGCAAGTAGAAGGAAAATCATAAAAATAAGAGCAGACATCAGTGAAATTTAAAACAGAAAAACAGAGGTGGCTAGGTGGCTCAGGTGGTTAAGTGTCTGACTCTTGGTTTCTGCTCAGGTCATGATCTCATGGTTTGTGAGATGGAGCCCCATGTTGGGCTCTGTGCTGCCAGCATGGAGTCTACATGGGATTCTCTGTCTCCTTATCTCTCTGTTTCTCTCTCAAAATAAATAAACATTATATATATATAATATATATAAAAATTATATATACATATATATCTCAAAACATATAGCACACAGCTAAAGAAGTGCTTGAGGGAAATTTATAGCCCCTAATTCTTATACTAGAATAGGAAAGATCTTAAATCAATCATGTAAATTCTTTTTTTTTTTTTTTTGAGATTTCTCTTTTTAATCACTGGATTGACAAAAATCAAAAGATTAATAATGTCTGATACAGGGAGAGTCCTGGGAAAGGCACTCACACACTGTTTTTAGGAATATAGATTGGTACTACATCTTTCAAGCACAATTTGTTTTTGTTTTTTGTTTTTTGTTTTTTGTTTTTTTTTTTACAAATAGTTTATTGTCGAATTAGTTTCCACATAACACTCAGTGCTCATCCCCATAAGTGTCCTCCTCTATGCCCATCCCCCTACCTAAAAAAAAAACTAGAAAAAAGATCAAAATAAACCCAAAGCTAACAGTGAAATTGAAAACAGGAAAACAATAGAAAAAAACTAGTGAAACAAAAATCCCATTCTTTAAAACAACAACAGTAGAAGCAAGAAACTTCTAGCAAGACTGACAAAGAACATAGAGAGAATGTCCAAATTATATCAGGGGTTTCACTAAGACCCTGAGGCCATTAAAGGATAATAAGGAAATGCTGCAAACAATTTTATACCCATAAATTTAAAAAACTTAGTAATGGACCGATTTCTTAAGAGCCACAAACTACCAAAACTGACCGAAGACAAAATAAATAACCTCAGTAAGTCCAATTACCATTAAAGAAATGAAATATGTAATTTATAAACATTAAAAAGAAATATCCAGGCCCATATTCACTAGACAACTCTAGTAAGCATTTAAAGATGAATTAATACACAATCTCTTCCAGTAGAGACAATAAAGTAAGGACTTTCCAAGTCATTTTATAAAGCTAGTATTATCCTGATATCAAACTTAACGAAAATAGTACAAAGAAAACTAAAGATCAGTATGTCTCATGAACACAGACACAAAAATCCTCCACAAAATATTAGCAAATGGAAGCCAGCAATGTATAAAAAGAATTATACACCATGATGGAGTGAGGTTTATTAGAGGTGTGCAAGGCTGGCTCAATATTTAGAAATCAATCGATGTAATTCACCATATTAAACTAAAGAAAAATCATGAGATCATATCAATTGACACTACAAAATTATAAGACAAACTCCAATATCCACTCATGATAAAAAACAAACCCTCATAAAAATAAGAATAGAGGGAATTTCCTCAACCTGATGAAGATCATCTAAAAGAAAGGCTAACATCATACTTAGTGATAACAAACTAAATGCTTTCCCTCTAAGATCATGAGCAAGACAAAGATGCCCTCTTTCACCATTGTTACTCATCCTAACACTAGAAGTTCTGGCCATTGCAATAGGCCAGAAAAAGAAATAAAGGCATAGAGAATTGAAAAGAAGAAATAAAGCTCTTCTTATTTGCATATGACATAATTGTCTATGTAGAAAATCTCAAGTGACCGACAAAATCCCATAGAACCAATTGGTGAGTTCATCAGGTCATGGAATACAAGATGAGCACACAAAAATCAATCACATTTCTATATACTAACAATGAATATATCTGAACCAAAATTTAAAATGCAATTCCATTTACAATAACTCCAAAGAAAATGAAATGTTTAAGTATAAACTTAACAAAGTATGTATTGGATACATATGTCAAAAATTACAAAATGCTAATGACAGAAATCAAAGAAAATTTAAATAGATGCCAATTCTTCCCAAATCTGAGCTCTAATCTATCTTGCTGAAAACCCAATATGTTTTTTCCAAGGGGCTGGAGACTTTCCCTGAGGCCCAAGTACAGAAAGGATTTCTATTTCCCAACTTCATGGATGAAAATGAAGGAAACCACCAAAGCACACTTGTGGCAGTTCTTCAAGCCACCAAGAGATGGCAATAGTGACCATCTGCAGAGCTTCTTTGTAGACACTGTTCAAGGACTTAAAAATAATTTTGCTCTAACAGGATTGCTTCTCAGCTGCCGAGTCCCTCCTGGCTGATTCAAATATCCTGATCCTGGCCACCCCCGGGTGTCAGAACTAACACCATTGTGTCCTCATGGCCTTTCCTCTTCGGGCTGAGTCTTACATCCTGCTCATCAGCTATGTGCATAGGAATCACTTTGTCTCCCTTGGGACCAACCAAAGGTGTGCCTAGACATTCAAAGGTCCAAAGCTCGAGATCCAGCCAGGGGTCTGGAGCCCAAAGGGCAGTTCAGACTAGAATAAGTGAGGCTCTAATACCCTGTGCCTGGGGAAGGGGATAGAACCAGGCAAAAAAACAAGACACATCTGACTCTGGCCCAGGGCTTCAGCTTTATTGAGAAGCAGCACCACAGGGCTCTTCTGGATTTCTTACCCCCTGGAAGAGATGGAGGGATCCAGTGCCCCCTACTAAACATGGCCATTTGGCTTAGAACTTGGTGTGGTGACAGCTAGCAATGCTTCCTCTCACTGCCCATGAACAAGGGAAGCAGCTCTTTCAAGGACCATGATCAGTGCCTGCAAGGTCTGAGGAAATGAAGCTGAGAGAGTGAGAAACAAGGAGACAGAGGTGCCGGGACGAAGAGAGATAGGCAGACATGGGCTGGAGGCTGGAAGGGGGGGGTCTACCTTGCAGTGTGGGGAGAGATGTATGCACTCTGGCTCTGGCCTGGCATCCCAGGAACAGCCTCAAAAGTGGTCCTTAACATTGTCTCTAAGTTGAATTGTTTACACAATTGCAGGGCTGCATTGACATAAATGTTGATCCTATGTACTTATATATGTGTTTTATTCCTACCAAAACACAAGTAAATTAATGCTGTAATTCAGGAATCATTTTTATAATCCAGTTAATTATACTTTATGACCATTTGTGTATCAAAAAGTTGATTCATGAGCTTCACACATTTGAAATATGCCTTTTTTTTTTTTTGGTCCACGGAGTACTCACACTCTCCCTTCAGCTCCAGGGTAGTCAGCACTTCTGCGAGCCCCAGTGCCCACGGCCCAGGGGTGCTTCCTGGCATCGTGACGACAAGCTTGTGCCTTCGGGGACACCTCACTCGAGGCACCAGGTCTAGGCAGGTAGTGGGGCTCAGCATCCTACAGGCTGGTGTTGGGGGCCAAGCCAAACTGCCACCTCTTCCTACTCTAAAATTTACCATAATTTTTGGGGCTCTTAGGAGCCTCAGTTGGTTAAGTGTATGACTTTGGCTCAGGTCATGAACTCATGCTTCATGAGTCGGAGCCCTGCGTTGGGCTCTGTACTGACAGCTCAGAGCCTGGAGTCTGCTTCAGATTCTGTGTTTCCCTCTCTCTGCCCTTCCCCTGTTCATACTCTGTCTCTCTCAAAAAGACATAAACATTGAAATTTTTTTAATTAAAAAATATGCCAAAATTTTTGTAACCCTATTTTGGAATCTCTCTTTTCTTAAAATGCTGAGAGCTTCACAAAATAGAAGTGGCCCAGGCTTCTCTGGACCTCAGAGAGACTGTGAAGCCAAAGAGGAATAAAAAAGATACTTCTGATTATAGCCCAGAGGAAGGTAATAACATTTGCCTTTAACTTGATCTTTGCTTAATTATTTTTTCCTTGCAAGAGAGACTCAGTTCACTCTGTGGATGGTTCCCATGCTATTTCATGTTCAGCCTGCTGACCTCCTAGGCTTTTACTCTGCATTTCTCAATATCAGCCTTTGAAACACCAATGTTACATCAACTCTGGAAGATGTAGTGGGAGGTGACAGGAGGTGGTGAGCTTTTGGACCTTCCTGTGTTGAGTTTTCACCTGGATCTTCCTGAATTAGGTCCTCATGTGCAGGCTTGAGGGTTAGAGAAGTAAATTGACACTGGGTCAGAAACACGTGTATTAGTCAGGGTTCCCTAGAGGAACAGAATAGGAAAAATATGAGGAGTTTATTATAAGGAATTGGCCTCCATGGCTATGGTAGATGAGGAGTACCCAAGAAAGCCAGTGGCATAATTCATTCCAAGTTCAAAGGTCTGAGAGCCAGGAGTGCAGAGATCAGGAAAAGATGAATGTCCTAGCTGAAGCCATCAGGCAGCAAGGAGCAAATTCCTCCTTCCTCTGTTGTTCATTGAATTCTACTCAGATCCTTATTGGATTGGGTGAGGCCCACCCACCCGGGGGAGAGCAACCTACCTCACTGAGTCCACAGATTCAAATGCTAATCCCATCCAGAAACATCCTCACAGACACACCCAGACATAATGTTCCATCTGAACAGCCAGTTAAGTTGACACACAAAATTAACCATCACAGAGCATACTCAGACTTAAAGCCAAATTTCTGCTGTTTTTGCGCTGCCCACATGGTGGACCTTCCAACTTTTCAGGACAGCCAGGAGCTGGCAGAAACTGAAGTATTTTCAGAAAAAGAAGAAGCACTTGGGAAGTGAGAGAGGAAGAGAGATGGTTGTGGGTGGAGAAGTTTCAGTAAACAGTGAGTCCCTGTCAAGTTTCTCAATTTGGATTACAATGGCCACTGGCTGCCTGACAAACCCTCTCATTCTGCTTCCTGGGTCTGAAGTTATGCTTCTCCCCCTTGCTGGCTCTTGGCCACCCTCTTTCCACCAGAGTTGTGGTACAAGGGAAAGATGCTTGAGCAGTTGAGCCAGAGGAATCTGGGTTCAGATCCTAACATCAACCCTTATAACATGCCTTCTGGTCAGTTTGTTGACTCTCTGAGCTGTTGGCAAGATAGCTAGAAGGGAAAGAGATTATGTAAACTCTTTGCTATATGAATAAAGACAAATAAATGTCAACCCCCCCCAAAAAAAAAATCAAGCAAAGTTTCAGAGATATAGTTTCATGGTTTGGTTTTTATTTTTATTTTTATTTAATTTTATTTTTTTGAGAGAGCGAGTGAGCAGGGGAGGGACAGAAAGAGAGGGAGACAGAGAATCTGAAGCAGGCTTTGCACTATCAGCACAAAGCCCAATGCAGGGCTCAAATCCATGAACTGTGAGACCATGACCTGAGCCATTTGGATGCTCAACCAACTGAGTGACCCACACAGAAGCAATAGTATAGGACTTTCAAGGATTAATTATAAATATGTTGAGTCTTGCTCCTTCTGGGATCACTCACTCTGGGAGAAGCTAGTTGCCATATTATGAAAACACTCATGCAGTTCTCTTGGGCAAGGAGCTGAGGTGTCCTGAAAACAGCCATGTGAGTGCGCCATCTTGGAAGGAGATCCTCCAGGCCAGTCCAGTCTTCAGATGAGTATAGTCTTGGCCAACATCTTGACCACAACTTCACGAAAGAGATGCCCTGAGCCAAAACCACCCAGATAAGCCACTCTCAGATTCATGATTCTCAGGAAGTATGAGGTAATAATTTCTTGATGCTTTTAGCTGGGGGAATTTGTTATGCTGTGATATCTAATATAGTTGGACCACACTTGCCTGGGACCAATGTCTGCAGCCAATTCAGTCTTCATTTATTTACTCAATCACTCATTCACTCATCTACCAAATATTTACCATAAGCTGACCATTTGTCACATACTACATTTGGGCACCAGGTTATTCTGTGCTGAATAAAACAGACCACAGATACTGCTATGATATAAGCTATATCCTAGTGGGGCGGGGGCTGGGGGTTAGAAAGAAAATTTGGTGAACTATGGAGGAAATAAACAGGGACCAGTGATTCAGACAACAGGGTGACCCCTAGGAAGGGTGATTAGGGAAGGCTTTCTGAAGCGGTGACATCCAAGGTGAAATCTAAAGGGGAAGCAGGAACAAGCAATGAGAAGAGGTGGGCAAAGGATCCAAGGAGAGGGACAAGCAGGTGCTAAGGCCCTGGGGCAGGACAGGTACTATGGCTGGAGCACAGGGCACATGGGGGCAGGGGAGCAAGATGGAACTGCAGAACCCAGCAGTGGCTGAGCCCTCTTGGGCTACGTAGACCAACCAAGAAGAGTGGGTTTCATCTGAAGGGGATGGGACGGCGTACTAGCTACTGTTGACTTTTGTTGAAGTGCTTTCTTGCTGATGAGTGGAAAAGAGGAAGGACAAGACACTGGCGGACCAGGAGGAACAGGGATGTCACCATCACACTGAGAGGAGAGAGGGCAGTTGCAATGTCAGGGGGAAGAGGGAAAGTAAGCAGATGGAAAGTGCTAGAATAAGCATTAAGTGACAGAGAAAGGATCCCTGGTGACATGGTCTGGTTGCAATAATCCTGGGAATATTGTTGCCTTTGATCAGAATAAGATAGTGGGGGGAGGAGTGGGGGGGAGGGGGGAGATGGGCATGGAGGAGGGCACTTGCGGGGATGAGCACTGGGTGTTATATGGAAACCAATTGACAATAAACTATTTGAAAAAAAAGGAAAAGAAAAAGAAAGAAAGAAAAGAAAAAAGACGAAGAAAAAAAAAGATAGTGTGGGAGAAGAGCAGGTCTGGGAAGACAGTGTTTAGGGGGAAGTTGATAGACCTAGTTGTGCATGATGAAGCTGAAAAGCTGGCACAGCCCAGGCAAGATGTTGGGTCCTGAACCTTGACCTGCCTTACTACTGTTTCCAAGGTAAACTCAACCCAAACCCATCACATCAGAAAAACAAGCCGCTCCGAGTTAAGACAGACTTGCCTCCCTACCTCCAGACAAGGACCTTCCCTCATTTCTGCACCTTGAAGAAGCCCCCAGTCACCACTGTGAACCCAAAAGAGATGCCAGCAGCTTGTGTTTTGGAGGACCACCATCTTGTTACACAACCATCCCTCTGCACCACTGGATGGAAGCAGAGGCCCAACTTCAGCTTTACATTTCCCCAGCATCTCTCAGTACCTCCAATCTCTGCACCCTCTTGCCATCCTCAGTACTCTTCCCTGCAAGTCACAGCAGAGTGGACTTGCCAAAGAAGAAAGTAAAAAGTGAGGTCCTTGTGTTGGTGATGGCTGCTTCATGTCTATGCCTGGAGAACAAAGAAACACAGCCTGAGGGATTTGTGCCCTGGTTGGGAACCCAGAGTCAAAATGAGATGTTTGAAGACATCTGAGGTCACAGTGCCAACTTATGTGGCCAGAGGAGAGCAGGGGTCCCATGGGGAGAGTGTGTGGAGCGGCAAGTTGGGGAGGGGGTTCCTAAAATTACCGTGGTCACCACTGATGGGTGCTGGAGCCTCTACTCCAGAGATGATACATCCTGACTGCAAGGAAGTGACATGTCACAGGGGTGTGGGCGGCCCCCTGAAGAGGAAATGTTCTGATGTGGTTCCACAGTGTGGGGGTTAATGTGGATAGTGAGAGAAGCAGCTGTGGGCTGTGGAGAGGGACGGCAATCTCACACCAACACCAGACCTGGATTGGGATCTGTCCCCAGATTGAGAAGAGCCCAGGGCACCAGGTCCTGGGCTCTGCCCCGGCCCGTGCTCTTCTCTCCCCAAGCTTCCTCCACCATGACCAGCTCGAGTGACCATGGAAGAAGACTGTGGGGACCAAAGCCAGGCTGGACAAGGAACCAAAGAAGCCTAGGAAAGCAGAAGTGGGACGTGGAGACCAGAACTTCTGTGAGAGGCTTGAAATTGTTTCCCCTCAAGAGCCTGACATTGCTGTGGGTGACGTCTGTGCGGTAGGAATGACCCCAGGGGACGGGAGGGCATGGCTGCCTGCAGCTGCTCCTTCTGCAAGTCCCAGGTGAGTGGGGCCGAGCCCGGGCAGGGAAGTCGACCCTGGGTGGGAGGGAGGGTAGGGAGAGGTGGGGAGGAGACGCCCAAGGGGAAGGAAGAAGGATGTGGGAGGAAAGAGGGAGAGCAGAGAAAATTCCAGGAGTGGCCAGCTCCTGCCTCAGCAGCGACCAGGAGGATTCAGCGTAAGTCTTGTCCATTGTGCTGAACAGAGTAGCACTGATGAGAGGGGAACCTGGGCTCGCCATTACCTTCATTGTCATGGTCAGAAGTGATGTCTTGGAGCATCACACACACACACACACACACACACACACATACACACACACACACACACACACACACACACACCATGGACACCCTCTCCTTATCCACTTTGTGAGGAAGAAGCTCCTTCCCTTTCATCTTCTCCCTTGAGTCCCGCCAAGGCCTCCTCCAGGTCACGAGGGCCTTTGAGGGACCCAGGGGGTATCTTGACCCCAAAGCCCGTGACCCAGGCCCATCTGGTGAGGGGCCCGCACTCGGTTGTGTTTTCCAGGCTGTTCATCTATAAGTGGCCCCACCTCTGTGTCGGGCCCCATGGGGGGATCCCTGAGCGTGCAGTGTTCATATGAAGAGTGGTTAAGAGGATATCCCAAATACTGGTGCAAACCGACATGTTTCCGGAAGATTGTGGAGACAGAGGAGTGAGGAACGGCCGCGTGTCCATCAGGGACCATCCTGCAAACCTCACCTTCACAGTGACCTTGGAGAACCTCGTAGAGGATGATGCAGGAACATATCGGTGTGGGATCGATACATCCTGGTTAGGATTCTCTGGAGAGCCCTCCCTCACCATCGAGGTATCTGTGACCCAAGGTGAGCTGTATGCACCCCTCCCCCAGCGCCAGCACCAGGGCCCCTGAGACTGGGGCTGATCACCCCAAACCTTCAGGAAAGCAGTGACACTTGGGATAGAAGAGCGAGGAGAGGATGGTGCTGGTGACGGGGACACCGGGGATGTGTACGCATGTGCTCTCATGAGTGTGTCCACATGTGTGTGTTGAGATGTGTGTATATTCGGGTGTACACTCCCACTCACACAAGCACATGCACACCCCTGGCTGTCGACGCCTCTGTGTGCCACACCCTGACACGCTGTCATGCCTAAAGCTCTCCCAGGGAGGGGTAAAGGAATGGTCCTGAGTCTGGGGACAGCTGCCTTCTTGTCCTGACAAGGGTCCTGTTCACTCTGAGGGGGACCTCGAGTCTCCTCCTGGACTCTCTCTTTCAGGTATTTCCTCCTCACCCTTACAGGCTGCCCATGACCCCGGGGCCCTAGAGAACATCACATGTCATGGATGGTTCCTGGGGCACCAGCCTCGCTGCTGTGACTCTGAAGGTTGCAGCAACCTTGAGGGGGGTCCAAGAACAAGCCTGGAACCCTGATCTGGGGCTTCTGTGACCATTTGGGAACCACCCTGCCTTCCAGCTTGACCCACCCCTCTTCCTCTGGCACCTTGTCCCCACAGGAGGGAACCCAGAAAAACCCTTGGAAGTGCTCCCCTCAGACAAAGGAGAAGGATGGGAAAATATGTTCTCAGGTCTTATGGCCCCAAATACAGCAAATAATTCTTCTTTAATAGAACCTTGTTTTTGTTTCCAAAGAATCAAATGAAGGTCATCCTTCTAAGTGTGTAGATTTTTTTAATTAAAAAAAAAAAGGTTATTATTTTTGAAGGAGAGAGAGAGATAGCATGAATAAGGGAGAAGCAGAGAGAGACACACACACACAGAATCTGAAACAGGCTCCAGGCTCTGAGCTGTCAGCAGAGAGTCTGACGCGGGGCTGGAACTCACAAACCATGAGATCATGACCTGAGACAAAGTTGGACGCTTAACCGACTGAGCCACCCAGGCGCCCCTAAGTATGTGGATTTTTATCTCGTGCTCTTATTCTGATGTTGTCTCTGGTTCCTCTGAGGTCCTTCTTGTAGGTCTTAGTTTCTCTCTCACACATGGGGTATTTCCCTCCCATACCCTCTGTGGGTTCCTCCTATTCAACAGCGAGGAGCTAAGCATCCACAGATGTCCCTGGGGACATGAGGGAAAGACCTTTTCCCCATTGGCCTCAGGACAGACCACTTTCTATGGGGTCCACCAGCTGTGTGTCTGCCTCCCTAGATCTTTCTTTCTGGTCATTCCGTCCCCCAGAGAGGACTGTGCTGACAGTTCGGGGACCAAGAGCGTTGAGTGCCATGGTTTCCGTCACTCAGTGCAGACTGTTTCATGATCCTCACCCCAGATGTCAGCCCTGCCTAAGGACCCTGGCTCCCTCAATCTGGATCTGTCTCTACAGAGTAAACATCAGCCCGTCCTCTGCTGGGGTGCACACGGTGTGGCTGTGGCTGAGCCTGGAGCCATGTGTTCGTTCTTTCCACACACTCAAATCCCTGGTGAGCAGGATGACCCCCCACGTGAAGGTGCCCACCTGGCCAGGATGCACCTGCAGCGCAGGCCAAGGGAGGACCAGAGATCCAATCAGGCCTGGGTGTGCTAGGGGGGATGTGGAGTCAGGACATCTGTCCAGATGGCCTGAGTGACCAGGTCAATGTGAGTCAGAGCCACATAGCTGACCGAGTGGGAGACGGGGGTGAGGGTGGGAGGCCTGACATGTGCTTCCTTCTCAGACAGCACTAAAGCCCCCAGCACCGTGAGGTCCACCAGCCCCCCAAGTCTTCACACGACCCTGCCAGCACCCATGGGGAGCGCTGCGATCCGGCAAGAGACCCCCAGTCCCAGCCAACATCCTGGGTAAGGGGCTTGCATGTGGAGATCTGTGACACCTGGCTGACCTCTAGACCACACGGGGAGCCGAGGAATGAGGCCCTGCACCCTCGTTATTTACCAAGTCCACACCTAACCGGGAAGGTCCTTCTGTGGACACAGCCCTGAGCCACTGAGCCACAATCCTGCTCTGACAAAAGCAGAATTCACACAAGGACTAGGTCAACACACTCATCGAGATAAGTGTGCGAGCTTGTGATGAGTGCTTGGAGAAAATCCGTCAGAGGGGTCGGGAGGGCCCCTGCGGGAGGGGGACGGGAGCGCTATCCAATACACAAGCGCCAGGGAGAGGACATTTCACTGGAGAGCTGCAGGATTTGGGGAGCCGGCACTCAGGTGTCTGCAGAAATGGGGCTCCGGGAAGTGGGAAGAGCAAGTGTCAAGAATTTTACAAAAGGCGCCTTCAGGGCTTGGCCCAGGCCAGGTGCTCTGGGAGCCGGTGGCCTCTGCACTGTTCCCCTGTGCCCTCTCCCCTGCTCTGGCCAGAGTGGCATCCTGTTGATCACCAGGCCTCTGAAGAAAGTGAAAGCTGAACCATGTCATTCGTCCCTTCTATCATCAGCCGCTGAATTAGGTGCCGCACAGGCACCAGATTAAAGCTAACGTTTCTGATCCCTCGTGGGAGATACTATTTACGGGAGAACAGACACCAGACAAATAACCCCAATACCGATTTCTAGCCCACAGACAGGGTAACCCCCAAATGCAGAAGGCTGAGGTAGAACCCTCTTCCCTGTCCAGGATCCACGTCACTCCCTGGGGCCTCCCTCACATCACTCCAGTGGCCGGGCCCTTTTCCGTGTCCACCAACCTGTCTCAAGGGCACCTGTTATCCCGATGGACACAGGACTGGTCTGCTGTGTGGGGCTGTCCCGCCCATGGACCCACCTGGGACTGATTTTGGTGTAGGTGTTGGGGTCTCAGGACATGGGCACAGGGACAGAAGGAAAGCGGAGGGTATCAGGGCCTCTCCCTGAGGATGTGGCTCACTGTCCGTCACCGTGTCCCCCACAGGTCTCTGCTCAGCAGCGTCTACTTCCTGCTCCTGGTCTTCCTGGAGGTGCCCCTGCTTCTGAGCATGTTCAGTGTGGTCCTCTGGGTAACCAGACCTCAGAGGGGCTCTGGGGGCAGGCGGAGTCAGCCGGATTATGAAAACCAGTAACACCTATTGCCCATGGATGATCTGCTCCAGAGAACACAGCACCTTTCATGGATGAGAACGGCCTTCTGATAACGCATCCAGCTGTTATCCACATTTCCATCAGAACACTCTGTAAACACTTTTGGTAACTTTTTTCTTGCAATGTATCATAGACACAAAGGAATAGATCCAATAAATGCATACTCTTTTAAATACTTTTTCATGTTTATTTATTTTTGAGAGAGGCAGAATGTGAGGGAGGGAGGGGCAGAGAGACAGGGAGACACAGAGTCTGAAGCAGACTCCAGTTTCTGAGCCATCAGCACAGAGCCTGACGTGGGGCTCGAACCCACAAACCATGAGATTGTGACCTGAGCCGAAGTTGGAGTTGGTGTGCTTAACCAACTGAGCCATCCAGGGGCCCCTCCACACTTTTTTTTTAAAAACGAACTGAACTCAGTCACATTATAGGAGTTGTTATTCTTGTTGTTATTGAGCTGCATGAGCTCTTTATATATTTGGGATATTAACCCCTTATCTGATACATCACTTGCAAATATGTTCTCCCATTCTTCTGGCTATCTTTTCATTTTATTGACTGTTTCTTTTGCTGTGCACAAGTTTCTAATTTGAGGGGTGCCTGGGTGGCTCAGTTGGTTAAGCATCCAACGCTTGGTTTCAGCTGAGGTCCGGATCTCACAGTCGATGAGCTGGATTCTGCGTCTTCCTCTCTCTCTGTCCCTCCCCTTCTTATACTCTGTCTTTCAAAATATAAAATAAAATGTTAAAAACATTTTTTTCATATTTTAAAAACTAAGCTGTTCTTCAAGAGTTTTAGCTACTGGGTTATAAATCAGGTTCCCAATTAAATTACATCAAGTTAAGGCTAGAATTTGCTTTATTACTAATGAGAAAACCCAGTCCACCAGGCTTCTCTCAGCCTCCTGCCCTGGGCTTATTTTGTTCGACTGTCTATCTAGCATCTGAAGCTTTCCTCAGGGCACTAATAATAACGTAGAGTGCTGGCCACATCCTAGGATTGTATCCTCAGAACTTCACATGTCTTTTCTCACTTAATTCCTATAACAATTCTTATGAGCCCAGTTTACAGATAAAAAACTGAGGCTCAGAAAGGTTTAATAAGTTGCCTGTGGTCACACAGCTTGTAAGTGGTGCTTGGGGTTAGAGCCCAGGTGTGTCTGATCCTACAGCCTGCACTTTTATGCCCTTGGCTGTAATGTCTGAGCAAATGCATCCCTAGGTATGCCAAGGTTGCTCACCTGACACCTGACTAAGAAGGAGGCACTGCTCTCTGCTGCCGGGGCCCACTGCTGGGGTAGAGAAACATTTCTGGAGCTGACACCCAGGCTATGTACCCCTTGGACCCAAAGCCCGATAGGTTCAACGCATCCTGCTCTGACCCTTCTGCAGACACATCTCATCCTGCCCCTCCTCATTCCATACAGCCCTGTCTCCTCTCTCCTACATAGTGGGGAATTTTGTGCCCTGTGACCAGGCCCTTCTAAGAAATTACACCCACTTTGCTGAATAATTAAAAGCAGGAAATACTCTATAAAAGGAAGTGAATGGGTAAGAAACGCAAAGGCGGTCCAGTCAAACAAAGCGCAAGCTGGGGCTCAGGCAGAGCTCTGAGAGTCCAGCTTGGATCTGAGTGTGAGCTCCAGTGGTGGGTGCAGAGGGGCTAGGCGCCGGGGAGGCAAGACCATGCGGCTGCCGCTAGTTCTTCTCCTTCTCGGGCTCCCAGGTGAGTGCAATTGGGGCCATGGGGACTTTGTACTACTAGGGCAGGGCAGGGGATGGAGAGCTATCCCAAGCTGAAGGGGAAGTGTCAGATCGGGGGAAATGAGAAGTGGCTTTTTTCATGTATTCAGCAAAAGCATGCTGGGGTCTTACTTTGTGGCACACATACACCAGGCCCTGAGGAAGTGAAGGGAAAAGGGAAACAGGGCTGGCCATTAAAAAAAGAACCCCATGGGATGCCTGGGTGGCTTAGTTGGTTAAGCATCCAACTTCGGCTCAGGTAGGCTCAGATCATGATCTCGCGGTCTGTGAGTTCAAGCCCCACGTCGGGCTCTGTGCTGACAGCTCAGAGCCTGGAGCCTGCTTCCGATTCTGTGTCTCCCTCTCTTTCTACCCCTCCCTTACTCTCACTCTGTCTCTCTCCCTCTCAAAAATAAACATTAAAAAATTAAAAAGAGGACCCCAACACTCAGTGGATGAGGCATACAGATTAACAGCAAACAGTGGCAGGACAGTGAGGCATTGATGGTGCTATGCTCAGAGGTCCAAGCAAGTCTGGCTGAAGGAGACACAGAAAGCCATATAGACAGCACTCGTTTGATGAGCCTTGAAGAAAGGGATCAGCCAATCAAGCAGAGAATGGAAAAGAGCATGCCAGGGAGAGGGAACTGCTTCGTCAAGACATGGAGGCTTGAGAAAACATGGTGCATTCCTGCACTGGGGGACCCACGGTGGGCAGGGGGCCTTGGGGCGGCTGGTTGGTCATGAGGTTGGAAATGCACAAGACAAGATTACAAAGGCCCTTGGAGGTCATGCCCAGGAACCAAGGCTTTCAAAGAGAAAATTGCTCAGGAACCCAGGTGGGATGATGGGAGATAGGTTGTGTGTTTTTTTTCCTCTGTGGAAAGCCACTGCACAACGAAAAGACATTAGGGACAGTCCAGATGTTTGCAAAACATATGCTGTATGTGTGGGTCACACAGTCTTCTCTCTGGGCCGGTAGGCTGACAATCTGGCAAAACAAGACTGGTCCACAGGGGTCCCCCACAAAGGGCATAGCTAGGGAGTTGGGAGATTGGAGTTCCAGTCCTGACAGGGACGTGTGACACAGGCAAGTCCCTCATGGCTCTAAGACCTGGATTTCTGGTATGAATGGAAAGTCCCTGAAGCCCTTCCTAGCTGTAATGTTGTGGGACTCTGTTATTCGGATCAGATATAAATAGATGAAGGCTGTCATTCTCAAAGTATTGCTGTCATTGTGGATTTTATCAGTGACGTAGAAGCCCTGTGATGATACTTGTAGATGAGTGGGGAAGGCAGTGGCTTCTCTGCGACTTTTATGCTCCTTAGGCAGGACCCCAAATGGCCCAGAATTCCCAAAAGACAGCAATTCAGAACGCCTGTATTTCCCCCTGGATTCTACCTGTGCATTTGAGTTCAGAGACCTCCATCTGCTCCCTCTCTTAATCCCAACATCCAGCTCAGCAGGAGGCCAAGGAGAAGGGTGAGCTACCTGGGCTCCCACACACAACACACTCATGCAGTGAAGTCAGATGCACACACTCCCATTCACATCTTTGCTCTCGCACACTCACACAGAGTTACACACACTCATGTGCACACACAGGCTCACATAGAGTGTGTCTTATATGCACACACCCACACAAACTGTCCTCTCCCCCAGATGAAGGCTGGGAGCACAGTGGCTGCTCTATGGCTTAGGCAGGGTGGGTGCTGCAGAGGTGAGGCAGGGTGTCCCTAGTCCTCCTTCAACTTTCCGAGTTAATGAGGGAAGGGGGTGAAGTAGCCAATGATACAAGAAAAGCCACCCCATTAGCAGATGGCCATTAGACACTCTGGGGTTACTTCTGTGAAATGAAGAACAAAAGTGGATGGGGTGAAGTCAGAATGACCCAACTTCCGGTAGGACGTTCTTGTCTGCTGAGTTTCATGGTTCTGCAGCAACCTAAAGGGGAAGGCAGGGTGCTGGCATAGTTGGGTGCTCAGTAAGCATTTGCAAGTGGAAGAACAAGACCACAGACTTGTAGCCCAGAAATTACTCTTTGGAGCCTGAGATGGTGCAATTGCATGCAGACATGATCAGGGACGCCCACTCCATCAGTGCAAGGCAAGGTGGGCTCCACTCCCTTTGCACATCCCAGGCCCTCATGAGCCCCTCTGCTCTGAGCCCGGCCCTTGGGTGCCTTTGGCCCATTTTGTGTGTCATTTGGCATTTGCTCTCAACCCAGAGAGCTCAACTATTGTCTCGATTTTGACACAAGACTATTCACCAAGGATTGTGCATACAGGGCCAACTTCCCCCAAGGATTGATATGAAGGGTGAGGATTTCTATCTCAGGGTCAGGGGAAGGAAAATTGGAGATTCAAACAGCTTAGGCTTTGAAAACCTGTCAGCCCTGCTCCTGAGTCCTGCTCCGAGCTGACTGCTCTTCTACCATCTCCTCCTTCTTTCAGACCAACTCTCGACAAAACACAAAGACTTGATGAATAGTTCCACCCATTACGGTCTGTGTTCATAAAAACCTCCCACATATTTCTTTTTCAAACAAGCCCAATCACATTATGGATGCTTCACTGCCAGATTAAGTTAGCAAAGCTACAGTAGGAGTAGTATCTCTCTTCCATTGTTTGTGATTGTTGGCAAATACCATCTATACTGAGTCTCAGTGCGCCAGGCTCCAAGCTGTCGGCACAGAGCCCAACGGAGGGCTCAAACCCACGAACCGTGAGATCATGATCTGAGCTGTAGTCAGACACCTAACTGACTGAGCCACCCAGGGGCCCTTTCTGCTGACTCTTGCATTTGATTTTAATTTACATCATTGCTGTCTCTTAGCAACCTTGTTCCTAATCGAGTCCTTCTGATTATTACCATTTTTTCTTAGTTGTTTTGTTAATGATATAAACATTTTCACATAATAGAATGTATGATTTAGAAAGTGAAATTCGGGGGCCACCTTGGTGACTCGGTTAAGCATCTGACTTTCAGCTCAGGTCATGATCTCACAGTTTGTGGGTTTGAGCCCCGTGTCGGGCTCTGTGCTGACAGCTCAGAGGCTGGAGGTTGCTTCGGATTCTGTGTCTCCCTCTCTTTCTGCCCCTCTTCTGCTCACACTCTGTCTCTGTCTCCCTCTCTCTCAAAAATAAATAAACTTAAAAAAAAAAAAAGAAAATGAAATTCGCCCTCCACCCCAATTTCAGCATTGACCACTGATAAGAGTTTGCAACAACTACTGTCCTTTTTTTGTCCTACGCATGCGCTATAGAAAAACCACAGAAATAGGAGCCTACACACTCTGTTAGGCAACTTTTCAAAAACCTGATAATATCATATCTGGGACATCTTCCCTGTTATTACCTGTGATTTGTCTTCTTCTCTTAAACGTGGTATGGGTGGACCATAATTTATTAGCCTAATGTCCCAGGAATCGCATTTGAATTGAATTTGCTTCCAAGGTTTACTGTTTGTTATGTTAGCACTGCAATTAGCAGCCTTATAGTTCAGTGCCCACTGGTGTGGAAATTATAGTTCATGCCAGAATCAAAATGATTATGGCCAAAAATCTTGACGGCCAGGTCCTTTGTAAAAACAATCATAAGCTTAGGGCACCTGGGTGGCTCAGTCGGTTAAGTATCTGACTTCAGCTCAGGTCATGAGCTCACCATTTGTGGGTCTGAGTCCTGCATTGGGCTGTGTGCTGACAGCTCAGAGCCTGGAGCCTCCTTCAGATTCTGTATCTCCCTCTCTCCCTGCTTCTCCCCTACTTATGCTCTATCTCTCAAAAAATGAATAAACATTTAAAAAAATAATCATAAACTTTATTGGTACCTTCCAGTATCCAAATACCACACAAGGCATGGGGATTGGGAGGGAGGAAGAGAGAAAAAACACAAACACAAAATCTCTGCTCCTCAGGACAGGGTGTCTAGTAAGGGAGACAATGAGAGAGGCTGGTAATGGTAACAAAATACCAGTGCAGCACTCAAGTTCCTATAAAGGTATGGGAACAATGGGAGGAACCAGTTCTGATTGGGAAGGGGAATAAAGTGACCAGTAGGCAGGCTGGGCTCGAAGAAGGGTTTCCAGGTGGAAGGTAGGATGTGAGCCACAACTTGGTCCCCGAGAGAGCACGTCAGAGTCAGAGGAAGAGAAAAGTGGGGGCACCAGGTTATAGGATCCAGTGGAGGCAGGGAGGGGCAGGAAATGGTGCTGGACAGAGAGAACTTGGATCTAGATGGAAGAAAAAAAACTTGAGTGCCCAACTAGAGTTTTAAATCATCCTGAGACAGTGGCGAGTGGCTACAGTGGAGATCATGAGATGTTGCTCATGACAAGTGCAGTTGAGGATGGGCTAGGGAGAGTTTGAGCACGTAACTCCAGCAGTGATATGCAGAGGGCATAGCAGAAGGGGGTGCAGCAGGCGCTGGAGAAACCTCTCTGGATGCCGCAGCCATGATCTAGGCACCAGATGATGAGCTCCTGACCTGGTGACAGGCTCCCGCTGATGGGGCAACCTCTGAAAGAAGGTCTGCGGTTTGACATGTACCCTAGTGTTACAACAACCCACAGAATGGAAAGCAGCACAGCCATTTTGCAAACAGAGAAACAAGACCCAGGAAGGTTAAGTAGCTTGCTCAAGATTTCCCAGGGAGCGTGTGGGAGACGTGTCTTTCTGTGTCCAAATTCACTCTCTTTCTGCCGTGTCATGCTGTCATCACGAAGGGTAAGAGTAGGGGAGGAAAGAAGAGAATCATTTTGAAAAACATTTTTGAGGCAGAGTTGACTACATTGTTTGCCAATCAGTTGTGGAGGATAAGGGTAAGGCAGGGTCAATGAAGATGCCAAGATCTCTTCCAAATGCGCTAGTAACACAGTTGGGTTTTTTTTTAATGTTTATTTTTGAGAGAGAGAGAGAGCAAGGGAAGGGCAGAGAGAGAGAGGGAGACACAGAATCTGAAGCAGCCTCCAGGCTCTGAGCTGTCAGCACAGAGCCCAACGCAGGGCTTGAACTCACAAACTGAGATCATGATGTGAGTTGAAGTCAAGACAACCGACTGAGCCACCCAGGTGCCCCATGACGCAGTTGGTTTGAAGAGCATAGAGTTTGTTCTGCTAATTGAATACTACTTTTATTTCCAAAGGCTGCTGTAACAAATTACCACACACTTAGTGGCTTGAAATGACAACATTCGCTATCTTACAGTTCCAAAAGTCAGAAGTCCAAAATAGTCTGACTGGCTGAAATCAAGGTGCAGGCTAAGTTGGATTCCTTCCGGAGGTTCTGGGGAAGGCTCCTCTTCCTCACCCTGTTTGGCTTTGAGAGGCCGCCTACATTCTTTGGTTTATGATCCTTTTATCTTTCTTTAGAGCTGACAATGTAGCATCTTCCAATCTCCCCCCTGACTCTGACACACTCTTTTTCATCCTATAAGGACCCTGGTGACTACATCAGACCCGACTGAATAATGCAGGATAATCGCCCCACCTCAAGGTTGTTAACTTAACCACATCTGCAAATTTCCTTTGGCCCTGTAAGGTGACACATTCAGACATTATTGGGATTAGGACGTCATTGTCTTTGGGGGGTATAATTCTGCCAACCACAAATGCAAACCTTGAGCCAACTACATTGGCATCAGGGAGAACGTTCAAAGTGTGAGGAAGTGCATCTTCCTGGTACAACAGACCTGACTCTCTCTGCCTCATGTAGATGTACCCACCTCCCTGGCCTGGTCCTGAGGCTCTCAGGCTAAGACAGTCAGGAGAGGCTTCCATTGTGTTTCTCTGCTTCTCTTGCTTGTTCACTCCCATGTGATCACAAGTGGTCATGGTCAAGGCACAAGTGGTCATGGCCAAGGACAGAGTATCTGCCCAGCCACATATGGTCAGCTTAACTAGAATCAGTCCCCAGAGCAGCAGAATACCCTTTCCACTTGTGCTTGTCCTTAACCCATCCCGCTCTGAGTAGACCTTTGCTAGCATGCTCTGTGAGTCCTCCACTGGAGAGAATACTGAAGAAGACCAAATTCAAGGTGGATTTAGTTCTGTGACTATTGACTTTGGGGTAGACATGTACAGTGTGTGTATGGAAATGGTAGACTAGTGCTAAGGGGAGAATTTGGGCAACAAACATGGGATTTGGGGGACCATCAGCATATCAGCAATAACCGAAATCATAGAAATGGAGAATCCCTCCATGCAGGTGTAATAAAGTGGGACAACATGAGACCCAGAAAGGGGACCCTGAGCAACCCCTGAGGTGTTCTCAGGCTGGTTCATACCGACTCACAAGAACTGACTCGGGGCCACTCCTCAGCTGTGTGGTCAGTCACATTGCCTCGACTGTCCGAAACCAGCCAGGACAGGAATAGTTACACTAAAGAAATTGGGGAACAGCTACAGACGGAGATTTCCTTCCCCAGAGGCTTAGTTGTTACGTATTAATTTACCAACACACCATCGTCTGCACCAAGATTTAAAGAGGGAAGAAGAGAAATCAGTAGAGGCCTCTGAGATGAGCGGTCAGAGAAGAGGTTAGAGAGGGCCGAGTCGGGAAGACAAGGAAAGACCGTGTCAGAGAGTCAGGAGTTTCGCTGCTGCGAGCAGGGTCTGGAAGATGAAGGACCCAAGAGGCTGGGACATCATTACCAAGAGAGCTGATGGAGAAGCTGCATGGAGGAGGCGGATGTTCAGGATGAGGTGGGGGCATGGCCGAGAAGGCAAAGACGCTGGCTCAGTCTCTGGACACCAGCCTGGGGCCACTTGAGCCCAATGGATCCAGGTAGCAGTAGATGTTTCTTGGGATTCTGTTTTCTAGGCTGCTTCTCCATCGAAGGCCCAGAATCTGTGAGGGGCCTAGAGAGGGAATCTGTAACCGTGCGGTGTGACTATAAACCAGGATGGGAGACCTACAGGAAGTGGTGGTGTCGTGGAGCATACTGGGATTTGTGCAGGATTCTCGTTCAAACCACAGGATCCCAGCAAGAAGTGAAGGAAGACCGTGTGTCCATCAGGGACAACCAGAGTCACCACTTCCTTACAGTGACTATGGAGAAAGTCAGACAAGATGACACAGACACTTATTGGTGTGGGATCAGAAAGAGTGGACCTGACCTCGGGGCACGTATCAGAGTGACCATTGAGCCAGGTAAGAACTTTCTCCTGTACGCAGTGAGGCCTTCGTGCTCAGGACAGGAAGACAGAGTGCTCCTGCTTCCTCCCTCCCGAGGGCAGAAGGGAAATAGCTGAGTGCCTGAAAACAGTCTCCATCAGTCGCTGAGGTTCCCTGAGGCATCTGGTTGATGCAGGGCAGGGCTGGCTGGCCCTGGGGTGGGGGTGAGGACATGGACCCCGCCTTGGATGTCCATGGCCAAGGCCTGCTCTCCTGGGGACTGGACAACCCTGGCCGCCCCCACATTATCTGATCAGAAGCCTGGCTGGACCTTAGACCCCCACAGGCATTACTCTAGGAAAAGATCAGTCTCTGATACTCACATTCCAGACCTGCCAATACACAGAGAGGGGCAGAGGGGCCACCTGGGGAAGCCAAGAGGGTTCCAGCACTGAACCCCAGAAACTTGGCCAGCCCAGCGTGGCTGCGGGCCCCCAGCCTCTCTTCTCTACTTTTTCCCAGCTGCATAAGAACAAGCAGGGAGTTAGGGGGACCCAGGAAGGGGCTGGTGTAACAGTAGATGCTTTAAGGGGAAAGGAAGGCTTTGACCATTCAGCTCATGTCAGGGGATGCTGCTGGTTTTTCTGAAGTCTCCTCAGGCCTGGGACTCAACTAAAAAACAGGTCATGGATACTCAGTGCCAGGCTGGTCTCAGGAATCCATGACCAAACAGGCCACCATAAATTGTCTTCATAGCATGTCATGAAGATGTTTGATTTATCACAACCTTTGCTCATGATTGAGCCAGACATGCCCTCTTGTTCACTAGCCCTCCTCCCCCTTACCACCCCAATAACTGGGGCACCTCATTTCCAGAACCACCTGTCCCTGAGCCCATCTCAGGCACCACTTGAGCAGAAAAGACCAGGGGCTTCCCCTCCCTGCGGAAAGTCCTACCTAAGAGGGATAAGCAGAGAAGAGGTGGGAAGATTTATGTCTCTCCCCACAACCCAGTAGAGAGCTTCTTCCTGCTTCATGTTTATTTCTTCTTGCCACACTTGAAAGTGATGGAAAGTGGCGGTGCTGCCATTCAGATGACTCAACAGCAGGGGAGAAGCATGGAGACTGTATTCAGAGACCCAGTGCCCCAGTGCAGGGGCAGGGCAGCTCCCGGGGAGGGCTGGCAGAGCACTGTGAGCCGCGTATGAGTCCCTGTCTGTGCCCATAACCTGTGGCCGACTCTGCCCATGTCTAGAGGGAACGCTCCTGACCACCTTGGCGAGCATGCTATCCAGGACGACTGCCAATGGCCGTGCCGGGGTGTCGTCCGTCTCCCACAGCAGGTAAGTGGTTGCTATCCTTACCCTGCCTCTACTTGGGGCATTCCTGCCCATCTCACCCCTCACCCCTGTCTCCCAAGGCCAGCCCTCCCTGGAAAGCCACTCTGTAGAAGCTTTCTCTATGAGCATCATCCTCACATTTAGTTGTCAGCAAAAAAGGCCTGATGATCTAGTACGTGCCAAGGGGAGATAATACAGGATCTCCACCGTGCAAGGCACCAGGGGCCACCGGGCAGGAATGTGGGTCAGCAGCCTGGAGCTGGTATTTTCGGGAGCAGCGAAGTCACAGAGACAGGCACACAGCCTGTCGTGAGGGACCCTACTGTGCCCATAGGCACTCTGGGAAAGGGGAACCACAGGAGGGACAATTAGAAAGAAACATGGGCTCATGGGTCGCCTGGGTGGCTCAGTCAGTTAAGCATCAGATTCTGTGTCTCCCCCTCTCTCTCTGCTCCTCCCCCCCAAAATAAATAAACAGTAGAAAAAAATAGGGGCGCCTGGGTGGCTTAGTCTGTTAAACGTCCGACTTTCGCTTAGGTCATGATCTCGCGGTTCGTGGGTTCAAGCCCCGCGTCGGGCTCTGTGCTGACTGCCAGCTCAGAGCCTGGAGCCTGTTTCAGAGTCTGTGATTCCCTCTCCCTCTGACCCTCCCCTGCTCACGCTGTCTCTCTCCTAGAAATAAAATAGAAATAAAATAAAACAAATATATATATATATTTTTTTCTTTATATATATATATAAAGAAAAAAAATAGAGGGGCTCCTGGGTGACTCAGTTGGTTAAGCATCAGACATCAGCTCAGGTCATGATCTCACAGTTCATGAGCTCAAGCCCTGCGTCAGGCTCTGTGCTGGCAGCTCAGAGCCGGGAGCCTGTTTTGGATTCTGTCTTCGTCTTCTCTCTGCCCCTACCCTGCTCTCATTCTGTGTGTCTCTCTCTCAAAAAAATAAACATTAAAAAAATTTTAATAAAGACAAAAGAAAAGGAAAAAGAAAAGAAGGTGGTTCCGAAACAAAGCAAAACCAAAAAGTTGAAGTTACTTCTGAGATGCCCTCAAAGTGGGACCATTGAGAAGGTTCACAACGGCCTTCAGAGTGGGGCTGCGGGGGCCCAGGGCCACAGTCTTGGCTGTGCTGGCCAGTGCCCCTCTGTGTCAGGGCATCGAGCATGACGGCGCCTGAGGGGCCTGGGGCTCTGACGGCTCTGTCCCCTCTTGCAGGACCCACTACATCCTCTTGGTGTTCGTGAAGGTGCCCATCTTGCTCATACTGGTCGGTGTTCTCCTTTGGTTGAAGGGGCCTCAGTAACAACAGTCTAACTACATGAACTTGTCCTTGATCTTCTCACCAAAGACACAGCCGCTCAGACAGAAGGATGAGCAGAACCTTCCGACCCCTGGGCCCCATTTCCAGAGGAGACATGGGCTGTGGAAGAAATACTTCTGAGTCCTTAGGACGCGGTGACTGGGCACTAAGGGGCTGGCCGGGCACCCTCCCTGCTCTGTACAGCTCAAGGTCACAGCTCGGGGCCCTCCTGAGGAGTCAGGGGGTGCTGGAGAGCCAGCGTCTGTTCCATTCCTGTGGGTAGCAAATGCCCCCACCCCATGGGGGCTTATGGTCAGAGCTGCTGGGGTGAAGCCTAAGCCCTGTCCTCTCTGCTGGAGAGAGCCGGGACAGAGCCAGAGACTGAAGCACAGAGAGAAGAAACAGGGGTGTGGGACAGAGACTGAGAGATGGAGCCCGGCCCAGGTGCTGCTCTGCTTCCTTCCTGAGATCAGCTCAGCACACCTTGTGTGTTTTTCTTAAGAAAACAAGGGTGTTTTCTTAAGCCAGCCACGTTGGGTTTGGATGACTTGTGCCCACAAGAACCCTAACTGGTGCACGTGCACATGCACACACACACACACACACACACTCACTCACACCCTAAAAAGGTGGTGTGTTCCTGGTTCTGGGGCATCCCCTCTGCCCCGGGGGACACTCTGAGTGCACTGAGCAGAAGAGGGACCAGGAGCCTCTCTGAGCCCAGCTCCAGTGCCGACCTTCCGCCCTCTCCCACTCCTCCTCTGTCCCGGCTCCCCGAGCTCCCTGCCCCTCACCCCTCTGGGCCTGGGGCTTCCTGGGTGCTGCCTCTGTTCCTCGGGGCTGCTAGGCCTCAGAAACTACCTCAAGGTTGGGAATGGCAGTCAGGAAAACTGTCTGGGGGAAACAACGTTGCCTCTTCTAAATGACAATGTTTAAATAATCTTAATAATTACTTTCTTTAAATAATCTTGATTAAAAATCTCTGAGATAGGGCACCTGGCTGGCTCAGTCAGTGGAATGTGCAACTCTTGATCTCAGGGTTGTGAGTTCAAGCTTCACATTGGGTATAGAGATTAATTAAAAATAAAACCTTTAAGGGGTGCCTGGGTGGCTCAGTCGGTTAAGCATCTGACTCTTGGTTTCAGCTCAGGTCACGATCTCACAGTTTGTGAGTTCAAGCCCCATGTCAGGCTCTGAGCTGACAGTGCAGAGCCTGGTTGGGATTCTCTTTCTCTGTCCCTCCCCCTCTGATACTGTCTTTGTGTCTCTCAAAATAAACAAATAAACTTAAATAAAATAAAATAAAATCTTTTTAAAAATGTCTGAGATAAACGATGTTCTTTTTTTTTCATTTGTCCATTTGGATGGATTTGGTCACTTTGTGCCTGATGGGTCGTGGGTTGGTTAAGCATTTGACTCTTGATTTTGGCTCAGGTTGTGATCTCATGGTTTGTGAGTTCGAGCCCTACACTGGCTCTGTGCTGACAGTCCAGAGCTTGTTTGGGATTCTCTCTCTCTTTCCCTGTCTCATCTGTGCACTCTTTCAAAATAAATAAATAAACTTTAAAAAATAGATCTACCATCAGCAAATTTCAAGTAGACCGCACAGTATTACTATTTTTTAATACAGCACAGTGTTATTAACTACAGTCATCATACTATACATTAGAACCCAGAATTTATCTTGTAACTAACACTTTGTGCCCTCTGAGCAGCATCTCACCATTTCCCCTGTGCCCCAGCCTTTACTTCTCTGTGGAATGTTTCCTTCTGAACACCCAGGGCACATGTCCACCCTGCCCTTTGTCCTAATAGGTAGGCCCTGACTCTCAGCCTCAGGAGACTATGGGAAGATGCCTCACCAGTGGATAAAGGAGAAGTGAATCCCTGAATCCCTGTACCCAGTCTGGAAGACGGGACACTGTCCCCTATTTGCAAGCTATAGTCCCCTCTCTTTGCCCTTCGGCTGATGAGAAACCTTCTCCCACTTTATACTTGGTTTCGGGCTCTGGTCAGTGGCAGGCCTGAAATTCCCCTGGGCCCAGAGAAAATAGACCTTGAGTCAGACTGAGACCCATTGAGTCACTCTTTTGGGGACCAAGGTCCACAGTCCACCAGCTCCAAAGGTCCACCTCTGTGAATACTTCCCTGGACCCAGCCTCCTAAAGATGCGACCAGACTCAGGTGACAAGCAGATCCTGGGAGGCAAAGCCAGCTGGCCCCCATGGGTGCAAGGCTACTGGCAGTTGCTGCCCTGATGCCGGGTTTGCCCACAGTGTCTCATTGTTGATATTCAACAACCCTTATGTCTTTGTGAAGATTCTGTGGTTGGATTGCTACTCTCGGGACATCATCAAAGAGAATGCATTGGAGTAGGTGTCTTCATCTGTCCTGAACACCTCCCCCAACTGCACACACACACACACACACACACACACACACACACACACACACACCACAAACTTCTGGGAACCGCCCCTTTGTTTCCCATGAGAACTGTCAAGCAAAACTTGTCTCTTACACCCACTGTCCAGGGTAGAGAGAAAGACAGAAATTATAAATTAGGCATTGGGGCAGGGTAGCATTTTCTAGTAAGTGTGTTTCCACTAGGAACCTAGTGTCAAAGCCCCTGTGCCCTTCAACAGCTCTAGACGGGCACGGCTCCTCATATGCTCACTTCACCCAGAGTTAGGGGAGGCAGAGAAATGGAGAGAACGGGAACACATTGCTCTTTTAAGAAGCAAACACGGTTGGGGCGCCTGGGTGACTCAGTAAGTTCAGAGCCCAACTCTTGCTTTCAGCTCAGGTCATGATCTCATGGTTTGCAGGTTCAAGCCCTGCATCAGGCTCTGTGCTGGCAGTGTGGGGTTGCTTGGGATTGTCTCTCACTCTCTCTCTCTCTCTCTGCCTCTCCCTCTACCTCTCTCTCTCTCAGAATAAAAAATAAACGTAACAATACATATATCTTGGGGCACCTGGGTGGCTCAGTCAGTTAAGCATCTGACTTCGGCTCAGGTCATGATCTCACGGTTTGTGAGTTCAAGCCCCTCATTGGGCTCTGTGCTGACAGCTAGCTCAGAGCCTGGAGCCTGCTTCGGATTCTGTGTCTCCCTCTCTCTCAGCCCCTCCCTTGTTCATGCTGTCTCTCTCTCTCTCTCTCTCTCTCTCTCTCTCTCTCTCAAAAATAAACACTAAACAGTAAAATAAAATGAAACAATATATGTATCTATATTTAAAAAACATATTAGAAAAAAAGACAGAAACCCAACTTCTCCTTCCTCATGAGTCTCCTTCTCCGCGAGTCCTTATTTCTTTTTTTTCCTCTCTCTCTCTCTCTCTCTCTGGAGGGTCTATACTTCTGAGCAGCTTTGCAACCACAGAGGAAGTTCACCAAGTGCAGAGCAGAGGCGGGCAGGGCAGGAGAAGCAGTGGCGGGAAGGACACCACGGTGGGAAGGGCCCCTCCCAGCACCTGGGGCACTGGGTTCCTTCTACCTGATGCCAGATATGTCCTGATGTGGAGCAAGAGGAACGTTCCTTCATTGCTGACGGGCATGTAAAACAGTTACAGGCACTTTTTTTTTTTAAATGTTTTCTTTATTTCTAGGAGAGAGAGAGAGAGAGAGTGAGCAGGGGAGGGTCAGAGAGAGAGGGAGTCACAGACTGAAACAGGCTCCAGGCTCTGAGCTGGCAGTCAGCACAGAGCCCGACGCGGGGCTCGAACCCACGAACCGTGAGATCATGACCTAAGCGAAAGTTAGACGCTTAACGGACTAAGCCACCCAGGCGCCCCTATAGGCACTTTTAACAGTTGGGAAATTTCTCACAAAACTCAACATACTAGAACCATATGACCCAGAAATCCTTCGTATTGACTCAGATCAACTGAAAACTTACATCCACACAAAAACTTGCACATGGATTTTTATAGCAGCTTTCTTCCTTTTTTTTTCTTTAACATTTGTTTATTTATTTATTTAGAGACAGAGACCTGCGAGTGGGGGAGGGGCAGAGAGAGGGGGGAAAGAGTGGATCCCAAGCAGGCTTCGCACTGCCGGCACAGAGCCTAATGTGGGGCTTGAACCCCCAAAACTGAGATCATGCCCTGAGCCAAAACCCAGAGTCAGATACCCAGGCGCCCCAGTACGTCCCCAATTCTAAAGCAACTGTGGAGGCAGCCCCTCTTCCTCTGGCTGACCCTGAGCCCCCTCTGGGGGTGGCACCTAGCCTCAGTTGCCCCTGGGGTCTCCCTCCAGCTTTGAGGAGCTCTGAGGGTGACACAGACCACACCTGATCCCCAAAGCCTCTGCCGTGGAACCCTCAGCACATCATCTAAGACACCAGAAACACTGTCCCCTTCGTCAGCCACACATGGCATCTGCCACAGACAGAAATACTTATAACAAGGAAATGAGAAGCTAGGACAGGCTGCATTTAGAATGAACCGAAAGCTTACTAACGGGTTTTCACGACTTACCAAGAAAAGTCGACCAAGATAAGAGAGAAGAAGACATCTCTAGTTCAGGAACAATGAGTAACAGGTACCTGAAGACAAGAAGTTGGGAGGCAGACACCATTGATGGTTAACATGATGGCATCTGATATTGGACAGACCTGAGTTCACATCCCAGCTCTGCCATTTCCTTGCCTGCCATCTTGGACCTTTTGTTTTCACTAATCATCAGTTTCCTCACCTGTGAAAGGGGGATGAGCACAGATCCTGTCTCACAAAGCAATCTTGATCATGAGGATTAAAGAACATCCAGCTGGCCAAGCGATAGTTCAGAGCTCTCAGTCAACTCTCCAAGTGCTTGGGGAAGTCGGTGAGAAACCAGGATGACGCAGGCTCTTTGAGACATCTTTCCAGGCAGAGGAAAGAGGAGACCCCAAAGTTCTGGGTCTGGTGCCAGCCCAGAGTGAGCCACCTGCATTCACACTCAGAACTGGGAATTTGAATTTTATGTAATCCGCCTCTGCAGGTAGCAACAAGAAGTGGGCAAGAGGGGCGCCTGGGTGGCTCGGTTAAGCGTCCAACTTCGGCTTAGGTCATGATCTCATGGTTCATAGGTTCAAGCCCTGCATCATGCTTTGTGCTGACAGCTCAGAGCCTGGAGCCTGCTTCAGATTCTGTGTCTCCCTCTCCCTCTGTCCCTCCCCTGCTTGTGCTCTGTCTGTCTCCCTCTCTCAAAATAAACATTAAAAAATTAAAAAATAAAATAAAATAAAAATATAAAAAGAAGGGAAAAAGAAACCTGGCCCCTGGGGCAAATCCAGACTTGCCCCACCAGCAACCCAGAGTGATGACTGCTGTAGACGAAGAAAGTTCTCCCCCACCCCGAGCCATTGCTGGGTCTCTTCCTGGGAAGTGGGGCCTGGGCCCCTCAGCCAGCCCCGGGGTCATCCCCTGGTCCTGGACCTTGGTCCCAGCCAGAGCCTGGTGAAGGGTGCCCTGGGAGCCACAAGCCATCACCAGTCCCCTTGTGTCCCATCTCCCTTCTGGCACATTAGACTCTCTCCAATAATATATCATTTGCACACTCGGCACACCAGTATTGTGCACCAAGCAGGCAAGAAGCACTTCAGGGGACACCGTGGGGGACCCCAGATGAAACAGATTCCGAAGGACCCTCCCCCCCCACACACACACCTCTCATAGGGAAAGTGGATAAACAAGTCCTGCTCAGCAATAAAAGAAACAACTGGGGTGCCTGGGTGGCTCAGTCGGTTAAGCATCTGACTCTTGACTTCAGCTCAAATTGCAATCTCAACGTTCATGGGATCGAGCCCCGCACTGGGCTCTGTGCTGACAGCATGGAACCTACTTGGGATTCTCTCTCTCCCTCTCTCTGCCTCTCCCCTGCTCGTGCTCTCTCTCAAAATGAATAAACATTAAAAAATAAAATCCACATTTTAGGTGAATTCCACATAAAAAAGGAAAAAATCTATAATTTAAAAAATTTCTTAAATGTTTATTTTTGAGAGAGAGACAGAGACACACACAGAGAGAGAGAGAGAGAATAAATACTTTAAAAAATATATCCTGAGAAAGAGAGAGAGAGAGTGAGCAGGGGAGGAGCAGAGAGAGAGGGAGACACAGAATCTGAAGCAGGCTCCAGGCTCTGAGCTGTCAGCACAGAGTCTGACACGGGGTTCAAACTCACAGACTGTGAGATCGTGATCACAGCTGAAGTTGGACGCTCAACCAACTGCATCACCCAGGCACCCCTTTAATGGTTTTTTTAAAAGCCCATCCGACAGACTTAATATTCTTTATCAGATCATCTCAACAACAGAAGTCTTCAGAGAATTAAATCTATAATTTAACTTAGTTAAGGTCCTGCTGACTCTTATGGTGGCTTGTTTCTTTCTGTGCTCAGTAATATTAAAGCAGGATCTTGCATTTGGCTAATTTAATATGGCCAAATGCAGATTGAGGATGCTTCCCTCTGGGAAGTATTTATGTTTGCTTCTGCTGGTTATCATTTTAATTTAAGTTTTCCTGTTTTGAGTTTCCCTATGTGTGGGAAGGGTAAGTTTGAATCTCAAACCCATGCTTACAATTCTCAAAGGACATTATTCATATTATCATGATTGTCAATAACGTTTTCTCCTTGAAGCTGCAATAAAGGCAGTTTATTGTTATTATTAATTATGATTACAATTTTAATCATTTCCCTTGGTTCACAAGCAGGTAATTCCTAATCTGCTGTTTTCCTGAGGATGTAGACCCCTTAAGGATTCTGGTCTTAAATGGTGTCTTAAGTACAGCCCCTCCCATTTAGTAGCCTGAGTGTATTGTGCCCCAGACTCCAAGTTCATTCCAGCACACTGGCCTCCCTGTAAGAGCACTTGACTGAGAGAGGCATAGCTTCCTCTCTGGCTTCACTGGTCACTATTCATTTTGGAGTTTTAGTTTCTTTGTGTGGCCTTTGGGGATGCCCTTGGAGTTGGCTGATGCAAGTTGCTTCCTACTCTTTGCATCATGGACTCAGCACTGCCTTCATCATGTGGCAAACAGTGATCACACCCAGACTCAGGGCTTCTGGGAAAGAAAATCAGGTGGTGGTTCTGAGAAACCTTCCAGGAGTCCTGACCATCAGGTCTTCCATGACATCTCATTTGTGGGTTCAGACAAAGGTGACCGCCTTGAACCGATAACTCATTCGCAGCCAGACAAGATGGCGGCTCCATCTTGGAGGAATGGAAGCTGGGCAGGAGGCCACCCAGTTGTCTGCCACAGAACCCTTCCTACAACCCACTCTACTCTCTGGCCCATCTGATGTCTTCTCGGATCCCTGTGCCTTGGTTTATGTGAACAAAACAAATTCCCTGCTCTCACACCCACCTCTCAAGGCCTGGGGCTCTCTGTAAGCTGCAATTCTGGGACTGTGACCCTTTCCTCCTCTCCTGGGTTTCCCAGATCAGTCTCCTCCTGGGCAATAGCAACTCCCTTTTTGCAAACAGAAGACTCCTGGAGGGGAGAAGCTTCTCACAGCTCAAGTCTTACCTTAGCCATCCTCCTTTTCCAGGTGATTGTGATCCTGGTAACAACTATTAATACTTTATTCAGCTGCTAATTTCTCTCCTAAATTTTTCCAGATTTCTGAGGGAAAAAGTGGCCTTTCAGCACTAATGCCCTTCAAGCTAACTCAGCTCTCCTCCCCGTTCCCAGGGAGGGTATGTCCTCAGCTGACATTAACAGAAGAAAAATGGGGCATTGCTGGCAAGGGCCTGGGAGCAGGAAGAATCAGAAATTCTACGAGGCACAGCCCAGAGTCCCCCGTTAGAAGGTCCCCAGTGGTAGAGTCTAGTCTGATCCTTTGACAGAGACACCTAATTGAGCCTCAGAGACATCGCTGCTCATCTGCTGGTGATCATCTCTTTATACAGAGCAGCCAGAGACGGCACAAGATGTCATCTGACATCTGACCCTCAAGTTGACGCAGCAACTGGAGGACGTTTGGACGTGTCTGCCAATGTCTCATTTGGTGATGTGTACCTTCTGTGGGCTCTTGGTGTGCTGTGATTTGGTACCCATTCCCACCAGCCTTGGGAAAAAAACAAACAAACATAGATTATATTATCAGGATGATGAAGAACAGACAGCCCCTCTTCATATTAGAGCCATAGATGATACCCCAGAATCATATGTGTCTCCATCTCCCAGCATATGATATCATGTTCCAAAGATAAGATGGGCACCAGTGAAACTGATCCTGATCAAACAAATATGGGAAGGGGAAAAAAGTCCCCCGCTAATCAGACCCTAATTGTCAAACAGGAAAGAGGAGCAGAATGGTCATCTTTGAGACTTTTATTTAGGCACAAGGAAAGAAAATGACAGCCTTGGAGAGGAAGAGGGGGCTGGCCACGGGCAGAAGTGGTAGTGCAATAAAGAAGCTTGCCACACCTGGAACTTCTCATGCGATCTGTTAATTAACACCAAGACAAAGCTCATGGTCAAGTTTCCAAAACTTGACCCTGCTCTGTACATTTCTGTCATGATCACCTTTTTTAATATGTGAAATTAAGAGGTGCCTGGGTGGCTCAGTCGGTTAAGTGTCCAACTTCGGCTCAGGTCATGATCTTGTGGTTCGTGGGTTCGAGCCCTGCATTGGGCTCTGTGCTGATGGCTCAGAGCCTGGAGCCTGCTTCTGATTCTGTGTCTCCCTTCTATCTCTGCCCCTCCCCCGCTCACATTCTGTTTCTCTCTCTCTCAGACATAAATAAGAAACACTAAAAAATAATTTTAATATGTGAAATTAAGGTACAGCTGGAGGCGTAGGAGGAAAAGGTAGATGAAAGGAGATCTGGGCTGGGAGCTGGGTAATTAGCAACCAGACCAACATGGTAGCCACAAGCTACATGTGGCTACTGAACACATGACCATGTGGCTGGTCTGACTGAGATGCCCTGTAAGCGTCAAATATACACCTGGTGTTGAAGATTTATTATGAAAAACCAATTTTTAGTACTCCATATCATCAAACGATATTTTGAGCATACTAGGTTAAATTGAATGTACTACTGAAATTAATTTCACTTTTTAAAAAGTCTTTTTAACGTGTTTACTAGGAAATTTAAAATTGCATGAGTGACTCCCATCATAGATCTACTGGACATTGCTGGGGTTAAGATCCACTTGAGGTTGGGATTTGCTGCCTTTTATACACCAAGAGAAGCTGGAGAAGGAGGCTTCCAAGCCTTCCCCAGTGCTGCTTGCGAAAGTATCCGGGGAAAGGGGGGCTTCTTGATGGCAGGAGGAGAGGATGTGAGGCTAGAGGGACAAGTTTGGGTCAGAGAGTTAAGACCATCCCGCTAAGAAGATGAAGATCTGAGAATAAAATCAGGATGGGTACTGTAAGGATTTCCTAGTTTTTCCTCTCCTGGGTAACTCTCTTGAATCCCATGAGACTAAAAAAGAAATCTTTTTAGATTAAAAATAATTTTTAAAAAAGAAACAAATGCCTTGGATTGCACATCAATTAGTAAGACTGAGTTCATCAAGCACCCTGAGAAAGCCTGGGGGGTTGATCATATCAAGGCAGACACCCCCAATCCCGGACAATGGGAGCAAAAGAGTGGTATAGTGAGGTCAGGACATGTGGATACTGGTCCTTGTGCTGGAGTGACTGTCTCCTCTAATGTCCCCTCCTCTGTCCTCCGAGCATCCCATACAGGGAGGGCACAGATGTGAAGGCTTCTTACAGACTTTTCATCTTAAATTTCTAGAACACCTGATCCCTCTCTCTGCACGTCAGGCACCAACAAATGTTTGTTACTGGTGGTGATGAGCAGAAGGAGGAAGAGGAAAGCTATGAAGCAGGAACTTTGCTTATTTCGGCTACTTCCACATTCCCTGGGTGCGGGCAGCCCCTAGTACCTACAACGGTTAGTAAATAGATGCTAAATAAGGGAATGGGGAAATGACAGAAAAAGGGGTGCCCGTTTGTATGAGGGCGGTCTGACTTTGAGAAGAAAAAGGTAATTTATTAAGCTTTTATTTAAATTCGAGTTAGGTAACATACAGTGTAGTATTAGTTTCATGTGTACAATGGAGTGAATAAGCACTTCCATATATCACCCAATGCTCATCACAAGTGCCCTCCTTAATGCCCATCACCTGTTTCATCCATTCACCACCCCACCTTCCCTTGGTACCCACCAGTTCTTTCTCTATAATTAAGAGTCTGGTTCTTGGGGGAGCCTGGGTGGCTCAGTCAGTTAAGTGTCTGACTTTAGCTCAGGTCATCATCTCTTAGTTCATGAGTTCGAGCCCCACATCAGACTGTCTGCTGTTAGCACAGATCCCTTCAGATCTCTATTCACCTCTCTGCTTCTCCTCCACTCACATTTTCTCTCAAAAATAAATGTTAAAAAAAAAAAAGAGAGAGTCTGTTTCATGGTGAGAAGGACAAGGTAATTTAAATTATATCTCAGCATTGAGGGGACTGAGAAACAGTTTAGAAGAACACATAGAATGTTTTCCAGGCCCAGAGGACAAGTGTCATGATTTGACTTTACCTTAATAAGCCAAACCAACCCTCTAAACCAGAGCCTTTCAACCAAGGATGACTTTGCCCCCTAGGGGACATCTGGAGAAGTCTGACACAATTTTGGTTGGCACAACTGGTGTGTGTTTAGGGAAAGCGCTACTAACATCTACTAGGTCAAGGCCAGAGATTCTGTTAAACATCCTACAATGCACAGGACAGAGGCCCACGGCAAGGAATTACCTCATCCAAATGTCAACGGTTAAACGAAATCAAGCATTGAGTTACCATAGGAGCAAGCAACTCTATTCCTAGGTATATACCCAAGAGAATTGAAAACGGACATCCATGTGGAAATTTGCATGTGAATGTTCATAGCAGCATTATTCATGATAGTCGCAAAGTGTGGAAAGCATCTAAAAGTCCACCAATTGATAAATAGATAAACAAAAGGCAGTATATCCGTATCGTGGACTAGTACTCAGCCATACAAAGGAACCAAGCACGATACACGCTACGACATGGGTGAGCCTTGCGAACATGATGCTGCATGGGAGGAGTCAGATGCCATGCGGGGTCCAGAACGGCTCGGTCTATAGAGACAGAAGGCAAATGAGTGTCTGCCAGGTATGAGGGGAGTTAAAGTGGGGTTCGTGCGTACGGGGATTTTTTGTTTGTTTGTTTCTCTTGGAATAACAAAAATGTTCTGAAATTAGATAGCCATCGTGGTTGCACAACTTTGTATGTACGCTGAGAACCACTGACTTCTATCCTCCCAAGGGGTGAATTTTATAGGATGTGAATTAGACCTTTAGAAGCAATCACTCAACAACAGAGTAGCACCAAGTCTGAAAGATTCTAATCTGGACAAAAATGTGAGGCCAACAGTCGGTTACCTGGTGATGGACACAGAAGAAGGGAGAGACCAAGGGGGCCGTTGGAGGCCCATCTGACTGTGGAAGGGGAGGCCCCGGTGTAGGGAGACCTGCTCTCACCCACGCTCCTGAACTACCCTCTGCCCACTCAGGCGACCTGCGGATGAGCTGACGTCAGAAAACTGGGGAAGGGCCTGAAGGCGTTCAGATCCTGGAAGGAATGTTCCCCAGATAAATCCCTTGGGTTGCATATCATAAAGCTGAGCCTCTCCGCTTGACTGGATGGATTTTGGGCTCTGGTTCTAGATCTGCAAGGCTGAGGACCAGACTTGGGCTAATTCACCACAGTGATGTTTCTGGAAAAGACTGTTAAGGACTCCATGCCCTCACACTGCTCACACACATTCTCCTTTCCACCCCCGCAGGTTAAAAAGCTATGCCGAGCTTGAACTTCACAAGGAGGGAGAACCCCACAGGAGAGAGTCAGAAAGAATCCGTGGACAGGCGGTCAGGGGAGCGAGGCGGAAGTGACATCACAGATCGCCACTAACATGGGTAATGTGAGCACACGCCAGGTTGACAACTGGCACCCCTCTCTCAGTGTCTGTCCCACCGTCCCTCCCACAGCTGTGGCTGGCGGGCAAGGCTAGTCAGGAAGTCAGCTTGAAGAAGGTGACTCGCCTGTTTCAAGC
Organism: Proteles cristata cristata; assembly: GCA_017311185.1. Taxonomy (NCBI): domain Eukaryota; kingdom Metazoa; phylum Chordata; class Mammalia; order Carnivora; family Hyaenidae; genus Proteles; species Proteles cristata. The sequence continues at coordinate 1,110,599 of JAESUZ010001861.1, read as the reverse complement.
CTGGTCCTACCTGAATCCAGGCTCAGTACAGTGTGGATTAGGGTATGCCCCTTCACTTCCCCAGACCTCAGCTTTTATATCTGTGGAATGGATGACGCATAACCTTCTATGTCCCTTCCAGCTGGATTTCTCATGACTCTGAGCCAGGATAGGACACCTGTTTCTAGACACCTGATCCAGGCATCTCCAATGACTGACCAGGCTGTGATTTTATTTATTATCTATCCACCCCCTACTAGGGGACAAGGTAGAGAAGGAAGGGACATCATGTATCTTCATTGCTTTTTCTCTGGTGCGAAACACAGGCTGCCTTCCACTCTTGCACATAATAGGTGTTCAATAAATATTTATCAAATGAATGAATGAAAATAATACTGCCATATATAAAAGAATGAGATGGGGCACCTGGGTGGCTCAGTTGGTTAAGCATCCAACTCTTGATTTCATCTCTGATCTTACAGTTCATGAGATCGAGCCCTGCGTTGGGCTCTGTGCTAAGTGTGGAGCCTGCTAGGGATTCTCCCCCCTCTCTCTCTCTCTCTCCCTCCCCCCCGTCTCTGCCCCTCTTGTGCTCACTTGCTTTTGAAAACAAATAAATTAAAATTAAAAACAAAAAAGAATGAGGTAGATTTATACATGCTAATATGAAAATGTTACACAGATATGCAGTGAAAATAGCGATCTTTTCAGAAAGAAATACTTTTAACGTAATAAGTTTACTGAAGGCTATGTAACAAATAGAAAACAAAAGTTACTTTTGTGGAAGGAGATTAGTATACTGGAGCCACGGAAGGACAAAGAGGACTTTTTATTATATACTTTCTTGCACTGTTAGAATTTTCTGAGCACTCTGGATTTTTCCTTTCACCTTCTTTTTCTTTTCCTTCTGTATTTTTATGTTCAGAGACATTATCTGGGTATAGAATTATAGGTCTTTTCTGAATTGACAATATTTTAACTAAAAGCAATGATTTCTCAAGGGGCGCCTGGGTGGCGTAGTCGGTTCAGCGTCCGACTTTCGCTTAGGTCATGATCTCCCAGTTTGTGGGTTCAAGACCCGCGTCGGGCTCTGTGCTGACTGCCAGCTCAGAGCCTGGAGCCTGTTTCAGTCTGTGACTCCCTCTCTCTCTGACCCTCTTTTATTTCTGAGAGAGAGAGAGACAGCGTGAGCAGAGGAGGATCAGAGAGAGAGGGAGTCACAGACTGAAACAGGCTCCAGGCTCTGAGCTGGCAGTCAGCACAGAGCCCGACATGGGGCTTGAACCCATGAACTGCGAGATCATGACCTAAGTGAAAGTCGGACGCTGAACCGACTAAGCCACCCCGGGCCCCTAAAAAATTTTTTAAGTAATAAAATTAAATAATAAAAGCAATGACATCTCATTTCTGTCAAATTGGCAAGTTTGTTTAAATAATTTTTTCAAGTACCATTCCCAACTGCAATGGGATATGCTAAGGTATACTCATGTAACAGTTGTGTGTCTGGTTGGAACTTGATCACCATCCTTACGATTTGTTCTAATATGTTACTATAAAACACTGACTCTTGCAACTTGCATAAGGCAGCTGAGGCTGACCCCATCACGGCATCGCTCTGCAGTCAACCCATGTGCTCTGCTGGCCTTTGCTGGTGGAGAGGGATGAGTTCTGCTCCCTCTTACAATTTATTAAAAGAAAGGTCACAGGGTCAGGGCGCCTGGGTTGTTCAGTCAGTTAAATGTCACTAAGGCTCAGGTCATGATCTCAGAGCTCCAGGGTTTGGGCCCCACATCGGGCTCTGTGCTGAGCCTGCTTTACATCCTCTGTCTCATTCTCTCTCTGCCCCTCCCCCACTCATGCGGGGGTCCCATGGGTCTTATAGACTTGCTTAACAGTTACTATAAAGAAGAAGGAAAGAAGGAAGGAAGGAAAAACAGAGAGAAAGAGGGAGAAGAAGGGAGGAATTCACACAACTGGAGAACAGGTTTTGGTTCAAGGCCTCTGCTTGGTGCACCACGGATGATGTCAGCAGTCCTGAGAGTAGACACTGCCTTTCCCTTTCTGCTTTCCTCCCCAGACACATGGAGCCCAGGATTTGCCCTTGACTTGAGTGTTAGGATGTACTGTGGATTCATTTGCCCCCGGTGGCTCACATCTGCATGTAAGGCAAAGGGGAGTCCAAAGGGTCAAATTGAAAGTTACTGAGGTCTAACAAGCGATAAATCAAAGGAATGGCAACAAAGTCTCAGCAGCGAGAATCCAGGAGGGGGTTTCTGGAAAGAATCTCAGAGGCAACAAAATGTGTAGCACAGAGGACTGGGGTGCAGGGGGGTGGGGGAGTAGAGGAGCGGCAAGAACCTTTATAAAGAGCTTGCTTCTGAGCAGCCTGGTGAAGGAGAAAAGCACCAAAGGGCCCTAGACCATCCTCGGTTATGGCTGAGCCAACAGACTCAAGTAGCCTTGAATGTCGACAGCAGAATGTGGAGCCGGTAAGGGCAGATGTGAGATTTAACACCTATTCCGTCTGACATCAAATCTGCCACAGCAGCTACAGGAGGGGCAGCTGCCCTTCCCTGTGACATGCTGAAGTCAGGGTGGGGAGAACCCAGGAATTGGGAAGAGGCGATTGGGTGCTAAATAAGGGAACTCAAGTTTGGGGAGAAATGGAATTCTCAGCGCAATGACATCCAGGCGGCGGATGGTTAGGGGAACTGCAAAGCCAAGCAGGAATCTCCCTGTCCTTACCCTACTTCAGGCTCTTCCCCTGCTCAGCGGCATTGACCTGGAAAACACAGTTTCCTCCACACTGGCCTACAAGCTGGAGTGAACACGCTCAGCTTGGAATCCAGGATGTGTGATTACAGACATGGCCACCAGGTGGAGACACACAGTTGTCCAATCCCTAGGTCTTGATCCAAGGCGGAGCCACACTAAGGGGTTCCTCCAAACAGCGGACTTGCTGGGCTGTAAGGTTTAAAAACAAACATAGTCTTGAAATCATTTTCTAAACCCTGGTAAGTAGGCCCTGGGTCATCTTTCAAAAGGATTCGGGCTAATGTAGAAATACCTTCACATCCTTGGACCAGCCATGAATATACAAATACTTAACCTAATGTTTTTAATCCTGCAAATATTTATCAGGCTGGCACTCTGTGGAGGGGAATCTGAACTGCAAAGGAAAAGTAAGACACAACTGGAGAGGGGCCATCCACCGCCCCTGGACACACAGCAGGACAGAGCCTGGGTCCCAGGCTTACTCCAACGGAAGTCATGAAAGCAGCCTACTCACAGAAGGTTCTGGAAAAAATTATGTACAGATATTAATAGATTAAGAAACCAAATGTGGCAAAATGTTTTTTTAAAATAGGTGAATCTGAGTAAAGGATATATAGGACTTTTGGGTACTGTTTTCACTTTTTTTTTAAAATTGTTTCCAAATAAAGGGTTTTTAAAACACTAAGATCCACGAGCCCTGGGTGCAAGATCCAGACTTTCTTTTTTAATGTTTATTTATTCATTTTTGGGAGAGAGAGGGAGCGTGAGCACGGGAGGGGCAGAGAGAAAGGGAGAGAGAAAATCCCAAGCAGGCTCCATGTTGTTAGCACAGAACCCAACGTTGGGCAGGATCCCAGGACCCTGGGATCATGACCTAAACAGATATCAAGAGTCAGACGCTCAACCTGACTGAGCCACAGAGCGCCCCAAGATTTAGACTTTCTGTGACCCCTCTGAGTGGTATTTATCACTTCAGGTAACCTCCCTGGCCAATGGTTCTTCTTCTGTAAAATAAAGAAAGTCATGTGTTTCCACTGCTGTAAACTTTCCACTGTATAAATAAATCTTAGCTCACCCATTCCCAGAAAGAAAAAGAAAGAGAGAGAGAGAAGAAAGAAAGAAAGAAAGAAAGAAAGAAAGAAAGAAAGAAAGAAAGGAGGGAGGGAGGGAGGGAGGAAGGGAGAGAAGGAGGGGAGGGAGGGGAGGGAGGGAGGAAGGGAGGAAAGGAGGGAGGAAAGGGAGGAAGAAAGAAAGGAGGGAAGGAGGGAGGGAGGGAGGAAGGAAGAGGTAAGTAAAGAAGGAAGGAAGGAGAAAGGCAAGAAGGAAGAAAGAAAGAGACATTGATTTTAGTAATATATTTTATTTACCCCAACATATGCAAAATATTACCATTTCAACATGTAATCATTGTGCTAAATTATCGGTGAGTGATTTTACTTTCTGGTTCCCTGTGCAGCCCCAAGTCAGGGCCCAGCCCCACGCCTGGCCAACACCCCCCTTCTCCCCCTCCCCTACCCAGACCACCATTTCCTAGTCTGAGGCTGGAAAGCATTCTCTTGCTCCTTCCTCACTGTTCACTCAGAATCTCTGGTCCGGGCACATGTCTTCTTCCAGCAAAGCCTTGAAGGTTTAGGAACTACAGAGGCAAAGCAACCTTTATTCTCTGCCTCCTGCTGTGCCATGCCCCTCCCCCACCAGGACAATGAAGGCCACAGGGCTAGTGGAATGGATGAAATGCATGGGTCGGCATTTCAAAACTATTTTTCCCTCCACAAAGTATTTTTTCCTTAATTCCATTTTGTGTGTGCGTGCATGTGCGTGTGTGCGTGTGTGCACGTGCACAAGTGTGTGTGCATGTGCATATGTGCATGTGGGTGCTGGGGGAGGGGAGAGCAGTGGACAACTCCCTAGTAAAAGAAAGATGTTCCTCCTGACCCGCAACTGCAGCAGGAGGCAACCACTCAGAGTTCACAGGTTAAGCCACTGACCCTTCAGCACCTTCAGCATCACTTGCTTGAGGGTAAGAAGGATTAGAAGAAGTTAGTAAATTAGTTTAGGACATGATGGTTTGACTCTGAGGACTGGAGAGAGAGGCCAACAGGGGACATGCCGGGAGCCGCACTGGCCTCTCTGGATGGCAGTCACAGCAAGGAAGTGACAATGTTTGCAGCTCCTCCCATGAGATATGAAAACTGGTATCTCCTTCTGCTACCATTAGCTCATGTTGGATATAAGTCTGCTGGTATTGACCAGGCCTCCCAATATTCCATATCAGACCCATATTCTGAATACAGATACCTCATAAGGAAAAGCATATTCCTGCCTTTACAAAAGAGATTTTAGATAAAAGCTGCATGGACGATTGTCAAAAGGCTCTTCCTATGGGCCTTGCAGATCCAAGACTTAGGGGGTTAAGAACACAAGAATTACAACTGAGCCTGGCCCTGAAACCAAGGGCCTATTTTGGGGTTAAAAACAAAACATAGTTACCACATATATCTTTGCTAATTGGTGAAACATAACAGTCCCTTCCTCAAGGCCTACTTTCCACAAACACCCTCTCTTACACTGGCAGCTGGGATGAGGATAGATAAGAGTAGCTAAAACATAACCCAGGGGCAAAAGACTGACCCATTCAGGGCCTCCATGTTAGTCTCCACAAACAAACCAATTCAGAAACATTCATCCACTTGAGAGCCAGACAAAATACTCCTAACTTACCTATATACAATTTGACCTATATGTTATCCTATTTTTCACTAAGAACATTCTGTTATTTCCTTGGTCGGAATAATTCTACTATTGTTATCACAAAAGACCTCCCATTGTAAGAAATTCCTTTCTATGACTTCATCTGGTTGCTGAACCTTTAAATAAAGACACAAAAACCGACAGGACAGAGATGCCTGTCTGGTGATCAGAAAGAATCTCCGGGGCTCTCTCACTCTCTTTCTCTCTCTTGCCAACACCGTCCATCCTTCAGGGACCCCTGGACCTGCCGGAGCCGGCCTCCAGCAGGGACAGACTATAAACTCCCAGTGGGCGGGGGAAGCATTTTCTATTGGCTGCAGTCATTATTTTTTTTTTAATGTTTTAATGTTTATTTATTTTGGAGAGAAAGAGAGATAGAGCATGAGTGGGGGAGGGTTAGAAAGAGGGAGACACAGAAACTGAAACAGGCTCCAGGATCTGAGCTGTCAGCACAGAGCCCGACACGGGGCTCGAACTCACAAAGCATGAGATCATGACCTGAGCAGATATAGGATGCTTAACCAATTGAGCCACCCAGGCGCCCCTAAATCCCAGTAGATTAAGAAAAATAGATATCATACGAAGTATTTTCTCTAACCACAACAAGGTAAATAAGCTAGAAATCAATAACAAGAGTAAAACTAGAGAATTTACAAATTTGTAGAAACTAGACAAAACAGTCTTACACAACCAGCAGATCAAAGAAGGAATTACAAAATATTCAAAGATGAAGACAGCAAAAACACAACACACTAAATGTGGAATGCAGCAAAAGTAGTGCTAAGGGGGAGATTTATATCTGGAAGGACTTATATTAAAAAGTGAGAAAGATCTCTGGGGCGCCTGGGTGGCTCAGTCAGGTGGGTGTCAGACTCTTGATTTCAGCTCAGGTAGGGATCTCACCCAAGCCCTGCATCGGGCTCTGCCCTGAAAGCATGGAGCCTGCTTGAGATTCTCTGTCTCCCTCTTTCTCTGCCCCTCCCTCTCTCCCTCTCCCTCTCTCTTTATCTCTCAAAATAAATTAATAAACTTAAAAAAAAATTTAAATGAGGAAGATCTCAAATAAAAAACCTAACTTTACAACTTAGACAACTAAAGAAAAAAAGGAAAAGTAAACCAAAATCTACCAGAAGGACAGAAATAACGAAGATTAGATCATAGATAAACAAAATAGAGAATACAAAAAAAAAAGAGAGAAAATCAATGAAGCCAAATGTGTTTCTTTGAAAGATCAATAAAATTGACAAAACTTTACCTAAATGGACTTATAAAACAAGAAATAAAACCCAGAAAATTGAAATTACCAAAATCAGAAATGAAAGTGGAAGCATTATTACTGACTTCATAGGAACAAAAAGATTCACAAGAAATTGCTATGAATAACTGTACACCAACAAAGTGTACAGTTTCACAACCTAGGTGAAATGGGCAAATTCCTAGACCCTAGTAAGACTGAATCAAGAATAAAGACAAAGGAGGGGCACCTGGGTGGCTCATTGGGTTAAGCGTCTGACTCTTGACTTCAGCTTAAGTCATGATCTCATGGTTCATGGAATTGAGCCCCACATCAGGCTCTGTGCTGACAGCATAGAGCTTGCTTAAGATTCTCACTCTCCGGGAGGGTCAGAGAGAGAGGGAGACAAAAAAAAAAAAATTCTCTCTCTCCCTCTCTCTGGCTCTCTCCTGATTGCTCTCTCTCTCTCTCTCTCTCTCTCTCTCTCTCTCTTTCAAAAATAAAGAAATATTTAAAGAAAAAAAAATGGGGCACCTGGGTGGCTCAGTCAGTTAAGCATCCAGCTTCAGCTCAGGTCATGATCTCACAGTTCATGAGTTCGAGCTTGAGCTCCATGTCGGGGTCTGTGCTGACAGCTTTGAATTCTGTGTCTCCCTTTCTCTCTGCCTTCCCCCACTCATACTCTGTCTCTCTCTTACACAAAAATAAAATAAACATTAAAAATTTTTAATAAAAAAATTAAAAATAAAGAAAAAAATGAAGAGAAAGGCTGAACAGAGTAGTAACAAATAAGGAGACTGAGTCAGTAATCAAAATTATCCTGACAAGGGGCACCTGGGTGGCTCAGTTGGTTAAACATCTGACTCTTGACTTTAGCCCAAGTCATGATCTCAAGCTTTGTGAGTCTGAGGCCCATACCAGGCTCTGTGCTGACAATGTGGAGATGCTTGGGATTCTCTTTCTTCTGACTCTGTCCCTCTCTCAAAATAAATAAATAAACTGAGAGAGAGAGAGAGAGAGAATAAATACTTTAAAAAATATATCCTGAGGAGAAAAGCCTAGAACCAGGCTATTAAACATTTAAAGAAAAACAAATACCAATCCTTCCTATACTTTTCTAAAAACCATAAAAAGAAGCAACATTTCCAGACTCATTGTATGAGGCCAGAATTGTCCTGATACCAAAGCCAGACAAGACACTGCAAGAAAAGAAAACTAAAGCCTAATATCCCTTAGGAACATTGATGCAAAAATCCTCAACAGAATACTAATAAACCAAATTCAGCAAAATATTAAAAGGATTATACACCATGACCAAGTGGTACTTATTTTTGGAATGTAAAGATGGTTCAACATAAAAATTGATCAATGCAACACACTATATTACTAGAATGAAGAAGCAGGAAAAAAAACATGATCACTTCAATTGATGTAGGAAAAGCATTTGGCAAAATCCAACACTTTATCATGATCAAAATACTCAACAAACTAAGAATAGAAGCAAACTACCTCAACATAATAAAAGCCACATATAAAAAATCCACATTGATCACTCAACTGTGAAAGACTGAAAGTTTTTCCTCTACGATCACAAACAAGGCAAGGCTGCCTACTTGTGCTTCTTCTATTTCATATAGTGAAAATTCTAGCATAGCAATTAGGCAAGAATAATAAATAAAAGACATCCAAATTGGAAAGGAAGAAGTAAAAAAAAGGAAAGGAAGAATTAAAATGATCTGTTTGTAGATGATATGATCTTACAAGTAGAAAACCCTAAACATTCCACCAAAAACAAAAAGTTAGAACTAATAAGTGAATTCAGCAACGTAGCAAGATACAAAGCCAACACATGAAAATAAGTCACATTTCTACACGTTAACAATGAGCCATCTGAAAAGGAAATTATGAAAATTCCCCTGACAAAAAAAAAGTCAAAAGGATACTTCCTGAAACCAGTATTACACCATGTTAACTAACTAGAATTTAAATTAAAACTTGGAAGATAAAAACCAAAACCAAACAAACAGAAAAGAGTAAAATGCTTGGGAATTAATTTGCCAAGGAGGTGTAAGCCTTGTACAATGACAACTACAAAACATTGCTGAAAGAAATTGAAGAAGACACAAATGAAAAGACATCCCATGTTCATGGATTGGAAGGCTTGATATCATTAAGATACAATTTCTATCAAAATTCCAATGACACTTTTTTGCAGAAATAGAAAAAACCAATCCCACAATTTATACAGAATCTTGTGGGATCTCATGGGAACAGACAAAACAGTCTTAAAATAGAAGATCTGGAGGACCCACATTTCTTATTCCAAAACTTACTACAAAGGCACAGTAACTAAAAGACAGTAATGCTGACATGAAAGTCAGGCACAGAGACCAATGGAGTAAAATAGAGTCAGGAAATAACCCCTCAGATGTGTGGTCAAATGCTTTTCAACAAGGGAGTGAAGGCCATTCAATGGGGAAAGGACTGTCTTTTCAACAAACAGTGTCGGGGAAAAACTGGATATACACATGGAAAATAATTAAGATGATCCTTTAACTAAAAACATATACAAAAACAAACTCAAAACGAATCAAAGATCTAAACATAGGACCTAAATCTGTAAAAAAAAAAAAATTCTTAGAAGGAAACACAGGTCAAAACTCTCACGATACTGAATTCGGTGATGATGTTTTGCATATGACTCAAAAGGCACAAGCAACAAAAGAAAAAAATAGACAAATAGGACATCGTGAAAATTTTAAAGTTTTGTGCATCAAAGACACCACCAACAGAGTAAAAAGGCAACCTACAGAATGAGAGAAAATATTCGCAAAGTGTATATCTGATAAGAGATTAATATCCAGATACATAGACAAGTAGCATTCAATAATTAAAAAAAAAATTCAAAAATGGGTAAAGGAGTTTAATAGACAGACGTTTCTCCAAAGCAGATATACAAAAACCCACCAAGTACATGAAAAGATGCTGGGCCTCACGAATCGCTGCGGAAATGCAAATCAAAATTATAATGAGATACCACCTCATAACCATTAGGATGGCTGCTATCAAAACAATCAAACAGGGGTGCCTGAGTAGCTCAGTCCATCAAGCATCCAATTTCAGCTCAGGTCATGATCTCATGGTTTGCGGGTTCAAGCCCCGCGTCAGTCTCTGTGCTGACATCTCAGAGCATGGAGCCTGCTTCAGATTCTGTGTCTCCCTCTCTCTGCCCGTCCCTTACTTGCCCTGTCTCTCTCTGTCTCTCTCTCAAAAATAAATAGAACAGCAACAAATTAAAACAAACCAACCAAAAAAAAAAAAAAAAAAACCCAACAACAACCAAAAAATGAGTGTGAAAGGTTTCAAAGAAATATTTATACACTATGCTCATAGCAACATACTCACAATATCTAAAACAGAAACAAACCAAGTGTCCGTTGGTGGGTAAAAGGATTAAGCAGAGTGTGATAAATACTCACAATGGAATATTATTCAGCCTTCAAAAGGAAGGAGCTTTCTTTAATAGAGGTTGCAGACATATAGCAGCCATTGCTTAAATAACTTTTTTCTTCTCTCTCAAGAGATTTTAAATTTTGTTGATATGTCTGAATATTAAAAATAAAGTTATCCAAGAGTCCAGAGAAACGTGCTCCTGGTCCTGGAGCTATGGGCAAGCTTCTGCTCCCTCTGGGCCTCAGGGTCCTTTCCTGTGAGACCAGGAAGACTCGATCCTCAGGGCCTTTGCATTGTCCTGGCCTCTCTGCCAGTGCCCCCCTCCCCCACCCCAGCCACCACAGTCCCATACACGTCCACGGAGCTGTGATTTAGAAGGTATTCATAGGCACCATCCTACATGGGTCATGTCTTTTCCTGGAGTCACGCAGGACTGAGCCTCTGTGTGGCTGGAATGGAACAAAGAGGAAGGATGTGCCAGGAGCTGGGTGGGGGGGTGGGGGGTTCTCTACAGGTCTCCATTCCCGCTCCTCCCCAAGGAAGCCAGCCAGGCTGATGGCACAAACGGGACAGCCTGAGGGAGCCCAGCCGCCTTGCTGGTGACCGTCGAGGGGAAGAGGCTGAGGGGGACATGGGTGAGGGCCCCGGGGGCCTGTGGCCCATAGAGACCTCCAGATGATGGGGCCAGAGACACAGGCTTAGGTCTTCTTAATCACACTGTACTCTGGCTCCTGTTCCAGGGTCCTCTGGGAGCGAGCCTTGTTGGCCTTAGAATCCTGACTCTGGGAGTCAAATGCCACCGAGGAGTAGTGAAGCTCTTCCGGAGCTTTCTGCAGAGAGAGAGAGAGACTGGAGGCTCAAGGAGAGACAGGGGAAGCACTGGTCCCCAGCTGAGGATGGAGACAGCGGACACCCCAGGGGACCCTGAGGGTGGCGGGTCCAGGCTTCCCCACTGCCCTTCCCCACCCTTACTTCACCTCCGACCTGTTGAAACACATCACAAAATCCCAGACACCAGACCCGAACTCTTCCACTAACGAGTGGGTCTTGACCTCAGTGGGGTGGGGGCTGGGCAAGCCTCTTCCATGCTCCACTACAGGGGGGCCATTGATTAAAAACCTGAAACGCAGAGTTGCTACCAAGGAGACGATGATGCCAAAACAACGGGAAATCACAGGCTTTAACATCGGTGTGTGGTATATAGTAGGTGCGTAATAAACGCTCCGCTTTACTGACTGTTGGTTGACCATCACTGGCCACCCCGACGGCCCCTTCATCTGCCGCAGCCCCCAGCTACAATGGCACGAAGCTCTGGCAGGATCTACACTTGCCCTACGTTCTGTGTGGCCCTGTGCTGGAGAGGCACAATGTCACCAAGCCAGCCCCTCTCTTCCCTCCCTGTCTGCTGTCGCCACGTGGCGTGCGGGGTCGTGTGCATCTCGCAGAGCCCAGGACTTCCCACCACACCCTCCCCACCGCCGGCCCTCGCACTCACCACAGTGCTGTATTCCACCTCTTCCTGCCTCGGCTGTGCGGGCTCCCCCTGGAGTGTTAACATCTGCAGCTCCAGATTCGCATAATAGGGCTCACCTTGCAGCGTATCCTGGGTGGGCAGGAGGTGTGGGGGCTTGGCAGGTGTCCAGGGATCCCCTCTGTGGTCCAGCTCAGAGGGACCTCTGTTCCTGCCTGCCTGCAGACATCACCCCTTCCCTCAACGCTCTAGGTGCCCCAGCCCCCGTCTGCGCACCCCCCGTGTCTCCTCCATCTCCTGCTCTGCTACCCTCTGGGCAGCATTTGAATGCCTCCCAAGTCAGCATAGAAGGGCCCGTCCTCACTCCACTTTCTATGGGGCGTGGGAGTGGGGACAGATTAGCCAGAGCTAATTCGCCAGCCACCCAGCCACCAGGGATCATTCTCCCTGCTCTGGGCAAGCACCCAACTCCATCCAACGACAATGCACTCAGACCTCCACTGGCCAGTGGGACGGTTGAAGCCCCCAACATCCCCTGTTCTCCCCGCCAGCCACCCCAGCATGCCTGCGGGCAGCCTGTCTTACCTGACTAGGGGCCCGGAGTGGCTCTGGGTTCTTGCCAGCTAAAGAGACAGAAGAGTTAGGAGCCTGAGTCCCAGAACAAAACAGGGATGAGGGTCCCTACGGTCCAACTGGAGGAAGGCCTTTCCCTAGAGACTCTGGCGGCAGGGACCTGTCACTTCCAGGAAGGAATTGCCGCGAGGGTGAGTGGGTGAAGAAGGAAATGAGGAATGAATGCGCGAGTGGAAGAGAGGATAAATGAACCAGCAGGAAGGCACAGGCTTGGGGAGGGCGGCCAAAACAAAGCTAGTTCTCGAAACAGTCGCTCAAAAAGAAGGCTCCCAAGTGGGAGTAGACCGGAGAGGGACACCTGTTTAGAAGCGCCTATCAGCAGGATGAAGCAGTTCTGGAGATTTCTTTCACAACAACATCACCGACCTGTAAACTTAAGAATGGTTAAGATGGCTGGTGGCTCAGTGGGTACAGCGTCCGACTTTGGCTTTTTGGGTCATAATCTCAAAGTTCATGGGTTCGAGCCCCACATCGGGCTCCGTGCTGACAGCTCAGAGCCTGGAGGCTGCTTTGGACTCTGTGTCTCCTCTCTCTGCCCCTCCCCTGCTTGCTCTCTGTCTCTGTCTCTGTCTCTCTCAAAAATAAACATTAAAAATTTTTAATAAAAAGAATGATTAAGATGGCAAATTTTACGGCATGTGCTTTTTTTTTTTTAATGTTTTTTTTATTAATTTCTAGGAGAGAGAGACAGCGTGAGCAGGGGAGGGTCAGAGAGAGAGGGAGTCACAGACTGAAACAGGCTCCAGGCTCTGAGCTGGCAGTCAGCACAGAGCCCGACGCGGGGCTCGAACCCACGAACCGCAGGATCATGACCTAAGCGAAAGTCAGACGCTTAACCAACTAAGCCACCCAGGAGCCCCCGGCATGTGCTTTTTACCACAATAAAAAAAACAAAAACACACAGATCCACAGCCTCTCTCCTAGATGTGTGGAATCAGAGCCACTCGGGATGGGTTCAGCAAATCTGTGTTTTAAGAAGCCCTGAAGAATGTTTAGGGACTGTGCTTACGAGACCTCAGTACTGAATCAAACCACGAAAGGTCACTGGGGTCACCGCTCCGATTGCCCGGCCTGGGGGTCTGTCCCGCACACACAGGAGGCCTCCTGGCTCCGGGACCACAGCTCAGGGCACACGACCTCTGGCCACTGGCATCTCCAGCGTCGCTCTGCAGGAGTCCTGCCTCTGAACACGGCTCTATGCACCTCTGGCTGCTTGAACCTGGAGACCCAGGAGCGGGCGGGCAGCTGGCCATGTACACACAGCCGGATGCTTTTGGTGTGGCTGCACAGCCAGGCAACCCCACCGCTCCCCTGCACTAGATACACAAGGGACAGACACTGCCCGCCCCTCAGAGAGCCCCAGAGTGGAAGGTGAGACAGAGGCGCTTAGGACAGAAGCGCTCGCTGAGTGCTCTCGGTCGGCTTAGCGGAACTGGCTGCTCTGAGGTGGAAACATTCTGTTCCAAACACGGCGTGCGGGCTTCTGGCACCCTCCCTCTCCTCCTTTTCCTGGTGGAGAAGAGATGGGTGGACATCGCTGGGGACGGAATGTGGCAGTGAGAAGGCTCGGCCGTAGCCGGCTGCACAGGAAGGTGGGATGCAGTCTCTCCTGGTCACGACACTGTCCCCCAGAGCCCAGCACGGGGCCTGGCACCACGGTGGGGACGGCTGTGCTGTGTGCGTGAGCGAGGGAATGAATGGCCGGTGAATGATGACTGGCGGAGGGGAAGGACGGCCAGCGGGTGTGACGGGGAAGGCATCAGGCTGCGACAGAGAGTGAAGACAGCGTGGGGACAGCGTGGGGACAGAAGCTGAGACTTGCAGGGATGGGGAGGGAAAGTCAGCATCTTTTTTTTTTTTTTTTTAAATTTCTGAGAGAGAGAGAGACAACATGAGCAGGGGAGGGTCAGAGAGAGAAGGAGACACAGAATCAGAAGCAGCTCCAGGCTCTGAGCTTGCTGTCAACACAGAGCCTGACACGGGGCTCGAACCCACGAACCGTGAGATCATGACCTGAGCCGAAGTCAGACGCTTAACCGACTGAGTCACCCAGGCGCCCCAACATCTTTGAACACAAGGCCTTTATCCTGTTAAAGTGGGTCTGTGAAGCAAAGGGCAATCCCTCCACATCATTAAACTCCGCAGTAAGAGACTTCCAGAACATTGCACAGCAGGGAAAATGATATTGTAGGTTAAGTGCAAATATCTGTGTGTGTGTGCATTGTGTGTGTGTGTGTAGAAAAGGGATTATTGTATGAAGCAAACCATAAGCAAAAACTCATATCTGCATAAATAAACATTGAGAAGCAGAGGGGAGGACATACCTCAAATGTCAGTGCTTGGTTTTCTCCGGGTGCTGGGAATTTTCTTTCTTATTATATTATTATGGGCAGTTTACTTCCTTCTTTGTGCTTTTGCTTATTTTTTGAATGTTCTACCACAATCTTTTAAAAAAAAATTGTTTTAATGTTTATTTATTTAGTTTTGAGAAAGAGAGAGAGAGAGAGAGAGAGAGGGAGAGAGCACATGCAAGCAGGGGAGGGGCAGAGAGAGACACACATACACAGAATCCCAAGCAGGCTCCAGGCTCTGAGCTGTCAGCACAGAGCCTGACATGGAGTTCAAACTCATGAACTGTGAGATCATGACCTGAGCCAAACTCAGACGCTTAACCAACTGAGCCACCCAGGTGCCCCTGTTCTACCACAATCTTATATCCCCTTTTTCAGAAGGGAGGTTCTTGGGGCGCCTGGGTGGCTCAGTTGGTTAAATGTCAGACTTTCGGCTCAGGTCATGATCTCACAGGTCATGAGTTCAAGCCCCACATTGGGCTCTCTGCTGTCAGCACAGAGCCTGTTTGGATCTTCTGTCCCCCTCTCTCTCTCTGTCCCTCTGCCGCTCATGCTAGAATGCGTGTGCATGCACTCTCTCTGTGTCTCTCAAAATAAAACACATTAAAAAAAAAAAAAACCTAGAAGGAGGGCTCTCTAGGTGAAAGGGCAGAGAGAGAGCTGGGACCCACAGGCCTGAGGCAATCCAGGCAGTGAAAATCCCCGAGGGAGGCCCCGCCTGGGGTGCAAGGAGGGCGGGTGCTCAGAAGTGATGTGGGAGAAGCGGATGGGGAAGAGGAAGTGGTGTCCCTCCCTGCGTCAGGCACACACATGTTGAGGCTGACTCCTCTTCTAAAGGTCTGACCCCCACGGAGGGCCCCCTCCCCGATCCCAAGTAAGCACGAGGTCCGGGAGCACCCACCCCGTGGCTGTGGGGCATGCACCCCTCCTCCCAGAAGGCTGGACAAGGATTCCCCTTAGAGGCAGCTGCTCATGGAGTCCAGAAGTTTTAGAACAAAGAAGGAAACATAAGGCTCCCACTGCAACTCGGGCAGAGACCTGCGTCCCTGTGGGTGACAGCTGGGCTTCCAGCCAGCAACAAGGTCACACCTGCGTCCATCTGCTCTTCTCTTTACTGAGTTCGCTCGTTTAGAAGCTATTGAGCACCTACTTCCTGAGTGCTGGACAGCGTGCTGGGTGGGCCACACATGCTCTCCTTTAGTCTGAGCCCAGAGAGGAGCAAGGGGGCCCCGGGAAGCGTGAAATATCTGAGGTGCCCTCATGGCCAGAGATACTGAACGATACGTTAATTTATTGAAAACTGTGTGCCTTCTCTGGTTCGGGTCCCTGATCTTGAGGAGTAGCCCGGGCCAGCGGGAGACGGGCGAGGAAGCAGGCAGGGAGAGTCTGGGGCGAAAAGGGTATGAGGGTGCATGTACACAGGTGCAGCCAGGAGGGGCCCCCAAGCTGCTTTTGCGGGGGGTGGGGGGGCAGGAGAAGGTCCCAGAGGAAAGGGAGTCTGAGAGCCCCAGGCCCGCCAAGAGCAAGCCGGGGAAAGAGGGTCGATGGAGGAGGCGCCCCGGGGGGCCCGGAGCAGATGCAGAAAGGCCTTACTGATCCGTTCCCACCAAGTTAGAGGAAGCTGGGAACAGCCGTCTTCAAGAGGGTGAGGGTGGGCAGGGGGAGGGGCGGCAATGCCCTCCAGGAGGTCACGGAAGGGTCTTAAACAGAAGAGGGTGACTGCTTCCAGGGGACAAACTTCCAGGGAGCCCCCTCCCACCGCCTGTCTCCGCCATATCAGGGACACCTCCCTTGGGGCCCGGCCTCAAGGGTCACCCAGGACATGTGGTCCGAGGGAACACACTCGATGCCCGCCCTGGGGAACAAGGACACAGAGTCTCGAAAACGAGAGGGACACATGCTTCGGGCCTGCGGCCCCCACCCCCCACCCAGCAGGGGGCTGACTCACCTTTGACCTGCTTGCGCTTGCGAAGCATCCTCCAGGCCAGGAACAAGCTCCCCCCCAGCAGAAGCAGCAGAAGTGCCAACAAGGAGAGCAGTACTTGGAGCCTGGAGGGGGGCACAGGGGGTGTTGAGCAGGCAGGAGCTTGCATCCCCGCCCCCCCGCCCCCCGCACCTATTTGCAGTAGATAGAAAAGGTCACATTAAAAAACAAAAAGTAGGGGCGCCTGGGTGGCTTAGTCGGTTAAGCGTCCGACTTTCACTTAGGTCATGATCTCACAGTTCGTGGGTTCGAGCCCCGCGTCGGGCTCTGTGCTGACTGCCGGCTCAGAGCCTGGAGGCTGTTTCAGTCTGTGACTCCCTCTCTCTCTGACCCTCCCCTGCTCGCACTGTCTCTCTCTCTCTCCTAGAAATAAATAAAAAAAAAACATAAAAAAAATAAAAATAAAAATAAATAAAAAACAAAAAGTAGACAGTATATCAGTGTATTTAAGAAACTTCCAGGGGCGCCTGCGTGGCTCAGTTGTTTGAGTATCTGACTTCTGCTCAGGTCATGAACTTATGGTTCAGGAGTTCGAGCCCCACATCGGGCTCACTGCCATCAGTGCAGTGACACTGTCTCCCTCTCCCTCTGCCTCTCTCTCTCTCAAAAGTGAATAAACATTTATTAAAAAGAAAAAAAAAGAATCCTCCAGAGGCTTTTTATTCAGATACAAGAAAATATAAAGGTACTTTACTTTCCCCCTCCTTTCACACAAAGGAGGCTGTACTTCAACACTATTTTTGTTACTTAGTGATATGTGGACATCTCTCCACGTCTGTGCTTAAGAAGACCCTCGCTCTTTTCCACAACTGCATAGTATTCCACTGCATGGACAGACATAATTTTTTTAATGTTTTATTTATTTCTAGGAGAGAGAGAGAGAGAGAGAGAGACAGTGTGAGCAGGGGAGGGTCAGAGAGAGAGGGAGATACAGGCTCTGAAATAAGCTCCAGGCTCTGGGCTGGCAGTCAGCACAGAGCCCGATGCGGGGCTCGAACCCACGAACCGCGAGATCATGACCTAAGTGAAAGTCGGATGCTTAACCAACTAAGCCACCCAGGCGCCCCAAGGACAGACATAATTTAAGTCTTGCTTCTGATCGGCACATCCCCCAGCCTTTTGCTATTACAAGCATTACTACCAAAAAATGGCCTTGGGGCACTGCCATTTCACACGTGAATAAGCCACAGCAGAGGCCCTGGGAAGCTGCCTTTGGGTCCCTTGCTTGCCAGGCCTTTCCTCCCTGTCTACCTTGCATTCATAATGTTCTAGTCTTTTTCCTTTTTTTAAATGTCTGTTTACTTTTGAAGGAGAGAGAGACAGAGCATGAGCAGGGGAGGGGCAGAGAGGGAGAGGGAGACACAGAATCTGAAGCAGGCTCCAGGCTCTGAACTAGCTGTCTGAACAGAGCCTGATGCGGGGCTTGTACCCACGAACTATGAGATCATGACCTGAGCCCAAATCGGATGCTCAACCGACTGAGCCACCCAGGAGCCCCATGTCTTTCTCTTAAAGATGCACGTTTCCCCCGACACCAACTGCATAGGCTCCAGGCCTCACGAAACCTAGTTGTGCCCCCTGTGTGTGTATCTGCAGTCAGTTCTGGAAGTGGTGTGTTTGGGGCCTGAATTTCACCTTGGCTGATGTTAAGATAGTCACTTGGACTGACGGGAGGCCTGTGGAAGGGTTTTGGGGGGTCATATAATAAGGAATCTGAATGGGGCGCCTGGCTGGCTCAGTCGGTAGAGCATGTGACTCTTGTTTGTGAGTTCAGCCCCATGGGGGGTGGGGGGGAGGGAGGGGGGTTTGGAGATTACTTAAAAAAAAAAGAATCTGAATGGCCTTTGCTCCTGGCTTGTGGAAGGGAGGCTCTAAATCCTAAGGATGTTCCCTAATAGTAGGCTTGCCTTTGTGATTCAAGGATCCCTAGGATCACGGATCATGCCTGAGTTTATGCTAAGAGATGAGTGAGTCAGGACTAGGTTTGGTCACCAGAAGGTCCAACCCCAT
Organism: Proteles cristata cristata; assembly: GCA_017311185.1. Taxonomy (NCBI): domain Eukaryota; kingdom Metazoa; phylum Chordata; class Mammalia; order Carnivora; family Hyaenidae; genus Proteles; species Proteles cristata. Next base: position 1,091,958 of record JAESUZ010001861.1, on the reverse strand, counting down.
GACTATAGAGACTTGGGACTCCAAGTCAGCCTGAAATTCAGGAAGTATAGGGGGGCTGGGGATGGAGGTCAATCATATGGACAATGATTCAATCAATCATGCCTACAAAATGACATGTGCCCCCTGTGCCCCGCCTCTCCTGGGAGTCAGCAGGTAACCTCTGTGCCCAGGACCCTCCCAGATCTCACCCCATGTGTCTCTTCATTGGCTGGTCTTGGCCTTTATCCTTTAGGATAAAACCACAAGTAGGTACAGCTGGCTTCTGTGCATTCTGTGGGCTATCTAGCCAATTATCAAACCTAAAGGGGTCATGGGAACCCCCCAATTCATAGCCAGTTGGCCAGAAACGTGATGGGGCGGGGATCCCCACACTGCTGTGGCTTCTGAAGTCAGTCAGTCTTATGGACCTGAGCCCTCAGCCCGCGGAGGTCTATGCTAATGCCAGGTGGTCAGTGCTGGAATCAACTCGTAGGACAAAAGGTGGGGCCCGGTTAGGGAGTCTGAGACCCTCAGAGGTGGTTTACAACTGCACGCATTTTTCTGAGCAGTCCATAAGCATTGTCGGATTCTCCTGGTGGGTGTGACCCCAAAAGATCAAGAATCACAAGTTTAGGGGCACCTGGGTGGCTCAGTCAGTTGAGTATCCAACTCTTGATCTCGGCTCAGGCCATGATCTCATGGTTTGTGGGTTTGAGCCCAACGTTGGGCTCTGTGCTGATATAAAGAGCCTGCGTGAAATTCTCTCTCTCTCCCTCTCTTTCTCTCATTCTCTCTCTCTCTCTGCCCCTTTTCCGCCTCAAAATTAAGAAATAAACTTAAGGGGCGCCTGGGTGGCTTAGTCAGTTGAGCGTCCGACTTTCGCTTAGGTCATGATCTCACGGTTTGTGGGTTCGAGCCCCGCGTCGGGCTCTGTACTGACTGCCAGCTCAGAGCCTGGAGACTGTTTCAGAGTCTGTGACTTCCTCTCTCTCTGACCCTCCCCTGCTCATGCTGTCTCTCTCTCTCTCCTAGAAATAAATAAAACATCAAAAAAAAGAAGAAGAAGGGGCACCTGGGTGGCTTAGTCGGTTAAGCGACCGACTTTCACTTAAGTCATGATCTCGCGGTTCGTGTGTTCGAGCCCCACGTCGGGCTCTGTGCTGACTGCCAGCTCAGAGCCTGGAGCCTGTTTCAGAATCTGTGGCTCCCTCTCTCTCTGACCCTCCCCTGCTCACGCTGTCTCTCTCTCTCTCTCTCTCTCTCTCCTAGAGATAAATAAAAACCATTAAAAAAAAAAAAAGAAGAAATAAACTTAAAAAAGAAAAGAATCACAAGTTTAGAAGGAAGAACCAAGACTCAGGAGTCACGTAAATCTGGGTGGAAGGCCAGCGTGCTTCCCATAGCTACACAACCCAGCAAATCACTTAACCTCTCTGAGCTCAGTCTGCCCCTCTGTAAAATGAGGGCCGTGATGGCCCAGGGCATGGTGACATGAGAACATGCACGTAGGGCATTCAGCACATCCCTGGTGGGAGCATCAGCCCTTACTAGAAGTTCCTTTCTGCCATCCCCGCTGTGTGCCTTCCCCTGGCCCTGAGCAACTCCTGAGGGGAGAGCCCACCTCCAGGACAAGGAACGGGGGCCAGGGCGCCTCACCCCAGGCCCTGGCTCGGCTGGAATTCCTTCTGGCTGCTCGCACTGTGGGTGGCTCCCACGACGCTGGAGACAGTGGATGCATATGAGGATGGTGTGGTCGTAATTCCAGCTGTGGTTGTTGAGATCTGGGTTACAATGATGTTTGCGGGGCGGATGGACGTTGTTGCTAGGCGGGGGTGGGGCGGAGACACAAGTCAGACCCAGGAGAACTCTATCGGACTCTCCCGCTACCTGCCAATACCTTTTGGGTTTGATTTCACACAAAATGCTCATTCAGGGTGGAGGCAGGACCGAGGACCCCACGGAACCACAGTCTCCCTGGGGTCCGGGACCCGGGCACTGCCTCCTCCCCAACAGTTCTGATTCCATCCTTCGGAGGAGGGTCAGGGTCCTCTGGAGAGCCCCTAGGTCACCCCTTCGCTCCAGATTCGTCCTCCTCAAGCCACAGCCAGATGCTGCCTGCCTGAGATCTCTGTCTAAACTGCAAGCCTGACTGCAAGTCTGGCTGGAGCCCCGCTGCGCTGGCACCTTCACCTTCACTGTTCGGCCCGCCTGCCTCTCCACTCGGCTCCCACCGTCCCGTAGAGCGGCTCCCTCTCTCCTTTGCACACTCCGCCTTCTTGGCTGCTCCTTCCCAAGACTGAGCAGAGGGGTCAGCTCCTCCAGGAAGCCTCTCTGTCTCCTCCGACTACCTGCCTCTCTCTCTCTCTCTCTCTCTCTCTCTCTCTCTTTCTCTCTCTCTCTCTCTCTCACACACACACACACACACACACACACACACACACACACACAGAGTTTGCTTCAAGTCTCTGATCTGATTCTTGCCTCAACTATTTCCCTCCTGAGACCTTTCAGGACCCCTGATGCTGGCGCTGGGGGAGGCGTGCATACAGCTCACCTGGGGTCACAGACACCTCAATGGTGAGGGTGGGCTCTCTAAAAGTTCCTAACCAGGATGTATCGATCCCACACCGATATGTTCCTGCATCATTCTCTACGAGGTTCTCCAAGGTCACTGTGAAGGTGAGGTTTGCAGGATGGTCCCTGATGGACACACGGCCGTTCCTCACTTCTCTGTCTGACTCTTTGGTCTCCACAATCTTCCGGAAACATGTCGGTTTGCACCAGTATTTGGGATATCCTCTTAACTGCTCTTCATACGAACACGGCACGCTCAGGGATCCTCCCACGGGGCCTGACACGGAGGAGGGGCCACTTATAGACGAACAGCCTGGAAAACACAGCCGAGTGCAGGTCCCTCACCAGATGGGCCTAGGTCAGGGGTGCCCTGGGAGTCACCCCCCAAAGTTGCCCCATCTCACATCGGCCACCCCCATCAGCTGGAACCCTCCCTTCCTCTGTTTTTCTGTCACTCCCAAGATTTTTATCACAGCAGCCCCTTTCTCCAGACCCCAGCCTCCCTCCCAGCTGCTCACTGTCACCAAGTCCTATCCTTGTGAACGCCAGAAAAACAAGCGAATCCCCCAACAAAGGAGGTCAGGAGAGGAACACACACATATACACCCCACCCAGGAGGAAAGAACGAGTAAGGTCAGAGCAGAAATCTGCGAATTAGGAAACAGAAACACAGTGGAGTTAGCATATTCATAAGAAACTTGATTTTTCATATGGGAGAGACAAACATTCTAGAGGTAGCCAAGTCAAGAAAAATAAGAGATGCATATACACAGGTCATAAGAAAAACAACCAGGGTAATTTGCTAGCCTCTACAAAGAAGTCTGTAAACTTAGATGAAACATATGATTTCTTATACTTCAGAAAATATAAATTACCTCTATTGGCAGGAACATATTTATTTATTTTTAATTTTTTTAATGTTTATTTATTTTTGAGAGAGACAGTTCATGAGTGGGGGAGGGGCAGAGAGAGAGGGAGACACAGAATCTGAAGGAGGCTCCAGGCTCCGAGTTGTCAGCACAGAGCCCGAAGTGGGGCTTAAACTCACAAACCTCGAGATCATGACCTGAGCTGACTGAACCACCCAGGCACCCCAGGTCTTTTTAATGTAGACCAGTCAAGATGTATGTTATCAAGGTGATAACACACTTTCCCGGTGATAACTGTGTGAGGTGCTTTGTATATCAAAACATCAGATTACATCCCATAAATATGCACAATTTTTATTTGGTAATTATACCTCAATAAAACTGGTAATTATACCTCAATAAAACTCAAAAAAAAAGTTCTTTGTCTTCCAAAAAAAGGAGGTAAAAACCCAGACAATGTCATAAATTAGTTCTCTCAAACCTTCAAGGGACAAACAATTCCAATTTCATTTACCCATTTGCAGAAAACATAGAAGCAGGAAAACCTACCTGATCCTCTTTATGAAGGCAGCACAGTATACTGAAACTAAAATCTGACTGAATTTCTTAATATGATTCACCACCTTCATAGTTCAAAGAAGAAAAAGTGATCATCTCCATAGATAATAAAAAGCATCCAACAACAAACATACTGTTACTATTTTTTAAAAAATTTTTTGGGGCGCCTGGGTGGCTTAGTCGGTTAAGCGTCCGACTTTCGCTTAGGTCATGATCTCACAGTTTGTGGGTTCGGGCCCCTGGAGCCTGTTTCAGTCTGTGACTCCCTCTCTCTGACCCTCCCCTGCTCACGCTGTCTCTTTCTCTCTCTCTCCTAGAAAAAAAAATTATTAAAAAAATAATAATAAAAAATTTTTTAATGTGTATTTATTTTTGAGACAGAGAGACAGAGCATGAGAGAGGGAGGGGCGGAAAGAGATGGAGACACAGAATCTGAAGCAGGCTCTGAGCTGTCAGCACAGAGCCTGACATGGGGCTCGAACTCATGGAGCCGTGAGATCATGACCTGAGCCAAAGTCGAGCCACCCAGGCGCCCCCTCTTGCTAATGTATTTTTTTTATTTTTAAAAAATATTTTATTTATTTCTAGGAGAGAGAGAAAGACAGCGTGAGCAGCGGAGTGTCAGAGAGAGAGGGAATCACAGACTCTGAAACAGGCTCCAGGCTCTGAGCTGGCAGTCAGCACAGAGCCCAACACGGGGCTCGAACCCCTGAACCGCGAGATCATGACCTAAGCGAAAGTTGGACACTTAACCGACTAAGCTATCCAGGCGCCCCTCTTGGTACTGTTTTTAAAAACACTTTGTAGCGGCGCCTGGGTGGCTCAGTCAGTTAAGCGTCTGACCTCAGCTCAGGTCATGATCTCACGGTTCGTGGGTTCGAGCCCTGTGTCGGGCTCTGTGCTGACAGCTCAGAGCCTGGAGCTTGTTTCAGATTCTGTATCTCCCTCTCTGACCCTCCCCTGCTCACACACTCTCTCTCTCTCAGAAATAAATAAAACATAAAAATAAACAAACAAACAAATGAATAAAAACACTTTGTAAAGAGACACAAGCAGACGCCTTCTTCACACTTAATGGGAAAAACTGGACACACGTCCTCGTCAGGGACAAGTCAAGGATGGTCAGCGCATCATTCTGGCTGGACTAGCCTGTGGCCGATGAGAGACACAAACGGGACACACGGATATCCAGAAGGAACCACAAAATCCCACTGCAGGCAGTTCCCATGAAAACACAAGGACACCCAGACGATAATGGACAGAGTACTCGTGCGAGGGTGACCCGCTTCCAAATTAATACACAAAAGGAATAGCTTTCCCGTGGTCAAGTAGTCAGCAAATAGAGTCAAAGAAAACACACAATTTAAAATCAAAACAACCAAAAGGACTTTTAAAGACCCCAGGGATAGATCTGTCTATGCGGCACGTGCCTGTGTGCAGAGAGCTCCTCATGGGCACAGAAGCCAGATGCCTGGACCCAGGAAGCCCGCTGCTCCCTGGAGAAGCTCTCCTCCCCTCCCTTCCCTCCCCGTGACTTCTCTGCCCTCCTCTTCCTCCCCACCACCTTCCCCTCCCCTCTGTCCCCATCTCTCTGCCTTGAGGACACCAGGCCCCTCAAGCCGCCTTGGCTACACACACCTCCCTGTGCCCACCCTAGATGGTGGCATATTCCCGCCAGTCATCACCCCTCCTTCACCCCTGCACAAAACACACACCCCTCCCCTCCCCTGGGGGCGCTCAGCCTCTGCGCTCTCCTCCCCACTCTACTGCCGCCTGGTCGCCCCTCCTTCTTCCTGGAATAATCCATCCGAAACTTCCCTCAAAGCCCTTCTGGACGCCCCGCTGCGGGCTCATGGAAGGTCAGGTGAATGCTCTGTCTCATGCCGGCACGTACGATCCTGCTGCCCGTCCACCTTACGTGGTGCGCAGAGTGCGCCCCTCTCCGAGGTCTCTGCTCCCCCACCCCGCACCGCCTCCCTCTCCTCAGGTGGCCCCTCACCTGGGACCCAGGCAAGCAGCAGCAGAGCCCACAGCAGCCACGCGGCCTGGTGCCACAGGCTCATCTCCTCCGCACAGACGTGCCCGGCGGCTCCAGCCCCTTCACGAAGGAGGGTCAAGTCTCCAAGGTTTCCACTTCTGCTTTTCTTCGCGCCCGCTGCTTCCTTGTTCGTTTTGTTAGGTTCTGTTCCTAGGGCTGGTCAGAGAATGAAGGGCACAGAGAGCACAGCCACCGGGGACAGGGATCGGCTGAGAGCCTCCTCCCCCCGGAACCATGCCCCCTTCTACCTATCCCAGTGGTGCCAAAGATGCCACAGATACTTCCAGAAGTGAGACCCCTGCTGGCCCACAGTGCCCCAGACCTGAGACACCCCTTCCATCACACCCCCAAGAGCACAAGGCCGGGTTTCCTTCCAGCTGGGCTCAGAAATTCCTCCTGTTTCCTTGAGGTCCAGGTGAGCACCCAGTGGGGAAGAGTCAGGGCCAGCATCCTTCTCCAGCCCTGGTGAGGCCACGCCAGGGAGCTCCCCTTCCGTGAGCCCTCAGCTCAAGGCCCAGACCCTTAAGCTGGCACAGTGACCTCAGAGTCCTTGAATGGCTCTTAGTCTTAGAAACGTGTCCTCTGGCTGTGACCTTCCTTCCTGTGCAGCCTCTACCGGTCGCAGCTCAGGGTGGGGCACAGAGTGGGCACTCAGCAAGCTTTCAGGGACCCCTCCTTCCCTGATGCACATGGAATTCAGACCCTAAATGCACACACGCACATTACCTGTGACAAGTGCCCTCAACTTGCACAGAATGGCCACACGAACACAGGAAACCAATCCTAATGTGTGACATGTCCTCAGATAGCCTGCAGTTAGTTATTCACTGAGTGCCACCCATAGGGAGCCCTGCGCTAGGTCCGCAATCCCCAGAATGCCCTTCCCTCTCTGCTCCTTTGGGGATTTTCACTTTCCTCCTCCCTTCTGGCCACAGGAGCACTTTCTCCAGGAAACTACAAGGAACCAAGAAGACTTGCCCTTTCTCCTCTGGAAGGTTCCAAGCACAGAGTTTGATGGGCATCAGAAGAATGTCTATGGCAATGCAGTCATAGATTAGCTAAAGCTCATGAAGATCCAAGATCAAGATCTTGAACTGATCTTGATCTTGATCCTGAAAATGTAGGAGAGGCATACTTGGTGGCTTACTTGGTCTAGTAACTATAAAGTTTCTCCAAAAATCCCCATTTTCCAATTCAACCACTGAAAGACACTGCCACCATCTTGAATGTCAAGATTAAGAGGGGGACGCACCAGACCGAGAAGCAGGAGGGTAGGATCTCCTGTGGCTTGTCCGCTCAGCGCTGGTATAACCGCTGGTAAAATCTGTGTCTCCTGCAAAACGCCAATGATCACGGCTAATCTGTGGGAATAAACAGCATAATAATTATAAAAATACTCAAAGGTGAGGTAGTAATGTTCTTAGGTCAGTTTTTTCCTCCGAAGGAATATATCTTTAAAGAAAGGTAATAGGAGGGTTCCTGGGTGGCTCAGTCAGTTAAGTGTCCGACTTCGGCTCAGGTCACGATCTCACAGTTCATGGGTTCAAGCCCCACGTCGGGCTCTGTGCTGACAGCTCAGAGCCTGGATCCTGCTTTGGATTCTGTGTCTCCCTCTCCCTCTGCCCCCTCCCCAACTCATGATCTCTCTCTCTTATAAATAAATAAAAACATGTTTAACAGTTTTTAAAGAAAGGGAGTAGGAAGATAGGACTCAATAGTGAGATGTATGCTTCACAAATAAGCTATGGGGTGCGATTCTTCTGAGGGGCACAGAGAAACATCTGGGCCACTGGAAGAGGAAGGGCAAGGGCCTCGATCTCCACCACAACCACCCTGCTGGCCCCAACCTGTCCACAAACGCCAGGGAAGAAATGAAATGATGCAACTCCGCCATGTGATGTCAGAAAATTAGGGAAGTGACACCTTCCCCACCGCTCCCTGACAACCATGAGCAGACATGATTTAGGGGAAGACCAAGCCTGAGAGCCGGGGCCTGAGCCTGCACTTTCCCAGGTGGAGAGCAGCAACTGCGGAACTTCTCATCAGCTTCAGAGCCTCTCCCCAGTGTGGACACACACACTCCGAGGCCAGTGGGGACAGGGGTGGACACTCTCTGGGCAGACACAGCAGCAGCTGCCTCCGCAGTGAGTCCTGTAAACAACAGGGGCCCCAGGAAAGCTGTGGGGCCGTTCGGCAGAACTTCCCTTTCTTTTCTTTTTTTTTTTTTTTAATGTTTTTTATTTATTTCTAGGAGAGAGAGAGAGAGACAGCATGAGCAGGGGAAGGTCAGAGAGAGAGGGAGTCACAGACTGAAACAGGCTCCAGGCTCTGAGCTGGCAGTCAGCACAGAGCCCGACGCGGGGCCCGAACCCACGAACCGCGAGATCATGACCCAAGTGAAAGTCGGACGCTTAACCCACTAAGCCACCCAGGTGCCCCCAGAACTTCCCTTTCTAAGGGGGGCGCAATCTCAGAGCCGCCCTCTCCCTTGGGCGGTCAGTGGTTCCCATCATTCTGCCTCTTCCTCTCCAGAGCTCAAGGCCCACGGGGGTCTCTGGGAGCCCCTTACCCACTGCAGGAGCCCCTCAAGAGTGGCCAACGGGCCAAGAGGCTGGACACCGAGGGCTGCACAGCAGAAAGTGGCCGCATGACTGGCTGGCAGTAGGAGAGATGACAGTTGGGTGAGCCTGGGGTGAGAGGAGAGAAGGAAACCAGCACCTACTATGGGACCAGCACTTTGTCTCCAGGGCGTTAATGTCTTCACGATCCCGAGGCAAACAGAAAACTGTGCATGAGAGGCAGTGGGGGCGGGGCGGCCAGGAAGGAGGATGAAGCAAAGGAAGCATCTGGTTTCCCAATCCAGCCCTGCCCATCTCTCCCTGGCCTCCCCAGGACTTCCCCGACCCCAGCCTCCTCCTGCCCATCTCAGGGGAAGCTACTCTAGCATGGCCGGACCCTCCAGGGTCCCAGACAGCTTGACCAACCCATATTTCAGCGCATTCCACAGTCTCAGGGCCACAGTCCCCAACCAGCTGGTCGTGGCCTGTAACACGCTCTCTCTCTTGGCCCTGGGCATGCTGTGGTCTCGACTGAGGGGAAACTGTGGACGAGCAGATGAGTGTCAGTCCCAGCCAGAGGCCGGAAAGTGCCCTCTGTTCCCCAGGGGGCTTCCTGGCCACCGAGCCCCTGCTGTGTGCCGTCCTGTCCCTCCTCACAGGTGCCTGGACCTGCAGAGAATGTCTGCCCTCAGCAAAGGTCTTGCAGAGCTCAGTGGGAGCATCTGTCTGGGGACTCCTTTCGGCTCTACCTCAGGGCAGCTCCGGGGCTCCTCAAAGTCCCGTCATAGGGACAGGAGCATCAGCAGCGGGAGGGGCTTGGGGGACTCTTCAAGGTCATTCATTCATCTTCAACCTCTTCCATCATTCAAGGCTGCAGTCAAGTCTTCCCCTCAGAGGACATCCCTGCCTCCTCCAGGCCTCTCTGGGCTCCCCCCTACGTCCCTGTGTCCCCCACAAAGCCTCGTTCTGTGTTTGCTCACCCACGCTGGGGTGACATTGAGCGCCTCCCTTCTCGTGGTAAGACTCCATGAAAGCAGGGCCCCCACGGGGCCCCCACAGCCCCAGGCTCACGTGGCCACCATGCTGCCCAGGGAAGGGAAACCAGAACTGGGGACAGGAAACAGGGAAGCCAGGGCGTGGGGCTAGAGCTTAAAACGGGGTGAGCATGCGAACACCCATCCAACTGAGCCCTCAAGACTTGTGCTCTTACCCTGAACCGCCGCTCAACAGAAACTAAGTCCAAGCAGAGACCGTCAGCCTCCATACCAGGGAAGGTAGGGGCCGCGTCCAGGGCTCCATGACCATCCTCTCCCGACCCCCCAGGGACACACAAAGCGGGCAGGTGGCTAAGGAGCAGCCTCCCCCAGCACTGGCCTCCTGTGTTCTCCTGAGTCACAGCTGATAGATAATCTGGGAGGTGGGTGAAGGGAGCCAGCCAGAGGGCCCCTGACTGTGACACGTGGGCTAGCATGGCGGGCAGGTCTGGCTTCGGTGTCCCAGTCCTGAGCTGGATTTCAGCTTTCGGTGTGTCCTCCGTCAGTCAGCTTTCCCTTCTGTGAAATGGGAACAGTACTGCCTGCCCTGCCCCCCCTCACGGGAAACTCACAATGACCGCAGAGACGTGAATGCACCTGTCCATCACTTAGGCTGTTGTTTACTGAGCTCATGCCCTGAAGTGTGTTCGCCTCTGCCTCTCACACCCAGAAAGATGAGATAACTTACCTGCAACAAGCCCAACCTCTGTGGGCCATGCCATGCCTCTCGAGTGGGTGACTTCTCAGGGCAGGGGGGTAGTGGGTTCTAGAAGGCAGTGGAGGGCACCCAACTGCTGACCCAGGAGTGTGATGGGGAAGAGGATGTTGGGCCCCTGAGTGCTCATTCCCCTGCCCGCCCCCATCACCACCTTCTGCTTCCTCCTCCTTCCTCACCCAAGGGCAGCCTTAAGCCTCTTCCTTGTAGAACGACATCAAACAAACAGTCCTGTGGGCTCTTGGCCCTGCACTGATAGGGGGTGGGTGAGGGTGGGATGAACCAGCAAGACGTCCACTCAGAAACTCCTAAAATTGGCTTCAGGGGGGCACATTTGGCCTCGAGCTTGAATATGTGAGTGTCTGGCACTCTGGAAATAACCCCCAACTCAGGAAGGTCAGGAGCTTCCTCAAACACACACACACACATCCCTGTAACCACCTGACTGCTCCCTTCCCGCCCCGCTTATCTGTCCCAGTCACACAGCAGCCTCCCCACAGACATTTCCAGAAGCGATAGAATGTGTGTGTTTCAAAGGGCCACTTCAGGCCAGCCCAGAAGGTCACCCGCGGCACTTTGCTGTGGGTGAGCCTGAGCTGTATATGCGGCCGCTTCTGTTCCAAGGCAGCTGGTGAGTATTACACGAGCCGCCCGTCAGCAGGGGTGAAGCCAGATGCATTGCCTCAATTTGCCTGAGTCTGGGGTGTCCTTTTTAATTTCTTTCCGGTTTTCTGTGCCTCCCTGAGATCCAGAAAGGTCTGGCTATTTCCATTAACTGAGTCGCTTAGAATATTACAAAATGAAGAGAGTCGGAAAGAGGATTAAAGAAAATTAAAGCATTTAACAAATCAAGGTTCTTGTCATGCAGCATGAGCATGTGGGCGTGCACACGCGCGTGCGCGCACACACACACACACACACACACAGCAAGAAGTTGAACTGTTCCTCAGACAGTTATGACGTTTATAAAAATACACACTCATGGTGTGGGCTGGCAGTGGGACCCAGGTGCAGAGAAATGGGAAGGACATCTTTTCTCCTTCCCAGTAGGGGATGTCCCATAAACTCTGTAGCTTTAAGCACCAACTCACTTAGCTGAGAGAGCATAAGAGAGCTTGTGTCCTGTTTCGGGTGAACCCCACTTCCCTCCCTCTCCCTCTGTCTCTCTGTTTTTGCTCACTTGTGCCCTCTCTCTCTCTCAAAAAAAAAAAAAAAAAGGAAGAAGAAGAAGAATTGACCATATAGACTTCTGGGGCGCCTGGGTGGCTCAGTCAGTTGAGCATCCAACTTTGGCTCAGGTCATGATCCACAGTTTGTAGGTCAAGCCCCATGTGGGTCTTTCCACTAAAAGCATGAAGCCTGCTTCCGGTTCTCTGTCTCCCTCTCTTTCTGCCCTTCTCACACATGCTCTTTCTCTCCATCTCTCAAAAATGAGTAAACATTTAAAAAATTTTTTTAAAAAAAGAACCAACTCACTTAGAAATAATGTCAATCTTAAGTTTGAAGAAATGCTCTAATAAAATTGGGTTCTGGTAATGGTTACCCAACTGTAAATTCGCTAGTAATTATTGAAGCACACATATAAAATGAGTAAATGTTATGGCATGATACCTAAATTTTTAAAAAATAAATTTGGGGGCACCTGGGTGGCTTAGTCGGTTAAGCGTCCGACTTTCGCTTAGGTCATGATCTCGCGGTTCGTGGGTTCGGGCCCCACGTCGGGCTCTGTGCTGACTGCCAGCTCAGAGCCTGGAGCCTGTTTCAGTCTGTGACTCCCTCTCTCTCTGACCCTCCCTGCTCACGCTGTCTCTCTCTCTCTCTTAGAAATAAATAAAACATTTTTTTTAATTTTTTTTTTTTTTTTTATTTCTAGGGGAGAGAGAGACAGCGTGAGCAGGGGAGGGTCAGAGAGAGAGGGAGACACAGACTATGAAATAGGCTCCAGGCTCTGAGCTGGCAGTCAGCACAGAGCCCGATGCGGGGCTCGAACCCACGAACCGCGAGATCGGACCTAAGCGAAAGTCGGACGCTTAACTGACTAAGCCACCCAGGCGCCCCAAATAAAACATTTTTAAAAAAATAAAAAATAAAAAAATAAATTTGAAGCCCGTGGTGGATATGAGCCCACAGACCTTCTCCCCACCGCTTCCCCACCGCCATCTTGATCTCTGTATGTCCTTCTTGATTTTTCATTCCCTCATCAGCCCCAGTCTGCCTCAGATCCTTCCTAGCACTGATCAAAGGTTAGTATTTCAGAGTTGGCTCCCTCCTTCCTGTAAAGTGAAAGGAAACAGGGAAGGCCGTGAATGAACCAAGTACCAAAGTAGCTAAAAACTTCCAGAAGAAGGAATGGGTGTCTCTACCTCTCCCAGGAATTAAGCGCAATAGTGGAGGGGCCCCTTGTCAGCAGTGCTGAAGGCAGGATCCACTGCCCTGGCCTGGCCTGGCCTCTCGTGTGCCCAACTCATTCCACTGCACCCTGAATTCCAGCACCTTCCACGCTCCCACTCCTGACTTCCCTGCCGCCCCCCATTGCACCTTGGTTCCATCCCGATCCGTCCCTGCCTGTCTGTTCCATCTCTGGTTGGCCCCTGGGGACACATGAGGGCCCTAGAGAATGGGGTGGTGCACGGACTGCACAGAATAGGGCTGGGGTAGCCTTCGAGGAAGCAGGCTGTTGGACCAGGGAAGTCCAACAGTCTTGGTCCTAATCCCCAAGGTGGCTGGGGCGACGGAATACAAATCAGGCGGCGGGTCCCAGCAGGCCAGAGGCAGTGCCATCTGCTTCCAAAAGAGAAGGCCTGTAAATTCAGAACCGACCGGCCGTGAGCAGCCCTTATCGCCACCTGTCGGTGGTTGTCGGAACTGCCGGCTTTCTTGGGAGAATAACGTTCCCATCTCTGTGAGCCAGGAAGTGGAGAGGCTTCCGAACGAACCAACGTCCAGGTGTGTGGCATTGATCCTTCCAGACCCTCCAGCCAATAGACCAGGAGCAAGGGGAAGGCTCCAGCCCCTTGGAAAGAAAGTGTGGGGGCTTCTGAGAGGCAGGGGGGCCTTCTGTGGTGGAGAAGGAATAGGGGAAGGGAGGACGAGGAGAAGTATGGAGAAGGGAACAGACAGAGAGCCCAGCTCTCAGACCAGGCTGCCCAGGAGGGCTGGGGGACGGCTGGAGCTCAGGCTCTGGGGTCTCCGGGCGCCTGGTTCCCAGCCAGTGAGACCCAGGGGACGCTCAGATGCCGACCAGATAGTCAGCTGAGGCCTACCTGGGCCTGCCCAGCTGCCTGTTAGGTTGAGCAGGCTCTTGGCTCCATTTCTTGCCTCCGCTGGACTGTTATAGAAGACGGGCAGGGCTGAGGCTGCAGGTGGGGCAGGGCAGCAGCCTCACCTCTGCGACTGAGAAGGCAGGGGCAGGGAAACGCATCAACCTCCCTGCCCTCTACCTTAAAGCTCTGGGGCTAAGGCCCATGCACTCCAAGACTCCCCGCTGACGGGAATTCCTTTCTGAATGTGTGTTTTGGCCACAGTTGGAGAAGAGACCCAAGGATGAGACCTTCAATGCTGCGGAGTTTTCAGCTCTAGAAAATAGGAGACTTGGCTTTGGTGGTGGGTGGCCTCAGGGGTCCGAGTGCACGAGCCTGCCTGTGCAGGGAGGGGACAGATATGGACAGCACAGCACTCAGGGCCCCATGGTTGAAGCAGAAAGAGGTGTAATCCTGAGACAGCTTTCCAGTCCTATGGACCGCACTGGTTTATGCAAAAGCGGGCCGGGGTTCTCAACCGTGGGTGAAAACATCAGACTCACCTTGGGGAGCTTTTGAAAAAAATACCCAGGCCCACGCCACCTTTCCAGTCTCCTTTCCCTTTTCCCTCCCCAAGTGCACCCTGAGGTTCTGACTCCGTTGATTTGGGGGAGCCGTGGGACTGCCCACCTGCCCCGAGGAAGACAGAGGAGGCAGGAGGCAGGATGCTGTAGGAGAGAGCAAGGAGGTTCAAGACAGACCCCTGGACATGCCCAGGAGTGGAAGAAGGGCACAGGCGGCAGCATTTGATTTCAGAGAGCCACTCTCTAACCCCTGGATCACCAAAACTCTCTCCACAGACAGAGGGCATTTGCACAGCGGAACTTGACATAACAAAGCCCAAGGCTGGCGGATCCGGTGTTCCAGCCTCAACCCTTCTGCGGGATCAGATCCACAAAGTTGGCTCTGAAAGAGAATGGATGCTGACCGACAGAGATGACGAGCAAGGACTCTGGGTCTCACAGCCTGACTTTGAATCTCAGTCCGGACACTGACAAACTGTGTGATCTTAGCTGAGGTATCAATCTCTCTGAGCCTCAGCTTGTCCACCTGTATGTAAGATGGGGATAATATGGATGGCACTGCTCCCCAGTGTCCGCGCTCCATCAAGTTTTGAGGTTGTTGTCTACGTTGGCTTTATCACATCATGGCCATCCTGCTATGTTTGGGGGCAGAGGGGGAGGGGAGTGACGTGAGCCACAGCCTATGCCTCTTCCTTAGTATCCAAAGTCAACAGAATGGTCTCCCTGGTCCTCACTCTTCTACATGACAGCTCAGACTTCTTTCAACCCTTCTTTTCTAGACTCTTCTTTCCCCATTGCCTTGGGTGTCCTCTTCTCATCTGCCCCTCATTGTGCTAGGACAGCCATATCCTTCCAGACACCAGTAGGCCAACCCCAGGGCCCCGTGACCTCACCCTTGAATGGGCTGCCTAGAACCAGAGGGCTAGGGCATGTCCCTCCAGGTTGACTGCTCCAGCCAAGATCTGAGCCACCACCATGCTTCTGAATCCACCAGGGGGCGCTCTATGTCCAGGCACCGTTTATTGGTTTATTTGATAACCAATGACTACCTATATTGTGCCAACCGCTGGTCTGGGAGATGGGGACAAGAAGATAAAACTATGACAATTCTCCTTTCTGGGAAGTTCAGAGTGTGATTGGTAGCACATAAAAAAAGACAGGAAACAAAGGATTATTTTAAAAGGTAGAAGTGATAATCGAGTCAAGGCAAAAATCCCAGTGGCATGGGTGCGAAAGGGCCTCTCCCTTCTATCAGACACAGGAAATGGTGCAGACAAGTGGCCTGGGGGGTCCTGGATCCCAGCCCTGAGACCCTGCCCACATCAGTCAGTCCCATTTGATTTCTGTCCTCCGAGAATTCTGGGAGGAGGATGAAGAGTCCTTGAAAATTCCAGAAGGATGTCTGGCCTGACCCCAAAGAGAGCCTCAGTCCTTGTTACAACAGGCCTTAAGGTCATTTGATTCTTCCCCTTTCTACCTCACACACCCTGCCCCCAAGGCAGTCCCCAAAGGGTGACGAGATGATTGGAAGCTTCCTGCACTGTGGGCCAGTCACCCAGCTGCCCTGAAGCTCCCAAACAGCCTTCACAGGACCCTCTGGGGAGTCACGAGTGGGGACAGTATATAACTTATCTGGGTCTTCACCGCACAGCCCCGGACTTGGCTAACTGTCACAGCCACTGGGGTCCCAGTTAGGAACACAGATTCCTGGGGCTCATCTCAGACCTCCTGCACCCAGATTTTCCGGGGCTGGGACTGGGAATCTGCCATTTCAACAAGCTGCCCAAGATGATACCTACCATCAAACAAGATTAGGAAGCTTCACTGTGCAGAACTGGGGATGCTCGGGATTCTACTTGTGCTCAGAGGCGGTGTGGATAGGCTAGGCCAGATGAGAGCAGGACAGGACTCTGCCTTACACTTCCCAGCCAACTACATAATATCTGCTGAATGACATGAGCCAGTGCAAGTGGACTTAAAGAACTGTCTGGTATGTATGTGTGCCGGGCATGGAGAAGCTGTACGCTTCCCCCAGACAGCCTCTGGAGTTCCCTTGGGCTCCTGGAGGTCGGGGATGTGTCCCATCCAGAAGAAGGACCTTGGAGTCCTGGTGAAGAGTTCCCTGCTGCACTCAATGTGTCTTCTACATGCTTGAGCATTAGAAGTATTTGTTAAAGCCTCATGTGAGCGACAGAATGATATCTAATGGTTGTGTCAGTCCAGATCCTTTCAAAGCTGTGTTAAGAAAAGTTCAGGGAAGGGGCGCCTGGGTGGCTTAGTCGGTTAAGCGTCTGACTTTCGCTCAGGTCATGATCTCACAGTTCGTGGGTTCGAGCCCCGCGTTGGGCTCTGTGCTGACTGCCGGCTCAGAGCCTGGAGCCTGTTTCGGTCTGTGACCCCCTCTCTCTCTGACCCTCCCCTGCTCACACTGTCTCTCTCTCTCTCCTAGAAATAAATTTAAAAAAAGAAAAAAGAAAAAAGAAAAGTTCAGGGAAATTTTTGAATGAAAGAAAGAAAGGAAGGAAGGAAGAATGGAAGAAGGGAGGGAGGAAGGAAGAGAAGAGGGGGAGGGGAGGGGAACGGGAAGGAAAGGAAGAAAGGAAGGAAGGAAGGGATGCCTGGGTGCCTCAGTCAGCTGAGCTTCCAACTCTTGGTTTTGGCTCAGGTCATGATCTTGTGGTTTTGTGAGTTTGAGCCCCTCAGGCTCTGGGCTGGCAGCATGGAGCCTGCTTGGGATTCTCTCTCTCTCCCTCTTTCTCTGTCCCTCCCCAACTTGCACTCTCTCTGTCTCTCTCAAAATAGATAAACTTAAAAAAAATTTTTTTTTAATTTAACATTAAAAAAAAGAAGAAGAAGAAAGGAATGGAGGAAGAGAGGGAGGAGGGACTGGAAGACCCCAGTGAGGGAGAAGTGAGCCCCAGGAGAGAAGGTGGAAATGAAGAGCCTAGGGCCTCTCTAAGGATCAAGATTTAAAATCTGCACACAGAGGAAGCTCCTAAAGGAACAAATGACCCTCAGAATGATAAACCCCAGGACTTCTAGGATTAGTGTCAAGATTCCTCCAAGAAGTGCTGACTCTGTCCCCAGGTTCCCACCTCCCGGCCAGACGAAGGGTGGCCAGAAAACCTTCCCTGATCATAGTTAGGACATCCGAGGCAGGGTGGTCATCTTAAAGGGCATTTCCTCAGCACCCAATTCCTTGTACCCAGTAATTCCTGGGTGGAGGACCTCCTAGGGTGGGGGACCTCCCTCCTGCCCTGCAAGGCTGAACTTCCTTGAGGACCATGATCAGCCAGAAACCTGTCAGGAGGACTAGCTGTCCCTTAGGCCCTCCAGTGGGAGCACGACACTGCAGTCAGGTGTTACCTCTGGTTCCTGTGTCCTCGGAAGATGGGATTCTCCGGAGTCCTCCCAGGTGACCTTGGGCCCGGACCGGCTGGTGCTGCTCACTCCCGGGTGGCTGACATAGTAGCGTCCCTGTGACCCGAGGTGGGCAGATGCCCGTGGCTTTTATGGCTTCCCTAGGGGGCAACTGTGGGCTCATCGTTGGCATCCAATCACAGCTCTCTTGCCTCATCCGGGATGCTGAGGGGGCAGATTCTTTTATTGAAACATGGAAGACAAGGAGGCACACTGTCTAAAGAGAGGGACTTCACTCTTCCCGTTTGCTCACTGTCCACTCACCCTTGACCCAGATCTGTAGTCCATATCTGGGAGGGGGACACACAGATCTCAGTGTTCTTGGCCTATGCACAACAGATACTTGTCTCCACTTATTGATGCCATCTGCTCTCCTAGACGAGGGAAAGAATCTCGACATGGTGCCAGCGAGACCCGGCCCCCATGTGGGGGTATCCCTTCGCCTGCCCAAGAGAACCAAGACTGCATGTGTGAAGGATACACTCCGAAGCCTCTCCCCAAGGCCTGCTGTGTTCCTCCAGTGGCCTTGGTTACTGTCTGTGCCCTTGGGGCCACTCCCTTCCCACCTCGCCCAAAAACCCCAGGGTGTTAGGGGCCGAACTCCCTCCCCACCCCATTCCCTATGGTGAAGTCCTAGTACCTCAGAATGGGACCTGATTTGGAGATGGGAATCATTACGAAATAATCAAGTGAGGTCATTAGGGTAGAACTTAATCCAATATGACTGGTGTCCTTATAAAAAGGGGACATTTGAACACAGAGACACAGAGGAAAGACGGCATGAAGAGCCACAGGGACAAGATGGCCATCTGCAAGCCCAGGAGAGATGCCTGCATGGATCTTTCCCTTGGTGGGGCTTGGAAAGACCCAACTCTGCCGACACCTTGATTTAAGACCTCCAGAGTCCGGAACTGAGATGACAGAACACATTTCTGTTGTGGGAGCCACTCGGTCTGTGGTGCTTTGTTAGATGGCCTGTACAAATACGCCAGGCTCCCTGCTCACCGGTCCCCAAGGGGAAGGGAACTTCTGATGACTCAGACTCTCCCCTCTTGACTTCCATGACCATGACCAAGGGAGGGACGTTCATCCAGCTCAGGCCGCCCCCTCCGCTCCTCTCTGCAATCTGAGACACAGCCTCTCCCAGGTGAGTCCCCATCCCCCAACACGGATACCCTGACACTTTCACGTACATGGGGTGGCTTTGTCCTTGCAGCCTGAGAACACTGATATGGGAAAGTAGCTGCAGAATCACGCAGAGAGTGGGCGCCTCCTCCCAGAGATTCCTGGGGCAGGCATGTTGCTGAAGCGATCCGGGAGGTAAGGTTCACAGATCCGAGGAGGAGGAGGAAGAATTGTGTGCCAGCGTTCAAGGTGGGACTTTATGTCGGTGAGAATGATGGCAGGGAGCAGCCTTTAATAAATATTGAGGAAGGACTGATGAGCGAATGAATGAATGGGTCAAATATCATTCCCATGTCTGTATTCTCGGCAAATCTCACTCAGCGTTCTCAGAACTGCAGCTATTTAGTAAGGCTAGGGTGGGGCGTGGGCGGGTCCCATGCACCTACTTGCCAGGAGCACACTCTGCCTTACTGGGCCCTCCCTCTGCAACCTCCTCAAAAGTCCTCCCAAGGGGAGAATGCTCTGGAAAAAAGCAGAGGCAGGGTAAAAGCTGCCTATCTTTCTTGGAGGGTGAGGCGTGAGAGGTGCAGCCAAGGGCTGCTGAGGCCTGGCCTTTGTGAAGGGTGGGCAGTGTCTATACCGGTGGATGGTGTCTCGGCGGGGGAAGTGAGGGAGTGCTACAGGGTGAGCGCACCTTGGGCTTCCTTTCCTTTCTTCAGACCAATTTTTTAAAATATGCAATTTATTTAAAAATGCAATTTATTTTCATGGAGAAGGAAAGAGGAAGAGGAAGGAGGAAGGGATAGATGGAGGAAACAGTAAAACATCTTCCTGACCTTCATGTGCCGGGCCCCGGGACCCACCCCCTCCACTTTGTACTGTTATAGTGCCTTGTAACATTTTGTTTTGTTTTAAAGTTTATTTATTTTGAGAGAGAAAGAGAGAACACAAGCAAGGGAGAAACAGAGAGAGAGGGAGAGACAGAGAACCCCAAGCAGGCTCTGCGCTGTCAGCACGCATGTGAGCACCCATCCTGGGGCTGAATCTCATGAATCGTGAGATCATGCCCTGAGCCGAAACCAAGAGTCGGACACTCAACCGACAGAGCCACCCGGGTGCCCCTGACTCTTTGTGCAAAAACAGGTAAATTCGAAAATCCAAGGGGAGAGGGCTTTGTGAAAACCTTCCCTTTTACGTATGGGATTGGAGTCTTTCGGAACTTCTGCTTTGCCTGAGGGGAGGAGGGAGTAGATGCTGGTATCTGATGCCAACGTCTTGATGTTGAGGTCATCTTGATGACCACCCCCAGCACAGCCCTGGTTAAGGAATGGATGGAATCTTCTCCCGCTGGGACGGATTCCTTTTTGTCCTTCTGCAAAACCCTGCTCCCCTACCTGCTCCCCTCACCTCCATGTGTGTGCACGTGCATGCTTGTGTGTGTGTGTGTGTAAGTGCCTGGTTTTTGCTTCCTCTGTGGAAAGAGAGACTGAGCCCTGCCACATCGGGTCAGCCCCAAGGGGTCCACATCTGAACCCCAGCTGACCAGGATGCTTCCCTAACCCTCAGACCTGACAGCCCCTGGGCTCGGTGGGTGGCCTTAGGCCACTGCACCTCGTCCCCCACCTCCTCTCCTTGAATCCCTGAGGCTGCCTGATGGTCACGGGCACACCGTCTCTTTCTGGTGCCCAAGTACAGACTGTTACAGACACGTGAGTTTCTCTGCCCTGGGTCTCCGCTCAGCACTCACATCAGGGAAGGAGCCCAGAAGGTGTTTGCACAGTGAGAGGAGCTGGCTGGTCACCCAAATGTGGTCAGGCTAGAGGTCACAGTCCCTAGGTTGGCCCCAGGCATCTGTAAACCTGCCTGGAGAAGGGGATTCAGGAAGTCCGTCCCAGCGTCTTGGCTGGCAGGAGCCTTGAGTTCCAGACCCCGTGCCCTGTGGGCAGCAGACTTCATGGCCACTGGAACGCCCCAGAGGAGTGTTTTTCAGCCCAGGACAGTCTGCCCCGAGGTGACTCTGGGCAATGTCTGGGGACAATTTTGGTTGTCACAATTGGGGGGGAGGGATACTGAGTATCTGGTGGGCGGGGGGCTAGGTCTGCTCAGCAACCTACAATGCACAGGGCGGCACCCACCGCAAAGAATGATCCGGACCCAATGTCCGTGGTTTGAGGCAGAGAAACTTCTGGAGGCGGACCCAAGGCAGTGACGGGACTCTTCTGTGCCCGGGGCTCCACTGCACCCTCCCAAGCAAAGGTAATGGGCCTAGCGGTCCTCCCGGAGGGGGTTCCTCCTCTTGAGGACAAAGACCTACTTGCCTGGGCCCAGGCTTTGTGCAGGGCCCAGAGACACCGGATGAACGTTGCAGGTACTGGCCTGGGTCTGGGACTTAAAAGCCTGGGAGGGCACAGGGAAAAGGTCACAAAGGACTGCAGTCACCGGAGGGGGTGCGGAGCGGAAGCGGAGGCTCTGGGCCAGGCCCCCTGGCGGGGGAGGGACCAGCGCGACCGCCCACCCCCAGCTAGCGGCGGCAGCGGGGCCGGCCGGTCGGGGCCGGCTTGTCTCGGCGGAGGGGATCGGGTTGCAGGGACGTCGGGGCGGGGCGCAGGAGGCAGCCTCGGGTTGGCTGGGGGCTGGGGGCGGGCCCCCGCGAGAGTGACGTCAGAGCCCCGAGTCGGTCCCCACCCCCACGTCCCAGCACGCCAGGTGCGCGGGGGAACTGTGGGTTGGGGGCGGAGGCTGCGGACTGGACTCCGGAGCCCGCGCCTTGCACGCTGCGCCCTGAGCCCCGGAGGGCAGGGCCGCCGCAGGAGCGCTCGGCCAACGACTCCCTAAAACCTTTGCTGCCTCCGGCGCCGCAGGCGCCGTCGGATGCTGAGGCTGACGTCTTTGTGCTCGCTCTGTGCGAACCCCTGGCTTGGAGGGGCCTGGGGAGCGAGCGGAGAGCCACTGGGATTCGGCCCCCCGCATCTCTGTTCCAGGAACAGCCCTGCGGGCACCCAGTTCTGCGCTAGACCTTGAGGCCGCGAAGGCGCGCCCTCAGCACAGCGTGTGTTTGGGGGTCCTCTCTCAAACTGCTGGAGGCCCCAATTCCATGGCTTAAGCAGAGCTGGAGGCTCGGGGTCCATTTTACAGATGAAAGCGAGGCAGTCAGAGGAGCTAGTAAGAATTAGTCCTACCTGAGGAGCATGGAGCCCTGTTGGGGGAGTGGAGGCGGGGGCGCTGGTGGAAGCGTGACCCACCTGCCGAATGCCAACCCGTATGGATCCAGGAAGGAGCCCACTGTTACCACGTCCACTTCAGCCCTTGGGTCTGACTTGGCAAAGGAGGAGTTAGGCTCTGAGCCCCCAGAGGCCAGGGCTCAGATCTTGCTTCTGTCCCCGGAGTAAGAAGGAGCTCGATAAACATTTGCTGTCGACCGAAAGCAGTTCAATTCCCTCCTCTTCAACGTGGTTTCTTGACTTCCTGTGCTCCAGGTGACCCTCTGAACACCTTGATTGTCAACGGCTACCAGTAGGGGTCTGTCCCTCTCCTTAGCATCCCTTTCCAGTCCTAGCAACCTGCTGTCCCACCCTCTCTGGGGACCCGGTGCAGAGGGGACAGCAGAGAAAAGTGGACCCTCCGGACGACAGCATTCAGTGAATCTGGCCTAGGAACCAGTGTGTCCGACCAGAAAACACTAGACAGCTAGCTCCTGGACGCTCTGCCTTGGCTGTGACTCTCACAGAATGACCTTGAGGAGCGAGAACACTAAAAACCAACTCAGGGTATTCACACTTCCATCTTACACGTGAGGAAACTGAGCAGCCCAAGGTCACACAGCTAGTTAAGCAAGAGATGGGATCCAACCCAGAGCGGTGTGATACCTAGGTCATGCTCTTTGCAGAACTGCCTCCTGCTGACAGGGCAGCTGGTTTCTGGTCCTCATTTCCTTCCCGGCACCTCTGTCATTCACCCACACCTCACAGAGGGCCCCACCACCCCAGCCTCCACCCATCCATATCCCTTCTTCAAGGAGACGGAGATCAGAACCGCGCCCTCAGCCCAAGGATGAGGATGAGGTCAGAGCATTACCCTGCTGGTACAGATACTCAATAATTCATGTGGCTGCTGTGAAGTGGGGGCTGCAGCTTCCGGGAGGGCCCAGGAGGCACACAGCAGACCGGAAACAAAATCTGGTCTCTTGCACCTGAGCCTGATCTCCGCAGACTCCATGGGGCTAGAGGAAGTGCTAGGTTTGATGAGAACGGGTTGGAAGATCTGACCCCAGGCAAGTCACTTTTTCCTGTTTCTTGCTCTTAGTGAGGTGTGAACAATTACAGGGAGCCAGTGCAAACTGGAATATGCTGGATACGGCGTTTGGCAGGTCCTCATGGGAGGTACTGATCATCACCTGGCCCTGTCTGCTTTCCCAGGAGCACAGAATTTCATTCAGCGGTGGCCTCCAGCACACCAGGCTGCCCCAGGACTATGAGACGGGCGGTCCTCTGTCGCCCCTTCCCTACATTCCCAGACCTTGTGGGGGTGGGGGGTGGGGGCAGAGCATGCATTTCGGCTGTTTCGGGGAGGCTCAGGTTCGTCCCTTAGAATAAATCCCCAACCAAGAAAAAGTTCGTTGGAATCAAACAGCCTCAGTTGGTCTAGAAAGCAAAGAGACTAGGTTAAATATATGCATTATTAAATCCCAGAAAAATTCTCAACAAACACTCAGGGTCTCTGTGGTTGTAATTCCTCACAAGAGGATGAGGTCATTTGATTCTGAGCAGTGAGGGTCCAAACTACTCTGCTTCGAGCTGACTGGCTGGACGGTGTGCAATTTACCACAATGTTGGTCTGATATCACCGGCAACAGGTTCTAGGCTCTTCTAGTTGTTTTTCCATTCCAGGCTCATTTATGATGTAGCTGGCCCACCTGGGGGAAGGTACGTGCTTCCTAAAAACACACCTATCATCTCCACATGGCCAAGGACTGGAGGGAACAGGGCCACTGGGTATCCCCAGGCCAGGGTGGCCTGCGTCTTTCTGGAGCCCATCTTCCCACGCCTATGCACGGATCCCCAGAGGACTCAGGCTGTGAACAAACCCACATTCACTGCAGGCTGCTCTTCAGGGCCGCCTGGTGGGGCCATGACTCACAAGAGAGTATCACTTTGAAAAGCAAAGACAGTGCCTTTATTCACTGTAAGGGATCTTGGGGCCGCTAACCTAGATCAAGAGAAGCCTGAGGTGCACAGAGCTCCCCCTTCCCCTCCATCAGAGGGAAGTAACACTCCACTCATGGAGCTAAGTAACCCAGCACAAGGATTGGTAATGGGGGGTGGGGAGGGGGGCGCGGTGCTGTCACACACGGCTGTATGGCCTTACTCTCCCTGCAAGACCTGTTCGCCCAATTTTGCTCTGGAAAAATATTCCAGTTAACAAAGGCACAGGCTGCTGGGGGCAGGACGGTGGCCCTGGAGAGCTGTGGGCGGACTACAGGGCAAGGTGGGGTCCTGATCTTGTCCTCGCCCTCACCCCAGGCCCCCAGAGGTGACATGCGCTGAGAACTGAGCTCCAGGGATGCGCCAGGGGAGCTCCCCTCGGACCAGCCTGCTCTGCCTGGTACCAGAGGGCAGGACAAAGTCAGGGGACCTCGTTCCCACGAGTCTGCAGCTGTACACATCTCTGTCCTTAGTGCCTCCATCATCAGGTCTTAAAGGATGTCCCCCCTCCATTCCCTGCGTGGCCATCAGGACCCTCTGGAGCATATCGTGGGAGAGAAGAGCAGTGCCAGCAGAAATCCGTACATCAGCCAAGTCCCAGTTCTCTGAGCAGCTGAGACCCCAACCCGTGTGGTCCAGGATTCTCAACTGGCCCCTGAGAATGCAGCCCCAGACCCCACCTTGTGTCTTGATGCACCCCGGCTCATTGCAGGTGGGGAAGGCATGGGGCCGTGGCATAAAGGGGCACATTGGGAAGCACCAAAGGGGCTCAGATCCAGCGCCCACAAGCCACGCAGAGGAGTGGTGTCGCCTATGCCTCGAGCTGAGTTCTGTCCCAGCTCAGGGGCCTTCCAGGGTCCAGGTGGTGACAGGAGGCCCCGATGAGAAAGACAGGAAGGAGCCCACTTCCGCAAGGGCTCTGCTCCCAACACTCATGGAGGAAATTCACCCAGGTGCAGGCGGGGCAAGCAGATGCCGGACACCGAGACAGCCAGAAGGCCCATGGGGTGAAGACAGGGCATCTGAGGATGGCCACCAGAACCACGGCATGGGGACACACAGGCTATGACTGGGGGGGAAGGGCATCGAGGGGGGACGGAGGCAGCCCTGGCCGTTCTGCAGATCCTTGTGGCCTCAGTCACTTGGGGACCAGGAAAGGCTGGGCTGGCCCTTGGGCCCCAGCCACACACCTCGGGGCTTCACAGATAGATACCCACTCAGTCCACTGCTTCAGGGTGGTGGCCTCTGGTCCCTCCCAGCTCCAATGACAAGGAGGGGAGAGGTGGTGGGCCCTGCCCAGCCCGGACAGAGCCATGAGGACATCAGGACGGCGTGTGGTTCAGGGAAGAGGGCTTCTACCATCTCGTTTTATTTTGCGGGGACTGAGCCTAAAGTAACCAGAAAGAACAAGAGTCAAAGGGGACCCTACTGCTCGGGGCCCAAGCACTGACTTTTACTAAAAAAAAAAAAAAAAAGTGTCTGAATCCCCAGGGGGCTGGTGCAATCTGACATAGAAGGGAGAAGTTTGTTTTTCTTCCGGCAACCTTTCTCTCCCTTCCAGCAGAGACTTTTTTTTTTCCCTACGACTGACTGGTGTCAGAAAATAGCTTCTGACCAGCTGGGGAGGAACATTCCCAAGCTTGGGAGAGGCGGGCTTGGCAGCCCCTTTGCAAAGCCCTGAGCCGGTGTTCAAGGGTCAAAGCACTGCGCTCATCTAGGCCCAGGCCACTGGGGCCCACTGGCCGTCCCACGGTGGGCCTAGGAAGGTGGATCTCAGGACAACCTGGCCAGTCTTGGGGTGGCCACTGCTAGAGGCCGTGTGGCCTCTCTGGCTCAGTCAGCTTACCTGTGAGAGGGCCCTGGACGGCGATACTCCTAACTTGCCTCCAAGGCTCCATCCAACCCTAAAATGGCATGATTTTGGGATTCTGACTCTAGAAAGAGGACAGAATACTGTCCTGTCCACCTTTCTGGGAAGCCACGAGGTTTAAAATGAACTGATGTGGGGGCCCTTGGGTGGCTCAGTTGGTTAAGTGTCCGACTTCGACTCAGGTCACGATCTCACAGTTTGTGGGTTCGAGCCCCATATCGGGCTCTGTGCTGACAGCCCGGAGCCTGGAACCTGCTTCAGATTCTGTGTCTTCCTCTCTCTCTGCCCCTCCCCGGCTCACGCTCTGTCTCTCAAAAATGAATAAACATAAAAAAAAATTTTTTTAGTAAAAATAAAAAATAAAACGAGCTGCTGTGGAGTTTGTTCACCGTAAAGGACTGAGCAAGTGGACGTGTTATTAACTGCACAGGAATGAAACCAACTGGAACCGGCCGATCCTTTCCACCTTTGGAAACCCACTTTGTAAACAAGTCCCAGTGCACAGCTCACTCTAACAACATGGGGCGGTGATTCTCCACCCTGTCCCCTAAAGGACCTTGACGGTCAATGCCCCTAAGAGGGTCTGAAGTCGGCCTAGCTTCCCTTACACACACCGTCCTCAGAGCTGTGTGATGGTGGGCCCCTGCCTCCCCTGCTCTGGCCTTACGTATGGCAGGTGGAGGGGGTCCTGGCGGAAAACTGCCCGCATTCAGATAAACCCAGATGCTGGCCTAGACCCCACACAGGAGCTGGGCCTTCCGCAGTTTGGTCCGATCGCATTCGACAGGGATACCCAGGCTCAGCTGAAGAATCCTTCCCTGGGTTCAGGAGTCGGCTCCTTACTTGCGTGGAAGGAAAACTCAGCAGCAGCTTTCACAGGAGCCGGATTTGGAGGGAGAAAGAGGAACACCCCCCACCCCCGCCTGTACAGGAGGAGGCTCATTCAGTGACCAAGAGCCCGGGTCAGAAAGGACATTCCCAGAGGAAGAGCTAATAAAGCAAAAACATGTTTATTAGGTGCCCTTGCTCCTCACAGAGGAGCAAAACCCAGGACAGACACTCCTGAGAAATCTCTCGAGGTTGCAGGAATCTCTCAGAAGATTCCAGAAAATGTTGGCACTTATCGGCCACCACCCCCAAGAACAGTATTTGGCTGGAGCATGAAGCGGGGGCTGAGCTCCTCAACTCTGCAAACACCGAGAAGTGGGTGGAGGGGCCCCGGGACACCCCCCCATCCCCCAACCCCGGCCCAAACACTGGCAGATGGGGAGGGCTTTCCTGGCTCTGAGGCACAGTCGCCCTGAGCCACTGAGGGGGCAGGGAAGCAGGAGAGCAGTGGGCTCCTCTCCCGGGCCAGGTCCCCACAGGGCCCTCCCCAAATGTGCCTGCCTGCTCCTGACCACCGACTCAGTCCCACACGTAGGGGTTTCTAAGGACCTGGGAGTTCTTGCCGTCTTTCGGCGGTGTGGCCTCCTGGTGGCTCTGGGCCGCATACATGTCTTCGGCCCTCAGGGTGGAATTGGCACTGCCCATCACCTGGCTGTTGGCGGTGGCTCGTGGGAGGATGACGTCGTAAGCTCCTTCAGACTGGAAGGAAGGACAGGAGGTCTCACAGCCAGGTTCCGCCAGGGCGGGCGGACGCGCAGACGCTCTGCTTCCTGCAGGGCCGAGGCTGCCAGCTCCCCCTTCCCTGCTCCCCCCACCCCACCCCCAGCAGTGTCTCCACCTCTCAAAGCGGAAGGGCTGGCCTCTGACCTCCAGCCTCTTCCCTCACCCTGCAGAGCTCCAGGCCTCTAGACGTAGAGGAGGCGCCTGTCACCTTCGATGGTCCTGGGGCCTCACTATTTTCAGAAGGATCCTTTTCTCAAGCCCCCTCCCCCCTGCTCCCAACGCCTCCTGGGCCGCAGCAGAGGGTGAACCACATACCGAGTGCAACTACCTGGCTGGTACTGCTCCCAGGCTCCCGTCTCCCCAGACTCCTCCCCGGGTCCTCCAAATGGCACTACGCCCCCCAACTGCATCAGAGCTGCTGTGTGGCTGGCCGGGGATGGCCTTCGGTTTGCCCGCATTTCTTATCTTGAAGCCTGAGCTGGCTAGTCAGATGTAGAGGCTTAAAACCCAAATTCTTGGGGCGCCTGGGTGGCTTGGTTGGTTAAAAGCGTCTGACTCTGGGTTTCAGCTCAGGTCACGATTTCTCAATTTGTGAGTTCGAGCTGCATTGGGCTCTACACTGATGGTGCAGAGCCTGCTTGGGATATTCTCTCTCTCTCTCTCCATACCTCCTGCATCTCTCGCTCTTTCTCTCTCAAAATAAACAGGGGCTCCTGGGTGGCTCCGTCGGTTGGGCATCTGACTTTGGCTCAGGTCATGATCTCAGTCAGTGAGTTCGAGCCCCACATTGGGCTCTGTGCTGACAGCTCGGACCCTGGAGCCTAATTCAGATTCTGTGTCTGTCTCCCTCTCTCTGCTCCTTCCCTGTTCGCACTCTCTCTCAAAATAAACAAACTTACACACACACACACACACACACACACACACACACAAATTCTCTGCCCAGAACCTGGCTAAAGTGGCAATGGCCCTATTCCTGTGGTGGGGGGGATTCAACTGTGGGGTGAGAAAGGCCCAAAGGCACTCAGCCCAGCTCCCACACTGGAGGGAAGGTGACCTCCTGGCCCCATCTGCCCTATCGCTACGGAAAGACCCGCCACCAACCCCCTGCCACTCCAGGGTCCCAAGCTGCCTTTGGTCTAATCAGACCCTGTGCTCCTCCCTGGTTTGCACACACACACACACACACCCCTGCTCCCCTGCCCCTAGTGACTCCAGGAACATCTAGATGGGTGGTTCTCAAACCTGTGTGTGCAACACACTCACCCGGGGAGTTTGTTAAACCACAGCCACGCTTAGGATCCAACGCAGTGGTAGCCTGGTAAAAGTTTACCTGGGGGGTGGGGGAGGGGGAGCCTTCCCCTGATTTCTGGGGGTGGGCACTCCCGATGTGGCAGATTCCACGTTATCAAGATGATGCCACTGAAGAGATGCTAAGCATCAGCCCCATGACACCACCGGCCCCATCCAGTCTGTACCGATAGCAAGTCCCCAGGTGATGGTAGTGCCGGGAGGTCCAGAGACCATCAGAGAAGATATCCCATCCATCCGGATTCTACCCCCAGCCCAGGGAAGCAGGACTCAGGTGCGCAGGCAAGCGAAGGCTGGGCAGCGTGGGGCATCCATTGAAGGAAGGACCCTGGGGTGGGGCTGGGGGGTTGGTATCCACAGCCTGGGAGGCTGTAACCAGCAGACTGTGTCTTTCAGAGACTCCTAGCCCCTCCCAGCGCCTGGCTGCAGGTTCAGCTTAGGGAGAGGGAAGGGGCTGGAGCTGTGAGTTTCAGATGCTCACTGAACCCTGCCCCCCACCCCGGGGCTCACAGCAGGGAAGGGAGGGGTGCGGTATAAGAACACCACCCTGCTGACCTCCCTCGTTTCCGGTTCCCAGCATCCTGCCAAGGCGGGTCACTGACCTCTCCCCATAGTGACTGCCAGCCCCGGGAGGAGGAACATATATGGAGCGAGTGAGAATCTAACCCACTGTCTTCCTGTTCCCACCCCCCACTGGCTAATGGAGCATCTGGTTTCCAGAACCCAGGGGAGGTATGAGGTTGAGAGCTGCCTCCTGCCTGTGGGGGGAAGGGAGCCGTGCCACCCTTGGGACAGCTGTGGTTGAGGAGCAAATACTTACCCGGACCTGCTTTGGGGTCCTCTGCGCCTTTGGGGGTACCAACGAATGACACCTACCTACCTACCTGGCTGAGACCTTCCTCTGTCCTTCCCTAAGCTGCGTAGGGCAGAGCTGGCATCTCCCACCAGCCCAGAGAGCCTGTTCTGCATTCTCCACAGCGTGGGGCCCCAGTCACCGTGTGATGCTCCATGACCCGGGGCAGGTCCCGCTGCCGTGAAGCTGAGGGCTGTATATTCGCCAATTCCAGGAACCAGACATGAGGAGCCCTGCTCGGTCCCCTGAGCCTGATGCATCAGAAGGACCAGCCTGCCTTCTCCATCCATACCGCACCCCACCCTGCACCTGCCCGCTCAGGCCGGGCTCCGAGACCCCCACAGGGCCACAGAGACCCTGGAACCCCACTCACCGGGCCTTTGTGCATCAGGGCCATCTCAGTGGGCTGGTACACACTGGTCAGCAGCTGGCCGTTGTACCCGCTGTATGGTGACACTGGTCTCTTAGCTGCAGAGACACACAGGAGTGGTCTGGGGGCTGGGCTCTGGGGCAAGGCTCCCCAGGGAGGGCACAGAGAGGGACTAGGGGTCTCACCTGCCCTGAGATAACGTCTAACGCAGAGAGGAAGCCCGGCCGGGGTTGGCCAGCTTGGAGGTGAGGTTGCAGGTGTGGGGGGCCCCTCGAAAGCCCAGCATGCCTTTGTCAGGAGCCAAGGGGAGCAGGATGCCTGCCTTCCCCTCAGGCTTTCCTGCAGCGGGAGGACCACCCCACCCCACCCCACCCCCACTTCAGCAAAGAAAAATGCTCCTGTCAGCAACC
This sequence comes from Proteles cristata cristata, assembly GCA_017311185.1. Lineage (NCBI taxonomy): Eukaryota > Metazoa > Chordata > Mammalia > Carnivora > Hyaenidae > Proteles > Proteles cristata. Next base: position 1,061,639 of record JAESUZ010001861.1, on the reverse strand, counting down.
TTCACATCCCCATCCGCCCTGCGGGGCCAGAGGCCAAGAGGGGCATATGGGCCCTCGGCCACCTTCCAAGATGGCCAGGCTCCAGCTCTGGCCTCGATCGCGGCATGCTGGCGGCCAGACACCAGGGTAAGCACACCAGGGACTCCACAGCCTGAGACGCCTCACGCCGTCACAAAGCAGAACTGGATGCTGATTCTCCAGGACCCCACGGTCCAGAGCCCCACTGAGGGACTGAATGTACCTCCCATACACTGGCACCCTGGCAAGTTTCCAGAACTATTTTCAGCTCCAGGAATACCTCCCTGGGCCGGGGCTGTGCTCCCCTGCTGAGGTTCCCAGGGTGTCCGAGGAAAGCTGCTGACGCACCCCAGGGGCCAGAGAGCAGGCGAGCAGCTGTCTGTCTCCCCAGACTGATGGCCCGTGGCTCTGAGGGACCACACTATACAGGGCTGGCTTCCTAAGTGCTGGGCCAGCTCCGCTCCATTGATTTTTCCATTTAGAAAAAACCCTCACAGCCCCAGAAGTGTTTGCCTTGAAAGGACAAAGGCTGAGTACTACTTGGGCCTACAGCCCAGACACGGGGCAACAGCAGGGGTGGGCAAGGACGCCCCCACCCAGGCCTGCACACAAGCCCCGCCTCCCGCCCACACAAGCCCCGCCTCCCACCGAACTAGCCGAGTGCCCCCTGCCCCCTCCCCCTCCCCCGCAAAGTACTCAGTTGGTCCCACTGGGTATGTGCACCTGCGCCAGAGGCCACCCCAGTGGGCAGATCAAAGATCAAGTGCCAGGCAGGACAAGGATCACTCTTTTCCCCAAGGCCGAAATGATGGGCATCTCAGTTTGTCAAGAGGCAGGGGGAGTTCTGATTCCAGAACTCCCCCTGCCTCTGACTCGGACCTCTGGCAGAGACCCCAGAGCTGGTGACTGACAGTCAAGTAGTTAAAGCCTTAAGCCCCCAAACATCTTAACCAGCCCAGTCTGGGCTTGAGGTCAGGGCTCTGAGACTGTACCTCCAGTTCCTGGTCGTGTCAGTGACCGGGCTGTAGCCAGCCGGCTAAGAAAGCACGCCACAGGACCCATCAGGAAAAGCAGGGCATGTGGCACACAGCAGGTGCTCAATAAAGGCTAGTGATGCTTATGACTAACAAATGCCAGAGAAATACTCCTCCCTTTGGAAACTGGGAGCTCAAGTGGCCAAGCTTCCCAGAGAATCATCCCATGCCCACAACCCCCCCCACCACCCATGCCTCTCAAGCTGCTCCCAAAGAGGGACTTGGCACAGGCTGCAGAAGCCTCACCCATCCCTGCCTCTTCCATTCCGGGATCCCCTCAGCCTGACCCCTCCAAGGCTGTACGGCTGGCTGGGGCCCCTGGTACTGGGCTCCACCAGGAAAGCCCCATCCCATTAACAAAGAGCCTTGACAGGAGCTTGGGAACAAGCCAGCTGTATATTGGATGCTGCTTAGACCGGTATGTGGCACAGTCCTTTTATCAAAATGAACAAAATCTTGGGGCGCCTGGGTGGCTCAGGCGGTGAAGCAGCCGACTCCTAACTTCGGCACAGGTCATGATCTCACGGTTGATGAGTTTGAGCCCAGCGTCCAGCTCCATGCTGTCAGCTTGGAGCCCGCTTGGAATTCTCTCTCTCCCTCGGCCCCTTCCCTGCTTGATCTCTCTCTCTCTCAAAATAAATAAACATAAAAAAAAAAAAAAAAAGAAAGAAAATCTTAACTGAGAAGACTTTTCAAGGAAACTTTAAAGGAAACCAAGACTTAAAAAAAAAAAAAAAAAAGAAGGGGCGCCTGGGTGGCTTAGTTGGTTAAGCGTCCGACTTTCGCTTAGGTCATGATCTCGCGGTTCGGGTTGAGCCCAAGTCGGGCTCTGTGCTGACTGCCAGCTCGGGGCCTGGAGCCTATTTCCAGAGTCTGTATCTCCCTCTCTCTCTGACCCTCCTCTGCTCACGCTGTCTCTCTCTCTCTCTCTCCTAGAAATAAATAAAAATATTAAAAAAAAAAAAAAGGAAACCAAGACTATGTAGGTGTATATAATAGAAAAACACGTCCTGGATGGGTAGTAATAATAGCAAAATAATAGCAATACACAGAGCTAATAGCTACTACTTCTAGAGCACTTTCCTAGTGCCAGGCATATGCATGAATCTACTCTTCGCAAGAATCCTACTTAACAGGAACCATTATCATGCCCATTTTGCAAATGGGGAAACTGAGGCAGTAAACTTTCACTCTCAGTCAATGGTGGTTATCGTTCTAGGGACGGAACAGGAAAGAACGGAGTAGAAGTGGGAAGACAGCGGGCGGGTGGCGGGGGTGGGGAGAGAGTTTTATCTGTGGTGCTTGAAATTTTACAGTGAAAACATTCATCAACTACAGGAGTGCAGAAAAATAAACTTTTAAAGTCGGGACTTCAGGGAGTTTCGGGCAGGAAAATACAGATAATCCGAGAACCTTCCATCATGCCCAGGAGACCGGCCCTGCCTCAACCGGTGTGTAAGGAAAGACAGGCAGGTGGGGAGGGTTTTCCTCCACTTACCTGAGGCTGGCTCATCCATGGAAAACGCCTTGTTCTCCACAAACATGCTCTGACCCTTCTGCTCTTTCAGGATAGTTTCATAACCTACGCCACGGGTTGGGTACATGTCCCCCTGATAGGTTTGCTCTGGGCTGGCCTTGGTCACCTGGGAAACCTCAGGGATGACGTAGAAGAGGACGAAGGCCCAGGCATTGGCGGCAAGAGCAATGGCCAGCGTGGGATCATCCCAGGTGGGGCTGTTGTGCTGTTTGTTGCCGTAGGTGTACATGACAATCCACACCACCCAGATGGCAATGGAGGTGGCCGTGACGAGCAGCACGAAGACCCCGTGCTTGCGCCAGCGCTTGAAGCGGCCACACAGGGCAGGCCAGGCCCCCGCGAAGGCACACACCAGCAGCAGCATGACGTAGATGAGCGCCATGACAAAGTCCATGTTGGCGATGGCACACGGGGAGGCTGGGGTCCAGGCCGCGCTGCCGTTGCCCGAAGGGCCGCCCTCGCCACCGCCCCGGACCAGCGTGATGATCAGCCACTCGGTGTTGATGATCACCTCCACAAGGGTCAGAAGCACGGCCACGGTGAAGATCACCCAGCCCCGGGGCCCGTGGTTCTTCCGGGCCAGGAAGTTGAGGGCAAAGACGTGAGCCACCAGGCAGGAGAAGCAGATGGCGAACAGAACTCCAAAGAGGAACCGGCGAGAGGCACAGGTGGAGAAGTCCGGCTTCACCACGCAGGCAAAGACGAGGCAGAAGAGGCCCAGGGTCCCCAGCAGGAAGAACACCTGCGTTCCCAGGAGGCTCCGCTTCTTGGTGTCCTGCACGAAGGGGAGGCTGGCCACAAGGATGACGGTGAGGACAAAAGTGGTAACAATGCCCGCCCCAGCCACTGCCTCCAAGATGATGCCCCAAGCCCTGGAGCGGTCACACAGGTTGTAGTAGAGGGGGTTGAGGTCCGGGCTGCAGCCTGGTGGCACATGGTTCTGGGCCTGGGCCCCTGAGAATAGGAAGAGAGGCAGCCCCAGGCAGGTCAGCAAGGCTTTAGGGATGGCCATCCTGGCTCCCAGGCCAGGCTCCAGCTGGGTCCCTAGAGATAGAGCGAGAAAAGGCAAAATCAGTTCTCCAAAGCCAGATTCGGACACACAGGTCACTTGCTTTCCTCCCTCCTGAACCAGGGCAGACCGTGCAAGCCGATGACGAGACCGCCCCGCTGGGCTTCAGAATCCTTCCTGACACAGAAATCCCGGGGGACGTATCGGCTGACCAGAGAGGCAAGTGAGATGAAGCCCATTTGTCATCTCTGTTCCTCATCATGGAAAAGGAGGAAAGCCTCACTGAATTTTCAGGTTCTCCCCTTCCCTTAACCCGTCCGGTGTCTGAATATTCCCTGAGCTCTTGTAGCTTGGGTTAGGGGTGCGAGGGCTGGTGAGCAAGTCAAAACCAAGCACACCACCCATTTAACACTCTCTCTCTGCCCTGAGACTCCTAGAGTCCAATTCAACAGGCCTGACGCTGTGCCCCTCGAGTCTGTCCCTGCGATGCCCACGTCCATGGCCAATCTGCCATGCACTCATTCACGCAACACATACTTAACGAGCACTGGTGAGCTGGAGCCAGGAAAGACGAAGAGATGGTTCCCTTGGATTCCTCCCCTCACCTCCCTTTTCTGCCCTTCATTTGCACACGTTTTATGCCAGCTCTCCTCTTTGGAATCTAAACTTCTTTGTCTAGCTCAGTTGCTGGAGTCAAGGATAAAATAAACTAATTTCTCAGCTAGGGAGTTAATGACTTCATGCAAAAATCCTCCTATGAGGCATTAACATTTTAAGAGCAAGAAGCAGACAAGGGCAATGCAACACCCAAAGGAACTCCTCTATCACGGAAGACTTTAAGGCGCTGTAGCTAGAAGGCAGAAAAGAGATCTCTCATTCATGCCAGGAAGGTAAGCGAGGACTCTATGTACTCCTCATCTGACCAGTCCCAACAGCAATTCTAGTAAGTGCTGAGGACCAGAGCGAATACGCACCCCTGCTCTCAATACCTGCTGGATGTTCCCTGTGTGAAGTGAAGGTAAAGAACCTGGCAGGTTAAGAGACATTAAATATCCAATCAGTAGGCTGTCCAATGAGAGACTTTACATTTACCTTGGGAACACAGAATCTAAACGTTCTAAAAAGCCAAGGTCAAGGGCACCTGGGTGGCCCCATAGGTTAAGCCTCTGACTCTTGATCTCAGCTCAGGTCACGATCTTGAGGTTTGTGGGATGGAGCCCCACATCAGGATCCACGCTGACACAGCTGAGCTTGCTTGGGATTCCCTCTCTCTCTCAAAATAAACTTTAAAAAAAGCCAAGTTCAAAAACAGTATGGAATTCACGCACCGCACATCATATCACCCCTTATGTTCAAGTAATTAGTTGGAACCCTGCCTCTTCCTCTCACTTCTCGGATCCCCCGGAAGTCTTCAAAAAGACAGCAACCAAGCTTTCCTGGGCTGATAGTGACCACTAGTGGCTCACAGGGGAATGGCATGATCCAACTCTTCCCATCTCCTTTCTTCCTCCTTTCCGGGTGGTGATACATATCCCCTTAGGTTCCCATCATCCCTAAGTTACCGGATTCTTTTTTTTTTTTTTTTAGTTTATTTATTTATTTTGAGAAAGAGAGAGGAGAGAGAATCCCCAAGTAGGCTTTGCACTGTCAGCACAGTCTGATGTGGGGCTCGATCCCACGAACCATGAGATCATGAACTGAGCCAAAGTCAAGAGTCGGATGCTTAAGCGACTGAGCATCCAGGTGCCCCCTCCATCTAGTTACCTAATTTCTAACAGGTGAACAAAAAGTCCTGTATCCCACTCAATAGAAATTATCTCTCCATAATTGATAAGTAGAAGAGTATTGCTACTGGATCAGGGAAAATAAAACTCATTAAGTGAAATGGACATAATAAAAGCTCATCCATTTTCAAAGTCCTTTAATATATATCCTACAAGCCCCCTGAAAATACTGTAGATAGCTCAACCTTCTTAGCTACTTCATTTTTCAGTTAAGCTTACTTCCCCTCCAAATACCACCCACCATTAACTCTTAATAAATTAACATCTTTATTGTGTTCCTAAACTGCACGGTCACAGAGCTCAGTTTCTCTTGATTTGTAACGCAAGAGCACAGTTCCTTTTCCTGCATCAACATTTAAATAAGCTTTTGTAGGAGACTTTGTGTAATCGTAAATCAATAACGCATAAACCATATTTACAAGGGCCGGAAAGAAAAAAAAGCAGAGGGAGGATTCATGGGTAAAGAGGAACATTGAACCACTCCAGGGGATATAATTTGCAGATTACACGCTATGGGTTCCTAGGTATTTAACCCCATCTTGGGTGTCTGGGGCTCACAGCAAAGCAGCCAGAACTTGTGGTCAAGTTGGAGATGTGGGAAGTGAGCCCTGAGAACAGCCACCCCAATTTAGCCCCCAGGTATCTGCACGTCTTAGAGCACTTCTCCCCCTCCCCCACCTTGCTCAGGGTCCCCTTTAGAACAGGTGTTTTTCCAAATCAGAAAATATTTACTGTGTATGGGGGAGGGGGGTGGGTGGAACAAAGCCCAGTTGTTCTCCAAGCTCTGAAAGCTACTAAGATGAACAAATACAGTCCCTGACTTGATGGTTTTTAAAACCCAGTATGAGATAAGGTACAGACAGTGAGCACCCCACAACAGAATTTGCCTCTGGGGAGAAAAAGGTGCTACAAGACTCAGAGGAGGAAGCCTTGCGCTGAGGGGTCAGAAAAGACAGAATGGAGAAGATCTTTCAACAGTATTTTATTCAGTATCTAATCAACTTCAAGTATGAACTGAGTTTGTAAAGGAAGACTGCAGCTGGCTAGCGACAGACCAGAAATGCTACAGGGAGGGAGTTCAGGGCATTTCCCCCAAGGCTATGAGGAGCCACGGAAGGCTGTTTTTGTACCAAGGTGGCATAACCAGGGCTATGCTTCACAATTCGAATCTGGCAAAAAGCACAGGCAATCGATTTGCTGAGGGCACATTCACCCCTGTTTAAAGATCGAGGCCAAAGGTAATAAGCCATAATGGACAGGTCTGGGAGATCCTTTACAAAATAAAATCTAAGGACTGGTTGGGGGTGGGAGGGCGGTGGAGAAGGATACCAAATCCCACACTACAAGTTCAAATCTGATAACAGCCATATCATTACAAAATTAAAAAAAAAAAAAAAAAAGAAACAAGCAGAAAACAACCCCGGTCGCATTTAGCTCTGCAACCCCTCTGTCACTTATTCTTCTGAGCCCATCTTCCTCTTAGAAGTACATGCCTTTACCTTGGTGGCATCCAGCAGCCTCTTAACTTCTCAGCACTACCAGAGTGGGAACTTCCAAGGAAGGAAATAGGAATCTGTTCCTTCTCTTCCTCCCCATCCTGGTACCACGCTGCCCCGCTGCCCTGCAACTTACCAGCCCCAGATGAAACAAACCTCTCCCACCCTAGTACATTATTTCTCTGATTCCCCAGGAAGCGCAAGGGTGAGTGTGGAGATATGAACACACCAACTTGGGCCTAGGGCCGTGATCCGTGCGTGCCAGCGGATTTCGAGAAGGAAGCTCCGAAGAGTTCTGCAACTGGTCCTTTGACCTCCAGGAGTGCCGATTCAGCCAGTCAACTATGCCACCTTTTAGATGGTGGAGAAGGGGGAAGGTCTGTTTAGAAATGGACCCAGCTCTGCCTAGAGACTCTCCCTCCTCTGGGTCCTTAAGATTTGCACTTCCCAGCTGTCTTCTGAGCCTTGACAGTTAGAATTCTGTGTATCTGTCTCCCCTAGCAGGCTGGAAGGTTTGGGAGGGTACTGGACAAGACGTGCTTATCTTAGCATCACTGCAACACCTGTATCTTTGCCTTGACCATAGGAGGCACTTAAAAAACATTCGCCGAACAGACTCGGTGCCCATTTCTCCCCTGCCATCTTCATTTTGGAGTCACATCTTCTTACTTCAAGGTTTTCAGTGGGACCCAGAAGGGGAGGGAGAGGGGGAGCTCCTTCTGCCCCATGAATTTCTCCTACCCCACCGCTGCAGCATAGCCCGGTCTCAGATTATTTTCTGGACAAAGGGGCCCTTTTGCTTCACCTCCCTGGAATCAGTCATACAAATATTTTTAATCACCTCTGAAATCAGTCTTTCCCCAGCTCAGCCACTCAGCCCCCAGCTCTGGTCTGAGTCAGCCCAATCCAGTTCCAGAATCCCCTTCCTCCCTCTTTCCCTCTCCTGGGGGAGTAGAGAGGCCTCTGCAGAGTGGTGGGTTCAGAGGCTCAGCTGGCCCTGACTGGCTTGATCAGAGGCAGTCAGGCCCTCACCTTTCTGAAACAACCCCTTCCTCACCCCCTACCATCCACACCAAAGTCTTGAGAGCCCCTAAGGCATAGGAGACTATCCTGAAGAGGGCACCACGGGCTTCACACTGCCCTGGTCTGAATCTCCCAGGCTCAAGGATACAGAGTAAGATAAAGACACGCAGCCAGTGGTTACACTGAAGGGCTCAATGACCCTTGACAGTACCCTCTCGAAGGCACCCAAGCTCACCTAAGGGTACCACAAAGCATTCTCCTTCCTCCCCTCCCTGTCTTTCAGCACTCAGCAGCCTAGCAGGAGAGATGCATGGACCCACCAACAGCCCTCCCACCTCTTCCCCTTCTCCCCCAGGGCCCTCTCCCTTTCTGGAGTCTGGTAACTTTGGCTATAATATCTTACTCCCGTCCAGGGGTCTCCAGGTTGGGGAGGGAAGGGCTTCTGGGAATCTCAGCCTTGACCTCCACATCAAGTGGGCATTTGGGTCAAAAATTTTCTGAGCATTCTGAAACGTGGAAGTCTTCAGTTCAAGGGTCTGCTCTGGAATGCCACCCTGGAATGCGCCCCACCCTCCTATACTCCCCCCCACCCCAAACATAGGAAGACACAAGATGGGAACCTCCAGGAGCACAAAACCCTATTGTGACACATTCCGTCCAGTGCTTTAGGATCAAGATCGTGAGCTTTTAGATGACTGGCTTCTCCAGGGTGTAAAACTGCTGGCTTCTGGATGGAGGGGCGCTACCCAGCCCCTGCGGCTGCAAAGGGCCTTGGAAAAGCCATGGTGGGGGGTGGGGGGTGGGGGTGGGGAGTCTGGAAGCCAAGCTGCCAGAAGTAGAGGCTCTTTGATGGTCTGATTCCAAACTTCCTACAGGAAGATTCTGAGAATTTCCCTCCCCACTTCCTGGGGTCTACAGCGGTGCTCCCCCGGCCTTCGGACCAGGATGAGCAGGGACCCAGCGTCTCTCCACAGAAACCTGCCCACAGACACCGGAGAGGACGCCGGCCACAAGTCACTGCTGACCGTGGACTCCCGCAGAGAGGCGGCGGGAGTGGAGGGGGGCACCGAACGCGCAGTTCCGGACAGCGCCGGGCTTCCTCCCGCCCCCGTCCCCCAGCTGGCTCGGGGTTGGAAAGTTTCTGCGACCGAGCGGAGTTGGCGCGCCGTCCTCCACCGCCCGGTCCTCAGCCCTCGGGCTTCTGCTCGCACCCACCGCCAGCGAGCCGGACCCGGCTCTTCCGGGCTGCGGAGGGGAGGGCGGAGCGGGAAGGCAGGAGTCCTTACCTGGGACGCACCGCCCGCCCCACTCGGCGCAGCTCTGGGGCCACCTCCGGCACCAAGCGGGGCGCGGGCGGGTGGAGAGGGACTCCGCGTAGGGCGCGGAGCCAGGCGCAGCCCTGGCCTGGGGTGGCGGGGCCCGGGCGGGGGCTCGGGGCGCAGGGCCTGCCTCTCCCCGGGACCTGGGCTGAGCTGGCCGCGCTCGGTCGCCGGCCTCTCCCCGCACTCGGCTGTTTTCTCCGGGCGAGGCTGGGTTGGCGCCTGCATCACCGTGACATCACCTCCATTCAGGCGCTTATCGGGCGGCCGCAGCGCTCCAGGTATGTGCAATCCGTTTGCACAGCAACAAAGCCCGCCCGGCCCTCCCCCCGCCGACTCACCTCCAGGCTCCGGCGAGGCGCACTTTCCGGCCAGCGAGGGAGCTGCGAGTTTCTGGCAGAGCCGGAGCGAGTGTTGTGCTGTTTACTGCCACGCCCCCGCACGCGGGCGCGCGCACTCACGCGCACTCACTTTCCGGACTCCTCTCTCCCTCCGGAAAGCGGTTTGGGGTGCAGCCCGGCACACCTCGCGCCTGGCTCTCGCGTCCCGCATGTCCCAGCGCTCGCCCACGGACACGCGCGGGGCCGCCTTGGTGCGCCTCGCACAGCCTCCGTCACCTTCGTCCTGGCTCGCCCGAGAGCCACACACGCCGGGCACAGTTCGCTGCTCGCGGCTGGAGCGAGGCGAACACTCAGACACAAAGTCCGTCTTTGTCACGCCTTCTGCGCCCCCTCCCCTCCCCGAGCTTGCACACGTGGACACACCACACCCACCTCTTCCACGCGCGGCCCTTCCCGGCCCCAGGGCCGCCAAATGGGCGTGGGAGGGCCTCCGAGCGCGTCCCTGCTGCCGTGGGCCGGGCCCAGATCCACTCGGGACAATGAGCAAACGTCGCCCTGGGCCCGACTGCCCTGCGCCTGGGTTTCCTGCGGTCGCCCCAGACTCGGTCCAGCTCGTAGCGCGCGCTCCCCTCCCTGCGTCCCCGTTCCCTGTTCCGACTTGTCCTAATTAGCCTTCACGGTCGTGTTCCCCGAGGTACAGTGTTTAACCCGGCCCCCGCAGTGCCGGCGCTCCGGGACACGTCGGCCCCGACTCGGAGTCCACCCGTCCTGCCGCTCGGGGGCTTTTCCACCGGTTCCGGTACCCTCCGCCCCTCGCCGCTTCCCACCCCCACTCCCTGCCCCGGGGCGGATCACCGGGTTGCCACCCTTTCCCCTCCGGCCCCAGGAATCTGCAGAAAGGGAACGCAGAAATGGGGAAGCAAATCCAGTCTGGGACGTCCCTGGCCCTGTAAACAAGAGATTTTCCGGCCGCCTGTCCCTGGGGCTGTGGGCTCCGCGGGAGGTGGGCTGCGCGCTCTGCGGGCGCCCAGCGGGGCCTAGTTAGCCTGCACCGGAGGCCCGGAGGGGCCACGGCGCACCGCGAAGGGGGAGGCTGTTGGGCCTGGCTAGGGCCCAGGGGACGCGGAGGGAGGGCAGGGCGCCGGGTCTCCGGGGTGCTGTTCTCGTGACGCCGAGTTGCCTGGGGGATCGCCAGGCCGGTGGCGGGGCGGGCGGCGGGGTGTGTTTGCACAGCCCGGAGCGCCCGGGAGGAGGGAGGAGCGGGGGGAGGGGAGGCCGCGGGTATTGGACTGGGGGGGAGCGGGCGGCAAGGTTAGGGGGAGGGCGCGGGGAAAGGGGAGGGGTACCTCCGGGGCTGTTCGTGTGCCTCAATCTACGACAGGCAGGAGTCAAACTCCATGAATCACCGGGAGCTGCCGGAGCGATAAACCTCAGGCCTGCCCCTCCCCTCGCGCACCGGCTTTTCAGACTCCAGAAGGGAATGTTTGCTTAGCGGCCGGGGCTGGCGGTGGGGCCCTGGTTTTCTAGAACCTGCCTCTGTCCCGGTGCCTTGCCCTCGCTCGCAGGTCTGGGAAGTGTGCTGATCACTGAATTGTTTCCGTTCCTTTTAAATATTCAGAGGAAGAGTGCGTCCGGCTGCAAAGCTGAAGTTGAACCGTACTCTCCGTCTCCATCCCGTTAACTCCGCCCTCGCCCCACGTCTCTCCGACCCTCCTGTGATCAGAGCGCGATCCCTGAGTGAGCCGCTGAGTCCCTCTGGCCTCTGACCTGTACCTTTCAGGAACAAGGCAGCTAATGCTCAAACCAGTTTGCTAGGATGGTTGCTCATTAGCATCCGGGAAAAGCCCATTCTGAGCGCCTGGGAGGGGTGTTGGGGAAGTGGGTTGGAACCAGACGAGTTGTGGATCCAACCCACCGCCTCAGTTTGCTTTCAAGCTTCTGGAACTCCATCCCAGGTACAGAGGCCTCTGCCAAGAAGGCAAGTCTTACCCTACCTCATTCCCTGCCCAGGCAGGGGCGAGGTTGGGGTATGGGGTGCCTGGAGTTTGGGAAGAGGCCTGCCAGCCCTGAGCAGTAGGTAGCCATGGAAATGTAGGGCAGTTTTTGGAGAATGGTTCCCTCTTCACCCCACCTCACTTTGGACCGGGATCTGTCTTCAAAACAAAGCAAGGCCCTCCGGGCAGATGACCTACCTGGCCCTTTCAGTCTCCAGGATCCCTGAGGCCCTCGGCTTGAGTCCCTTGGGCAGGGCCCAGCAGGATGTGGGGCAGCTAGATTGGAGGTCCAGATCTTGAGTAGCCCCCAACCCCCACGCGGTGAGTCAGATGGGGGTGGGTGGGTACTGCGACACAACCAGCCAGCGTTGGCTAGAAGAGAAATGTTGTGAGACGTGTGTTGATTTCCAGGACTCCAGGTGCAAGGTCCTCTGCGCACATACACATACACCCATGGCCTTCCTCTAGTTTAATGACCCGTAGGCATATGAGCCTTTATGAACTCCCGGTTTTCACCAAAAAATAACGCTTTGGGAAGCCATCCCTTGTGGACATTGCCCACCCACTGTCCAGAGAGATCTGGGATTAATGGATTGTGGGAGCGTGTCTAGCTCCTCCCCTCCCCTAGAGTTTCTTCTGGGGAGAAACTTCTTCTAGAGCCACTTTCATCCACCGGAACCTTCTTTCTCCGAGCTGCAAGAGTCTAAGGGGTCAGAAGCAGGCTTTGGCACCTGCCACATGTGTGACCTGGGCAAGTCGCTGTATCTCCCTGGCACCCCGGCCCGCACTTTCCTCTCAATGGGCATGATCACCTCTCCCGCACATCTCACTGTGACATCCAGATGAAGCCCAATCTAGAATGTTCCCCGCACAAGCCCTCCTCTCACTGTTGCCCAGCGGTCAGCCTCTCCTTTCCTGATGCTTCCCCCTCTGAACCTTATCCTGTCAGCTAAAGGGGCCCAGACTCTTCTAGAAGCTGCGTCTCTGACCTTTCCATTCTGTTTTACAGGTATCAGAATAACCTTATGCTCTGGGCCTTCACCGCTGCTTTTCCTTCTGCCTCCAACATCCTGTCCTTCTTGTGACCACCATTTTTACACAATCCGCCTTGCCTCAAATCGCAGCCCCAGGGTCCCTCTGTGAAGCTGTCCTCACCTTCGCCAGAAAGAACCCTGGGCTTTGCTCCTTTACCCACAGCTCACCATGCGTTCGTTGGTGTATCGTTACCCTCAGGTACCTTCGTCAGGCTTGTTGTCTCCCACACTAGGCTGTGGCTTCTGCGAGAGGGGGGCATGTCTCACTCATCTTGGGTCCCCAGTGGCTGGCCCAGAGTCTGTCATGTGGTAGCTCCATTGTTTCAAGGTCAGGTTAGTAGCAGCAAGAATTGAGATGCCGCCCCTGGAGGATAGTGCGCAGCTGACCTTCCCCTCACAGCAGGGCCTTGCCAATAGCCGTGCACCTGCCCTGCCCGCCGCGGAAGCCGGAAGCCGGCTAGCCTGGTGCCTTCTGAAGTCCACCTCCCCAGGGCCAGTCCTGGCTCGGTGCACCGGGTGGTCAGGGGAGGCTAGAGGTCAGCTATGCTCCTGAGAGAGGCTTCCGTTGGCCTGGCCCCAGTGAGGCAAGAACAGTCCCTCGCTGAGCTGAGGGTGGGGCTCTTGGCTCCCTGACAGGTGAGTCCCTGGAATCTTGTGCCAGGCAGCCGGGTGCCCCGCAACTGGCTGATAAACAGATTTGACTTCTTGCTCCCAGGCTCCATATTCACCGATTGCTGCCCCTGCTAACTATGTCTGGCTAAGTCTCCTTTTCTCTTAGGCTTGTAGGACTGGCGCTTGGGTTGTTTCTTTTTTTAAAAGGACCCAGGTACCAAGGTGACACCTTAAGAAGCAGGAAGCCAGGGTCCTGGGAGCAGGCAAGTTAAACACTAATTCACCACAACTGGCCGCCCATGGATGATCCCTCTGGAATTGTACCCGGAAGTGGACTTTGGGCAGAGCCCGATGGAATGTCACCTGACGCCAAGCCCATCCACGCTGGCCACAGATCTGCTTCTCCCTGTGTCCCCCTCCCTGTCCATGGCTCAGTGGCCACTAACCAACTCCCAGGGGCAGAGAGAACCAGTTTTCTGAACTGCCCAGGTCTGGAGAGTAGCCATCAACAGACAGTGAATCTAGGAACCAAGGTCAAAGCAGAGGGTCCCAGGATTCAGGCCCCGCAGCCCACTCACCTTTTCCGAAATCAAAAAAGAAATGTGTGTGCAGTGCCGCATCCGGATCCCCCTCACCTTCAGGAAGGGTCTCCAGCCCCTGTATCTGAGAACATTTCAGGGACAGGATACCCTTTATCTACCAGCGGCTAAATGGCCCCAAACCGGTGACCTCACTTGCAGTCTTCCTACACACTCCCTGACACCTCCAGTCACCCCGCAAACCCCTGTCTTTTCGGGGACGTTCCCTGCCTTTATGCTGCTACTCTGCTGACACCTTCCTTGGCTCCCACTGCCTTGAAGTGAAAGACTAAACGTGCTCGCTCAGCATTCAAGGCCTCTGCAACCTGCACTCAACTCGGACGCCAGCCTCATCCCCTCCTCTTACCCACAGGAAATGGCCACTGTGGCCTGAGAGGTCAGCTCCCAGTCTGGCCAGTGGCCTTGCTTTCCTGTGGTTTTACTCAGGCCGCCCCCCCAATCCTCAGTCCGGGGTGCTCCCTCTGGGCCTCCCCCTTCAAAGCCCTGTGCTCCTTGCAGAATGTTTTGCTGGGACCCCACCTGGGAGCTCCCCTAGAATTCCCCATCTAACACGAATTTGCTAATCTGCGATGCTATGCATTGTTAATTGTATCTTCTGCATTAATATCTTGCCTCTCTAATTCCCGAGAGATCGACTTGGTGGGGAATGGATTCTGATTTGGTGTCTATCCTTCCCTGGAGCCCCTAGGATAGTGCTTTATATACACAATCCAAAAAGGCAATAAATACCAGCGGAATATTGGATTGATTGGCCAGCACCTGAGGGAGGCTGCCTTCTTGAAGAGAAAGGGCAGGCTCAGGGTTTAGCCTTGGCCTTGCTGCCTTCCTGAACCACATACTAAGATCCCTGGGTGCCTCTGGCCCAGAATTCCAGGCCACCGAGTTCAGAGCAAAGCTAATACTGATATTGCAGTACTCAGGATAGCTTCCCCCTGTATAGCACTGTATTATTTCCAAGTGTCTTTTCTATATATTTGGTTCTTACAGCCTGATGAGTTCAATAAAGCCTACCTTATTGCCTCCATTTTACAGATTAAAAACTGAGGCCAAGTCATGGATTAAAACCCATTTGTTTGAACGCCACTGGATTTGAGCTTCTCTGTGCCACATTGCAGAGTGCTTCTGTCATCCCTCGTATGGCTCTTACTTCTGCCTTAGTAATGTATGCGTCTTACGTCCCCCACCAGGGCGTAAGCTCTTTGAGGGAAAGATGCGTATCTGATCCATCTCTGTTCCCCTGGTGCCTTGCCCGTAGTAGGGCCTCAATAAGTCTTAAGGAGGGAATAAATAGATGAAAAATCTGGACAGGCCTGCACAAGAGAAGGACATTGGTGACAAAGCACCAGGCATGGAGCGCACAGCCAGCCTCTTCTCAGCTACCCTCCGTTCTCCGGACAATTCCTTCGGAGCAGTGTCCTGGCCTATGGCAGGGCCATGTGTCTCCTTTTCGGACCCTTTCTTCCTTCTCCAACCCTGTTCTCCGCGTAGCTGCCGGCCCCTGTGGTCACTCACGTCCCCTCTGCACACACGGCGGCCTGCCTTTGGAGCCACTCAGCTCTTCGCCAGCCCCACCAGCCAGCAACACACTTCACTCAATGGCATTCAAAAGACCCAGCTGCAGCCCCCATGCCCCCAGTGATCCCTGCCCCCCGCCCTGCCTGGGATTTGAGGACACCTTGACTCTCGAACTCAGCGGGGAACCACGCCCCCCCACCCAGGTGATGGAGGAAGCCAGGGTGCCACGGGAGAGCCAGACACGCCGCACTCACCACAGATGGCGCTCCAGCAAGTCAGGGCCAGCCAGCTGGCTTCTGGACAGCGAAGAGTCCCTGTTGACCCCCACCCCGCGCTGCTGGGGCCTTGACTCTGTCTCCCTTGCCGGAAGGCCAGCTGCGGTGCGGCCGGAGGCTGCCGGGAACCTCGCCGGGCTATTCTGGGAGTGTGATGGAGCTCGGGCCGCCTGGCAGCAGCTGAAATTTCAGCCCCTTTGGTTTCCACGCTGGTCTCCTCCCCTCTGATGATAAGGCAGAGTTATACAAAGTTCAGAACCACTGATGGTGCCTTTGAGGGTCTTAATAGCAGCTGTGGTTATGCTAAAGTGGGACCTGGCCATAAAGCGCTCTACTCCAGCCCGCTGACTCAACGGCCTGCTGTCAGTCACCCAGACCAGACCGTGGCCCGGCTTCACTTTTACAATCCCTCCTCACACCCACCCTGCCGCATTAACCCCTGCTCAGTCCCTCCCGACGAAAGCAGGTCTTGGAATCCTTCGGAGAGCCTGCTTCTTTCCTTCTTCTTCTTCTTCTTTTTTTTTTTTAAAATTGAGACTGCATGATTTGATTCTGCAATGTAAGCAATAAAGTATGAAGGGTGAGTTTGGGTGATGGAAGATTAGAGTCATAATCAAACCCAGTTACAACAGAGTTAAGCCCCCATGATTAAGCCGGGTCTGGATAGCCCATGTAGAAGCCCCCGGAAATGTTGGATGGGTGGCCGGCTTTATTATCCTTGCGTGGAAACCGGAGGCCCGGATGGGAAGAGAGCCCACCCAGGGTCTCGTGGTGAAGGACGTAGGCTTGAGTGTGGCATTTGGCCTTCTGTCACGAAACTGTACTTTTAGAACTGGAAGGAGCCACAGAGCTGTCCAGAGAACACAGAACTTGCTCACCTGTGAAATGGGGGAATCGCCCCATGTGACTGCTGTGTAGATTATGCTACACCACAGATCCGGGAGCCCTTGGCTGGAATGGCCATGATTTGGGACCTTCTGGCCCAAGCTCCCCTTCCTCCCCTTCCCAGTTCACACAGGGAGAGAGCATCTTACGAAGACGGCAGTGAGGCTGGTTCTTAGGCTTTCTCCAACCTTGTGTTGCATTGTTCGTGTAAAAAGCAGATTTCTGGGTCCCATTCTGGATATCGAACCTAAGTCTCTAAGCCAAGAAGCCTGAGAGCAGGTTTTCCAAGGTGCACACCCCCCGTAAGTGCACGCTGATCTTAAGAACCAGTGAGCAAGGTTAAACCAAGAATTGTTCAAGTCAGCTCTGAGGAAAGGAAGGTGAAATACAGGCAAAGTACAGAAGGCATGCGTGCTCCGTGAAGGGTCATGTCCCTTGCTGCTGGAGAATGAGGGACTTGGGGAGGGTGAATGTAAGGGTGGCACCCTGGGGTAGGGAAGCACAGAGCAGATCCCCAGGGGAGATATTCCATGAAACAAGCACCTTGTGGTTTTCTCTATTCCTCCCCACACCCACCCTCGGCCCTTCCTGTGTCAAAGGCATGATTAAGGGTCAGGAAATTACTATGAGGGGGCGCCTGGGTGGCTCTGTCGATTAAGCATCTGACTCTTGGTTTCGGCTCAGGTGGCGATCTCTGGGTTCTTGGGTTCGAGCTCCATGTTGGGCTCTGAGCTGACAGCATGGGGACTGCTTGGGATCTCTCTCTTTCCCTCTCTCTGCTCCTCTCCCACTCGCGCTTTCTCTCTCTCTCAAAATAAATAAATATACTTAAGAGGGGAAAAAAAGTTAGTATGAGGCTTTTCCTCTTTTGTCTTGCCCTCCTGCCCCTTCCTGTAATATTTTCCAGCCCTGTCCGAAGTCATTCCAATTAGGGTGCCATTCCTTAGAGTTCAAGGCTCACTCCAAGATGAAGGTTGTGCTAATAAAGTTTAAGAGCCACCCAAATACAAATGTATCTTGAATACAAGCACACATTCACCGGAGGGGAATGTGATGAGCAGGACTGGGGGCTGAGAGGCGGGAACTGTCGAAGGCATGTGGTCACTGAACAGTCTGGTTAAGTGGACGCCCCCCCGGGAACTGGGTCTCGATGGACAGACAAGCAGCAAGAGTGTGTGGTAGGAACCCCTCCCTAAGGAGGAGAGAGGAAAAAAAAAAAAAAGAAGAGAGGAGAGAAGAGTTCAAGGTCACCTAGATATGCGCCCAGGTGCCTACATCCCCCATGACCTTGTAAACTGAGACAACTTAATCAGACTGCGTGTTTATGTGTGTTACCATATATGGGAGACAAGGAAATAGAAAATGTATAAAAAAACTATGCCATGTGATGTGGGCCTCTCAGTTCTTTGGGTACGAACCCAACTGAGCAGTGCCGGCACGTATAAAGTTGCTTCCTGGAAAGAAAAGCCTCGGTGTCGCTACTCTGTGCAAGAATCCTGCAACGAGTGTAGGGTGTGGGGTCCCCAGTGGGGGTGGCGGCTGCAGTGGGGAGCACTGGCTGGACTCTTGTCCGTTGGAAGGTGAGGATCCTGGGGGCGGGAAGGGGGCAGAGCTCAAGAACACAACGTGCACCAGCCCCAACAGCAAGCCCGCATAAACATTTTTCTGGAGCTGACCCCTTGTCGGTTTCCTCTTTCTGAAGGTCAGCAGGAGCGATCATTGACTTATTTTCTGTTGGTGTCTGATCTTGCCCCTTCACACCCAACCTTCTCTTTCTAGAAATGGTAAGGCTCTGAAGAAAAAGCAAGTCAGCTAAAGAGTCTTGGCTGCTGCCATGGGACATTTGGGGTCATGATGAGGTAGGGGAGAGAAGAACGATTTTCCCTCTACCCTTCTAGGTTCTCTGCTGGGGACTCTGTGACAAAAGACACATTAACACGAGGGAAATAAACATATATACGTGGGGAATTGAGTAACTCCAAGAGGTGGCTTAGAATTCAGGCCTTCAATACAGTCTTCAGCTAAAGACCAAAAGAAAGAAAAGCGTAGGGGAGGTCAGTTACGGGGAGGTGACCAGGAAAAGTAAGGTAAATAGGAGTAAGGTTTGTTATGCAGATTGACGCAGGTGCCTCTCCCTTGATAAGATTCCCACGTATTTAGAACCTCCTCTTTCTCTTCCTGGTACCAAGAGGGAGACACCCTTAGAAATGGAGATTTCCTTTATAAATGTAAATTTTCCCTTACAAAAGGGTAACTGACAGTTTCCAGAGCTTCTCCCAGGAGTCTGCTGTTTCTCAAAATAATCAGCTCAAAATAAGCCTTATGCCAAAGAGGCATATTTTGAGGCAGCACACGCTGCCACTCTTCAGTGACAATTTGGGAAGAACCACACCCAGTAGGCTTCTCTGATGTTTTCCAAAGAGCTACACACCTGGCTGGTCATTAGCAACAAGCACACCTGGAGGTTCTTTGCATCCAATTTCCATAGGTGATCTTGCTCATTCAAAGGTACGTTTCAAGTGCCGCTGACTTTTTCTTATTTCTGCCCCTTTTCCCCATTGCCTCACTTGCCACGCACGGTTTCCCGCTGTCATGTGTGGGGTGGGAGCCACAGGCTTAGAGAAAAAAGAGGAGTGAGTACTTGTTCTATGGAAGCTGGTGGCTCCTGAGCCTTCGCTTGTCCAAGGTCACTTTGATCAGCTCGAATGAAAGCAGCCCTCATGCGGTGGACATTGATTCCCGACCTCTTTCTCTCTAATACCCTATTGCGTTTCAAAAACAGTTGTTCCGCCCTCCCTGCCATTTCCTAACCTGGGTTGAAAGCAGTGGCTCATTCGCTCTCCTGGGACCCGCTCTGGCAATGAAGTGTGGTCCAGAAAAGTCCCCTCAGAGGTTGCACACCTGTTGTTCCCTGGTCTTTCGTGCCTTTCCTGCAGGGGCTGAGAGGTTATCCCAGGCCCACGGCCAGAGCCCCAGTCTGACCTGACTGGCTGCCCTCCATCCCTAGCACAACGTGTGCGGCCAGCCAGGGATGGTGGCCAGCTGGGGACAGTGCTTCGCGGCTGCAATGGCCTGCTGCAGGGGAGGGAATGAGAGATGTCATAGACTCACCCAGGGTACACATTCAGTCACTCAGTTAAACCATGAGCGCTGCACGAGGAGTCGAGAGACTAGGTTCAGACTCAACCTAACTTCCAAGTACCTGGCTGTGTAGCCACGGAGATATCTGTTCACCTGTCTTGGGCTGTTTCTCACCCATATGATAACAACAATGTTTATTATGTGCCAGGGACTGTTATAAACGTGTTAACTCTTTTGATCCTCCAATAGTCTATAACACGGATTACGGCGACGCTACCTGCTTATCAGTGAGGAAGCTCAGAGAGGCTGATGTAGTCTGTTCAAGGCCAAGAGCTAGTAAATGATAGTTGACTCCAGAACGTGGCCCCTTGTTCCAACGCATACTGCCGCTGTTGGGACAGGAAAAAACGTGTTGGCTATCTAGTGCTGTCTAACAATTTCACATGCAATTTGGTGGCATAAAGCAATAAACATTTATCATGACACATGGCTCTGTGTGTCAGGAATCAAGGAGCAGATTAACTGGGTCAGGGGGAGGTTCAGAGACTCTCTGGCTCAGAGTCTCTCATGAGGCTGCAGCCAAAGGGTTGGCCTATACTGCACTCATCAGGAGGTTGGACTGGGCTGAAGGATCCTCTTCCAAGATGGTGCCCTCACATGTTTGCTGGTTGTTGGCTGGATGGACATCTCAGTTCCTCTCCATGTAGACTTCTCTCCACAGGACATGGTTGTAGGCTTCGCCCAGTGCAGTTACTCTCCGAGAAGGCAAAACAGAAACTGAACTTAGCACACACCATCATTTCCACAGTATTCTATTGGTTGCACAGGTCTGCTCTCTTCTGTGTGGAAGAGAAATACACAAAGAAGTAAATACCAAGTTGGTGTGGCCAGTGGAGCCATCTTGGAGGTTGGCTGTCATAGATGGTAGCAGAGAGCAGCTCAGAGGGTGGTCGGGAGGATCAAGGCAAAGAATAGATGCAAACATGCTGTAGGAATTTGCTAGGGCTATTGTACCACAGACTGGGCGGCTTTAAACAAGAGAAATATATCCTCTCACAGGTTGGGAGGCCAGGGGCCCAAAATCAAGGTATCCACTGGGC
Organism: Proteles cristata cristata; assembly: GCA_017311185.1. Lineage (NCBI taxonomy): Eukaryota > Metazoa > Chordata > Mammalia > Carnivora > Hyaenidae > Proteles > Proteles cristata. The sequence continues at coordinate 1,040,983 of JAESUZ010001861.1, read as the reverse complement.
CACATTCCCTTTGAAGACTCCAAGGAAGAATCTTTCTTCGTCTCTTCAGGCTCCTGGTGGCAATCATGCCATTTTGGAGTTAAAGTTTCTTTGCTCCATTCTCTGCACATGGCATCTCCCAGTGTGTCTTTTTTTTTTCAATGTTTATTTTTGAGAGAGAGAGAGAGCATGCACAGCTGGGCAGGGGCACAGAGAAAGAGGGACAGAGGATCTGAAGCAGGCTTTAGGCTGATAGCAGAAAGCCCAATGTGGGGCTTGAACTCACGAACCATGAGACATGAACTTGAGCGAAGTTGGACGCTTTACCGACTGAGTGCCCTTAGTGCTTTACCCAGGCGCCGTCCCAGTGTGTGTGTCTTTATATGGCCCCCTTATAAGGAGGGTAGTCACAATGGATTTAGGGGCCACCCTACTCCGGTAGGACCTTATCTTAACTTGATTACATCTCTGAAGACCTTAATTCCAAAGAAGGTCACATTCGCAGGTACGGGAAGTGGGACATCAACATCTCTTCAGGCAGGTGAGGAGGTGCGATCCATCCCACAACATGCACTGTGTGGTGTGTCAAGCCCCAAGTACCACGTACTGTGAGTCCGTACTGTCTTCAATTGCAGCAGAAATTGTGATAATGAAGGCTGATGGTTTCACTGACCCTTCTGCTGGAGGCCATTGGCATCATGATGGCAGCCTTTAGGTCACTTTGAAAGTCGGACATCCTGGCCACCTTCCCAAGGCCACGCTGCTGTCTCTCACTGGAACTTCCTCATACTCCCCCCAGTGGATTATTCTGGATTCTAGCCACAGAATTTGTCTCTATCAGATTCTTTCCTGCACATGCCACTCCCCAAGGCTGATTCGGCTCCACACCTTTTTCACCTGACCGCCCCAAACATCTCTGCGGCCCAAGCCTCCCTCCCTGTTCCCGGAACCACTGTTGCTCTAAAAGTTGTTTCTTGGTGGAGTCCTGGCGCCCTGCCAAGATACACCACCCAGCCCCCTTGCTCCTGGCCCTCACCGGCTCCTCCGCCAAGCCCGGCACCCGGCGATGTGTGTCAGGAAAATGCCAGCTAGGAAGTGAGTGGTTTCCAGTCCCAGCTCTGCCTCCAGTGAGCCAGGTGACCTCCAGCAAGTCTCTTCTCCCCGCCCCCCCACACCCTCTGAATTTGCCAGGTGCATTCCAATGAATCCTTACTGGATGCTCCCAGCGTGCCAGGCACGGGGTACAAGGGCAACTCAATCACGGTCCCTGCCCCCAAGCGTTTATGATGAAATCAGCAAGAATAATGCCAACCGGTCGCTGAGAAACACATGATAGGAGTTACAGAAGTGCGCGAGGGGCCATGGGAACAAAGACAAGGGAGGAGGGACCCCACGCTGGCTAGGAACGGGGGTGGGAGGCCGTCCAAGAGAGAAGGAACAGAGATAGGACTTAAGCTCAGTGCCAGGCTGAGCTGGACGGTCACAAAGGCAGAAGTCACAATAGCAAGTCTCATGCCCAGTTCGGCCTATGGAAATGTTCTATTCTAGCTGCTGGATGTCTTAGATTTGAATTGATTGGTACAACTTAAAAATCAGATTTTAGGGGCACCTGGGTGACTCAGTCCGTTGAGTGTCGACTTCAGCTCAGGTCATGATCTTGCTCGTGGGTTCGAGCCCCACATCAGGCTCTGTGCTGACAGCTCAGAGCCCGGAGCCTGCTTCGGATTCTGTGTCTCCTTCTCTCTCTGCCCCTCCCCTTCTCACACTCTGTCTCTCTCCCTCAAAATAAATAAACCTTAAAAACATTTTTTATGGGGCGCCTGGGTGGCTTAGTCGGTTAAGCGTCCAACTTTCGCTTAGGTCATGATCTCGCAGTTCGGGGGTTCGGGCCCCGTGTCGGGCTCTGTGCTGACTGCCAGCTCAGAGCCTGGAGACTGTTTCGGAGTCTGTGACTCCTTCTCTCTCTGACCCTCTCCTGCTCATGCTGTCTCTCTCTCTCTCTCTCTCTCTCTCTCTCCTAGAAATAAATAAAACATTAAAAAAAATTTTTTAACATTTTTTTAATTAAAAATAAATAAATAAATAAAAGTCAGATTTTAGGGGCTTCCCTGTGACTCAGTCGGTTAAGTGTCTGACTTCGGCTCAGGTCATGATCTCGTGGTTTCTGAGTTCAAGTCCCACATTAGGTTCTGCGCTGACAGTGCAGGGCCTGCTTGGGATTTTCTCTCTCTCTCTCTCTCCCTATTCTCTCCCTCCACCCCCCCTTCAAATAAAATAAATAAACTTGAAATTTTTTTAATTCAGATTTTACATGAAAATTTGGATTTCTAGCTTCTCTTAGAAAACCGGACGACGTGACAGCCCAAAGCCCACGTTCCGGCACAACGACCATCAGTGGGAGCACTCGGTTTGCCCCAGTCTCCACCAGTCCTCTCTGCCTGTCACACTCAGCTCCTTCCCCTGCTGATGCTGCCTGCGTGACCCTTGCCATCCCCTGCAGTTTGTCATCCCTTTTATAAGACCTGTGACCGCTGCAGTGTCCCTGCCTTTGTGAAGCCTCATATGCCAACTCCCGTTGGATGGTGATATAGTCTCAAAGCCACACAAGATTTTGAGGGAAAGCTCTGTGTGTCCACAGAGCCAACATGCTGCCAACAAGTTGAATTCTGAGGATGGTAGGGAGGTAACCTGAACTCTAGGATCAAAAACTTAAGACTCCACAGCGTCCCTCATCATCAAGGAAATGCAGATCAAAACCACACTGAGATACCACCTCACACCGGTCAGAGTGGCTAAAATGAGCAAATCAGGAGACTCTAGATGCTGGCGAAAATGTGGAGACACGGGCACCCTCCTGCACTGTTGGTGGGAATGTAAACTGGTGCAGCCCCTCTAGAAAACAGTGTGGAGGTTCCTCAGGAAACTAACAATAGAACTCCCCTAGGACCCAGCAATAACACTGCTAGGAATTTACCCAATTTAAATTTTTTTAATTAAAAAAAAAAATACAGGAGTGCTGATGCACAGGGTCACATGTACCCCAATGTTCATAGCAACACTCTCAACAATAGCCAAAGCATGGAAAGAGCCTAAGTGTTCATCAATGGATGAATGGATCAAGAAGATGTGGTTCATCTATATGATGGAATACTACATGGCAATGAGAAAGAATGACATCTGGCCATGTGTAGCAACATGGATGGACCTTGAGGGTGTTATGCTGAGCAAAATAAGTCAGGCAGAGAAGGACAGATACCATATGTTTGCACATATAGGTGGATTAGGAGGAACTTAATGGAGGACCACGGGGGAGAAGAAGGGGAAAAATAGTTGGGGAGAAGGATGGAGTCAAACCATGAGAGACTCTTGAATGCTGAGAACAAACTTAGGGCTGATGGGTGTGGGGGAGAGGGGAAGGGGGGTGATGGGCATGGAGGAGGGCACTTGTGGGGATGATTTCTGGGTGTTATATGGAAACCAACTTGACAATAAACTATTAAAATTTTTTTTAATTTAAAAACTTTAAAAAAAACAAAAAAAAACAAAAAAATTTGAGATTCCCAACAAGTCATTCCTGCTTCAGGTTGTCTTATGGGAGCTTTTCTTCCTTCATTCCTTCATTCCTTCCTTTCATTGCTTGTTTATTTACTTAGTTATACATTTTAAAAATATGTATTTATTTTTTTAAGAGACAGAGAGACAGAGTATGAGTAGGGGAGGGACAGAGAGACAGGGAGACACAGAATCTGAAGCAGGCTCCAGGCTCTGAGCTGTCAGCACAGAGCCTGGCTCAGCGCTTGAACCCAAGAAACATGAGATCATGACCTGAGCTGACATTGGACACTTAACCTATTGAGCCACCCAGGCACCCCATTAATGTTTATTTATTTATTTTGAGAGAGAGATAGAGAGAGAGTGAGCAGGAGAGGAGCAGAGAGAGAGAGGGAGACAGAGAATCTCAACCAGGCTCTGTACAGTGTCAGTGCGGAGCCTGATGCGGGGCTCAAACTCGCGAATCGTGAGATCAGGACCTGAGCCAAGACCAAGAAGCCATCAAGAGTTGGGCGCTTAGGGGCGCCTGGGTGGCTCAGTCAGTTAAGCGTCTGACTTCGGCTCAGGTCATGATCTCATGGTTTGTGGGTTCGAGCCCCGCGTCGGGCTCTGTGCTGACAGCTCAGAGCCTGGAGCCTGTTTGGGATTCTGTGTCTCCCTCTCTCTCTCTGCCCCTCCCACTCATTCTCTGTCTCTCTCTGTCTCAAAAATAAATAAACTATAAAAATTAAAAAAAAAAGGAGTTGGGCGCTTAACCGACTGAGCCACCCAGGCACCCCTGTCTTACAGGAACCTCTCTACAAAGCGTAGGGGTGGAGAGATGGCCTGTCTGACAGCAGGTGGCTCCTCTGTTTCCGGCCGTGATCCTCCAGCCATCTGCTCTGGGCCTCCCCCGAGCTGCGGCCCACCGCACAGTGCGTCATCCCGGGAGTCCTGATCAGAAAACTCCTGATCTTGTCTCCCTCCCCGCTGCCCCAGGAGTACTTCAATTCCAGCTCTGCACCTGATTCAGGAGCCATCAACTACAGTCAGGGGCGGGAAAGCAGCACATTCTGAACGGCGGCCGCAGCTGTCAGTCCCCTGGGACTGACCTAACCCTGCAGATGGCCACAGGAGGCTGGGAGTCCCAAATCAGCCTGTCAGCAGGGTCACAGCTCCTCCGAGCCTCAAGGGGGAGGATCCTTCCTGGACTCTTCCGGCTTCTGGTGGCTTCGGTGTCCCTTGGCTTGTGGCTGCGTCCCTGGAGTCCCTGCCTCTGACTTCATGTGGCCTGTTTCTCTGCATCTGTGTCTTCTTTCCTGTCTCTTATAAGGACTCTCATCATTGGATGCAGGGCTCGCCTTAATCCAAGATGATCTCATCTCGAGATCCTTATCTTCATCATACCCACAAGCCCTTATTCCAAATAGGGTCATATTCTGAGGGTTGTTTTTTTTTTTTTTTAGGAAAAAGCAGGGAAACACCATTCAACCCATGCCCCCCATCCATCAGCTCTGCTACTGCCATATGACAAATAACCCCGACATTTAGTGACTTCAAACAGCAACCACCATTTTCTTCTCTGTCATGGTGATGGTTTCTTTGGGTCAGGAATTCAAGAAGGTCCTGGCTGGGCAGTTCTGGCTTGAATAGTGGATGGTGCTGGAACAGTGTGGAGCTACTGGGGGGTGGGGGTGGGGGGCAGGCAGGCATCTATCTTGCTGTCGCCAAGTCTCTGTTCTTTCAACCTGGAAAATGGGCCTGATCGAGGCCACAGTGGCCCTCCAGGATGGTTTCAGCATGATATGGACACGGTACAGAGCAGGCCTGTGACCCGGTAGCCAGGTGACCTGGCTTGCAGCCCTGGCTCTGTTCCCCACATTTGTGTGATCTTATGTAGTTTCCTGTTCTAGAACAAAAGGGATAATGTCTGCCTGCTACTTTCATGGGTGAAAGAAGGCTAAACATGCTGGAGTGCTTGCTAAGATATTTAATGCTCTTCACATAAAAGGCATCAGGTATCTCTTGGACTTCCTCAGCCTGACGCAAACATCCAAGCTGCTTCACAGGTATTCATAGATCTTAGTTTTTAATTTTTTAAATGTTCTATTTTTTTACAAACTTTTTTTTTAATGTTTATTTGAGAGAGACAGAGACAGAACATGAGTGGAGGAGGGGCAGAGAGAGAGGGAGACACGAACCAAGCAGGCTCCAGGCTCTGAGCTGTCAGCACCAAGCAAGAGCCGTGAGATCATGACCTGAGCCGAAGTAGACGCTTAACCGGACCCAGGCACCCCATAGTCGTTGATTTTAATGTAAAATTTTCCTACCAGCCCCAGCAAGAGCAGTGCCACCCAGCAACTGGGGGCGATGGGCAGGGAGACCGGGGCTCAAATCATCAATGAGGGACTGTGGGCTTTGGAGCATGGAGGTTCTTGCTGCCCCGGGTCACCCATGTGTAGCTCTGGGGACGGGATGAAGGGACGAATCTCTCTGAGCATGCCTATCATTACGGGCTATGTAAACAGGCCACCTCTAAATTTAGTGGCTTAAACAATTTATTTTTATCTCTCATGGTTTTGTGGGTCAACAGGGTTCAACTGGCCAGTTTTCCGCTGGTGGCGGAATGGTCGCCAGTCTCTGCGCGGCGTCTCTCCGGCAGCAGCTAGGGCTGTGGTCGTCTGAAGGCCCCACCCAGCAGCAAGTCCCGGTGGCAGTTGGAAGGACTTGCGGGGCGGGGGTGGGGAGGCTCTCTCGCCAGCAGTAGGGCTTCTGGCTTCTCAAGTGGCCTTCGTGATCCCAAGGGTGGGTAGCAATCCCAGTGCTATCAAGGGCTCAGCATCTCTTCTGCCATTTTCTGCTGGTCAGAGCGGTTGCAAAGCAGCCCAGATACGGGTGGGGGGGGGACTTGTCAGAGGGGGATCAGAATGGACTCTACCTCTTGATGGCTTGGTACGTCCAAGGAGGGCAGAAACTGTTGGCTGTGGCCTGTGGGAGCCACAGGAACAAGGGACAGTCCCCATTCTTTTAAGCTGGGCTGCCCAGCTTAGACTGGCTGTTGCCGTGACAGCACGGAGGGCCCAGCTTTGGTTGGAGTGCAGGGACAGGCAAAGCCCCTCCACTGAAAAGCCACTAGGCAGCCCTAGTCCCCTCTCTTGGTCACCCAGGTGCTGCTGGTTTGCCCTGGGTAACAGGAATGTGGGCCAGGCCCTGGGCACCAAGGTCAAGGCTGTGATAAGGAGGCCTATACGTGGCCAGCATTCAACCTGGCCTCCCTCCCACATCCTGACACCGCTCTGACCAAGCAGGTGGATAGCTTCATAAGGGTGGTGTTGAATCGTCCGCTGGACAGCTGGGCAGGCCCAGGCCCTGATGTGGAGGCAGGAGGGCGGCTGAAAGTGACATGGGGGACGATCAGAGAGTCCTTTCATTGTCTCGGCTGTGTTTCTAACAGAGAACTTGTCACCAGCACTGTCTGTTAGCAATTCTCAGGCACAGAGGAGATGGAGCCTTGCTCCGCCAGCCTCATCTCTCCTGCTTAGTCTCTGACCTCACCCTCTCCCTGGCTCGGGGCAGTCACTCCCCTAAACTCCCCCTTAAGGCCAACACACTCCCTGGCTTTTCAAACCTAGTGCAACCATCAGCTGATTCCTCCCTTCCTGCATCCTCTCTCTGCCCCTTGTCCCATCTTAATAGCTTCCTTGGGGACTCAGGGTGGCAGGCACCAGGTGACCGGGAGCCACTTGCAAAAGTTCGGAAAGGTGTGTTAATTTCCTGAGGCTGTGGTAACCCATCACCACATGCTAGGTGGCTTCAAAGAACAGAAACTGATTCTCCCCCAGCTCAGGAAGCCAGAAGTCCAAGATCAAGGTGTCGGCAGGGTTGAGGTCTTCTGAGGGAGAACCCATTCCATGCCTCTGTCCCAGCCTCTGGTGGCTACGGGCAACCCTTGGCTTGCGGAGGCGTCACTCCATCTTCAAGTGACCTCTGTCTTCAGTGGGTTCCCACCTAAGTCCCCACATCTTCTTTTTCAGTTTTAGTAGGGACGCTGTCATTCGATTCGATGCAGTATGGTCTTATCTCAATCCTGACCTTAATTATATCTGTAAAGACCCTATTTCCAAATAAGATCACGTCCTGAGGTTCAGGAGAACATGAATTTTGGAGAGGCACCGATTAAGTCAGGACACCACCACATGGGATGTTCACCCATCAGCCCCCCAAGAACCTTCCCCCTAGGACACTTGGCTCGGCTGGGCAAGGTGGGCAGGTGCAGTAGAGATGGTGACCCAGCAGCCACAGCCCCCCTTCCTCTAGAAAGTGGAGACGGCGATTATTCCAGCTGAATCCGAGGAGCTTCCCGAGCTTCCTGGCCCACCTCCAGCCTTCTCTTCTTGGATTTGTGCTTTCACGTTGTAGCTGTGGCTGAATCTGCGAGCCTGGGGGCAAGGCATGGCTTCTCTGAGCCTCAGCTGCCTCGCCTGTAACAGGAGAATCATGGGAGCCACCTCATAGAGTCATACTGAGTATTAAGTAGGGTTGAAGTTAGCGGTTCCTAGCACAGGCCTGACCCGCGGAAGGTGCCGGTGAGTCAGTCAGCAGCCAAAACAGCAGGTCTGGCCCCGTCCTTACACGTCAAGTGTTGTGTTCAGTGCTTTCCACGTGTTATCTGAGCTAAACCTCAGGGCTCCAGGAACCAGGTACTATTTTTATCTCCATTTTATAAAACAAGGAAACTAAAGTTTAGAGAGATTAAGTAACTTGCCCAAGGTCATTGGGTGAGTAAGTGGCGGCAGCTCTGAGCCGGAACCCTGTGTAGCCTGACCCTGAGCCCCAAGGCGAGGCACATGAGAAGGGACAGATCTGGCTCCAGGGCTGCGCTCCCCCCCCCCCGCCCCCCACCCCACCTCCCTAGGCTTCCAGTAAGTTCTCTAGACTCGCATGCCCCTAGGAATGGATCATTCTCTGTTCATCTCTGTAAGTGGCCTACACACCTCGCTGATTCACGGAGTCACAATTATGCTCACTGAGGAGATATTTGCTCATGTTTAATTTAAATTTTTTTGAATGTTTGCTTATTTTTGAGAGAGAGACAGGACTTGAGCAGGGGAGGGGTAGAGAGAGGGAGACACAGATGCTGAAGCAGACTCCAGGCTCTGAGCTGTCAGCACGGAGCCCAACGTGAGGCTCCAGCTCACAAACCACGAGATCATGACCTGAGCTGAAGTCAGATGCTTAACTGACTGAGCCACCCAGGCTCCCCCTGTTCATGTTTAATTTAAAAACTGGGCCAAGGTGAAGTGATTTACAGGGGATGGGGGTGGGAGTCCATTCAGCACACATCTGCTTCCTCTCCCCGCCTGCCCCCCGCCAAACTCCTCCTCTCCTGTGCGGTGGGGGATGGCTATGCTTGGGGAACCGGGGATACCCCACTGCAGTTCCAGAGGAGATTAGGAAAGACAGCTAACCTTACAGGCTGCTCAGACCTGCCCTGGCAGGGGTCTGGTGAATTACAGCTGGGGCAGCAAATGGCAAACGACACTCCACAGGCTGCGTCTAGCCCACTGACTGTTTTTATGAATAAAGTTTTATTGAAGCACAAGTCATGCCCATTTATTAACACATGTGTTGTCTGCTTTCACGCTACTCTGGCAGAGCTGAGTGCTTGTGATGGAAACCCTGGCCATGAAGCGGCCAAACGTTGCCATCTGGACTTTTACAGAAAACCGCCAGCCCCTGAATTAGGGAAGTGCTCTCTGTGTGAAGTGGTTTCTGTCTGGGCTTCTGTTCGGGCTGTTGGAGATGGAAGGAGATTCTCCTGAGTAAGAAAGGATGTGTCGGTGGCTTTCCCAACCTGACAAGCTGGGCTTGTTCAGGACAAGAGTGGGGCTGGGATCTGAGATGAAGAACCAAACCAGCGCCATGACAGGCTTCAGAAGGCCCCAGAGATTAGAAGACCCAAGTCTCTGAGGCCTGACTCAGCAGGCTTGAGCCACCGCCCTTCCCTGTGTCCGAACCAATCACTGGAGGTTGGGAGGTATCGGACGTTCCCGCCACTATTCTGGCCCACCTTGCTCTAAACTCACCAATCCCTCTGCGCCGTCACGACCTCTGCCGTCACCTTGTCCTATCACGTTGTAGTCCCTGTCCATCACCCCTTTCCCGCCCTAGAGTTAATAAAAACCCTACTCCTTTGTTTGGGGCTCTCAGCATGGATTCATTGCATTGGTGAGGGTCTGGGAGCCCGAGCTTAAGCCCGTAATAAAGCCCTTTGCGTACGTGACTCGGACTCCTTGGTGGTCTTGGGATTTTGGGGAGATCGCGATCTGGGCATGACAGAGGTAGTGCTGACTCAGGGCCTAGATCATTCTTCACCCCCACACTGAGTCCACCATTGGCCACTGAGCTCCTACAGCCTCAAGCAGAGAACCACTGTTCCCTGGTGTCCCAGGTGGAGGGGCTGAGAGCCTCTGTAACTTGAGCTCAGCTGTTAAAGTAACCTGGTTTATGCAGTTAGCTGGGGGCACTTGGGCTCCGGGCCATTCCTTCCTCTCTGCCCCTTCCTCTCTCCCTCTCCCCAGAGTCATGGTCTCCTTACGTGGTTCCTTTTCCCTGGGATATCCTGGGTTCCCCACGGATTATGCCCCCCACCCCAGCCACCTTCCCAGACCTGGGAGGGGCTGCGAGCCAGGGAGGACTTCTCCTGCATGGGCCCTAAGCACATGGGGGAAGTCAGCACCCACAGTCATGGGCAAGGAGCTCCAAACACAAATAAACAAGTACAAATGCACACGGCCCCATTCTTCCTTGTTGTCCAGTGAAGGTGTGCCAGGCCCTGGCTGTGCCCTTGGCCACTGAGTACAGTTGGCTCAGGCTGGCCTCAGCATGTGCTGAGCCATCAGCACGCCCAGAACCCTAGCTACACAGGCTGGCTCCTTAGGAGGACGGTGGAGGCACCCAGTGGGTGCCTGGTGGGCTGCTGCCCCCGCGATCGATTTTCTTTTAATGTGCTCTGTGCTGACTCTGTTCTGTCCTGCAGTCTGGTGCCTCTCTCTGGCACCACGACTCCAGCCTGCAGCCTGGTCTGGCCAGATACCCAGGGAGGAACATATGTCCGTATCTGGGGTTCAGAGGAGGGAGGGCGGGGCCAACTCACAGCCAACATGGAGCCACGCCTTCTCTTTCAGCCACCTGTCCCGAAACCCAGGTCCCCATCCTGTCTGATCTCAACGATACCCCCAGACCGGAAAGTGGCCACGCTAGGCCAGGTGACCCCACACACAGGTGTAAAAGAGTAGCCAGCAGGTCAGCAGGACTGGAAAATTCTTGAAGACCCTGCGATGTGTTATTACGTAATGTCTTTAATCACTGCGAACATTCACAAACTTTTCTTTTTATCACAAAAGGCATTCATACTTTCAAGAATTTTGAAACAGTACCAGAGTTGTTTGAACATGAAAGACACCATGATGCCCCCCGCCCCCCTCCAACCCCATTCCAGCCCCTAGAGGAGCCAGTTTGGGCAGTAGCTTTCCAGATATTTTCTGTGCTTGCTCATTTGTGTCTGGAAATCATTCCATGAGATGGGCAGGTCAGATAACGAAGTTGCCAGTTTACAGGCAGCAAAGTGGGGCTGGAGGAAGTCAAATTCTTGGCTGAGGGTCTAGAGACCCTCAGGACTAGAGGGCTGCAGGGCTAGAGAACTTGGGAGCAGAGGGGCAGGAGGAGAGTGAGGTCTCCAGTCCCGGGAGGGGGAGACCAGTGGGGAGGTGTTCCAAACCTGGCACTGGTCAGATCCGTTCAACCAGGGAGTCCCGATTCCACCTTCTACTCTGCTCTTAGTTTGCTGTTGAGTCACCTGGCCTGTTCTAGAATCCAGAGTTCTGGAAGGCAGTGAGTGTATCCAGACCCAACAACCACAGACCAAGACAAGATGAATTCCCACTCCACTTGAGAAGAAATGTGTGTGCACGTTCTGGCAAGTTCTGTGACCCTTTAAAAAACATGCTTCAAATGGATAAGTAATATCTTGCAAGCTAAGTCGGACTGTTTTGCCGTCAGAATGAACACGAGCTGGCTGGCCTCACAAGCTGGTGGGGAGCATTCATTTGCCTGTGAATCTTTTTTATAAACACTTACCAACTCCGTAGTGAGTAAAAGAAAGCAAATTTGAGTTAGTCATATTCCTCAGGCAAAATACAATCTGTTCTCCCAGGAAGCGAATGAAGGGCTGTTTTCTATAAGATCAGCGTTTCTTCCTCCCTTAGAAGCTACACAAAGTCTGATCTCAGTGTCAAAGTCGTAGCTAGGACAAAGGAAGTTGGGACATCATCAAAAGTCTGTACCCGGGGCTGTAATAAGAAATATATATTTGGTCTTTGTCTCTGGTCCAGGCACAGAGCTCCTAATGCCCTTGCAATTTCCCAGGTGAGAGGAGGGGCTTTTCAAATGTAGGACAAGCCTTTGGATCACCCCCGAGTGCATGTGAAATAGGAGACTTAGTGCAGGGGTCCCCTCATAGCCTCTGGGTGGGGCCAGATCAGAGTCATAAGCAGGCTACAGCTTTCGGCCCCTTCCACAGATGGATGGCCAGCGGGCAGTGAGTGCTGAAGACTGAGCTCTACAAAAACTCTTGAAAAACCAGATGTTGAGCTTCTGGCTGGTGCCAGGAGGATGGTGCAAAAGGCTTGAACAGACACTTCACTTCAGAGGACATACAGATGGTGAATAAGCCCATGAAAAGATGGCCCATATCATTAGCCATTAGGGCAGTGTAAATTAAAAACATAACGAGATGCCTCTATACATCTAGTATATTGGCTGACATTTTAAAAGCTGATCATCTCCAGCACGGGTGGAGATATGATGCACCTGAAACTCTCCTGCATTGTCGGTGGGAATGCAGAATGGTGAGGTCACTCCGCGAAATTCAAAAAGACAGCCTCCAGGGATGGAGAGCTTGGTGGTGGTTGCCAGGCAGGGCCCAGGAGTGGGGAGAGGGTGCCGCTCCCCGAGGGGAAGCTTGGAAGGGGGTGGGGGGTTGTCTTGTCCTGATTGCGGTGGGCGGTTATGCAAATCTAAATGCCAAAAAACCCCAAACAGATAAAAGTCAGTTTTATTCTAAGTTGATCAAATAATTTCTTTTTAAAAAATATTTTATTTATTTTTGAGAGAGCACAAGTAGGGGAGGGGCAGAGAGAGAAGGGGACAGTGGCTCCGAAGTGGGCTCCGCACTGACAGCAGTGAGCCCGATGTGGGACTTGAACTCACAAACTGTGAGATCATGACCTGAGCCAAAGTCAGACTTTCACCTGACTGAGCCACCCAGACACCCCTACTCTAGGTTAATTTTAAAAATAAAGTAGGAGTTGGGGCACCTGGGTGGCTTAGTCGGTTAAGCGTCCGACTTTCGCTTGGGTCATGATCTCGCGGTTCGTGGGTTCTAGCCCCGCGTCGGTCTCTGTGCTGACTGCCAGCTCAGAGCCTGGAGCCTGTTTCAGTCTGTGACTCTCTCTCTCTCTGACCCTCCCCTGCTCGCGCTGTCTCTCTCTCTCTCTCTCTCCTAGAAATAAATAAAAAAAAAAAAACCTTAAAAAAATTTAAAAAAAAAGAAGTGATAAAAAAAATAATAATAAAAATAAAAATAGAAATAAAGTAGGAGCAAGGAAGGGGAGACTGAATTAAGAGGGAAATGGGTTCTTCTTATCAATGTTTGCTTCCTTGGAAGGATGGTATCAGTCTTCTACCAGGTGAGGACACCCCCAGACGCACCTGCTGTGGGCCAGGAGCAAGGCTTCTGGACAAGGACATCGTGCTGGCTGGCTGGCTGGGGGACACCCCGGCCCCCAGAACGGCCGGATCCAGACGTTGCAGTGAAGTCCTCACTCCATGGATTCTATCCGCCCAGAAGAAAGTACAGATTTGTCTTCACCCCATATTCATGTTTCCCTCCCCCCTCTTCCATGGGGCTGCTCCTGCCACCTCTGTCTAGAGAGGGCATCCCTTTTTAGTGTGCAGAGCTACCTTCCGTTGGATGTACGCTTGCACTCCCTTTTAACCTTTGCAGAAAGAGCACTTCAGCCTGCGAAACTGTGAAATTGGTGGAAAGGCGCAGAGACCCTGTGGCTGTCCGTCGGCTTCGACCCACAGATGCGGGTGACTTCGCGAACAGCAGAGCAGCAAAGATGCAAAGTGCCTGGTTTCTGGAAAGACTCTGTGGAGCAGAGCAGCGCTGAGAGACAAGACTTCCCTCTTCCAGACCATTAGACGAGAGAGAGGAGCTTTGGTTTTAAAAAATGGTGGTGGTGGGGCACCTGGGTGGCTCCGTCAGTTAAGCATCCTACTTCAGGTCATAATCTTGCGGTTTGTGTGTTCGAGCCCCACGTCGCACTCTGTGCTGACAGCTCAGAGCCTGGAGCCTGCTTCGCATTCTGTGTCTCCCTGTCTCTCTGCCCCTGCCCCACTCACACTCTGTCAAAAGTAAACATTAATAAAAAAATTAAAGGTGGTCGTGCGGGGGCGCTATCTAGCTAAAGGCTGCGTGTTCGAACCCATTCAGCGGAGAAAGGGAGAGGAAAAATTGGCATCTAGTTGCCTTCTTCCTTCCTATTTGCCTTTTTCTGATTGATTCTAATTTCCAAAGAAGACAGGTCTGGGATATTTCACTGAGAGTGGAGGGTAGAGGGGAGAAGGGGCAGACAGCCATGTGTGGCCTCCTTTCTCTGCTAGGGAGGCTGTGCCGGGTCTCCATGCATCCCTCGGGGCTGCTGAGAGCCGGGCGGGAGCCAAGAGGTCAGGACAGGCAGGAATAGAAGAAGGGAATGAGAAAGAAACATCGGGAAGACGTGCAGGCGCACAACGCAGGCCCGATGCTGCAGGGAACACAAAATGCTTTTCTTTTTGATTTGTGCGAGATTCCTAAGAAGTGGGCGGCTCCAGGCGGGGCAGGCTCTGAGGGCCACTCTCCATGGGAGGCGGGAAGCTTGGTCTCTTCCTACTTCCAGGGTCCTGTTCTCTCGGCACTGGACTCATTTCATCCTCACGATAACCCTCTGACGTGGATGTGGCATTCTGGCTCCTGCTACACAGACGGAATGATGGAGAGTCAACCAAACAAGCAACTTCCCCCGCATCACCCAGATGGGGTGCGGCTGACCCAGAACTCGAGGCCCGCCTCTGACATCACAGCCTGTGCCTGAACCAGTTTGCACCGCGGCCCGCGTCATGTTCTAGGGGAGATGCTCTAGGTGGGGGCGCCTGGGTGGCTCAGTCGGTTAAGTGTCCAACTTCAGCTCAGGTCTTGAGGTTCGTGAGTTGAGCCCACATCTGTGCTGTCAGAGCAGAGCCTGGATACTCTGTCTCCCTCTCTCTCTCTGCCTCTCTCTCAAAAATAAACATTTAAAAAATGTTTAAAAAAATCTCACAGCAGTGACCTGAGTCCCCAGTACTCCCTGGCCACAGGGTGAGGTAGGAAAAGGCCTGTGAAGGGGACGCAGGAAACCTGGATGCGAGTCCTGGTTCAACCCTTTGCTGTGTGACTTCTGAGAAATCACTTCCCCTCTCTGGGCCTCCATTTCTTTATCAGAAAGAAAGGGACTGTCCTGAGGACTGAATGCACAGCAGGAATGAAGCAGTCTGTAAAATGTAACCCTCCATGTGACCATAAGACGGAATGAGAGCTCTCAGCCACCACCTCCCTCTGTCCCGGAACTTGCTGATCTCCAGAGTTAGTTCCGGGAACATTCCATTTTGTTCTGTTGCAGAGTGGGGCCACAGAGTGGCAACTGTGTTTTCTTTTTCAATAAGGAATACAGTCACAGTTCAAACATTTAAACTTACAAAAAGGTATATAATGAAAACGTTCTCTCCCATGTAACTGATGGAAACAATTTCTTAGGTATCCATCCAGACATGTTCTTTAACACATACCACCGGCAAGCATATGCATTGTCTTCTTTCTTTTCCTTTAAAAATTTTTTTTAAAATGTTTTATTTATTTCTGAAAGAGAGAGAGAGAGAGAGAAAAAGGGAGAGAGAGACACAGAGCATGAGCGGGGGAGGGGCAGAGAGAGAGGGAGACAGAATCCGAAGCTGGCTCCAGGCTTTGAGCTGTCAGCACAGAGCCCAATGCAGGGCTCGAACCCACGAACCGTGAGATCATGACCTGAGCCGAAGTCGGATGCCTAACCGACTGAGCCACCCAGGCGCCCCATTCTTTACCTTTTTTAAAAGTTTATTTATTTATTTTGAGAGAGAAAGGGAACGTGTACATAGGAGGGGCAGAAAGAGAGGGAGAGAGAATCCTAAGCAGGCTCTGTGCTGACAGTGCATAGCCCAATGTGGGCCTGAACTCAAAAATGCAGAGCCTGATGTGGGACTTGAACTCATGAACCATGAGATCGTGACCTGAGTCAAAACCAAGTCGGAGGCTCAACCCACTGAGCCACCCAGGTGCCCCTGCACTGTTTTTCTTTTATGCTTTTTACCCAAATGGTAGCATGCCAGGTCATCCGTTCGTTCATTTGTTCGTTCATTCATTCATTCATTCATTCATTCATAATTGAGAGTTGATACTAGCCAGTTCTGTAGCCTGTTCTGCACCTACTTTGCTTTCCCCTCGTTTTCCCACTTTGCAACGTAGCTGGGACGCGCCTCCAGATCCAGACATCAGCGGTTCCAATTCTTTGTTCTGGCTGCTGCATTCCAATGCCTGTGCATACCGTCAGTGTGGAGTCCATCCCCTGCGGACCGCACCCCCAGTCCCTGGTCATTCCCGTAAACAATGCCTCTAGGTCGTTTCACAACGACCAGCTGCGCATGTGCGTTACTTTTCTAGAAATGGAATTGCTGGGTCGCAGAAATCATGCACTCGGTAGGTATTGCCAAATTGCCCTCCATGGAGGTTGTGCGAGTTTATGATACTGCTGGCAAAGCCCGAGAGCGTCCTTCTCCACCCTCGCCAGATGGGTGCATTGTCACACCTTTGATCTGAGCCAATCTGCTCTGTGGACAGTGGGGCCGGCGTGTCATTTTCATTTGACTCTTTTATTCTAAGGGAGGTTGAGCATCTTTTTAGTGCCCGGCCCTGGACTAGTTCATTTCCGCACACAACCAAAGGCCGTGGCCTTACCCGCTAGCCCCTCTGCAAGATCCAGGACTAGGTTTGTGTTTCGGTCCCCTGGCTTCTTGCTGAGTCACTCAAGAAGGAAAGGGCAGCAGGCTCGGGTTATTTCTGCTGTGGGAGCCATCCGAGCTGCCAGTCCTGGGAAGACCTTGGTCTCTGGCATTCTCTGTGGGCATCTGGTACCCGTGCATACCGGATCATTGCACCTGTCAAATCCGGGCTCCCTGGTCCTCCTGGGAGAGACGGGGTGCACAGGTGGGGGTCAGGGTAAACGTATTTACAAACTAAAGTGTGGAAAGACCTCAGCTAGACTTGGAGAGGGGACATTTGGAAGGATCACATGAGCAAAGTCTTAAGCTATAAGTGACAGAGTGAGAGGGGCCAGGCCAGGGGTAGGGGAGAGAGGATTCCATTGTTGGGAAAGGTGCTGGGCAGGGTGTGCGGAGAGCCACAGTGAAGGAGTTGGGAAAAGATTCTCAGTGGGAACCTCCAAGGCATCTTGCGTGAGATGCACCCACCCCTGGCTGCTCGGTTCACCGCTTCAGGGCTGGTGATAATTCCTGCCTGGAGTCAGAAGTAGCGATACCCCCTGGTTGCTCATGGAAAATTCAGATGACCAACGAGGGGTGCAGAGAGGCCGGGTACCCTTCCTGGCCCTCTCTGAGAGGTGGCTCAGCGTCCATGGGGCAGCCCAGGTCACATTGGTGTAATTTAACCTCACTACCGCCCTATGCATCTGGTAGCCCTTTGCTCCCCTGACAGAAGATGTCAAGAGGAGCCAGGGGCTAGATTCCTGGGCCCTGGGGAGTCTGCCGCCATGATTTCCAGACTTAAACAAAATGCAAATTTGCACTGGAAATTGCTGAGGCAGAGTTGTCCTGGAGCCCTTTGAAGCACAGGGCTGCTGTGTGAGTTTATGACCTTCGGGACATCTGATCCCACAGGAGAGCTGGGCTGCGGCATCCGTGAACTATGGTAGAGTCCAGGGCCTACCCTAGGCTGCACCACCGCCCACAGTCCAGTCTGTCTTCTCTGCTGGGGCTCATGATCTGGAGCTGTTCTTCTGCAACAGACCAGAGAGGGCCCTCCTTGCATCTTGGACCTTGCTACTGGCCCATTCCGGGGCCCTGGGTAATGCTGCTCTGGGCCAGAGGGAGCATCATTGGGCAGTGGCCAGGAGGAGGCTGCCTTGCTGCAGCGAGCTTCTCAGTCTTCGCCACATCACAAAGCGGAGTGTTGAAGAACCCTCAGCTTTGGATGCTCTCCTCCCTCCCTCCTGCCCCTCCCCAGCCTCCCTGGGGGAAACTTACAAAAGTTGAGGTTGTCCCTGAGGGCACCAAGAAATGCTTAATTGCTTTCTGAGAGAATTGTCACCTCCTTCTGGTTTCCTCCCCTCTCCAACCCCCTGCTCCACCTCCTCTCCAACCACTAGAGGCTCTTGCTTAGAGAACTAGGGCTTGTGCGCTCTCTGGCAGCGTCCCAAAGTAACCAGCAGCCGTGTGCCGGAGCCGCTCGCTTCTCCAAATATACTGCTGCACCACCTTCGCTGAAAAATAAGAACCCTATGTTTGGGGGAATAGATGTACATTTTTCTGTGAGCCAGGCCCTCACTGACAGCAGATGGATGATGGCCCGGGCCAGCTGAGTCAGCCAGACTTGGAGCAAGCAGACAGTGAGTACCAAGGCAGGGATGGGAGCCAGCCAAGGAAAGCAAAATACGGAGAGATATTTGGAGGCTTTCGCCCAGGTTAGTCAGCATCTTGTGCAACCTGATTCGAGTGGAGGGCCAAGCAGAGAGATATACGTGCTTTGTAAAGTGTGGGCTGAAAAGCAGTGACAGACCCCCAACTCTATAACAATCATTGAAGTTTTATATAATGGTTCAAATTATGTATAATGGCCTAATAACTCAAATACCTTCGAAATATATTTTTTACTCATATAACAGCCCAAGGCAGGTATTCCTGATAGGCCAGTGGCTTTCCTCCACATGGTGATTCAGGGACCCAAGCTCTTTCCATCTGGGTCCCCTGCCATTCCCCAGGGTCAAATTGGTGTGTACATCCAGCTGACAGAGGGGGGAGGGGCGTATGGGGAGAGGCACATCTGCTTCTTCTGGCCTTGGCTCAGAAGTGGCACACTTCTCTCCTGCTCACATTCTATTGGTGGGGGGTGAGTCACATGCCCACACCTGGTTGCAAGGGCAGCTGGGAAATGTAGTTTCTGCTCCTTAATGACAATGGCTATGAAAGGGGAGCAGGGAATTTGATGATCCATCACTGACCATCTATCTCTGCCACAAGATGAAATCAAGGCAGCTTGGTCACGTGACTGAGAGACAGCAATTCATTCTGAGTTTTAAGGAACTGTCTGGAAGGATAGTCTGGGTCGTAAACTAGGGAGTCGTGCTTACATAACTTGCCAGAAGGGACTTTGCTGTTACCAAGGACCACAAGATCCAACAGCATCAGAACTGGGCAGAAATATAGGTGTGGGTTAGCAGAGAAGCAAACTTCTAAGAAACCTGGATAATTAGGCCTAAGATACTGTGCTATTCACCTGCAATTGTTCTATCTATAAACAGTTTGTGTCTCAACTTCCCGGCCCGCAGATTGGAGCTGGGACAGAGGCTATGCAGACAAAGATTTGGATGCCTCGGTGTGGAGGAGGGACACAGCCAGAGTGCAGGGTGGGGTTGTTATGCCCGAATCGCGAGTCCCCAGAGACCTCCAAGGAGCCGGCACCGATGCAAGAACAAAAGGGTCTTTATTACAAGCTCGAGCAGGGGCTCACGAGCAGGGGCTCACGAGCAGGGGCTCACCTGTCTACTGGCACAGCAGCAGCAAAGTGAAGCCCCGAACAGTGGCAAGCAGGGTTTTTATGGGGGAAGGGCGGGGGTGTTACCGCGCACACGTTGTACGTTTTGCATCATTACATAAGCACCAATCATAATTGTACAGCACCCATAGTAACAGCATAGGAACCGTTTTGACCATTCAGTATCTGTGAGGCGTCCGTTACATTTGGCGGGACCCAATCATGACCTTTGAGAGTCTTTTAAAATGACCAAATATGAGGTGGGCTCAGGGAATCTACGTGGGGCTCCTGCAAGCAGTGATTGATTGGCAAGTTTGTACAAAGTAACTACCTGCAGTTCCCAGCCCTGACTCGTCTCCAACACTACAGGAATGTTACACATTTCTTTTGATTGGCAGATCCAAGGGCGGTCCAAGGGTGGCTTCAGCTGAGGCTTCTCCTGGAACTGGACTACGTGCAGCCTGAGGTTGTTTCTAACGGAGGACTTAATTTCAGGCTCCTCAGGGTTTTGGGGAAAATCAGAATGCTGCCTTTTCCTTCTCGCGTGGGCTCAACGTATACATGTTGCAGGCACCTGTGTTAGCTCTCCATTGCGTAGTAACGAATGACCACAAACTTAGAGTCTTAGCGACACCTATTTATCAGCTCATAATTTTGTAGGTCGGAAGTCTGGGATGGGCTTGACCAGGTCTCTGCTTAGGGTCTCAAAGCCAAAATCAGGTGTTGGCCAGGGTGAGCTCTTATAATCTTCCCCCAGGGTCACTCATTTTGTCGGCAGAACCAGTTCTCTGGGGTTGCAGGATGGAGGTCCCCATTTTCTTGCTGGCTATTGGCTGGCGAGTCTTTCTCAGTCCCTACAGGCTACTCTCCAGTCCTTTCCAGGCATGGCCCCCATCTTCAAAGCCGGTGACGGTGCATCAAATCCTTCCCGTGCTTGGAAATCCGACTTTCCTTTTGCCACCAGAGAAGGTCTGCTTTTTTTTTTTTTTTTTAATGTTTTTTATTTATTTCTAGGGGAGAGAGAGAGAGAGAGAGACAGCGTGAGCAGGGGAGGGTCAGAGAGAGAGGGAGTCACAGACTCTGAAACAGACTCCAGGATCTGGGCTGGCAGTCAGCACAGAGCCCGACGCGGGGCTCGAACCCACGAACCGCGAGATCATGACCCAAGCGAAAGTCGGACGCTTAACCCACTAAGCCACCCAGGCGCCCCTGAGAAAGTCTGCTTTTTAAGGGTTCATGTGAGGAAGTCAAGCCCACCCACGTAACCGTCCTATTTGAAGGCCAGCTGATGAGTAACCGCTGCAAATCCCTTTTGCCACATAATGTAATGTAACCACAGGAGCAAAACCCAGGGAAAGAGGTCATGGGGACACCTTAGAATTCTGACTTCCACAGGACCTGAGGCTTTGCGTCCAAGACCTAGAACGGGGTTCTTTGGAGTTAAAGAGACTTTTGTTTTCTGGTCAGAAAGCGGCCCCACTTGGTCCTCCCAGCCTCAAAAAGTTGACTGACAGGAGTGACCGCAGGTCTAAGAACAGAGAGCAACGCCCCCCTCCCGCCCCTGGGCCGCCCCTACGGAGCGGCTCCACACGGCCCACAGCACTGGCACCTGAGAGAAAGGAAGCTGGGGCCCGCCATCAGGGAGCTCCCCCACTAATGGCCCGACTTACCTCCTCACACCCCTGCCGCCCCGCCTTGCCTCCCCCCCTGCATTCAGGTCTCACGCCCTAAAAAGAGCCCCGCAGCTCTCCAGCCTCCCCCACACCCCCTGTCAGAGAAGGGCAGGCCCGGGCACACTGACTTCAGGACTTGGCAGCTCCCTGGCATTTCCTGGCCCACTTCCTGGCCACCCAGATGGTGCCCAGCCTAGAGAGGCAGCTCCCGGTTTGTCCCCCGCAGATGGCCTGCCATGGGGGAGGGTAGGGGAGAGAGGAACGGGGAGGTCCTGCCCCCTGGGCCTCTTGCTGGGGACTCTCAGCACCACCCACCACCTCACCTCCCAGCCCTGCCTCTGGCTTGTCTGCTGGCTTCCAGCTTCCCCGAGGGCCTCCCCTTAACATGTTTCCAGCACTTTCTGTAATGTGTGCCTACATCCTTTTGATGCCTTTTCCTGGTAGCAAAGACAGGTAGGGAGGCTCCCCTCCCCCCAACCTGGGGCCTGCTGCCTTCTAGCTATTCAGGAATGGAGGCGCCTGCAGCAGAAACCACTAAAAATGTTTTCTTAGCTGAAGGCCCATCTCCAGGGCCCGGGGAGCAGAAGGACCCTTTGTGTGGCCCCCTGCTTCCCGCCCCGGAGCTGGAGCCTCCGCCCTACCGATTAGACTCCAGTCTCCCTTCTTGTTGGCAAGTTCCGGGGCCTGGGGGTGGTTATCACTCCTGCACTCAGTGTGCATTCACAGAAGCCTGGAGAGTTCGGTCAACCGGCGCTTGACTGGGGCCAGGGGCGGGGTGGGGAGAGGAAAGGGTGGGAGGCTGGGAGCCTAGACTCTGAGGGCTGGCGGGTTAAAGAGTCAGGACGTCATCCTGGGGCACTGGGAAGCCACTGGAGGGCTTTGTGCAGTGACGGGTTCAGGACTGCTTGGAGAGAGAGGGCTCCGCCTACTGGGGAGGAGGGGCGGAGCCTGAGCCTGGAGGATGGAGGCCAGGGGACCCGCCAGAGAGGAGACGGGTGTGGGTCAGGCACCTCCTCTCCATAAGCACCAATAATCCACAACTGAGTCTGCCATGAAAACGATGTCAAACCTGATCGGGCACCAAGCAGCTTTGTCTCCTGGGTCCCCTGCGGCTTCCATTTGCATCCTCAAACCTCTGCTTGTTTTCTGTCTCTCCTCCTTCTGCCCAGCCCACCTGACGCTTGCCTCTTTCCTTAGCTTTTCAGAGACCAAGCCCTGTGCCGGACGCCCTTCTGGAAGAAAGCAGAGAGGTGGCAGAGACCCTGGAATGTCTACTGGTTGTGTGGAGCGTCCCTGTCCACTGCCCTCTCCCACAGTGAGTGCTCCAGAGTCAGAAGGGCTTTGGCTGGTGGCAGTGAGGGGCCAGTCCCCTCCCCTTCCCTGGGCTCAGCCTCCCCACGCAAATCCTGTGGGACATGAGCAGGTGGACTGACTCCATGGTCCCCAGGCTCTGGGACTCAAGTCTCAGGTTGTGAGCACACCCCTCCTGTGTGCGTGTGTGTGTGTGTGTGTGTGTGTGTGCGCGCACGTGCATGTGTGTGTGTGCTGACATCAGGAAGCAGAACCAAACCCTTGGAAAAGTCAACAGCCACACCTGTTGCTCACCCCAAAGTCTCTTTCCTTCATAGGCGTGGCCCGTCCACCTTGAGGTCAGAGAGGACCGGAGGCTGGAGGGGGCGGGGCCGGGACCGGTGGGAAGCACGGTGCCTCTACATTCAGGAATGATTTCTTCTGCTTTTTTCCACAGAACCAAGGAGCCACCTAGACCCACCTGACCAGCATAGCCCAGGGGAGTCGGCCTTAATCCTGGCCTCTCTCGGGCTCAAAAGAATCGCGATCACAATAGGTAGGGTTAGATTACTCGGGGCAGCAACTCACTTCACAGATGTAGAAACTGGGGCTCACAGAGGCCCAGGGCTCCGGGGCCAGAACAGGATACACACTGGCAGCCAGGTCACCTGACCGCGAGGTCGCTGGGCCTCCCAGGATGTCTCACCCCCACTCTCCAGGTCACCTGACCTCTCCGGCCACAGCCCTTCCCCTGCGGTGAGGTTCTCCCTACACGGAAAATCCCTTCTACTGTGTAACATAAAATAATTGCAGGGCGTCTCGGTCAGGCTGGGGCTGGCAGCATGGGTGGCGAAAGAAGTCCCCTAAGACAGATCAAAAGAGATCGAAGTTTATCGAATACACTGCAAAAGAGCAGCGAGCAGGACAGCAGAGGAGAGAAGGTCTGCCACGAGGCGGTGATGAGGGGCTATGGTGTTGGGGCGGAGAGAGGGAGTGTGGGGACAGATGGAATTTTCCCTTTTTTGGTAATCGCAGGAGCTCTGCCTGGCTGTCAGTAACACATTGGTCGATTAGGGTCTATGACTTAATGAGCCTGTTCGTATCAGCTCTGTGGTGGATGTGAACCCTTTTACCTTGCTCAAGTTTACAGTGCTCAAGCCTAAAAGTGGCCTCGACAATACTCAAGGATTAAGTCTTGAGGACAGGTTTGGGGATCATGGGGTCACCATAGAATCTGCCATCCTCAGGGCCTGAGGCTCCCATCCCCCGCCCCCTACCTGGCCTCACCCCAGGCCAGTTCCTGGGAGGAAGTAGCCTCCTTGAGCATCGGCTGCCCCTGTCAATCAATGACATGGCCTAGAATGCCCAGTACACTGATGAGAAGAGTGGAATGGGCGGTGGGGTGGACAGACCCGCAGGCAGACTGTTCTTGGCCCCCAGGGGCAACTGGCATGAATCCGCAACTGTGGTTTGAGGTCTAACCCAGGAGTTCACAGGATGCCAGAGGGGAGAGAGCCGGCAAGCAGGCAGTGCTCAGTGCCCGTGCCTCTCAGCCGGGACACCCCACCCTCGTTTTGCATTTCTTTCTTTTTTTTTTTTTTAAATGTTTGTTTATTTAGTTTTGAGAGAGAGAGAGAGAAAAAACACATGCACAAGCTGGGGAGGGGCAGAGAGAAAGAGAGAGACACAGAATCCAAAGCAGGCTCCAGGCTCAGAGCTGTCAGCACAGAGCCCGACACGGGACGCAAACTCATGAATTGTGAGATCATGACCTGAGCTGAAGTCAGATGCTTAACCAACTGAGCCACTCAGGACACCCCCCCCTTTTTTTTAACGTTTATTCGTTTTTGAGAGACAGAGCGGAGGTGGGGGTGAAGTCTTTTTTATTATATATATAGAGTATTGTGTTTTTCTTTTCTTTTTTTAAAGTTTATTTATTTTGAAAGAGAGAGGGCAGGGGAGGGGCAGAGGAGGGGCAGCACAGAGCCCGATGTGGGGCTCGAACTCATGAACTGTGAGATCATGTGAGCCAAAATCAAGAGCAGGACGCTTAACCGACTGAGCCCCCAGGTGCCCCTCCTTCCAGTCTGCCAAAGGCAAGCTTTCTGCCCCCTTATCTTCAGCAGCTCTTACCCCAATTCTTCGAGGATGCTCTCAGTAAATATTTATTAAATGAGCGAATACTAAATTTTATGTCAGTAAGCAATCAGACAGAGATGCAAAAAGAGGGGCGTCTGGGTGGCTCAGTCAGTTAAGTGTCAGACTCCAGCTCAGGTCATGATCTCACTGTTCGTGGGTTTGATCTCCAGGTCGGGCTCTGTGCTGACAGCTCTGAGCCCGGAGCCTGCTTCGGATTCTCTGTCTCCCTCTCTCTCTGCCCTACCCCTGCTTGCGCTCTGCCTCTCTCTGTCTCTCAAAAATGAATAAACGCTAAAAATTTTTTTTAATTAAAAAAAGAAGACTGGAAGGAAGAGGTTGTGCACAAAACCAGTGGGATCTTATCCAAGTTCTGAAATCTACAGTATCTGTGACAAACTGTCACCTAACTTTTCCGATTTCTGGTTTGCTTGCCTGAAAAACTGGGATGAGACTCATAGGTTGCTGGTGACAGACTGACTACACAGATGGACGATGGCCAGACCATCCATAAAAATAGAACTGTGTGACCCACAATCGGCAGCAAGCAGCTCCAGTGTCCAATCGTGATTTGTAGGACCCGGCCCAGGGAGCCAGCCTGTTAGCCGTGAGTCAGGCGGGCAGGGAATCAGACCACTATCTCTAGCAACTGCTCCCAGAAGCCAAACGACAACCCTGTAACAATCGCCCCCAAATGGCCTGGATGTGATTAATGAGTGACGGCTTCCCTGATTCTTTTCCCTGCGTAGGACCAAGCAGAGCAAACCAAATCGACACCCAATCCCTCAATCACATAGGATGCCTTGTGCCTAGCCGAGCCTCCCTGCAGCTTCCCTGGACACTAACTTCCCACCAAGTCACAGCTGAGGTCTTCTGCTTATTCGACTATAAGCTTTCCCACTCCCTGTCCACCTTGGGTCCCGGTCAAATCTGGGCGATGGTGGCTGACTTCCTCAACAGATGGCCTTTGCTTGTTCTCCTGTGGGCTGGCTTTCATTTATTCCCATTCTGGGGTCAAAGAAGTTAGGGGAGGGGCGCCAGGGTGGCTCAGTGGGGTAAGTATCCGATTTTTGATTTCGGCTCAGGGCATGATCTCACGGTTTGTGAGTTCAGCTCCAAGTCGGGCTCTGTGTCTGCCTGGAATTCTCTCCCTTTCCCTCTCTCTCTACCCCTCACCCCCCTTAAAATAAACACTTAAAAAAAAAGAAGAAGTTAGGGGATATGGGAGTTGGTTAATTGTCCAGAACTCTAGAAATGTGAGGTGGAAAGACTCCAGGTCGAAAGGTTCCCAGCTAGAACCAGAGGTATTCAGAGAAGGGTAGCAGCTGGAGCCTCTAGACCTTGACCATCTGAACTTGCTCCAGGCCATTGATCTGAGCTCTGAGGTGGGCGGTATTTGGGGGCCAGCCTTCTCCAGGCCTGTTCTCCTCACATGCAGCCACATAAGTGCTGTGAGGACAGTCCCAGTGTCCTTGGCACCAGAAGAGCCAGCTGTGGCAAAATGAGGAAGCAAGAAATGAGGGGGGCCAGGCCAGGCTACATGGGCACGTGGCTTTCTGCGCCCATCCCCCGGCTGTCCTTTCCCTTCAGATGACCTCTGGGGACATTTCAGCGCCTGAGTGCCTGGAGCATGATCAGTAGGGAAGGGAGAGCTGAAGCCCCCAGTTTGGGCGGTGATGGACACCGACCCGTGATGGGAGGGTCGTCTAGGGGGTTATGTCATGACACAGGAGGAACGGGTCCTTTTCTCTCTCCGTGTACAGCTCCTTCCACAACCTTCTCTCTCCCCAGGGGCCACAGAGGGGGTGAGCGTTCCCTCCCTCTGTCCCGAGGCCCCCTCCAAACTCAGCAGATCCTGTAGAAGCATCATCTATCTGTCTCCTCCCCCACCTCCCCCCGCCGACCTCTCACCTTCTCCCGCCTAGACTATCTCACTGGTCTAAAAGGTTTCTTTCCAGCTTCATGAGTCAATCCATTCTCCCTCTGTACAACACAGTCCCCAGAACCCCCTTCAGAAGCTCAGCCAGCCAGGAGCGCCTGGGTGGCTTAGTCGGTTAAGCGTCCGACTTTCACTTAGGTCATGATCTTGCCGTTCGTGGGTTCGGGCCCCCCGTCAGGCTCTGTGCTGACTGCCAGCTCAGAGCCTGGAGCCTGTTTCAGTCTGTGACTCCCTCTCTCTCTGACCCTCCCCTGCTCACGTTGTCTCTCTCTCTCTCCTAGAAATAAATAAAAAAAATATTAAAAAAAAAAAAGAAGCTCAGCCAGCCATACAGAGAGGCCTTTCCAACTTTACACCCAACTACTTCCTCTTCGGTCTGCCGAATGCCAGACGATGCTCACTGACCCTCTTGCTTGTCCCCACCCGCAACCCAGCCGGGTGGGTGCCCAGATCGCAAGACGCACCCTGGCACAGATATGCGGTTCCCAGGCCCCAGGGCCATTTCAGCGGGTAGTTGAAGGAGCTCTCCCAGCAGCCCCGCCCCACCGATCCCAGCTCTGTTCCCCAACAATCGTCCCACGTCACTCTGTCCTCCTCCCACAGAAAAGGCCCCACCAGGGCCTCGAACGCCCTCCACGAGACCACAGCCTTCCATTCCAAACCAACTTACACGTCCCTGCCCCCCTCGACCAGAGAACCCTCTCCCCTTCCACCCTCCCATCCCCACAGCTCCCAGCTTCCGAGGGGTGCTGCTGCGAATCAGCGGGCTGTAGTGCCAGGGCATCAGGGGCATTCCTAGCTCTGCCTGCTGCATATACATCCAGGCGAGTCCGGGAAGGAAACACCACAGACCAGTTAACTCTTTCACCTCCAGCAGCCATGAGAGGGCAGGCATGCGGCGGTGCCCAAAGAGCCTCTGCCCAGGGTTAGCTGGAGGGCAGGAGGGTGTCCCCTCACAGCAGGCCAGAGGGATGGGGTCTTGGGGTCAGGGTCCAGGGGGGCCTAGAGGAAGGGGACCACCGGTACCTTCCCCGCCCCTCCATGCTCCTGCCGGGAAGGAGGAAAAGGAAGGCAGGTGGGGGCTCCCTTGCTCAAATCTCATGGTGGCCTGGGGCTTAAGTCAGGCCCTAACCCACTCAGCACTCCTTTTACAGAGAAGGCGAGGGAGGGCATGGGAGGAGGCCCACCTTCCCCCAGGCACGGGGTTAGGGGGTCCCCTTTCTAGGCTCCTTGAACAGAGATGTAGAGGCCTGGGAGCAGCCTCAGACAGGAGGCAGCGGGAGTCCCACAGGAAGCTGGCCCTTCTTCCCTAAATGGTGGGCAAACAGCCCAGCATGGCACCCTCAGCCTAGGTCTGCCTTCCTGCCTGCCCCGAGCCTCACCAGGCCATCCTAGCTAGGAACGGGGGTGGGGGCTGCGGGGGCTGCGGGCTGGCGAGGTCGGGGGAGTGGGGACTAAGGTGGGCCTGCAATAGACTCTCCCTCTTGCTTTGTGGCCAGAAAGAGGAACTCAGCAGCCGCTCTAGGGAAGGTTCTAGGCATGGTGGGAACCACCCTGGTCCCATCTCTGCTCATGACTCACGGCAGGCTTTCTCAGTCTCCGCCCTCCTCACCTCCCGGGCCCTTTCCCTCCAGCCTGTCATGTGGGGCCTCTGCCAAGGCTCAAACTCCCTTGGATGCCCAAAGAGCTGCCACAGCCAGGACCCGCTGGCCAGGGGGTGGGTCCAGGTGGACAAGGGGGAGGGGTGAGTGGGACCCCACTGATCAAGGCCCTGGGGCTCTGAATTCAGGCAAGCTTCTCTGAATCTGAGGCCAGCGGGAGGGGCCGGCTGAACCCTGCCATGGAGGGTGGAGGGAGGAGGCCAATGAAAGGGCCCTTCACTCAGTGCCACGCACAGGAAACCATTCCAGCCTCCAGAATGATCTGAGAAAATTACAGTGACCTGTGGGCTGCCTGGGCTAACCAACCCCAGCGTGGCAGCTGGCGTGGCTTCAGGGTGGAGGAGAGTGACAAGGCGAACAGCTGACTCCTCCCACCCCACCACTGGGTGGCTCTGGGCCCCAAGGCAGGCACGCTTTCCTTGCAGCATCTAGGATCTTCCCGTAAATCTGGCTTAAAGCCCTGCCTGAGGGTTTCTGGCCACCAGTCCTGCAGCGCCCCCTGCTGTCTGAGTCCATAGCGACAGGCAAAAGCAGGAGTTGTCCCCAAGACCCTCCCCAGAGCTCAAGCTTCACCCTTGACAAAGGGGGCCGGCATGGGGAAAGCCCCTATCCGCAAGACTCCCGTGTCACAGGCCATCCCTTGTCCCTTGTCTCTGCCAGCACATCTACAACCGGCTGACCAAAGGGCTCAATGCTTAATTCAGTAAGTCTTGCTCTCTGGGGGCCCCTTCCCCAGCTTGGTTGCCAAAAATAGCAGGTCCTCTAAGAAGCCTCTCTCCTTGTCCCCATCAAGCCCTTTCCCAATCCCCACCCCGGTCGGGGACAGCCATGCACCCCCTTTTACCCAGCCAGCGTGCCTTCTTTATTGGATAAAAAGAAAAAGGAGAAAGAGCGGGTGGTTGAGCCCCTCAAGGGGAAAGCTCCAGGGTGCCGGAAATAAAACAGCAGAGGC
Organism: Proteles cristata cristata; assembly: GCA_017311185.1. Taxonomy (NCBI): domain Eukaryota; kingdom Metazoa; phylum Chordata; class Mammalia; order Carnivora; family Hyaenidae; genus Proteles; species Proteles cristata. The sequence goes on along the minus strand of JAESUZ010001861.1, from coordinate 1,011,882 downwards.
TGCCAGGGGCTGGGGGAGTGATCCTGTCCTGGAAGCCCCGAGTGCTGACACCCACCCGGAGAACCCAGCAAGCGAGCAGGGAATGGTGGGCTGTGCTGGAAAGCTGTGCAAGCGTCTGAGCCCTGGACGAAGGATGGAAGAGCTCTGTTGGCCAAGGAAGTGACAAAGGGGACCCAGAAACCTGGGCAACAGCACATGTGCTCTCCTGCCTGAGAACAAAGGAAAAGGGAGGCAGGGGGATCATCTTAATCAGGAGTAGGAAACTAAGGAGAGCTTTTCTGAGCTAAAAGGTACTCTCAGGACGCCTGGGTGGCTCAGCTGAGGCTCCCACTTCCGCTGAGGTCATGATCTCACAGTCCGTAGGTTCGAGCCCTGCATCGGGCTGTGCTGACAGCTCAGAGCCTGGAGCCTGCTTCAGATTTTGCGTCTCCCTCTCTCTCTGTCCCTCCCCCACTCACACACTCTCTCTCTCAAAAGTAAATAAACATTAAAAAAAAAGTGCACTGAGCGTGGAATTGAAACGGTCTATAGCTGACTCTGGGAAACGAAGATATTTCAGCAGATGGCTTGGCGAAGAAGAGAAGGAGGGAAATCACACCACTGCCATTTTGTTCTCCTACCAGGAGCCAGTGAGAGTTTATAATAAAGATGCACGAAGGGAGCCGTGAGACCAGTCAGTAGTCATAATAATACTTTCCATTTACATTTCAGCGATGAGATCGCCTTGTTAAAGGTTACAAACATGGTTAAAAGAGTGTTGCCTAATAATACATCTTATTCAGAAAATATGACAGTGGCTCCCGAATCTGGTCAGTGCAGGACCCAGAAGCCATGTGACGCAAAGCATCCCTGAAGCTGCCCTTCCCTTAATCGGCTGTACCGAAAGCCACTAGGAGGAATAGAACAAGTCCAGGAACTGGCAGACTTGCTCTGCCCCAGCGGAGGGCCCTGGGCTGCATCATTTAACCTCCCTCTGCTCCTGCTTCCTCAGTCCGTACGATGGTTACCACACTCAGGATATGGGCTTGATTGGAAAAACTGATGGTGTCCCCTCCTGTGGGTACACCTGAAATCGCATTAATATTAACACCCTGGCGGGGCTCCTGGGTGGCGCAGTCGGGTAAGTGTCCGACTTTGGCTCAGGTTCATGAGTTTGAGCCATGAGTCAGGCTCTGTGCTGACAGCTCAGAACCTGGAGCCTGCTTCGAATTCTGTGTCTTCCTCTCTCTGTGCCCGTCTCCTGCTCGGCCTCTCTCTCTTTCTCTCTCTCAAAATAAATGAACATTAAAAAAAAATATATTAACACCCTGGTTCCCGTGCCTTCAAGCCCCTACCTGTGCAAAGCTCCACCTGCCTGCCCAGAGCCTCCCCACCTGTTTCTGAAAGTCCCTGGTTTTCCCAGTGTTCAGGAAGAGGTGAGCGGGTCGGTCTTCTCGAGGACAGCCCACCAGCCGGTAGGGAGAGCATCGTGTTCTTGGGTCTCGCCTCGGCCACCGTAGCCGTCCATATGAGAATGCTCTTTTCTGATACTGGGCGGCTTGCTCCTGGGTTTCTTACAGACTGGGAAGAAGGTCGCTTCTCCGCGGTGTTCCACTTGGTTTTGCATCAAAAAGCCACCTTTTTCTCCTTCTGTAGAGCAGACTTGGCCTCTCCAGTGGGCTGGGGAGGTATCGTCTTGTCCTTCGGAGCTGGCTCTTCCTTGAAGTACCTGCACTTGCACCCGTTCCTCCTTAAGCAAGGCAGGTCTGTGCATGTAGGGGGAGCCCTCTGTGCCCCACCCACACCCAGGGTCAGCCTGGACCATGCTGTGCCAGCAGTGGTGGGGCTTGCGGGTCCCCCTTCATTTCTCTGAACTCACGGGACCAGATGTGTCCCAGGATTTGGAACTTTTCAGAACAGAGAAAGGTCATGTGTGGCCTCTCCTCTGCATTGGGTGTAACCACACCCCAGAGGGTCTGCAGGGAACCCCAGCACCAATAGCCCGTCGTCCTGCGTCAGGTCGGGTTTTGCCACAAAATGTGTCTGTGGCGAACTCAAGAGTTCTTTAGAATTATGGAGAGGGGGGCTCTTGGGTGGCTCGGCTGGTGAAGCGTCCAACTTCAGCTCAGTCACAGTTCATGACTTTAAGCCCCGCGTCGGGCTCTGTGCTGACAGCTCAGAGCCTGGAGCCTGCCTTGGATTCTGTGTCTCCCTCTCTCTCTGTCCCTCCCTCACTTGTGCTCTCTTTCTCTCTCTCAAAAATAAATAAATAAACTTAAAAAATAGAATTATGGATCAAGTTTGTAATTATGGATAAAGGATGGAGGGGCTGCTTTTTTCCCCTTTGGATGTGACTGAGAGTCCCTTACTGGACACCTGTTCTGGGGAGAAGAGGAAAGGGGGGAAACCTGAGCACTTATTCTGCACTGATGGTGTGCATTTCTGGCTCTTGGCCAGACCATCCCACTAAGAGGTTAGGTGCTGGTGGGCCCCCTGCCTGGACCTCCCATTCAGGGGAAAGTTCAGCTCCGCCAGACTGACTTGTAAAGCAGAAAGCAGCCGCTAATGTGTTTACCCAAAGCCCGAGCAGGTGGGAGGTCCATCTGCTAATCTCTCCCAGCTGCCTCTCCCAGCTGGGAGGGGCCAGGCAGAGCCCTAGGCACCCAATCCGCTGGGCCACCTCCTCCCTCCCCGTGGTGGAGAAAGAGGCTTTCCTGCAAGTGGAATGAGCTAGGTCCTCCCTTCCCATCCCCCTGCCCAGGGCTGAGGGGGAACTTCCTTTCTCAGCAGCAACAATGAAAACCCTAGGGCTATTCTGGGCCCCTCAACCTTTCCTGGCTCCAGGGCAGGGAGTTAAGTGGAATCCCACCAGGATGCTTGAGACTCAAGGGGTTCTGTCGCCCCAGGGCTGGACATCTAATCTGCTTTAAGATCACCCCCTTTCCCAAGCAAAACATTTGGTTTCCCCAGCCAGAATACACTGGAATCCTACAGATAACTTCCTTTCACCCTGGCCACTGGAAGCCAGAGAGGTGATTGACTCAGGGAGGGAGATGTAGGTTCTGAGGAAGGGGGGAGGGGGTGATTGTAGCTGGAAATAATTCATACTTGTCTGTCCATCCGTCCATCCATCCATCTTGACTTTCATTCATTCATTCATTCAATCAATGTTAATCTAGCCTTCATAACGTGCCAGGTGAAATGTGCCTCACAAAGGAATGCCTTGGCAGCTGACACTATCAGCCTGTGACTGGCAAAGCCCTCTCCTTGTCCCAGAAAGTGGGAGTTGCTGGTTAGCTAATGGGAAAGTTGGAAAAATTGTACCCCCCTACACCTGGGGAGCCGCCCCCACAGGAAGGAGCCTTTCCCTGGCCCCTAGATTGCAAAGTAGGGGGTTGATAAAGTTTTGTGGACACACCACGAAGGCAGCAGTTTATCTGGCCCTGAGCCACGCCCAAGCACCCTGGCTGGGTCCCTCCTCTACAATCCTGCCCCTTTGGGAAGTCCTGGGGGCTTTAACACAGGGTCCACCACCATGCCCTCTGGCCGTGACCCCAGGATGCAGGGCAGGTGGGCATCATGGAAGACTTCTCGGACGGTGGCCCGGAAAGTCTTGCTGACAAAGCAGTAGAGGCTGAAGTTGACTGCTGTGTTGAGCATGGCCGCCATGTTGGCCACGTCCAAGGCCAGGTGGACCCTCCAGTCCCGGTGGACAGGGGCCACATACAGGTGGTAGAGCATGACAAAGATCCGGGGTGCCCAAAGGAGGGTGAAGAGCGTGGTGACGCCCAGGAGGATGGCTGTACCCTTGCCCACCCGGGGCCTCAGCCCACTCTGGCTCCTCCGCCGCAGCCGGCAGATGATGGCCGAGTTGGTGACCAGGAAAATGCCGCAAGGGATGAAGTAGACAATGAGGCAGTGAGCCCACTTGAGGGCCTCATCCAGCACGCTGGGGGGTTCCGCGTCCTTCCACACATCCAGCCACCAGTAGAAGGGGATGCCAGTCAGCAGGGCAGCACCGAGGACAGCGACGATGGCCCGGCGGGTCCTGCCTGGGGAGGAGGCGGCCCGGTGGTGCAGGGGATGGCACAGGGCACTGTACCGGTCGACTGTGAGCAGGACAGCAATCCAGACGGAGGCATGGTTGGCAGCAAACTCCAGGATGTTAGCCGTGCGCACCACAGCCCGGGGCACCTCCCGGGCCAGCACGGCGCCCTGCAGGAGGAAACCCACGAACACGATGACCACCTGGGTGACGATATCCGAGGCTGTGAGCGCCAGAAGGTAGTAGTAGGAAGGCTTCCTGGTCCTGGCGGCCAGCCGGGCCAGGGCCACTGTGGTCAGGAGGTTGACTGATGGCGACAGAAGTCACAGGGGGCAGAGGGAGGAGGTGTTAGAAGGAAGGGCTACTCAGACCGTGTTTCCAAGGTGTTACCATCTCCCTTTCTGCTGCCTGCCTGCCCTGCCTTCTTTTTTCCTCTTTCCAGGCTCATCTTAAAATTCACTTTAGGGCACCTGGGTGGCTTAGTCGGTTAAGTGACCGACTCTTGACCTTGGCTCAGGTTATGATCTCATGGTTTGTGAGTTCAAGCCCCACATGGGGCTCTGTGCTATTAGCAGAGTTGGCCTGGGATTCTCTCTCTCTCCCTCTCTCTCTCTAAAAATACATAAACTAAAAAAACAAAACAAAACAAAACAAAACCAACACCTCACTTTATCAGAGAGGCTAACCAGATTAGCCCTGCCCTATCCATCCATACACCACTGGCCATTGACTTTGCCCCAGGGCAAGGCCTCTGCCTTACACATGGGCAGGGGTGGGTAATTCCCCAAGGCCGAGACTTCCTGTTCTTTCCTACATACACTTCCCCATCTGCCCCCAGCTCTGCTGCTCTCAGAAACAGTGGAAGGTACGGGAAGCTTTCAACCAAGCTGAGAGCAGTCCTATGTGAACTTAGTCATCTACAACATTGCCCGCTGGTGGGTGGAGAAAGGGGCTTCTGTTCTGGTGAGACCTTGGCTTTAGCCATTGAGCACCCCAAATCCTGGCCCCTCACTTTTACTCCCCGCTATGCTTTGCTCTCCAGTGACCCAGATCACCATATAAAGTCAAAGGGTGTCCTGAGAGTCTATAATCCTGGGTCTCAGGGGTCAGTATAGAGGTTGGGTACTCATCGAAGGAGAGCCCCCATTTGGGCCCACCCCCAACTTCCAGACCCCAGCTTCCCACTCACCAGGTAGCCCCAGGCCCAGCAGGATGCTGTAGTAGATGACAGGGATAACACCAGCCACACACGGGGACCTCTCCGGAATTTCCGGCCAATGGCCTTCCAACTCCTGGCTTGGCTCACTGCCATTGGCTGTGGGAAGCAGGGTGGTTCGGGGCTGGCCAGCTAGGGAGGGTGGAAGGATACGGTCAGAGCTTTAGATTTTTCTCTGCAGCCTGACCCTGACCCTGAGATCTTTATTCACCCCTACTCTGTGCAGACACCCTGGTCAGGTCCAGCCAAATGGCAGTCCCAATTGCCAGGCACCCCCCTCCCCACCCCTCCGTGGCCTGGCCCCTTCGTTAAAGGGAAGAGTTCTCCATGGCATTTCTTGTTCCCATGGACGCTATTTCTCGATTGCATTGCCCGAAGTGCATCTTCTGCCTGGAAGGCAGGGCCCCGGAACGGGCTGTGCAGCACAGAAGGGTGGGGGTGGGGCACCTTTTGAAAGCAGGTTCCTGGGCCTTGCTCCTGGTGGTCTGAGCCAGGGGGCTGGGAGCGGAGCTTGGGCAGCTGTGTTTCTGGTGAGCACCCTGGGTGATTCTCACTGACAATGACTCAACAGCTCCCCCCGTCCCCCCAAGGAGTGACATTACTGGAAGGAGCAGCCCCCATCACAGGTTGGCACTATTGGAGCTGGGGTGGCCCTGGTTTTCAGATGGGGAAACTGAGTCCAGAAGAGTAAAGCGACCACATACTCTGGTCCTTGCTCTCCTCAGCCCACACTTTAGGTCTTTAGGTTTCAGGGTCCAGCTTTTGATTTCCTGTGAAGGCACCCCTCTAGTGTTCCCCCCCTCCCCTCTCACTACCCATCCCCTCCAGCTAAACCTAGTTTCCCGGCCCACCGCTCAGCTCACTCGGGATCAGTTTCAAGCTGCTAGATTCCTCACCTGTTTCTCACCTGCCGGCCACTGTCCTCTCCCTTCCCACCCCCGTTCTGGATACTTTACCTGCCTCTCGGCCCTCAAGCGTCATGCTCCTGGGTCCTGAGTCCTAGGTCACCTCATGGATTTTCAGGGGCCCCCCGGCAGCTTCCGGCATCGCCTGCTCTCCAAGAGATGGTTTGCCCCACGATTCTTCCCGTGGCACTGAGACCGAGCTGGTCAATACAGAGAGGTGGGGTGGTGGGGGAAGGGAGGAGGAGGAGGAAGGAAAGGGTGGGGCTGAGGCTCCAGGGGGGAAGGGCATGAGCCTATACAGTGGATGCCTATGGGAGCAAACCGGGATCCCTGAGGTGCAGGCAGGGAAGGGGTCAGGCTGGGAGGGAGGCCTTGTGGCGGGGGCCGGATTGGGACTCCAGATAGGCTGCTCATGCTCCAGGGCACTCTGGGGGCAGGACATTCACATGCTGGGGGTGAGGACTTCAGGGCAGAAGGAAGGATTCCACCTTCAAGGTGGGGACGGACGGGTACAGGGCAGGGAGGGGTGAGGCCACCATGGGCAGGGCCCAGATCTAGAGTGCAAGGCCCGTTTGAAGGAGTGAGTCCAGCAGCGACAAGCAGGCAGTGGGACGAGGAGGAGGCCATCTGGGGGCCACCGGCCTGGAAGGTCGGCAGGAAGACGTGTGCAGCGGTGGCAGTGACCTCCAGGGGAACCCAGACCCAGCGCCCCCCGCAAGCTGTTGTTTTCCCGGCCTTGGTGAAACAGACCATCCTCCCGCCGCCACCCCCGCCCCAGGATTGGCAAATAAACACCAGCAGGTGCAGAGAGCACTCTGGAGAGGCTGGAATCTGTACCCACAGGCTCCCCTACCCCCTTGGGGAAGTGACTAGTGCAGCCCCAGAGGAGCCGAGGCCAAGCCAGGCATCACTGCCCATGCCCGCCTCTGGGAATGGAGCGGTGCTGGCTCCCTAGGGCAGCTCCCGCATCTGGGGCTGAGGCGACCTGGACCCTCATCCCCCACCCCCTTCCACCTCCACACCCACTCTGGGCCATCACAGAAGACTTGCTGCCCCCTGGTGGCCGTGTCCTGACCCTGCAGGCCTCCCGAGAGTCCAAGGGCTTGGCCAGGTCCTCTGAGTGGGGCACAGCAGGATCAGAGCATGCGCTACCCACTCAGGGGCCCAGCCCGTGTCCCGGCCTCCAGCCCCAGAGAGTGCAAGAAGCACAGATAATTCCCCAACCCACCACCTCCCTGCACCACGAGGCTGTGGGTGAACAAATAGCCGCTTACAGTCCGTTGAAAAGACCAACATGTGAGGGCCTCCGGCAATATTTCCTGAGCATTGACTCTTCTTTTATTTTTATTTTTTAATGTTTATTTATTTTCGAGAAAGAGACAGAGCGTGAGGAGGGGAGGGGCAGAGAGAGAGGGAGACACAGAATGTGAAGCAGGCTCCAGGCTCTGAGCTGTCAGCACAGAGCCCGACGCAGGGCTAGAACCCACGAACCGTGAGATCATGACCTGAGCCGAAGTCAGATGCTTAACCGACTGAGCCCCCCAGGCGACCTTGAGCGCTTACTCTTGTCCCTACACTCTTCCCCCTCATGGCAGCCCCCAGGCTACCGCTGGTGACCTCCATTTCACACAAGAGGGGTCTGAGGCTCAGAGAAGTTAGGCAACCAGGCTAGGACCACAGAGCCACTAGGTGGTGGTTGGAATTTGAACTCGGGTCTGTTCCTCCCCCAGAGCTGTTCACCTGTCACTCCCTCACAGAGAAGAATAGGCGCTTGGGCAGGAAAGAGGCCTCTGTGAGCTCAGGCTGGATGGAGAGGAGGATGCGGTTCAGACAGGGAAGGGCATTGCAGTTCAGGGAACAGCGAGGAAGCGGGTACTGGGGCAGGAAAGCAGTATGTCAACATGACAGCAGAGCCTGGCTTCCGGGAAGCTTCCAGTAGCTTTAGAGAAAGATTCTTTCTTGTTTATTATTAGTGTTCCCCTCTGAGCACACAGGTGGGGGTGGGGGTGGGGGGGGTGGGCTGGAACCTATACTGATCCCGTGCTCCCGAGTCTAAGTTGGAGGCTCCCTAGCTCCGGAAGGGAGATGTTACAGATGGAAGGAAGTCTGTACTCTCGATACAGCTGGGTCTGGGCGCCCATCCCCCCAGGGCTGGGTAATACTCCCATCCAGTGTCTGATCACCCACTCTGCAGCTTCAGAAAAATCATCGTGCCTCAAGCTTGCAAGAGTTTTCCGTTGCTTTTACAGCACTAGAGATTCCTTGCAACAGGGAGCATTTCTGTCTGGAACAGCTTCCCAGAAAAGACGTCATAGGGTCATGGGGGGAAAAATCAAGCAGAAAAGCGGCACTGGAATCCTGGCTGGCCGTGAAATCTCAGGCAAGTCACTTAGGTTATAAACACTCTTTGTCTCAGGCAGGAAGTAGCACTTGTCTGGGAATTGTTGTAGCCTGTGAGCTCATCAGATTTGCTCTCAAGGCATCACGGAGTTTCCAGATCCACAGAAACTCTGTGGAAAGAAAATGGAGTGTCCCAGATCCTCTACCTCGACGGCTGTGTGGGGCAAATGCCCTCTTTTTTCTCTCCTGCTCCCAGACTCTCACACGCTATGCACGTATATGCACACACACCACACATGAACACGCATGCAAACAGTCGAGCAAGTGTCAAGGCTAAGAAACTGAGAATAGAGGGTGCCTGTTTCAGGAAAGCAAATTTCTTTCTCCCTTCCTCCCTTCCTCCCTTCCTCCCTTCTTTCCTTCTTTCCTTCCTTCCTTCCTTCCTTCCTTCCTTCCTTCCTTCCTTCCTTCCTTCCTTCCTTCCTTCCCTCCCTCCTTTAAATTTTTTTCTCTTTGTCTCTGAGAGAGAGAGAGAGACAGAGACAGAGATAGAGACAGAGACAGAGCATGAGCAGGGGAGGGGCAAAAAAAGAGGGAGACAACAGAATCCAAAGCAGGCTCCAGGCTCTGAGCTGTCAGCACAGAGCTCGGCGCAGGGCTTGAACCCACAAACCATAAGATCATGACCTGAGCCGAAGCCAGACGCCACCCAGGTGCCCCTGGAAAGCCAGTTTCTAAATCATTCGAGGAGGTTTAGGAACAAAGAAGTCAGAATTGTAGGAGGTGGGGCCTCTCAGAGGTGGGGGGGCGGGGCAGAGGTGACCCTTCTGAGTGTTCTTGGTAATCTGGGGCCTCCCGATCCCTGTACCCTTGAAATGGCATCCATCTAACTCTGAGAGATAAATCTTAGCTTGGAGTGTGCATGACAATGACCCAGCATGCTTAGCAAATACAGGTGTCCTGACTTCTGCGTAGAGCATGGGAGATTCCCACGAAGGTTGGCTGTGCTACTTGAAAGACACATGCAGCCTCGGTGAGTCTGCAGTTAAGAAACGTGTTTCTGGAAAGCCGGTTTTCTGTGTAAGTTGGGTTCTCTTACCATCAGTAACATTCCTGCCAAAAAGCCCTGCGCGTGGACGCAGGCATGCTCTCAGAGGCCAGGACCCCACCACACTGAGGGTCTGTCTTGCTGGGCTGGGCTGGAGAGGTGGTGCGGTCCACAGGAAGGGCAGGCAGGCAGCCAGGGGATGGTGGATCTGGATGAGGGGAGCCAGGCGTGAAGGTCAGGGCAGCCGGGAGGGGTTTCCGCTGGGCTGCATGGCTCCATCTCTGCCAACCCGGAAGAGGCAGGTGCCAGCCCCAATTCTTGCTCTCTCTGCGGCGCTAGAGAGGGGGTGGAGCCTGTCAGAGTCTGTGTGCCAGCCCGGAGCAGAAATCAATGCATGGAGCTGGTGCCTGGGATCCAGACAGTGAGGGAGGGCAGGCTCCATCCCCAGGCAAGGATTCAGCCTTGGGGGAAACTGAGCTGGATCTATCCGGAGCCCCCCGCCCCCACTTTCAGTTCATCAACCCTGAAGGAGTCCCTCTTCGGAAGAGCTGGGCCTGGCCCCACTTGCTTCCCGAAAAGGTGAGGTCTCCAGAGGACACAGGACACACCCACTGTCCTTGAGTTCTAGACCCCACCCACCTCTCCCTCTTCCTTTGGATTTGGAAGAGCACTCCTGTACACCAACCCAACCGAGACTGCGATCTAGCTATCTGCCTCAGTTTCTCCCACAGCTGGGGTGGGATGCTGGGTCTGCCATGTGTCTCCTTGGAACTGTGGGAAGGGAAAAATTACATTTGGAAGTTAGACAGAAGCTAGTAAAAGAAGCCTCCCAAGAGACAGGAAGTACTCAGGGAAGGGGTAGACAGACAGATGTCCAACTCAGCATCTCCCGTCCCTATGCCCAGCTTTGTGCTGGCTGGGCAGGTGCGGGCTGTCTGCCGAGGGCCAGCCCTGCTCTGGACAGAGGGCCTCCCATGCAGTGGTGCTCAGTACAGGGTGCTTCTGCTCTGTGCCCAGCCCTGCCGTCTTAACTCACCTTGATCCTGGGGGACGGTGGTCACAGTCCCCAGGGGGCCTCTCTAAAGGCCCATCACCCTTCCCAGAGCATGCTGGGAGCAGGCTTCGACAAGGAACACGAAAGTGGTAGGAGTTTTCCCAAGGTCCCTATCTGACACCCTAGCCCTCCTCTGTGAAGAGCTAGCCCACCCCAAAATGGAAGAAGGGGAGGGGACGGGGGCCCAAGCAGCTTCTCTCTCCTCTTCCGGGGCCTTCCTTTGCAGCCCTCTCACCACGGTGCTTTAGCCAAGATGCTGCCAAGCGCTCTCCGTGCCAGGACGGAGATTGCGCCTGGGGATTGGGGGAGGGGACTGAGACCCTCTGGGCCAGCAGCTGCCAGAGGTCCTGGAGCCCCTTGGCTGCCCTTTGGAGAGCCTAAAACCTCCCAGGAGAGAAAGGACCAGCTCTGCTGGGTGGTAGAAGATGTGGGGGAGGGGGCCGGATCTGTCCCCCTCAGGCCCTCGGGCAGCACAATAGCCCCAGGCTGCCACTCTCTGGTTTAAGTGGTTGCCTGGGCAACAGCTGGGGCCAGTTTCCACCAATCCACGGCAGAGGCTGGGTGGGGGGAGGGAAGCTGGCCCGGAAGGGGGGGTGCCATCCCCTTGTGCTGAATCCTATATAAGGAGGAGGGATGTGAGCACAGTGGTCTGGGCTTCAAGCTCCCTCCAGTAAGCTCAGGGGCGGGGCACAAAGATGCTTCGGTTGGGCTATGCCAAGCTGGGGTCCTGGGCCAGCTTCTGGGCCATTCTGACCTTGGTGGGTCTGGCCACTCGAGCAGGTGAGTGGGCAGTGGGCAGTGGGCAATGGGTGGGGTGGAAGTGGAAGGCCGTTGGGCCCTAGCTGGGCCCTAGCTGCTCGAGGCCGAAGGGAGGCGGTGTCTAGCAGGCCAGGATGATTTGATCACTGCCGACTCTGTGGAGGAGGGAAAAGTGTAGGGTGGACTGACAGGGGTCTTATACTTTCCCAGACAAGTGGGCCCAGGCAGCAGCCAAGTATAATGCCATCAGCAGTCAAGTCCTTTAAAGTGACAGCTTGGGGAGGTGGGGCTGGGAAATTAATGGCCCATCCACCTCTCAGCCTCCCCTTCTCCCTCTGTCTCCCTTTCTCTGACACACAGATGCTCTGCTCTCCTGTGAGCCTTCTCTCCCATAGCCCACATGGACCACGGACCTGTGTGTGTGTGTGTGTGTGTGTGTGTGTGTCTGTGTGTGTGTCTGTGTGTCTGTGTGTGTGTTGGGGCGGGTGTTCATCTCCTGCTGTCAGACACCCACCTCGTCTCCCTCTGAGGCTCCTCACTCTGTTCTCTGCTTGGGGAAGCTGCTGCCTGCCTTTTCTGTCACTGGGTTTTCTGTAACCGAGTGCATGTCCCCATCTGACCCTCACAGCATCCCCAGAAACCCAGCAGAAGGGTCAGATGGGACCGTGAGAGTCCCTTTCCAGCCCCAGCTCGACCTCTGTATTTTCTCCGGTCCCCCACAAGCTACCTCCTGCAAGTGGACTTCAGTCTCAGAGGTCAGGACCCAAGAGGGCAGCTGGACCTGGAAAGATCTTCCCCTCCTGGCCACGGCCTCCTCCCGTGCTGCCCCTCCGGCCTAGTGCTCTGGTGCCCCGAGCCCTCCCTCTGCTCCCGGCACCCCGAGCCCATCCTTCTCAAGGCCCTTTGCAGGGCTGGTGCCAGCCTCTGGGCTGGCTCCTTCTGGTCACTTCTGCTGGGAGCCATCCCTGATTTCTGTACCTCAAGGATCCTTACTTACCCTGACTCCTACCACTTCCCTCACGTATCACAGTCCTTGACTAGAGTCCTTATTTGTGTATGTAATGCCCGTCTAATCAGCTGGTTTGTGCTTCCATCAGGAGGTGAGAGGGGTGGGGACGCAGTGGGTCCTCAACCCTTGCCTAGGGGCCTGGTATCATGGAGATCAGTTCTGGGCATTTTGTCCCACGCCGGTTCCCGGCCTCTCCTCGCCAGGAATCTACCCTCCTTGCAAGAGCATCATCTCAGGGTCTTCTCAGGGTCAGGTTCACAAGCTTCCTCGCCTACGATGCACTTGTGGGTACATACACGCATCCGAGCTCTGTGGGCGCAAACAGGTGTGCACACGGCCTCCCCAGGCCCTCCTGCCCTCTGCCCGTACCCAAGCACGCGCATCCCCAGCTGGTCCCTCTGCGCCCCTAGATTGAACCCCGGGCCCAGGTGCCTTCTCAGCTGTGCCATGTTCCTTCCTGCAGCTCAGAGAGCTGATGTCGGCGGGGAATTGACGGGCACCTCCATCAACCACTCCCAGCTTCTGCTCCAACGGCTGCAAGAGCTGCTGCGGCAGGGCAACGCCAGCGACGTGGTCCTTCGGGTGCAGGCCGCCGGTACCGACGAGGTCCGAATCTTCCACGTCCACCGCCTGCTGCTGGGCTTGCACAGTGAGCTGTTCCGGGAGCTGCTGAGTAACCAGAGTGAGGCGGTGCTTCAGGAGCCCAGGGACTGTGCTGCCGTCTTTGACAAGTTCATCAGGTGTGGAAGCACTGGGCGGGGGGGAGACTTCATCCCTTTCCAAGGCCCTGTCTTCTCGGCTCCCAGAGTCGCAGAAGCCCTGGCCCCTTGGAGGACACGATGTCCACCCATCCCCTGGAGGTCATCGGGATGGCAGTGCAACCGCCGCCTCCAGCCCTTCTCCCTCTGCCCTCTTGCGAAATGCAGTGTGACCGTGTGCCCTTGCCTGCAAGCTCTGTGCGGTTTGATGTCAATTACCAATGCCGGCAGAGTTGTTTCCAAACCTGGCCTTGGGAGCTTTTAAAAACTGCAGATTCCTGGACCCCACTCTGGATCATCGGCTCCAGGTCTGGGGTTGGGCCCAGCTATCATTTTTTGTTGTTGTTTTAAAGCCTCCATGTGGTTTTCATGTCTGGCCGAGGTTTGAAGCTCAGGGCCAGGGAGATAAGCCAGCTGTCTCTCCCATCTCCTGCTCCCTTCCGGTGCACTGCACAAGGGTGCCATTCACACTAGAGTCAGAGAAAGTAACTCTGCTTTAATAGTTTAGACAAGAGGGCTGCAGAATTCCAGGCGATAGGAACGGGGGTGACACAGAAGGGTTCCCACCACCCCCAATCCCATAAAGCCCTCTGCGGATAGCTGATTGGCTAGAATTCAGTCACATGGCCATGCCCACTGGAAGGGGAGCTGAGAAACCATCTTTTATTCCCAGAAGCAAACATGTGGAGCTAAAATGCAGCAGAAAGAAGAGACGTGGGTGTTGGTGAGGCATTCAGCAGTTGTCACCACACCCCTCCCGTCCCCCCAGAGCGCATGCCAGCGGGGACCTGGCCGGAAGGGTGGGCAGGGGGCATGGGAACCACAGGGACAGGGAGTGAGCAAGACCGACGACAGGAAAGATGCAGTGAGAAAGAGGACCTTGCAAGCAAAGGGGGAGGGTAGAGGGAATTAACCTGTGTTGATGGCCTTCCCTGCAGCAAGTCCCTGTTCCTTCCCCCCAAAGCTGTCACAGCGGACCTGTTACCCGCATTCCTAGCTGATCAGCATAAGGTTCAATAAAGTTAAATGACTTCCCCACTTGCGAATAGGGTATGGCTCTGAACCCAGCTTGTAAACCCCACAGTGGCAGGAGCCTCGTCTGTAGTGCAGCACAGAGCTGGGCCCCTGATAGATGCTTCATAACTACATGCTATTTCCACGTCCCCCGAGAAATGGAAAGAAATGGAAGCACGATGGGCGAGGAGGGTCCTTGAGAGAAAGACAGGAAGCCTCAGGGTCCACTGCTCTGCTTGCACCCTGACCACACTGCCTCCACCCAAGGCGGGGTCCCCTTTGGGGTGTGTGTGTGTGCGTGCGCGCGCGCGCGCGCGCGTGTGTGGCAGAGCCAGCCCTGCCCTGACCCTGCGGCATCTCTGCGCCTCTCTCGCAGGTACCTCTACTGCGGCGAGCTGACCGTGCTGCTGGCGCAGGCCATACCCCTGCACAGGCTGGCCACCAAGTACGGCGTGGCGTCCCTGCAGCGCGGCGTGGCCGACTACATGCGCGCGCACCTGGCGGGCGGCGCGGGCCCGGCGGTGGGCTGGTACCACTACGCGGTGAGCACCGGGGACGAGGCCCTGCGGCAGAGCTGCCTGCAGTTCCTGGCCTGGAACCTGTCGGCCGTGGCGGGGAGCGCAGAGTGGGGCGCCGTGAGCCCTGAGCTGCTGGCGCAGCTGCTGCCGCGCTCGGACCTGGTGCTGCAGGACGAGCTGGAGCTGTTCCACGCGCTGGAGACGTGGCTGGGCCGCGCCCGGCCGCCCCCCGCCGTGGCCGAGCGCGCGCTGCGGGCCATCCGCTACCCCATGATCCCGCCGGCGCAGCTGTTCCAGCTGCAGGCGCGCTCGGCCGCCCTGGCGCGCCACGGCGACGCGGTGGCCGACCTCCTGCTGCAGGCCTATCAGTTCCACGCCGCCTCGCCGCTGCACTTCGCCAAGTTCTTCGACGTCAACGGCAGCGCCTTCCTGCCCCGCAACTACCTCGCGCCCGCCTGGGGCGCCCCGTGGGTCATCAACAACCCGGCCCGCGACGACCGCAGCACCAGCTTCCAGACGCAACTGGGCCCCAGCGGCCACGACGCGGGCCGCCGGGTCACGTGGAACGTGCTCTTCTCGCCGCGCTGGCTGCCCGTCAGCCTGCGGCCCGTCTACGCCGACGCCGCGGGCACCGCGCTGCCCGCCGCTAGGCCGGAGGACGGCCGGCCGCGCCTGGTGGTCACGCCGGCCAGCAGCGGCGGCGACGCGGCGGGGGTGAGCTTCCAGAAGACCGTGCTGGTGGGGGCGCGCCAGCACGGCCGCCTGCTGGTGCGCCACGTCTACAGTTTCCACCAGAGCAGCGAGGAGGCGGGCGACTTCCTGGCGCACGCAGACCTGCAGCGCCGCAACTCCGAGTACCTGGTGGAGAACGCCCTGCATCTGCACCTCATCGTCAAGCCGGTCTACCACACCCTCATCCGGACCCCCAAGTAGCCGAGGGGGCCGGGCCGGGGCTGCCTCTGGAGCCGGGAAATAGAAGCCTGGCATTGATGGCCTTCCGGGTCTGGGAGGCGAGCGGCGAATGGAGGCGCCTACATTGGGCCCCGGGGCGCAGGTGCTGGTGGCCTTGGAGCTGAGGTGGAGTCCGGGCGAGGGGTGGCAGAGCAGGTGCCTGGTTTCCGGAATGGATTTCACAGCTGCCTTGAAGGCGGTGCTCTTGGTTGAATAAACCGATGCTCAGCGAGCCAAAGGGATCATTGAACTACCCAGCTCCCGGGTAAAAACAGCGCCAGGAGGGTTCCACAGGTGTGGGTTCTTCAAGAGGCTTAGCTGGGCGGTTTCTGAGCCCTGACTTCCAGGGGGCACCTCCCTCCCGTCAGTTTGGGTAATTAGGCTCTGTAAGGTCTGGTTCATGCCAAGTCTCTGATCTCTCCTGGGAAAGACCCTGGGCAGGGGTGAAGGCTGGGGGGAGGGGGGCACAAATGGACTCTGCTAGCCCCACCCTTCCTGGGGCGGGTGTAGAGAAAAACTTTCAACCAGGTATTTGTAAGCTGATGCAGTGTAACCGGCCAGATGGAGATGGGGTGCTGAGGAGGGAGGAGGGGGGAGTTGGGTTGCCTCTTAGTCACGAGCACCCCACATTCCAGGCAAGGTCTGGATTCCAGCACAACCATCAAGACCCAAATGGGGTTTTATTGGTACTCTGCCGAGTAACAGCCCCAGATTCCCGCCTCTGCCCCAACCATCCAGGAGGGCCCTGCCCCGCTCACAGCTCCCTTCACCTCCCGGCCCTTCCGTGTCCAGGGCCGAGTCTGGCCGCAGGTTTCTGCAGGGTTTTGGCAACAGGTTCTATTCAGGGAGGGGAGGCCAGGAAGTCTGTCATCCTGGCCGTGTCTCCTGGGCTCACCTCCCTTCCCCAGTGGTACTGAAAGCATGGGGGGGTTGGGTGGGCACCCTCATAATTCCTGGGCCTCGGGAGCCCCAGCCTCCTGAGCTCCTGCTCGCAGGTCACCCCCATCTGCCCCAGCTTCCATCTCCTCCGTTCCGTTGCATTCCATCCAGTCTCGGGGGCAGGAGGGCTGGTTCCAGGCAGGGCCCCTCAGGTATGCGGGAAGCGTCCGTCTTTGCCATGGGTGCTTGCGCCGTGAGGCAGGCGGGGCCCACGGGCAGCCCGTCGGGAAATGCCAGCTGGGTTGGAGGGGACAGTGAGTGGTGAGGAGTCCCCTGGGCCTGCAACGGGGGGGCGGGGGGGGCAGGAGCAGGTAGTTAGGAATTCCTCCCACCCCCTGTCCAGTCATCCAGTGGCCTTGAACTCCTCAGGGGCCCAACCCCAAGATGCCAGTCCCACAGATATTCTGGGAGAACCCTGTTTCCGACACTGGGCAGCCATACGTACAGGGAAATCAACAACCCTCCTTCCTGGGCTGGCCCAGGGCTCCCCTTCCCCATCCCTGCCTCGTGGGTACTGACCCGTGCTCTGGCTCAGAGGGAGTTTGACCTTGGCCAAAGGCAGCGTCACCTTTCCCAGATGCCGGATACCAGGTGCTGGGTGTCTGCACCCGGGCACCTTGTGGTCCGAGACGTTCTCTGTGGGACGGGGCCCCAGGAGGTGTGTCTTGGGGCGGGAGAGCTGTGGGGGTGGGAGAACAGTGAGGTGAGTCGGAGCTGTATGGTTTCTGCTACAGGGGTCTGCCCCGTATGGCAGCCCTATACATCCCCACGCCAGCCCGGAGGTCAGAGGCACGGAGGGTGGTGCTGGAGGTGCCCTGCGGCCTCCGGAGGGATCCAGGCTCTCATCTACAAGGGGTGCAGACACCCCACGCCCTGTCTTTCGCCTCACCCCTTGTCCCGTGACCTCAAACGACCGCGACCTCCGCTTCCTCTTCTTGGCCTCCAGGGACTCCTCCCGCTTCTTGCCCAGGCTTTTCTTCTGGCCACGCGTCCAGGGCCCGAGGCCGTCGCCGACGGGCCCTACTGCCTGGGATGGGGCCTCGCCTGTGCTGCTGGACAGGTTGTCCTCACTGGCAGCATGATGCAGCGTGGGGCTGGGTGGCCGCTTGCAGGCCAGCGGGCCGGGTGGCTGCGAATCGTCAGCCTCACTCAGCGAGTGCAGAGACAGGCTGCTGCGCTGCATCGCAGGTGCCAGCAGGTGGCGCCCCTCGGCGCCCAAAGCCCGCGAGCGCCTTTTGGCCGCCTTCACGGAGATGCACTTGGTGCCTGTCAGTATCTCCTTCTTCTCTGGGGGGTGGGGTGGGGGTGGGGGGAGAATCCAACCTGGGGTCAGGACCACATATTCCTCCCCCTCCCTCACCCCCCATGCCCCTCTGCCAAGGTGGGAATGTAGAGCCAGGACAGCTGTCCTCCTTGCTTGCTGTTTAGGAAAACTGGGACAAGTTTCCGAACCTTACTTTCATCTGTAAAGTGGCGATGGTGACATTAACCCCACAGGGTTACGTGAGGATTAAGTGAGAAGATGGGCTTGGCCATCTATATTTGCTATTATAGTTATTACTGGTGGGAAGTGGGGGACATGATCCTAAGTGCCATGTGCTCCCTATTCTAACTTCTGATTGTGTGGTCAGCTCTCTGTGTGTCCTGGAGTTGGTGGATAACCCTTCTGGGCATTGGTGCCTCTATAGAATGGGTAGCACCAAAGTTCAGATGATGCCAGGCTCAGGCGGACAGGGCTGGCAGGGGGCACACCTTTGTAGGACAAGGGGATCTCTGATAGGTTCTCGCTGCTGTCGGGGGAAGAGTTGAGCCGGCTGCTCCGGCTGACCACGCCGTCCTGTGGAGGTGCCTGCAGGGGAAGTGGTTGGAAAGAGGAAGGCTTTAGACGCCCCACCCAGCAGAGACAGCGGGGCCTTGCGGGTGATGGCTCTTTTGGGAAGGCTCCATCCCAACCACTGGCTGTCCACCCTGTGCCCCCGCCCCCCAGCAGTGGAGCCCGGGGCCAGTGCTCAGCACTTACCTCCTGGGTCACCAGGCCGCCGATCTGGATGGGGGGTGGGGTGGGCACAGAGGAGCTCTTCACATGCCAGGCCCGGGGACTGGCTTTGAACACACGGTTGGCTTCACTGAGGTTGGCAGAGGAGGACGAGCAGCTGTTGGCCAGGCTGGTCCCCCTGAGGGCCCACCCCCACCCCAGGGGAGAGGGAACCCAAGAATTCTGGCCCCAGACATGTGCCACTGTCCTCCTTTCGTTCCTGCTCCATCTGCCCCAATTAGCCCTAATCTGAGTTGGCATCCTGGGGCCACTGTCCAGCAGGTGGAGGCTCAGGGTGGCAGGTCTGGCTGGAAGTGGCCTCTGGCCTCACCTCTCTGTGCTGAGGGGCGGGAGGATGATGTTTTGCAGGTGCTGGACTTCAGAGCTCAGCGTCTTCACGCTCTCCGGGTCAGAATCCGGTGTCAGCGAGGTTCCTGCTGGGGCGATTTTGGGCAAGGAGCTGTCCTGGGGAAGGAAGGCGGAGGCGGGGGAGGGCAATCAGAAGACTTGATCCTGTACCGGGTGACAGCACAGGGTGACAAAGGCATCCAAGGTGACCAGGAGTCACCAGGGTGGCCAGAGCAGTGGGTTTGCATTCTGGCTCCCAAGGGATAAACTGTGGTCTTCTGGTCATCTCCGGTGGCACTGCCCGATGGCCTGGTCTCTTGGGAGGGCTTCAGGGGCCCGCTGTGATACCTCAGATAGTTAACCCTGACCCTCAGACTCTGGGTAGGGACAAGTGCCAGAGAAGAATGTGTTGGGACAGGGACCTTACTCAGGCTGGGCACAGCTTTGGTTGGGGTAAGAAGGAAAGGGAGTTAACTCCCTGGGGTGCCAGCCAGTCTGGTCCCATCCGCACCCCGGCTACCTGCAGGCATTGCCTTGGGCATGAGCCCCTCCGCCTGTACATGTGCTCGTGCGCATGCGCAGGCTTGCCCACGCGCCCACCTGCAGGGCCCTCGAGGCCACGCGGTCCATGATGGTGGCCCGCTCCAGGCTGCCTTCCTCCAGCTCCCGCAGGTACACTTCATATAGCTCCTCCAGGTGCTGCGGGACGGCCAGGTTGTAGTCTGCAGGGGACGGGGGGGAGGGGTGCTCAGCGCGCGCCCTCGGACACTCCGCGGGTCGCGGGGGGGGCCCTGGGTGGCTCGGAGGCGAGGCGCCTACCGTCGATGATCTGCCGCTGGCCTTGGATGATCTCGTCGCAGAGGCTGCGGTGCTGCTCCAGGCGGCGCACCGCCTCGCGGCGGTGGCGGAGCGCGCCGTCCCGGAGCAGCGCGTGCGACTGCATCTCCGTGTTCTCCACCTCCAGCTCGTGCACGCGGCACAGCAGGCTGAGGACCTCGCGCTGCTCCTCGGAGCCGATGCGCCGCGGCAGCGTCTCCTCCAGGCGCCGGCCCCGCGTCCGCAGCTCGCGGCAGCGCTGCTCCAGCGCCAGCTGGGGGCGCCTGGGGGTCAGCGCCGGGCGGCAGGCCCGCAGGCGCCCCGCCGCACCCTGAGCTCCAAGCTGAGGCTAACCCTGGAAGCCGCGCCTGCGCCCTGCCACCAGGGGCTGCTGCTAAATGGCCCCTCCGTGCCCCCCTTCTTGCCGCCCTGACCACAGCCTGCCCCTGGGACCAGCTCCATAGCTCTCCGCCCAACCCCGGCCCATCTGATGCCATCTCATGGCACCCGTGAAGCCCCTGGTTACAGTATTGCTCCAGAACAGAAGGAAAAGATCTGTTATCTGGAAGACCCTACTTCAAACACTGATGGCCATTTCTTGAGTCTTCTGGATGCCAAAGGCATTGATTTGATCTCCCCAACAACCCCCCTAGGACCTAACCGTGACTACTCCCGTTTTACAGATGAGGAAGTGAGGAACAAAGAAGGAATTCAGCAAGGTCACGGAGGGGCAAAGGCCTGAGCTCCCTGGTCTCCCTCCTAACCCCCCCCTCGCCCCAGCCCCTTCTGGCTTGAGCCTCTCAAACCACTCTCCCTGCCCCTCTGCCCCCCAGCCCCAGACACCTTCTGCTTCCGCAGCTTCTTCTGCTCGCCCACCAGGGCAGCAATGCTCTCCCGGGCTGAGGCCACTTCCGGGGGCTCCAGGGTGTCGGGCTGCTCATCACCTGTGTCTGAGTCCTTCTCGCTGTCGTCCTTGGAGTAGGATTCCTTCCGCTGCTCCTCCCGCCATTTGAGCGCCCTGCGTGACTTCTCGTGCTCCCAGCTGCCGCAGACCCCACCCCGAGGAAATGGGGGCAGTCAGAGCATAGGGGGCGGGGAGGACACAGCCCCCAGCCCCCAACCCCCAGCCGCTCTGTCCCAGGCCTCGGGTAGGACTGGATGGCGTCAGGGCAGGGGGTGCTCACCCAGCAATGGTGAGCAGGTGGCGGGAGGTGTCGATCTGGACTTCCATGGCGTGGTTCTCCAGCTCCAGCAGGCGCCTCCGCACGTCCATCTGCTCCTGGAAGGCGCTGATGAGCTGCTCCCGCAGCTGTCCCATCTCGGCCTGGTCACTCTGCTCACTGTGCAGTCGGACCTCGGCTGCCCGGAGGACGGGGGGCAGAGGAAGTGAGTGGAGGAGGGAGGTCAGTCCGGGGAAAGTCTGGGCCTGTGTGGGGCCCTCCCTCGTCCCTTTCTTCCCCAGTCTCTTCCTGTCCAACCACCTCCTTCCAAAAGACCTCCTAGATTGCTACCTCCTCCCTCACCCCCCCGCCCCCACATTGAGCCTTCAGCTGTGGCCCAAAGGTGATTCTCAATTCCTCTGTGTGAACTGGGCTTCTGCGAGTCTTTCCAGCACCTTCGTGTCAACTATAAAAAGGTGCCCCTTAGACATTTTACTGCCATCTATTCGAAAGCCATCAGAACAAATACACAAAGCTACAAGAGGTAGCTGTCCAAGTGATGCTGGGCACAGCCTCACGGCCCTAGGCTGTAGCCCGGGAGTGGTGCCCCGCGCAGCTAACTGCTCACGTGTCTGTCACTTGTGTGATCTCACCCAGTCTTAATTACTGCCAAGTCTCTGAAACGGAGATCAGGATTCTACCTGACAGTTGCAGGATGGAAGGCTCAAAGCAGTTGAGTGATTAGCCCAAGGCCGCCCAGCGAGAAAAGGCCCGAGTCTGGATTTGAACCCAGCGCCGCCTGACCTCCTCCCAGCCCCGAGAAATTTGAAACAGGCTGGGAGGGCTGCCTGAGCTGGGCTTGCACGCACACACCTTGGATGTGGCGGATGTCACCCTGCTCCGACCGGCCCTGGGCCTGGCCCCGCCCCCCCTGCTCATCGATCTTGCGCTTGAGCCTCTGGATCTCCCCGCGCAGGTCCGCGATGATGCTGGTGTACTGGGCGATGTGGTAGGAGACGTTGAGCAAGTTCTGTTTCACCTGTGGAGAGCACAGAATGGGGCAGAGTGGGCATAGTCACCCCAGATGCAGGGGCCTTCAGGGTCTTCCTTTCTCTCTCTCCCCCTAGTCCTCCTGGATGATAATGGCCTCGCCCTTGCTTCCAGCCCCCAAACTATCCCACTCCCTGGCTCTGCCAGACCCTTACTCCTAAAACGCTGCTTCTGCTCATTAACCTTCAGTGGCTCCCTACTGCTCCAGAGAAACACTCTGGTTCCTTCACCTGGGCCTCCACTGTCTCGATTTTTTTTTTTTTTTGATCACTGCTGCATGAACATTCTGCTCTGACTGAGGAACCGTCCTAATGTCCTCACCCCTACCACAGACACCATTTCCTTCCTGCCCTTGACACCTTTACTATTACTGCTACCTGCTCCTCTGGAATGTCCTCCCCATCCTTCAGAATCCCACTCACAGTGCCCAAAGTGCTCCACTGAGTCCCACCAGCCCACCCCCACCTCCTCCCTCCCTCACTGCCTCAGCGCGTACTGTAGGCATCATTTGCCAGCTCTTACTAATATTCCGAACTATCAGTGAGCTTTTTCAAGGACACGCCTCCTCCTCCCAATAAGTTCCTTGAGGTTGAAAAAAAAACGAGAGCCTGTGGACAGCAGCTGGCAAAGTGTGGTGTCTGGGGAGCCTTCGCTAAGTTCTGCTCACAGGCGTCCATTCCCACCCTTACACACGCATGGGTAGAGTGAGACTTCCTGGGCATCCAGGTGGCTCACTGGGTTGAGCGTCTGACTCTTGATTTCAGCTCAGGTTCATGAGTTCGAGCCCTGAGTCAGGCTCTGCGCTGACAGCTCGCTGTCTGTTTGGGATTCTGTTTCCCTCTCTCCCTGCCCCTCCCCTCACTTGTGCTCTCTCAAAATAAGTAAACCTTCATACATATTAAAAAAAAAAAGAAAGACAGTTCCTATAGCAGGCGGCGGGGACTCTAATGCATTTGCCTGAGGGTAACGCTGTGGACCAGGAAACAAGGCCGGGCCACTTCTCGCCTCAGTGCCCAGCTGGGAAGTCACTTAACTTCCTTCAGCCTCATTTCCCTAAACCAGGAGTTGGGGGCATCATAGACTGTCCTCACTTGAGGAGCAAACGAGGTGATGCATGAAAACGCTCAGATGGGCTGTGTCTGCTGACCTGACTGTTAGATTAGGGGCTTTGAAAATGTAAACGTCTGAACGGGTATCTGATCACGAAAATGGAGATGGAAGGGAATGGGGCAGGGGCCACATGACCTTGAACAAGGAGAAGGGGGTCCTCGGCAGGCACGCAGGCGTTGAGGGCTCCGGGAAGGGCACAGGGCGACATTTGACTAGGGAACGAGGCCATTGCCACGGTGGCTGGCTCCAGAGAGTGGGGTGGGGCGGCAGGGATCCCTCCAGACAGGGCCCTCACCCTGGTCTTGATGTTCTTGGCCCTGCCGGCGTAGGTCAGGGTGTTCCGGGACTCCTCAAAGGCGCTGCTCGCGGGACTGATGTGGGCGATCATCACCGTGCGGCTGTTCCCGCCCAGGGAATCCTGGATGGCAGGGAGGGGGGCTGCGGTCAGCCGGGGACCAGCCCCCTGGGACCCTGCTTCGGCTAGCCTGTGCACGATGCCTTCCACGAGCCGTGTTCTCCCTTGCTCGCTCTATCACACGCACACTTACAGACGCTCGCACTCACCCACAGGGGCTGGTGTTGGGCATCACGTGGTCTCCCCTGGGTCCAGGTATTTCCCACCCCTCTGCTGTCTCTCCTTCCCATTTCCGGCTTCTTCTCTCCAAATTCCCATTTGCAGATTTCAAGTATCTGATCTGGGCCGGGGCCTCCTGGCTTTCCCTTTCTCTCCTCTCATACAAGAGAATGAGGAAAGGCAGCAAGAAGTGCCCCTCCCCCTCCTTCTCACCACCTCTGGACTTTCAAGGGGCCCCCAGGCCCCCCATTTCTGACTGCTGATGGCACTGCTGTTTCAGCTGGAGTCCGAGATGAGGGGATGGGGACCCCTGTATAAAGGTTGAATGTGGCCTATGGCCACCCCTTCCCTTGCTCTATGTAAACAGCCCTGGGAGGGGGGGGTAAGGGGTTGGGGAGAAAGCCTCGGTGGGCTTGGCTAACATTGCAGTTACGATATTAGACCACAGACTGTGTCTGGATCGTACTTCCAGCCTGTATTATCCTGGGCCCTCGGGAAGGTTACTTAACCCCTTTGTGCCTCAGTTTTCTCGTCCGCAAATGAAAATAGTATTCCCGCAATGACCAGGTTGCTTCAGGAAGAAAGAAGCTAGTGGAGTGAAGCACCGAACACGGCCCAGCCAGGGGCGGGCCCCCAAACAGCAGACACTGTGAGTCCTGGCGCTGATGTGCACCTAAACCCCCAAATCCAGGCAGCTCTTGGTTCCCTTCAGGCCTGCAGCCCAGTGTTGGGGGGGTGGGTGTCAAGTGCAGGGCCTTTCCCTCTCTGACGCCCACTCTTTGGTTAAGGTCACCAGGTAAAATACACGACACCGGATTACATCTGAATTTCAGATAAACACTGAATGATTTTTTTAAAGTATAAGTATATCCCACATGCTGCATGGGATGTACTTATACTAAAACAAATTTTGTTGTTTATCTGAAATTCAAATGCAGCTGGGCGTCCTGTATTTTTACTTGTTATATCTGGTGGCCTTGCTCTGGGGCCCCCAGTGCCCGGGCCCGGCTGCAGCCCCTACCTTCAGGAGCCGCGTGAGCTTGCTGTCGCGATAGTTGATGTACTTGTTGCTGCTCCTGTCGCTCAGTGCGTTGATGCAGTTGCCCAGGGCCAGCAGGGAGCGGTTGATGTGGGCCCCCTCCTTCATGCGCTGCCCACGGTTCTGTGTCTGGGGGGTGAGCAAGTGGGCACAACCAGGGCCCTCGTGGGGCGGGAGGCCGGGCTTCACCAGCATCCTGGCTGGTCCTGGGTCACAAGCCTCTCCTCTCCCTCGGGGCCCTGGAGTGTGGAGGTGACCCAGGGCCTGGACTCGCCAGGTCTCAAGAAGGTGAGAGAACAGGATGGCGTCGGGAGAGAGTGACCCGCTGGAGGCTTCTGAGGAGGGCCAAGAGCCTGGCTCTTTGTCTCCCCCAAGGTCTGGCCCCATGGCACCAAGAATGGCACGGAGGGGGGCTGGGGCTCCCTGGCAGCTCAGCCGAGAGCCGGCAAGACCACAGGCATGTGGCTCTAGAGGACGCCCCAGGCTTCAGGGGTGGGGGAGGAGGAAGTGTGTGTATGTGTGTGAGTGTGTGGGGTCCCCCTCCTGTCCCTGGGCCTGCGGGGGCACTGTCAAGGTTGAGCAGGCCCTGCTCAAAGCTGCCCAACCCTCCAAAGCTAGGAGCTCAGGGCACACCCCCCTCCCTGGCTGCACCCCTCCCCTGGGTCCCTCCGGGAAGCCCTCAGGTCTTCCTGGGAGAGAAGGGCGTGTTTCTTTTTTTTTTTTTTAAATGTTTTTATTTATTTCTAGAGAGGAGAGAGAGAGAGAGAGAGCAGGGGAGGGTCAGAGAGAGAGGGAGTCACAGACCGAAACAGGCTCCAGGCTCTGAGCTGGCAGTCAGCACAGAGCCCGACGCGGGGCTCGAACCCACGAACCGCGAGATCATGACCTAAGCGAAAGTCGGACGCTTAACCGACTAAGCCACCCAGGCGCCCCGAGAAGGGTGTGTTTCCTAAACTGTCCCCCTGTTTAAGCCCAATTCCACATGTGCAAACGTGAAATCCTTTAAATTCTCCCTGGGCCAGTGTCTTGGCCGTTGCATCTGCTAGCAGTGACACCACCTGGCCTCATCACTTGGGTGACTGTGAAGCCTCCCTGTTTGCCTGACGGAGGGGGGCCTGGCCTACCTACTGGGTGCTGGGTGCCGTCGGGCCGAGGCCGTAGAGCCAGGCAGGCAGGGTGAGGACAGGTGTTCATAGAAAGCGTAATAGACCTTCCTCTCTCCCCAGCGTGGTGGGCAGGGCCCCCCGAGTCCAGGGATGTGTCTCCCCGGCCCCAGCCCCTCACTCATTCCCACTGCCTCCCCTCCAGGGCAGCCGGTCTCCTTGCCTGGGGCTACCCTCCTCATTCCTCGTCCTTTCCCACAAACAGCCGGGATACCCCCCCTCACGTACCTCTGTGACATTCCTCAATTCCTTACCCAGGGGGACCCCTCATCCCCACCGTCCCTAGGATGGCCTCCCCACCATCTCCCGGGGAGCTAGGAGTCCGGCCTCCCTGCCCTCTCCCCTGCTCCCCCAAAACATCCTCCCCAGTCCTGGGGGAGCTGACCTCACCTGGGAGGCACGCTCAGAGCCGGCCAGGTCGATCATGAACAAGCGGCCCTGCCGCACCTCCTGCAGCACATCCTTGACCCGGCTGCGCTGGCGCACGGCCACCTGGAGCACGGCGTGGGAGCGGGAGGACGTCTGGTTGGCCGCCGTGGGCTCCTGGGTCCTTTGTCGGTTGCCCTTCATCAGCAGCTGCATGATCTGCGTGGAGGGGGGAAGGGCGCCACTCCTGGGGATCGGGGGCGTTGCTCCCACTTCCTCCCTCTTGGAGGTTGGGAAGGGGCCCGGGTGGGGTGGGCTGGCTGGAGGCGTCCTGCCTGGTTAGGCCCCCAGGGTCAGCGCCGCCAGGAGGAGCGTGAAGTGAGGCGCGAGAGGCCCCTGCTCCCGCGCGGTCATACAAGCTTCTCTGTGTCTGCCCCGGTGCCAGCTGAGCCGTCCCCTGTCCCCTCCTGCCCACACGGGTGAATGTCCCTCTCCACTGCCCCGAGGGTGGCATGAGACTCGCCTCTTTGGCATTGATGGTGGAGACCTCTGTGATTCCAGCCACCTGGATCACCCCTTTAGAGTCCTCCCTCAGCTCTAGGTACCCCAGGGCGGGGTTCAGCAGGTCGCGGATCATCTCATTGTAGATCTGACGGGGCAGGTGGGGGAGGGGCGGGGGGACAGTGTTAATGGAGACTAATGGCGGGAGGTCCAGGCAAGGAGCAGCTTCCCCATCCCTCCTGAGCAAGAAGGGGACAGGAGCTCGCACATTCTGAGCCCCCACCTGGGAAACTGGTTAAGGAAAGACCCCTGGGGCACCTGGGTGGCTCAGTCGGTTGAGCATCTGACTCTTGATTTCTGCTCAGGTCATGATCTCACGGCTGTGAGACGGAGCCTCACATCAGGCTCTGCGCTCAGCTCGGAGCCTGCTTGGGATTCTCTCTCACGCTCTCTCTCTGCCCCTCCCCTGCTTGTGCGCTCTCTCTCTCTCAAAATAAATAATTTTTTTTTTTTAAAGCAGAAAGATCCCTTCCTTTCTATGGGGTGGGGCTAGGTGAGCTTCAGTGTCCACAGGGAAATATCCAGCTGTCAGAACCTCGGACAGAGAAACCCTCAGAAACAAGTGGGATCCCCTTTGCGATGGGCTGGGCACCGGGCTGGGGACCTGATCGATGGCCAGTCCTGCCTGTTGCTAGGCAACCCTTATGCAACTTCCTCCTGCACCGCCCACCGCCCCCGCCAAGTGCATCTTGCTGGCTGAGTCAACACCACGCTGGCTGAAACAGGGCTGGCAGCAACGCCTCACTGCCCTTCGTGAGCTGTCACCCAGGAGATTATCAGCTCCCGAAGGGAGCCAGGGTGGCTGGGAGCCAGGTGGAGTGCAGCCCACTGGCTCTTCTGCCTCTGCTGGCCTCTGCATGCTCTCACCACTGCTGTCCCATCGCTGCCTGGCAGATGCACTCCTGCGGGGTGGGCACTGGGGGCTGTGGCCGGGTAACTGAGGCCAGGGGGCTCAAGCCTGTCCGTGCACACGGGTCTCACCTGTACCCATGCACATAGAGTTCTCCCATGCATACCACTTGAAGGCAGGTGCCCTTGATGATGCTGAAGTTTTGCCTCAAGGACAAGGCTACTTTGGATTGTGGCAAAATGGGCAGGGCTTGGCTTTAAAGCTCCAGGATCCTGAACTTGAATCCCCACTCCCTCACTTACTGTGTGATGTTGACCTGGTTGCACAACCTCTCTGAACCTCGGGTTTTTGCAAAGTGGGGCCAACGATATGCGTGTGGCTGCCCTATGGGCCACTCGCTTAAGCTGGGGTCAGGGGAGGGCTCACCTCCAGGTAGGACATGGACACCTCATATTCCATGTCATTGCTGGTCTCCTCAATGGCACGGAAGAGGTCATTGAGGGTCCGAACGTAGATGCCAGGCTCACGGTCTGTGCCCAGCATAGTGTAGGTTTTCCCACAGCCTGGGGCGGAACAAAGTGGTGACTAAGCAGGCTGGGGGCCGGAAGTGCGGCTCTGCTGGACTGGGGCTCCTCCTGCCACACCTGAGTCTGTCCCCAAAGCCTGGGGCCAGAGGGCCCTGCGAGCATTTGGATCAAGCCACATCCCGGATTCCTGCCTCAGCTGAGCCCAGGGGGACAAAAGAGGCACCAGGTCCTGTCCCAGGGTCTCGCCCCTCCCTCACCTGTGGGGCCATACGCAAAGACAGTGGCATTGTAGCCTGAGATGACGCCTTCGATGAGGCTCTTGGTGGTGGCCTGATACACCATGTCCTGCAGGGAAGAGGAGAGTGTCAGGGGCCTGGGGCACAGGCAGGGCCCAGGTCCCCACCGGCGTGTCCCGGCCCACGGCAGGAGCACGCTCTGTTTCTGGGGCTCTCAGCCTGAGAAGTAGGAGCAGGGAGTGGGGGGTGGGTGTCTCTGCTTTCATCCCTTTCAGCCCACGGGGGACACCAACCTGAAACAGAGCTCAGGACACCTGAGACGCCTGCCCCCACTGCGGGCTCCTGGCCCCCCGCCCCGAGGACGCATTACAGCTGCTCCTGGGAGGCATCCCCCAGATGGGCAAGAACCGGGGTCCCTGGGAGGGTGTCAGCTTCCCGGAGACTCTCCTCCCAGCACCAGATGGGCTTCAAGCACCTTCCTCTAGCTCCTGGGGTGGGGGGCGGGGGGGGGGCGGCTGGGGGTGTGCCGTGTGGGAGCCTGGTGAGGGTGGTGTCTGTGCACTGACTCAGGTGTGTCCATGCAGGGGGCTGCGCACAAGCCATGAGGCACATGCACATTTGCACGCACAGGGACAAGGTATACTGGAGGCCAGGGAGCAAGTGGCAGGGGGAAGGCTGAGGGTCCATGGCCGGGTCCCCTGAGGGCTCCCTTCCGTGTGGGGCAAAGGTTGGAGAGGGGCTCTTGCATGTCCCTAGGCCCAGGCCCTCCCTTACCTGGGTGGCGGTGAAGTCAAAGGCCACATCAAACAGGTAGGACTTCTCCCGGGAACGGTGTGCTCGAAGGATGTCATCAGGGTCCTCCATTGGGTCCATGAGAACCACCATCTGCAAAGGTCCCCGAGGAAGGCAGTCACCCGAGAGCCCCAGGCCCACACCAATGTCAACACTGACCTCAGCTCTCCTTGCCCAGGACGCGGGGTAGGCAGTGGGAGGGGTCCTGCTGGAAGTCCTGGGGCTGCACGGCCCCGGGCCCCTGAACCCCAGGCCCAGCCCCTTCCTCCTCAGCCCCCTGGGTGTCTGATCTGGCTGCTTGGCTCTGGATGCCCAAGGGGGAAGCCCCCCTAACAACTGACAATGCGCCAAAGTAGCCAAGAGCGCCATGATGCCCCAGATCGGGTGCCCCGTGCCCCTCTACTGGAGGGCGACCAGTAACGACCACTTGCATTTATTGTGCATTTATTCTGTGTTAGGACCTGCTTCATGCACTTTAGGTGCAGGGTCTTGCTTAACCCTCCACTCCGAGGCCAGGCGGTAAGGCCCATAATTATTCCCACTCTACAGATGAGGAAACCGAGGCCTGGAGGAGTAACTTGTCCAAGCTCAGCTACCACCACCAGGAGGGGGAGCCCTGGACTCAACCCTGGGATCCGGGTTCAAAGCCTGCAGCCCCTTCATTGCCTCTGTGTGGCACCTGAGACCCTGCCCTGCTTCACCCCTTTGCGCCCTGCCCTCAGCCAGTGGGGAGACCCAGGGGTAGAGCAAAGGGCCACTGGCTGCTGGGTGGCAGGGATGAGGGAAGTGGGCTAGGCTTGAGGACTGTCTACTTGTGTCAGAGAGGGAGGCTTGGGGTGACTTATCAATGGCCCCTGCAGCCTTGAGCCTGAGCTGAGGGTGGAAGGAGGGACCCAGGGTTGGAGGCTAGAATGCAGGTACAGGTTGGCCATTTCAGGCTCCCTCCCTGCAGGGTAGGGGTGTCTGTGCTCTGTATGTGTGTGGCGGGGGGGAGGCTGGGGGATATACAAGAGGCCTCGCCAGGTTCTTCTTCTGCTCCAAAGGTGATCAAGGGACCCATTTTCCAGAACAGTCTCCAAGCCCACGCCACACCCAGCCCCACTCTGCCCCTCCCCTGGCCCAGGTGTCCTGGGGGCGCTAAGCCCGGTCCTGGACTCTGAGGAAAGGTGCAGAAGAAGCAAACTGGGTCTTGGCCAGAGGTTCTTGGCTAAGGTAGCAGTGGGGAGAGAGACAGTTTCCAGACTCGTAGAAATGCCAGAAGACATTCAAAGATGTGTGGGAGGGCTGGGGTCAGGGGGGATTTAGGACGAGGCAGGAGAGGTAAGTCAAGGCAAGGTCTGCATGCCCACCCTACGACTTGTCAGCAGAGTGGCCTTGTGTGAACACTTGAATCTGCCTGGGCCTGGGTCACCTCCTCCACCAGACGGGACAGGAATATTACCTGCCTACAGGACTATGAAGACCCCATGCGATAATGTGTGTGGCGTATGTGGGCACAGCACCAGACATATACTAAGTGCTCAGGGGTCTTCATTCAAGGGGATGTGAGGAGGGACAGGGTGAGCGACACACGTAATGGGCCACCCCACCCCCACCATGGAGGGGGCCACCAGGGTGCCACTGGCTCTGCGCCTGCCTGGGTCCCTCCAGATCAGGTCCCTGTCCTCAGCCCTGGCCGCTCCATCAAGGTGCCCCCTGAGAGGCAGCTCTGTGTTCGGGAGCACCTCGGCTTGGGAGGGACATCCAGGGGAGAATGAGTATCAGTTGTGCTCCAGGGCCAGATGGAGGTTGCACCCAGTAGCCCACATGACAGTCCCATGGCGCTCTTTACTCCCAGCGGGAGGGCAGGTGGTAAAGAGGGACAGTGTGGGCACCTTCACACCCAGCCCCTCCTCCTGGTACCCCTCCTCCTGCTACATTATAATAGTGGCCCATCTTCAGTGAGCCCTTTGCATGAATTCATAATTATCATTCTCAGATGGGGGCATCGAGGCCCAAAGTCGCATAGCTAAGGTGGGGCCAGGACGGGAGCCTTGGCGGTCTGGGCCCCTGTGCAGCCTTGTGAACCTGTTCTCTCACACGCCCTCTGCACCCTCGGGGCCTTGCCGGGTGGGGAGGGCTTCCCCCGGCCAGTGAGGCCCCAGCACCGCCATTGTGCACATCAGCCCTACCTAACCCGACTCTGGTGATGAGATGCTGACCGAGGAGGTAAACTGAGCCCTAACACAGGACAAGGCACTGAGGAGATGGGCTGTCCTAGGGCCATCCCAGGTTGTGCGGCAACTGAGCTCCCTTCCTGGGTCAGCAGGAGAGAAAGGGCCGCTGCCAGCCCTGAAAAGGGCTTGAGAACAGACAAGGCATGGGTGGGGGTGGAGGGGTTACTCTGAAGGACAGAGGGAGCCCACCCCAGAGCCCAGCCCAGCTCTGTGGATTTGGGAGACTTACAGTGGGTCCCTCTGGGTGCAGCCCCTTCAAACACCAGGATTTAGGAGGCCCAGTCCTGGGAAGGCCATAGCCTGGGACTCCTGCCGACTCCTATCAGCACGTAGATGGGCGCTGATGTTACCCCCGTGCTTCACCACCTGGATTCCTGCGGTAGGTACACACCTGTGCTCACCGCATGCGGACCCGTCTAAGACCCTCAGGGTCCCAGCAGGGCCCTCTCTTGGGAGTCTCCCGGAGGAGGGAGGAGGGGGAGTGGAGGGCAGGTCCCTGGGAGGCCCGGCCCCCAGGAGTCTCACCTGGAAGTCTCATCCAACCAGGTAATTTCAGGTAAGCCAGTTGGGGAGGGGGTGGG
The DNA here is from genome assembly GCA_017311185.1 of Proteles cristata cristata. Lineage (NCBI taxonomy): Eukaryota > Metazoa > Chordata > Mammalia > Carnivora > Hyaenidae > Proteles > Proteles cristata. Next base: position 979,923 of record JAESUZ010001861.1, on the reverse strand, counting down.
GACAGCTCCAGACAGGTTGGGTAGGGGCTTTGTGCAGGGTAGGAATGGGGCCGATGACTTGGCCCCCTGACAGCTTGCCAAAGCCGGGGTGGCCACAGCGAGCTGAGTGCAGGGTGTCTGGGCCTGTGCTGTTACCGGGGTGCCCCACCTGTCCCTAGCCACCCCCTCAGGGCTTCAGCCCAAATGCCCTAGGCAGCCTCCTTCAGGATCCAGTTCCTGTCTGAGGCCCTAAAGCCAGCAGCATGAGCCCTAATCAGGTTTCAGATCCAAATGAAGATAAAGCCGCCTCTGAGTCCCCTGGCACGGGTCCCAGGGGGATGCAAGAGGAACCTGAACGAGATCTCACCCCTCGGGCGCCAGCCCTCCTGCTGATGCGGGCAGGGCCCCAGCCCAAGGGGCGCCCTCCTCATCGGTGCTGGGGAGGGTGAGCAGCATGCTCCGATGCTCCTCACCCACTGCTCACCTTCAAACAATCTCCGGGCATGGCCAAGTTCACGGGCACCCTGGACATTTGGTTCCTCTGATATCCAGCCTCCTGAATCAGTTCATTGTCAGCACAGCTGCCGTGACCCCTCTTAAAGAGGTCTTTGTCTGGGTCTCCCTCTGCCCAGGGCCCAGCCCACGCCCCACCCTCCCGAGCATCGCCCCAATTCCTGTCCACTCTGCCATACAATGGAGCCCTTGTGCCCCTCAGCCAGGTGAGCTGGAGCGGAGGCATGGGGAGGGTTCGGGAGGGACGCTTGTGGCCATCGCCCCAGAGAGCAGCACTGGGAGTGGGGGTCAGGGGAAGTTTCTATGTGCCAGGCAGTTTTAAACAAGGCCCCGGGAGAGAGAAAGTGATATGTGGCTCCCCCATGTCTCACTTTACAGGAGGCAGTCGGAGCATACAGAGGGGCACTGGTCCAGCCTTACCACTACGGGAAGGCTTCCTGGAAGAGGTGGTGCCAGAATGGAGTTTTAAAGAATGGGCAGGTGGGGCGCCTAGGTGGGTCAGTCTGTTAAGCATCCGACTCTTGGTTTCTGCTCAGGTCACCATCTCCCGGTTCGTGAGTTCCGGCCCCACTCTGGGCTCGGCGCGGATAGTGCAGAGCCTGCTTGGGATTCTCTCTCTGCCCCTCCCCTGCTCACTTTGTCTCTCTCAAAATAAATAAACTTTAAAAAAATGATAAAGGATGAACAGGAGTTGGCAGAGAGATGGGAGGTGAGGGGAGCATTCTAGAGAAAAGCATGAGCAAGGCTATGGGGTGAGAGGCAAGCTGTGGGTAGTGGTTGTCAGCTCAGAATCCCTGGGGTGGGGTTGGGGGTGGGTAGTTCTTGTGAGAACTGCAGAGTTGGGGAGAGAGCTCAGGAATTTTCCTTCCTGTCTTCATTCCTAGAGCCTCCAAAGCACAGATCCAAGATGGCCACGGAGGCGAGCTGTGAGCACATGCAGTCTGTCCCTGGCTCTGAGAGGCTCCTGTGTGGCCCCTAAATGTCATCCTGGCCGGCACCCAGCATAGGCCCAAGGAATGTTTGCTGCATAAAGCGGCCTTTCCGAGGAGCTCTGTGTGTATTAGGCTCAGTGCTGAATGCTTTGCACACATTTTCTCAGACACTCCTAGGATTCCTCCGTCGTAACAAGGAATCAGATTGGTTAAGGTACCGAGCGGCACCTGCCAAGGGCAGAGGTGGTTTGACCGAGAGCCGTTTGGTCCCAGAATCTAGGCTCCCAACCACCAGGCCGCCTACTGCTGCCCCTTGGTGCACGGGGCCCCCAAAAGCAGCCTGGCTGGGCGAATGCCCACCTCATATGGGTTGAATGGTGTCCTCCCCCAAATTCAAGTGCTGAAGTTCTAACTCCCTGGAGCCTCAGACTGTGCTTTATTTGGAAACAGGCTCACTGCAGATGTCATTAGTTCCGATGAGGTCCCTCTGGAGTAGAGTGGGCCCTAAATCCAGGAGGACTGGTGTTCTGCAAAGGGGGAGGTTTAGACATAGGCGCACATCGAAACAGATGACGTGAAGAGACACAGGGACAAGATGGCCGTCTGCAAGCCGGGGAGAGAGACCTGGACAGACCCTTCCCTCGGGGCCTCAGAAGGGGCCAACCCCTTGGACCTCTGACCTCCAGGACTGTGGAAGGATCCACTTCTGTGGTTAAATTCCCCCAGTCCATGGAACTTCATTACAGCAGCCTTGTGAACCACACTCCAGCCAACCAGACTCACCGGGTGCAGGCAGGGGGGTGCGGGCTGCCGGACCCCGAGTGGGCCCTCCCGCAGCGCCGAGGTGGTGGGCTCGGCATCGGCGCTCCCTTTCATAATTCCCGGGGCATAAATGTTCACGCCCACGGCACGCTGGGCACCTGCCTCTGGGAGGCGTCAATGGGGACATTGAGCATACGGTGCACGCAGGGGCCTCCCAACACTGGGGAGAGACAGGAGGCTGGGCCAGGAGCGGGAAAGTGGGCGCTGCCCCCCGCAGGTCCGGATCCCCTAACTCAGCAGAGGCCCCCGCTGTCTCCCTCCCAGACCTGCTCTTAATTCAGTGCAGATTTTGACCTTTCTATTGTTGCAGACTTCGAGCCCAGAAACACACGATCCGTGGGGACGTAGGGGGCCTCGGGCTGGGTCGAGGGTGCCTAATCTGTAAACCATGTCCCCATGAAGAAGCAGACTCCTCCCCAGCATCTCCTAGGTGAGAAATACCTCGAACAAAGCATAACAGGGATTTTCTTCCTGCTACAAACCACTAAGCTGCTGGTGCTCTGATCAGCTTTGCAGTTTTATTTTCATTTATTTATTTATTTTTTGAGAGAGAGAGAGAGAAAGAGAGAAGTGGGGCTCACCCAAAGTGGGGCTCAAGCTCACCTAAGGCGGACTCAAACTCACAAACCCTGAAATCATGTCCTGAGCCGAAGTCAGATGCTTAACCGACTGAGCCACCCAGGCGCCCAGCTTTGCAGTTTTAACTGGCTCCTTTCTGGCCTCTGAATGGCACGACCCAGACCGGGGTTCCTCAGTCTCGCCACTGTTGACACTCTCGACTGGATCACGATGACAGGACCTGTCCTGTGCCCTCCAGGCTGCTTAGCAGTATCACTGGCCATTAGATGCCAGTGACATGACCTTCTCCCGGTTGTGACATTGCCAGATTGTCCCCTGGAGGGCAAAAGTAGCCCCAGTTGACAACCTCTGATCTAGACGGTTCCTCCTTAAGCCTCCAAGGCTGGCACTAAAGATCAAGGGAAGGGGTGCCCCAAATTGGGTTTAGGGGTGACACTGCGGTATGACGTTGAGAAAGCTGTGTCACCTCTCTGGGCCTCAAGTTCCTCCCAGGTGGAAGTCGGTGAAGGCCAACAGGGCCATCGCCTTGAAACAAGAAACCATACCAGTACTGCCAGCCTGCTCGGGAAGCCCCGGCAGAGAACCGGAGTCTGGGAAGGCCCCCAGGTGGAGGGCCCATCTCCCTTCCAGGGAGCCCAGCGTGCGTCCCCTTTATTCTCAGGGCATCAACAAAGCAGAGCGAACAAAAGCCTGACTCCAGGTAGGTATCACCCCTGTAAGGCTGTTTCTGGGTTAGTGTTTGCTTTTCCTTTAAGAAGGAGGATTTGTTGCCGGTCATATTTCCAGTGGTAAATGTACCATCCTTTGAAGCCTCAAGAAAGGACACTTGGATCCCAAGAAGGGTGTCCCCTTTAGGCTAGACAGAAAAGACCAGAAAGGAGCCTGCTGAGCTCATAAAGCCACCAAGGCCCAGTGGGCTGTTTAGGCCAGGCCGCCACCTGCTGTGGAACTCTGAGAGCCCTGAGGCCCAGGGTGAAGGGAGCCATGACCTATGGGTGCAGATAGGGCTGCATCTCTCGCAGGTCTGCAGACACCCTCATCAGAGTCCCTCAGCAAGCGTCCAAGAGGCAGACTCCCAGGCACTCCCCAGAGTCAGCGTCTGTGGGGAAACGGGCCCACATCTCAGCCTTTTGAACTAGCGCACCTGCCTGGCACCCACACGGTGGCTACATGTGAGCACTGTTACATGCGGGTGGCCTCGTTCACATTGGCCGAGAGGTGGGAAACAACCCAAACGCCTACCAGCTGATGAGGGGCCAAAAAGTGTGGTGCATACATCCCATGGACAGTTATTTACCCGCAGAAAGGAAGGAGATGCCGACACCTGGGGCAGCAGGGACCACCCTTGAAAAGACGGTGCTCAGAGACAGAGGCGAGACACAAAGGACCACAGAGTACAAGATTCCATTTATATGAAATGTCCAGGACAGACGGATCCATAGAGATGGAGAGTAGATTAGTGGCTGCGGGGGTGGGGAGGGGGTGGAGAGGGGTGGGGAGAGACCTTGGGGTGGGAGGGGGGCACGGCAGAGGGCAGAGAACCCTCAGACACTCTCCCAGTCATCCCCCACCAGGCTCAACTCTTTGGGGCAACGGGGCTAAGAAGCATCTGGAAGGTGGGTGTGTAGGGAAGTGGGCGGAAGGCCCTTGGCATCTGTCACCCTATACTTTCTTTCTCCTGCACAGCAGCTGTGCGTGGCTGGGGCCCTCCCTTACATGATCTCCTGCAAGCCTCTCTACAGCTCTTACGCGGAGTGGGGCAGGTTCTTAATTCCCTGTCTTCTGATGAGGCCAAGGCGTGGCCCCTCAGACAGGACCCCAGGAGCACCGGGGTGACATGGGGCTTGGAGCAGATAAAGGCTAATTATGGGATTACACATATTTTCAGGTGACTGAAATCCTGCAGGTAAACAGCCTGGAGGGCCAGGAGGAGTGTCAGCAGGCTGAGGGCTTGGTTGGGGGCAGGGAGTGGAAGGGAAGAGGTGGAGCTTCCAGCCCCTTCCCTCTCCCCCCCTCCATGGCCTCTCAGCCTGCACTTGCTCTTCCTCTGTGGTCATTCGTGGCATCCCCAGTGGGTCTGGCATCAGGATCCAGTCTCACCTCTGTGGTACTAGGAGTGTGGGCAGGTGACTATTTGGGGACCCTTGGGCTGAGAGCTCTGTCTGGCACAGGAGGCAGGGATGCAAGGGGTGGGCCATGTGTCACTTGTCTCTAGGCTGGGGACCATCCTGTACTTCAGCCCTTAATACACTGACATGTGCTAAACCCCTAATATGTGCCTGGCGCTGGGGAAGCCCCATGCGTCCAGCAGCCCACAAATTCCTCCAAAGAAGGTGTTATGATCTGGGTCCTGGATTGAAAAGGGGGCCTTAAAACCACAAGCCTGTCAGGGCACCCAGACCATCCCCTTTACAAATCTACACCCACAGCCTAGCTTCCCCAGAATCCAGGCCCACCGGCCTCTCGTCCCCGAGAACAGTTTGCCTGTGGGAGCGTCCCCCTTGCAGATCCTCATTGCTGCAAACTCCCAAGTCTCCCGGAGGCCTCGGACCCCGCACAGCGGCCCAAGCCAGTGGGTGACGGAGTCCTCGGACCACCTCCCCCAACTCAGGACCCACTGGTGGGTGGGCCTCCCTGCCACACCGCCTCCCTGCTGGCCACCAGGAGGCAGGGCTCTCAACAGTGACCTCTGGGCTGCCCACTCAGCGGCTCCCCATCCCCAGGCCTGTGCCTCACCAGCAGGGGAAGAGCCACCCACCCAACACGGAGGGGATGCAGAGCCCAGAACCCCAGGCCAGAAGAAGCCGAGCTGGGGAGCCCCTCTGTGGGGCCAGACCATGCAGGCCATGATGGCCACCAGCAAGGGAGCGATGAAAAGCAGCAGGTGCAGGGAGACTCCGTATCCCAGCTGCATGTCTGCTTTCGAGGAGGCAGGGCACTGGGAGGCTGCCTGGACCTTTGCTGGGAAGCGACTCCCTGGCCATGGTGTCCTGGCGCTCCCCCAAGTCACCCCACTCTCCCGCCAGCCTCCAGAACTCAGGAGGAATGGACAGCGCTAAACTGACCCGCTGGCCCATTGGAGAAGCTGATAGAGCTGCGTCCCCGAACCTCCCTCAGGGCCTGGCAGACAGACCGTGGAGGGGTCACTGGACAGGGACAAAGGTCTGGGGGTGGGAGACAGGTCCAAGTAGGAGGCAAGGGAAGAGGGCCATCCGTTTTGCTTCTTGAACTCCCGGGTTTTCACCTCCTCCTTGCAAGGGCCTTCTTCGTCAGCTGAGGGATGGCTGGGTTCTATGACGTCCCTGGCCTGCCGATTGCTTGGCTACGCCCAAACCACAGGCCAGGCGAGCCACCTTTGAACCCGATGCGGACAGAAGGAGCTCGAGGCCAGAGGCCCAGCTCTCTCTCTGCAGGACCCAGAGCCTGCGTGGACAGCCCTGAGCTCACGCCACTCAGACGACCCTCCCTGCATCTCTAAGCTCACAAAAGGGTTTCCCTGTTAGGACGGCCCAGCCCAGAACCTTCTCAGAGACACAGCTTGGCCAGATGGGGCCGGACCCTCCTTCTCCCCTTGCAGGGACAGAAAGGAGCCAGTGTTTGCTGGGTGTGGGCACACAATGGGCCGTTCCCTAGACCAGAGCTTTTCCATCAGCATCAGTTAATATCTATCAGCCCCCACTCCGGCGGGGAGCCAGGAGCAGCAGAGAAAAAGAGCCATCATTGTCCCAGCCCCGAGGACCTGATATTCCTGGGGACAAGTTGAGCACCCAGGGAGTGGCCCCTGCCTGGAAGGAGGCTTCTGGCTCATCAGGATGGGCCCTTTCATCAGCCGGTCCAGCAGGTCAGGGGAGACTGTCAGTCGCTGATTGATGATGTTAACTTACAGGTATTAAGCCCCTAGTGTGTACCAGGCACCAGGAAAGCACAGAGCACACCTGAACCCACAACGACCCCCTAGAGAGGGCATCATGGTTGCTGCCCCCCACTCAACAGACGAGACAACTGAGGCTCCGAGAAGCAACCCGCCCGAGGCAACACGGTTGGCAAATGGTAGAGCCTACGCAGTGTAACTGTTGGGTATGTTCATCCTTCTCCCACCGGGCCTCCCCAGACAGATGGCGTCCTTCTAGTCATCCTCTGCTGTGCCCATCAGAGTTGAAGGAAGAGGCTGGAGCAGGCGCCTGTCCCTAGGGGAGCCCAGAGGCCATATGGTCTGCCTCCAGCTCACTTCTCATGGCCCTTGGGCTTCCTGAGCCCTCACCTGCCCCCCTAAACAGACATCCTGGCCATGTCTGGCCCCTACCACGTCCCCTGCCTCACCTCACACCTGTCGGCCTTCTCTCTCCTGCTTGAGCCACATGGGCCTCTCCTGTTACCCAAGTGCATCACAATCCCTCTCGCCACAGGGCCTTTGCACAGGCAAGTCCCTCTGACTGAAATGTCTCCCTCATGCACATCCTAAGTACCCTTCTCCACCGCTCTTGTTTAACCTCAAGCATCTCCTACAGGAGCCCTTCCTGACCCCTATGCTCGGTCAAGTGCCCCCCTCACAGCACTACGCATTTCTCTGAAGCCCTTGCTGGGGTTAATTCTTTGATCTCATCTCCCTGTACCAGACTGTAAAGTAACAGAGCAAGGGCAGGGTCTTTCCTGCTCACTGTGGTTTCCAGCTCCGAGCACTGCCCCCAGGGTGTTGTGGGTACGTGGTAAATATTTACTGCCTCTTGTGCAGATGGACGTGGGGCCTGCCCTGCCCACCTCATCACAGTAACATGAGGGCCAGGAGAACAAGCAGACATCTGAGGACTTGGCTAAACATGAACCAGAGGTGGGCTTTAGCCCTAGACCATGTAAATATGTGCTGTATGGGGAACAGGCATGTTGAGGGGGAGAAGTCATGTCACAGGCACGTGGAAAGTGTGTGACATTTTTACCGCGGGACTGAGGAGTTCAGGGCCCACCCAGGCTAGGGGAGCTTTCAGCTCTCCTTGGATCAATCTGAAAAGGCTTTTTGGAAGAACAACCCTGGCTTGCTTGACGATGTCATCCATGAACAACGGAGAGCTCAGCGGACGGAGGATGGAGGCTGCTGCAAGCCATGGGGACCCTTGCTGCCCCCCACCCCGTGAGCAGACACCTGCCCCGCCAGGTCTGAGCAGCCCTCTGCCCTGCCTGCAGCTCCTGGCCACGGCCCTGGGTACCTGCTCGTCCACTTTATGGGCGATGAGGGTGGCTCCTTCCTCCAGCTCTGCCATGCTGATGGGCCGGACCCGGAGCGCCACCTATGAGGGAAGGCCAGACCCCTGAGGTTAGATGGAGGGAGCTGGCTGGACAGACAAGATGAGAGGACCCCAGGATCCCCCTGGGCAAGCCCCCTGGGTTCTCCCCTGTGCAGCCATCTCAGGCCTCCTTGGTCTTAAGGGAAACTCTGTGGTTCAAGGCCACCACCTGGGTGGAGGGGAGAAGGACCACAGCATCCGGGCTGCATCTGAGTCTATGAATTTCCCCGGGGAGCCCGGGCCTCAGGGAGAGCCCCAGGGGAGAGAGCAGTCTGCTCCTGCAGCCTGCATCAGTCACACACCCAAATTAAGCACCTGCAACTCCCCAAGGCTTTGAACTTGGAGCCTTGGCGCTGGAGCAGCCTGTCTGCATCTGCGAATGATGCGCGGCACCTAAAGGCACAGGGCTGGCTGGTGGGGAGGATGGGGCTGGGCCCAGGGAACTTCACGGTGACATCCTAACAACCTCGGCCACATTCCTACTAAGCACAGCACCGTGGGGGGCTCCATCTTCTCTTTGTTCTCCAGCCAGTGGGTCTTTATCCTGTGCATGGGTCTCCCCCAAAGTACAAGGGGGTGCATTTCTTCTGCTGACCCAGGGAAATGCCTGCTGAATGTGTGGATATTGCTAATGGACCCTCATGGCGAGTAAGACCCTCTGAGGGACTTCTGCTGTCTGTCAGGTCATCCCTATTGGCCTCCTCAGCCAGCCTCCCCCCATGGTGGTGGTGGGGGGATCAGGAGGCTCCCCATCGCTGCCCTGGGGGCACATCATCCATGCAGGCCAAGGCAGCCATTTTCAAAGAGACACATTCTAAACCGCCAGAGAGAATATTCCAGAGCCTGGGGCTTTCTTGGGGCTGGGGTCGAGCTCCCCTTTGAAGCCACGAGCTCACTCTGCAGAGACAGGGTGTCGGGGGGTGGTGGTGAAATTATCCTCTGGCTCCATAACCACCCACCTGCTGGTGACAAAGGCCTCCCTCCCCAGACCTCAGAAGTTAGGGGATGGAGAGTGGGGTGGGAGGGGCGGTGGCCTTGGGGTCACCGAGCCTCCCCCTCATCACTTCGACACAGAACCACTGATAATCAGGGGTCTGTCTTCAGTCTCTATCTGCCCCCTCCAGACACCTGCTCACACCTCTTCAACTGCCCCAGACCCCAGGGCTTGGGGAACAGGTGCATCTTGGGTGCGTCCAGCATGTCTATGAAATGTTGGACGGCATCTGTGTAGCAAGCCGCTTCCAACCCCGTGCCAGCTCCTCGGGTACGAGGGGGCTCTTTGTCTGCCCACCTGTGATTCCCAGCCCCTTTAAATTCCCAGCCCCACGAGGCCGGGGTACAGCCCTGGGTCACTGGGAAACTCCCCCTTTTCCTTTTCTGGGCAGGTGGATCAAGCCCTGGCTCTTCTAGACCAGAGAGCAGTGTTGCCCCAGAGACCCATCTGGACAAGCTTTGGGGGTGGGGGGGGCGCGTCCCCTGGCGGGAAGGTGTAAAGGGGGAGGGGGACTGAAGCTAGGCTGACTTTTCAGGCCTCCGGCGGGATGGCCAGGACCCCTTCCTTCTGCCGTCCAGGACTTGGGGAAAGTTGCTCAGGACAGTCTTACCCTGGTCTTCAGTGTCTTCTTAGTGGTGGTGAGGCCAAGTCAGAGTCTGGGTTTCGGGGGGTGAGGGGTGCTACGGATGGGGGCCAAGAGGAGGGTGTCGGGGTCTCACCATGAGTTGCTGGTCCTTGGAGTCCCCGCTGTCCTTCATGCTTGCGGCAGGTGGAGGGGCTCAGGCCGCGACAGCGGGCATGGCCGAGCCGCACCCCCACCGCCGCCGGGTCCCTCGTAGCCTCCCTGCGCTGCTGCTGCCGCTGCCTGACAACCCGAAACCAACAACGCGCCCGCGGCCAAGGGCGCTGACCGGGAGGCGGGGCAAGGGGAGGGCCTCGGCGCCCCCGCCCCTCCCCCGCTGCAGGCGAGAGCTGGCCGCCTCCGCCGGGGAGGCGCCCGAGCCTGCGTGCGCCGCTTTCTGGGCGATTGCCCGCCCGCCTGTGTGTCCCTCCAGCCTTCAGGGCGCCGCCGCGTCCGTTTGGTAGCCCCTCGGCTCCTCCTGCGGCTCCCGGCTCGCGCCCAGAGCCCCCTCTCCCTGCTGCCTCCAGGGGGCGCCCTGCGGGCTCCCGCTGGCAGCCGTGGTTCCTGCCCCTCGGGCCGTGAGCACCTGCTGCCTGGTGTCTGCCTGGGCGTCTGGGGCGGCGGCTGGCTGCCTGGTGTTTCCAAAGGCACCGCGTGCATCGTGGCTGTGGCTGGGGTCTCTGGCGCAGGGTCTTCACCCAGTGTCCAGAGCCAGAGGGGGTGCAGAGTTGTCTCTCTGCCCAGGCCGTCCACCTGGGGAACACCTATGTACGACTTGGGGTGTTTCACCTTAGAGCCCGCCGCAGTGTACCCCACTAGCAAACAAGGCCTTCGGGGCAAACCAGAATCCAGGTCAAGTCGGCCGCGAGCCCTTGTGACTCCCCGCCTGCGGAAAGAGCCACAATCCTGGGCAAGCAAGTGTCAGTTGAAGGCTGCCGTCCCCACTGCTGGCGAGCATGACAGCAATTACATGCCGGGCGGAGCACCGTGGATAGATTCCTGGCCTCAGGAGGCCCTAGGAAAACAGGGCTCCGGTCCCAGGTCTGCATCCCACTTGCTGACCCACGACGTGGAGCCAGTGCTTCCTGTCTCGGCTCTGGGCCTTGCTTTCCTGATGGTGATGGTAGAGCCTCCTGCGGGTCCTCAGGGTTCTCTTCCTTGTCTCCTTCTGTCCCTGGTGAGAGTGAGGCAGGCTGCGCACCCCTGTAAGACAGGGTGAGGGAGGCACCCTGGGCATCTCTTCCCATGGGAGGAGCTGGGTGAGGAAGAGCCGCTCATCCCCCCAGGGCCGCCTCAGACGGCCTGGCGCACGTCCACGGGGACAGCATGATGCCAGCCTGCGCCCTGGGACTGGTTTCCCTGACTGTCCCCAAGGGGCTCGTGTTAGGTGCAGTTATTAATAAACAGTGGCAGGAAGCCACCCGTGGCCTTGGATTTGATACAGAGACAAACCGAGTGAAGCTTGGTGGAAACAAAACACTTCTGCGGGGGCGGGGGGAGGGGGGGCGTGGCGCATGGTTTTAGTCCGTTCTCAGGTCCAGGTCACCTCCCCAAGGCTTGCACGCCAAGGCTGGCTGGTTTGCAAGTGAGAGTCAGGTTAAGTGTGAGGATAGATAGTTATTCTATGCAAAACACCCCCTGGCTTGCATATCAGACCCTGAATCTAATCTATTGGGATCAGCCTCCAGAGAGCCCTGGTCGTTTGACTTATAGCTGTTTTTCTCTTTCTTTTCTGTTCCTCCAGGTGCGTAAATCTCACCCAGGATGGCCCATGGAGCTCAAAATACGAGAAGCTCTGAGCAGGAGGCCACAGTGCATCTTACTCGGAGTCTCGTCCCAAAGTCGTCTCTGTTCTCAAACTGAGGTCTCTGCTCGCCTTCCGTGTTTCCTGTCGAGGACACTGCTAAGCCGTCATTCACTTTTCCTTTCCCCTCATCCTCTCTATTCAAGCCCTGGGGCTTTGACTTCTGTAGGTGTTTCTCCCCTTTGTCCACACCCCTGGCTCCGGCTTTTACCTCTTCTCACCCGGGCAACACGTGGCATCTCGTGGCACCCGCTGCCCACGGTTTCCCCCACTTTCAGGGGGCACAGCTCTAATGCATTGGCAAACGCAAATACGTCTCTCTCCACACCTCCTCCCGCCTCCTGCCTGGCGTCACCTCCCGGGTCCCCAGACACAGACTCAGGGGCCCACCTGCGCTGACTGCTTGTCTGTTCCCGAACACACACTGGCGCTGGGTCCTTTGCACAGTCTGGTCCCTCTGCCTGGTGCACCCTTGCCAACTTCTGTCAAATTTCTTTTCCTCCACCACATCAGACCCCTCCTCTCCTCCATAAAACTCTGATGTATGCCCTTAAAGACCCATCAGAGTAGGCTCCAGGAGGGCAGGGACCAGGCCTCTGTTGCACGCTCGGTACATACCCTCCACAGGCTAGTACCGCCCTGGAGTCTGGTTACTCATCCAGTCCCATCACTTCTGTCCTTCCGCTGCACACCCTCCCCGCCCCCCACCACTGCCCACAGGCCGGGACCTCACCGCGTCCCATCTGGATGGCCACAGCAGCCCGCAGGGGGCCCCTGCCTTCCAGTCCACCATCACGTTTCTTTCTTTTTTTTCTTTTTAATATTTCTTATTTATTTCTAGGAGAGAGAGAGTGACAGCGTGAGCAGGGGAGGGTCAGAGAGAGAGGGAGTCACAGACTCTGAAACAGGCTCCAGGCTCTGAGTTGGCAGTCAGCACAGAGCCCGACGCGGGGCTCGAACCCAAGAACCACGAGATCATGACCTAAGCGAAAGTCGGACGCTCAACCAACTAAGCCACCCAGGCGCCCCCCACCATCATGTTTCCAAAAGTCAGATCAACATCACACCCCACTTGCTCCCCACTGTCTTCCACACACAGCGTGCCCCTTGGCCCGGAGTCCCAGCCTTCCCTGCCTCTTCTTTGGCCCGTCTCCTCCCCTCACCCCTGCTCTGGCCGTGCTCCGCCGTGGGCAGTGCTCTCACTGGGCCACCCCCTTCAGTTGTCCCTGGCTTCGTTCCGGCCTGTGTGTCCTAGAGGCCCATCCTCGAATTCTCTGGCTAGCACAGACCCATGGCTTCTTCAGAACCCGTTTCACAGTCCCTCCCCCCTTTTCTGAGCTCTTGAGATCTTCATTCACATTCCTGAAGCTTCCAGTGGGCAAAAGCTCCCTTTTAAAAAGGCTGCTGGTTAGGGGCGCCTGGGTGGCTCAGTGGGTTAAGTGTCTGACTTCAGCTCAGGTCGTGATCTCACAGTTTGTGGGTTCGAGCCCCGCATCGGGCTCTGTGCTGACAGCTCAGAGCCTGTCTTTGGATTCTGTGTCTCCCTCTCTCTCTCTGTCCCTACCCAACTCACACTCTCTCCCTCAAAAAATAAAAATTAAAAAAAAAAAACATTAGAAAAATTAAAAAATAAAATAAGAAGGCCGCGGCTGCTCTCCTGAGTGTTGATGCCGTCAGTGAGCATTGTTCTCATGATTTCCACCCTGTTTTCTAACACAGATATGTGACATTCTCCACCCCCCTCCAAACCCGCCTACAGTTGGAATCCACTGGTCTCAGTGAGCCCTGAGCACTTTCTAAAGCCCTGTGACACTCCAGTGCCTGCGGGACCAAAGTCCACCCCTACTACTTACAGCGTGGGGGAGGGGAAACGAATGGGCTGCCAGGAAACAAGACACCCATGGAAGATTGTCCTTTTCAAATTTTTTAAATGTTTTTTATTTATTTCTGAGAGAGAGAGAGAGAGACAGCTTGAACAGGGGAGGGTCAGAGAAAGAGGGAGATATAGAATCTGAAGCAGGCTCAAGGCTCTGAGCTGTCAGCACAGAGCCCGACGCGGGGCTCGAACCCACGAACTATGAGATCATGACCTGAGCTGAAGTTGGACGCTTAACCGACTGAGCCACCCAGGTGCCCCTAGATTGTCCTTTTCAGAAGTCCATCCCGCTAGGATCGCTCTCAGAGCCCCCACCCCCACCCCCGTGCTTCCCATAAGATGTCACTTTGTGCAACTGTCATTCTGCATGCATTTGTCAGTGCAGGGCTCTCCCACTGGCGTACAAGGCCCAAGATAGCAGAGTCCCTGTCCGGCTCACGCTCTGCTCTGCGGTTGGTACCTGGCATGGTGCCGAGTGGCGGCAATGGTACCCAGATGGGCAAGTGCCTGATGGAATGCAGACTTCAGAGCCCAGTCCATTCCGCCTTCCCAGCGCCATAAAACACGGCCTCTGTCCACCATTCCGCTTCCATCCCGCAGGCCCTTAGCACCCAGAGGTGCTGGCTCTTGGGTCTCTGCTTTGGGGAGGCAGGGAAGGGCCAAAAGGGTGGTGGTCTGGCCCTGGGGGTTACCGGCAGTCATCTGGGCCTCGCCTGTCAGTGTCATCCCAGGGACCTCTAACAAGGGGCCGGGGAGTCCATAGTCCCCCACGGTAGCCAGAGAATGTGGGACAATGACTCCCCCGCCAGCTTCTTGGGCCGTTGTGCTGCAGGCTGAAGCTTCGTCAGCTGGGAGCCTCTATACTTATCAGTCGGGTCAGCTGAGCAGAACAGAACCCGCAGAAGGGGAACATTCTCCCGCAGGTGCGCACAGACAGAAGGGGCCTGTCCTGTGGTCCCTGGGGCCCGGTCGCTGCTTCTGCCACTCTCCGACCCTGATCGGCTGTGTTCCTGCACCCAGGCCCCGCTAAACTGACATTTCACATTCCACGTGCAAGGGAGAGGTGGGTTTTCCCAGGAGCCTCTGGTTTTCCAGTGATGCTTCGTGGTTTTGTTTGGCTCCTCTTGGAAGAGGCTAAACAGCAGATGAAGCTGATTTACGAGGAGGTGAAGGTCATGGCTGTAAGGGCGGGCAGTGCCGGGCATCACATCCACAGGACTCCCATCGCCCTTTGCCCAGCGATGTTGGGGGCCCTCCTCTCCTGCTCCCCATCCCTGCGGGGGGGGGTGGCTCTCTGTACCCACAGCAGGACCTGGGCATGCCTACATCAAAAGCCCAAAGTCTGCTAGAGCAAAACAATGTTCTCACGGGGCACCTGGGTGGCTTAGTCGGTTAAGCGTCCGACTTTCCTTGGGTCATGATCTCGCGGTTCGTGGGTTTGAGCCCCGCGTCTGGCTCTGTGCTGACTGCCAGCTCAGAGCCTGGAGCCTGTTTCAGTCTGTGACTCCCTCTCTCTGACCCTCCGCTGCTCACGCTGTCTCTCTCTCTGCTGGAAATAAAAAAATTAAAAAAAAAAAAAAAAAAAGGATGTTCTCCCTTGGGGCTGATTGTCCCAGCCACGCATCAAGGGTCCGTCAGTGTGCCCAGGCTGAGGCCACAGAGTGCTGTGACTTTGTCCTGCAACATTTCATTTGAATTGTTTTTTTTTTTCCTCTAAGCCAGGGTTTCTCGAACTCGGCACTATCGACATTCTTTGTAATGAGGCCCGTCCTGTGCACTGTAGGATGCTGGGAAACATGGCTGGCCTCCACCCTTCGGATGCCAGGAGCACCCCCAACCACTCATGTCAATCCAGAATGTGCCTAGACATTGCCCAATGTCACATTGGGGGCTAAATCACCCCCAGATGAAACCACCACTCTACAGGCAGCTCTGGGACTCCCCACATGTCTATGTGTCCTCACATAGACAGGCACTGATCACAGGAGACTGTACAGAAGGAGGCGTGTGATGTGCCCTGGGCTCAGAGGGCAGTGCTGGGCAGGGAGCAGAAACATGGCCGGCTCGCCCCTCTTGCTGGGACTCAGGCATCGCTCCCTCCCTCTGTCTCATGTGGCACATCAGTGACTTGAGAATCGAAGATGGGGACAGCACTCCTTCTGGGGCTCTTGTGAAGGTCAAGCACCAATGAATATGTCCCTCGATGATTATTTTATCAAAGTCCAGCCGCCGTGTAACTTCATGTTTTTCCTTCAGTCACTAAGGATGGCTGGCCCTGGGCCCCTTCCCAATAAGATTCTTTTTTTCTTTTTTGTAATGTTTGTTTTTGAGAGAGAGAGACAGAGCACAAGCAGGGGAGGGGGAAAGAGAGAGAAGGAGAGAGAGGGAATCTGAAGCAGGCTCTAGGCTCTGAGCTGTCAGCACAGAGCCTGACGTGGGGCTTGAACCCACAAATGGTGGGATCATGACCTGAGCTGAAGTCAGATGCCTAACCGACTGAGCCCTCCAGGTGCCCACCCCCTAGGTGGGAACCTTATTAAGAAGTAAGATTCTTAACACAGGCAATTTTTAGAAGGGCACTTTGGGTCCCTGTTAGGACCATCCAACACCCACAGAATGAACAGTGGCTGAGGGATCTCGGAGGTGCTCTCTTGCTTACAGGCATTTCCGGCAACGTTGCTGAAAACTCAGTTGTGCCAGAGCCACTGCCCTTCCTGGAGCCCCCATGGGCCCTGCATGTGCCTGGCTTACTGTCGATGGCCACGCAGGGTGGGGACCGAGCTGCCTGGGTTCCTGTCCCTGCTCTGCCCCGCGTTAGCTCTGTGACCCACACCTCCCCCAGGATCAGACTATTCCTCTGCAGAGTAAGGGCCATCAGAAGACAGACCTTCTGGGGATTTTGTAAAAGGAATTAGATGAGGTAACACGGAAAGCGCTCGGCACAGGATATACAATCAGCGCTGTTAGCACCATTATTATTAATTTAATTTTCTAAGAATTAAGCCAGTAGACAGCTTGCAGGTGTACAGGAATGAGCAGACTCGTTCGTCCATTGGCTCTGGGACATAAACGTGTCCCGGCGTGGCACTCAAAGACATTTTAGAAGGGGACAGACTGCGTTTCTCAGTTGTGTGTGGAGGGGAGGGTCAGGAAGGGAGGAGAAGCCCCTCCCCGCCCCAACGGGTCTTTGTGAGGCTGAAGCAAGCCCTTTGGAGGCTTTGAAGGAAAATGATTGCTAGGAAAACCCCGGGGAAGCAGAACCCAAGGGAAAGAGGCAGGGCCAGACGGGAAGGCGATGTGGAGCCCGTCGGGGTGCGCTGGGGCGGCAGAGAGGAGGGGTACCCACTCACGCACCAGCCCTGCCCCTTCCCTCCCTCCAGGGGGTCCCTTGGGACTGGGCTCAGTGAGTCAGTGGGGGCTCAGCACTTGTTGGGTGTCTGGGTCGGGTCGGGTCAGGGCCCCTCTGCTCGCCCAGCCCTCCCTCCCTCCTGTGACACTTTAAGGGAGGAGCTCAGCACCACGGGCAAAGTCAGGGCAGTGCCAGGGGATGCGAGACGGCGGCGCGGCTGGAGAGGGGCTGCGGGCAAGGCTGGCCTGGTCCCTCTAGGTCGGAGACTGGGCACTGTCGCCTTCTTCCTCCCCACGGTCCTCTCCTTCCACTTCCTCTTCTGCCTCCAGGCCCCACCGTTTCTGCCAAAGAGAGACAGTGCGGACTCGTTGGTGAGGCCAGGCCTCCCCTGCGCCCTGGGAAGGTAATTCCCTGAGGCCAAAGCCAGCCAACCGGTGGAGGCCCGGGAGACCCTGCTGCCGGCTCTGTGGCCCTGAGGGCCTAGTGGGGGCTCAGAGCGAGCATGGACGGCAGGCAGGCACGGCCTCGGGCATCTCACAGACTCCGGTACAAGTGCTGCTTCTGTCGCTTTGCTGCCTGGGTGACCTTGGGCTAAAGCTCTTCCTGAGTCTCCTTGGTCCCCTTGCCCGTGAGGTGGACATGATTAGAGACAAGGGGCATAAGGACTCGGCGCTGCTTTCCCAGCTCTGACCCCGGAAGTTCTGGCCAAACTGCAGAAAACTAAGGTTAAGCAGGCTGTTGTGTGCTCCTTAGTCTCTTCTGAGGCCTGGCTTCTCCATCTGGAGTGTTCAAGCGGGGAGAGGTGGGGGAGCGCTTTTCGGGACCCACAGCCCCAGGCCGGGTGTGTTCCAGGAGCACTGCACAATGGTCACTGCCAGCACTGCCTTCTGGGGGGGGGCTCAGGAAGCTGGGACTCTGGTCCCGCCTTTGCCATAAGCAGAGGGAGGTCTCTGCCCCACCTTGCCAAAGACAATGGAGTGAGAACAAGGCCACTCCTATCCAGGTGCTTCCAAATGCAATACGAGGGGCCGATGTCACAGCCTGTGACCTGCCCCAGTGAGGGGAGGCAGAGGGGGAGAGCTCTTGGGACGGAACCAGTTACCCCCCCACCATGTGCTTGCCCGTCTTCCACCAGCATGTCTGCGAGGTTGGCATCCGGGAGCCACGCACACAGCTCTCGCCAGTGGGCCTGGCTTCACGAGCGGATGCCCTGCACTTCCAGGCCTCACGTTTTCATTCCTCACCGCCCCACACCCTCGAATCATGTTGACACACTTGCTCCCAGGGTTAGATCCTGGCACACACTCGCCAGGGCTTTTCCCCACTGTGCTGTTCTTTGACACCTCGGCCTCTCATCTGGGGGTCCCTGAAGGCAATGACCCATGCCACCGATGTCTCCTTCCTCTGTCTGTGGGTACAGAAGAGGGCCCGGAAGGTGACCATCTTTGTAACTCAACCTCCTTCTTTTCCAGATGAAAATGAAGGCGCCAAGAAGTGAAGTGACTGGCCCAGGTGATACCTCTAGAAAGTGCTCTAGAGCTGGGGAGCACGGATGGGTGAGCTGTGCACAAATCACACCCCCGCGAAACCAGGCGGGGTCAGCAGCTGGCCTCCATGCCTCCCTCAGACCTCCCAGGCCCTCTCCCTGGGCTTCGGGTCTCACTCTGAGCTGCTAGCCCACGCAGCCCTGGGTCCTTGTTGCGGTGGCTACAGATGTGTTCCAGTGCAGGCCGTGTGCGGGGAGGAGGATCAGAAGAAGCATGGAGTGTGTCCCCTGCCCTCAAGCAGCCTGCCGTCCACGTGGAGACTTAGGATATTTCTCAGGAGGAAGGGAGTAATTGCTCCCATTGGGCGGATGGAACAAGTTAAGGTCCACTTGCTGAGGCCACGTGCCCGAGGTCACCCAGGAGGTCAGCGAGCAGGTGGAACAAAGATGCCTGGGCTCCCACCCGGCCCACCCGAGCCCCCATTCGGGACCCTACAGGCTTTGTCTTGTTCTTCATGGCTTCCGTCTCCTTCTTCCTCAGCTCCGAGTAGATGATGTCGAAGAACTCATGCTCAGCCTTGGTGACCAGCTCCTCCAGGTTGAAGGTGGGCTCCTCCTCTCTCAGGTCATCATCCTTGCCGTCCACCTTGCCTTTCTCCTTCAGACGCATCTCCCGGTGCCTCGCCTCCAGAATCTTCTCCCGCCGGGTCTCCCGCTCAAATATCTGGGGTACATGGGGACAAGGAGGCCCGTGGAGGGCAGGGCTGAGTGCCCTTTCTCTGCTCACAGTACAAGACAGGGGTCTATTCTCAGCCTTAACGGCAAGAGAGCTGGACATTGAGGCCAGGAGGCAGGAGCAGAGCCACCCTGTCACCCAGTTCTGAGGGGTCCCCAGAACATAGAAGACATGGAACAGAACAGCCACACAGCTGTGCACCATGGGGCCCTGGGCCGAGGGGAGCACATGCTCCGTGATGGGCCCATAACCTCGGGTAGGGCCTCGGCACCAGGGGATTCAGTGCCACGGTGTGCCCCCAGTGCTGGGGGTGGGGCGTTGTGATGGCTCCCAGTCCCCCAGCCCCCCTAACCCCCTGCCCCAGGGTAGCCGTCTTCTCTCTGTCTTCTCTACTGGCATCTGCTAACCCTTCGTTTAACAAGTTCTGCTGCAAAGAATGTGACCTCTGAGACCAGACAAACTGACCTAGTCAGTCTGCTTGGACAGTGGGAAAGCCAAAGCCTGCGGAGGTGACGTGACTTGCCCAGGGCGGCTTGGCTACCGGGTGGGTAAGCCGGGGCCGATTCGGACACTCCTGATCTCTTTACCACACTCATTTCAGGACAGCAAGCCGCCTCCCCAAAGCTCCACGCCTTTCTCTCTCTCTGCTTAGCCTGCTGGGCCACGGGGCCGGGGCCGCGGCGCGCACTTACAGAAGAAGCCGTGTTCTTCTCGTTCCTCTGGAGGGTGCACAGCCCATTCGAGACCTCCAGCAGCGTGGTCGTCCCCAGCTGGGAGCCGCAGGCGATGAAACATCCGTTGTCCTGCACCCGGAGGCAGAAGAGGGCCTCGTCACATACCTGTTGGAGGGGCCAGGCAGGTCTGGTTGGGTTGGAGAGAGGAGTGAAGCAGCTTGTCTTGAGCCCCTGGCCCCCAGGGACGGGGGCGCGTGGCCAAGCTCTGTGATGGAATACCCTCGGCGACTCCCCTGACTCACAAGATGAAGTTCATGCTCTGAGACTGGCTGTCAAGACCCTTTGGTACCCCCCCGCCCCCCCCCAGCCTCATCTTCCACCACACCTGACCTCTCTCACCACACCTCACCCCTTCAGTCCAGCCCACATCCATGCTGCAGCTTCCCAAAGCCATGCCCTTCCATGGCGCAAGCCAGCGGGGCTCAGGTGTAGCTACGCAAATCTGACGTTAGCTTAGGCTGGAAGGGTCAGCTGCCAGGAGCCCACGCCGGAGCTGCCAAAGGAATAGGCCTGGCGGGAGGAGAGGGCAGGCTTTCTGCTTTTCTCTTCTAAATCTCCCCCAGGTGATTCTGCTGGGCCACCAAGGGCCTGAGGGCCTGGATGCATGGGCAGTGGGATACACATGACCTTGAGGCTGAGGGCAGGGTCACACTGCTTGAACACAAAGTCCCAGATGTCCAGGGTCCCGTCCATTTTGGTGGTGAAGAACACCGCCGGCCTTACTGGGCTCCAGGCGCCATCGGTGAGGTAAGCCATGTGGTACCTGTGGGAGGCCGGGTGCCAGCGGTCAAGGACTGCTGTGGGTGGGAGGGGCAGAGAGGCTGCTGAGCCTCCGCTCTGCTCATCCAGGCCCCTTGGGGTCCAGGGTCTCGTTGCTGGGCAGGAAGTTCTTCCCTGTGCCTAACTTCTAGCCATGACAGCTTCACTCACCAGCGGTTGACAGTATGCATTTTGAAGGCTCTGGTTCTTCCCAGGGGCTGAGCCCCTAGACTTTCTCTACAGCTAACTCCAGGGGACAGACACATGCTTCTGGGTCTGGGCCCAGTCTCCCAGCCGTGGGACTCACCGAAAGGAGTCAGAGGAAGAATGTGCCCAGAAAAGTTCCTAATATCAACATTAGAAGAGCGTTGTACTTCTTACTTGGTAGGATCTAGGTTTTTGAAGATTTCTGCCGTGAGGAATGAAATCAGACCCTTATCTTACACCATATATGAAAATCAACTCAAAATGGATGAAAGACTTAAACATCAGACCCAAAACCATAAAATTCCTAGAAGAAAACATAGGGGAAACCTCCTTGACCTTGGTTTTGGTGGCCATTTAGTGGATATAATGCCAGAAACACAAGCCAAAAAGCAAAAATAAACAAGTGGGGTACATTGGCATAAAAAATTTCTGCACAGCAAAGTCAAAAACTGAAAAAGCAAAATAATAATAACAAAATAAAGAAAAGAAGAAAGAAAAGAGAAAAAGCAACCTATGGAATGGGAGAAAATATTTGCAAATCATATGTGTAATAAAGGGTTAATATCCAAAATACACAAAGTATATAAAGAATTCATACCAAAAAACCCAGTAGCAAAAAAACAAATCACCCAATTAAAAAATGGGCAATGGCCGTCTCTCTCTCGGCCCTTCCCTGGCTTGCACTGTCTCTCTCTCAAAAATAAATAAACATTAAAAAATTTTTTTAAATGGACGATGGACATGAACAGATGTTTCTCCAGAGGAAACATACCAATGTCCAACGGGTACATGAAAAAGTGCTCAACACCACTCATCATCAGGGAAATGCAAATCAAGAACCCAAAGAGATAGCTCCTCACACCTACTAGAGTGGCTATTCTTAAAAAGACAAAAGGGGGCACCTGGGTGGCTCAGTCGGTTAAGCGTCTGACTTCGGCTCAGGTCATGATCTCACAGTCTGTGGGTTCAAGCCCCACGTCGGGTTCTGTGCTGACAGCTCAGAGCCTGGAGCCTGCTTCGGATTCTGTACCTCCCTCTGTCTCTTCCCCTCCCCCACTCATGCTCTGTCTCTCAAAAATATATAAACATTAAAAAAAAAGACATAACAAATGTTGGTGAGGATGTGGAAGAAAGTGAGCCATTGTGCACTGTAGGTGGGATTCCGAGCTGGTGCAGCTGCTGAGGGAAACAGTAAGGAGGAACCTCAAAAAACTAAAACTAGAACTACCATATGATCCTGCCATTCCCCTTCTGGGTACTTATTCAAATCAGAATCTCAAAGAGGTATCTGTACCCTCAGGTGCACTGCAGCATTACCAGCCAAGATATGAAAACAACCTAACTGTCCATCAGCAGATGAATAAATAAAGGAAATGTGGGATAGATATTCTATGGACTATTATTCAGCCTTAAAAAATGAAGTCCCACCATGTGCAGTGACATGGATGGACCCTGGAGGACATTCTGCTAAGTGTAATAAGCCAGACACAGAAAAGACAAATACTGCATGATCTCACTTATATGTGGAATCTAAAAAAGTCAAACTTACAGCAGCAGAGAGTGGAACAGTGGTTGCCAGGGGCTGGGGGGAGGGGGAAACGGAAGGTCATGGTCGAAGGATACAAACAGTCATTATGCAAGACAGGTCAGTTCCGGAGATCTAGCATGCAACACAGTGCCTCTAGCCAACAATACTAGACCAAATAGTAAAATTTGCTAAGAGAGTAGATCTCATGTGAAGTGTTCTTAACCCCCGCCCCCACACACAAGAATAATTACAATAAAGGGTGTAGAAGAGAGGTGATCGATAAGTTTATGGCTTTGATGGTAGTGATGGCTTCACAGGTGTGACTTAGCCCCCAACTCACAGAGCTGTATGCATTAACGAAGTACAGCCTTTTCTATGTCAATGACACCTCAACAAAATGGTTAAACGTGTGTGTGTGTATGTGTGTGTGTATATATGTATATATATATATATATTTTTTTTTTAAATAACTCCTCCCAGGAGATCCTGATGCAACCAGATTCAGGAGCCACTGGAATAGAAGATGCTCATTAGGGTCCACAGTAGCACCAACATTGCAGGAGTCTGTGACAGCGTGAGCTAGAGAGGAACCCCAGATTCACCCACATGAAGGCTGAGAGGGCATCAGTCCCCCCACCTGACGCCTGCACTCTGGTCTCTTGGCTCTGCCTGCATTGCAGCATCTCTGTGGATGTGGCACTCCCTGGCTCACCCAGGAGCAATGGGACCATCCTGAGGGGCTCAATCTCATGGCCTCCCCTTGGCCTCTCCTCTGGGAAGACTGGGCAAGCCCACAAGCTTCTCTGATCCAACTACAGTGCTCACAGCTCTGTCCCTCTCTGCTCCTATGTGCCCAGCCTCGCAGGAGAGGAGACCCACCAAGCTGTCCTGATGAGGTGCCCAGATTCTCAGCCCAGGCTTCCTGGGTTCAAGCCCCACCTCAACTCCTTACCAGCTGAGAGACCAGAAGCAAGTGTCTTTGCTTCCTCGTGACTCTGTCCCCTAACACACACAATGAGGGACCAGAGGAGCAATGCTACCTGCTTGTAGGGTGATCCTAAGGGTCATGAAAATTAACCCAAGGCTGTTATTATGACTAATACAGGCTGTTGGAAGCACATTCCTTTGTGAAGTGGCTTGATTGGGCTCAGGTGTGCATGGAGGGGTGTTCTCTCCATTGCATGGGCTGGCTCCCTCTGTCCCTCTCACCCTCCTACATCGCTCTCCTGCCCCAACATCTATCTTACTTGGTCCACATGATGGACGACTCGCGGCTGTCTTCTGACCAGATGCGGGCGGTCCAGTCGCCGACAGTCAGGAAGTTCTTAGGGTAGAACGGATTTCTCTGGAGGGCATAGATGGGGCCGTGGTGTCCTGAGAAGGTGCACACAATCTTCTCAGCTGACGTTTTGGCTTTGCGGTTGCAGGAGATGACAATGCCCTGCTCAGTGCCCACCATGAACTTGGTTGGCTGTGGAAGGGGTAACACAGGAGTGGAAGGCTCCATGAAACGGCAGCTCAGGGTTTCATTGTCATGGAGAGCAGCCTTCTGGGGTCAGAGTAGATGAGTCTACTCTGGAAGGTGCTGGAAGGGACTTTGGTGAAAGCTTCTGCTCAGTCTGTTGTCTAGCCCCTCCTAACGAGGTGCCCTTGCCTGTCCTGGGTTCATTAGACCCCACCCTCTGTTAGAACCTGCTCAGGGGCACCATGCTTAATGAAGTCCTCTTGACTCTTCTAGACCTTGGAGAGATTCAGCAGCAGCTACATGACAAACACTTCTTCATGTAGCATCACTGTGTCTATTAGGTATTTTGCCATAAAGATCCTGAATGTCTGTTCATGGAAAACATGAATGACTGAATGAATAAATAATGTAAAACAGGAGTCTAGAAAGCCCCTTCACCCAGCCTCCAGCTACTCCCTACGAAACTGGGCTATCCTGTATACCCATGTTCATACCATCTTTATTCACAACAGCTAAGAGGTACGAAGCAACGTGAGTGTCCCAACCCAAGTGAAGTGGATGGATCAACAACGTGTGGTCTATACCTACGGTGGAATACAAAGAAAGGAAGCTCATGGCTTTGAAAATGAAGAACATTCTGACACGCACAACAATGCAGGTGAATCTTCAGGACACGATGCATGGTGATATAAACCAGTCACGGAAGGATGAATACCCGAAGAGTAGAGATGGAAAGTAGAGGGGCTGGGAGAGGGGAAGTGGGAGCTGTTTAATAGGCGCAGAGTTTCAGTTTTGTAAGATAACAGAGCTCTGAAGATGATGTGCAACAAGGCGCAGATACTTAACCCTACTGAATGTACACTGAGGAAAGGTTAAGACGGTAAAATTTTCAAGGTGGTAAATTTAATGTTGTGTGGGTTTTACTACAACTTAAAACTGGACTACAAGTTGGGAGGTCAAAGGAATGTGAAGAGAGACAGCTCGAAAGACCCAGGAAAGCGAATAATGAAGTGAAACTCAGGGCTCTTGCAAGCTAGCGAGGGAGAGAAGTACCCAGATCCGGATGGCCCGCCGTGCCTCCAGCCTTGGACTTCTCGGTGGGGTTGGAATGGTCAGCCTGGACCTGGAGTCGGAGTCCTGGGTTTGAGCCCCAGTTGTAGCATGTTCTACAGGACATGACTTACCACGCTAAGACTCATTTGTTTGTCTGGAAAGGAGGGATAATAACATTACGGTACAAGGTGGTTGTACGTGATTACGCAAGCTCATCTTTCAAGGGAGTTACAAGTGTCCAGCACACAGAGCGTGCTCAGCGACAGGCGTAGGAGAGCTGGGGACTAATGGTGGCATCATCATCACACCCAGCACTTGCTCTAGAAGTCCCTGATTTCAGGACAGAATGCTTTTCTGCATTTTCCCCAAGCTGCCTACCACCTCCAGGGTTGGGGGGCAGTTAAATTGTCTTCCACCTGGCTTCCTCAGCATTCCGTCCCCAGCCTTGGGTAGGGACTCCCAGGGCAGGGGCAAGGCCGGAGCATCTCCACCTCCCAAGGGCCTGGGAATGATGTCACATGACCTGAAAGCAAACAAGTGATAATCCCAAAGGGGAGCTGGCCTGGGGTTCAGTGAGACACAAGCCTGGAATGAGCCCAAGCCAAGAGTCATTTGGGAAAGTTGTTTTTTTTGCTTTGGAAGGAATTTTCATTTGCTGCTTCTAGAAGCTTCCATCCTTTGACACATTCACGTTACTGCTCAACTTTGATCTTTCTTTACCATTCCTTCCCAATGCTAGATGCTCTAATCTTGCCTGTGTCCTGGTTTTCCAAGGAGCCTTCTCTGACCTCATTTCCCTCTCCAATACCTCTTCCTTCTCCTCAGACAGTGAAGCCACCCACACTAGGCAGAGGCAGGGCCTGGCCTTTCAATGTCAGTCCTGGATGGGGCTCTTCCTACGGAATGGGGCCCTTCTGGAATCCTGTCCTCTGCGAAAGCTTGCCTTCTGTTCAGCACAGCTGCTAGTCAAGCGGTGTCTTTGTGTGAATGAGATGGATAGGCTTCCTTTTGCAAGAAGCTCTGCTGCCCCCTGCTGGAAAGTCCTTGGAAAGACCGCACACGAGCAGGATGACCACAGGAGGGAGGGAGTTCCTGGGGTGCACGTGGTAGACCCTGACTGAGCTCTGGCTGCCCACCCCAACGTTGAAAGTTGGGGAAGGGAGAGCCGGGAACACTCACCAAAGTGGACTCGAACTCCAGGGAGATGGCCCCCAAGGCATTCTCCAACTGCTCCTTTCTGGCAATGTCCAGGATCACCACTTCGGTGGGCTCGCTCATCTTTCGGATATCCCACCACATGACCTGATGGGAGGGCGGGGCAACTTTGAGACTGGAGGTCCTTTGAGTCTCCTGGCTTTTGCCTTCCCTGCCTTCCTGGGGCCAATCGCTGGGGCCAAAGGGGCATGTGTTAGAGGCGACTGGCCATCTAGGACAAACACACCGTGAGAACCACTGCTCTGGCTGCACAGTCCCGAACCTGGCTGCTCACCAGGGGCGCAGGCAAGCTTCACACAATCCAGATGCTGGGGTCTTACCCCCAACCTACTGCATCAAAACTGTCCGATGTGGGCTCTGAAATCTGAATTTTTTTTTTAAAGTGTATTTATTCATTTTGAGAGAGAGAGAGAGGGAGTGCATGAGCAGGGGAGGAGCACAGAGAGAGAGAGAGAATCTCAATCAGGTTTCACATTGTTATCATGGAGCCTGATGTAGGGGCTCAACCTCACGAATCGTGAGATCATGACCTGAGCCGAAATCAAGACTCAGACGCTTAACAAACCACCCAGGTGCCCCTGGAACCTGAATTCTTAAACTCTCCCATAATATGGTAATATATAGAAACATTATAGATGCCCATATGCTTTGATCAAGAAGTCCCACTGTACCGCTGAAGATGTATCTTCACATGTGTGCAAAAACTTATATACAAATACACCCTTTGCTACATTAAATTTTTTTTAATGTTTATTTTTGAGAGAGAGAGAGACAGAGTATGAGTGGGGGAGGGGCAGAGAGAGAGAGAGAGAATCCATGAAGCAGGCTCCAGGCTCTGAGCTGTCAGATGCAGGGCCTAAACCCGTGAACCATGAGATCATGACCTGAGCCACCCAGATGGGCCCACTCTTTGCTACATTATCATGACAACACATTAAAATCCACTTAAATAAATTATGGCATACTGAATGCAGTTTCTAACAGGTACAGGCAGTGCTTTATGAAATATGATATCATCTTCAAGATATACTAAATGAAAAACGTCAAGTGCAGACCAATGTACAAGGTGTGCAGAAAGAGTCAAGAAGGCAGATGTATCTGCTTCTGTGTACAGAGGCCGTCCCTGAAGGCAGCCATGGGAAACAGAGGCAGGCAGGCGCGTACAGGAAGGGGGGCTGGGAGGTTTGTGGGCAGAGGTGGGAGGAAGGTACTTCTCCATCTGCCCTTTTGTGCTTTCTGGACTTTGTTCCATGTGCATGTATTACCCACTCTTCAATTTAAAAATAAAATGCAAAAGGAGATGCTTCTCCAGGGGATTCTGGGGAAGTATCACTGCTCCTCACACTGTGGCCAGGCGGTACCTGCCCATCCGTGGATGCTGAGAAGCACTCAGTGCCCGTCTTCGACTGTAGCCAGATGGTGCCGTACACGGGGTCTCGATGGCTGAACTCAATAGTGGACAGCTCTGCCACCAGGCTGCCCTTCCGGGTGTCCCAACAGGCTGGCAGGGAGGAAAGTGAGGGCAAGGTGAACAGAAGCCTAAGTTTCTTCCTTTGTGCAGAAAGCAGGGGGTGGAGGGATGCTGCTTCTCTTGGTTTGGCAGGCATGTGGTTTATTTATTTCTAGAAGCAGGGCTCTATCCTAACCTGCCTGAGTTTCCTCCCAACCCCTGAAGTTCCCACACAATCTCTATGGAAAGACTACCCGAGTGCAAGCTTCACTCATTCCTTTGAGCCCCTACCAAGTGTTGAGTACCACCCTAGGCCCTAGGGGAACCCACTGGAAATAAGACCATCCCTGTCCCTGAGAGCAGGAAGAGGGGGCCTGCTGTGATTTTCCTGGTGGGGACACGTGGGAGTGGTCAGGGAGAGCCTCCTGGAAGGAGTGAGAAAGAACACAGACTGAGGAGGAGCCTGGGATGATGGGGGGAGGGGGGACCAGCCAGAGAGAAAAGCATCTCTACCCCAAAGAAACCCTCTTGAAAGTAAAAACACTGCAGCAAATCTCTGCTACATAAACTCCTTTTTATCCTCTGTACCTAGGCTGCCCTGGATGGGAATGCAACTCACAGACCCTTTATTCAGATCTATTACTAGAGCTTCACCTCTTCACCAAGAAAGCCTTGAAACATATCTCGTTTTTCTCCTGACAGATTTTTTATTTGAGAGAGAGAGAGCAGGGGAGGAGCAGACAGAGAGTGAGAAAAAGAATCCCAAGCAGGCTCTGCACTGTCAGCACAGAGCCCGAGGCAGGGCTCTAACTCACAACTGCACAGAGCCTGAGGCAGGGCTCTAACTCACAACTGTGAGATCACGACCTGAGCCGAAGTCAAGAGTCAGATGCGTGACTGACTGAGCCACCCAGGTGCCCCAGAAAAGCTAGTTTTGATCTCAAAAATAAATAAAACAAAAAAATTTTTAAAGAAGGCGGTGGCGGGGGGGCACCTGGGTTGTTCAGTCGGTTAAGTGTCCGACTTCACATTAGGTCATGATCTCACAGTTTGTGGGTTCGAGCCCTGCATCGGGTTCTGGGCTGACAGCTCAGAACCTGGAGCCTGTTTCAGATTCTGTTTCCTTCTCTCTCTGCCCCTCCCCCACTTGTGCTCTGTCTCTCTCTGCCTCAAAAATAATAAAGAAAGGAAAGGAAGGAAGGAAGGAAGGAAGGAAGAAAGAAGAAAGAAAGAAAGAAAGAAAGAAAGAAAGAAAGAAAGAAAGAAAGAAAGAAAGAAAGAAGGAAAGAAGGAAAGAAGGAAAGAAAGAAAAAGAAAAGAAAAGCTAGTTTTGTAGGTGGCTCCGCTCCAGGCTTCTAGAGTCCTGGCACCCAGGTAATTTGGCAGGGAGATTTGTGGGAGCCCAGGTCTATTCCCAGGGAGGAGGTGGCAGGTCTGAGAGGGGGTTCAGAGGCGTCAGAAGAGTGTCTGTCTAAGAAGTTTCCCAGCCATCCAGCTCCTACTCTGGGAGGAAGAAGAGGAAATAAGACAACATGGGAGGGTAAGATGGGAGGGGGCCCTTTTCACACCAGAGGTCAAGTCAAGTCTGGGATGCAGTCAGGCTGAGCGTCCACTGCTTGGGCGCCAGATGTGGTGGGTAGGCAGACAGGGCCTGTGTGGGCAGCTGCCTTCCAAGCTCCCTAGGGATCTGAACCCCTGTTTTCTAGGCATCCCATCAGCAAAAGCAGCAGAGCAAGGGCCTCTGAAAATCTTCTGCATAAAAGCAATGAGAAAACCAGCAACAGTTGTCGGCCAACTTTTTCAGAACAAATGAGCCAAAGGCTTGCAGCCATCCAGAGCGCACTGCAGAAAACACAGCTGAATGTTGGTAAGGACAGGGAGTTTTGCGGCGTTTTTAACTTGCCTTGGTTAAGACCCCACACTCTCTGAGTCCCACAGTAGCCTTGAGGAATAACATTCTGCCTTCCCGTTGAAAACCCGCAGCCTCATAGCTACAGGAGGGGTAATGTGCCTGGAGTTCATTCCGTCTCCCATTCATAGAACGGTGACTGTATGAACTGTCTGGTGGTTCCCTGGATGACCATAAACTCCTCCCCCTGCAAGTTATCTGTATTTAACCTGACTCAGAGCTTGCTCCATGAACAGGAGAAGGCAACTTTTGAAAATAATGATAATTATAGGCAACTGATTAACTTTGCAGCTTCCTGAACTGGTGGGTAACAGGTGGGCAAACAGCAAACTAACCAAAAAACTTAAAAGGCAAGACTTGAGGGGAACCTGGGTGGCTTGGTTGGTTGAGCGTCTGACTCTTAGCTTCAGGTCAGGTCTGATCTCATGGTTCATGGGTTTGAGCCCTGCATTAGGCTCCATGCTGACAATGTGGAGTCTGCTTGGGATTCTCCCTCTCTCTCTCTCTGCCCCTTTCCTACACTCACTCTCTCTCCCCCACCCTCCCTCTCTCTCTTTCAAAATAAATAAATCAACTTAAAAAAAAAAAGGACTGGCCTGGAGAACAAGATGTCCATTGAGATGTCTACTGGGACTTTGGAAAGCTCCATCATTTGCCTGGGGATCTGGAAGGCCACATGCCTGGGTAGGGTTGTGTGTGTGTGCCCAGAGCTGTACACATGCTCAGGAAAGAACTGAGGAGGCCCTAAGCTCTCGCCTCTGGCTGACCCTGAGGCTCTGTCCGGCAGAGGGTCACAGGCATGCTCAAAAAGGCATACAGAGGCTCTCAGCAAAGATTGGTTGCCCACAGGTGCTTCAGGAAATCTCTGTCCATCCACTAAGCTAACCAAGCAGAGACCATGGTAGGCATACATGATAGAGCACAGACTTCCCAGAATTAGCTCAGAAAATTCACTGAAGAAACAACAGAGCAAATAGCAATGAACACAAACCCTGCAGAGTTACGAGCATCTGATTTCCAAAGCTGTCACTTTATATTATGTAAAGAGAGAAAGTTTCAACAAAAAAGTTACAAGATGAACAATGAAATGAGAAAGTATGGCCTCATGCACAGGACAAAAGGCAATAAACAGATTGTCCCCAAGGGAGCTGAGCTGACTTACTAGACAAAGACTTTAAATCATTGATTTTTAAGTATGTTCAAAGAACCCCAGAGAACCATTTCTAGACTGAGAAAGCATGAGAATGATCTCTTGCTTAATTGAAATATCAATAAAGAGATAGGAATTATTTTTAAAAGGGTGAAATAAAAATCTGGAGTTGAAAAATACATGAACAGAAATGAAAATTCAGTAGAGGACTCAACAGCATACTTGAGCAGGCAGAAGACTCACTGAGCTGAAGGTAGGTCATTTGAGATGATCCAGTCTGAGTAATAGAAAGAAAGGGGAACAAAACTATCAAAACTGTTTCAAGAAATAGAAAGCGTGAAGCAATCTAGACCAAATAAAGAGGCTGAATTAGCAATCTTTAACTTCCAAAAGAGAACCACCGGATGGCCTCACTGGTGCATTGCACTGAGCATTTAAAGAAGAATTAGTACCAAGGATGCATGGGTGGCTCAGTCTGTTAAGCATCAGATGCTTGACTTTAGCTCAGAGTTCAATAGTTCGAGCCCCACATTGGGCTCCGAACTGATAATGCAGAGTCTGTTTGGGATTCTCTCTTTCTCCCTCTCTCTCTGCTCATCCCCCACTCATGCTTTCTCAAAAATAAACTTTTTTTTTTTTTTTTTAAAGAAGAATTAGTATTAAATGCTCCTGAAAATCAGAAGGGGAAGGAAGGCATCCCCACTCATTGTGCATGGTTGGGATCACTCACACCCATTCCTATACAGGTGTCTCTGCTTGCCTCTTTCGAGATGGAGCTCCCCCCTGGTCTCAGTATTCCTTTGCTCTCAGCTGCTCTAGCCCAGCTCAGGGCAGGTAGGCAGTAAACATTCCTTGGCTTTATACTTGACCTGTAGTTTTCTTAAAACTTGCTATTCTGAACTGGTTTTAGACTTACTTGAACTGGAGACACGGCCACGCTATCAGCAAAACCTGACACACCCGGATGTCTGGAGTTTATCCTCTGTGAGAAGTCCTCACCTTACTCTGTGCCCCCTGGGAAGCCCAGGCAGGAAGGC
This sequence comes from Proteles cristata cristata, assembly GCA_017311185.1. Classification (NCBI taxonomy): domain Eukaryota; kingdom Metazoa; phylum Chordata; class Mammalia; order Carnivora; family Hyaenidae; genus Proteles; species Proteles cristata. The sequence continues at coordinate 948,445 of JAESUZ010001861.1, read as the reverse complement.
AGGCCCTGGCGGACAGCGGCAGGGGCTGGGCTCCCTCCCGGCTAAGCAACTGGGTCCCTCCTTACCCAGCTGCCCGTTGTAGCAGCCTCCCAGAAGCACGTGGGAATCTTTGGGGTTGTATTCCAAGGTGACAAGAGGAGAAGACGGCTTCAGGACAGTTTCAGGCTTGTTGGGGTTTTCTATAAAACAAACAAGCACATTGATCCCACCAGGTCTGGAACGAAAAGAACAGGGTCAAACAGTTTAACCCGTACTGGGACGGGGGGAAGTCTGGAAGCCCCTCCTGGCCTTCTCCCGGCTGCAACCTCTAGGTCCCAGTGGCCAGAATCTGGTGCTCTTGGCCCGAGGGGCTCTTTTAATGATTTTATTTTTGGTAATCAAGAGCATGTGTGTGTGTGTGTGCTCGTGCACACGCACATGCACACATTTTGGAGAACTGGTAGGAAACCAGGTTTTGGCCCCAAGGTTTTTCCATAAATCCAAACTCTCTCTGACGTCTCCAAACCAGTTTCTTTGTCTGTTTGGTGGGGCTAATGAAGGAGCCCACCCCCCCAGGGCTGCTGCAAGCATTGTTGGGCTGTTCATAAGCATAATGTGCTGGGTTCTGAGCTTGGCACTTGAGCTTCAAATAATGGCTAGTGTTTACTTTCACAACAGCAAGAGTGACAGGATGTCTTACAGTGTGTCGCCCACCATTGCCGGACACCTGCCAGGCTCGTGCCCTTCTAGCGAGTGCTTCTGTCAACAACGGTCCCTGCTCCCAAGTGGACACTTTGCCCCTATTCATCATGAATTAGGGACAAATGCCAGGAAAGTGGGACAGAGGTGAGTCCCTGAGTCTGTGGGGTCTGGGATTGAGATTCCGTGGAGTCTGGTCCCGAATGGCCTGATCAAGGATCTGGAAATGAAGGGAGTTTCCTGCTTCTGATATGGGTCTGGTTTGGCTGCGCCTGATACCTGAGAAGGAAGGGATGGGCAGCTTCTTGGGGTCCCTGGTCCAGCCCTGTGAGAGTCCCCTGCGTGTGGCTTCTACCTTCCACTCCCATGCTCAGCTGGCTCCCACCCCACCCCCTCAGTTTTCCTAGCTCTCTGGACCTTTCCGCTTCTCACCCAGGTCCCAGATGTATGATTCATGGCTCATGCCCTCAGGCGCACGTTGAAAATTCAGGCAAGAATATGACACCGCCAATTTTCTGTTGCCATCTGGGTGCCAGGAGAGGTGCGTGGCTGACCGCTTGATTTCCTGGGGATCCCTTTACAGAAGAGGGCAGAACATTGGCGTGGAAGGCTCCCCACACCTCTTATTGACTCACTTATGTCTCTAAAAAAATCCAAGCGTATTTAAGCAATCACATTCACTCAGAGAAATTTATTTTAAGAACTAAGTGTAGAAGATCCCTTAATTCAAACCTGGATCTCACCAGCCATAAATAGAAGATAATAATAAAAACTAAACCAACGGAAACAAAATATTAAATGCCAGTCCCATATTTTCACTTGCTGAAAGCCTGATCTCTCATTGTTATAACAATGAAAGGGAGGGGCGCCTGGGTGGCTTAGTCGGTTAAGCGTCCGACTTTCGACTTTCGCTTGGGTCATGATCTCGCAGTTTGTGGGTTCAAGCCCCGCGTCGGGCTCTGTGCTGACTGCCAGCTCAGAGCCTGGAGCCTGTTTCAGTCTGTGACTCCCTCTCTCTCTGACCCTCCCCTGCTCACGCTGTCTCTCTCTCTCTCTCCTAGAAATAAATAAAAATATTTAAAAAAAAAAACAATGAAAGGGAAAGAGGAGAATCAGCAATCCTGGTCCTTGGAATTTGCCCGAAAGAGTTGAAAGCTTTTGTCCAACAAAATATTGCAGGTGAATGTTTCCAGCAGCTTTGTTCATAACTGCCCAGAGTCGGAACCAACCAAGAGATCTTTCAGGAGGTGAATGGATAGACAAGCTGGGGTCCATCCAGATAAGGGAATATTATTTGGCATTAAAAAGAAATGAGCTATCAAGCCATGAGAAGACACTGTGGAAACATAATGCACATCACTAAGTGAAGGAAACCTGTCTGTAAAAGACCACATACTATATGATTCTGACTTTGTGACATTCTGGAAAAGGCAAACCCATGGAGACAGTAAAAAAGATCAAGCATTAGCCAAGGGCTTGAGGGTAGGGAGGGATGAATAAGTAGAACATGGGATTTTAGGGCCGTGAAACTATTCTGTATGATGCATTTGTCAAAACCCACAGAGTGAGGCACCTGGGAGGCTTAGTCAGTCGGTTAAGCATCTGACTTCGGCTCAGGTCATAATCTCACGGCCCGTGGGTTCCAGCCCTGCATCGGGTTCTGGACTGACAGCATGGAGCCTGCTTCAGGGTCTATGTCTCCCTCTCTCTGCCCCTCCCCTGCTTGTGCTCGGTTTCTCTCAAAAATAAACATTGAAAAAAATTTTAAAAACCCGCAGAGTACGCAACACAAGGGGTGAGCCCTGATGTAAACTATGGACTTTGGGGTGCTGCAGGTTGACTGTTGTGTCCCCCAGATTCGTATGTTGAAACCTGATCTCCTATGTGATGGTGTCGGGGGGCGTGGCTGTGGGAAGTGATTAGTGGTCGATAAAGGGGCTCCAGAGAGCCCTCTCACTTCTTCTTTTTTTTTTTTTTTTATTTCTAGGAGAGAGAGAGACAGCGTGAGCAGGGGAGGGTCAGAGAGAGAGGAGTCACAGACTCTGAAACAGGCTCCAGGCTCTGAGCTGGCAGTCAGCACAGAGCCCGACGCGGGGCTCGAACCCACGAACCATGAGATCATGACCTAAGCGAAAGTCGGACGCTTAACCGACTAAGCCACCCAGGCGCCCCCCTCTCACCACTTCTGACATGTGAGTTCCAGCAGTGAAACAATGGCCCATCTATGAACCAGGAAGTGAGTCTTCACCAGACACAGAACCCAACCATCCTGAGCCGGGACTTCCAGCCTCCAGAGCTGTGAGAAGTCAGCTTCTGTTGATTATAAACCTCCCAAGTGTGGTACTAACAGTACCAGGATGCTGGTTCCTGACGGTGACAAAGGCCCCACCTTGGGGCAGGGTGTTGATGGTCAGGGAGGCTGTGTGGACTCGGGGAGGAGGGAGCGTGTGGGAACTCTCTGTACTTTGGCCTAAAACTGCTCTGAACAATCACCTCTTCATTCAAAAAAAGAGGGGAGGAAGGAGAATGAGCAAGAAGTAAAACTGAATTTAGCACTTAATGGCCCAAACAGAGACTTTGTCCTTGAAGTCATCAGAAGGGATGAAGGAAAGTGGAAAGCAAGATAACCTTCACGCCCTGTGATTCCTCCGCCTCGGTCCTCCCTGGCAGCATGGTTAGAGTAGGCAGAGTGCAGGCTGGGATCCAGGAGACCTGAGTTCCATCCTTGGCTGGGTCGCCCATGCCCACCCTGCTGTGTGCCCTGGGCATCCTCTCCTCCCTGAGGTCAGTCCCCTTATGTGTCATATGTAGAGGTTGGACGGGATCATTTTTTTTAAATTATTTTAAATATTTATTTATTTATTTTGATTGAGAGTATGCACACACAGGGGAGGGGCAGAGAGAGGGGGAGAGAGAATCCCATGCAGGCTCCGTGCTCAGCACAGAGCCCGACGGTGGGGCTCGATGTCACCACTGTGAGATCATGACCTGAGCCCAGATCAAGAGTCATCGATCGAGCCACCCAGGCACCACTGTGAGACGATTTCTAATCCATCATCCTGCTAAGGTTTCCATACGTGAGGTCAGACCCCAGTAAGGCTGGGGCAGCAGGGATGACAGCCTTCGCCCCTCCCCCTTCCCTGGCCCTTCTCCTGGGAGCCCTTGGTCCTTCAGCCCTGGATCAGCCCTGCAGCCCTGGATCACAAAAGGGTCTTTCCTAGTTGTGCTGGGACTGGGTCAAGTACCTTCCAGGCCCTCGGTGAGTGATGGTAGCAAAATGAATTCCCCCAGAGTTGGCATTTGAGGCTAGTCCCTTCCCAAATCACAGGGATATGTACATATTTTAAACAAACAAACAAATAAACAAACAAATAAACAAAATAGTGCTACACGCTGGTCTACACCTTGCTTGTGTCAGTCTGGCTTCAGAAAGTCAGTCTTGGAAACACTCCCCATCATGCCGCGCCCTTCATTCTGATGTGTGCATGCCATTCCATCCGGTAGGCATGCCAGAATTGCTAGAAGGACTCCCCTACCCATGGACTTAGCTTGGTCCCAGTCTTTGGCTGGAATGCCTCCTGCAGCAGTGAGCACTACACACACACATGGTGATTTTACACACGTGTCTCTGAGGAATAAAGTCCTTTTGTCAAGCTCCGGTCCTTGGAGGTCATTACCAGGTACACGCCCACGAGTGTGGGATGAGGGTCCTGTGTGCCCACAGTGCTGCTGGGTCACTGATGCTCCCAACTTCGTACTCATTCTGCCCTGCGTGAATCAACCCAGCTTGTGCACAGCTTTGCAAATTCGCTTAGTCTTTCCCTGGAGTCTGTCCTCTCTTTCCATCAACTAGACCCGCCCCCAGTTGGGCAGGGACCAGTTGGCTGCTGGGTGCTCTGTTGCTCTGGAGGGCATTGTACCCACGGTGTGGAGTGATCGGCAAGGAGTGACCTTGGGAAGCACCCAGCCACAGGGGTGGCAGGGATGTCCAGACACCCGCCTGGCTACAGACATACCTGAAAACATTGATGGTTTTGGCTGAAGGAGCCTCTTCTGTCACCTCCATCGCATCCTCGTCATCAAAGTACTCCTGGTAGATGTCGATGGCATTATTCTGCTTGATGCAGTGCTCCATGATCTAAGGAGGGAACATCAGGAGTTCTTGGCAGGAAAGGGGGGTCCCTGCAGCCTGAACAAGGCTGAGGCGGAGTCTGGGAGGCACAAGAAATGTCTAATGGTCTTTCCCAGCCTTCTAGCCCATTGCATTTTCAACGGGGGCAACATTACTTCCAAGGGAGTGAAATTTGGTTTTGGAGGGTAAAATAATGTTACTTTTCACGTATAAAGAACAGATATACACACAATACATAAAAATATATATATACCTATGGTATTAAACTTTCATGGAGGAGGAAATTAGGGAAAAAAATGTCTGAAAAGGCTCATTGGGGGACAACAATGAAAAAAAGGTGAAGAACTTTCCAGTCAAACAGAACTGGGAATCACTCCATATAGAGCACCCATCTTCTGGTTCTGCCACCCAGAAGGCCCTCTCCATTGTCCCAAATGTCTAACAAGGAAAAACCTCAAGCTCAAGTGCCTCCTCTTCCAGGAAGCCTTCTCGGATCCCTTCAGCAGGAAACTGAATCTTCCTCCTTATGAGGCAAAATAGCCATCTGTCATCCTACATTATACAGTGATATCTCTGTATTTGTCCTTGACCTCCAGTGGATTATGATAAACTGTTTGGGGCAGGATGTATGTGCATTTTATTTTTGCAGTCTCTCTTGTGCCTGGCAGAGACTAGAGGCTCAGTCCAAATGTGTCGAATGAACAAATGAATGAATGGTCCCTATTGGCAGGTAGCTCCTGGGTGGGGTTCTTTGGAGTCCTTCATGCTCAGGGGAGCACCTGTCAGACTCCCCCTCAAGCCGGCTCAGCCCTGGTACCTTCCCATCTTCCCCACTGAGCAGCTGTTGTGGACTGGTCTATCTGCTCCCAGACGGGAGGTTTTTTAAGGTAGTAGCACTCTTTGTCCGCATAGCCGCAGGAGCGGAGCCCAGGGCCAGGCACACACCCAGGGCTCTCACAGGCCAGTGGGGCACCAGAGAGATGGAAGCCTTACCGAGCCCAGCTGCATGATGGCGTTGATATAGTTCTCATCCTTCTCCACCTTCTTCCGGAACCGGATCGTCTGCTCCAGCTCCAGGGGGTTCACATCCTTGGGCCAGCCCCCCTCCACGTGGTTAACCCCCCGGGTCTCCATCTCGAACCGCTCTGTGTTGGCCTAAACAGAGTCCTAGGTGAGAAGATGCCTGCCCCAGGTGTAAACATTAGGTCTTTTCTGCAAACCAGGATCCTGGGGCCGGCCTGCCCCTGGGCCCTGAGTGCACAGGGATGGATCAGGAAGGTGGCCCTGGCCAAGGCCACTTTCAGGTTCCAGCAAGGAAATTTGTGGTCCTCGGGTGGTCACAGGGAGTCACAGAAGGCCCACCCCATGGAGCTGGCAGCTTCAAAGCTGATGCCTCTTGCCATGGAAAATCCAGTTCTGACTTTATCGAAACCCCAATGCATCAGAGGAGCCCACCCAGTTGTTCTTCGTGGTCCCAAAGAGATAGAAGTGAGTGGTCTTGCTCTGCCTTACCATTTGCAACGTCATAGGAATCGAAACGCAGAAATGATTAAAAGCTGGGGCTTGCTTTCCACGTTCTCTGCAGTGGGGAGGATGGTATGCACAGGTAGAGTTTTACTCCTTAAACTTGCAACTTTACCTCCTTTCCGTTTTTTCCCCATTAAAAAAATTTGTGGTAGGGGCGTCTTGGTGGCTCAGTCAGTTGAGCGTCCAACTTCGGCTCAGGTCATGATCTCATGGTTTGTGGGTTCGAGCCCCACATGGGCCTCTGTGCTGACAGCTCAGAGCCTGGAGCCTGTTTTGGATTCTGTGCCTCCCTCTCTCTCTCTGCCCCTCCCCACTCATGTTCTGTTTCTCTCCATCTCAATAAGAAATAAACAGTAAAAAAAAATTTTTTTAATGTGGTAAAAGACATAAAATTTCCTATTTTACCCATTTAAAAATGTACTGTTCTGTGGCATCAAGGACATTCATACGGTTATGCAACCACCTCCACCATCTAGTTCCAGAACTTTTTCGTCACCCCAAGTGGGTCTAGACCCCAAAGCCATTAAGCAGTCACTCCCCTCCTCATTTCCTTTCTAAGCCAGTGCTCCTGAAAGCTCTGTGTCGCCCCAGGATGGAGCTGCTGGCAGCAGACCCTAACATGTGTGGCCTTCACGGTGGCCATTCTGTTGAGTTGGTTACGCCATGGACGAAATGGCCCAGCCCTGTGACAGCCATTAGCTCCGGGAGAGCAAGAGACTCAGCGTGTTTGAATCGTGAGTTACTGGAACCTCCCACAAAGTGTTTTGGCCAAATCAAGTGTGATTTTCACTCGGATGATTTGGGACATGACCAACTGGGTCCTTCTCTCCCTCAAACTAGTTTTGTCTCCACGGTGCCTGGCATAACCCAAGGCGGATCGCCCGCTCTAGACAGGCAGGGAGCTCCCACTGCGGCACCGCGCTCAGTTCTCCTATCACGCAGGCCCTCGGACCAGAACTTTCCATGGCACCCTTTCCTTTCCACCCTCCAGGCAGGTGCCTGCATATCTGAATCCCTGCCCCCTCAGGATACCTCTCTCCTGCTGTACCACATGCCTAAGATGGCTTAGAGGTGAGACCAGACCCCATGGGAGAGAGGACACCTTGATTCCCCTTCCCCCGGCCCAGGCAGTGGCTGGTGGTGGTGCTTCTGCGCCCCCTGCATCGTGGTGGGTTGTGGGGCGGTTCTGCCCCCATACTTCCAGCATCCGCCCTGGGCCCCTCTAGCTGGCTTCCGGTCACCCAGATGGCGCCACCCAGTCCCACTGAGCACCCTGGCCAGCCACCCTGCCAGACCAGACTTTCATTGGCTCAGGCCCAGGGCCAGGGACCCACCTCATGCTCCGACATGCTGGTGGAGCACTGGGTGCCCGTGTCCACGGGGTTGCGCTCCACAAACTGCTCGGCCAGCTCAGGGTTGGGCAGGATGTTGATGTTCAGCTCGGCCTGGCGGTCGGAGAAGTTGCACTGCTTCCCGAACTCGCTTCGCCTCTTGACGTACACGTACACGATCTCCATGGTGCCGGCGGCTGCAGGGGCAGAGAGAGAGGGTGTTTCGCAAGGGACCCCACCTGCTTCCCCAGGTCGGGGGCAGCTTCCAGGTTGCCAGTCAGGTTGCGGGGAAGGGTCCTAGGGGATTTGCTCAGAAGCTGCATCGGCACTTTTAAAAAATCATTTCTTGGGGCGCCTGGGTAGCTCAGCCAATTGAGCACCTGACTCTTGATTTCAGCTCAGGTCATGATCTCAGTGAGTTCGAGCCCTGCATTGGGTGCTGACACTGCAGAGCCAGCTTGGGATTCTCTCTCTCCTTTTCTCTCTGCCCCTATCATGTGTGTTCTCTCTCAAAATAAATAAACAAACAAAAAATCATTTATTGGGGCGCCTGGGTGGCACAGCCGGTTAAACGTCCAACTCTTGATCTCTGCCCAGGTCATGATCTCACAGTTCGTGGGTTCAAGCCCTGCTATGTGCTCTGGGCTGACAGCTCAGAGCCTGGAGCCTGCTTCAGGTCCTGTGTCTCCCTCCTTCTCTCTCTGCCCCTCCCCTGCTCGCACGTTGTGTGTGTCTCTCTCTCAAAAAGAAATAAACATTAAAAAATTTTTTTAAAGTCTCTGTAATTAGATTTTTTTTAAGTTTATTTATTTATTTTGGGAGAGATACAGAGGACAAGCTGGAGAGGGGCAGAGAGAGTGGCCCAGCCATGGTCAAGCTGCTGGAGAGTGGCAGGGCCAGGACTTGAAGTCAGTGCCCAGCCCAGCCCACTTTCTGATTCCCCACTGTGCCCTGCCCCACCAGTCTTTCAGAGACCCAACTATTCTGCCTGTTGAGGAAGTGGTCCGGCTCTCTCCCCTTCTCAGGTGGACCCCCAGCCCCACTGAGGTCAGAGTCATGTAGAGGAGAGAGTCTCCAGTGGGGGACCCCCAGGAGCAGTGAAGGGGAGTGCCCAGTAACCTAGAACTCTGGGAAGGGGTGGGAGGCTTTTTGGACGATTGGGTGGTTGGGTGGGAGAGTTTCCAGAGAGGCTACCCAGGCGCCCCAAATTACGTAGACTTTTCTAGGAATGCATAGGGTTTGCGAATGCCAGACTTCATGCTTTACATTTGCTCTTTTAGTTTCCCTTATTTCACTTACTCTTTTTTTCTTTTTAAAAAAATTTTTTTAATGTTTTATTTATTTCTAGGAGAGAGAGACAGCGTGAGCAGGGGAGGGTCAGAGAGAGAGGGAGTCACAGACTGAAACAGGCTCCAGCCTCTGAGCTGGCAGTCAGCACAGAGCCCGACGCGGGGCTCAAGCCCACGAACTGTGAGATCATGACCTAAGCGAAAGTCGGCCGCTTAACCAACTAAGCCACCCAGGCGCCCCTTCACTTACGCTTTTGGCAAACATTTACTTAATGCTGAATAATCAAGAAAGCGTGGCAGTGGCATCAGAATAACCATATGTATCTATACAATGGCGTTGAGAGCTCAGAGATAGACTTATATTTATAGCCAACTGACTTTTGAAAAAGGCACTAAGGCAGCTTATTGGAGAAATGATGGTCTCTTCAACAAATGGTGCGGGGCCACCTGGACGTTCCCATGCGAAAGAATGACCAAGGACCCCCTACCTCACCCCACACACACAAATCAACGCAAAATGGATCTCAGGCATCAGCGTAAGAGCGAAAACAAAGGGGGAGGAACATAGAGGGAAATCTTCGTGATGCTGATAGGGCAGATTCCCTAGGCAGGGCATCAGAAGTATGGTCCATAAAAGCAAAAACAATGATAAATTGGACTTCTTTTGAGTTGGATGTTACCTCAAAAGATAACATTGAGAAAATGCAAAGACAAGCTGCAGACTTGGAGAAAATATTTGCAAATTGTGTCTGATAAAGGACTTGCATCCAGAAATAAGGAGGCTTGCAGGGTCCCGGGCACTATGAACAGCAGTTTAGAGGTTCTTTCACTGTGTGCTCCCCACAGCACCCCCCACCAAAACTCACAATTCTCATTCTACATATGAAGAAACCAATGCCCAGAGAGCTTAAATCCCTTGTCAGAGGTCATGGTTCTTAAGCTGAGGCAGAGCCCGGGCCCAGACACGCCTGGCTCTACAGCAGTGATTCTTAACCTTGGCTACAGGGTTTGAGACTCCTGGAGGGCTTTATAAAATCACAACCCTCAGGTTAAACTGCAGACAGAAGAAATCAGAATCTCTCAGCAGAAGGGTTTGAACGCCCTGGTGAATTCCAGCGTGCCGCCAAGGTTGAGAAGCACCGATTTAAAGTGAAGGATCTTAATTTCTCAGCTAGCGTATCTCAAATCTGGGACGATCATTCAAAACACGGAGGTTCCCAGCCCCCCTCTTGCAAATGTGGACTGTGTGTCTGGGGCGGGGCCTGGCAATTTGTGTTTTTCACAATACCCCCCGCTGGTGAATATAACGGCCAGACCTGTGTCTAATTTGCCTCCTCTTACCTCCAAGGCCGCAAGGTACCAGACCAGTGGGCCCTGGCTACTGGCCCCTGAGACGCAGGGGCAGAGCTATTGTGACAGCTCAGAAGCAGTTGCCTGGAGTGGCTTTTGGGCCTTGGAGCAGCTGGGGCAGGGGCCCGGGGGTGAGGATGGAGAGTTAACTCTTAGGTCCCTTTGCATCCACATCCATTGTCCCTTGAGCGCAGCACCATCCCAGCCCATGCTCAGCCCCAGAGCAGCTCAACCTGACTCAGACTCCCAGAGAGCAGATTTCCTGCTCTTCCTCCTGCTTTGGAAACCCAGGAAAGGTAGAGGCCACGGCCCGGAGAGCAGAGGGCGGGGACAGAAACATAAACTGCAGAAGGCTGCCCCAGTGTGGCCCTTCTACATGGGCAAGGATAGGGCCTTGTGAAAAACATAGTCGATTCTCGCCTTCGCCGGTGCACTGTCAAGGGGCCACAGCGCGGCTCCTGGGCCCCCACAGTGAGGGGCTGCCTGTCTCTTCCTCAGGAAAAGACACTTGCTGAAAAAGCCAGTTCTCTGTGGACACAAGGAGGATTAAGAGCGTGTGGAAACTCCAGGGGTGGCAAAAATAGTCTCTTTAGCCCAGATCGTACTTGAAACAGCTTTGCTTTCCTCCTTGGTGCCTCCCAAGGCCAAAGCAGGAGTGAGAACAGGGGCATTGTTTTCTATCCGGAGGCAGACAGAGGGGACATTTAAAGGCTGGCCCGGTGACGGGAAGACAGCTCATTCAGGCACCCAGAGCAAGCTTTTTCTCCCAAGCTGGCAGGGCCCGAAGATGAATAGCGAGGTCAGAGCGGAGGTCTCCAGGGGGTCTCTCCCTGCCCTGGTGAGACAGATGCCATGGGCTGGGCTTTCCCCGCCTGCGGGGGCGGGTGGGGGGGCTTCCGAGGGAGGCGGGGGCAGTACTGCTGCCCTTCAGGAGTTTGGGAAGGCCCCCCCCCCCACCCGTGGGAACCTAGAGACCCAGGGGCAAGCGGGACTCTGCAGTGAGTCCCAAACACAAAAGCATGTCTGGCTGGGGATGTGCTGGTGTGAACGTCGAACGTGCATCCCAGGACGGTCGGCCTGGGACCTCCACCAGCTATAAAAACTCCCCTTGCGCAATGATAAGGTGCAAAGCGATTCCTGGAAAGAACTTCCCTCAACTTAAGAGAAAGTGTGTTTTCCAAGCTTGGGGTGAGGCTAAGGGAGCCATGGGGACGGAGAAGCTCAGTTTGGGAGCTTAGGGGGAGGCAAGAGGAAGGTGGCTTGCTTTCCCTCCGCTCTGGACTCCACGCAATATAAACACAAGAACATTTTTCTCTTCTTCGTGGTCCCTGGGGCAGCCCCCAGTCTGTGTGCCCAGGACTGATGGCCTCTGTGTGGCACCTAGCTGGGCAGAGGAACACAGGTGGAGAGCTTCCTTCCCTCTTTCTTCTGTCGTTTTGTGCATCTTCTGGAAAAAGTGCATCTTCTAGGAATCCACCCCACCCCCACCAGGACATCCCACCAGGTACTCCTAGGCACCCTGGGGTCCACCCGGGGTGAGCTCCAGGCATGTGAACGTGTCGCAGGAAGGTGAAACTAAGCATGTGACCTTGAGCGTGGTATCCCAGGGGGCATAAGGGGCGCCTGGGTGGCCCAGCTGTTTAAGCATCTGACTCTTGATCTCGGCTCAGGTCATGATCTCACGGTTTGTGGGTTCGAACCCTGCATCCGTCTCTGTGCTGACAGCACAGAGCCTCCTTGGGATTCTGTCTCCCCCTCTCTCTGCCTCTTCCCGGTTCGTTTCCTATCTCTCTCTCAAAATAAACTGAAAAATAAATGTCCCCCTCAGGTTGAGGAGTAAGTAAAATCATGCATTTTAGGGTACCTGCAGCCTAGTCGGTGCTCACTAATTTTGAATTCCCTTCCCTCCTTTACTTAGAAGAAAGCCCACCTCCCTCCAGTTCAGCCCAGCCTCTACCTTCCCACCAGCCAGCTGCGAACTCTTTAGAGGTCTCCGCCCCTTCAGGAGACTGGCGGATCAGACCAGACTGACGGGGGGCAGGGGATTTGGAGGCAAGATGACCAGAACCTGCGGGGACCTGAGAGTCGGGAGTACTGATGGCAGCCAGGACGAATGGGGCCCAGACACCTGGCCAGCCATCCTCCCGCAGAGCTATCCCAGAAGGCCGCCCGCAGGAAGAGTTTCTTGCCCTTGTCGCTGATTATTACCCTGGGGGCTCCTCCTCTTCAGCCTTGGACTCCTCCCGGCCCGCGCCCTTACCCTCGGTCCGCTCGCGTCGCCTCCTGGCCGCAGGGGCAGCACCTGAGCCACCGCCGCCGCGCTTCTCAACGGCTCGGAGGTAGGAAGTTTACCCGTTGCCTAGCAACCCCGGATGGGCGGGGACGCGGCGCCGGACGGCTCCCCAGAGCACGTGACGGCCCGTCCCGCTGCGTCCGAAGCACTTCCTCTTGTGGAAGTCTCCAGAGTCAGGAGAAAGATTAACCAAGCGAATCAAACGCTGGTAATAATAAACGTTTGTAGCACCTCTGCCGAGGTGCTTATCCGTGTCTACAAAAAATGCATGGGGTAAGATGCCTACAGTGCAAATTATTGTAGACAGGGCCTTGGAGGCCCTGCGCCCTGGTTGGTGATGCCGGGTTGTCTCACTGTCCCTTCCGTCGGGTTCCTCAACCACTCACTGGGAATTAAACCCGCCCAGTCCCTGTGCTCCCATATCCCGGGGACATCGTGGAATAACCAAGCTTGACCGCACCGACAGTACCCTCCCGGAAAGTGGGAGCTGGGTGTTTCCGCAGCTTAGCTGGTGGTTGTAAACATGGAGTAAGTGTTCACTGAATGCATGACTGAATAGGATGAAGTGTCTCCTGGGGTTAAGGAATGAGGCAAGATAATATAAACGGGGATCGGGATCGGAGAATGGGGGGCTAGCAGGCATGGGTTTGAATCCCAGCTGGGCCATTTACTGATCGTATGACCCTGAGAGAGTTACTTTCTAAGACTCAACCTTCTTTATTATTTTATTTTATTTTTATTTTTTAAATGTTTATTTATTTTTGAGAGAGAGAGAGCAGAATGCGAGCAGGGGAGGGTCAGAGACAGAGGGAAACACAGAATCTGAAGCAGGCTCCAGGCTCCCAGCTGTCAGCACAGAGCCCAACGCAGGGCTCAAACCCACAAACTATAAGATCATGACCTGAGCTGAAGTCGGACGTTTATCCGACTGAACCACCCAGGCACCCCTAGGATTCAACCTTCTTAATTTTTTTAAAAAAAATGTTTATTTGTTTTTGAAAGAGAGAGAGGGCATATGAGCAGGGGACAGACAGAAAGGCGGGGGGGCAGAGGATTCCAAAGTGGGTTCCTTCCTGACAACAGACAGCCCATGAGGGGGTTGAACTCAAGGACTGTGAGGTCTTGACCTGAGCCGAAGTTGGACGCTCAAGCAACCGAGCCACGCAAGCGCCCCAAGACTCAACCTTTTTCATCTGCAAAGTTGGGGGGACAGTGACGGAGCTGGGAGGCAGGACTGAGACAACATAGCAAGGTGCCCACCCTGTGCTGACGGCAGTCTGCCCCCTAACACAGGTCAGCTCTGTACTTCCCGTCTCCGGGATTCAGGCTAACCAAGTTTAGGGGTGAGTGCTGGAGATCCGGACAGGGGGAGACGGGATGTATCAGCCCCAAAGTGGGATTTGGGGTTGGAACTGGTCTTGAAAGATGGTGATGAGTTGCGGGGGAGGCATGGTCATTCCAGACTGGAGGAGGACATGGTGTATGCAAGGGAGGGCTATTTGTGATGGAAGGAAGACATTTTGGGGAGGCTGATGCCTCCTTGTGGCACGGGTTGACAGTCCCTGTAGAGGAGGAAATCAGAGGGGAATTTGCAAAGGTCAGCTGGGGCCAGTTTGTGGGGTGTCCTGAGAGGCAGGCTGAGGCACCTGGACAACTCCCTGTGGGTTTTTGGAGCTGTCACATTACAGGAAGAAAGCACATGGTCCCCCACTCTGGCTCCCCAACTTCTCCTAAAGTGTGTCTTCACCACTGCCTTTAACAGGCAGGTGCAACAGAATTCCCAGCACGATGGCACTTGGCTCAAACATACTAACAAGCCCCACAGTGACGGCTGTGGCTGCCATCAACCCCCATCCCTTGGCTCTTGCTCCCACCAGCGTCTCTAAGCAAAGGGCTTCCTTGGGGTGGGCGCTGAGGGTGTTGCTGGGGGCTGGGTGCAGGAGCGTCTGAAAGCCCCGCTGAACTGGCTTTGTGTGCTCAGAGGCACGTCAGACCCATGTGAAGCGTCCAGAAGAAACACGTCGGCTCCACAATGGAGCACCGGCTAGTTGGGGCTGGAAACAGACATCCACCTCCCCTGTCCCCCAGCCCTAGAAAGTCGAGACCCTCTGTGCACACGTTATTCCCTGGGTGGGGAAGTGGGGACGGTGGGTAGGAAAGAAGGAGAAATGGGAAAAGCTGAAAGATAACCTGCAGTCACCTTTCTCATGGGGTTGCAATGATTTATTACAGGTTCCCCCCACCCCCACCCCTGCACTCAGAAGGTCTCCATTGCTTCTAGCAGCCTTGGGCACCTCTGTTCTCTGGCAAAACAGCCGTCACCCCTTGGCGGGTCTGTCTCAGCCGCGCTGGGAAGCCAGCATGAGGTCGTATAATTAGGAGTTTGCACAGGGATCCCGTTAAAAACAATTTTCAATGTCTCTCTGATCTCTGCCCAGTGGGCTGAAGGGAATGGGCTACTGAGATTTTTTGCTGAAGGCAGCCCCCTGCCCTGCCCCTCTTAGGCCAGTCCACGATCCATTGCGCTTCTGTCTACGCCCACCTATTCTTTTTCCCGTTTTTTTTCTATTGTGGTAAAATACGCAGAACACAAAATGTAACCTTAACCATATTGAAGAGTGTAGTTCAGCGGCATTAAGTCCACTGGTAGTGCTGGGCCGCCATTACCACCATCATCTCCAGAGCTTTTTCATCTTGCATAACTGAAACTCTGTACCCATTCAACAGTAACTCCTCATTTCCCCTCCCCCACCTCCTGGCACCCACAATCCTACTTTCCATCTCTCTGATTTTGACTCCTCTTAGTACCTCATAGAAGTGGAATCACACATTGTCTTTTTGTGACTGGCTTATATCACTCAGCATAATGTCTGTAAGGTTCAGCCTTGTTGTAGCCGTGTCAGAATTCTCTTCCTTTTTGGGGCGCCTGGGTGGCTCAGCCGGTTAGGCATCTGACTTCAGCTCAGGTCACGATCTCACAGTTTGTGAGATCGAGCCCTGCATCTGGCTCTGTGCTGACAGTACAGAGACTGCTTGGAATTCTCTCTCTTCCCCTCCCTCACTTGCACTCTCTCTCAAAATAAATAAACAGACTTAAAAAAAAAAAGAATTTTCTTCCTTTTTAAGACTGAGTAATATTCCATTGCACATATACACTGCATTTTGTTTGCATCCATGGATGGACACTAGGGTTGCTTCTACTTTTTACTATTGTGAATAATGGTGCTGTGAACGTGGATGTAGAAAATCTCTTCAAAAGTGTGCTTTTGGGGCCCCTGACTGGCTCAGTCGGTGGAGCTTGTGACTCTTGGTCTCGCGATTGTGAGTTTGAGCCCCATGTTGGGTGCAGAGATTACTTAAAAACAAAATCTTAAAAAGAAACCGTGCTTTCAAATCTTTGGGAAGGAGAATTGCTGGATTCAAAGGTAATTTTATCTACTTAATAGAATTGATTAATTTTTAATTTTTTCAAGAGCCACCATTCTGGTCTCTGCAGCAGCTGCACCATTTTGCATTCCCACTGATAGAGCACAAGGGTTTCAACTTCTCCATATTCTTTCCAACAGTTGTTCTGTCCTGTTTCTTGATAGTAGCCATCCTAATGGATGTGAAGTGGTACTTTACTATAGCTTTGCCCCGTATTTCCCCAGCAATTGTGATAGTGAACATTTTTTTATGTGCTTCTTGGCCATTTGTGTGTCTTCTTTGGAGAAATGTCTACTCAAGTCCTTTGTCCAGTTTTGAATCAAGTTTTATTTTGTTATTGTAGGAGTGCTCTATATATTCTGGATATTAATCCCTTATCAGATACCTGATTTGCAAATATTTTCTCCCATTTTCTGGGCTGTCTTTTTGTTCTGTTGACAGTGTCTTTTGATGTCTCCAATTAAAAAAAAAAATTTGTGAATTAGGAGTGCCTGAGTGGCTCAGTTGGTTAAGTGCCTGACTTTAGCTCAAGTCATGATCTTACGGTTCATGAGTTCTACCCCTCATTGGGCTCTGTGATGACAGTTCAGAGCCTGGAGCCTGCTTCGGATTCTGTGTCTTCTTCATCTATCTGCCCCTCCCCTCCTTGCTCTCTCTCTCTCTGTCTCATAAACATTACTGAAAAAATTTAAAAGTTTTTGTTAAGAATCCAACTTGTCTATTTTTTCTTTCATTGTTCACGCCTTTAGGGTCATGCTCCAGAAATCATTGCCAAGTCTGATGTTGCGAAGCTTTTACCCTATGCTTTATTCTAAGGGTTTTATAGCTTTAGGTCTTATTTTGAGGTCTTTGATCCATTTTGAGCTAATTTTTGTATTTGTTGTTAGGTAAGAGACCAACTTAATTCTTTTCCGTGTGGATATCCAGTATTTTTTTTTTTAAGTTTATTTATTTTGAAAGAGAGAGAGAGAGAGCAAGAGGAGGGAGAGAGAGAGAGAATCCCAAATAGGCTGTGTGCCATCAGTGCACAGAGCCCAATGTGGGGCTTGATCTTGCAAACTGTGAGATCATGACCTGAGCCAAAATCAAGAGTTGGTTGCTCAACCGACTGAGCCACCCAGGCAACCTGAATATCCAGTTTCTCCAGCACTGTTTGTTGAAAAGATTGTCCTTTCCCCATCGAGTTACCTTGACCTCTTTGTTGAAAATCATTTGACCACACATGAGAGTTTATTTCTGGATTCTATGTTACTCTGTTGGTCTCTACGTCTAGTGTTATGCCAGCATCACTCTTTTATTTTTTTTAATTTTCTTTATAGTTTATTGTCAAGTTGGTTTACATATATCACTCTCTTTTAATTATTGCGGTTTTGCAGTAAGTTTTGAAATCAGAAGTGGGAGTCCTCCATTTGTGTTCTTCTTTTTCAATACTCTTTTGCTTATTTGGAGCCTGATGAGATTCCATATGGATTTTTAGGGTGGGTTTTTCTATTTCTCCAAAAAAATGTCATTTTCAATAGAGGTTGTGCTGAATCTGTAGATTACTTTGGGTAGTAGTGACATCTCAACAATATGAAGTCTTCCAATCCTTGAACATAGGATGTCTTTCCATTTTTCTCTAATTTCTTTCAGCAGTGTTTTGTAGATTTCATTATACAAGACTTTCATTTCTTTGGCTAATTCCTAAGGGCTTTTGGGGGGGATACTATTGTAAACATAATTGCTTTTTAAATTTCATTTTCAGATTTTTCACCGTTAATTTTGATTTACAGAAAAGTTGTAAAGATGGTATAGAGTTCCCATACACCCTTATTATGGTTGGAATGTTTATGTCCTCCCTAAATTTATATGTTGACATCCTAATGCTCAATGTGATGGTATTTGGAGGTGAGGCCTTTGGGAAGTGATTAGTCATGAGGATGGTGGAGCTGTCACGAATGGGATTAGTGCCTTATAAAAGAGATTCCGCAGGACTCCCTAGCCCCTTCTACATGTTAGAACAGAGAAAAGGCACCATCTATGAATCAGGAAGCCTTGCCTATGTGTAAACTCTATGAAGTCAAGGCCATAATTGCCTTAGAGACTTCTGTAGCCCCAGAATTTATAGAAAGTGATGTGCTTAGGCCAGGGGTGAGCAAACTATAAACTAGTTTAAGAGATAGTAAGTATTTTAGGCTGCAGGTTAAGAAGCAAAATCAAAGCCATTTTGTAGATACTTATATCATGAGAAAACAATTCCCACCCATTTTTTGATTAATGAAATTCAAAATATTATGCTGAGCATAATTTTTCTGTAATACAGGACAATTAATGAGAATGAAATTCTCAGCAGGGGGGACAACACCTTGTTTCACTGAGGCTCAGGATTGGTATTCTCTGCTGTCAAAATCAGTTGCAAATATTTGATTTTTTAAAAAGCCATTAAAAATATAAAAACTATACTCACCGGCCATACATGGCAACAGGTCAGACTAGGCTCACGGGAGGTAGTTTCCTGGCTCCTGTGCTAAGCTATCAATGCATTTTTAAAAAATAGTTTATTTTTGAGACAGAGAGAGACAGAGCATGAGTGGGGGAGGGGCAGAGAGAGAGGAAGACACAGAATCAGAAACAGGCTCCAGGCTCTGAGCTGTCAGCACAGAGCCTGATGTGGGGCTCGAACCCATGAACCATGAGATCTGACCTGAGCGAAGTCGGATGCTTAACCAACTGAGCCACCCAGGCGCCCCTATCAATGCATTTTTGAAGGGGGAAATTGAAATTTGAAAGGGAGAAGGAAGGAAGGTAAATTCTCCTGATCTGGGTCTATCTGTCAGTGGGCACACAAGGCCTCTTGAGTGCTGACTGCTCCACTAGCACTTTAGAGCCTAGAGGCAGTAATATTGCCCCCACTCCTTTGAAACAGGAGACCTCACAGCTTTGGAGGGGGGCGGGAAGCACAGCACAACACAATGTAGGGCTACTGGAGGTGAGTCAGCTTTGGAGAAAAGACCCCTCTGTCACTGCTCCACATGGGTAAGTTGGCCCTGAATGACAGACTCAAATGCACACCTGTTCCTGGCTGAGGCTCCCTTCACAGAGGGGCCTGATGTTCATTACTTTCTTTCTGGGAGCAGGTCCCTGGGTCTGGGGTCAGGGCTGTTCAGAGGTGCTTGGAAATAGTAGGGCTGAGCTGGTGGGCCAGCAGGGGAAACATTGGCGTGCTTGGCACAGAGGGCCACTCACCCCACCCTTTTCCCTTGGGTGAGAGATTGGTGCAGGCCAAGACAGGAATGTGGGGGTGAGGGGGTGACACACCTGGGGACCCAAACCACCCTCAGCTTGTGCATTCCCACGTGGCCTCCTTCCTACTTCATTCACAGCCTGCCTATAGCCAGGTCCCCTGCGGCTCCCAGAGACAATGAAAGCCCCTAAAGTGAATCTCATTTGAGTGTCGAACTGCAGTTACCTTTAAAAAAAGATCGGGGGTACCTGGGTGGCTCAGTCGGTTGAGCACCCAACTCTTGATTTCAGCTCAGGTCATAATCTCATGGTTTGTGGGATCGAGCCCCACATGGGGCTCTGCACTGGCAGCACAGCTTGCTTAGGATTCTCTGTCTCCCCCTCTCTCTGTCCCTCCCCTGCTCGCTCTTGTGTGCTCTCCCTCTCTTTTAGAAAAATCAGATTGGTTTCTCCATTGGTTCAAGCCTGTCCCCCATAGCTCTTGGTTTCCTGAGACGAGGGAGAAGGGTGCCTGCTCCATCGGGGAGGCGGGGAGGGACATTCTGACTTGAGAAACGCCCTAGTTCTGGTGCTCAGCTTTGAGGGATGCAGGTTCTGAGCCTGGCGTGTTCCGTGGAACAGAGACCTCTGGGTCACACAAGTGCTCCCCAGGGATGCATAAGCTGCTCCCTTCAGGAAGTTCCCTGAAATGCAGTCACTTCTGGGAGCCCAGCTATTGCACACAAGAGTAAACAGTGGCACAGGGCCATGGGCAGAGAGCTGGAGTCTGCCCTACATGAAGGGTGCAGTGCATCTCAGTGACCCAGCCCAGAGAGGTCCCCCCCGGAGACAGAGTTTATGCACAGAGTGCAGCAAGGACCCACTGCAAAGCTGGGGGAGGCATCAGCCTCACTTGCCTCACCTGGGGGAGGCAGCCCATTGTGAGCACAGCTCCCTCCCCTCCAGCCCCAAAATATTGTCCAGAGGTGCTCAGCTTGGGCTCTGGGTTAGACACCCAGGATCTACCACCTGCTCCAAGTCCTTACTCTCTTCTGCACCTGTTGGCTTATCTGCAAAACAAATGACCTCACAGGGTCATCATGAAGTTTAATGAACAATTCACTAACTACAGTCCACAGTACACTGCAGGTGTTCAATAAATGCTAGTCCTTATTACTAGCAACATTAAGAGCGTTGGATTTCAGGGGGAACTTGGGAGAAAGGCAAGCTGGGGGAGGAGGAAACAAGGTCTGTCCTTGGTCCTGAAGAGTAGCTGGAGGCCACACTAGAGGTCTGTGACATTCATTCAATAGTCCTGTCTTTCAATCCTTGCATTGAAGTCACTGCCATCTGCCGAGAAGCTCTCCCCACTAATACCCAGCCGGAAGGAAGGGAGCGTTCAGTAGAAGAAGTTAGACGGAGTGCATAGTTTAGTACAAGTGGTTTATTTCTCCCCAGGTGAGGGCGCACATGTATCAAGCAGAGGTGTGCCCACCCGGCTCCTTCAGGAACCACCCGAAGGATTCTAGTTTAGTTTACATGCATTAAAAACAACTCAATAGTCGTCAACCACAAAATGTTAAGAAGCAACATCTTGACGTCGCCGAGATCCTACTGCATGCGACGTGGCTATACACAGATACGTTTATGGTACACGGTATGTATAGGTTAACCCAGCTAAGTCCTTGCTGCCCTGTGGCTCTGTTCTGTCCTAGAGGCTTGGGCTGGGTGCCGAGAGTCACTCTGCTGTGAGTGTTTGGATGGGAAAGTGGCTCTCTCCAAATGTAAATGGAGCCCCTGTTCCAAGCCAGGCCTCCCCATGTCCCTGGCTTTGGGTGGGCAAGGCTGTGGGGGCTTCAGTGCTGTGCACTCTGAGTTGACAGGAGATTAGAAGCACCAGAGACCCTAACCCTGGATCCTCAGCAGGCAGGATGGTGGGTCATCATTTCCTCCTGGCCAACAAGCTCTTTCTCACCGAGCAGGTACAGCTTCAGGGGCCCAGGACAACGGGGTGGGTATGAGGCTGGCGGGGGGTGGGGGGGGATTAGAGAAGAGGCCTGTCTCTGGTCAAGACATAATCATCTCATTGGCTAAAACCTTTTACCACGAACTTGCTCGAAGACAAAAGGGAGGGGCAAGTTCACCTGGGCATTCCCCGGAACAGGGGATTCTGTTCAGCTGTCCCCCTTCACTTCCTTCCTGTCTTAAAGGGCCTCCTCCCTGAGTGGGATTGAACCTACATCCCCATGAAGCAGCAGCTTGGGACAGCACGTCTCACTGATCTGTACTTTGTTTAAAATCCCTCCCTCACTCCCTCCCTCCAGATGCTTAAAGAACTGGAGCCAGGAGTAAGGAAGGAGTCCCAAGTCTATTGTAAAAACCGGATGTGCTATGAGCTTCAATTCTTTGGATAATGAAAATATTTAAAACACTGGGGAAAAAAAAGAGTTAATGTCGCTTTCAAAGTGTCTATTAATACCTGAGACTGTCCCTATCTGCAGGGAACAAACTCACAGCATCGCTTCTGGAAGGGAGGGGCAAAGGAGGGGCAGAGTGTGGCTGCCGTTAAGCCACACTCGCACCAGCTCTCACCATGGAAGCTGACCAGGGGTGAAGCTGTGGCTCCCAGTCCTGGGGCCACCCACCACACAGCCTCTCCAACACCTTCCTTCTGTGGTCCAGGGAGAGTCCGTCTGGTGGCTCCGGGGGACTGATTTGGCCAGTGTCTTGTCTCATCAGGGACATCGCCTCCCCTAAAGGCATCTCCTGATCAGCTCTTCCACTTTTACCCGCAGGAAAATGCTGCCCATCAGCCACACAGCCGAGAGGGCAGAGGGACTCAGGGTGGTCACCCAGACTTCCGGCCGTGTTAGCAGGAGGCACGGTCCTGGCAATGAGACCTAGGAGAACACACAGCACTCAGGTGGTGACGCCTGACCCTCCTTACGGCCACTCCCCACCTGGCGCGGGGGGGATGTGGGGGTGAGCAGGACCAGGCTCCATGCTTGGACTCAGCCAAGCACCTGCGGGCGTTTCCGGTGTGGACAGGAGGCCAGAGGAAGGAGGGGCTGGCCCAAGTCACGGGTCTTCAAAGGCCCAGGCATCGCTGCCGAGCCCAGGCTGACCCTCCCCAAATCGCTGCTGCCCCTCTGCAGCCTCAGGGGCCTGCCAATCCCGTGGTCCTGCGTCCAGTCTCCAGACGCCTTTGGTTTCTATCGAAGAAATGCTTGCGCTGCCATCAATTAAAAACCAAAACAGATCAAGGAGGCAGGAACCTGTGCAGAATGTGTGTTAGGCTGGAAACTCGTTCCCGTAGTGCCTCAGGTGCTCATCCGCCACGGACAGGTAGGTGGCCCTCATGCTGGGGGAATACTGTGGGAGAGAGGGGGGAAGGGACGAGTCAGAACACGGTCACCTGTCACAACCAGACGCTGTACTAGCCGAGGCGCGGGGGCTTCTCAGGGAGCTGGAGCCGCACCATTCTTGATCGCAGGCATCGCGGGGACTGGAGGACGCCAGCGTGGCTCGGGCGGGCTTCACTGCTGGCTGTGTTTCCAGTCCCGGGGCCATCAGGATGTCCGGCTCCCAGCATCAGATGTGAGATGTGCACACAGACCAGCCACCCTCCCTCTGCAATGGCTGCCACGTCCACTCCAGGACACAGCACCGCCACAGGGGACAGTGTCAGGGTGCACCAAGGCACTGGGGAGCCTGCCTCGTGAGTAGGCTGAGGGCACAGGCCCTGAGACTCAGAGACCCAGGTTCAAATCCCAGTGACGCATTTTACTCATGACCTTGGCTGAGGTTTTCCAACCTCTGCAAGCCTCAGTTTCAATATCTGCAATCAGGGACCTACGAGCACTAGCAGTAACCGTGCAGGAATGAAATGCCATAAAACAGGCCAGACACCTCACAAGGCGCTTCTCACACTTGGCTGCATGTCACAAACACCTGGGAGCCCAAAAGTTCCTCATGCTTGGGCCACACCCACCAGTATTTTTTTTATTGAGATAAAACCTACATAACATAAAATGAAGCACCTTAAAGTGCCACCAGCACTTTTTTTTTTCAAGTTAATTTGTTTGAGAGTGAGAGAGCGAGAGTGAGAGAGTGAGTACAAGCAGGGGAAGGGCCAGAGAGAGAGGGAGACACAGAATTGGAGGCAGGCTCCAGGCTCTGAGCTGTCAGCACAGAGCCCGACGCGGGGCTCAAACCCACGAACTGTGAGATCACAACCTGAGGTAAAGTCGGACTCTTTGCCGATTAAGCCACCCAGGCGCCCTGCACCATCAGCATTATTTAAAAAGCTCTTCCAAATGCAGCCACATGAGAGAAGCAGTGAGCTAACACAAAGTGCACGTTCAACAGATGTTAGTTGGCGACTGCTCTGAAGCAGGGAGCAAGGGCTTCCCACGTGGTCACATTCCACATCCCGGGACCTGAGATTCTCCATTTCCAACAAGCTCCAGATGCTGCTGGTCTGTGGACTTGGGGCAGCAGGGGTCAGCAGAGTCCTGAGCGTCTCTGGCCCCAGGGAGGTTGTGGGGGTTCAGGTCCAGGCTGTTCACACCAGAGGGGGAGCACATGCTTCTAGCCGTTGGGGGCTCAGCGATGCGGGGGATGGGTGCTGGTGCTCTTTAACCAAGCAGTTTTTAACCAGGGGCAGTTTCTGTCCCCCAGAGATATCTGGAAATGCCTGAAGGCATTTCTGGTCATCACAACTCGGGGTGGGGGTAGGGAGAGGCCAGGGATGGAGGTAAAAATCCTATAGCACCCAGGACAGCCGCCCACCACAGAAGGACCCAGGTGGTCAGCAGTGTGGGGGAAGAAGCCTGCATCAGACCGCGGCAGCTTCCCCAACCTGCAGCCCCAGCTTTACCCATGGACATGTTAGAAATGCCAGTCCCCGGGGCTCCACTGCAGATGTCCCGAATCAGAACCAGGCTGGGCCCAGGATGGGGCCGCCTGGGTGGCTCAGTAGGTTAGGCGTCCGACTTCGGCTTGGGTCATGATCTTACGGTTCCTGAGTTCGAGCCCTGCATCGGGCTCTCTGCTGTTGGCATAGAGCCTGCTTTGGATCCTCTGTCCCCCTCTCTTCGCCCCTCCCCTGCTCTCTCTTCCTTTCAAAAGTATACATTAAAAAAAAAAAAAAAACAGGCCCAGGACCCTGTGTTGCAACATGCCCTCTGGGAGATTCTGATGCACACTCGAGTCTGACCATTTCTTTCTCCAAGCGCTGTTTCCCTAACTTCCTTGATAAGGATCACCTGGCTGCCTGAGACACTTAGAACTTCCCAGGCGCCTTCCCTGGACAGTGTATGTCAGTGAGTCTAGACTGAAGTCCTGGGATTGGTATTTTCCACAATTGCCTGGGTCATTTTTGTCCATAAAGTCTAGGACAGGATGCCTGAGAGGGAAGAGGGGAAGGTGGAGCCTGGGGAAAGGCACGCTTCCAGCCAGTGGAACGGGCTGTACCCTGTACCTTCAGACTGTCTAGGTCACTATCACCCCCCCCCGCTCCCTTAGTGAAATCCCCATCTGTCCCAGGGATGGAGCTGGTAGAGGGAGGGATGCATCTATCGGACAAAGTCACCAGTGGCTGATGAATATTTAGAGCAGGCACTCGGGAGGGCAGGGAGTGGCCAGCTGCGCGGTCTATGGGGGTGCGCGTCCATACCCTCCCCCTCCCCCCCCCACCCCGCTGTGGGTTCCTCCGTCAGCAGCACCTGTAGATGCCTCTTTGTGCCCCTTGCCACTTGCACGGCAGGAGGTGGGGGTCGAGCTGGGTGGGGCTGGGCAGCCAACTGGGCCAAAGCTCTAAGAGTCCCTAAGCAGGTCTTAATTCTAGAGAGGAAGGGGAAGTCTGCCCCTGAGCCTTGCAAATAAGGTCAGCTCTTGATTATCTCCGCTAATGGCAGGGAGAGTGGCCTGGATCTTTCAAAACAGAAGGTAATCCAAAAATCATTTTTATTTGGCATCATGGCGCACTGACTAATTCTTCATTCACAGCAGCAGATTTCCCCTAATTATGTTTTGCTCAGATTACAATTAAAATCAGTCAGTCTGCATTCCTGGGACTACAGCAGCTGGTAATATGCAAAGGGACCCAGGAGGATTCTGGGTAGAGAAGGCCAGGTGGCGATTTAAAAGGTGCCTACTCTGATCGCTGGCTTCGACCAGCCTGCTGTCCCTTCCTGAGGACCCCAGGAAGTGAGCGCTAGGCTTGTGTCTAGGGCTGTGTGTAAAAGGACAGCAGGTGAGGTGCTCTGGGCAAACACAGCAAGGTGAGGCCGTGGCAAGAAAGGTGGGGGACTGGTCAGAGCGGGGTTTCTCAATGTCCCAAATGTGGACGTTTGGGGCTGGATTACTCTCTGTGCTTGGGCTGTCCTGTGTGCGGCAGGATGCTGAGTGGCATCCCTGGCCTCTGACCACTAGGTGGCAGTAGCACTGGACACCCCTCCCCGCCCCCCCGCCCCTCCCAGTTATGACAACCCAAAATGCTTAGACAGGCCAAATGTCACCTGGGGGCAGAACTGTCCCTGGGCGAGAACCCCGCTCAAAGCTATGGCTCCAATGCCACCTGCTGCACAGGGCTTCCTCAGAGGGACAGCTCCCACCTCCAATGTCCCAAAGAGCTGCCTCTGTTAGCTTCTCTTGCTGCAGGTTAGGCATTTCCTGAAGGCAGGGCTGGGTCTCCACCTCTCTCTTCCCCTGAGAGCAGCACTGTGGTTTCTACCGCAAGCACCATCTGTGTTTGGGGCTGACTCACTGGACATGCATGAGTGTGTGTGAGGACCAGGGCCCGGGCATGTGTCATCGGCCCTGTGTCGTTGGGTCCCCAGAAGCAGCGGCTCTAGTTTCCCAGCTGGAGGGCCCCTTCCAAACCCCCTGAATAAAAATGCATTGTCTAGGACAGCGCGGGTGGCTCAGTCAGCTGAGTGACATCAGCCCAGGTCATGATCTCATGGTTCGTGAGCTTGAGCCCCACATTGGGCTTGTTGCTGTCAGTGCAGAGCCTGCTTTGGATCCTCTGTCCCCCACTCTCTCTCTGTCCCCCACCTTGCACATGCTTTCTCGCTCTCCCTCTCTCTCTCTCAAAAAATAAATAAACATTAACACAAGTTTTAAATGCCTGTCCAGTCAAGTGGAGGCAGGGGTGCCCTCTCCGACAGACACCGGGCTCCTGAACTGTGCCCTGTACCCATCCCCATCCCAGACTTCCAACCTGGCTTTCCACCCGCCGCACAGAAAGCACGCACCATACAAATGCCACAGCTTGTGGAGAAGGTGGGCCAGGAGGGAGCGTGCGTGCCAGTGGAAGTAGGGGTGAAGTAAGCGGCTCCCTCTAAGAGCACCTATGCGCCACACATACACGCGCTTACGGTGACCCACTCCTCCCACGCCCACCACTGCCGTGAGGTGTGTGCTGTTACCATCCCCATTCTAGGGGTGGGGAAACTGAGGCACAAAGAGGCAAAGTGCTCGTCTAAAGTCACAGAGGTCGGAAGCAGTGAGCTGGGTGCGAACCCAGGTATCTGGCACAGGAGTCCGTGCCCTTGGACTCCACGGTCTCCTGGCTCTACCTGCAGCAATCCGTCTCAGCCAGGACTCCTGTGCCCCCGTGCTTCTTTGGGAGACGACAGAGCCTTCTCTCTCCAATGTGCACCCCCTCGCGCCACAGGCTCCTTTCCTGACGCTGAGTCTCAGTCCCTTGGCTGGAGGCGGGCATGGGCGGGAGGCACGGGCCCCACTCAGGTACCCGCCGAGCGGGGTTAAGGAAGCCTGGTGTCCCAGACCACAACGCCCAGGGTGAAAGGCTAAACACCCTTAAAGAGCAAAACAATTTCCTCGAAGCAGAAAGGGACGCTCTCTCGTCTTAAGATTATTTCGCTTGGCAAAACTTATTGCAAGTTATTTCTCTGTCCCTTTGAGGTGTACATAAACCTTTTTAAAGGCTAAACCAGCCTCTTGCCAGCTTTGTAACCAGGAACGTTTTCTTAAGGGTCTGGGAGCCACCTCTTTGGAAGGTAAGCATCAAGGGCTGCCCCCATCTCCGTGGCGATGAGCAACGCTGATGGCCGCCCTAACTGGCAGGCGTTCAGAATGGACTAGTGCGGGTTCTCTTGCCTGGGGACAAGTGTGCACGGGGTGAGCCTTCTGTCTTTGCACTGTCTTTAGCGGACTGCCAGCGACGTGCATGGCGGTCCTGGTTTAACGCTTACTCACTAACCAAAGCTGTTTCGCATTTCCTACCTTTGCGGAGGGGTTGGGGGAGAGGTCTTATCTGTCATCGCTTCTCCAACAAGGCCCATAGCTATGGCTTTGCCCGGGAGCCCAGCCTACCGTGGGAGGAGGGGAGCCTCTTCCGATGAGTGGAACGTTCTCGTAGCGTGGGTTACCGCCAAAGAGCATGGCCTGGTTCCTGTGGGCCAAGAGCACAGCTCAGGACGGGGAGGCACTGGGGTGGGGGTGCTCGGATTTCTCCAGGAGGGCCCCGTGGGTGTGCATGTGCAAGTGGGGGAGGGAAACGGACCTCGGGGGAACCGTGGGCTGGAAGAGGAGAGGCCCAGGGGAGAAGCAGCGGATGGGGCACCAGGGGCCCGGAGCAGCGTGGCCTGGAGAAAGGCAGCTTCTTGGCCCTGCGATCTGCCCTGAGGGCAAGGCTTGGCATCTATGGGGTGCACATGTGCTGGGGTGGCTAATGCCCCCGGGGGGACTTCCCACCAGGCACCTTGTGGCTGCAGCAGGGTGGGGGGGTGAGGGGACCATGGCTGGCTTTTGATGCCTTCCTCCCAACCCGGTTCTCTGGACCCAAATGCGCCCCAGATCTAGCTCCCCCAGGGCTGGGTGGGCCGGTGCTGCCCCAGCCGCGATGTGTGGAGACATGTGCAGGGGGAGGCCCGGGGAGCCGCTGCCATACATGTACTCCGAGACTGGGGCGTTGGAGATGGTCTGTGCCGGGGGCTGCAGGCTGGTCTGGCTGCCCAGGCCGCTGCTGTAGCTGCAGAAGCTTCGAAGCTGCCCCCGAGGGGGGTTGTGAGTGGCGATGCGTCGGGCCTGGGGGTTGAAAGGGTCGTCACCGTCAATGTCATCATAGTCCCGGTCCCTAGAACGACACACAGGACACGGGCGGCTGTGAGGGCCCAGACTCGGAGGCAGCGGGGTCGTGGCCTGCTTCCCGGTCTTCGCTCTCAGGACTCTCTCTGGCCACACGCGTGTGTCTCCCTCAGGTTCCTGAAACACATGCCTCACACAGATCACCCGTTTCCAGCTTCACGTCCACCTCCTCCAGGCAGCCCGCTGTGCTGACCCTGTCGCACTGACCCTCCCTGCTTTGCTTCCTTTGGTCTGATCTACCCACAGGCACTGAAACACCACCTTATCTCTATCTCCTCCATGAGAATGTGGGTGCCCCACTAACAGTGCGATAGCCTATCCTTCTTGGTGTTTTGGAAGCGCCCCTCCAGCATCCAGAGCCCTCATCATCTTGCGTCACAAAGTCCTTCAGAGAAAAAGGACAAGCAAGGGGGTCGTATGATGCTGTCACCATCCTTAGCTGCACTCCTGCCGCAGGCCCTTGGAACCTCCTTTGGGGGGATCTGTCCGCACTCTCAGGAAAATTTCTGCAGAAGCTGCTGAGGCTGAATGTTTGGGCCCCCTGAGGCCATTGTTTGGCCCAGGTTATCGGCTCTGGGCTCAGTCACAGAGTAGAGCCTCCCGCCTGCTCCCCCAGGAGGGCCCCAGGCAGCCCACCTGGTGGTAAAGTGCTTCCAGGCCCGTGGCCCCGTGCAGATCATGGTGGAGAAGGCCAGGGCGGCCAGGAGGGAGAAGAGGCCGAGGTAGAGCAAGCCCTCGATGCCGTCGTAGCAGATGCCAGCAAGGGCGTCCAGGTAGTCCTGGAGGAGGAGGGACACGTGGCTGGAAGGCGGGTCAGGGCACGCCCGGGGTCTGAGCTCATTTCCGGTAGCCCCTCGCCTCAAGTCTGGGCCTGGGACCATCTACCGGTCTCTATCTCGAGCACTTTGTACACTTTGTACAGCCACTAAGGGTCCACACTCTGGAACCCAACAGAAGGGGCTTCTTGGGTTCACTCCGTAAGCATGTGCTGACCACCTACTGGGTGCTAGTCACGGGAGGGTCAGGATCAGCTCCGAGCAAGACAGACAGGGCTGCAGGGTAGGGAAGACGGGACATTTCATCTCAGACCAGCATGGCCAGGAGTGGATTGTGGCTTGAGCAGATGGGGGAAGGGGACAAGTGTGGCATGTTCAGGAAAGAGAAAAAAGGGCCAGAGGAGACGGGATGAGGGGGCGCCAGTTCCCGCTTAAGACTTGCAGGCAAGTGAGGAGTTTGTTTTTTATCAGAAAGGGACAGGAAGGGAGGAAAGGGATGTGACCCAACTCACTTTTACAGACCGCTGTGGTTGCTGTGTATGAAAGGTCATGGAAGGCAAAGGGGTGAGGAAAGGTTGGGGACCGGTTAAGAGGTCACGGCCATCAAGCAGGGGTGCAGGGCAGTGCTTGGGTCATGGCAGAAGTGGGGAGGGAGAAGAGGATGTAATCACATGCATATTTGAGAGTTTAGATGCTAGGATGTGCTGAGGGATTTGGAGGTGGGTGGTATAGAGGGAGAAATGGCATGTGGCAAGGTCCAAACCCAAGCCCTTGACCTGATAGCCTGGAACCTTCAGTGAGCCACTTTATAGATATATATGCATACTGGGGCACCTGGGTGGCTCAGTTCCTTGGGCATCCGACATTGGCTCAGGTCATGATCTCACTGTCTGAGAGTTCAAGCCCCGAGTTGGGCTCTGTGCTGATGGCTCAGAGCCTGGAGCCTGCTTGGGATTCTGTGTCACCCTCTTCTCTCTGCCCCTCCCTACTCGTGCTCTGTCTGTCTGTCTCTCTCTCTCAAAAGTAAATAAACATTAAAAAAAAAAGATATCCGTATATAAATACCTATCTGTCCACACATGCAGTTTCTTTTTCTATAAAACTGCCCATGAAATAACACATATTTGACAATATCAACCATGACAACTGAATGGTTTGTGGGTACAGACTGTACTGAACAGGGGTGAGGACAGAATCAGGGCTTACTACATGGCAGCCATGATCATTATAGGCCCATTCGTGCTAAATCCATATAGGATGTGGGAAGTGTCCACACACACTGGCTTAGTGCTTAGGGGGAGGGGAGCCCACATACTCTGAGTGTCCCCTGCATTAGGAGCTGTCTAGTATGCCAAGTTCTTGGAGAGGTGACCCTGGCAATGAGCAAAGGATATTCACCTGCAGCCAGAGACATGGACGGGTTGACCAGATGGCGGGGGAGTCCGGACAATAGAAAATAGCCTCCTTCATGTGGGTCATGGTCGCCCAATGTTCTAGGACTAACCTGATCATAACCCAGTCCCCTGGTATCTTCCATGGACTCTCCCTGTCTCAGCTATTTCAGAGGATCAAGAAGCCAGACACCTCTTCCCGCTTCCTCTTGTTCAGCTTTGACCCCATGCCTGAAGGGAGCCCGGGCCATCACTCTCCTAGCCTTCACTGGCTGCTCTCTAGGAAAATGTGGCCGGCTGGGGTGCCCCTGTCCTGCATGCCACCCAGGGCCGCCCCAGCACCTTGTGCAGCCCCCGGCAGTCCAGCATGGCTGTCAGCTGGTGAAGGCCAGACTCCGATGAGTTCAACAGGAGCTGGATTCCGAGCAGGTCTTTCTGAAGCAGGAAGAGGAAACACACAGACAGGCAGAGAGACAGGGAGTGAGCGGTGGGGAAGAGCTCGTGGATAACTCCACCGACAGCAGCGTGTGCATGTGCACAGGGGCCTTTCGAGCCAAAGGAAGGAGGGGAATTAGATCTCCGGGGAGGGGAGCACTATCCATAGGCTGGCTCTGCAAAGCCACGGGGTTCAGGAGGGGTGAGGTTGCGGGGGAAGGAGGGGAGAAGGGTTGTCAGGGTCCAGCTGGGGCTCCCTCCCTGCCCCATTCCAGCACAGATACTGCGGGGAGGCCGCCGCCTTACCTCTGCCGTGGGGAACAGGGGGACAGCAAACTGCAGCAGACCGGCCACCTGGATCTGCATGGTGGTGAGCGAGCGCTGGAAGACGGTCAGGGCCTGGCCAGGAGAGACGGCAGCCCCGCCGTGAGGCCCACCTTCCCAGGCCCTGTTCCCCGGCAGTCGTGACCGCTGGCGTCCCTGATTCCGACCTTTCCCCTCATCCTTCAGGCTTTGCGGGAGCGGCACGGGTCCCCTTGCTTCCTGCTACTCAAGGTGTGGCCCCCGGACAAGCGGCATCGGCCTCACGATGGAGCCAAAAGCACGCAGCCACCTACACCCTATTGGTCAGGGTTGGGGCTTGGGGTCGAGAGGGGGCAGGAGGCAGGGTGAGGATGGGGCTGGGTGGGCGTACCTGCTGGAAGGGGCTGCTTACGCTCTGACTGCAATAGAGGTAGTAACTGGTCACCTCTGCAAGGCAAAGGCATCGGCATCAGGCAGGAGTTCACAGGGGACCAGGCCCTCATCCGTCCTCAGTGGCCAAGCCAGTTCCCAAGCTCCCAAAGGAGGGTGATTCTAAGAAATGGCCCAGAGGTCCAGCTGGATCTAAGGCTGGGGGGTGGGGAAGGGCTGGGAACTACAGGGCGGAAAGTTCTGGCTGGCCGTAAGGCGGTTCTGAGTCTTCACAGCTGCTCCTGACAACAGAGGGCCTGAGGGCTGGTTACCTGTGCGGATGTGGTCCTCTGTGATGTTCAGGATGAAGGTGTCGGGAGCCGAGCAGAAGTCACTGGTGCTCTGAGCCAGAGAGAGATGGGAGGGTTGAGGAAAGTTATAACGCCGGGGTCCCGGCTGGAGTCAGGCACCCACAGCCCCAGCCGCTCAGACCCCTCCACTCAGTCCTGGATGGATAGGGAGAGGCAGCAGCCAGCTTCCCTGGGCCTGAATCCTGGCTCTGCCCCTTCCTAGTTCTGTAAGTTGGGACAAGTGACTTACTCTTTCTGTGTCACAGCTGCTTGTCAATAACACGGAGAGAAAAACGCCATCCACCTTATGAACTAATCTATGTAAAATATCCGGGGCGCCAGGGTGGCTCATCATTAAGCATCTGACTTGGGCTCAGGTCATGATCTCAGTTTGTGAGTTTGAGCCCTGCTTTGGGTGAGCCCCACATCTCTCTCTCTCCTTCTTTGCACTCTCTCTTTCTCTCTCTCTGCCCCCCGTCCACTTGCATCCTCTCTCTCCAAACATTAAAATAAACAAATAAATAAGACACCCAGAAAAGTGACTGGTGGGGAGCCAGCACTTCGCACTGTTAGTTCTTACTCTTTATTTCTCAATCCTGGGATGGACCTCAGGGATCCGTGAACTTGCAAGGTGTGTGTTGGGCAGTTCCCGCACCACGGCCTTTGCTGGCCTCTGTTTGCTGTTACTAAGCCCCACGTGCTTTTGGGGTGTCAATCTGTGAAGCGTCCCCCGGACTCTTCCTAAAGAATTCTATTGTTATTGATGTACCTCTAAGCCTTTGGGTGCGTGTCTTGCTCAGGGTAAGATGGGAAGAGCGGGGAGATGGGGAGTTAGACCACGGGCTCCCGGCTCTGCCGCCAGTGAGTGGGAGGGCCTGGGCCCCACAGCATGGCCTGGAGAGGCAACAACCAAGGGCCCATGGACTATGCAGGGGCAGGTCGGGGCGCTGGGAGAGGGAGCAGTGAGGATGCCATCCTCTGAGCCAGGCCTTTCCCAGGTCCAGCTGGGGGTACAGTGGAGCACTGGGTAAAGGGGGCCCCCCACCTTATAGAGCAGCCAAACTCTGGTCCTCCAGCCTGTTCCTAGGGGCTCTCCTGCTCCAGCGAGTGCTCCCCGAGGAGGGACCCCTCCCCACGGCTCCACACTGCCAGTGCCCTGCCCTCGTTCAGGAGTGGCTCCATGCTGGGGCCGCATTCATTCATTCACAGAGTCAGTAACTACTTAGTTAGCACCTATTAGATTAGATGCCTGTGCCATTCTAGGCACTAGTACGGGGCAAGCTGCATCATGGTACTTATGGGCTCTGAGTAGGGTTGGGGAATAAGATGCCCTTTACATTTTTCAAAAAATGTTTATTCATTTTTGAAATAGAGAGTGAGAGGAAGACACAGAATGTGAAGCAGGCTCCAGGCTCTGAGCTGTCAGCACAGAGCCAGACGCGGGGCTCGAACCCACGAACCATGAGATGACATGAGCCAAAGTCAGATGCTCAACTGACTGAGCCACCCAGGTGCCCCTAGATGCCCCTTTAGACACGGAGCTTCCTAAAGACACACCTGTACATGCACACATGCCTACACACATACACAGTCACGTGCACAGGACCCTGGGAGAATTGCTCTATATGCAAATCACTAACATGTATCACTCAGACTGATTTATTACTACCAATCAGAGCCACAGTACCAGCAGGCCAGGGGACACCCCAACCCGTCACTGGAGCGGCATAGAGGGAGGAGGCAGACCTGAGTGGGGGGTGGGAGGCCTTGGGAAAGAAAGAGGGAGGCTGCCATCTTGGCCTGGGCCACCACCCTCCAAAAGTATGGGATCCAAAGAGGGACAGGAGGCCCCCTCCCACCCCACTCAGGCCCCTGCCCTTCAGGCCCTTGAGTGAGGATTCAACTTTCCTGGCATTGAAGACAAAGGCCCATATGTGCATTATTCACACAGTGATGGGGAGGGGGTTGAGGCAGGGGGCACGGGGTGCAGTGGGGGACTGAGCACCGGAGAAGCCCAGTGTCCAGCCCAGTTGAGGCAGCTCTGGAGACCACAAGTGACACTCCGGAGTGCCCCTGTGCCCCTCACAAGACAAAAATGCACAGCAAAGCAATGACGGCTACTGCTTACCGAACATTTCCTATAGCCCTCCCCTGGCGTTGACCAACCCTTCTCCTCTTCTGGGGCAAGTGCTGTCCTTCTCCCCATTTCACACTTGAGGAAGCTGAGGTCTGGAGAGCTTCAGTAACTTTCCCAGGGGTCCCCTGTCGGGAAGGGGTGAGACCGGCCTGGCCTCCCCATGGGTGGTGGGATTTACAGGAAGTGCTCTGCTCAGCTGCCCGCTGGGGTGAGAGCTCAGCTCCCCCAGATCCTCCTCGGAGCAGGTCCTGGGGGGGGGGGGGGTTTGGCAGAGCTCCTTCCTGAAGGGGGTCCTGTCTTGGGGACAGGGAAGGGACAGGGAGGGAGGAGCTGGGCGGCTGTCCTCCCCAGCCCCACGGCTCAAAGAAAGCAGGCCCCCCGGGGCAGGGCAGGGCGGTGGGACCACTCAAAGGCTCCCACAACAGCCTGTGCCGCCTGCCTCCCGCTCACCCCGCTTCCCATTAGGATGCAGCAGGGCCCGCAGCCTCTCAAAGGCGCATTCAGCTCCCTCACAGCGCTCTCTCACCCGGGCCTGACTCAACAATTAGGGAACCGGCCTTTCTTGCCAGAGCTGGCAGCAGCCAAGGCGCCCAGCTGGGGGATTAAACCGCCTCTGGCCTCCCCAAACACAGAAGCCCCTGCGGGGAGGGAGCTGTCCCCCCAAGGGCAGCTCATGGCAGCAAGCTGGAAGTTTCCACTGCCTCCAGAAGGCAGAGGCTGCCTGAGGGGCAGCACGGAGCCCCCTGGAAAGCTTGCCTTGTGCAGACTCCCCCTGAGCTTTCGGTCGTCCCCAGAGGAGAGGCTGTCGGCCAGGCAGCTGTGCATGTGGCTCAGGCAGCAGCCACTCCCTGGACTATGTGCCCGCTCGGCTCCTGATGACATCAGAATGCTTTGGAGCATGACCGAGGTCCTCCTATCATGCCCTTCTCTGCAACTGGAGGGGCTCCTGCCCTTGGGACACAGGCTCCTGCCTACTTATTCTCCCTCATGCCCAAGGTGGGCACTGCCTGGTGGGGGCAGGGAACCAAACAGGAGACACCCACCTCCTCTCCCTTCCGGAGCTCTCCCAGAGGGTGCTATGAGCCAAGCAGCACCAGGGGCCATCCATACTGTGGGCATCATGGAGGCAAACTGCCCAAGGTCAGAGAGACAGGCCGGCCCCCAAGTCCCTGGGCGAGGTGTGAGTGTGGAGAATGGGCTTCCAGAAGGTGCCCTTGACTGTTCTTTTATCCCCAGGTAGTTAGGGCAGTACAGAGCAGGTCATGGGCGTAGTTTGTGGCCCCTGAATCAGGCAGGGAGGCCCTGAAATCCCCTGGTCAGTCCTGCCTCCCTCAACACACACACACACACACACACACACACACACAGCATGTACCTCCATGGCATCCATTCACACGAGGTCGCAGTGATCTGCCTATAGGTCCTTCTGCAGGCTGAGACTATGTCAAGAGCAAATATCATGTCCTCCTGGGCTCTGGGGCACCAGGCACCACTGAGCGCCACAGAGCCAAGAAGTCAGTGAACAAACGACTCTTGCGAACAGCCTAAATTGGGCATTAGGTGTGTTTAAAGGCCATACCTACCTACATAGGAAGCTCCCCCCACATTGTGTGTTTCTTCTGAGGCATTTTGAGGCATCGCATCCAGAAACATACACCATTGTGTTTTAGGCTGTGTGTGTGAGTCCAAGGCAAGGGGCTGGAAGGCAAGCTAAATGCCACATTCCACATTCCCGATGCCCAGGGAAGCCGGCCAAGCAGTGTGCTTCTGAAGCCGGAGGCTTCTCCAGCCTGACGCTGAGATCCCGCCCATCCCCACCAGAGCCAGTTAGTCCTTCAGGCCCAGAGAGGTCACCCGGCCATCCCAGCGTGGCATTACCAGCAGCGGCTGGGAATGGGCCAGTGGGGTGGGAAAGGGATCAGGCGTCAGGCATCGTATCTTGGTTCTGCCCTTAAACACCTCGTGATCGTGGGCAAGGGGGCTGGTGTGAATGAGCCAAGCTCACTCAGCTCAGAGATTCTAGGTTACGGACAGAGACCGGAAGTTGGCCCTGTCCTGGGGACTCTGGACAGGACGCATCAGATGGACAGTCTTGGCCGGACCCTCCCTCCCCCACTCCCACCCCGAACTCACCACTGCTGCAGCCGTGTCGGCCGCCAGGGACGTCCAGCTGAGGAACACAGCCAGCACCCCGCAGCACAGCATCCTGGGGGAGAGGCACATGGTGGCAGGCGGTGAGGGCTGTCACCCCACCAGCCTCCAGTGCCCTTCCTCCCAGCCACCACCCTGTTGCCCCTGGCTCCTGAAACTCTTGCAGTGGGCTCTAACATCAGCCCGCTGACTGCTGGGAGAGGCATGGAACCTGGAGCACAGATCCCTGGGCTGAACAGACACAGAGCCGCGAGGCCGCCCACTGAGGTGTTGGTTAGAGATGACAGGGGCTCTAAGGCCTGGGCCACATTGCTCCGGCTGCTCAGCGGTCAGGCCCAGGGGCAGCTGGGGGCCACGGAGGAAAGCCCAGTCCTTGCTCCGTGTCCAGATGGCAAGTCAATGGCTGCTGCCTCCCTCGGCTGGGGGCTGAGGAGGCGTCGGAAGGTGGCTTCAGGTTCTCGACCCCTCCCACCACACCCTCCGAGGCTGGCCAGGCCCCCCCTCTCTCAGGTGGAGGCACTGTCACCCTCCATGCTTGTCTGGCTCTCCAGCCCACAGACAGGGATACTTACGAGGCCAGGAGTCCCCTGGAGCGCCTGGCCAGTCCCAGGCAGGTGACGAGGCAGATGAGCAGGTCCAGGATGAAGAGTAGGAGGTAGGAAAGCCATCTGGGTGGGGGGGGGGAGGGGGGGGAAGGGACGGTCAGGGGGAGGTGTGGCCACAGCTGGTGCTCACCAGGGATGCCTGCACGGCAACCCCCAGACCCCCCTGGACAAACGGCCCCGAGCCAGCAGCAGAGAACGTGAGGCTGTGCCCCCCTGCCCTGGACAGGAAGACCCAGTGTGCGCAGCAGACAGGCTCTTCAGGGGCTCCCGGGGCTGCACCCCCCATTCTGCCTGGACAAAGGGGCCACCCTCCGCCGCCGAGGCTGAGGATCTAAAGCAGCACTGCCCGCTAGCACTTTCTGCAGTGACTCACGTGTTCAACCTCTGCACCGCCCACTGTACCTGGCCCTGCCCACGCGTGGCTCCGGAGGACTGGAGATGTGGTTTGGGCAACGGAGGAGACGGATTTCTAAGCTTAGCTGCTTTTGATCAATTTCTATTCCAGTACCGTCTGTGGCGAGTGGCCCCTCGCTGGACAGGGCAGGTGGCCATGGTCTCCCTGCAGCCCCCAGCAGGCACGTCTTTGGACCCTGGTCCCTGCTGCTTCGAGGACTCCCACCAGCGTCAGATCACGGCTGACATTTGTGTCCACAGATCTAAGAAAGCCCCTAAGCTGCCGCTTCTGTGATGAAGGCTCCACCTGGCTTCCCGTCGAGCCCTCCCAGTGGCCTGGGACACGCTATTTAGGACAGTTAGGTTCATGTCAGCAATATTTTTTTTTAAAGATTTTTTTTTTCTTTTCAATGTTTTATTTATTTCTAGGAGAGAGAGAGAGACAGCGCGAGCAGGGGAGGGTCAGAGAGAGAGGGAGACACAGACTCTGAAACAGGCTCCAGGCTCTGAGCTGGCAGTCAGCACAGAGCCCGACGTGGGGCTCGAACCCACGAACCGCGAGATCATGACCTAAGCGAAAGTCGGACGCTTAACCGACTAAGCCACCCAGGCGTCCCTCATATCAGCAATATTTGTGCCAGGCCCTGGGCTTATGCCAGGGGTGCCTGCAGTAGGAGGGGGGAGGGCTCATTCCTAGACCACCAGGGAGCTTAGCGGCGGGCAAAGGAGCCCCAGGCCAGGCACCCCTCACTCCTCAGGCCTTCTGCCTCCACCCAGAGCTGTGCTGACGGGGACAGGCAGTCACACACCATTTGGGAGACCCTGACAGGCTTCCTCCCTCCTTCCTTTGAGCCTCAGTTTCCAAACCATTATTGCTGGAAACTTCATCTCTCAGAGCTGGGTGAAAAATTAAATGCTCACTAGATGCATAAGGCATGTCACTGAGGGATTTCAAAGTCCTTCTTTTCCTGCTTCTCCAAAGCACGGGCTGAGGAATCCGGAGCGTCGAAAGTCCAGAGGCGCTGATCCAATCCTATGCAAAGCTCCCTAGTTCTTTTCGCTTCCAAACAGGATCCCAAGGGGGTCCTTACAACCAAGTGCCAGCCTCACCCAGCAGCCACTTCCATCTGCCCTGCACTGAGAGACTGCTGGACAGAAGGGACAGATAGAGGGGCTTCTCCAAGCCCCCATAGTGGGAAGGAATCATGATTATTTCTCTTGATGCAACAACCAAATAAGCTCACGGACCCCCTCCTCTCCAGCAATGATTTGCTGCTTCACCAGCACCGTCAGGAGGCTGAGAAGGCGTGCCAAGTGCAGGTGGGAGGGGGTGGAGCTGGAAGAAAGCGACAGTGGCTCCCAGAGGGAAGGGAACACGCTGAGGCCACCTGGCAGCCAAGGGAAGTTCTTCCCGCCTCTGTGAGTGGAGGCTGAGTGTCAAGAAAGGGGGCTAATCAAGACCCCTGACTCGCTGCATGGAGGTGAGCCACAGCCTCTGGGGCTTCCAGGATTGGAGCTGGGGGTTTGGAGCAAATACAAGGCCCTCCCTCCATCACGGAGCCCATTTCCTGAGAGTCAGGGCAGGGAGGAATCTCGGGAACGTCACGTGTGAGGGCCCCATTCTGCAGATTTGAAAGCAGACAGAGGCCCATAGGAGGAGAGCCTGGTCCAGGAACTCTGGACTTTCCACATCTGCGAGTCTTCCCACAAGAGACACGGCCAGCCACCAGCACATCTCAGAATCCTGGTTTCCTGTTTCAGGCCTCAAGGTTTCTTATTACCTCCCTCCCTGCTCTGCACATCTGCAGGAAATCAGGTTAGGGTTGCTTCTGTCTCACCCTCCATGATCGTGTTTCAATATGTTTTCTCTGCATCCGCACCTCGTGTTATAAGGAATTCCTGGAAATAGCTCTGTGAGGCAGATGTGTTTTCCCAGAGGAGCCCAGCGATGACCCGGGATGTGTTTCTAACCAAGAACTTGGCTCTGGCAGGAGCTACCCGGGGCCCTTACTCCCAGAGCTCTCCCAGATCCCACCTCCGCTGACACCTTGCTCACACCCCGTATAAGCCTCTCGAAGAGGCTTGGATTTTTATGGTCTCCAATACTCGGCCAGGCCTTGCGTACAAGCGCTAAAAAAGATGTGCTTAGGGGTACCTGGGTGGCTCAGTCGGTTGAGCGTCTGACTTCGGCTCAGGTCATGATCTCACAGTTCGTGGGTTCAAGCGCCGTGTCAGGCTCTGTGCTGACAGCTCAGAGCCTGGAGGCTGTTTCAGATTCTGTGTCTCCCTCTCTCTCAGAAAAAAACCAAAAACCAAAAAACAAACAAACAAAAAACAAAACAAAAAAAAGCATTAAAAAAAAAAAAAGATGTGCTTAGCTGGATGGCTGTGCTCTAGAACCATCTGGAAAGCGAAGACGGGGAGTCTGTTCAGAGGAGCCCCTAACGCTGGTTAGGCTGAGGCAGGCAAGAGAAGAAATGGGCAAATAGAAGGTGAAAAAGGAAGAGGCAGAATACCATCGGTTTTCAGGGGCCACGCATGGGTACTAACTTCGGACTAGTCCTTTTCTACCTCAGCCTGAACAAGGGAGCTGGGGGTCAGGGGGACCTGTCGGTCACCCACACTGAGACAGCTCATAGGCTTCGTCATGACCCTTCCTCCCATGTTTAATGAAATCGCCTTAAAAAGAAGTCCCTATTGATATGTAGACTCTGACCGATTTCGTCTTTGTCGAAATGCCCACACGAGGTCCTTGGGTGTACAAGCTGCACTCACAGAGAATGGCAGGGTCAAAGTGACGCCCACTTTCCACCCGCCCCCAAGCCCCCCAACCTCGGTTCCAGACGTTCAGACAAATGAATGGCCCTCAGGTCACAGGACTAATCAGATGCTGCTATTTTAGGTCACGGGTCACAGCCAAGTCCTTAGAGTCGGGAGTTTCTGTTGCTTGGGAGAATGGCAGTTTTGAATGTGAGCAAAAAAGAAAAAAGAATTGGTGGGAAGTTGGGTCCGCGACGGCTGGTTGAGTGCAGGGATGAGTGGGGAGTGCCGGCCCGAGCTGGGGGCTTCATGCATTTCCCTTGCCAAGGTCCGGCTTTATCTTACCCCAGGGGAAGGGAGAGCCCCGGACGGGAGGTCTCACCAGAAGCATATCCTCTGTGTTCTTATTAGTCAGCCCTGGGTGGGGCCTTCTCATAAAGGAGAAATGAATCCAGAAAACCAGAGTAAATTGTGCAATGGGGTGAGAGGGAAAGGCTCTGACCTAGAGCCTTGAGGGGGAACCAACACATTTGGGGCAGGGGGTGGATCCCAAGAGCTGCTGCTTGCTCTGCAAGCCTCATTTATTCACTCCAACCAGGGCCTCCCTCCGTGAGAGGTGCTGGGTCCTGGTGGCACGGTGGCCTGCGCTTCTCGAGCGGAAGACCCCTTCTCTCTGGCTGGGAGCCACCCAAAGCCAAGATGGCCGCCTCCTTCCTCGGCTTTCCCCAGAGGGAGCTTCACTGGATCCTGCACACGGAGGGAGGCAGCCGGTCCCTGGTCAGCCGACCTGCGTCCAGTGCCTTCACCTGGGATGGGGTCCGGGGAATGGGGAGGCAGGGGACGCAACAGACTCCCAGAGATTAGATGACGTAGGTATGAGTTTGTACAGCTGGGTGTGGCAAAGGTGGGGTGCTGCCCCTCAGCTCCCCCATCCCTCGGGCTCTCTGAAAGTGAAGCTGGGGCCTCTCTGGGGAAGTTTTATGCAGGCAGACAGGCCACCGTCTCCTGGCCCCCTGTACCCCTGGGGCTGAGTCTGCAGGTGTAGGGAACCCTTCCCCCAAAACCCTGGCTGGCAAGGAACCCATAAAAGCACTTGCATCTTACCCAGCACCAGCCACAGAGAATGCTGGTTCTGGAGGAGTCCCCGGGGGCCAGGCCCAGCCTCCAGCCCTGGATCTTCATACATCACATACATACCCCTTTGCCCCTCTCTGGGTCTCTGAGCCTGCCCGCATAAGGGGGCTGCTTTACATGACCATCGCTCAGCACCAACACCCCTCTGATTTCAGTCGCGGCTTATTAAGGCCGTCTGGTGGCTCTTCCCTGCCTGGCCCCCAAGTGCAGGCAGGGCTGAAGGAAGACCCAGGGCCCCCGCTGCCCCGCCCTTGGGCCCCTCACCTGTAGTACTCTACGTAGGTGGTCTGGTCGGCCACCTCGGTCAGCACCGCGGTGACCTCTCTCCACGCAGGCAGCCCTGACAGCTGGACAATGACATTGCCCGCCATCTGCTGCATGAACTTCAGCGTCTGGATATAATCGCTCCGGGCAGCCAGGATCTCACTGAGCCGAGCTAGGTGCTGCTCTAGGTCTACCTTCATCTTCTGGGTGGTTCCGGATACCTGCAGAAGGAGTCGGGGTTGTTAAGTTTGGCCTCCTGGGAGTGAGAGGAAGCCAGAGATGTACCTATCGTGACTTGAGCAGGAGAGCAGAGGCCCCGATCCACCCTGCCCCCAGCCCTTACGCTCCTCCATCCATGGGGGGAGGGGAGGCCCAAACTGGCTTTAACCAGGCGTCGGGCTCCCAGATGGGGAAACAAACCAAATCTGTTTTGCTTCCTTGAGGATTCTCTTAAATCTTTGAACACTTGGAGAATCAATTTTTTTTTTTTAGATGGAGGAATAGAGTATTTCACTGAAAAATACCTCTGTTGCTACCTGACTTTTTATTCCCACGATAGGCTTTCTAAAGGCCTCACAAGACAAAGGCTTGCTCCTGGGACCTAGCAACGGCTCGGGGTGTCCCGGGCCAGCATGAAGGCAGAACAATAGCACTTTGAAATGACACAAACGGACCAATCCTGCCTCCAAAGAGCCTGGCCAAGTGATGGGGGAAATCGGGGCCTGCTCTGTGGCCTCATGCACCCGCCCCTGCTGTGGTCGTACAGCCAGGTGGATGGACGGGCTCCCTCCCCGGGCTGGGCCGTGAGGGCCCAGAGCTGAGCGGACCCTTGAAGGAACAGTTCTCTTTCCAAAGGTACAGAGGGAAGGGCGATGGCAAAGGCTGCCCTTGGCTTTCAAACAAGAAGCCACAAGTAGGGTCTGGTCCCAACAGCCCAGACGCAGGGTTCCTGCTAGACCCAGGGACGCAGCCTGGGGACCCCGAGCTCGTCCCTACAAGCCTGCTCTGCGTCCACGTGCTGGCGGGGAGGGGATGACGGCTCTGTTGTCAAAACTGGCCAAACCAACAAGCAGAACCGGATGGAGGGCGGAGTGTGTGCTAATCCTCCTCCGGCGGCCTCAGCTCCCCCCCGGTCTGGAAGGAAGATTAAATGCCAGGGGAAGGACAGAAGCTTCCCGCAGGGAAGGCCCATTAGATAACACTCCTGGTCACCA
The DNA here is from genome assembly GCA_017311185.1 of Proteles cristata cristata. NCBI lineage: Eukaryota > Metazoa > Chordata > Mammalia > Carnivora > Hyaenidae > Proteles > Proteles cristata. The sequence goes on along the minus strand of JAESUZ010001861.1, from coordinate 905,819 downwards.
GCCGAGGGGCAACGTGTGAGGCAACACTGTGGCGTCTCGCATCTGCGCTGCGTTCCGGGTTCCAGAAAAGAGAATGGCCTCCTTTGTTCCCCTTTGTTTTGTTTTTCAATGTCAGAGCCTTGTTCCATTTCCTGGCTTGTTCTCCATTCTTACAAGCTGCTTAAGGACTAAGAGATACCAGACGGCAGAAGTAGTCTAGATCGGGCAGTTTACAGCTTCACATGGAAGGAAAAGAGACATAAAGGCAGATTCTCTAACTATTAATAAACCCTCCGTTTCAATTCACTAAGATCCACGTGTAAGTGCTTCGTCACCATTGGTCCGAAAGGCACTATTACTAAGTGCCAAGATTAGGATATTTTTTATATTCCTCTATGATAGATAACGGGCTTTAGAGCAAAGGACTGCTGAAAATGATCTGTAAACTTTTTCTGTAAGATGCTTGTTTTTCTCCTTCCATAGCTCTGCAGTTTTAACTTCTTGATTTCTTAAATCTTTCCTTGGGGGGGAAAAAAAAACCCAAAAGCCGGTAGAACATCTGTCAGGTCCCTTGCTTCCCTCGGGATGGCCTCCCAAAGATAACAACAATAAAAAAAAAAAAACAAAAATCACAACGTTGACCTGCTTACGGCCCTGACCCCTCCTGTTCCCCACTCCATTCCACTGCCTGCCCGCCCCCCTCCCCCCACCCGAGGCCTCACTCAGAGGGTGACACAGAGCTCCCAAGGGACAGGGACCAGGGACGTGCCGGAGTTGGGACAGAGTTCTCCCCCACCCCGGTGACAAGCTCTGTGAACAACAGAGGACGGCTCACTCAGCTCCCTGGGCTGGCCTGGGATTGGGGCGAGCTGGCAGGTGTCCCCCAGAGGATGGAGCAGTGACCCCTGGCCCAGCCGCAGCTGGGCGATCAGTCGCAAATTCTCAGCCGTGTGCCAGACCTACAGAATCAGAAACTGCGGGGGAGGCCCCGGCAATCTGCGTTTACCAGGCACTCAAGTTTGAAAACCTTCCAGAGGGGAGGAAGCATCTCTAATTAGTGAGGTTTTCTAGAAGGGCAGTCACACCAGGAGGCAGAGGGGTTAGAGGTGTGCCTGATCCCCTGGGTGAGTGGCTGGAGCCTGCGCCCTCTTCACTGGAAGAGAGGAGGTGGATGGGGGGCACTGGACCAGACAGATGACCCCTGCCCCCCACACTCCCAAATGATCCTTTCTGACCACCCCCAAATTAAAAGGTGCAGCTGACTCAGAAGCCTGCCAGTTCTGCCTGAGCCTTGAGCTGTGGCCCCCACCCACTAGGGTCCTCAGGGTAGAAGGGTGCAGGGGTGGGGCTTCTGGTCCAGGAGAGCCCTGAAGGGCTCATCTTGCTCTGGCCCGGTTCTGGCTGCCTGACCTGTTCTGGGAGTCCTGCCCTCCCCACCCCCACCTCCACCCACCCAAGCCTCCTCTCTCCTTCACAGTGATTACGGGAACATATATAATTATAGTAATTATAATAATGGCACTCATTAACATAGTCACCCCATCTGGGGGGACTTTGTAGATTACCAGGCAGTTTCACCGGCATTATCTCATTGAACACCATTTTCAACTCATGTTGGCCTTCATCCCTCAGATCCGGGGAGCCTTCCAAACTCTGCTGTCTCTCTTGTAGCCCTTGGGACCCAGAGTGGTAGGTGCCCACCCTGATGCCCACACCAGCCTCACAGGCTCTGGCAAGGGCCCAGAGCCCTGCCTTTCCACCGGGGGCCCCTGGGCTCCCCAGAGGCGGCAGACGGGGGTCCTGGGCAGGATGGAGGCAGCTCCCAGCTGCCATCACACAACCTTGGGACTCCTGACCTCGACTTTCAGAAATGGTGCACTGAAGATGAGGGGTTGATGTCCAGGGACACACGGAACTCTTCCCTTTGGGAACGTGGGGGAGTTTAGAGATATGAGGCTTGCTCTGGAATGTTCAAACCTGGCCTGGACACTCAACCCTCGGGGTGGATGGGCCAGCCTGGGGGCTGGTTCCCAGCTCCTTTTGCGTGTGTATATTCCCATCTTACGGGAAGAACTCAATCTTTCCCATCAGGATGGCCCTAGTCAACTAGAGCAGGTCATGTTTCTGGGGCTTTCTGGGGCAAGGGACTCTCCTTTTGGGGATGGGTTCCTCCTCTAGGGGGTCTGGTGTTGGTGGGTGGTGGGAGGGTGGGAGGCAGAGCCTAGAGGCAGTAACCGCAGAGCCCCTTCCCCACCAGGGCAGAGGTGGGGGTTGGGGGGCCCAGAAGGTGTGGACCCCTCATGCCTCCAGGGCTGGTCAGGCTGTGTTCAGCCTCGAGGCTGCCGTCAGCCCCACATCCCAGCCACCCACCCTCGCCCCACAGAGCTGCCTCTGCCTGGTGTCTGGACGACTCAGTCTCCCAGGGATGGGTTCCGATAGATGCAGGGGTGGATGAACGGGCGCTGTGAGACAGGTGGGCCCCGGTCTTCGCATGTGACCCTCAGGGCCCCAGAAGGGCTCTCTCTGAGGCCAGAGCCACGTCAGCAGCCTTCCTGGGTGCTGTCCCTTTAAGGGACACCACCCGACCCCTGCCAAGGGCTGCTGGGGGATTAAGGTCTTAGAGGAGCTTAAGGAGGGGCCATGAGGTCGAATCCTCTTCCAGACCCAGTACCAGGGCAATGTCCAAATGCTCTGGCTGGGGCTGGACTTTGTGGGTGACGCTGCCCAAAGACACAAACTGGCTGTTTGCTGAGGTCACCCCTCTGCAGGGGGCTGGGTCTGGAGGGGACCAGGAACAGTGTGGATGTCCAAAGACTGGCTTCCCTGAAAACTGCCCTTTGCCTTTTCTATTGGAACATGGCTCCTAGGGGTACAGGGACTATACCTGGAAACTGGCGAAGTTTCTAGGCCAGAGAAGGTGACAAGCACTTGGAGGCCAGTGCCAAGGTCGGTGTTTGAGAAAACCTTGATTCCGCACCCCTCCCCTTGGTCTCTCCCTGAGGCCAGCGGCCCAGCAGCGTGGCTGTGGCCCCAGAATTCTGACCCCTCCTCTGGCGGCCTGCACAGCCCTCCACCCTGAGCCCCCAGCTGGACGCCAGAGCCCGGAGGACACCTGCCTTACCACCCCTCAGGGCTCTTCGCTTGGTTTTGACGAGTTTTACACCTTGACATCTCATCAACCTCACGGCACCCCATCCGTAGCACTTGAACATCAAACACCACAGGGCTGATTTTCCGCATTCAGGCTCCCCTGGGACAAGCAGTGCTCAGCCCTCCGGAAGTGACCAGGATTGGAGTCCCAGGACCCGGTCTGCACCCCTATCCTCACCACCCCTCCCTGCCTGAAGAGCAGAAATTGCCTGTTTACTCCCAGCAGAACCAACTGCAGCCCCAAGGGGTGTCCGCTCCAAGCCCCCCCGCCCCCACCCCCCCGCACCCGGAGCCAAGCTGGCCGGGCTGTGACTGGGGCCCTTGTTCTGAGCACAGTGACCTCACAGGCTGCGCCCGGCCCGGCCAGCTGCTGCCCTTGAGCCTTACCAGCACATCTATCCCTGAGAAGGTGTGGTTTGCGTTGTCCAAGGCGTAGATCAGCTGGTACACCCCATCACCAGTCTCGCTGTTTCCATAGAAACCAACGCCCACCGCAGCACTACAGGCGAGACCCCAAACAAAGTCAGAGGTGACACCGGAAGTTGTTTTCTTAAAGTACAGTATTTTGGGGGGCAGATTCACAGAAAAGTTGAGCAGCGGTTACAGAGATTTCCCATGTGCCCCGGGCCATTGAGAATACCTACACTGACACATCATTATCACCCAGAGTCCACGGCTTACCCCAGGGATCACCCTTGGTCTGGTAAGTTCTGTGGGTCTGGACAAACATATGTGACACGTATCCATCATTACGGTATCCTACGGACTGGTTTCGCCGCCCTTCACCTCTGTGCTCCACCTATCCATCCCTCCTTCCCCTGCAAGCCCAATCTTTTCACATCTCCGTAGTTTCTTCCTTTCCTGGAATGTCATACGGTTGGAATCAGGCAGTGAGCATCCGTTTCAGGTCGGCTCCCTTCACGCAGCGATGCGCCCTTAAGGTTCCTCCGCGTCTTTTGATGGCTTGAGAGCTCATTTCTTTCTAGTGCTGAGTAACAGTCCATTGTCTGGATTTAGCCATTCACCTAGGAAGGGCACCTCGGTTGCTTCCAAGTTTTGGCGATTATGAACACAGCTGCTCTAAACATCCGTGGAAAGCGGATTTTTGAGTAAGGCGCTCTCTCCTCCCCAGGAAGGGAGGGGAGGGGGTTCTGGCAGGCGAGGGGGATGGGGGTGAAGGTTCACGGCCACCTGACCCTGGCCTGGCTGACTAGCTCTACGGTGCGTTTCCTTTAGGCACAGAATACTCGTACTGTCTTTGAGTCCGGCAGCTCCGAAGGGGGGACGGTTGCCTGCCTGGCCCTAGGGATTCTGCTGCAGTAGATTTGGGGCCTGCACCTTCACCTGCTCCCCAGGGGACTGTCACAGGGAGGCTTGGGGGACCACTGAGGTCTCTCCTGAAACCTCCAGGAGCTGGGGCCTCCCCCCGTCTCATTCTCTACCCTTTTCCCCTGCTTCCCCACAGCACCCATGGGGCCACCTGCTGTACTGAAACCTTCCAGTTGGTAGAAAGTTCCTTCTTACGTGGAGCTGAAGCCTACGTCCTGACACCGCTCACGCGCTCGTTCTCGACTGTCCTTGGAGGGGGGGCCCCGGAATAAGCCTCTAATTCTGCAAGATGCCCCTCAGACATGGAATGGGGCTCCGTGTCACCCCTTCCCTCCTGCTCTCCATGTCAGACACGTGCCCTCCAGACCCCGGTCCCCATGATCACCGTCCACAGGGTTCAACCCCTCCAAGGGGTCACTGTCACTCCTAAACACAGCCTCTGGGTGAGGCACGCAGGCCAGGTGTCCACCTGGCTCTGAGCACCGGGGGCTAAGCCCTGGCAGCCCCCTACGCCCCACCGCCGACCCCATGGCCTATGACGCCCCTGGATCTCCCCTCCTTCCTGGAGTCCCGCTCTGATTCTCGTTTTGTTTTAAGCAAAAGCAGAGCTTTAAATCTATCGCTGTGAAACCGCATCTAGTTGGTTTTGGTCCAACATTCCAGCCGGGACAAATCATCTCACATCTCGCCTACGTCATCTGCTGTACTTCGTCCGCCCCTTGCCGCTGGGGGGGCATCTGAAGGTTCACTGAGCAGCCTCCGAGATTTCACCCAGAGTAAACACTAACTTTGGGGGTGGGCGGGAGATGAACGCACATGTGTGCACATTTACATGTTTTCTCTGCTCCTTAAAGAGGAAGGATCTAGGGAGGAAGCCCTGGGAGATTTCACCGAAACCTCCTCCCAGGGTGGGCTCAGCCCTGAGCTCAGTGTTTCTCAGAAAGTGGCTCTTGGACCACAGGCCAGAATCACCTGGAGCGCGTGTGGAAAGTGTGGGTAAGAGGCGCCCACCGTGTCAGCGTGCACTTAGTTGAAAGCAAAGTTCCTACCGCTTCCTGTGTGTAACACACAGACACGCACACACGCTGGCCTTGGTTTGGTGGCCTGCTGTGCACTCCGTTCAGTCAAGCACATGTTCAACCAGCTTTGAATCCACTTCACTGCACCACTGTCCAGTCCGTATTTCTCCATGACAGCCACGGGGATGGCCATCCAGCTGAGATACTCAGACATTAGACCCGCTGTAGTCTTATGATCTTCTATTCAGGGACATTATTTAAAAAAAAAATCTTTAGGGGCGCCCGGGTGGCTCAATCGGTTAAGCATCTGACTTTGGCTCAGGTCAGGATCTCAGGGTTCGTGGGTTCAAGTCCCACGTCGGGCTCTGTGCTGACAGCTGAGCCTGGAGCCTGCTTCAGATTCTGTGTCTCCCTCTCTCTCTGACCCTCCCCCATCCCTGACACTCTCTCTATATCTCTCAAAAAATAAACATTAAAATTTTTTTAAAAAACTTTTTTAATGTTTTTTTATTTATTTCTAGGAGAGAGAAAGTGACAGTGTGAGCAGTGTAGGGTCAGAGAGAGAGGGAGTCACAGACTGAAACAGGCTCTAGGCTCCGAGCTGGCAGTCAGCACAGAACCCACGAACCCACGAACCGCGAGATCATGACCTAAGCGAAAGTCGGACGCTTAACCGAATAAGCCACCCAGGCGCCCCTAAACATTAAAATTTTTAAAAAATTGTTATTATGTTCTGAAAAATACCTTTTGTTTGCTCCTTGTGCTTCTAACTTTCTCCTTTAGTTTCCCTGCGTCAGGATCTAGTGTTTTCTGGGGATTCAGCAAGAAGCCAATGCCTTTCCATCCCTTGCCCTGTTTGGGGGATGGGAGATGTTCTAATTTTCTGCCTTCTCCTAGTCTGGATTTATCGGAGCTAGTCTGGGAGGGCACGTGGCCCTCCAAGACCAGACACGGCCGCGGCTGTGTAACGAGGGCCTCCCGGCTCCCTCTGGGTGTCATGGGTCCTGCCTGGGCCACACGGACCATTTCTGCTTGATAAAAGAGAGAATAAATGCGGCAGTGTCTCTGCCTACCTTTCCCAGCTATAAAATTACTGTCTCCCAAATAGAAACACGAGGAGCTCTCCTCATCCCCCTTTTGTCATTTTGGGAACCTGCTGCTGCTGCTGCTTTCTTCTGTGGACTGAAGCTCCCCTCTTCTCCAGAAGAATATGAGCACAACCTTCCAATCTGAGCATACCCCAGTGAAGGTGACCGTTGACCATTCCACTTACGGCTGTTCCCCAAGACCCCCATAGCACCCTCACCCCAACCCCTTCATCTGCTCTCTCGGCTCCAGCCTCACTGGCTTCTTTCAGTTCCTTAAATGTTCTGTGCTCCCTCCTGCCACAGGGCCTTTGCACATGCTCCTCTTCCTTCCAGCTGGAAGCGTCTCCTCCTACCTTGCCCCGACTTCTGCCTGGTCACCCTATGGGTCTTGGTCACCCAGTAACGCCCAACTTGAGTCGGCCATCAGCTTTACACTGGTTCCTTTCCTCCAAACTTACTCCTCAGTTTGTAATTTAGTTTGTAACTGTAAACAGTATGTGGTTCTCTGCCTCTCCCAGTGGACCAAGGGCCATGGAAGGCAGAATTAGCGCCTGTGCTGCTTACCACTGGCTCGCTCTCGCCTGGTACAAACAGCATGGAGAATTTTGAAGAGTGAGTCATGCCACACACCTTCCTTCTGTTCTGGGTTTTCCTTAAACAGCTGGTAATTATCGCTTATTGGAACTGACCCTCCAAAGTCATTCTCACTGTTCCAAAGTATCCTTCTGTCATTTGCAGTTTGTTTGTTTGTTTGTTTGTTTAAATCCGATCTCCCACAGACAGGGCTCACTGCCGGGTGAGCACTACGGGTTCCTTGCTGTCTCTCGCTCCCCTCCAGCAGGAGGCCTTTATTCTGGTTACTTTGTGGCACCTCCTCTCTGCCTGGAGTCAGACTTGTCTTTGAACTCCTGACTCGGGCAGTCTATGATTCAGGACCCAGCTGTGTTCCCTGCCCGCCCCCCACCCCTCGCCCCTGCAGCCCTAGTTCTCAGCGTGATGGCATCACTGTCCCTTCTTGCTGCTTCCGTATCTTGGCTTAGAGGACCCTTAGGTCGCAGGGGGGACGGGACAGGATCATGGTGTCATGGAGAAGAGACCACAGTAAGAAGTGAGGCTGCAGCCCAGGTATCCCCACCCCCAGGACCAATGCGCCCCGCCCGCCTCTCGTTCTGCTGCTGAGAGGGCTAAGTCCCACCGTGGGATACAACGGACATTAGAATGAGGCTCTCTACGCCTCGAGGCTGACCGCCCCCAGGAGTGTCTCAGGGTGTATCCGAGGCTTTTGGAAAAACCTCTGTAGATACAAGAACAAGAAACAGACAAGCAACTCCCGAACACAGAGCATGTGTGGGTCCCGCCCGGGGGGCGTGGGGTTCTTGCGTGGAGCTAGAAACCCTCCTTCGCCGTATGACGGCGCTGAGAGCTACTGATGTCTTGAGAAGACGGGATTGATGGAGACGCAGTCAAGTTTTCTCTGACCTCGCAGACCAGCGTGCAGGGTAGCCAGATGCAAACAACAGACACGCCCTCTGTCCATCCCCGATAACTGGCAAGAAGAGCCTTCACCCTGTGCAAGGCTCTGCCATCGAGGAACCTGGAGCTCGGTCAGGAGACGTGGCCAGACAACAGATGAACCTCTTGGGGTTTGGTCAGGGGCTGGTTGGTGGCGGAGGGAGAGGAAGCAGGGGTCATGGTCATCACGACACACGCGATCAGGCCCACACAAGCTCACTCCTGCACCCGTGGGCAATGGGCCCGCCTCACCCCCTTGCTCACGCGGCGCCGAGCGCACGGGGCACTCACCAGCAGATGAGGCCGGCCACCACCGCCGTCCAGGTGACACAGCAGGAGCTGTGCCGCTTGGTCTGAACGGCCTGGTCCCGCCTGCAGCAGCATGCACAGACCACGTACGCCGCGAGGAAGATGAGGTTCAGGCCCAGGCAGATGGCGGCCAGCAGCCCCAGGAACATCAGCGACTGCAGAAGAGATGCCAGATGTTACCACTTGCACCACTTGGTCCCATGGTGGCTCTGGGAGGTGCCTTGCCCCGGGGCCCCGAGCTCCCACTCCGGCTGTGGGTGTAGAAGCCGTGACTACATGTGGTCTGTCACCCATCCCCTCCTCTGCCCTGCCTCCCTCCTCCCACAGTTGAGGCTCCCACCCCATACATAGGGCGCCTGGCACTCGGGCGGGGTGGGGGCGTGGGGGCGGAAGTGAGGGAGAAGGAGCTCGGCTCAGGTTGATGGTTTATGTGCCTGCATGAAGATACGGACCAGGCCCTGCCTCATGAGCCACCCTGAGACGTTCAACAGATGGGGCAGGAACCGCCAGCTGGCAGTGGGGGTTGTGGGTGATAAGCTGCGTGGCTGGGGGACAGACAGGGAGGGGGACATCCACGGGGGTCCGAGGGCCGTGGCCTCCTGGAGGCTACAAGGCTTGCGCAGGATGTTGCGGAAGCCACGCGGAACCTGGGACAGGGCCAGGAAGGGACGCCTGGGGCATCTGCTTCCTCTGAGCCTTGTTCTAGATGCTGGGGGCTCTCCAGAAGCCAGCTGTGCTGGAGGGGGAGGGGAGAAGCCAGGACATGCTCCCATGGGGTCTGTTTCATTAAATCCATAAAGGGATAGACGTCCGCCAGGTGCCGAGGGCAGCAGCAAAGCCCCAAATTCTGAAGGCGGCAGGAGGCGCCGTCTCAGGCCAGCCGAGCACCTCGGGGTCCTGCAGATGAGCCGCCGTCTGCCAGGAGGCCCACAGGCAGCCCCCTCCTTGCCCTCCAGTCTCTGGCATCAGCCAGATGGACACCAGATGGCCCCAGGATTGGTGGCCGGCGGCCAGGGCTGGACCTGTCAGGCTCCTGAGCTACCAGCCTCCCCCTGCTCCACCCATGTGCCCTCGGGTGGTCCCCGGTCTGGAGCCCCCAGCGCTCGAGTGCGGGGTGGGACTGCTGGGGTGGGAGCCTGTTTCAGGGAACCCTAATGCTGGTGGGGGTGACCGGCAGAGTTGGGCAGATGCCAGGACCTCCCGGTCTAAGATGGGAGACCAGACTTGTGCGGGGCTGCAGAAGGCAGCAGAAGATGGCCCTGGAAAACAGAGGATGAGCCCTGTGGTCCTCAGGCTGGGGGCCGTTTTAGGTGGGGGCGGGGGGCTGGGCAGGGGCTCAGAGAAGTGAGGCACCTACTGGGTCTACCCTGTCTCTCCTTGCTTGGCCCTGCGAGGTCTCAGGGACCCTGACTCAAGCTACTCTCCTGGTCACCTGCACCTGGAGGCCTCTGAGCCTCACGGACAAACGGCCAGCGTGGTGGGGACGACCCAGAAGCGTCAGGAGCCATGGCTCATTTGGGAACGGGGATGCCAGAGAGGCCGTAGCGTGGCTTCACCTCCACTTGGGAGAAATACGTCACTGGTGTGGCAGGAACTCGCCTCTCCGCTGGCCTCCCTCCCTCGGCAGTGTGGACGAGAAGCCCCCTTCCAGGCAGCTGGGAAGGCCTAGTGGATTACAGCACATCACCCCTCCAGAAGGGTCCCTGCGGGGCAGCGCCTGGGGGGCTCACTCGGTTAAGGGTACGACTTTGGCTCAGGTCATGATCTCACAGTTCGTGGGCTCGAGCCCCGCGTCGGGGTCTGTGCTGACAACTCAGAGCCTGGAGCCTGCTTCCGATTCTGTGTCTTCCTCTCTCTCTGCCCCTCCCCTGCTCACACTGTCTCTCTCTCTCTCAGAAATAAATAAAAACATTAAAAAAAAACCCCAAACCAACAGAAGTGTCCCTGAAGTCCTCATGGTGTGGCCGGGCATGGCCTGTCCCGTGACTGACCCACCCGGGGGAGAGGGTAGAGAGGAGTGGCCACCTTCCTGCCCCCAGCCCGCACGTCCTCACTGGAGGGTCCTGCAACCCCAGACCAAGGTGAAGGGGGCCAAGGAAGATGGATGTGAGGGGCTCACCACTCAAAGTGAAGTTCACTGGCCCGTTCAACACGGACCTCTCTTAGAATGCAGAATCTTGTTAGAAATTCAGGGTCTCAAGCCTCACTCTGGACCCTAGTGAGTCAGAACTGCATCTAGGGGTGATGCAGGAGATCCACGTCCCGCGCAAATCTGGGAGCACCGATTAGTGTCAACAGACCTCCTCAAACCTTTACCAGCAGCTTAACGTTTTCTTTGAACACACTTGCTTAGCGGAGGCCGGTTATCCAGGGCCTCCTGTGACTGAGGAGTGGACAGAAAAGCCACGCTTTGTCCTGGCCACCCTCTCGCAGGCCCCTAAGGCCCCTCTGCTAAGACCCAGGGATCCCTTTACCAATCTGCAAACCACTGTGCAACGAGCATGTGGCCACAAGCCAGCAATTCCGCTCCTGGATATTTACTTTACAGAAAGCAGGGCCTGTGTCCCCGGAGAATACGTACATGAACGTTCACAGCAGTGGCAATGGCCCAAGAGCGGAAATAACGCAAATGTCCACCAACAAGAAAACAGATACATCCACATCGTGCTCTAGTCATAAACTGCAATACTACGCGGCCGGGGGAAGAAAGACGCAGCTCCACGCGGCTGGATGGCGATCTCAGGGACACAGTGGCGGGAGAGACAGGCCAGGCCAAACGGTAGACATAAAGTTCAAAGTCAGAGAAGCCCACCTATATTTTTATTTTTCTTTCTTTCTTATTTTTTAGAGGGAGAAAAAGTGCATGTGCATGTGTGTGAGCAAGTGAGGAAAGGGCAGATGGAGATAGAGAGAGGGAGGAAGAATCTCAAGCAGATTCCATGCTCAGCACGGGGCTCGATCCCACAACCCTGGGGTCAGGACCTGAGCCAAAATCAAGAGTCGGATGCTCAACCAACTGGGCCACCCAGGTGCCCCAGAGAAGCGTACCTCTAGTGACAGGTGGGAACAGTAATTCCCTTTGGGAGGGTATCAACTGGGAAAGAGTGTGAGGGACTCCTGAGGGGCTGGGAATGTTATCAGACGGTATCGTATGCACATAACGAGGCGCACACTTTCCTTTAAGTTGTTCCTAATGAGAAAAAAAAAAAGCAACCAAACCCAGACAGACCTTTTGTGTACATCTGAGAGTAGTTAACACCCAGACCTCCTCCCCGCTACCCTTGACTTCTAGCTGGCTTCCTGGCCAGTCTCTCCCTACGCAGGAAAAGCCACCACTCTGCCACGTGTCCCCACCCAGAGAGGGAGGACCTCTACGCGGTAGTCTAGACGTGGGTCGGTGCCATTTCAGTCTCTGCAAACTGAGGCCAGCTGCTGCCCTTAGTCCGTGTGCTGGCCCCCCTGGTCATGCTCTCTGAGCCTTCTCGGCCCCCGGCACCCCTGCGAGCCTAGTCCCCGGGGCAGGGCCTCCCAAGCCGGGCAGCTGCTGCCTCAAGTGGGCTCCCCGTCGTGCAGCCCAGCCTGGGAGACACCAGGCCTGGGAAACCCAAATGCAGGGGGCCCTTTGGTTATCAGTTCACTTCCAGATCTCTCCCTGGGTGCTGGGGGGATAGGGTGGGACAGGCTGGGGAGGGGTGCGGGGCAGGGAAGGAAAGGAGGAAGTTGGGGAAGGGAGGAAGGAGGAGCTGGAGGGAGGAGGGAGTGGAAGCCTAACCAGCAGAACCACCCCACAGCCACCTCCATGTCACCTGCACCCCGGGAATGGGCAATTATTTTCTTGCCCCTAATTAACACTGCAAGTCCGTGTGTGTGGCAGGTGGGGGTGGGGGGAGGGCAAACCTCCCTTCCAAAGGGAGCTGGGAGCTCTGCTCACAAGTCCCCTGCTCCGACAGAGCCTAGAAAGTAGTTTCCCACGTGAGCCATGCCACCCCAGTGCCCAGCGGTGGCCACCACCTCCCCGCACTGCCACACACCAGCCCGCAGCAGCTCCACAGCAGGGCTCGGGGCTCCAGCCTCTCTCCTCATCAAAGTGACTTCAATTAGTTCTGGTTTGTCACTTTGTAATGAGAATCCCAGAGCATGAAGCCAGGACCCGAGCTGGGGTGGCACTGACTGATTTGTACTCTGGGAACGCGGACCACGATGGGCTTCTGCACTAGGCAGGGGAGGGGGCGTCGGCCTGAGCACCCTCTCATGCCAGGATGTCAGGAGACAGCTAGAGAGCGAGCCAGCCTGGGGGCGAGGCAGAGGGAGGGGAGCTGCACCACTGGAGGGAAGGGTTAAGCCCCCCCTCACCCCCAGCAGGGGAGAGGGGCGCAGCGTGATCGTCTGATGACCATGACTCAGTGTTCAGACTGGATGAATGGGGCTTCCTCATTCCAAGTTTGGCTCCTCGGCTGGGCTCCCAGCCGGGCCTTTCCTCCTGAGAGCTACCCCCAAGGAAGGGGGTGGGGGGAGCCCTGTAGTTCTGGGTCTGGCCCCCACGCTGTCCCCACCCCTGGCCTGAGGTCATATACTTGGGACTCTCTGGGGAGCCTATGAACCGAACCACCATCCAAAATTTACGCATGGAAATCCAGGTCTAAATGTAAAAAGTTGAAAACCTCTCCTCTACGTCATCATGCCCATCCGGAAAGGATGGCTCGTCTCCCAAAGCCCGGAAAGGAAAGGTGGAACAGGAAGCACATGTGTGGCTCTTGCACCTTGACCATGGCCACCACGAACCTTTGCACGGCCTTTGGAACTTCACTAAGACACTTCAAGTACATCAGTTCATCAGCATCTGGTGTCCCTGCTGTTGGGGGAGGGTGGGGTGAAGGCACAGCTGAAGGAAGGAATCCAAGCAGCTTGGTTTGGGAAAGAGACACAACCGGATTCAGGGCCAGGTGCTCTCTCTGTGTCCCCAACTCCGCCCTGTGGACACCTGGCCAGGTGGGGTCTCCTTTCCAAGCTGTGCTTGTGGCAACTTACGACGTGCCAGGCACTGGCCATAAGCTTTAGATCTGTTCACTTATCAGGTCCTTTCCTCCTCCACTTGACCATGGGCGTTTTCTCCATCTCTACCCCTCGTGCATCAAAGGTGAGAGAGTCAGGCTGAGAGGTCCGGGGTCGGCTTCCCCTCTGCACACACAGCTTGGAACTGGGGGCGCAGGGTCAAGTCCACGGGTGGGGGGAGGAGGGATGGCAAGATCAACCCTCAGTGGGCTTTCACTGCTCCCCAAGACTCCAGAAAGTGGATGGGAGCCCCTGCTTCCTTAGGAATGTTCTGGAAGCTGAATTTGCTCAGGATATTTCAGGTCACTAGGTGAGTTGCTAGTCTGTCATCTCCACTCTTCTAAGAGCTCCCTCTCCTTCCAAATCCCTGCACAGCTTTGCCTTCTGGAGCTTTCCTCCAGTCCTGCCCCTGCCTGTTGCCCTTTCCACTTACTCTTTGGTGCACACACTCATGCACCGTATCACCGGATCGTTCATTTGAACATTCGGGGCATCAGTTAGCTCCTCCCTGATCAGTGTCTGTAGAAGAAAATCTCTTTCTTCTGTATCGCCCGAGAGGAGTTTGCCCTCAGACACGTTACTGAACCGCAAGCAGTCTAATGATGTGTGTCACTGGGTCCCACTATGTGCTACGGGCCCTCCATGCACTGAGCGTGTTGCATACAGTGTCTCATTCAATACCTGCAGATGAGGGAAGTGAGGCTCAGAGATGTACAGACACCAGAGAGGACACACAGTAAGTGATAGAACTGGGATTCCTATCCAGGCAGCTGGATGGCAGAGCCCCAGCCCCACATACTCAGCTGTGGCAGCCAAGCCCAGAAGCCTTGGCGATCACGTGACCACACGTCTGGCACAGCCCTGGCCCCAATCAAGTTTGCTGAGCACTCAGATGACTGACAGTAGAAGGTGTCCAATCCATGGTGTTAACTGACCTGTCATCTGGGAGGAAAGAGGCTGCCAGGAGAAACCCCATGGTCAGACACTAAGGAACTTAGCCAACTATGAGCCTCCTTAAATAACACGCCGGGCCCCACTTTCCATCCTGGCCCACCACACCCACATCCCACTCAGTGCCCTCAGGAGGAGGGCCAGGCAGGCCACTCGCTCATCATTGGAAGTCATTTGATGCCCAATACGGTATGCCAGGGTCTAAACCTGGCACAATACGGGGAGGAGAGGGGCAGGGGCTGGGAGTGAGTCCCTGCGGCCCAGCGGCCACCTGTCCATGGGACTGAGTGAGGTCGGGGAGGTTCAGGCCCCGCCAGCCACAGCTATAGGCTGGACAGGCGCTGTCTCTGTGGCCATGTGGGGGGTGGAGGAGTGGCGGGGGAGTGCCCTACCCCCCTCCCCACTCTACCACTCCTGAAGGTCTTCTTGGCTCAGCCAGTTTAGATTTCTTCCCATGGAGAGGAGAAGATTATGGTTAGAGACCCTGGGTGCAGGATCTAGGGCGCAGGATTTGGGACATACCAACACACACACACACACACACACACACACATACACACACACACACCCCAACCACACAGCTGTCTCAGAAATCATATCCGCCTCTTTTCATGCATTTATTGGGAGCGGAAGACTCCCGGACCTACCCCCAGGCAGCCGCATTCTCAGGGAAGGCTGACTTCCACAGGCGGGGCTCTGGGAGAGGGAGGGGCAGACACAGAGGAGGAGGGAACCCTCTAACCCGCCTGACTGCCTCTTAGCAGGACGGGGTCCTATGGCCTCCTCTTTCTGGAAGGGCAGGCACCATGTGCCTGGGGCCTGAGGGTGCCGGGGACACTAGGGGTTATTATTAGACTCCCAGTCACCACCGGTGCACAGCACAACCTGTCAGATCAGGGTCCCTGGGGGGCCCTGCAGGAGAAAGGCCTGGGTGGGTTGGGGAGGGGGGAGCCGACCAGCTGACTCCAGGCTCAGCCTCCCACTCAGCCTCCCTAGACCCAGCAGACTCAGCTCTGCCCGGACCTGCCCCACACTGACAGCTCAGGCCCGAGAACCTGACACTTTTGCAGGCAAAGGCCACCAGGGGTCAAAGTCCCAAGATGGGTCCCGTCCTGGGCTGTTCAGCCTGAATCTTTGACCCAACAGTGAATTGACTCAGCTGAGCCACAGGAGGCCGGGGTGGCCTTGGCCAGACCCAGACCCAGAAGGCCCGGGGGGAAACGTGCGGTTCCGCCAAGGCCCGGAGGTCTGGGGAGCCCCTCCCCCTAGGGCAGTACAGAAACGGCAGGGGGGAGGGCCGGCGGAGCAGGGAAAAGGCAGAATGCAAGGATGAGGAGAGTGGCCGGCCACGAAGCCCAGACCCTAGAAATCCAGGGCCTTGGAGCGTCTGTACAGAGCGGGGTCGGGGGCCGCCGGTGTGAGATGGGGCTGACTGGGGCCACGTTCCTTCCCTCAAACACCCACACGTGGCCGTGGGTTCCCCCCCGCCGCCCCCTCCGCCAGCCAGGAGCCAGCCCTGCGGCCGTCCAGGAGGGGCCCAGGCAGAGGTGTCGGCAACGGCTCCCGCGCCGCAGGCAGGGGCTGGGGAGGGAGGGGCGCTGTGGAGCCGAACTCGGGGAGACCAGTCAGTTTCTGCTCAAACTTCTCCCAGGCCACACACACCCGGAAAGAGAGCGCCCGTCTTGGAACCGCAGACGGAAGAAAAGCCCGAGGCGCCTTTGGCACCCCCGAAGCTCGCTCGGGAGCTGCCCGGGTACCCGCACAAATACCCGCTCCCCCGCGCTCGGCCCCCTCCCCCGCGCGCAGCCGCCGCGCCCTTCTTCCCCGTAGCCCATCCCGGGCATAACTCCCGAATTTTCCAGTTTCCCCGGCCCACGAGGTTCCCAGACGGGAAGGCCGTGGCCGAGCGTCCCGGGGGAGAAAGGGAGAGGGGTGATGAAGCTGCGGGGGACCGTGGGGACGGGTCGGAGAGGCGCGTGGACCGCGGGGGGCCGGGAGGGGGAAGGGGTGCCGCGGGGGCTCGGGGCTCCGGCCGTGGCCCGGACTCACCTCCCGGTAACTCTCATCGCGGGGGTTGAACGTGCTGTCCACCGGCTGCAGGCGCAGGCCCAGGTGGGGGACGCTGTGCAGCCACGCCACCCACCAGGGCGCGACGTACTCCACGCGCGCGGCCAGCATGGCTCGGCCCGAGTGCGCCCGCCCGCTGCGGCCGCCGCTGCTGCCGCGGCCGCCGCTACCCTGCCCGGGACGCCCGCCCCGGCCCCGCCCCGGGCCCGCCCCGGTGCAGGCCCCGCCCCGCTCCACCCCTCCCGGACTCGACCCCCACCCTGGGCGCGCCCTCTGGCTGCAGGGGGTCGGCCCTGGAATCCGCAGCTTTTTCCTGCTGTGGATTCTGTCCTGGCCCCAGGGGCCAAAGAGGTGGAAGGAGCTCCTGTTGTTTTTAAAACTGATTTGTTTTGAGAGACAGAGAGAAAGAAAGAGAGAGAGGGGGGCAGAGAGGGGGAGAGAATCCCAATCAGGCTCCAAGCTGTCAGCACACAAATTCTGCAATCATGACCTGAACTGAAATCGAGAGTCCCAGGCTCAGCTGACTGTGCCACCCAGGCCCCCCCACCCCTCCTGTTTCTTAACTGCAGTCTCCAGGTCCCTGGGTTCTCATTATTTTTTACAAAATCGGGATGTAGATGGTCAGTGAGCACTGCGAGCAGTGCCATCCCGGCCTGAGAGTCGAGGCAGCCGTTCCTAGGGCTCCCAGAGGAGAGTAAGTAAGCTGGCAGATTGGGGTCAGCGGGGAGCAAGTCTGCCCCTGGGTCACTAGTTCTAAATTCACTCCCAATCATTTAGTGAGCGCCCGTTTTGTAAACTCCGCGGACTGAGAAGGAAGATGTGGTTCTGTCCTGGGAGCGCCCAGCTCATCTGTCCAAACAACTGACATTCGGCTTTGGAAACACTGGAGCCTGAGAAAAGCAGTTTGATTCTTTGGGGAAGGCGTAAGGAGGTCCCTGGGGAAGGGCCCCTCCAGCTGACCAGTGGGGAGGGTAGGAGAGCACTGGACATCTGGGTGTGGGTGGGGGTACGGGGAGAGGGGGAGGAACACACAAGACCATCAACAGCATTCATTTACTGAGCAGCTACTACTATGTGCCAGGCACTGCGGGCACTGAACAGAGCCCACGGAAACCCTTGGCCAGAGGGCATTGCGCTCAAGTGGGCATCTGGTAACAGCAGCGCACACAGAAAGATGCAAACTGCCATCTTAGAGAGAGGGCTTTGGAGAAAAGCAAAGCAGAGTGGAGTCGGCAGATCAGGATCGGGTTGGCGGTAGTCGGTGATCCGGTAAAGCCTTGTGGGCGCCTGGCCCGAGTATGCAGGGTCCCAGGCGTGAGAAGGCCGGTTCAGGAACTGCAAACACCAACACCGTGGTGTGGCCGCAGGACACCAGGGGCGGGTGAGGAGAGGTGAGGCTTGAGATAAGGATGAGGTCAGGGGGTAAGTGGGAGTGGAGGAGTTAATTAAGGACATGTCGTGCTGGGGTGGGACAGTCTCATGGGTGGTCGCGAGGCGGGGAGAGCTGGAGTGAAGAGGGGGACTCCAGAGAGACTCCTGAGTTTCCGGCTTGGGGATCTGGGTGCCCTGAAAGCGTGGCAGCCTGAGGAAGGTGGACGACTGACGTCCCTATGATGACCCCCATAGAGGGTCCAGGGGCCAGGAGAGGGAGTGCGGATCTGTGGTCGGGTGACAGTCAGAGCCTGGGTGTGGCCATCTCATCCACACATGCCCAAAGCGGAGGCGCCCAGGAGGCACAGAAGGCCAGACACCATGCCTTTCCCCGTAGGAGCTTTCATTAATCCAACAAACTTTGAGCCCCTTCTCTGTTTTAGGGGATACGGTGATGAATGAAACACCCATGCTCCTGTCTGGATGGGGTCTAGAGTTTACTGGGAGGAGAGGCAGCCCTGACCCCACTCAGGGGGGAGGGGTCAGTGCTTTCAAGAGTCTGGTGTTGGGAAGTAAGGGGGGGCTTTTAACTCGGGGTGTCCTAGGGGAGGATTCTGAGCCAAGATATAGCGTAATGGCGTAGAAGGGGACAATCCCAGAGTCCTCTGATGCGGGGGGCGGGTAGTGAGGGGGGGATGGCAAGGAGAGATGGGGAACTGCAGGGGCAGGGATCAGATCAGGGCTGATCGCCCCCCGGGGGTGGGGGTGGAAAAGAGGGAACTTTTCTGGGTGACAGAAACATTGATTGCAGTGGCGGTTCTACTGTCATAAACGTTTGTCAAATTTCATAGAATTGTACGCTAAAAAGGTGAATTTCGCTGTAAATTACACCTCAAGAAGCTTTACTTTAAAATAAATACCTTTATTTTATTTTAATTATTTTTAATGTTTATTTATTTTTGAGACAGGGAGAGACAGAGTGTGAGCAGGGGAGGGGCAAAGAGAGAAGAAGACACAGAATCTGAAACAGGCTCCAGGCTCTGAGCTGTCAGCAAAGAGCCCGACGCAGGGCTCAAACCCACGAACCGTGAGATCATGACCTGAGCTAAAGTTGGACGCTTAACCGACTGAGCCACCCAGGCGCCCCAATACCTTTATTAAAAAAAAATAAGATGGGGAGGGGCGCCTGGGTGAAAACTAATCCGAATAGCGTCCGACTTCCTTCGTCATGATCTCGCTTGATTCGTGATTCAGCTTCCTTGTCCCGGTTCTGCTGTCTGCCAGCCCAGAGCAGGAGCCTGTTTCAGTCTGTGACTCCCTCTCTCTCTGACCCTCCCTACTCCTTGTCTCCTCTCTCTCTCTAGAAATAAAAAATAAAAAAATAAAAAATAAAAATAAAAAATAAAAAAAAATAAGATGGGGAGAGATAGGCAAGGGCCATTTCACACATGGAGTTTGGTCTTTGGCGGCCATGGCTGCTTGCAGAGGAAAATGTACCCGGAGCGATGTCCCAGGGCCCTGGGCAGGCAGGGACGAGAAGCCACGGCCCTGGAGCTCGCTCCGCTCGGGTGCGGCACACACGGTCCCCCTCCCCCACCCCCATCCCTCTGCACAGAAGGCTCCAGCTGCTGACCCTGGAATACTTCAGAGGTTTGAGGATTTGGCATTCCTTTAGGTTAGATCTCAGCAGCAAACTGTAAGTGCTTTAGGGGAGAAGCCGGAGATCTCAAGTGGGAGGGGTCTGCCTCCTGGGAAATGGCCTGTCTCACCTTGGGGGGATTGACCTTGAACCTGGTGCAGGGGCCTCCGGCCAGAGCTGGGGCTTGGTCCCCAGAGAGGGAGGGGGTGAGGCAAGGGGCAGGCCTGCACACACCTGACCAACTACAAAGGCTCGCCCTCAAGGCCATCACTGCAGCCACTTGGGTGCAGCGGGGATCACCCAAACCTGCTGGGCCAATCTGCACCCAGCGAGGCAGTGACCAACTGTGATCCTTCTAGCCGCTTCCCCAGAGGCCTGCTGACCTCGGCAGGCCAGCCGGAGAAGCAAAACCGCAGAACAGGAGCAGGAGACCTCCTGGGACTCTTTACGGAGTTGAAGTGAGAACAGCAGCTGCGCCCATTCCAAACTGGCCGCTGTGGCCCACACGTGGCCATTCGGCTGGTGTGCCACAGGAATGACCTCACCCGAGCCTACAAGCCGACCTCAGCGAAGCGGCGGGTGACCCTGGCCACCTGAGGGCCTGGAACACACCTAGGCCTCAAACCTACTGAATCAGAATCCCTGCAGTGTTGAATTCTGAAAAAGTGCCCCAAATGGCTCCAAGGCATGAGCCAGTGCTGAGACCCACTGAGATCCGCGGCATTAAAAGGTGCGTTCTCTATACATGGAGGCCAGACAAACGTCCACAGGGCTTGTCTCCTAGGAGCTGGGGCTGGTCTCTGGACAATGTGCTGGGACAAAGGGAGCCCGAGGGGTAAGCCCGCCTCTTCCTGGGAATCTCAAACACCCAAAGAATGGGGAAGACTGGGAGCCACGGAAGGTGCTCCTTTCTGGGTTGGTCAGTGACCACTGAGAGCCCATGGACCCCTCCGGGAAAAAACCCAGGCTGCTCAAGACTGGACTCAAACCCCCCCTTACGCTCTTAAAGTTTCTATAGGAAAAGAAAAAAAATAAATCAACCAATGAATTCAGGCACTTAGTTGCTTGGGAATGGATTTGATCTTGTCAGCCAACCCTGGAGATGGCTCATTTGTTGTAGTGTGTCGCCACCTTGTGGCCTATCCTGACACGGCCCCCATTCATCTCAGAATGGCCAGGCGACAGAGAGGCTTCCAAACCTTTCCTATTGGCTCCTCTACCCTTACAAGAAACCGGGGGGTCGACAGTTCTGTGCCGGAACCGTCCGTGCGGCAGCTCAGGCCACGCCGGGAAAGGCGGTCCGGCGAACCTCACGCAGCCACGTGTGGGGCTCGGACGCGGGAGCCCGCAGGACTCATACCGATCACCGCATGTGGAGGCACTTGCCTGGCCAGCCTGTTTTCTGCTTCAAATCTGTGCGTCATACAGCACCTGCCCAACCCCACCTTGAGTCCTCCGAGAGGGGAGGGGGTCCGGGGGGCTTCCTGCCCTGCTGTGGCACAGGGCACCTGCCGGCCCTGGGGCACCCACGTCTACTATCAAAGGGAAGCTTGGGTCTCTGTGAGCTCAGCCCCATCCCTGCGGGACTCGTCCACGGGGACTCAGAGGTCAAGGGGCAGTGGGTTTGCAGCTCCTCCCCGGGGCTGGTACCAGGGCACGGTGCTCAACGGGGAGGCAATTTCTCGAGGTTGTGCTGGCGGGCAAGTGGTAGGACCTGGACTGAACCTGCAAGGAGCGTGGGCTGCGCGGGGCCCGCACGCTGCTCAGCCGGGAGTGGGGCTCAGGAGCCGCGGGGCCCGCACTACTCGGCTGGGAGTGGGGCTCAGGGGCCTGTTTGGCCATGCACGCCCCCCACTCCTGTGAACTCCATGTTCACCCACTGCCGTGAGGCCCAGGCTCAGATCTGGGGCAGGAGCCCTGGCTCCAACTCCTAACCATCACTGTTTTTTGTTTTTTTTTTAAATTTCTGAGATCGAGCGTGAGCAGGGGAGGGTCAGAGAGAAAAAGACAACAGAATCTGAACAGGCTCCAGGCTCTGAGCTGTTGGCACACAGCCTGATGCAGGGCTCGAACCCACAAACTGTGAGATCACGACCTGAGCAGAAGTCAGACCCTTAACTGACTGGCCCCCCAGGTGCCCCACCCATCAGTCCCAGGATGTTTCCTGTCCCTTCTTCCCTGGAAAGCCTGGCCCAGTTCACTAGACGAAGGCTCCTCTGTTGGCAGCAGTCATCTCATCCCATCCCACACGTTCCTACGCTCCACTTTACCTCGAGCAGCAGCACTTAGGAAACCAGCTCAGTCTGGACGAAAAGCCTCAGGCCTGCCCCTGTGCCAGGGGAACCTTCCACGGGGTGGAAGAGAAAGCAGCACTCTGGTGGGAGGCTCAGTACTTCCAAGGCTAATCAACTCCACCTGTAACTATCATTTTCATTCTCGGGAAGCTCACTTTACCTAAATGACTGGTAAATCCCATGAGGGTGTGCTGGCTTCCTTCCACAAATATCTGGCTTTTCCAGTTCCATCTATTTATTTTCAAACTTAGGCTATTTGTCCACTGGGATCACAGTCAAAGATCAGGGACACAAGGAGGTAGCAACCCGGGCCCCCAGCCTGTTCCCACCAAAAGCCGTGACCAAGTGGTAATTCCCTTCCCGCCTCAAAGACAAAGGACATTTTAAGAATTTAAAATTTTAATACAGTTCAAATCAGTGTGCCGGGTTCATTTCAGCTCCTTTACTGCCAAACCTAGGAGTAAAGAGATACGAAAGTGAGCCACCTAGAACATATGTTTTATTTTGAATTACTCTTGTCTGATTCTGTACTTACACTAAAGAGAACTAATGAAGTTCAGGAATTAAGCACACCAGGGTGCCTCTGCTCCAAGTATTAAGTGTTCCACAACGATGGTAACACCACCAACCACAACATACAAAACAAAACACATTCCCTCTCTCAGCCTTCAGGAAGGTCTCAAGCAGTGACAAGGCCAGGCCGTACCCGCTGACTTCTCACTGTGAAGAGGCAGGAGGCGGACCCTGGGGGCACTCAGCACTCGCGCCAGGTCCTCCCCCAGCAGGATGGGCCCTGTCTAACCTGTGCTCAGGGCCTGCAGTATTTCATTTCCCGACCCGCACCACTGGGGGCCAGTACAGTCAGCACCTTGCAGGGCCGTGGGGAGAAGGGAACGAGTTACCCGCAATGCACGAGAAAAGTGCGGCCGGCAACAGAACAAACTGTCTCCCCAACCCCAAGGACACGATTCCCGGTATGGGACGAACTCTGAAAGTCACGACTATTCACCCCTTGCACGGCCCACAGCAAGAAGAGATACTTGGGACGCGCCACAAACGCACCTTCCAAAGTCCGGGGACACCTCAAGGAACAAGATGGAGACACATGCACGCATGTTCCACGTTTCTGGTGCCCCGGCCCCCGGCCTCAGCCTCACTCACCTGGGGGCAGCGACTGCTTCAGTTTCTCTGCCTTCTCCTTGTCTGTGATGACCAGCGTGTAAAGGTACCTGCTGCAGCGGACTTTAAACTTCACGTTATCCTTGTTTTTCTTGATCTTGACGGCTACCAAACAGACCAGAACGAGTAATTAAACTGTGTCACAAAAAGAGACATCACGGGGTTCACCTGCTTTGCATTTATGCAGAAAGCGGAACTCTGGACCGACCGCAACCCCGGACAGGGCAGTGCTCCCTCCCCGCGCCCGGCCTCTGCTGAAAGAGAAAACAAGAGACCCTCCATGGCTTCAGTATTTAAAGAGTAGTCAGAAACCTGCATTTCCCAGGGCATCTGGGTGGCTCAGTCGGCTAAGTGCCCAGCTCTTAAATTTGGCTCAGGTCATGATCCCAGGCTCACAAGACAGAGCCCTGTGGGCTGAGCGTGGGGCCTGCTTGGGATTCTGTCCCTCCCTCTCCCTCCAGACGTAGGATCTGTCTGTCTGTCTTCCTCAAAACAAGACACTGCATTTCCCTCCAGTTCTCTGCCCTGGGACAACGGGAACAGCTTGCTTCAGGACCCCATTACCTGCAGTGAGATACGTGCTAAAGCTTTCCCTTAAATTCATGAAACCCGTTTTCCGGCCTCTTTCCTACCACCAAATCCTCTCCCAGGACCACGACGTGACCACAAGGAGCCCCAAGTGTAACCCAAGTTAGCAGGGCAGGGCTGGAGGTCTGCCCGTGGCCGCTCACTCCCTGCACGTTACATGTTTCTTGTGCCCACCCAACTCCAGGGCAGCACACACTCCCCAGAATGCACTACCGTCACCAGTGGATTATCGACCTCCATCAAGAGCCCGGAGACTATGGAAGGCAGGGCTCCAGCGGCTCAGCCCAAGCACCTGACCAGACGGATACACAAGCAATCAGCCCCCACGGACGCAGCACAAGATTAACTTGGGCTCAAAAGCCACAACTCGGGCGTCTGCCAGTGAGTGCTGGAGACAGAGGCCACATCATGGGAAGCAGCACTGAAGCCCGCCCCAGGCAATGGCTGCCTCCGCTTACGTTTTAACACACTCAGAAACCCGGGCTTTCATTCACACCAACCTGCTGTGCTATATAACACCCGCGTGTGTCATAGCTAAGGACACCGCGCTGCCCCCAGCGGCTGCTGCGTGCCTGTGAACTCGGTGACCCGTCTGTGGGTGATGCCCACGGATCTCTTAAAGAAAAAATGTTTATCCAACATCAGGGCGTGCAGTAACCCCACTTCCGGGCCCGCACCCAGCAGGGCCGAGAGCAGGGACAGGAGACTGCACACCAGTGTTCGAGGCAAGAGTCAAAAGCCAGAAAGTAGAAACCGAATGCCCACTGACCCCAACGCGGCACATCCATGCGATGGATCATTCGCCTCAAAGAGGGAATTCTGACAGATGCCAGAACCCCGAAGGCACCACTCCAACGAAGCAAGCCAGTCACGAGAGCACAGACCCGGCTCTTGCTCACAGGAGGGTTCTGGAACAGTCCATGACAAAAGTAGGATGGCAGCTGCCAGGGATTGCAGGGAGAGGGCGGGGAGTTACCGCTTTGCGGGTGCAGCTCAGTTTTTCAAGATCCAGCGTTTCAACATCGTGGCGGAGCATGGACAGCAGGCACTGGGGTCAGTAACCCGCACACTTACAGTAATTATGCTTCACTGGGGCTCATTCGGTGAACTGTCTCACTCTTGACTTTGGCTCAGGCCACGATCTCATGGTTCTTGAGACCAAGCCCTGCATCAGGCTCTGCACAGACACCACAGGGCCTGCTTGGGAGTCTCTCTCTGCCCCGCCCCATGCGTGCACTTGACTCTCAAATTAAATGAACTTAAAAACAAAACAAAAAAAATAAGCTTTCTATTATGCATATTCTTACCTTCAGTCTGGACACGGAACACCCTATCACACCCTATCGTATCTGTAGGACCGGAACTCGGACCTCCCAGGCCACACTGTAACACCAGGCCCCAAAGTCAAACACCAACCGATCTATCGGATTTGGTGCCATTTCTTCACCGTAGTAAAGTTCCTAAAGGACCCTCTGATGTGACCCTGGCACCAATCCCACAGGACAGATGCTAGCATCCCGCCTTCAACTGAAGCAAAGGGTAATGTGCTGTTTAAGTGGATGAGGACGGCTACTTGCCGACAGACCTGGGATGTGAACCAGTCACCTGCGGCCGCCAGGACCCTCGGACAGGCAGGCGTTCCTACCAGAGGCTACTTGTTCCCACAGATGGCCACCGTCACAAACAGTACCAGAGGATCAAAGGTAACAGGGACACTGGGACCCCCTCCCCCTTACAAAGCTCTCCCCGCCCACCATCCTTCCCAGGACAAGCCATGGGACAGGACAGCCGGGCCCGAGCTGCCTCCATCCACAGCTCCACTTCCTCAGATTATCTCGGAGTATCTGATATAGCAGAGAGGACTCCGGGCTAACAAACAAACAAACAACAAAAGAAAACAAAACCAAAAAAACTCCAAAGGGGTGCCCGGGGGGCGGTTGAGGGACCACCAAACGCTTGGTTTCAGCTCAAGTCACCATCCCAGCGTCCTGAGTTGAGCCCGAGTTGGGACTCTGCTGCGCGTGGAGCCTGCTAAGATTCGCTCTCCTCCCTCCCTGCTCGCTCGAACTATTAACAACCCTCCCTCCAAGGCATGAAGTCAAGATCTACCCCGCGTTAAACACAAGCCCCCAAACCTCTCGCAAGGAGAACAGAACTCCCTCCCACACGTGCTGCAAACCCCAAGATCACGCGGGCACCGCGGCCACGCTTGCGGTTTTAGGCTTCGGACCTCAACACCCCTCCCTTTCCCTTATTCACACGTCGGGAAACCAAGTCCCACGTGTCAATCACCAGGACACCGGCCGCCGCGGGCCCACAGCCCAGCCTGCTGCACCGGAGTAAGGGTTCGGAAACCCACCTTTCCGGACCCCCACCCAGCAAGGCTTCTACTCGGGACGCACCCCCTGTTCTAACTACGCACGGCTCCTACAACGTTCACAATTAGCCGAGGGAGGAAGGAAACACGCTGCCCAACGAGGTTTTCCTTCGGGAAGCGCCGTAGAACCACCGCTCTCCGCAACAGCCTCCTCGGGGACGGCGCTCGGGGTAGGGGCCGCCCCACGCGCGCGCCACCACCACCACTCCGCCCTCTCGCACGGTGAAGGCGCCCACTTACACTTGGCATCCTTTCGCCGGGCCGTGAGCAGAAAATCCTTGATTTCTTCAATTTTGCGAGGCTGCAACACAAAGAAACGAGCCATGAGCTGCACAGACACGCTTTTTCTGGCCGTGACTTGACCCCCGCCACCAGTCCCTAGCGGGGATCGGAGACCCCAGCTTAGGCGCTCCCGCCGCGGGGGCCCCGCGCCTTTCCGGTAAGATCCCGGCAAGGGCCGTACTCACCATGGTTACGAGGGGAGCAGGCGAGCGCGCGGCCGGCACCTGCGGAGAAGACAGACGTTGGCGTCAACAGGGCTCGGGGACTGACAACGACCCCCGCTTCTCTTCCCCATCCCCCCCCGAAATGCCGACCCCGTCGCACTCCATACTCCTCCCCCGCACCCTCAATCCACACTCGAGCTCCTCAGGCCCCACTGCGTCGTGGATTACCCCGGATTACCCGCCAGAGTCCCGCTTACCGCCCAAGAGACACTCACGGCAAACAGTAAGAAGAGAGGCCGGAAAAGAACGAGACTTCCGTTTCCTGGCGGTTAAACCCTCCCCCGAAGGAAACTGGGTACGGTGTCTGCAAAGGGTCAAGCATTACATAGGCGTTTATCCTTCCCGTTGCAGCATCTCTGCCCCCTTCTGGCCTATATGAAAAGTGCAGATCGAGGACTGAAATGGGCCGCCTCCCTCCTCTCTTCTTTCTCTTTACCTTCCCCACCCCCAACCTCTCACCTGGGCTTTCCTAGGCTTTATTTCAGATCCGATTTAAAGACCGAACACTAATTATCTACTATTTTCTTTTTTTTTAAATGTTTTATTTATTTCTAGGAGAGAGAGAGAGAGAGAGACAGCGTGAGCAGGGGAGGGTCAGAGAGAGAGGGAGACACAGAATCTGAAAGAGTCTCCAGGCCCTGAGCTGGCAGTCAGCACAGAGCCCGACGCGGGGCTCGAACCTACGAACCGCGAGATCATGACCTAAGCGAAAGTCGGACGCTTAACCGACTAAGCCACCCAGGCGCCCCTAACTATCTACTATTTTCATTAGATCTGTGTGTCTGGCATCTACGCAGAGACTTTCCTATTTAAATAAAGGGATCCTCTTATGTACATCTTAGAACTTCTTTCTAGGGGGTTCTCCCATTTCTGTCTGATCATCTTCTCCGCCGACGTCTAATCCATCATGCCGTTTCCAATTCAGTTAAGAACTGGTGTCCAGTAAGGATAAACTAACACTTCAAATAGCTGACAATTATGGAGCGCGTATGCAGGGCATCCCCTGTGCTAAGCACTTTACCTGTGGGGCCTCTGATCGCCAGGGGCACCTGTGAGAGGTGGCTCTTGTTGATACCCCAGTTTTACCCATGGGGAGAATGAAGGTTTGTCCTTTCGGAGAAAAGTGAAGCCAGGACTTGAACCCACGGGGGTTGGATCCCAAGCCCAGGCTCCCGGCCACTGCTTTCGGAGGCCGTGCACCTGAAACGGGCTGGCAGTTCTGGGCAGGACCTTTCCTGTGCCCTCGCGGTTCCTCCCAGCCTCCATCCCATGCCTGGCCTTATTTTCCCCGCAGGCATTTACCCTCAGCTCTCATACAACGTCTTTTCAGGCAGGCTCTGGGAAACCTGAGGGTATCGACCTTATTTTTATCTTCCACTCTTATTCTATTTTCAACCTCTCTACAAATGTCTACATTTTATTATATCTGTTTCCCGCCAAATTTAATAACTGCACGACAGAATGTAATTGCCGTGCGCTTATTATTACAGAGCAGCCCACGTGAAGACAAAGAGTACTTCACCATGAACTTTGCTTTGAACTTACTCTCCTCCATCCTTCCCTCCCTCTCTCCCTGCCTTCTATTAGATAAGCCCAGCTTGAGCCTCTTTCTGGGGGACACAGGGAAGGATAAACTGACAGTCTTTGCCCCAGGGAAATCACAAAGGGCCCCAACTGTGCTAGGGAGCCTTTTAAGAGAAGCCAAACTATGTATAAATACAGATGTATCTGGGTATTAACAGTCGGGCATGTTAATTGGCAGGAGCCTAATTTTAAATCGTCTGAAGGTTGGGGTCCAGCCTGGGAATCATGGGAGCCTCAGCTCTGACCTGAGAAAAACATGCCCGAATGCCTCAGCCTGGCTTTGCCAGCCCTCCTCCATCCAAGGCTGGTGACTGCCTGGTCTTTTGTCCCCTACCGCTCAGCCACAAGCAGCCAGCTTTTCGGCCCAACCAACTGGCACCTCTTGGCTCCAGGTGCCTTTCTCTGCTGTCCCCTCTGATACTGAGTCCTGTCCAGCTTTCACCCCCACCTTCAGGCAGGACCCTTCCCCTCTGACCCCTGTCACTCATCACTGGCACAGCAGACACACTCCCGACAGACTGTGTGACAGCATTAAACTTCTGAGACATTTGCGCCGTCTTTTCTTTGAAGACAAGAACGGGGCTCGGCATCCCCTTGATAACTCGCAAAATTCAGTGTCTGTGGACCCAACAATAGTTCCTGCTGACATCACAGGGTTCTGTGATCTCCATCTCCTGCGGGTCCACCCTGGGCTCCTTGTGGGCTTCCTGTGTTGCGTGGCTGTCAGCACCACCAGGGAACCTTCTGTCGTCTGAAATCACTCACTAAATGAAGTGAGAATGAAAGAAGGGCTGGAGGAAGAGAGGGAGGGAGAGAGGAATGAGTTAGGACAAAGCAGCGCTCAGCACATAGTAGGTCTGCAAAATATTTGTTGACTGAATGCCCGGTGCTTCTCTCCACTACAGGACCTTCAGGGACAGGGGACAGGGGAAGGGCTGACCCTCCCTTTGGGCGGCGATCCCGGAGACAGTCGCTCACCCTCTTGACTTGTGTCATAAGAGAACATAGATGTGTAGTAACAGAACACGAAGGCAGATTTGCTCAAGCACCTAAAGTTCCCTCCGGCCCCGCAAGAGGCACAACTAGTAAAATAAACAGCAGCTCCTGGAAAGTGAGGCAAGAAGCCTAAGGGACGTTCGTCATGCTTCATGGACAGATGACCCCGATGGTCAGGGGACAGCCACAGTGAGTGTCTCGGAGCAGAGGCTGGACGCTGCACTGGTGGCACTGAGCCCCACGCAGCACAGGAGATGCCACGGGGGCCCCGCGTGGGCCCTGCAGACTTGAGAGGCAGCCTTCCGTGTTCCCGCATAGCTCGGTTTCTGGAAATAGTTCAGTGTGGCCGGTAGGGTCTGGGGGTGGGGGTGGGGAGAAGAGGTTGGAGGGGGCCCTGGGGTGGGAGAGGTGGTCTCATTCCAGCCTCCCCCGCAGCCTCCCGTCCTCTCCCTCTGGAAAGCCACACCTTGGGCTCGGGGTCCGTTCAGACCTGCTGGGAATGGGTGAGCCGGACCCACTGCGAGGGGCAGGAAGTCCGCAGAGGGAAAGGCTGGCGGGATTCGCTGTTCCGTGCAGCACACGCCCAGAGAGCCAAGGGCAGTGCGAGATGAGGAGCGAGCTCCTCTCGGGGCTTCCTGGGGGTCCTCCAGTGGGGGAGCTCATGGTCGGCTTGGGGGAGCAGGGGTAGAGGAATGGCTCCCCAAGCTGCTCTGTGGGTCTGCCTGGCGCCCTGGGCTTGCCCACCTTGGGCATCAAGGCACAATGGCCTGTGGCTGGTTCCTGGCTTGCCTCCTTCACTTACTTGCTTCTAATGCGATGTGGGGGTGGGGTGGGTATCTACCTCTCTCTTTCCTCACCGGGTGCGGTGAAGCCTCATGGATTAACTGAAAAAGCTGAAGTTCTGTGACCCCCACTTGCTCCGGGAGGTCTGGAAACAGCCCCTGCCGCGGGTGTAGTGTCACAGCCGCCAGGGGGCGCATCAAGGCCATGCCTGGAAATGGAACCTAAAGGAACGACAGCCCCTTGCTGCCTTCTGAAGCCCGGGCTGCCAGGGCTGGTATGAATGACAGGCGCGGTATTTGGTACCTGATGGGGTGCTTTCGGATATGCTATCTCGTTTAATAATCCCCAAGAGGCCTGTGTGTGTGTGTGTGTGTGTGTGTGTGTGTGTGTGGCCTGAGCCTTTGGCCTTCCAGCCACCTCGGAAGGAAGTTGGTTTTTTAAAATTTTTAATGCTTTATTTATTTCTAGGAGATAGAGAGAGAGAGAGACAGCGTGAGCAGGGGAGGGTCAGAGAGAGAGGGAGTCACAGACTGAAACAGGCTCCAGGCTCCGAGCCGGCAGTCAGCACAGAGCCCGACGCGGGGCTCGAACCGACGAACCGCGAGTTCATGACCTAAGCGAAAGTCGGACGCTTAACCGACTAAGCCACCCAGGCGCCCCGGAAGTTGTTTATTAAATCCTGCAGGGGGCGCCCGGGGGGCGCAGTCGGTTAAGTGTCCGATTCTTGGGTTTCAGCTCAGGTCATGATCTGACCATTCGTCGGTTCAAGTCCTGCATTGGGCTCTGCACTGACAGTGTGGAGCCTGCTTGGGATTCTCTCTCTCTCTCTGTCTCTCTTCCTCTCCGTCCCTCTCCCTGCCCCTTCCTCTCTCATGCTGTCTCTGTCTCCCTCAAAATAAATACATAAACTTAAAAAAATAAAAAGTAAAATAAAATAAACCCTGCGTGTTTTCGGCAGGGGAGAGGCTGCCTTCCGTCTGGCTGAATGTGGCTACCTGGGAAAAGGATGGGGAGGGAGGGAAAGAGCCGGGCGGGTGTTGGGGCTGGTGCTTTCTTGGGGGAAGCCAGGAGGGTGAGACTGTAGGACAATGGGTGACTCCCCTCCTCCAGGACCGCCCCCCCCAGTTGGAGAGAACCTCAGGGCCCCTGAGTCAGAAACCCAAAGCGTGACTGGTCAGGCTGGAATGGGGTTTCTCAAACTGGGCACTCCTGACCTTCGGGGCTGGGGCACTCTCTGCTGGGGCGGAGCCGCGGGCTGTTGCAGGATGCTTAGCCGTCCCCACCCCTACCCACCTGGCGCAGGTCTGGTGTGGGGGAGGGCGGGGAGAGAGAAAAGGCGCCATCCCCCAACTCCACCTTCAGGGGCAGGTAAGACGGCAAACGGCCACCTGCCCAGAGAGTTCATTGATGGAGTAAATGGATTCCAGCCATTTTTAGAGAGGCCTCTGGCAGCCAGGCACTGTGATGGGTGCTTTCTCTGTCACAGCAACATCATTCAGGACAAGTCTGTGTCACTCCAGCTTTGTGCCAGAGTCCTCACCCTGCACAGGGGTCTCAACACAGAAACCAGATCCTTTCGATCTCTGTTCCCATCTCAGGGAACTCCCAGACTAGCAGAGAAGGCAGTGATGCATCAGGGCTGTGTGTCCAGTAGTGTTTCTCCATGTGGGACTGGGCAGGGGGGGATGGGGGACTAACCCAGGCTGGGGCTAGGGGGGTCCCAGGGAAATCCTCCAGGAGGAAGTAACCATGACGCCGATTCATAAGAGAGAAAACCCACCCAGCACCCTCGGAACAGCCTGCCATGATGTGCAAACCCTCAAGGCAAATGCGTTCCAGGGGGACTGGAAGGAGGAAGCAGTACAACCGGGTGGCATCAATCCAAGAGGTCTTCCTGGAGGAGGCACCCATGACATAGGATGGGACGAAAGCTGTTTCTGGAGACTGACAGTCTCAAGTTCAGACCCCGTGTCTGGCTGGGAGACGTTGAGCCTCAGTGGCATCTCTGAGCCTGTCTCTATCACAGAGGGACATTATTTGCTCCTGCCAAGGCTTCTGGGCCACTGTGCCAATTGTGCGGAGCCTGCACAACCGTCCTTGGCTGCCCTGCTTATGAGAAACCAGAAGATATGACGGCCGAGGAGCGGAAAGTGCTTAGCCCAGCAGCTGGCTCTGTAACTGTTAATTGAATGTGAGTCCGGGGCAGGAATTAGGGGTGGATTTGCAGAGCCACAGCCTGGAGGAGAGCTGGCCAGCCTCAGTGGCAGGGTCCTCCCTCCCCAGAGCTGGGCGAGGCAGGTAGAGGGCACCTGCCTGGGCTTCTCCGGCGGGGGCACCAACCGATGACACCTCCTCACAGCCCCTGCCTCCCTCCACTGGCTCCTCTCAGTCCGTGAACTGCTTCCAGTGTCCAATCTGCTACCGTAAAAAGGATGGATTAGACGCCGTCTACCAGTGAGGAAAATGATATCTGGAGAAAGGGAATCTATCTAGAGTGTAAAGGACAAGTACCCCTCCTATATATCAACGTGTGCTGGGGTGAGGGGACGTTGGAGTGAGAAAGAGAAAGGGCACAGTCCCTTCAAAGTAAGGGACAGGGGCCAGCCTATCGGCTTGTATATATCTTGCATTATGCAGCGGGAGAGAGAAAATCAATAGAGCTGTCAGCAGTTCAGTGCGTTCACACTGCAGACGTCCCCATCTCAGGATGCTCCAGACGGATGCTCCAAATTAAAAACCAGGGGAGGGGGAGAGGGGGCTGAAGGGATGGGAGATAAACACCCTGGCCGGCCAGAGCGAAGGAAAGGATGCGGCTGAGGATCTGGGAAAATGAAAGTCCATAAATCCCGAGGCCCAGGGAGCGCGTTGGGTGAGAGTGACAGAAGACCCTTCCCTCGGCAGTGATGTCCTGGGTCTGGGGTCCCCTCTGCCGGGAAGGAGCCCAGATCTCTTGTATTAGCGGTGTTAATGGAGACCGGGATGGGGGAAGGGGCGAGGGGGGACAGGATGGCACGGATAACACCCTCCGAACCTGGGGTGTGCATGCGTGGGGGGGGGGGTCCTGTGTGCTGGGGGCGGGGCCAGGGGGCAGTGCTTTGCTCCCTAACTGATCCCTCCCAAGAAGCTCTTGCCTCCTTAGCTCCCCGCCCCTCCCCCCTGTGCCCACCTCCCCACTCTGTCCTTGCTTCAGCCCCTCCTTCCAGCCCTTGGATGGCAAGCCAGAGGGGGAGCCTGAGCATGTCCCCACGTCCTTCCCGGAGCTGGCCAGCTGCTGTGGAGGCTTCTGGAAGGCCATGGGCTAGTGGGAGAAGCGCCCCCCGCCCTTGCCTGTCCCCACCCACGCACCCCGCGTGCTCCCCCAGGACCCACCTGCCCAGGGAGGGCTGACAGAAAAGAAGCCAGAGCCAGCCCCCAATGCAGGGGAGGGGGGTGCTTGCTCGGGGAGAGAGTCACCTCCCACCACCGCTGTCCCCCCGCCCAACCTTGCGCCTCACCCTCGAATCCATCCACCTTGCATGCTTCCAGGTCCCAAAGAATGGATAATGGGGGGTAACTGTAGTGAAGGAACTGGTTTTGAAGGTGCGGGCAGGTGCATGAACCAGGAGGGGGCCGTGCGGAGGGAGGGGGCCGTGCGGAGAGGGGGGACTGTGTGGAGAGAGGGGCCGTGAGGAGGGAGGGGCCGTGCGGAGGGAGGGGCTGCACCCCCCCGCCCCCCGCAGCTGAAGCTTCAGCCACCGACACCTCGCAGGGAAGCTGGAAAGCTGGAGAAGGGATCTTTCGTCCCTCCCTGCCCCTCCTTCCCTCCCTGTCTCCGGTCTCCACCAGGGCATCCCAACAGGTGGTCTCCCTTGGGGGCACAGAGCAGCGTGGAGGTGTCGACTCTGAGACAGTGGAAGATACCCTGTGTACTCCTCCTTCCCACAGAGGATCTGCCACCCCCCGGGGTGGCCTTATGACCTCATGGGGCTTTGTCACCCTCTGTCTCTTTTGGGGCCCCAAGGTAGAGGCCCCCCAGGACTCAGATGGCTCTTTTCTATCCCATTCATCATTCAAACAGCCCTGACATTCCCTGATGCCCCAGACCCAGGCCAGGTCACCAGGTTAATGTACCTGTCGGCTGGCACTGGCGCGGACACGCTCTGGCTCTGGCTGGCGCCCGTCCTGCGAGCTCGGGAGCATCCTGCGCACAGGTGAGGCAGCGCGCACACACAGCCATGCAGCCCCCCGCGCTTCCAGAGAGGCAGCCCCGAAGCTTCATGGTGTTACATCACCCAGGACAAGTCCTACCAATTAAACTGGTGACCGCGTTTCCAGAAGCAATTACCGGAGCAATGCAATGCCTCCCAAGATTACAGAGAGAGCTCAAGGCTGCAGCGCGGCTGGTAGCGGGGCTCCAGGGGTCCGCGGGCTGCCCGTGTCTGAGGCACCACGTACCTGCCTTTGGGCACCTGAGCTCTTAGACAGCATGAGAGTCCCCCAGGGGAAGCTCATGGGGGAGGGGACACCAGAGTTGCAGCCGTGGAGGCCATGGAGTGGCCTGCAGTTGGGGAGGGAACTGCATCACTGTTCTCACGTCCTTCCTGGATCCTTCACTGCCGTGTGAGAGCAGGAAAAACCAATCTGTGCAAACCTAGACTCGATCGCAAGGGTTCAGGGAAGTGGCACGTGTGTGAGCTGGCAGGAGTCCCCGTGGTGAGAAATCTTTGCCCCTGTCACCCCCCCCCAGAGGCTCCCTGCATCCGCACCACTTCCTGTGGCCCTAATTGCAGCATCTTTGGAGGAGGAAGGATGAGGCAGAAGGGGCCCCGACCAGCCTCCTACCTGGTTGAAACTCTGGGAAGGGGGTTCTCCAGGGGACACGGCTGTTCGTCACAGTCCACACCTCCTGCGATGACTGCTTCCTCCCTTCTTCCCCCACCCCCCCCACCCCTCAACATGGCTGTTCCTTCCTTCTGTCATCCCTCTCCTTAGTCCTGGCCTCTGGAAAGAGGCAGCCTCAGGGGCTGAGGGATGGGAGGCAAGAGAAGGCGGGGTGGAGGTGGAGGGCAGGCTGGAGGCTGGCTGGTCACGCCCCGGCTCCTGTCCACTTCTTTCCTACCCTTCTGTTCAGAATTTCCTTCTCGGCCCCTGCCCGACAGGCCGATCTCCTGTTAATGAAGCAAGGCAGGTGCAGCTGGCTTGTTCATCACAGCGGCTGAAGTCTTCAGCCCAGACCCCCAAGGAAAAGGTCAGAGTGGTCACAGTCCGTGGTCAACGTGGCCCAACCCTTGGACTGAACCTTCTAAGAGCAGGGCCCTGGGTGGGATTGGAAGAGCCCTCGTGTATGTATGGTTGACTGGAGTCACATCAGACCTGGAGAGGAAGCCTGGTGGGAGACCCATGAGGAACCCTCTCTGTGGCTTTGACTGACCAGGCGACAAATGCCACCTCTGTGTTGACTGCTACTATGCGTCAGGGGCCATACCAGCTGGTCCCTGAATATCATCTCCTGGAATCCTTATGACAATGCTCAGTGAGGCAAGATTCCAACCCGATTTTACGATGAAGCACAGAGAGGTTAAGCTACTCGCCCAAGGTCACATAGCTGGTAATCAGAGGGCCAAAGGATGTCTCATTACTTGGGCATGGAATGTTCTCTCACTGAAAGCCTTTTGCCTCCCTGTCCTGGGACCACCTGGGTTACAGGTGGCTGAAAACTATGAGACAATTCATTTAATCAGCAAATATTTACTGAGTACCTCGTCTGTGCTGGGACTGGGAGACTAGAATGCACAGGCATGCTTTTTGTCCTCATGGTGCTGGCCCCCCAGCCTGGAAGATGGCCTCTCTGCCCTTCGCCCTTCTCAGAGCCGGCCCTACAGCCTCTGCTGAGGAGGTGGGCGTGGCTGTGCCCTGCCCCACCCCCCACCCCCACCCCCCAACCCGTGTAACTGCACCCATGGCTTCAGGGGATTGTACTAAACCGGGACAATCCTGGCTTTGGAACCAGAACCTATAGACTCTAGTCGGAGATGGATTGATCTGGAATCTCATGCAAATGAATCTGCAAAATGGCACTTCTTTGTGGGGAAACCATGTGGGTACGTGTGAGCAGAAGTCAGAGGCGGGACAGGTACGGAGGAAGAGAGGCTGTTGGACAGCTTCCTAGTGCAGCAGAACTTTCTGCCTGGGGTGCTGTGAGGTCCCCTCCCCACAATTCTACCTTTTTGCACCACTGATTTGAATTGGTTTCCATTTTTGGAAACTGAATGGTCCTTTAAAAATTTTTATTTTTATTTTTTATTTTTTTAAAAATATTTTTATTTATTTCTATAAGAGAGAGAGAGAGACAGCGTGAGCAGGGGAGGGCCAGAGAGAGAGGGAGTCACAGACTGAAACAGGCTCCAGGCTCTGAGCTGGCAGTCAGCACAGAGCCCGACGCGGGGCTCGAACCCATGAACCACGAGATCATGACCTAAGCGAGAGTCGGACGCTTAACCGACTAAGCCACCCAGGCGCCCCTAAAAATTTTTTTTAATGTTCATTTTTGAGAGAGAGACAGAGAATGAGTGGGGGAGAGAGACAGAGAACAAGCAGCGGGGGCGGGGGTGGGTAGAGGGAGACATAGAATCCAAAGCAGGCTCCAGGCTCTGAGCTGTCAGCACAGAGCCTGACTTGCGGCTCGAAATCATGAACTACAAGATCGTGACCTGAGCTGAAGTTGGCTGTGTAACTGACAGAACCATCCCGGAGCCCCAGAAACCAAATGATCCTTAAGGTAGAAGTCCCGGTTGGGGCATGTGATGCCTGTACTGCAGGGACAGAGAAGAGGGGACTGGCCTCCTTCCTGGGGGCCTCAGCAGGCAGAGGAGAGAGGCAGGAAGCCTTCTGGGGAGCAGGAAGAGACCCCAGCAGAGGGAACAGGGCAGACAAAGATGGGGAGAGACTCAAGACATGCTTAGCGACCACAGGGGTATGTGGCAAATGTTTAAAAGCTGGCTTCCTAACAACGACAACAAAATCGTTAATTTGTAGCATTTGCCGATTCCTGTGGTGTAAATCCTCCTGCCACGGCCGATTTCAAACTATCTGTGTGATGTCAACTTTTGACTATGCAGCAAGCAGCTTTCACGAGCCGGTGCAAGCTATTTCCAGCAGGGCACATGTCAGGTCCTGTGCCATTGCCTAAATGCAGGGCGCACGTGGGGGGGACAGGAGAGCTGAAGGGAGACGCAGCTGGGAAGGGTTTTGAATGCCACATTTGGGAGTTTGAGCTTCTGTAGGGAGTGGCAGAGCCCAGCCCTGATAGGGTGACTTCACGTGTGTGTCAATCAGCAGCTATCTGCTGTTTATTGTCCCCAGGCCTGGCCTCTCTGGTCCCCTGAACAACCCCAGGGAGTCTGAGCCTGGTCTGAGCCCTGGAAAGGGGTGCACAGAATGTGAGGTGCATTATTTTCTAATAAAGAGGAGCTCTTCTAACTCACCCCCAGCCAGCCGCGCCTTGGGGCCATCCCTCATCTTAATGAGCCCATCCAAATCTCGTTTGCTAATGAGCAATTTAATGGTCACAGACTGACAGGCGAGACAGAGAGGAGAGACGGGAAGGTCATTACGAAAATGAGCGTGTAGCTAAGTGCCACCCCACTGCCTTCCCACCTGCCCACCCAGGGTGCAAGGGGAGAGGTGGGACTGATTGACCTCACCTGCAAACGGGCTCCTGGCTGGGCCTGTGGTCAGCACCTCGGGCAGGGGACACAGCTTCGTTCTATTCTACGACCCTCTGGACTGTCTTTTTGCTTCCCTGTTCCAAGACTCAGATGGGAAGTCCCCTCCCTGTGGAAACTTTCCATGCAGTCCTGCACGGCTTAGGGCCGATGGTGTCCGCATGGCAACCTTTGCACCTTCTCACAGCACCTACGTCAAGATGCTAAAAGGCGACATTTTCTTGGTTGTTTTCCCCCCGCTGGTTTGTAAGCAACTTGAATACAGGGTGTGTCTTATCCTCTCCATATCCTGAATACTGACCACATGCCCGGCACCGTGCAAGCCGTGGAGAGGAATCTTTGAGAAATGAATGAACGGATGGAGCAGTGAATAAAGGAGTAGATAGAGGAGCCAGGGAAAGAATGCATGAATACTGTTTGATGAATTGATCAATGAATATAGAATTGTGGCCAGGCTACTGAAAGGGTGGGTAGGGATTTGGATGCAAGAGAAATATTCCATTCCTTAAGTTGCATACACGAGACAGATAGAGAAATTAGAAGAGAGATTTCCAGAAATCCCCACACCCACTCCCTTCTTCTTCCATCACATAGGCCTATCCAGAATAAAAACTACATATCCCATCATTCTTTGTAGGTATCTATGACCATGTGACTACCTTGTAGCCAATGGGGTACATGGAGAAGTGATGTGAAGGGAGGAGGCACGCCCTTTTCCTGGCCCTCTCCTTCTGTTCCTCCTTCCTGTTGGTTGAACGATGGGGGTGATGGCTGGAGCTGGAGCAGCCTTCTTAGACTTGGAAGCAAGTCAGCTTGGAGCAACATGTCAGAAGAAAGGTAAGTCTTTTGAGGACTGTGCAGAACCAAGCTTCTAGACCAGCCCTGGGCTGCTAACATCCAGACGGCAATGGGCAAGAGAAATTAACTTCCAACTCTTTCCTGTTATTTTAGGTTTTAATGATTGGCTGAATCTAATCCTAAGTAACATATGCTTAGGCACCAAGGCATGTGAGGAACAGAATGGTGTGGCGATTGTTAGCATGGTGACCGGGCTCCCGAATCCTGGGCCCCTCTTCTCCTCCAGCCTGGAGGACCTGGTTGAATCAGGACCCTGTGCTCAGCATCCTGGGAAGAAAGAAGGTAGCTGGCCAAGGTTACTGGGTCAAGGTAGCCAGGAATCCTTGCCACGGCTTGGGACATGGAGAAGACCAGAGACCAGTGAGTGCGACTCTGGTCTGGAGCCAAGAGCTTGGGACAGGGAGTCAGATTGTGTCAGATCGCTGATTGTCTTCTCTACTTCCTCTCCCATATGGGAAGGCTCTCAGTCAGTCTTAGCTGGCAGCTGGGTTGTTTGTGGGCGGCCCCTCAGGCTGAGACTGGGTGGGGGGTGGCTTGTAGATGTGAGGCTGGCTCAGGACGGGACATGGTCCCATGGCCTGGTTCTGGGAATTGTCTCATGGCTCTGATGGGGGGCGTGGAAGGCAGAATTCTAAAATGACTCCATTGACCGCCACCATCGTATAATCCTCTTCCCTAGACTGTGGCTGGGACCTAGAGCTTGCTTCTAACCCACAGAATATGGCAAAGGTGAAGCTATTTTGCAGATGTAATTAAGGTCTCTAAACAGCTAACTTTAAGTTTATTAAAATGGAGATTGTCCTGGGTGGGCCTGACCTAATCAGAGGTGCTCCTTAAGAGCAGACTG
Organism: Proteles cristata cristata; assembly: GCA_017311185.1. Classification (NCBI taxonomy): domain Eukaryota; kingdom Metazoa; phylum Chordata; class Mammalia; order Carnivora; family Hyaenidae; genus Proteles; species Proteles cristata. The sequence continues at coordinate 866,638 of JAESUZ010001861.1, read as the reverse complement.
AAAATCAGAGGATTTCTTTACTGCTGGTTTTGAGGAAGAAGCTGCCAGGCTTCTACAGCTGTATGGAAATGAATTGTGCCAAGAACTATATGTTCTGAAAGAGGACTCAGCCTCAGGGGAGATCCCAGTCCTAGCCAACACGAGTACAGCCTGGTGAGATGCCGAGCTAAACCACAATCAGACCCTTGACCCACGGAGACTGTGAGATAATGCATGTGTGTTGTTCTAATCTACTAAATTTGTGGTAATTTTGTAAAACAGTCGTAAAAAAATTCATAGAGGGTCAGATACGCCTGAATGGACCCTGCTTTGCTTTGGCTCCATGGCCTGCCCCTCTCTCTCAAGCTGGGAGAAGAGGCCAGAATCACTGCTGGTGGGGACGTGACAATGAGAAAGAAAATTAAAATCCAAGAAGGAGCGATTCACAAACCGTAATCTCGGTGAACAGTGGCACTTAGATTTCCCGTTATTGATCTCCTCCGCGGATATTCTCCAATCTCGTGATTACATAAGGACTTTTTCAATTTAGGCTGAATCGCCTCCCCTCCCCCCCACCCCCCCTCCTTGATGTCTTTAAACTCACCGTGAAGCACTGGTAGATTGTATGCACAGTAGATTGTATGTGGAGTCTAAATAAATGGTGCTAATCATGGTAATTGAAATCCGATCTCAGCAGCAGGAAAGGCTTCTCACAGTGGCCGGCTGCGTCTTATCTCCCTGGAGCAGGAAGAAAATCCTGCCTTTGGTTTGCTGCCAGCTCTGGGACATTTGCTTCCAGGGCTGACCCCCTGCAAATTCCCGGGTGCCCCGTGGTTGCTGGGAGATGCAGACCAGTTCTGGGACCCCGTGAGCTGAGCTAAGCTGGTTTATCTCTCTGCATCTGAAACGCCCAGAATTCGAGAGAACCCCAAAAACAGACCACCAGAGACCAGAGTCAAAGCCAAGCGGCAAGGGTTGTTTATTTGCAGGTTCGAACCCGGTCCTCCGCGCAGTCACTCGTTGCTGGTGACGCTGAGAGGCCCTGAACAAAGCCTCTGTAGCCTTTTTATAGACAGAAGTAAACAAGTCATGGGGAGGGACAGATTTCCATGGTTACAAGTTTGCCATTGGTTAACATTCAAATGTGAACATATACCGTATCTGATTGGTTCCCGCCATCAGGTTTGGCTGGATCTAATTACAACATTTGGGATACCTTTGAATTCAGTCTATCATAGAGCGAGTTTTAAGTCTTGTTTGGCGACTAACAAGTTAACATCTCTCTCTCCAGGCCCTTCTCTCAGCAAGGTGGGGGGTGGCTGCTGGCCTTTTGGGAGTGGCTGCCCCCAGGGGGCTAGTCCCTTGGGCAATCCGGCGGCGGGGAAGCAAGCCTTAAGCTTTGTTACAGAAGCAGAGAGAGCTGGTTAGGTGTTAGCTTCCCGCAGCGCAGGCATTTGCTCAGAAGTGGAAAAGCTGGTTAAGTTTATTTAGGCCTGGGGCTATGTGCAGCCCGAGGTTTCTTTTAATGGAGGACTAAATTTTTGGCTCTACATTCCCCCCTTCTCTTGTGTATTTGAAGGCCCAATCATGGGTCTTCGGTCGGGTCCCAATCATTAGGGTGGCGATACTGCAACCTAAGTATTATGGGGTGTATTGTCCCCGGACATTCTTGCATGAAGGCAAGCAATCTAGTTAAATGACAAAATCTAAATCTCAGATGGACATACATTGTTAAAGATTTGACAACAGTTCAGTATGATGCAATTGCCATAGAAATTTAGTTATTTTTGTGACATATAATAACTCTTATGACAAAATATTAAAACTTTAGGATTTACATATATATTTGGGCAGTAATAGCACTTACCCATGCGATATAACCTAAGGTTTACTGTTATGTATAGTGTTTTTCCAAGTAACCTAGCATTTTAGATAAAAGGGCCTAATTGGCCAAAAGACCCCCTTTTTTACTGTTTAAATCCTGGGAAGTTTGTTAAAACCTTAGGAAGCTATAAAGCGTATCCTAAATAGGATTACAGATCATTACAAACCTTAAAGCTTTTTTTATTCAACCAAAGTGACAATAATAGATCTTAAAGGCGAATGCATAACATAATATAGTAGTTAGAAACCAACATTGGTTGGGGTAACTCTTTTAACATTGAGAATATTTAACTATGCAATCAAAGACCTGATAAAGATGAAACCTAAAGCTTCGGGTTTTCTTGGCAGAAAAAAGGAGAAAACTTTTGTTTACATTGTCTTATCAAGAGCAGATTTACAATCCAAGAAAACTTTGTCTTTTGACCGGAGAGAAAAGCAGAGTTTTAACCTTATACCAGTGTACTTTTCAAATTCCATTCATTTCAACCAGTCTATCCTGAGCACATATAAAATTCTTTTTCAAAGATTTCCCTTCACAGACCTTTTATATCTTTTCTTTGCCTTTAAACTTTGTCCCAAAGCCATTTCCCTCTAAGCAACCAGTCTTATTTAGGACAAAATTACTTTCTTTTACTCTCAACAAAAATGTATTTCCATTTCTTATATCCTTTTTTATGGATCTCTCAGTTTTTTATATACAGGGTTGCTTTCCATCAGTCTTAAGTACACTTAGCAGAATTTTAACTTGGGAAACCTTAGTCTCCAATTGAGGACCTAGTAACCAATTGAGAGGTGTTTACACTAGAATTTTTAAATCACTTTTTAAAAGGTCTAAATAGTCTTACTTTTTCTGCAATAGGAAGCTGAAAATTTAAACCTATGTTTAGTAACTATGTATTTTACTTTGATAGAAGTCATGCAATTCAGGCCAGACATATTTTCAAAAGGAGTTAACCCTATATGGTAGTGGGAGTTGTATACTCCTTGGGGTGCAAAGGGGAGGAGAGCTATCCAGTCTCCACCAGTCTCCAAGGTCAATTTAATTAAGGTCTCTTTTAGAGTTCTATTTATTTTTTATCTGTCCTGAACTCTGGGGTTTGTATGCACAGTGTAATTTCCAATTAATCCCCAGGGCCGTGGCTAAATTCTGGCTTACTTTGGACATAAATATAGGTCCGTTGTCTGACCCTATCATCTGAGGAAAGCCATACTTTATGAAGATGTCTTTCAGGAATTTCTCACGTTTGGTTGGGAGTGCTCGGCGGGCGGTGGTTCCTCAGCTCCTTGGTAGGTGTTTTTCCTTATCAAGGGCCATTATTTTACTGTGGAGATTCCGGAGCTAGCCATCCGCAATGACAAGGAGCTTAACAAGCTGCTAGAGTCTAGGTCAAATCCCGCATCTGGTGTCAGCAGCGTTTCAGGCAAGCCTTTAAGTGCGTGGCGGTCGGCGATGGGTGAGTGCGCCTTGCGGAGGCCACGGGTTGGGCGGGGACGCCCCCAGAGACTTTGCCCGGGCTGGGGCTGGGCGTATGGCTCCGGGGATGTGGGAGCCACGGGGGTGCAGGCGGCTGGCTTGGGGCCTGTGCCGTGGCCCTCATGCCCTGATGTCCCTACCGCGCGCTCCTCAGAATGTTGAGCCCAGTGTCCATTAGGAACTCAGTGGATCGCCCTTTTACTTTTAGGGTTACCCTGGGTTTGGGGAGGGGTGCCGAACCCCGTTTCCCCTAGTCACTGTCATTTCCCATTACTAGAATGAGAGTTTCAGATTTATTCTTGGGGCATTCTTTGGCCCAATGTTCTTTCTCTTTGCCGTAGGCGCATTGATTTTTGCTTAATTGGGGGCGCCCCTCGAGCCGCTGGGAGTTCTCCTTACCTTCTTTTCCTGGAGCCAACTGTCTGAGGCGTCTTTTCGGTCCTCCAGTTCCGCAGTTCCCGCGAGTAGCATCTCGGCTAGACCCTGGTTTTGTCTCTTTTCAGCCTTTACCTGCTTGTCCTCTGCACTGTCCCTGCTGCTGTGTACCCTCTCTGCCACAACCACTAGACCTTGGAGGCTCTTTTTCCTAGACGTTCTAGTTTCTGAAGTTTTCTCCAATTGTTGGGAGCAGACTGACAAAAGCCATGGCCACCACAGCTAAGTTTTGCTGGGGCCTCTGGATCTATAGGAGTGCACTGGCGGAATGTCTCTATTATTCTTTTAAGGAACATTGCTGGGCTTTCCTCTGGTCCCTGACTGACAATGTAGGCTTGCGAGCTGCAGCCTTGAGACCTGCCAACAGAGTCTGGCGGTAGACTAAGAGACTCTCCTTACCTTTAGCCAAGTTGTAGTTTCAATCTGGCCATGCCAAGGGAAACCTAGCGTCATTTTGAGCCTGGTCAGGAGTGGGAACTCTAGTGGGCCCAGGAACCAATTTTCTGGGTTCAGACTGGATTATTTTTCATTCCTCAGTACTGAACATGCCGGGAGCCGCACCGGCCTCCCCGGACGGCAGTCACAGCAAGGAAATGTCAGTGTTTGCATAGCTTCAGCCATGAGAAATGAAAACTGGTATCTCCTTCTGCTACTATTATATTACTGGCTCGTGCTGGAAATAAGCCTATTGGTATTGACCAGGCCTCATAATATTCCATATTAGACCCATATTCTGAACACAGACTGAACACAGATACCTCATAAGGAAAAGTATATTCCTGCCTTTACAAAAGAGACTTTAGACGAAAGCTCCGTGGGCAATCATCAAAAGGCTCTTCCTATGGGCCTTGCAGACCCAAGACTCAGACAATAAAGGGGGTTAAGAACACAAGAGTTACAATTGAGCCTGGCCCTGAGACAAAGAGCCTAATCTAAAGTTAAGGTACAGATAAGGGCAGAACATAAGTTACTACATTTATCTTTGCTAATTGCTGAAGCATAGCAGCCCCTTCCTCAAGGCCCACATTCCACGAATATTTTCCCTTATACAGGCAGCTGGGATGAGGATAGATAAGAGTAACTAAAACATAACCCAGGCGCAAAGACTGACATATTTACGGCCCCCATGGTGCTTGCACATTCAGCATCAAGGAAAAGGCTCATTCAAGCAATTTAGGAATAAGCCTAATAAACATTTTACAAATAATTAGCCCTTGTAAAAATTCTGTCTTCTGATGTTATAGTATCGTTTAACCTTAAAATAAAGACACCAAAACCAACAGGACAGAGATGACTGCCTGGTGATCAGAAAGAATCTCAGGGCTCTCTCATTCTCTTTTGCTGACACCGTCTATCCTTCAGGGACTCCTGGACCTGTCGGAGCCGGCGCGGCCTCCGACATGAACAGAACCTGCAACAATTCACGGCGGCTTCGGGTCCCTTGGGCGGGGCCCATTTCCCCAGGGCCGCTGGGTCCGGTGGGGCAGGGGGCCCCTGTGGTTCGGGTGGCGCCTTTATTCCTCCTGCTGGGTCCTGTGGAGGAGGTTGCCTAAGGAGGGGGAGAAGTTAATTTTTCCTCCGTTTCGCCCTGTAAGAAAGGGTAGAGCGGTGCAGAGGGTTCAGTTTTCCTTTTCAGCAGCTCCAAAGCCCGGGAGGGCGGGTGCTTTTTAGTCATCGCCAGGGTGTCAGGTTTCTGTGGAGGCAAGAAACTTTTAATCCAAGGGGGTGGGTTATCAACCAGATCAGCCCAAACCATGATGTCCGGTGGCCATTTCACATTGAAAGTGGGCCATTCTGTGCAGCAGTAAGTTTAAAATGGACCCTTCCTAACAGTCACTGAGAGGTTATGGGCTAACATTAAGTCTAGGGGTTTGGATGAAGTCTGTCTCATAACGTCAGTCTCAGTCACAAGGTAATAAACACCAACAGAGAAAATTGACAATTCGACATAGACATACACAGAGAGAGACTGATAACAGAGTCCGCTGATAACAGAGTTCGCTGCGCACAGACACAGACACAGAGAGACCGATAGTAGAGTTCGCTGCGCACAAACACAGAGACACAGAGACCGATAACAGAGTTCGCTGCGCACAAACACAGAAGGCTAGCCAACAGAAGAAGGCGCCGGCCTCGAACCGGTGCGCCCCCCAGAAGAAGGCGCCGGCCTCGAACCGGTGCGCCCCCCAGAAGAAGGCGCCGGCCTCGAACCGGTGCGCCCCCAGAAGAAGGCGCCGGCCTCGAACCGGTGCGCCCGCCGGCCTCGAACCGGCTCACCCGCCGGCCTCGAACCGGCTCGCCCGCCGGCCTCGAACCGGCTCACCAGATGGGCACCGTAGGACGTCTCCTCGGTCCCTACCGACTGCTCTATAGCGCGTCCGCCAGAGCCAGTACAGTCCCCGATGCAGATTCCGCGCGGCAGAAACCGAAACAAACAGATAAGACAGAAACTGATGCTGAGACAAACAGACAGACAGAGCCGGCTCACTTACCGATCGGTCTTAGGAACAACCCGTTGACTTGGGGTCTGGTGGGTCTGGAGGGGAAATATCCCGGACGAGCCCCCATATGAAACGCCCAGAATTCGAGAGAACCCCAAAAACAGACCACCAGAGACCAGAGTCAAAGCCAAGCGGCAAGGGTTGTTTATTTGCAGGTTCGAACCCGGTCCTCCGCGCACTCACTCGTTGCCGGTGACGCTGAGAGGCCCTGAACAAAGCCTCTGTAGCCTTTTTATAGACAGAAGTAAACAAGTCATGGGGAGGGACAGATTTCCATGGTTACAAGTTTGCCATTGGTTAACATTCAAATGTGAACATATACCGTATCTGATTGGTTCCCGCCATCAGGTTTGGCTGGATCTAATTACAACATTTGGGATACCTTTGAATTCAGTCTATCATAGAGCGAGTTTTAAGTCTTGTTTGGCGACTAACAAGTTAACATCTCTCTCTCCAGGCCCTTCTCTCAGCAAGGTGGGGGGTGGCTGCTGGCCTTTTGGGAGTGGCTGCCCCCTGGGGGCTAGTCCCTTGGGCAATCCGGCGGCGGGGAAGCAAGCCTTAAGCTTTGTTACAGAAGCAGAGAGAGCTGGTTAGGTGTTAGCTTCCCGCAGCGCAGGCATTTGCTCAGAAGTGGAAAAGCTGGTTAAGTTTATTTAGGCCTGGGGCTATGTGCAGCCCGAGGTTTCTTTTAATGGAGGACTAAATTTTTGGCTCTACACATCCATCCATCCAGGCACAAACCTCCTGAGAGCTCACACTAGGTCCCTTATTTCCAGCCCTTGCTGGTCACTGGACAGTTCTCCTGTCCTCACCCACACATTCTCAACGAGGAGTGGCTGGCTGTGTCCCCTTCCTCCAGGAGCATTGGGCAAGGACTGCAGACATTTCTGGGCATCCCAACTGCGGAGGAGGGTTTCTACTTGCGTGTAGTGGATAGAACCAGGGATGGTGCTAAACAGCACCCAGGGCTCGGGACAGCTCCCGTCACAAAGAGTGATCCGACTCAAACTGTCAGTAAGTCGGATGGGGCGGTGGGGGGCGGGGGAGGGGGTGGGGAGGCTGAGGAACCTGAAGTCCTTTTGAACTCATCTCTTTTTGTAGAACTGAAAGGAGATCACTAACAGGAGGTGAGAGAATTGGAGCCAACAGGAGTGGATCTCAAGACTTGGTTCATTACCTCCTCTGGAATCTTCTCCGTGCCATCGGCTGTGTGCTGTGTCCCTCCAGAGTATATATATATATGTATGGTTTCCATACCCTTCACCATCCCCTACAAAATCTAATAGTTCAGGAAATACTAATGCATGATGACAAAGGTCCAGACAATGGTTACGTTTGGAGAAGGTAGTGACGGGAAAGGTCAAGGAGGGGCTTCTGGACTCCTGCGGGTTCATAGAGCTGTTTCCTTGGTGAAAACGGGGCATGCTCTGCACTTAAGATCTATGAATCTTATGTGTGTATTTTATAATTCAATAAAAAGAATAGAAGAATCTGGTTTCTGTTCAGTCTGGCCCACCCTGCTCTTGATTTTAACCTTGTCCAGGGAGAGACTGTGTCTTACTAATCTCTCTGTCTTCTGTAACTTTCCTCTGGAATCTTTAATTCCTCTGAGACAGCTCTTTCCATTGTAAGGGGGTGATAATTATGATGTTTGCTGCATAGGGTTTTGAAATATTTTTTTCTTTTAATTTTTAATGTTTATTTTTGAGAGAGAGAGAGAGAGAGAGAACATGAGTTGGGGAGAAGAGAGAGAGGGAGATGCAGAATCTGAAGCAGGCTCCAGGCTCTGAGCTGTCAGCACAGCCTAACGCGGGACTCGAACTTATAAACCACGAGATCATGACCTGAGCCGAAGTTGGCGCTTAACTGATTGAGCCACCCAAATGCCCATAAAATATTTTTTCATATTAAATGAAATAATGCCTATAAAGTGTTTACTTAGCACTGTGCCTGGCACATAACCTGTGTTATTATTAGCTACTTAGTTAAGGTTTGTTGAATGACTGAATAATCTAACAGGAAGCATTCACACAGCTAAGCGCACCTGACCCTGGCTGCCCCTGTAAGGCCACAAGTCTAAACGTCTAAACCAAACTGACTCCATGACAGGCTTTAAGTTTCCCCTCTGAACTAGAAGGCCAGAGTTTCAGCTTTCCCGAAACTATCAGGCAGTTACACATTGCCCAAGGCAGGAGAAACCACCCTTGCAACACCCAATCAGGAAAGGCCAGCGACCACCCTCCACATTACTAAGGGAGAGGTCTGGAGACAGAAACTATAGATAGGACCCTGTTACCTAATGTTAAAGTTAACCTGTTAGTCGCCGAACAAGACCCTAGGCTCGCTCTGTGATTGGTTGAATTTAAAGGTACTCTAAATGTTGTAATTGGATCCCACCAAAAGTAACGAATACTCTAGACAATGTGTATGGTCAAACCCGCTGTCAATGATGTTGAATAATTATGATTGGATCACTGTTCCCATGTCACAACTTCTGTAACTCCCCCGTCTCAAACCCCATAAAAACCCTACTCTGCCCTTGTTCGAGGCTCTCAGCATGGACCCATATGCTGGTGAAGTCTGTGAGCCCGAGCTTAAGCCCGTAATAAAGCCCTTTGCCTTTGCATGCGTGACTCAGTCTCCCTGGTGGTCTCTGGTCGGTGAGGATACTGCGATCTGGGTATAACACCCCAAGCTCTCCCAGGCCATTGCCCTCCTCACTTGGTCCCTATGTGGGCTGACTGGGTCTCCCTCCACTTCCTCAGAGAGGAGCCCTCGGTCCCCGGCTTGTTGATTTGGTCTGTCTGTCCAGAGCCCCTCCCTACCTGCCGGCTAAGAGCGTGTTAAGGAGAGCTTGTCCCATGGCAGTAATTACCGCCACAGGCACTGGGGAGACATTTACCACTCACTAAAAAATATTTTTCCCTAGCAAGCCCATTAAACCCGGCATTTAACCAGGAACCACAAATCTCAGCCCCAGGGAGACCCTGCCACTCTGTAACCTGGGAACACAGGGAGCCCCTGGTTTTACGGTTTTTTGCTTCTCGTTGATCTTTTCTCCAGTTTTCAGCAGGAAAAGGTGACTCCTGGGCTGACTCACTGACCCCTAAGAATCATTGCCTTCCAGGACATCTAACTGGCTGCTGCAGGAGCCTCTAGGTTTCTTTCCTTCGTGCACACGACTGGCACTCGGGGTGCTCACTAGCTTGGGTGCAGCCGTACAAAGACGGAAAACTCAGTCCTGACAGATGCTGAAGCACACCATCCCCTCATGTTCCCCATCGGAAGGGAGGGGCCACAGGGGGTCCCCTCTTCTCTTCAACTGGGCTCTCCATGACTTGGAAGACCTGGTCGTGACTGTTGGGACCCTGGCTCAACAACCAAGCCAAAAGCAACTGTGTAGATGAGACCCAAGGAGGGTCTCTGCCCAGGAGGTAGGGCTTGGTGACACTTCTCTGGAGAAGGGACAGAGTCTGCACTTAGAGACAGTGGTGGAGGCAGCAAGGGTTTGGAGGAGGAAGACCAGACCAAGGGCCTGTAGAGGAGCAGCTGGACCCACGTGAGGGGACCCATTGCTTTAGGCTTCTTCAGCGCCCACCATTTTCTCATCTCTTCCCTTCCCCACGTCCTTCCGAAAGATCCTCAATGTGGCTGAGGATGGGTTCCTTGGTGGGCTGACCACACACCCTTATTCACCCGGGATAGTTCTGTTTGACACCTAGTGTTCTGGCTTAATAACTGGCGGCTCTTCCTTCCACTCTAAAAAATGTCCTGAGGGCGTCTGGGTGGCCCACCTGGTTAAGCATCCTACTCTTGATTTTGGCTCAGGTCATGATCTCATGGTTCATGGGTTTAAGCCCCACATCGAGCTCTGAGATGACATCATGGAGTCTGTTTGGGATTCTCCCTCTCTCCCTCTATCTCTCTGCTCCACCCCCACCCCAAATGAATAAATAAATAAAATATTCTGGCTTAGACCTTAAATTACATGAGGAAGGGCCCACGAAGACACCTGGGGGCCGCATGACATGAGACAAGGCTGCAGAAGCCACGAGGGAGGGTGTGGGCTGTGGGCTGTGCAGGTCCCAGAGCCGCTCTTTACCTGTCCTCCACCAAGTAAGTGCAGAAATCAGTGAGCAGCATTTAGAAACTTCCATAGCAATTGACAAGGTAGTTTTATGTCTGTGGATCTAATAGTAACAAAAACTGGGTTTCTTTTTGTGAGGTACTTAAATGTCATTTTGCTAATGACTCACGTTTCTATTATTTGTACAGAGTAGAAATGGCATGGCCACTTTGGAAAACGATTTGGCGGTTCCGAAAAAAGTGAAATATATGACCTCTTTGTATAAAGCTCCCATATGATCCAGCAGTGATACACACACACACACACACACACACACACACACACAGGAACTGAAAATATGCATTGTACATGAGTGTTCATGTAGCATTATCCACAAGAGCCAAAAACGGGAAGCAACCTAAATGTCCATCAGCTGAGGAACAGATATACAAAATGTGGTCTGTTCATACCACGGAATATTCTCCAGCCATACAAAGGAAGAAACACTGATAGTGGCTGTAACACGGATGAAGCTTGAAGGTATTGTGCTCTGTGAAAGAAGTCAGACCCAAAAAGTGTATGATTCCAGTTTGGTAAAAAGTCCAGAATCGACAAATGTCTAGAGACAGAAAGAAGGTTAGTGGGGGCTGAGGGGGGGAGGTGACTGCTAATGAGGGCGGGGTTTCTTTCGGGGTGATGAAAACATTCTGGAATTAGGTGGTGGTGCTGCACTACCCTTGTGAAGATACTAAAAACCACTGAGATGCACACCTTGAAAGAGCAAACTTCGTGGTGAATTACAGCTTAAAGTATCTTGTTTTAAAGCACCGATTCACACCTGGTTGGTGACTGATAAACTTCCTTCGCTGCCCGTCACTGAGAGGCACTGAGCTAGTTCACATTCAGATGAGGAAACTGAGTTCCAGCCCAGCGGAGGAGAGGCCCTGATTCACTGCAGTGGGAGTAATGGCGGGGGCCCAGGTCCCCGACTTCCGGAGGTGAGCCCAGCATTGGGGTCATCAGCTGATCAGTGTCTGCTCTGCTCCGACATGGGCGGGTCTGGGTATCATCAGCTCCTGAGCAATGGGTAGGAGGGTGTCCTCGCAACTCTGGAAGCCTGTCCTTTACACCTGCCCTCAATCTGAACAAGGCTTTTTAAGAAAAGTTTTTTTTTTCCCCCCCTGGGGAGGGTGGAGTGGACTGGCTTTCCTGGCCTGTCTCTCCTGCCTCTTCTGCTGGGAGTGCACGAGAAGGTGTGGGCAGCGCCCACTCTCAGGGCTGCCTGCCCGCTCAGCACCTGGTCTGCTGGTCCCTGAGCAGAACGGAAGCAGTCTGGAGCCAGGGTGAATAATGACGGCAGTTAACTGATGGCTGCTGGACTTACAGGGACCCACTCCAGGCCGTCTTAACTACCCCCGGCCTCTGGCTGGGTGCTACTGTCCCTAGGGTACTGATGAGGAAACCCCGTCTTTGAGGGAAGCTAAGTGGCCCATGCGACATTGTGGCAGACCCTTGGATGCAGGGCTGCTCGCCACATATCTTCACATTGTGCCCTCTCCTGTGCCCGCACGCAGGGTGGACAGCTGGCGACCTATGGAGGGGAGCAACTTTGCAGAAGGAATCAGGCAGGAAGAGCCCCCTGAATAGGTGTGGTGTGGTTCCCATGCCTGTGGAGGATCACCCACATTTTACCTGCCACAGCCACACCTGGGCTGATCTATGGGAGCCAAGCTGCCGCTGGTGCCGAACAAGCCCAGGACCCAACTGGGAGGGAGGCAGGGGGTGGACCAGATGACACTTACGGTTCCTCCAGACTCATGAGTCTGTGTGTGGCTGGCACAGAGGAAGTTCTGGGGGCATCTGTGGCTTCTAGGCTCTCTCTCCTAACCTCTGTGCTTGGGATGTGGCTGTTATGCTCGAATTGCGAGTCCCCAGAGACCTCCAAGGAGCCGGCACCGATGCAAGTACATAAGGGTCTTTTATTACAAGCTCGAGCAAGGGCTCACCCATTAACTGGCACAGCGGCAGCAAAGTGAAGTCCTGAACAATAGCGAGCAGGGTTTTTATGGGGTAAGGGACTGGGGTGTTACAGTGCATACCTTGTACGTATAGCATCATCACATAAGCACCAGTTATAATTGTACAGCACCCATGGTAACAGTTTTGACCATTCAGTATCTGTGAGGTGTCGGTTACTTTTGGCAGGACCTACTCATGACCTTTGAGAATCCTTTGAAAATGACCAATTATGAAGTGAGCTCAAAGGCCCTATGTGGGGTTTAGGCAAGTGTGAGCGATTGGCTAGTTTGTACAAAGTAATTATCTGCAGTTTTCAGCCCTAACTCAGACCACAGGAATGTGACACATTTTTTTTTTTTTTTTATTGGCTAATCCGAGGGTGGATTCAGCTGAAGCTTTTCCTGGAATTGGAGCCACGCAGCCCGAGGTTGCTCTTAATGCAGGACTTCATTTCAGGCTCCTCATGGCTACTGGTCGTGTGCTGCGTGGGACCTGGCGTCTTAGTCCAAATGTGGCAAGCCAGGAAGGACACAGGAGACCCAGTCCTTCTTGGGTTTCCAGGGAATCATGGGGGCCTGTTGGAATACTACGTAAAAGTATTCCAAACAAGAGCAAGCTGAGGTCTCTGGGGACATGAGGAGCTGCCACACCAGGGAAGCTTCTGGAAGAGAGCTTGGGGGCAGGGTCTGGAAGAGAAGGGAAGGAGGCCAGCAGGAGGAGAGGGGTGGAGGCTGGGGGTGGGGGTGGGCATTTCAGGACACCCTGCCATGATTTCACTTTTATTCTGTGGCTCAGAGCATCACTCACTCCGAATGCAGATCATAAAAATTACAATTGATGTTTCAATTAGTTATAATTTACAGAGCGATTATATTTAATTTCTCTTTTATTGTATTTTAATGGCTTCAAATTTCTTGTTGATGAGATTCAGCCCCATGCTTGGAAGGCATGGCCGGAGGGTGGGGAGGGGGCTTGAGTCTTAAGGGGTCAGGTGGGCTAGCAACGGCTCTGAGGCGCCTTGCTGTCTTAGGTCTCCCCGCTATAGTCTCATATCAGACTTCACAGTCTTGTGGTTGGGGGGGAGGGCGGGAGGGGGCTTGGGGCCTTCGCCCTGCGGGCATTTGTTGAAATTATCCCCCTGATGGATCAGGAGTATTTGCATCTTCCCAAGTAAGGATCTGGGGGAATGAGGCGGTGGCGAGGGGAGGGGCTGGGTGAGGAACCAGCACTTGAACCCCTCGCTGGGCTGTGGGGGAATCAATGAGCTGTGCCCCTTCTCCAGGAGGCTTGAACCAGAGGCCACCTGCAGAGGGGCTCAGCGGCCCAGCCTGAAGCACAGAAAAGAGAAGCTGGCAGAACACGGCTGTATTCCTTGGTGCCTAGCTACACCCTGGTGCTTAATAACTCTCAGACCCACCGAATCTGTTTTCTGGCCCCAAGCTCCTGAGCAATTCCAGAAGAGAACTCCACAAAAGCAGTTCTTCTTGAAGCTCCTTGTTATTAGGAAGCAGCTCCTGGCAGCCCCTCCCTGGAGGGCTGATGACTGGAGGGGGTGGCGATGGGAAGGTTGCCCATGGAGGAGGGACCCACGGATGTGCTTTCCTGACACTGTGGCCTCTCAGGTCTTGCTTTGTGCCTGAGGGACTGACCCTGCGCTGAGCCCCCACCCTGCTTTGTCATCGCTGGGCTTGGCGTGTGGTGACGGGGAGGGGGCTGCTGTTTGCTGGCGGGGCTTGGTACAATTGGAGGTGATCTAGGGGTGCAGGGGCCTTTCTGCTACTTGGTGACAGTATACAATGCCACCGGCTTTGAAGAGGCTTCAAAGTGTTTCCCAGGAAGGGTCCCAAATCTCCTGAGAAGCAGCCTGGCCTCTGGCGCGTCTGTGAGCAGGGAGACAGGGCAGAACTACGGGGCTTCCCCCTTCTCAGCGTCCTGGGTGGGAGAGGAGTCGGCGTCTCAGAGCCCTGGGAATGGGGACCAGGCGCAGGCCAGAGATCCTGAACGAGATGGTGGAACAGCCTGGCTGGGAGAAGCTGGCCGGTGGTTCCGAGTTGCTGTCTAGGTGGGCTGGAGGGGTGGGGCTGAGCTCCCTAGTGATGTGCCCCTGCAGGCACGGCAGGGGGGCAGGTGGGGGGGCGGGGTGTGGGGGGTGCTGATGGAGAATACGTGACATCATACCCCCTCCCTATGCCTTGGGGCAGTCCCGCCCCTGGCCCCGTTCCCCTCCCCCTCTCATACTCCTGCTGGGGCAGAGCCTGGTCCCCTGGCAGGAGGGAGACCACAGTCTGGGGTGGGTGGGGGGCGGCGGGGGGGAGAGATTTGCCAACCAGCACATGGAGGTTCCAGAAACCTTATCGAGGACAGAAAGATGTTTCAAGGAAGGGAAATTTCAGGCTGGAGAAGAGCAGACCAGAAGGTGACTGACTCCGCTCTCCAACTTCCAAACAATTAAATAAACCAGATGGGTGAAGATCCCCTAGCGCTTTTATGGCCTGCTGACCCTGTCATAATTTTAGGCCAGAGAAACGGCAGCTATGCATCCAGCGCCTCACCCACTACCCAGAAGCATTTAGCCGTCTGTCAGTTCCAGTGTTCCCAGCAAGGGCTAGAAAATGCTCCAGGTTTTCCTAATTAACCAGATTTTAAAAAAAAGAAACAGATTATTTGTCAGGAGTTCTCTTGATCCAGAAGTACCTTCAACCATCTGAACGTGGGCAGAATGTTTAACCTCCCTGGGCCTCAGTTTGCTCATTGTGGTAGTGGGTGGGGGGCAGGGCTACTAAACCAGAAAAGCCTTAGGACCATTCAGTGTCCGCTGCACCGCGCATGTGCGTGCCCAGGGTTCACGGCAGAAGGGGACACCTGACCCACGCGTGGTCCTGCAACAGAGCCACCGTCAGTGGGCGTGGCTTCAGGACGTGATCTGGGCCACTATTTCCAAGTGGACATGAGGTTTTAGGGGCGTAGGGGCCAGGGCAGGCCTCCGCAAGACTGGCCGCTGTGACAAGAAGCAATCAAAACCCAGCAGATTCAGGAAAAGCTCTTTATCTCCCAGTGCACCCCCCACCCAACAGCCTAAAAAGAACTTAGACAGAGGACCTGCTCCAGGGACAGAGCTGTCACCATAGATAACTTCACTGGGATATGAACACAGAGGATAGACGGGGAGGGACCCAGCAAGGCCGGTTTGATCAGAGCCTTCTCTGCCCCATTGTTTCTGAGGGGCCCAGCCAACATTTGTGCACCAAACGTTTATTGGCTTTCATCATCCTGGGGCGTGCATTCCTTCCGTTTGAAACCTCAGACCCCACCCCATCCTCCTTAGTTCAGGGTGACACACGTACCTTCTTGTGCCTGACTGCCTTCGGAATTTCCGTGTCTGTGTGGATTCCCTGCACGTATGCTATTAAATTTGATTTTCTCCTGTTAATCTGTCTCATGTCAACTTGATTCTTAGTCTGGCTAGAAGGACCTTGAAGGCTAGAAGGACAGGCTTGTTCACCGACAGGGGATGCTGTTCGACACACCACACCTCTATGGAATCTGCCTGTCTCTTCTTGGTCACTGCCCTGCCTTCACTTGGGGATCACCTACCCCACTCCCCCATACTGCCCAGGGTGCTGGTGGGAGGTCAGTGCTAGCCTCCTTGCCCATCTGCCTGGCCACATGGGCAGAGACGTGTGACCCCGGGCAATTGAACCTGTCTCCCAGGCCATGGGAATGGCTCCCAGGGCTGGGGATCTGAGCATCACCCTCGACATATTCCTCAGCGTATCTTCAGTGGAGGAAGGAGAGAGAGAGAGCCCTTCGGGACCCTGAGCTAGGATCCATGACCGCCTGAAGAGGCCCCGTGGTCACCCCCCTCCGCCCTGGTGCATTGCAGGACAAGGCCAGTGACAAGAAGAAGCAGAAACTGGAGATGGGGACGCGATGGCTGGGGTTAAGCAAGACAGAGTGAGAGAAGAGGGAAAAACCCGAATCCAGCCAGCTCACACCTAGCTCCACTGTTTATTTCCCTACACAGCTATGGGGGCCCCTGACCCCCCTTCTCTGCTCCAGTGAGTTTGAATTGCATTTCTGTCACTTGTCACAGAGCCCCGACTACTGAACAGCATATGAAATAACGAGTAGCCATCAGTGGCAGAGTCAAGGAGGGCTGGGTGAGCAGCCTTCAGTGACGTTATCAGAAGGGATTTCTGCTATGGGCAGGGGGTTACCCTGGATTCACGGTTTCAATAAGCACTTATTAGGCACCTCCTGTGTGCTAGGTACTGGGGGTGCAGAGATGAAAGACAATGGTGAAGTTGTCCAGCGTTTATGTAAAGTAGGTCAGTTAGAGGATGCGGGGTGGGGGGAGGCTCAGGTGAGTGGGAGTCCTCTGCAGCTCAGGAGGTAGCTAGCTCCCCATGCTGGGCTCCCTAGGCAGGTGCTTGGGAAGCATTTGTTGAATAAATGAGTTTAGATTATCGTGTGGTTCACCTGCTTGCGTCTACCAGTGATTCACACTGTGTGCATCTTCTCCTTCCTTTGCATACTTGCCCTGCAGCGAGCGCATGCGTGTATGCATGCAAACACACACACACACACACACACACACACACACACACACACACACACACACACACAGAGTCAGCTGCCTGGTATGGCCCTGGGCACCTGGGAATGCTGAATAAGCATCTGTGGTCCACATGATGGAGAGGCTGGCAGATGAGTGATTGGCAGAAAGCTGCCTCCATCCATCTCTGCTGTCTGTGGCCCTCCCTGAGACAGCAGCAGAGGGTGGGGTCCCCGCATGGCTTCTGGAACCTGGCCTCTACTCAGCTCCTATGATTCACTTTGTGGATTATCCATGACGTGTTCCATCCAAGGTCTCTCTCTCCTTGCCACCCAGGATGCTTCTGGGTCTTCAGCAAGGCACACATGGCCTTATTTTCTTTTTTTCTTTTCTTTTCTTTTTTTTCTTTCTCTTCTCTTCTCTTCTCTTCTCTTCTCTTCTCTTCTCTTCTCTTCTCTTCTCTTCTCTTCTCCTTTCTTCTCTTCTCTTCTCTTTTCCTTTCTTTTCTTTTCTTTTTTCTTTCCTCCTTTTTCTTTCCTCTTCTCTCTCTCTCTCTCCCTCTCTCTTTACACACATGGCCTTTTCAACAGTGGTTCTTGACTCCCAGGTTGTCTGGGGGTCTTGGAGGCACTTCAGGGATGGAGAGGGAAATTGCAGAGCGAATCATGGGTTGGGGGTCTCCCTGATTCTAGATACTCCTATAGTCTCTGCACCTGGAGGGGGACTCTGTGCTGCAGGCCCTTGATGCAACCACTAGATGGCGGTGTTTCTTAATGGATGGAGGGTGGGAGTCCGGAGCAGGGATGCTGGAGAGGGAAGTTCTAGACTGTCTTAGGGGACATGTGTCTGAGCCGTGCCCATTTTAGAGATGTGCAGGGTGAGTACAGGGAACATACCTAAGGCATAAATAAGAGTTTCCCTGGATAACATGCAACAAGTCAAAGGACCCAAGGGTTCTGACTCCCACTGCCCTGGTTCAGCCTCTTTCTTCAGCACCTTCCTCTGTGGGGGCACCTGGGAAGGGATCAGGAGAGAGAAGGGAGTCAGCCAGGTTGAGGAAGCCCCACTTTCTGAAGGAGAGTCCATCTCACACCGAATTAAGTGCAGGCTGTGTCTCATTTATCTTGGGGGTCCATCTTTCCATGCCCCACCTTCCCCATGTCCTTTAGACCTGGCACTGTGCCAGGTGCCTGATGGAGATCATGAAGACTGAGGGAGAGAGGAGCAGGCAGAGGGTGACCAAGCATGGGAGACGGGGTCTGCAGTGCATCAGGCAGACCTAAGAATGAGTCCCTAGTACAGCTGCAATGACTCAACACCACTTGCGTGGTGATAGTCACCTCCTTGGAAGTGACTGCGACATCTTGGGGCAGACTCTGACAGAAGCTTATGTGGTCTCACCAGAGATAAGAAAGGTATCTGCTACCTACAATGTGTTCCCTTTGAGCCTAAAATTCTATTATTAGAGACTGATTTATTTAGGTCAAGCTATGACTCCTCCCCCACCTCTCCCAGGAGTTTTACATAGTTTCTTGCATGTAATAGACCATTCGGTAAATATTTGTCAACTGAGTCTCCATTAAAATGAAAATACCCTGAGGTGGGATAAACCATTTTTGTTTGCTAACACTTCACTGTGAATTAGTTTATCACACTAACTAGTGCCCTAACAAGTTTTCTAAGAGAAAGAGACACAGCACGAATATATATATATATATATTCCCCCGAGGAGGTACTTCAGGAGAAAAGGAGGTTTGGAATTTGGCCAAACACATGGGGCGGATGTGACTTGGCTAAGAGGGAGGGCCAGGGTGCTCAAGGTCAGCACAATGACATTGAGGGTGTCTGCTGCCAGCCAATATGGTCATACCCTTTCTCTGTGGAAAACTCCTGAATGGTATCCATAATCCTCAGGAAAATGTCGCAGCCTCTCGCCAAGGTTACAAAGGTCCAATTCAGTATTCAAATTTTTCTTAGATGTCACTTCCTCTGGGAAGTCTTCCAGGACCCATCCAGGGTAGATGAGGTTTTCCTTCTACATGGTGCTGTACTCTCCTAACACTTCTATTGCAGAAGTATAAGATGTTCACAAGAAATAGTACATGTTCAGAGATAAAGAACAATCCATTTGTATAGGAGGATTATAATAAAAAGTTAGTTGTCTGCCTGTATCAGTCAAGGTCTGGTCAGGAAAATAGAAACCACATCAATTATTGTAGCAAGGAGATTGTAACACAGAGACTTGGTTAACAACGTATAAGAAAACAGAAAGAATGGTTAGTATCCAAAATTTATAAGGAACTCACCAAACTCCACACCCAAAAAACAAATAATCCAGTGAAGAAATGGGCAAAAGACATGAACAGATACTTCTCCAAAGAGGACATCCAGATGGCCAACAGACACATGAAACGATGCTTAGCATCACTCATCATCAGGGAAATACAAATCAAAACCACACTGAGATACCACCTCACGCCGGTCAGAGTAGCTAAAATGAACAAATCAGGAAACTATAGATGCTGGCAAGGATGTGGAGAAATGGGCACCCTCCTACGCTGTTGGTGGGAATGCAAACTGGTACAGCCTCTCTGGAAAACAGTGTGGAGGTTCCTCAAAAAATGAACACTAGAACTCCCCTATGACCCAGCAATAGCACTGCTAGAAATTTACCCAAGGGATACAGGAGGGCTGATGCCTAGGGGCACATGGATCCCAATGTTCATAGCAGCACTCTCAACAACAGCCAAAACATGGAAAGAGCCTAAATGTCCACGAACTGACGAATGGATCAAGAAGACGTGGTTTATATATATAATGGAATACTACATGGCAATGAGAAAGAATGAAATCTGGCCATTTGCAGCAATGTGGATGGAACTTTAGGGTGTTATGCTAAGTGAAATAAGTCAGGCAGAGAAAGACAGATACCATATGTTTTCACTCGTATGTGGAACAGGAGAAACTTAACAGAGAGGACCATGGGGGAGGGGAAGTGGAAAAATAGTTAAGGAGCGGAAGAGAGGCAAACCATCAGAGACTGTTGAATACTGAGAACAAACTGAGGGCTGATGGGGGTGGGGGAAAGGGGGGAAATGGATGATGGGCATGGAGGAGGGCACTTGTTCGGATGAGCACTGGGTGTCATATGGAAACCAATCTGACAATAAACTATAAAAAAAAAAGGAAAGAAAAGAAAAAGAACAACGAAGTAGCAAGAACATAGTAGTTGCAGAGAAAAGGCCTCACATCGAGGGCTGGTAGCACAAAGAGGGCAGGGTGGGATTATGTGACTCCGGAAGCCTGAAGAAGAAGCCTCATGGAGCCAGACTCAGCCCTCCATGGAGGGACACTGGCTGACAGATGCTGTTGTGACCAAGGGAGTGTGATGGTGCGACAATGATGTTTGCAAATGGCAGGGTTTTGCTCTTTTTCATGGCTGAGTAGATTCCAGTACACACATAGACCCCATCGTCTTTACCCATTGGGCCATCGATGAACACTTAGGTTGTTTCTATATCCTTGCTCTTCTGCATAAGGCCACAGTGAACTTGGGGGTGCATGCAGACTGGTGTTTTATTTTTAGTTTGCCACCTGTACCTGCTGCTCCATTATGCTCCATTGCAACCAGCTCTTTTTCATCTTTCTTGTTCCAGGAGACACGTCCGCTTTTTGGAGGTGCCTTCAATCCCACTTAAAGGCCCTGTGGTGCTGCCCTCTGTCTCATCACCCCTGAGTTTCTTCACGCTCTTTTGACATGCTGTGATTCCTGTATCCATACACTGGCTTGTTTGCCGTCTGTCTCCCAGGCTAGAACATCATCTCTAGGAGGACAAGGCTTGTCCGCTTGGCCTGTCTCCATGAGTGATGGACAGCAGGGGGGCAGCCAGGGGCCAGGTGGCACAATGACCCTCTGCCTGACCTCTGGGGGAAGGAAGAGGGGTTGAAATTTCTGAGCACTGGCAAGGGTCAGGGGTCTGATCATTGTATAGAAAGACAGTGGGGGGTGAGGAGAAGCTTGCATCCGGTATTCGAGAAACCCAGCTCCTTCTGTCACATCACACAGGAAGGCCTGAGGGAGGGGAGTGGAAAGGTGCTAAATAAAGCCAAAATCTCATTGTCTCCGATCTTCTGATTACCAGGTACTTAGATTGCAAGTTACACAGTCAGCAGTGATGAGCTATAATTGCAGACGTTTTCCATGGTTATTTTTTCCCCTGCAAAATAAAGTGATACCTGTAATTTCCCCAAAGATGTGCTCTACTCTTCCTGAGACTCTGTCCTGAAAGAGAGGCTGAGCAGCCTTCATTACCCCTAGACGCGGGGTCCCCTTTCCCTTCTTGGTGAACCGGTGGGCTGGCTAGGGGTGTTTGGCCATGAGTGCTGGTCTAGATCCTGGCACCAGCTTGCTGGATCATTCTGGACCTCAGTTTGCCCACGTGGGAAGTGGAGGCTGTGCTGGGGGTTTGGGAAGGCAAGCTGGGTGGGGTCTGAATCCCAGTGGAGCACTTAA
Organism: Proteles cristata cristata; assembly: GCA_017311185.1. NCBI lineage: Eukaryota > Metazoa > Chordata > Mammalia > Carnivora > Hyaenidae > Proteles > Proteles cristata. Next base: position 845,212 of record JAESUZ010001861.1, on the reverse strand, counting down.
AGAAGGAGCTCAGGAGCCAAGATCAGCAAGCAAGATAGAGAATCCTGGACACCTGGGAGTCAGAATTAACCACAAGGAGCTTGTGACTGTGTGGTGATCCTTAGTCCTTAGGCAGGAGCTGCTTGCATCAGCCTCAGACATGGCCAGAACGAGGTCACGATGCCACCTTTCCCCTCCTCTCTCCCATGCTCAGAGCTCCGGGATTATTGCTAACTTCCAGGAGTGGCCCAACTTCCACAAGCTTTGTTCTGCCCCCGTTTACTGGACCCCTTGCCCTGGCTCGAGGACCTGACATCTAAAATTTGGGGCTTGGAAGCTACCTGGTTCCACTGCCTCGGGTTGAGGGGGTCGGTGGTGGCGAACTCCTGAACTTGCTGCCCAGGGGAGTCTGTCCCTGATATCCCCAGTTGTAGCCCTGGCTGGGCTTTCTGTGGGACCCTGTGAGGCGCTGACCTGTCCATGGTGCTGCGCTTTGGGGCTCACACTCTTTGGGCTTCCTGGGGGCTGGGCTGGGTCCTAGGAAACTTGCATAGTGTCATTTCAACAGGAAAATGTGCTCCAAGCTTTCCGGCTCCAAAGAGCAGATTTTTCAAAGCACTTTTGGAGCCCAGCCTATTTGCAGGCTGGGGACAGACAGCCTGTGTTGGCTTCTGGGCTCAGAAAGACAGACAGGTGCGGTGCAGAGGCTTTCTGCTCTGCATGGCTTCTTCGGTCCAGCTACTCTGTTGCTGAGTTCTCTGCTCCAGGCTACCCTGAAGCTTTGCTCAGTCTCCCGATGGATCGTTCCCCAGCTCTGTACCTGTGCAGGCCCACGGGCCCCTGGAGGTTTCCCTGGGCTTGTAACACAGGGAAACGATAGGAGCTCTCTCTTGAACCACCCTCTCTCTTTCTTTCTTTACTGAGACCTTCAAGGGGAAGACAAACTTTCCACCTTGGGTGGAAGTGATGAGTCATTCCTCAAAGGTCTGTAGGAAGATTCATCTACTGAGCTGGCAGTCTGGTACCTGACCCACATCCACACGCCCCACCTCTGATGGGGCCAGCCGGGAGACAGTCCCCGCAGGCCTCCTCTGGTTCAAGCTGTGGTGCCTCAAGCAAGGGCACGTATCTGCATTTCTGTCCCAGGGCTGCTCTGATGTGGAGGATGCCTGCGAGCTCTGCAGGCTCTTGTTTCCTGCTGAGGAGTGTGAGGGAAATGCTGGGACAGTGGGCAAAGCTCCAGCCCCTAGTGCTACCCTGGGCACAATCCCAGGGGGTAATCTACCCTCTATTCAGGAGGTCCTGGAGGGAATGAGGTCTGCTCATCTCAATAGCATGCCTTGTATTGGCCTTAGTTTGGCCCTGTCTTCTTCCTTTCTTTTCTTTCCTTCCTGCTCCCTGGGGCCATCTCCCAAATAAAACATCTGCACACATGCCGTCATCTTGGGCTCTGCTTTTGGAAGAACCCAGGTCATGACACCCACCTTTTGGAAGATCCCCAGGGGGAACATGATAAAAGGGAGAACCTCTCTCTGGGAGGTCCAGGGTCAGTTCTCAGTCTGCGCTGGGATAGTCCCAGGAGGCAATGCAGTGATCAGGAGATGGGAAGGTGTGTGATGACCTTACCTGACTCTTAGGTTGACAGTGAACAGAGCCTCTGGACCTGGGCTCAGGAGGGTCAGGGGGTGACCCCCAGCCTGGCCACTTGTAGTTGTACAGGCAAGGGCTTTGGAAGAAGGGAGCGCTCTGGCCCTGGACAAGCAAGGGAACGTTCTGAAGTCCTGTCCCTGTGACACAGTCATGGAAGTTCTGTGTAACATTTTCCCCAGCTCCAGCCAGGACCCTGAGCCAGGATGGTGTCCCTGGCTCCCACTTTCTTCTTTTGGCTTCAACTTTCCTTTTGGTTTCTCAGTCTGATCCATTAGTTTGACCAGTGCACGAGTTTCCTAGGCTGTAACGAAGAGCCATAAACTAGGTGGCTTAAGCCACCAAAAATGTATCCTTTCGTGGTTCTGGGGGCTGAGAGTCTGAAATCAAGGTGTCAGCTGGCCATGCTCTCTCTAAACCCGTGGGTGGGATCCTTCCTTGACTCCTCTATTTTCTGGTTTTCTCTCGCATTCCTTGGCTTTCTTTGATCGGTAGATATATCACTCCAGTCTCTACCTGGCCATTTTACACCCATGTGTCTGTCTACGTCCAAATTTCCCTCTTGCTGAGGGAATGAGGTCGTATTGGATTAAGGCTCACCCTAATGGCCTCATCTTAACTTGAGTACATCTGCAAAGACCATATTTCTAAGTAAGGTCACTTTCACAGATACTAGGGATTAGGACTCCCACACATCTTTTTGGGGGACACAATTCAACCTGTAACACTCTACTGCATTGGTACTTGGGCTGGGCTAGGCTGAGCCAATCTATCGTCCTTGTTTCCCCTAGCTTAGAGGCTAAGGTGGTAGCTCTTCAGGATGGCCAGGGAGAAAGGAGCGGATGAGAGAGGTAGGGAGTGCATGGGAAGGGCAGGGCGTGGATGTGGGGAGCAGTGAGGGTAAAGGAGTAAGGATACTTTGCTTCCAGAATTTATGCCTGAATGATTGGTCAAGGGTGGTGCCCATCATTGGTGTGGGGAGGACCCAGAGGGGCAGACACGGCTTCAATGACAAGTCATATGTAGATCCAGCTTCTTCCCTGGGCAGGTGACCCCTTATGTAGCAGTAGACGTCCTGGCCTTTGGGATGGCCTCCAGCTATTCTGGGAAGGGTATCCCATTTGCTTCCCTTTTAATGTTCTTAGAAATAGAGTCCCCAACCATCCTGGTTTCCCTGGGATTTTCCTGGTTTGGACATGGAAAGAGTTCATCCTGGAACTCCTTTGGTCCTGGAAAACCAGTCCTTTTGGCCATTGTGCTTGGAGAAACCAGGGGCCACTGACTGGGAAGTGACAGGACATGTATCTGGTCAATGCAGATTGCATCCTGGTCACTGAGGAATGTGTGTCCAACAGCCATGACGCTGTCATGGTGGTGTATGGGGCCGGGAGAGGGGGTAGGATGCCAGCCCAGAATGTGAGGCAGGTGAGACAGCAGATTTTTATTTATTTTTTTAATCTCTACGCTCAGCATGGGGCTCAAACACACGACCCCGAGATCAAGAGTCACACCAGGTGCCCTGACAGCAGGGTGTGGAACCTGAGGTTGATTTGTCTCAAGGAGTCTCATTCGTTTAAGGAAGGACCTTGTGCCATTTAGGCCAGAGATGTGGTTTAGGTTTGGGTCACTGGACAGAAGCTCCCAGGGAGACCTGGGAACAGCATGAGGTGTGATGAGAACCCCCTTCTTTTCTTAGGGGCCCAATTTATGCATTCGTTCAAGAGGTATTTATGGAGCATCTAGTATGTTCCAGAAACAACTGTAGTCCTTTGGGATATGTCAGTGGACAAAAGAGGTAGCAGTGGCTGCCCTCATGGGGCGTACCCCCCGCCTCCCCGGGAGCTGAACTTAGGGATCATAACAACTTAGTAACTTTTGTGGGAGGTTTGGAGGCCTCGGGAGCCAATCAAGAAGAGAAAGAGCGGGAACCAGGTGAGATGGGGAGGAGTGTGGAGGAGTGGGCTGCAGATTAAATAAGTGGTTGGGGAGGACTTGGGAAGGGAAGATGTGGGCAGGAGGAGGTGAGTTGCGGCTTGCCGTGTGAACTCTGGGGGGTGGCCCCATCTCTTGTTTTTATGGGCAAACGATACTTCAGGGCCCCGCCTTGCTCACTCAGGCCCCTGGGAAAGGAAGGTCCAGAGCCAGGTGCATTCAGGTCCGGGTCCATTCCCTGCAGCGACATACCTGGTCTCTTGCCCGAATGTCACAGCATCCGTCAGAAGCATGCACAGTCATTTAAGGGGCCCCAGACTGGGTTCTTGGGGCCTCTTGGTAACCACCCTTCCCCTCAGCATGCATGGCTTTGCCTTCATTATCAGGCATGGTGTCCCTTCCCCCCATCGTCCCCGGTGAGGACATTCTCATAATGGGGTGATTTCATGCAAACACATTAAAAAAGCCGCAGTGCACTAGGGAAGCTGCCATAATCCTTTTGTGCAATATCTCTGTTCACTGCATTAATGATCCTCTCCAGATTACCCATTTCCTAACAAACCATTAACACAGAAAGGAGGTGGGGAGGGGAAGAGGGAAGGAAGAGAAAGGGGGCTGAGGGAGGAGCGCCCAGCTGCACAACTTGAGCTACCAGGAGACAGGGCTCCGAATCCTCCCCTGCTTCTCCAACGTGGGGAGAAGGTGAAGGCTGGGGGTTGGCATCTCTCCTGGGGACGAGGGTCCTCATGAAGCTAGGAGAGGTTGTCCCCGTCCTACTCTTTCTGGGGAGACATCCAGGCGCGGAACTTGGCCTTCTGGCTAGGGCAGCTCCGGTCCTGGGCCAGGGCCCTAAGGGGAATGAATGAAGCAGGTCTGGATTTGCTCAGCATCATGCAGGCTGTGAGCAGGTGGGGGTGGGGCTGGGATTTGGACCCGAGGATCTTTAAATGTGCAGAGCCCACTGGTTCACCAAAGCCTCCTGGTATGGACGAACCCTTTGGGGTGAGACATGTGTTACACCTGCTTTCTGGAAGATTGCCTATGGCCTCCCTGTCACCCAGGCCCGGACAGGGTTAGATTGATGACGTCAGAGCCAGGAGACCCCTGCCCCCTCACGACTCTGCTGTGTCCCCCAGCATGTGGCCCCACCCCACCTTACCCTGGGCTCTGTGCCAACAGTGGCCTCTGCCCCGTACGCATTGACTCCAGGCCTGTCTGGGAACTGCTCGCTCCCCTCCAGCCTTCATTTCCACTGCAAGCCTTGCTTTGGCCGTTCTCATGAACCAGGGAAAGAAGTAGCCTCTCCAACAGGAAAGCATAATAAGATCTATGGGATTTAATAAGACCGTCTAAGCCTTGGCACTACTGCAGTTTTCTGGTGACACCGCGTTCTTTGGGGAGGTAAATTTCCTTCTCTTTAATCCAGTGTATCTTAAGCAGGTGACCCACTCTGTGTTATTACAAGCAGGTTATTATTACCATAAATCCTTCTGCTTCCACCTCTTCCATTTACATTAAATATAGTCTCTGTTATGGCGCCTAAATTAGCTTTCATATGAGGAAATCTCTGGATGATTTAAAGGGGATGAGGAATAGGAAGGAGGTTGGGGGAGCACGGGGCAAAAGGGAATGGAATGAAGGCTCCTCACCCCAAATAGGGATGGAGGCTGTGCTCGCTTCTTCCCGATGTGCTTGAAGCCCTGGAGAATGTAGGCATTCCTGAGTCCTTTGATCCATTCATTGGTGTATTTGGAAAATATTTGTGAGACATGCATGGTGCTTGGCTGCAGGGATCAAAAAACACCGGAGACGCCACCTGATTCCAACTCTACGACATTCTGGAGAAGGTGAGAAGATGAAGGCAGTAAAAAGATCAGTGGTTGCCAGAGGCTTGGGGAAGAGAGAGGGATGAGTGGGTGAAACATGGAGGATTTTAGGTCAGTGACATTATTCTGTAGGAGACAGTAGTGATGGACACATGCCACTATACATTTGTCACAAAGTGTCAATCCTAATGTAAACTATGGATGTTAGCCAATAATAACATATCAGTATTGGCTCATCATTCATAAAAAGTGCCACACAAATATATAGAACATAAATAATATACAAATATAAATACATTACATTTAAATGTATTGAACAATATACAAAATATAAATAATAAGAGAGGTCGTGGAGGTGGCTGGAAAGGGTATCTGGGAACTTTCTGTATGTCCTGATCAATTTTCCTGCAAACTGCTTAAAAAAAGAAAATCTATTAGTTTAAAAAAAAAATGATGGAGAGAATGTGGGAGGCTTTGATAGTATCCCAGCCTGGTGGGGGCGGCATTTCCACCCATCAGTGCTCTCTCAAGAAGTTACGGGAATGCTCCGTATGTGTTTTATGTGGGAAGCTCTGTTCTAGGCTCTAGGGAGTCAGTAATAAATATGATGCAGTCCCTGTGCTCCTGGAGGTCACACTCAGAGGACAGGGGTTTGGCAACAAGCAAGTAACCAAAAAAGCAAGTAAGATGAGTTCAGACAGTGGAATGATCTATGGAGAAAATAAAAAGGGAATGTACAGAATGCTGTTTAGTTCAGAAGCCGGAAACAGTGTCTATGCCAGTTTGCTCCCCTAGATTCTCTCTCTACCGTTGTCCAGGGAGCTGACCTGAAGCAGATTCCAACTGGCTTCTCCCGTGGAGAGCACCAGCAGGGATGAGGAGCGGGAATGACGCTGGGTTTATTCCTTGGCTTCTGCCCTAGCAGATCAACACATTCTGGAAACGGCTCTGTCTCCTTGCCCCCTACGTCAGCTCCAGACATCGCATTGGACCTGGCGGTCTTCCTACGCCCTGGCCTTAGGTTTGGAAAGTGTCCTCTTTTTTTTTTTTTTTTTTTAATGTTTTATGTATTTCTAGGAGAGAGAGAGAGAGAGAAACAGCGTGAGCAGGGGAGGGTTAGAGAGAGAGGGAGTCACAGACTGAAACAGGCTCCAGGCTCTGAGCTGGCAGTCAGCACAGAGCCCGACGCGGGGCTCGAACCCACGAACCGCGAGATCATGACCTAAGCGAAAGTCGGACGCTTAACCGACTAAGCCACCCAGGCGCCCCTGAAAAGTGTCCTCTTTTTGAACTGGCTTCCAATTCCCTGGTTTGATTGTGCCATCTGCCACACCTATTATGTCAGGAATGTCACTGACGGGAACCTCTCTTAGGAACACAGTCATGCAAAGGTCTGGGGCCGAGCTCTGGGAATGGGAAACCACACAAGGTCCTAAGGGTATGAGCTTGCTGCCTGTGAGAAGCCAGAAGAAAGGAAAGCTGGCCAGGGAAAAGCAAGGTGAGCTGAAAGAACTGAGCTATGCAAAACGGGGCCTGTGTCTCGTTACGGCCTGAACTGGTAGGGTCAAGCAGGCCAGGCAAAAGATTATGGTTTTCTGTTTGTTCTTTAACTTGTGATTTTTTTTTTTTATGTTTTATTTATCTTTGAGAGCAAGAGAGACAGAGCATGAGTGGGGGAGGGGTAGAGAGAGAGGAAGACACAGACTCTGAAGCAGACTCCAGGCTCTGAGCTGTCAGCACAGATCCCAGCACGGGGCTCGAACTACAAACCGTGAGATCATGACCTGATCTGAAGTTGGATGCATAACCAACTGAGCCACCCAGGCGCTCCTATACCACTTCTTTTTTTTTCCTTTTTAAAAATGTTTGTTTTATTTTATTTTATTTTTTATTTTTTTTAATGTTTTTTTTTTTTTTTTTAATTTCTAGAGAGAGAGAGAGACAGCGTGAGCAGGGGAGGGTCAGAGAGAGGGAGTCACAGACTGAAACAGGCTCCAGGCTCTGAGCTGGCAGTCAGCACAGAGCCTGACGCGGGGCTCGAACCCACAAACCGTGAGATCATGACCTAAGCGAAAGTCTGATGCTTAACCGACTAAGCCACCAGGCGCCCCTGTTTTATTTTATTTTTGAGAGAAAGGCAGCATGAGCAGGGGAGGGGCCTGGGTGGCTCAGTTGGTTAAGCGTCCAACTTCGGCTCAGGTCATGATGCCACAGTTCGTGGGTTCGAGCCCCATGTCTGGCTCTGTGCTGACAGCTCAGAGCCTGGAGCTTGTTCAGATTCTGTCTCCCTCTCTTTCTGCCCCTCCCCTGCTCATGCTCTGTATCTTTCTGTCTCAAAAATAAATAAACAAAAATTTTAAAAATTAATAAAGAGAGCAGGGGAGACACAGACTTGAAACAGGCTCCAGGCTCCGAGCTGCCAGCACAGAGCCCGACGAGGGCCTCGAACTCAGGAACAGCAAGATCATGACCTGAGCTGAGGTCAGATGCTCCACTGACTGAGTTACCCGGACGCCCCTATACGAATTCTTTATCTGTTCATCCATGGAGGGACACGTGGGCTGCTTCTGTATCTTAGTTATTATAAATAATGCTGCTATAACCATATCTTTTTGAATTAATGCTTTCATTTTCCAAAGAAAATGAAAATTCTAGTAGTGGAATTACTAGATCAGACAGTAATTCTATTTCAAATTTTTTGGGGGGAACCTCCACACTGTTTTCCACCGAGGCTGCACCAGTTTGCATGCCCACCAACAGTGCACAAGTGTTCTGTTTTTCTCTGCATCCTCTCCAACATCTGTTGTTTCTTGTCTTTTCAATTCCAGCTATGCTGACAGGTTTTGATTGCATTCCCTGATGATTAATGATGTTGAGTCTCTTCATTTTCTTTTTCTTTTCCTATTTATTTATTTATTTATTTATTTATTTATTTATTTATTTATTTATATTTTAGAGACAGAGAAAGAGAGAGAGAGAGAGAGCGCGCATGAGTGGAGGAGAGGGGCAGAGGGAGACAGAGAGAGAGAAAAACTTAAGCCCAACACAGGGCTCAATCCCACAACCTTAGGATCATGACCTGAGTTGAAATCAAGAGTCGGATGCTCAACCGACTGAACCACCTAGGTGCCCCTCATTTTCTTTTTAAAACTGAGATATATATATAGACAAATAAATAAATAAAATTGAGATATAATTGACATATAACGTGCTAGTTTTAGGTGTACAAAAAATTTGATATATACATATACTGTGAAGTGATCCCCAGAATAAATTTAGTTAACATCCATCATCACATGTAGTTATAGTTTTTTTCTTGTGATGAGTGTTTTCCCTTAATGGTGTCTTTTGATGAGCAATATTTTTTTTTTATTTTGTTAAAGTTAATTTGATCATTTAAAAAAAGCAGTTAGTGTTTTTTGTGTTTTTTTCTAAGAAATCTTTGCCTATCACAAGTTCACAGGAGATTTCTCCCCAAGATTTGTAGTTTTTAGCTTTCATGTTTAGGTCAATAAGTCTTTTCAAATAATTTTGTGTAGGGTGTGAGGTAGGGGTCAAGTTTTTTTTTTTTTTTAAATATATATAGATAACTAGTATTCCAGCATGTTTGTTGGAAATATTTTTTCCTCATTGAATTTCCTTGATGTCTATCAAAAATCAGTTGACTATGTGTGTGTGAATCTATTCCTTCCTGGACTCTCTATTCTATTTCATTGATTTATTTGTCTGCCCTTATACTAATAACATACTGTCTTGTAGCTTTATAGCAAGTCTTAAAATTAGGTAATATGAATCTCCCAATTTTATCCCTTTTAAAAAATTGTTTTGGTTAGTCTAGTTCCTCTGCATTTCCATATAAATTTTAGACTCACCTTGTCATTTTCGACAGAAAAGACTTCTGGGATTTTGACAGGCATTCTCTTGAGTCTATAGACCAATTTGAGAAGTTACATCTTAAAATAGAGTCTTTCAATCCACAAATACAGTATATTAATCCATTTATTTAGGTCTTTTTAATATTTTTCATCAGTGTTTTGTAGTTTTCAATATAAAGGTCTTGCACATCTTTTGTTGGATTTATTCCTAAGTATTTTACATATTTGGATATCATTGTTAATGGGATTTGTTATTTCATATTCTAATTTTTATGACTATATAAAAAATAAGTTTTTGGTATATTGACTTGTTTTCTGCAACTTTGCTAAATTAACTTTTAAATTCTATTACTTTTTTAGTAGATTCTTTATTGTTTTTTAAAATGTAAACAATCATGTCAAGTGTGAAAGAGTTTTCTTCCTCTTTTCCAAGAAGTATTTATTTTATTTATTTATTTTTCTTGCCATATTGCTCTGGCTAGAACTTCCAGTACAATGTTATTAAGTTGAAGTGGTGAGAGCAGAAATCTTTGTGTTTTTCCCAATCTTTTTTTAAAAAATGGTTTTTATTTCTTTCTGAGAGAGAGAGAGAGAGAGAGAGAGAGAGAGAGAGAGAGAGAGAGAAAGAGGCAGTGTGAGCAGGTGAGGGTCAAAGAGAGAGGGAGACACAGAATCTGAAACAGTCTCCAGGCTCTGAGCTGTCAGCACAGAGCCCGACGGAGGGCTCAAACCCACGAACTGTGAGATCATGACCTGAGCTGAAGTCGACCGTCCAACTGACTGAGCTACCCAGGCACCCCCCAATCTTAGGAGCAAAGTATTCAGTATTTCACCATTAAATATCATAGTAGCTGTAGCTTTGATGTACATGCCTTTTATCTGATTGAAGTATTTATCCTTCAATTCTTAGTTTGCTGAAGACTTTAAGTCAGGAGAGGATGTTGATTTCTGAATCTTTTGAGATCTTGTGCATTTTCTCCTTTGATTCATTCATACACTGACTTACATTGCTTGATATTGAAATATTGAAAGAATACTACATTCCTGGATAAACTATATTTGGTTGAGTTTATACAGATATATATACATAAAATGTGTTATACATTTTTATATATTGCTGTATTTAATTTGCTAACATTTATTAAGAGGTTTAAACTTTTAAACTCTGTTCATAAGGTATATCGATCTGTAATTTTCCTTGTCATATTGTCTTTGACAGGTTAGGGGTACAGGATTATGCTCATCTCATAAAAAGAGTTAACAAATGTTCCCTTATTTTCTATAGTCTAGAATTTTATTTTGTTAAAATTTATTTTTTAAGTTGGTGGTTTATTTTTGAGAGAGAGGGAGAAACAGTGTGAACAGGGGAAGGTCAGAGAGAGAGGGAAACACAGAATCCAAAGCAGGCTCCAGGCTTTGAGCCATTGTCACAGAGACCCACTTGGGGCCCAAACCCATGAACCATTAGATCACAACCTAAGCTGAAGTCAGAAGCCCAACTGACTGAACCACCCAGGCTCCCCTGGTATTATTCTTTTTTATGCATTTGGTACCTTTACAGTGAAGTTATCTGGATTTACAGTTTTCTTTGTTGGAAGACTGTTTTTTAGTAGAATTTTAATTTCTTTTTTTTTTAAGTTTATTTATTTTGAGCCAGAGAGAGAGAGAGAGAGAGAGAGCGTGCGCGCGCACGCGAGCTCATGGGGGAGAGACAGAGGGAAGGAGAGAGAAAGAATCCCAAGCAGGATCCACAGGGCTCGAACTCAGGAGCCATGAGATCATGACCTGAGCCAAAATCAAGAGTCAGATGCTTAATTGACTGAGCCACCCAGGTGTCCCAGGTGCCTAGTTATTTCTTAAGTAAGTATATGACTATTTTTATTGCTATTTCTTCTTGAGTTAGTTTTGATAATTTGTGGTTTTCAAAGACTTCATCCTTTTCAAATAAGTTAAAATTTTTTTCCCATAATGTTGCTTATGATATTTTAATTGTCTTTGGAGTTTTTGTAGGATTTATCCTCTCTTTTACTCATTATGCTGGTAAATTGTATTTTCTCTTTTTTTCCTTGATCAACTTTGGTAGGGGTTTATCAATTATATCACTCTTTTAGAAGGAGCAAATTTTGAACCTTGTTAAATGTTTCTATTTCATAGATTCCTGCTATTACATTATATATTTTATTATCTTTTTTATTTCATTTCTTCTGCTTACTTTGGTTTTAATTTCCTTTTCTTTTTCTAGCTTCCTAAAGTAGAATCTTAGATATTTGATTTTAAACCTTTCTTCTTCTAATAAAGGCATTTAAAGGTATAAATCTCCCTAGAAGCACTGTTTTAGTGGCATCCCACAGATTTTTAAAAGTAAGTTTATTGAAGTATAAGTTGTACAAAATGAAATTCACCAATTTTAAGCGTGCAATTTACTGAGTTTTGACTGATGTAATTACCCATGTGACTACCACCACATCCAAAATATAAAACATTCCCATCACTCCTCCCTCCCCCCAAAAAAGTTCCCTGTGTCTCTTTTAGCCAATTCTCTTCCCACTCCTGTAGCTACCAATGATGTGCTTTCTATCATATCATTTTGCCTTTTCTAGAAGTCCCTGTAAATTATACAGTATATAGTTGTCTTAGTCCATTTGTCCTGTTAAAATAGCATATCACAGCCTGGATGTCTGATAAACAACAGCAGTTTATTTTTATAGATCTGGAGGCTGTAGAATCCAAGATGAAGGTGCTGGCAGGTGTGGGGTCTGGTGAGGATGCTTCTGAGTTCATAGCCAGGCGTCCTTTCACCGTGTCCTCACAGGGCAGAAGGGGCAAGGGATCTCTCCAGAGACTCTTACAAAGGGCACTAATCCCCTTCATGAGGGTTTCACCCTCACAACCTAACCACCTCCCAGAGGCCCTACAAGACTCAGCCAGAAACACCGAGCTAAGCCAGCCACAGATTCCTGATGCTTACACTGTTATGTGAGATAATAAGTGTCTGTTGTCTTAAGCTACTTGGTTTTGGAATAATTTTTGTTTTACACAGTGGTATATAACTATATTGATATTTATATATATTCGTAGGTAGGTAGATAGTGTTTAAAGTTTGGGATTTAACGAAGTTAGATTTCTTTACTGTGCAACTTCTCAGAAGCATTTAATATGCTGCCACACAGTGTGACTATCCAAGGGGGTGATATAATATTTAGGCTTTTCAAAATTGATCTGACTGCAGATACCCTGGGCTCTATGCACCCCCTTGCCTCTCCTCACTTTTAGTCTTTGCAGAACATCTCTGGCAACTAGTTTGTAGGAAACATACTAGTTTTTCCTTCCTCCTCTTAGAGAGGAGGAAGAGGAAGGGGGAGAAGGAGAAGGGGAAGGAGGGAGAGCTGGGGGGAGAGGAAAGAGAGGAGGGGGGCCTCAGTTTCCTAGTCTGCAAAAGGAAAGAGTTGGATTTAATAATCAGGACTCTATCTGTGCTTTGACATTTTAACTGCCCTTTTCCCCCAGGCCCCTCCCCCACCCTGGTCACTCCTCAGCCAACAAGGGGAAAACTGGGAGCCGGGGTTAATCAAGGTGGCTAGAAGTCTTAGATATGCTAATGCTTTATGTTAATGACTGATGAGAGCAGGTAATTGGAGATGGCGGAATCGTGCAGTGTTGTGAAGGAATTTCAGTTCTTAGAGAAAATACTGCATTCAAAGAGCTTAAGAATGATTAATGGCAGCTCTGGAATTACCAAGAGCAGCCAGTAGAAACTGGAACAAAAATTGTTCAGGGGGAGCAACGTTGAGGAGATCGTGGGCCCAGGCTGGGGACGTTTCCTAGACCTGTTGAGTGCCCGCCCATGAGGGAAGATGAGGAGAGATGTGGCCTGGGACAGCTGTGGGCGGTGGCCCAGCAGAAGGTGAGCCCAGATGTGGCTGAGGACTTGGACATGGTTGGGGCCAGAGGGGCTGCAAGGGGACCCTCGTTTGCACATGGTCACGTCAGGTGCCCACTCCCCGCACTCTACTGTGGGTCGGGTCGTTCTCCTGGATAAAGACCCAGCAGGGAGAGACCCACCAACAAACCACCATGTCTGGAAGGGCACTGTTTTCAGAGCTTGATTGACTGATCCCTTGGGTGTTGTTGAAGGGAAGTGACCCAGGTTGAAAAGAAAATGGCCATGAAGCTGTTTCCTTTAAAGGCGAGAAAGCTAGGACGCCTCATCTGTCTTCCTCTTAACGGGGACAATTTGAGGGAGGGCTGGATCGAGGCACTTCTCTGGGGTGTGCTTGTCTCCTGCAGGAGTCCTGAGCCCCGGTTGCAGGTCCAAATGCTTGGGTCATTGGCCTTGTCTCTTCCTGTGGAGACCAGCACGGTTGTGATTCTGGGCACTGCCACTGGGCATTTTTAATCCTGTCAGTGGTGGATGAGGGATGGGGAAGGCGTGTCCACCCAGAGAGGCACTGCCCCGGACCAGATGCTGCTGATCGAGGCAGCCTCCCTGCCTCTCCATCTCCTCCAGCGCCAGCCCCAGGCACACCCCTCCTCCCCACCCTTCTCGCCCAGGCCAATATCCTCCCAGACAATCTGGACAGCAGGTAGCCCTCCTTCCCCGCACCCCTTCCGGAACCTCCGGCCGTCTGGCTCCAGTGTGATGGATGAGTGGGATGCACACTTCCTGCCCTCGCTTCTACCTCATCCCACCCTCACTTTCCATGTGCTGTGGAAAGTCACTGGCTGTATGTCTGAAGGCAGCCTGGAGTCACAATGCCAAGTATGCATGGGGAAAAGAGTAGGCGAGGAACTGGGGTGTGCCCAGCCCGTCTGGGGACCTTGTTCTGGCCTGCTCTGGACTCCAAGAGGCAGGCTCCCCATCCTCCTTGCCAGTGGGCAGAACTTTCCTTAAGAGCAGCTCAAGCCCCTTAGTCTGGCTCCTCGTAATCCAGGAGACCTTTGAGATAGTTTCATTCATTTGCCTCCAGACTTCACAAAATAATCTGCAGTCTTTCACTCAAACGAAACCTAACCCAGAAACCCAGTAGTTTAAACAGATGGAAATAGAGCTGCCTGCTTACTTCTATAGAAATAGGGAGCCCTGCTTCTCATCCTGCCCTTGACCTGCGGCTCCTTTCCCAGGCAGCCTACAGAGGTTGTGATGCCCCCTAGAGGCCAGGTCCAAACCTAGTGCTGCAGGAAGTCGGCAATGGGGAGTTGCTGCTTAATAGGTATGGAGTTCCGGTTTTGCAAGATGCAAAGCGTTCTGGCGATGGGTGGTGGCCACGGCTATTCAGTATGAATATACCTAATACCACCGACCTGTACCCTTAACAATGCTTAAGGCGGTAAGTTTTATGTTATGTGTACTTTAGCAAAATAAAAACAAAGACAGAACACGATCTCAATGATGCAGCCCCATTTGCAGATGGGAGACTGAGGCCGAGAGGGGAATGACATGGCCAAGTTTATGAGCTGCCCCCGGGGCAGGTTAGAACTCCGGTCTTTGGCTGCCCCATTCCTGGCTCTTTCCACTGAGCCCCTCTCGGCTCAGGCCCCTATGCAGATGGGGTCCTGGGAGCATCTGGCTCAGTGTATGGAGCAGAGGGGAGGCCGTGCGTGAGCAGGAGAAGTTCAGAGGCCTCGAAAAGCAAGGTGAGATGGAGGAGGGGCTTCTTTTTGAAGTTCTTGTCAGGAAGGCCCCGGAAACTTCACTCATTTTGGGTGGGTTGCCGCATTTTCACCAAACGAGTTTTTTAATTGCTTGATTTACTTATCTCGTCTCGGATCTGCTGATCTACTCCACTGCCATTTAATTGCTTGAAAAGTTGAGCAGTTTTTCATGTTTTAAGGAGTGCTGAATTGTATAATTAAAACACTAACAGTGTAAATCAACAGTGCAGAAGAAAGACAGCAGAGAATTAAGCAAGTCTGTTGGCATAATAATAAAATCAAACCGGCATGAAGAGAGCCCATTGCCGTGAAGATGCAGAATACTAATGGCACCTGGGCTGGGGTGGGGGCTGGGGCTCATGGACCCCTGATGCGCCCCCTGCGCCTTCTGGGGAGAGAAGGGAGATTGCTGCGCTGCTCGTGGAAGTCTGTGTGGCTGAAGCACAGGGGCAGGGCCACAGCCTCTGATGGGGAATGGCTTTTAATTAGTGTGGCCTTGGGTGGGAGGTTGTGCGTGCTGGAGGCTGGCAGTGGGCGGAGCAGGTGGCAGGCAAGGTTGGCGAGGCAGGAGTGGGGGCGCCTGCCTGCAGGATCTCCCCTCCTTCCTGAACTTGGCCTTGGCCAGTTGGCATGAGCCCAAGAAGATGGGCAGTGTCTTCCCTCCCTCCCTTCCTCTTTTCCTCTCCTGCTCTCCCTCCCTCCTCACCAAAGTACTGATGTGTCTGCTGTGAGACAGTCAAACAATATAGAAAAATTTAACACAGAACTGGAAAGCCCACCCTTGGCTTCCCCTCAAGCTCCTCCTGCCTCTTCCTTCCCCACCTGCAGGGCAGACTGAGCTGGAGTGGGGGTGGGGGGGCAGGGGGAGGCGGTGAGGTGTGCAAGTAAAGGTTCAGGCATGGATCCTGGTGGGACTCATCTGGACCCGCCCAGAAACTTGGGCTAAAAACAGGTCAGCTTTTCCTAAAGAGCATAAAGCAGTAATCTGGTCCAGGGATGTGCTCTGCGGAAAAAGAATTTTGTAGTCAATAATTTTTGCAAAATGCAAACTTAAACAAATATTATACATAAATGTATTTTAACTGCAGGACTCCTGCAGACTTTGAACTCGCCGATGTGCCCAGTCTTCTTGCATTCAGCAGGGTAAACTGTTGACTGTGAGTCCTGTTCGTTCAAGGCTTATGAATTTACACCCCATGGTGTGTGGGTTCCAGGGATGACACTTTGGGAAATGTGGGTTCTGGTGAAAAAGCACTTTCCTTCTGTTGTAGAGCTCTGGTCACACACTGATGGACCAGCTGTGTGACCTTGGGTACGTCCCATGACCTCTCTGGGCCCTGGGTCCCTCCTGCCTGTCAATGAGCCTGAGGCTGCTTGCTCTCAGGCTGGATGAGAGTGAGTGGGGCCAGGCTGAGCCTGGCAGAGGCATCTGTCTAGGCAGGTCCCAGGTGGAGGGGTCTGACCCCCCACCCCCCACTTCCTACACCGCCAGACACGACGGCTGTTAATGGTCCAGGTGGGTCTTGGAGCCCGTGGAGGCTGAAATAGAACCAAATACAGAAAACTGAGCAGACAGCTGCAGTGAGCTGGATCCAGCTGGGAACAGGGTGGGTTCAAGATGCTGAGGAGGAAAACTGATCTGGGAAAATGTGATCACTTGTAGGGCATTGATGGGGGTGGGCAGGGGAGGCATCACCTAGGCACAAAAGGTAAGGGTGGGCCAAAACCTCAGTAATTCACGATCAATAATATCTTAATATAACATTTTTTAAAAGAGCAAAAATCAATGCAAAAAATAATCTACCGCCCACAAAATATCAAAGTTCAAATACAGGTGTGATCTGAGCCTGCACTTACATAATGTATTTCTCTGAACTTCACCCTGATCCTGGCCCTAAGGGCTAACCCTTTCCTGCACCTGCCGAGTGTCCCCTGAGGGGCCTGATCTGGGGACAGGCTCCCAGAAGCCGAGCAGGGCCAGGCTCCTCGTCTGGGGGCTCGAACACATGGAGTAGGTGCTGTGTGGACAGTGGTGGATATGGGCCCCCAGGCTGGGTCTTTCCTGGTTGGGGTCACTGCCCTTCAGCAGGAGGTTGGCCCCCCGTGGTGGGGGCAGCCTTGGGCCTGGGAGTGGGAACCTCCTCACCCTGCACGGGGTCCAGGCTGACGAGCTCGTACACGACCCCCTTCTTGTTGCCTCTCCTCAGCTCGTCTTTAGGAAGCCCCTCGGCTGGACGTGACCTCACTCTCGAAGTCTCCAGGGCGCTGAGCTCCTCTTTTATGGCACTGATAAGGTGATCATTCGTCTTCCCTATCTCAGGCTTGAAGTTCCTGAAGGCAGAGACCGTGTATGAATCGCCCATTTCCCCAGTCCCGCGCCCTGTGCGTCCGTGAACCGAGCTGGGGAGTGAGACGTGTGGCCACGGTCAGGCTGCTCCCTCCTCAACGCCAGACACGTCCTCGTGAGGCCACGTGGCCAACCATGCTTTCTGGGGCGGCCTCCTATGACACAGGGGGTTATTCTCATTAATAAAATTGCCTCCAGACCGGTCTCAGCCTTAACCCACCTATTCTGATAAGTCAGGCTGCAGACTTCTTATCTGCTATTTATAACACACTGTGCCTCACCTTCATGATGGATGGTTCCCATGTCAGGATCAATATGACCTTCATAACATTTACATTTTTGTATCATTAATAAGCAATAATTCACCCAGGGAGCCCTGCCCTCCTGGGTTTTCAATGTATTCTGTGCAGACAGTGAACTGTGTCCTCTGTCCCTTGTGCTAGTCCAGATGGCTCGTATTGATCTGCTCGGTCAGGAGGGGACATGAGCAAAGCACAGAGCATACGGGGACAGAGAGTCTAGAAAGCACACGTGTGCCTTTTGCGATCCTGCTCTGCCCTCCGTTCTCACCATCTGGCTCCTTCTTACACTCTGGGGGGAGGAGGACCTGTGTTGGCGTTCTCTGCGGACAGTGGTGGCCAGGCTGGTGGATGGCTTTCTTCTGATGTCTTCTTACCCACCTCGGCTTCTCCGTGCCCACTGCCCTCCCCACCCAGGGCCTCAGCGGAGTGTGCCTGAGCACCCACCAGCCTCTTAACTAGCCTTCTAGCCATCCCTGCCCTCTGTTGCCCGCCCCCTGCTGGGAGACTTTGCTGCCCATCTTCCTGCAGAATGCCTGTCTAGAAGAATCACGAAGCTGCTCTGAAATCCACTGTTCTTTCCCCATTTAAACTCTTTGGTCTAGTTTCCAGACTCCCGATAATCTGCCCGTCAGCTGGCCTGGTGTCCCACTTTTCCCAAACCCCATACCTCCACTAGCCCGACCTTTCACCCCAACACACACACACACACACACACACACACACACACACACACACACACACACTGTTTATTCTGTTCCACACACCCAGAACACCCTTCCAGATGTCTCCATCCATATATAGTCTATTGGTATTCCAAGGTCAGCTCAAGTTCCACCTACTCCGTGAAATGCTGCCTGACTTTTCAAGTAACCAGTGACTGCTTTGCCTCTTGGTATCTCTCCTCCATTCTGCTGTCCATTTGGCAAGTATTTGCTAGGTGCCTACTATGTGCCGGGGCACCGGGCTGGCTTCTTGAGTTGTAATGGTTAAAAAAAAAAAAACTGGTCATGACCTTTAAGAGCTTAAAGTCTAGTGCAGAAGGAAGATATCCATCAAAGAGTTGCACAAAGGATTGCAAAATTAAATGGAAGTTAGTCCCCCAAAGGACAGATGCCACGTGGTACCAGTGGGGCTGGGTAGAGAGGAGTTGATCTGGTCAGAGAGAGCAGAGAAGGCTTCTTAAAAGTGGGTGCTGGAGGCAGGTGAATGGGAGAGCATCTCAGGGTGAGGGAGCATCAGGTGCAAAGGCCTTCCCAGGGCCTGTTATAGGTAGTGTTGAGGCATGGCTCTTTTTTTTTTTTTTTTTTTTTAAGAGCCCTAGGAAACCTGCAGAAAGTTTAAAGCAGAGACAGCATGATTTGATTTGTATTTCGAAAAGCTTGTTCTTGTTGTGTAGACAATAGGGAGGAGACAAGGCTGGTGGTGGGAGAGCCATTAGGGGTCCGTTGCTAAGGTCCAGGCAGGGGGTAATGGAGAGCAATGGACCGGTTTGAATGGTATTTAGGAAGCCAAGCCATCAGGACTCAGTGACATTTGGGATGTGGGGGCTGGAGGAGAAGGCAGGGAGGCCAGTTTAAGACTCATGACTCTCGACAGAGCCACTCAGTAGCTGGGAAGAGTAGGAGGTCAAGTTGATGGTGGGTGGGTGTGGCATAAGCCTGGGCTTGGATGCATTGAAGCAAGGATCCTTGAAGCACCTACGAGGCAATGTTGCACGTAGAGGCGGGACTCAGAAGAGAGGCTTTGCCTGGGGATGGACACAGTATGAAGACTGGGGTGGCAGAGGGGAGAAGCTGGAAACAGGGAGAAAAGAGCGCCAGGACCAGGCGCTGGGGATGCCGCCTCCTGCGTACTGCCTGCGGTTCTGCGCTCCTTCTACCCTTCTTCAGGCACGCTGCAGGGGCTCCAGAAGGAGGTTCTGAGCAAATGAGCGTACAGCCCATGGTTTCTGTCTGGTTCGCGCTCCAGCTGTACTGAAGGCAGGGCCGTGTTTTGGCTTTGCATCTGCCGTCCTTTGCAGTAACCCTAATGGTGCCGCTGATAGTGGGGTCCCTTCTCCGGGCCAGGCGCTCAGCGGTCCCCTCAAGGCTCATCATTCAGATAAGGAAAAGGCCTCTGAGCAGTTAAGTGACACTACCAAGGCTGCCACTTGCCTACGGCTGTGTAACAAGCCGCTCCAAAGCTTCGTGTCCGGAAACAGGTAGCATTTATTTCGCTCCTGGCTCTGTGCTTTGCACGAGACTTGATGGAGACAGTGGAGCCCGGTTTTGCTCCATGAGCATCAGTTTGGGAGACTCAATGGGGCTGGAAGACCCCCTTTGGAGATGATTCATTCATGTGGCTGGCAGGTTGGGTCTTGTCATTGGCCAATATCATGAACTAAAGCACCTTCCCTTGAACAGAAAGTAGGCAGAACGCGGCATTTTCCTAGGGGAGACATCTTGGCCACCCCGGCCTCTGTTTCCAATTCGTCCCTCCTGAGGGCCATCCTGGGTGACCTCCAGTCTGCTCTCCACATTCCATCCTGTCCTGAGAGCAGCTTGGACCTGCCTGGTACCGATTGTCCTATTTCCTGCATTCTCTGTGACGTCACCGCTTTGGATATTTACCTGGACAGTAGCTATTCTTTTGCTTTTTGCATCCTCCCTGCTACCAGAAAAGATTTAAAGCAGACCAAGTGAATGCATAAAATATGAGAAGAGCAGTGTAAATAAAAAGTTTGAAGGAAGGAAGAAAGGATGCAGGATGGAGCAGAAAGAGACCCGAAAGGCATGCCCTGTGGGATAGATGTTGAACTGGATTTGCTTTAAAGTTTTCCAGCGATGGGAGCGTGAGAGCTGCATGTTCACCTACTTGCTCACAGTCCAGAAGATGAAAAGGACTGGGAGCTGGGAGTTATAACTGAACTGGAGGAGAAAACATTTGATCCAGAACGGAGACAATATTGCAAATAAGGCTGCTTTAAACATCCCTCTAATCCAATCCTTGGGGGCAATTTTGTCTCCAAGGGGAAGGGTAATGCCTGGAGACATTTGGTTTTCACAGCTGGGGAGGAGGAGGGCTTGCTACTTGCATCCAGAGAGTAGAGGCTAGGGATGCTATAAGCATCCTACAGTGAACGCCTGGGACCACCCCCAAACAAAGGATGACGTGACCCAAAATATCAGTGGTGCCTGATTGAGGAGCTCTGGTCCAGCCCTTTTACTGGGCTGGAGACAAAACACTGCCTTAAAGGCAAATCATTTTCACCCTTCTTGGGAAAGACTCAAAACTCTCTGGCCCGAGATTCTCCTTTCTCTGGCAAGTACTGCTTTAGATTCCTTGAGTCTTAGAATGGAAAAGCTAGATCATGGAGGCCAGCACCCCCACTGGTCACCATATTTATACTTCTCCCGGCCAGGGTCCCACTTGTGGTCAGAGTTTCCGGAAGACGCAGGAGCAACCTGAGCCGTGTGCCCTGTCTTTAATGGCTCCCAACCCAACAGCAGAAACCTCCCCAGGACAGCTCGGATTCCCTGCGGAGTCCCAAGCCTGGCTCCCAAGGAACCAAGAACTCAGAGCAGGAAGAGGCGACCAAGAGTCTGATGGACAGGAAGTCTTTGCAGAGGGGTCCCCTGTTTCTCACACCTTTCCCAGCCCCAGGGTTTGGCACACTCTTTCCCTGCTAGCAGGAATGTCTCTCTCTTCTCTGAAAGGCGGTGTGATTTAGAGGAAGGAAACTGGGCTTCATGGAGAGGCCTGGGTTGCATGTTCCGGAGAAGACACACACCACACAGATCACACACACACACACACCACACCCCATGGAAAAGTTGTTCCTCCTGCACTGAGGAATGGAAATATCCTACACTGAGCCTGGCACAAAGTAGGCACTTGGCCGTGTTACCTTCCTTTCCCAGTCTGTTGGAGATCTTAAAATACAGCCCTAGGGACACCTGGGCAGCTCAGTCCGTTAAACATCTGACTCTAGGTTTCAGCTCAGGTCATGAGCTCACGGTTTTGTGGCTTCCAGCCCCCGCGTTGGGCTCTGTGCTGGCAGCTCGGAGCCTGCTTGGGATTCTCTCTCTCCCCAACCCTCTCGCACCAGGCTGTCTCTGTCCCTCTCAAAATAAATAAATAAACTTAAAAAAAAAAACACAACCCACAGACCTAAATATTTTTACAGCTTTTCCCATCAAAAGTGGAGACCGTGTCTCCTCCCCTTGCTTCTGGGATCCATCACTACTTGACCTACAGATAACTGTAGAAATGATGCGGTCTGTTCCTGAACCTCGTTGTTGAGAAGAGGGCGGCTTCTACTTCCTGCCTTGAGGGACAGTCACTCTGAGACCTCAGCCATCATGCCGCGAGGAAGCCAAGAACCACACGGAGAGGCCAGTGTGGGGTTCAGGCCTACGGCTCCTGCTGAGGTTGCAGACGGTGGCAGTAACAGCCAGCAGCTCTAAGTGAGAGAGCTTTCCAACGGTTCCAGCCCCTGCTGTCAAGTCCTCCACCTGCGGGCGACCCTGGCCCCTGCCGTGGAGCCAGGATGAGGCATCTGCCCGAATTCTGCCCAATGTGCAGATTCAGGACCCAAAGAATTGGCTGCTGTTGTCTGAAGCCTCTCAAGGCTGGGGCGGTTCATTACGAAGCAATAGAATCCTGAAACATGTCCTTTGTACGCTTTCCTTCTAGTCATTCAACATTCTTTTAGCATCCGACATGTGTCAGCCGCAATTCTAGGTGCTACAAATAGAACAGCGAGGAAATGAACAAGAATCCTTACCCTCTTGGAGCATCTGTTCTAGTAAGGGAGACAGACAACAAGAAAAAAAAAAAAAAATCAAATGGTGGCAGAGAAAAACGAAGCCGGGAAGGGAAGAGGAAGAGTCAGGCAGTGGGGAAGACCTCAGCGCACAGGCAGCTTTGTGCGAAGACTTGAAGGAAATGAGAGACTCAGCCACGTGGGGCCCTTGGCAGAGGGAACCGTGTGTGCAAAGGTCCCACTGTAGTGATGTGCCTGGAGCATGTGAGGAATACCCAGTGGAGATGAAGTGTGTGCAGTGCAATAGCAGAGTATGGGACTGGGGTGGTGGTGGTGACATCGTGTGGCCTGTGGATCCCAGCCAGGACTTTCTACTCTTGTGGGAGGTTTTGAGCAGAGGAGTGAGTGACACATTTGAACAGGATCACCGTGGCTCAAAGATGAAATCAGGGAGACCACTTAAGAGGCCACTGCAACAATCCAAGTGCAAGATGCTAAACCGTGGGGGTGGCTGGATGGCTCAGTCGGTTAAGCGTCCAGTTTCAGTTCAGGTCATGATCTCACGGTTCATGGGTTTGAGCCCCGCGTCGGGCTCTGTGCTGACAGCTCAGAGCCTGGAGCCTGCTTTGGATTCAGTGTCTCCCTCTCTCTCTGCTCCTTCCCTGCTTGCACTCTCTGTCTCCTTCTCTCTCAAAAATAAATAAATATTAAAAGAAAAATAAGATGCTAAACTACGGGTCTTTGGCCAGGATAGTAGCCATGGAGGGGATGGACACTGGTCAGAATCTTGATATATTTTGAAACCACAGCGACCAGGATTTGCTGAAGGATTGGTCATGAATGGGATGGTCATAGAGGAGGTGAAGACGTCTCCAACGGTTTGGCTGGAGCAAATGGAAAGATGGGTTTGCCTATAATGTAAGATGGTAGGAAAGAGGATGGAAAGAAGCTTTGTGTGTGAAGGGAGACTTTTTCAGAAGTTCTGTTTGAAGCCAGTTCAGTTTGAGGTCCTGATACAGCCTCCACGTTGACCCCAGTGTCCCCCTTCTTGTACCTGTGCTTGTATAGTCCGCTCCCACATTTGCCAGCGTAACTCTGTGTAACGCATACAAGATGACAGAAGGGATCCCATGCCACCTTGGGGATTAGGTTGTAAAAGGCTGTGCCTCCTGTGTGTCTCAGTCTCTGCCTCTCTGTCTCTCTTGGGTCACTCGCTGTGGGGAAAGCCAGCTCCCATATCATTAGCAGCCCTATGGAGAGGCCTAGGGGGTAAGCAACTGAAGCCTCCAGCCGGCAGCCATGCGAGTGACCTTGGAAATGGATCCTCCGGCCAACATGTGGGCTACAGCCTCATGACGGGCTCATGAACACCCAGTTAAGCCACTCCCGGACTCTTGACCCTCAAGCTGTGTGGGATCATAACTGTTGGGTGTCATACGCTGCTGAGTTTTGGGGTCATTCGTAGATGATCAGTATCAATCTATATTCAACATCCAAGGAGAAATACCAAGTAGGCAGTTGGATGTACAAGTCTGGAATTCAGGGAGGCTTCTCAGGTCAGGATATAAATTGGGGGCCTGATATACAAATGGTACTAATAGCTGACCAGACCAGATTATTCCTACCGAGCAAGCTTTTCCAGCTTCTCCACTTCCATGCCGGGTCAGACATTGGCCTGGCCTTTGCCGTGGCACTGTGCTGTGATGACTGTGCTCTGTGCCTGACCTCTCTGAGGTTCTGAAACAACTTTATTTTCTCTCCATCCGCTTCTGAGTCTGGCATAAACCGTAGGTACTCAATAAATGCTTTTGGAAAGTGCAAACATGTGCTGGGCCTCAGAAGGAGAAACAGACACTGTAAGTATTCCGGGGAATCCCTTTCAGGGTAATGTCTTTCTGTCGGCTCGACCTCTCAGGGCCTATGGGGCCATTCCTTGCCTTGGAAGAAGCTCCGTGGCCCTCATGTGCAGCCAGAAAAACCCAGTATATTCCCAGTATTCTCCGGGAGCCCTCAATCGAGGACACTTACCTCTCATGGAGCATGGGGAGTGGATCATTTCAGATCGTGTGTTTTGTATTGTTTCTTACAGTGTCCTCTTGAGATTAAGTCCAGTCACCTTTTTTCTGGAGGTCACTTTACTATTCCTGTATGCCTTCCTTTCTCTGGATCACCTCCCAGCTTTCCCGAGGAGTCCCCAGTACTTCTAAATCCTTCTCCCAGGACCATGCTTCTGCTAAGACCGTGGAGAAGCAGAATTGGGGTAGATGGGGAAGTGAAGCCTCCTCAAGCCAGGCAATGGCCCTGAGGCAGGGCTGGGCAGTGCACACAGAGCATTCTGGGGGAGCTAGGTCCCCAGGAGTATGACCTTGACCGATCAGCTGAGACACAGTGGGCTTTCCCATGCTGGCCCCGGGTTTGGAGTGGTCCTGAGCCACACCAGGCGGGGTGACCTCTGCGGAGGTGGGAGGGGGGTTCTGCCCCTGGCCTCGAGTGAGCTCTGCCCAGAGAGGGTCTCTTTCTTCCTTGGAAAGGGAGAGGGATCCAGGGTGAACACGGCTCCCTCTGGAGTGCAGAAAGCTCTCTGCACTAGAAGATGCAGGATGACTTTGCTGACACGCTGGTGGGTGTGACTGCTTGATCAGGAGCTGAAAGCATCTGCTCCCCTCCCAGCGGCTTTCCGGGGAGAAGTGGCAGGTGGGGTAAGATAGTGGAGGCCTCCACATGTTGGAGAACCTTCGTGTGCCTGGTTCTTAGGGCGCCCCGATTTCTACCCAGCCCAGGGTCTCTGCCCTGGATCTCTTCCGCTCTGAGCTTCTAATTCTCCCGCTTTGCTCTCAGTTCCTTGTATCACCTCCCTGTGTCCCAAGGGATGCAGCCTCGGGCTAGGGTCTGGAGACCCAGAGCCTGGAGGCCTGCTGACCTGCTCGGTGCCTCCCTGGGGCCCCTGTCCTTGCTCACCTGTGAAAGCATCTCTCAGAGGTCGCCTTGCCGCCAGATTCATTCACTGGGCTGAGCGCCTACCGTGTCCCAGGCTGGCAGATTCCACTGGGACTGTAAAGATGCCACCAAGCTGGCCCCGACGTCAAGGAAACTACCGCAGAGAGTGGACGAAAGGCACCATATCAAGGATGAGAACATGGGGAAGCAATACGAGCCCCAGATGGAAGTGGAGTAACTCCTTGAAGTGGCACCCCCACTCCCCCTCCCCGATCACGCCTGGCTCTTTCATCAAAGGCTCCGCTTCTGTACCTTCTCTGCAGCGGAGGTGACACCGATCTCTGGCTTCACGCCTGCTATAGCCCAGGAGTTTTGCTGCCCCTGTGGCATCCCATCCTTGTCCCCATCTATGTGAAAGGTCCCTTCCAGAGCCAGCTACATTGACGGGTGCCCTGTGCAGCTGGTCTGTGGGTTAAATGCTCCCCTGTCATCATCTTGAAATTCTTAATACTTTTCGAACAAGGGGCCTGCGCTTTCATTTTGTGCCGCATCCACACATGACCTTTCCTGGGGCCTCAGTCCAGCTTTCCCAGTGGCCTGTGGGGTATCATCCGCTCCCTGCCTGGTCCGCTTTATATCGGGCAGATGGCATTTGAAAGAAGTTCAATAACTGGCTGCGTACTACTCAGGGGCAGAGCTGGGACTTGAACCCATGACCCCTGCCTGCATGGCCCACACTCTTGTAAGCGTGAGAAGCCCAGTGACTTGCCTTCAGTGGAAATCAGCAGCATTTTGCATATACGCTGATTGCTTCTCCTTTGATGGGAAAGTGACGAGGCTTCCTGGGGCCTCTATTTCTCTGCTCATGATTCCGGTTGTTTTCCTGATTGTCTTGGCCCAGCCTGGTTCAGAGCTGAATCACTAATGCGGCTGCCCTGACCTCCTGGTGGTGGAGGGGCCGCCTCCCTCCTCGGCTCCTGAACCGGGTTTCTTCCCAGCCCCTGCTCACCGCCTCACTCCCGGGCTGCAGCCGGGAGGCCGTGGTCTTGATATGATAGATGAGGAACGGAAATTTGGAAGTGGCTCACTGCTCTTGCTGGCTGCCTCTAATTTTATTTTGAAGGGAAAGAGAAAGAAAGGGGGCACTGGTGGACGGGAGACATTTCCCCGATGGGGATGAGTGGTGA
Source organism: Proteles cristata cristata (assembly GCA_017311185.1). NCBI lineage: Eukaryota > Metazoa > Chordata > Mammalia > Carnivora > Hyaenidae > Proteles > Proteles cristata. Next base: position 818,784 of record JAESUZ010001861.1, on the reverse strand, counting down.
ATCAAGATAAATGGAGGCTCTTTTCAAATACTTGTTCAGACCACCAAACTCTGTTTTCCGGGCAGACAAATCCATGCCTGGGGAGGCTGGGGGCAAGGGGCACGGCCCTCACTGCCTCCAGTGATCAGATACGGGGGGTTCTGGAAGGAGGGTTTCACATCTCCTCTCTGTCTTTGGTCCTGGGCTTTCTGGCCGATATGGTCCCTTTGGAGCCCACTGGACTTTGGGAGGTAAAAGGGAGGGACACTGGGGGTGCCTGGGTGGCTCAGTCGATTAAGCGTCTGACCCTTGATTTCAGGTTATGATCTCACAGTTTGTGGGATCAAGCCCTCCATCGGGCTCTGCAACTGACAGCTCAGACGCTGCTTGGGATTCTCTCTCTCCTTTCTCTGCTCCTCCCCCACTCTTTCTCTCTCTCAAAATAAATAAATAAACTTAAAAAAATGAGGGGGGACTTTAGACTTTATAATCAGGTCAGGTTCATTGGCTCGTTTATTTCTTGCAGTCCTGCAGGTACAATCCTGAGTCAAACCAGAAGGTTCCTGCCTTTCCGGGAGTGAGCTTGAACTTTGTCCTAACCACTTCCCCGCTGCGTGACCTTGAACATGCTCCCCAGCCTCTCAGGGCTTCCTTGAATTCCTAGAGACACAGAAAAAAATCACACCAATTTCCAGCATTGATAGGAGTCTCAGAGTTTGTGCAGATAAAGCGCCTCGCCGGAGATCTGCTACACTGTTCAGACCCCAAATACATTAACTGCTACTGTTCCTTGGCCGGTGACTATAGACAGGAGCAGCAAGGCTCACTGATGGGGAGGGTGTGAGGCAGTGACGTCCCAAATTTGTGCTGTTTGTAAATGCCCGGTGATGAGGGGGTGTGGGAGGGGAGCCCCAAGGTGCCCCACTCCGAGGAAACACAGTTCGGAGAAAATCTCTCCCCCCCTCCCCGAGTCTCAGCAATCTTGTCTTCCCGTAGGTTTGCAGATCCGAGGGTGGGGGGAGCCCAGCTCTCCTTTGTCCCTCTTTATTTAAAGTCGGAGAGGTGTATAAATCAACCAAAATAATTCACGAGGATCATTAGCGACTCCAAGGCGGCATCTTCTACCAGCAGCTTTAAATTAAAAACAGTGCAAAACTGCGGTTTTTTAAAACACATCAACTCTCTTTCCTCCCCCCTGCCTGCTGTAATCAAAGGCTGCTGGGATCTAATGAAACGAAATTAGCATCTCCAGTCCCCCTCTGGCTACTGGCTACACGAAGGCGAAGGCGTCTTTGCGGTGGAGAGTGGAGGGGAGACTAAGCAGGGAGAGCCGGTGCCGCCTTCTCTACCGGCCCCCGATCCCTGGTCCTGCGCCGCCTACCTGCCGCCCACCTGCCTGCGCTTCCGGAGGTGCTCCAGAGGGACCCGTGGGGAGCAACGGGTTCTCTTCACCTGTTTTCCCTTTGGGCATCGTCAGGGACCTGGCCAGCCCCACCAGGGTTCCTGGGAGAGTGGCACAGCCAGCAGGGGGACGGGGTCTCCATCCAAGCCCGTTGTTTACTGCCCCACCCCTCCCCTCCTCCTCCCCGGCACATCTAACCCCGCGTGGTGGCCCCGTCACATCCCTAAACATTCGGCCAGCTAGGCAGGCAGCCCAGACACTTTGCAGAAGTGGCCGCCTTCTTTCTCCGAAAGGCTGGATAGATGGGTCCTTCCGCCCCTCGGTCTCAGGCACCTAGGCTGCTACTTCTGGACCGAGAGGCTGCAGCATTGGAGGGTGGGGGGGAGCCTGACTTTCTCGTTGGGGAATTGTCTTGTGCCTTGTGGGGTGCTTTGCTCCTTCCTGGGCTAATTCCCAGGGCTGTGATTCTCTGTCGCATTGTCACTGCTCCGGGTGTGTCTGCACTGGGGGTGACATGGGTGGGACGGGGGAGAGGACATGTCCCTGGCCAAGTCCTAACTCCTTAGCATGGCCCCCACTGGGAGAGTTGTTCCCCTGCCTGAGGCCTTTCCTCTGCTCCCCTAGGCCGAGCCACACGCCACGGCCTAGGCGGCCCTGGCTCACGGAGGCCGTGCTCTGGTGCCCCTGGACCCGTCAGGAACCGCGGTGGCCATGGCCATCGTCGTCTTCTAGCACCGGGCCTAGCTCGGGCCTTCCGCGTGGGCCTGCTGTTGCCCCCAGAGAGGTTATGTTCAGGCAGCCGGTGGGTGGTTCTTCCCAGCCTTGGGCTTTTGCTCTGGAACCTTCTTAAAGCTACACATTCATTCATTTGTTCACTCAGTCATTCACTTGTAGGTCTGTGCTCTGAGGTTCCTTCCAGTCTGCCAGGTAGGGGTGTGGGGTGGAGGCGGCTTTCTCTGCAGCAGGAGGAGTGTCCTGGCAGGTGCAGCTGGAGGGGAGGAGCTGATTCCTAACCTCCCTCAATGGGGAAGGAGAGAGTGGGCTGAATGCCTCAGGCCCTGGCCCTTCGGCAGGACAGTTGTGAGGCGCGGGGGCCCCCGGGATCGAGCCCAGGTGCCCATGGTGGTAGCAAGCCCAAGGTTCGTGGCCTCTCTCCCTTCCCACCCTACTCTCCCTGGGCCCCCGCTCCTGCCTCCTGGGTGCAGGGCAGTCCTCAGCCCAGACCCTGCTTCTAGGGGACCCAGACTGGAGCCAATGCTTACACCCGGTCTGGGGGTGGAGAAAGAAGACTTGGTGTCTGCCCCAGGCGCGGAGACGGAGCACTGTGTCCCCTGGCACCCACTTCACCTTCACCGCCACCCCCACCCCAGTGGATGGAGTGCATGGAGCCAGCCAGCCCCCCAGCAGGGGACAGAGCAGGAGACCAGGCTCTCCAGTCCAGACCAGCTTCCCGCAAGTGGCGAGTTGCCTGTTGCTTAGGAGAGCAGGCCCTCCCTGGGTGCAGTGTGGGTCACTGCGGGCTGGTGGGGGTGCGGGGGAACACTGCACAGACTCTCTCAGTTGGCTGGAGTTGCTGAGCACCAGCTCGGGGGTCCCTGCTCAGAGCGGAAGCAGCTGGTAGCACAGGGTATGTTTCCCTGGGTGGGCTGGAGCCCTGGGGGCTTGAGCAGGGTGGGGGGTCGCCCCGCCTGCTGGACCAACCACCCAGACAGCTTTCCTACCTGTGCACTTCCTACACGGCTCTGCAGGCGACAGGTGCTCAAATTCAATATGGGTAGAAGATGAGCCCCAACCCCCCAAATCAAAACCAGAAAACACTCCCGATGGAGGGACCTGGGCTGCTCGGCGGCTGCCCTCTTCCCCTCTCCGGACCGGCATGGCTGGGCGCCCTGCTGTCCTTGGGGTAGTGGATGGATAGAGAAGAGGCAGGGAGAACACAGCCAATCGGGGTGGGGATTTAGGAACCCGTCCCAGACAACGCCCTGATGATTAAGGTCCTCATCCCTGGCCCGCCAGCTCTCAGCTCAGCCCGCTTCCCCAAACACACAGCCACCTAGTGCCCTCCCTGCCCTGGCTCCTTCCCCTCCCCCCCGCCCCCCCCTCCCCCAGTCCAGACCTGCCTGGAGGCCTGGGTGGCAACCATATGTTTAGGATGCTTGATTGCTGCCGATGTGAGCCAGAAGGGCTGTTTGGGAAAGGGTACTCAGTCAAAGCTGTGTTTATATACACAAGGGCTGGCGTCTTTTTATTATGCATAATTATACACTTCTTAATGCGCAGGCTTTCCGAGCCATTTTTCCTTCCCCTGGTGAAGCCGCAGCAGGGCGGGTGTGTCGGGGCGGGCGGGCGGGGGCCGGGTGACGGCTGCCCTCCTCTCCTTGACTCCCGGTCCGTCTGATAGATGGCTGCTCGCTTGCTCTAACTGAGAACGGATTCTTCCGAGGGGATCTGGGGAGATGAGACGCAGCAGCGCCGGCGTGGAAATGTTGCAGAGCGTGGTGTGAAGCCTCCTCTCTCTCCCACTCTGTCTTTGAGCCGTAGCCTCGGATTTGCACTCCTCACCTCCTCCTGAAAGGAAAACGTTAGATCTTGTCCGCACAGCGGTTTCAAGAGTCTGCACCCTGCGATTCTCTTCTAAACCTCACAAACTTGACTCCAAAGGCCGACATAGTCATTTATTAGACTCCAATTGTTACAGTCCAGGGGAGGCTTCTGATGCTAAGAATGATAATGATGATGGCAGCTTTTTTGTTTGTATAGTATGACAGTGCTGCCCTGGGTTCGAATCCAGATTCCACCATATACACCACGTATTAGCTGTGTGACCTTGGGCTTGCCATTTGACCTCTCTGAGCCCCAATTTCCTCGTTGGTGAAATGGAAGCATATTCGTTCCTGCACCACGACCAGCACCTGACACAGTGCCTGGCACATAGGAAATGCTTTATAAATGACGATTTTGGCTTTGTCCCTGATGCTCCCCACTCTGCTAAGACACAGTGAACACTCACCAAATAAGCTATTGCAACAACGGATGAACGAGCATTGGGTTTGGAATCAGGGTGTCTTTGTCGATCAACCATAGGGCCGGGCAGTTGTTAGATTTCTAAGCTTCCTCAGCTCTAAAGTGGTGCATTAATAGGGGCGCCTGGGTGGCTCAGTGAGTTAAGTGTCTGACTTCGGCTCAGGTCATGATCTCGCAGTTTGTGAGTTCGAGCCCCGTGTCGGGCTCTGTGCTGACAGCTCAGAGCCTGGAGCCTGTTTCAGATTCTGTGTCTCCTTCTCTCTCTCTGGCCGTCCCCTGCTCACGTTCTGTCTCTCTCTCTCTCTCAGAAATAAATTAAAAAAAAAAAAAAGTGGTGCCCAAATTAATAGATTTGCCCAAGGCTTGTGAAGTTTAGCTTCATCCAGAGATGTGGAGATAAAGCACAGAAAATGTCGAGCGTGGTGCTTGATGCCAAAACACGCATGCCTGATATTACTGGTGGCTGCTATTTTGTGAACGGTAGTTTACTATTTAAAAGTACTTTTAAGGGCCCCTGAGTGGCTCAGTCGGTTAAACATCTGACTTCGGCTCAGGTCATGATCTCACAGTTCATGAGTTTGAGCCCCGCGTCGGGCTCTGTGCTGACAGCTCAGAGCCTGGAGCCTGTTTCGGATTTTGTGTCTCCCTCTCTCTCTGGCTATCCTCTGCCTGCAGTCTGTCTCTGTCTCAAAAATAAATAAGAAAACATTAAAAAAATGTAAAAAGAAAGTATCTTTATTTCCATGATCCTAGCCAATAGAACAAAGCAACCTGTGCCTGGGAAGGCCTATTTCCTTCCCCCAGTTCACAAATAAGAAAGTCAAGTCTCAGAAAGGTCAGGCAACTTGCCTGAGTTTGCCCAGCGGGCCGCCGCAGAGCCTGGACCCCCACACCCTGCACCCTGTTTAATAAACAATTTATTACTTTAATCCTAATGCTAGTTGTTTAATTCTTTGAGAATGCCCCCAAGCCTTCAAAGGTATGACAATATGCTTGAGCTCTGCTGTGTTACGTAAATCCTCTCTCCTCCCCCTTCCTTGAAGCCCGCCTCCACCAGGAAGCCCTCTTGCAGCCCAGTCCTGAGAGCCCTTTTTTTCTGGGCTTCCCTTGCACCAGGCACTCGCGGAGACCAAGGAAACATGGAGATTTCCAGACTGACACTGAGATGGCTCTCACTCCGGAAGAAGCGGACAGACCCCTGTGTTGGGTCAGGACACTCTTCTACATGCCTGCTTGGAACTAAAGGTTTGGGAACATGGCCGGGTGTGTACATGGGTATACAGGGCATGTTCTGTGCTAATGGTTTTATTCTATGACCCATATTGACTCTGTCCGAACAGCCTAAACATCCTATGTCCAGCTTCCCTCTGCAAACGTTACAAAAGTTATGCAATTAGAGCTATTTTCCAGAGTACCTGTACATCCTGTATCTTTATCTGCTAAGTCTGGCAACTCTAGGTTGGGGGTGGCATGGGCAGGGGGCTTCAGGCCCTCCTGGTTCCCCTCTGGTCTCGCCACCTCCCTGCACCAAAGGGGCAGAACTGGTTGGGCTCAGGAGCCAGAGAGAAGCGCCTCGGGCTGTAGCCAGGAAGAGCCTGAAAATTGGCAGTAAAGGAACCGTCCTTGGTAATAGAGAGATTTACCATCTGAAGGGCAGCCCCTCCCACCCACCCTCCTCCCCTCTTTGAGGAGGCGATTACTTCTGAAACACTTTTCTGTGGATTTGTTGCAGAGACATTGGAGGCCCCCATTACTTCTCTTCTCTCGCCACCCTAGAGATTTAGAGTCAGGAGGTGATCTTCCCGGCTTCCATTACTTTAGCGCCTGAGTTATGAGCCATTATCCCTGGAAAAGCTCTTTACTCGACCTCAGGCGACAAAATCCAAGGAGCCGCGGAAGCAGAAGCGGCTTCCTTGCTGTCTGGATGTAGCCTGCGTGCGGGACACCTGGCATCCCTATTCATTTAGCTTCTTTATAGGCTAGCTCTGCCACTGGGAAGCTAATGACCTTGGTCGAGGCCTCAACCTCTCTGGAATGTATTCTCCTAAGGCATAAAATAAGGTGGTTGAAACCGATGCTTTCTAAAGCCTCTACAAAGCTGTGATTTCTTGGATCCTGGATCTGCCATGCCCCCCACCCCACATAAACGGAATTAAGAGGCCTGGCCCAGCCCAAAGGGCCATCTGCCTTCTTCTGCTCACCTTCCAGACCGCGACCCCACCTCACCATGCAGAGCCGACCCCTCACAAGAGGGACAGTAGGGGAATTGGCAAAGTTAATAGAAGACAGGAAAGGACAGACTTGGACTGAGATTCTCCTACTCAGTGAACAGAGTGCGTTAGGAATTGATCCCCCGCCCAACTATGGTTTGTCCCCCTTCTGGTTGCAGGGAGGAGAGGCTCTGCATCAAGATTAGATGCTCCACAGCAACTTGCCCAACACGTTTGTCATTAGGGGAGCCCACGCACCGTTCCCAATAGCTTGAGTCCCTTGTCCTTGCGTTGCTTTGGCTTTTCTTCCCTTTCTCGTGCTGACCCAGAGGATCTGGGAGGGAGATGCATTCTTCCCAGGTTGTAGGTTGGGTGCTCTGCTAAGGTCTTGGGGAAATGGGCCAACCAGTGGGCCTGCTCCTCTGAGATTGCTGATGCTTCTATGTCTCCAGAGGGGTGCTTTCTGGACCAAGGATGTGGCCGTCTAGATCTCGGTGGCCAGGAAGGTCAGCGGCGCCTCCCAAGGGGTGGGCAAAGACAATCTGCTCACTGCCCGGCAGCCAGCGTGGGGGAAGGGAGAGAAGGCAGCTCTGATAAGGACGAAGCAAAATGAATGTATTTTCAAAGTTTCCCCCAGGCCCCAGCAGGATTCTGCAAAAACTGTAATCCTATTTTGTAAATAGATGGAATTGCCTTTTTTTTTTTTTAACCCATTGGAGACGCAAAACAAGCTGCTGTCTCTCTCTCTCTCTCTCTCAAGACAACTGACAAATGAGAAGGTAAACTGCCTATTTGTCTCCATGCCCAGATGGAGGAAGGGAGGTGCTGGGAGATGCTGGTCCCAGAGGCCTGTCCTGTCTGTCTCTGAAGCTTGGAGCCATTGATGCCCGGTGCTCACGCCATCAGCTCATTCGGTTCAGAAATAGACTGATCGATGGCGACAATATGAAGCAGAAGGGGGACCTGGTGGTTCCCCTGAATCCTTCCTGAGTCTTTCTTTCCTTTTCGAAACAAAGGTCTGGCTGAGTGTCCTCGGGATGAGGCTGGGACCACCCGCCACCACTGCCTTTCAAGGTCACAAGAAAGGTCAGCACAGAGCCCCTGGGAACAGAGCTTTGTGAACCCCATCAAGGGGACTGGCATTATCCCAGGTCCGAGGGGCCACCGAAGGATTTTATGCTGGGCATGGCACACTCAGGTGCGTGTCTTCGATGCCGTTGGTGGCCAGGTCGGGTGGCCAGGAGTGCAGGTTGGGAGATTAAGTGGAGGCACTCACAAAGCCCAGCTCGGAGTGATGGTTGTGACTTTAACAAGAGAGGTGGGAGAGCTGGGCTTGGATTTTAGGTCTGGTAAGCAGGGCAAGCCACAGCTCGGGGGTACCTGGCTGGGGCACCGGGTGGGCGAAGGCACCATCCACTCAGGCTGGGGATGTAGAAGAGGAGCCCGGCTGATGAGTGGAGCTGAAGACATTCCTAAGTTCGAAGTCCTGGAGCCCAGGTGAAGGGTCTAGGCCAAACAGGTCATCTGGTGAATTTTATATTTATTTATTTAAAAAAAAATTTTTTTTTTAATGTTTCATTTATTTCTAGGAGACAGAGAGAGAGACAGTGCAAGCAGGGGAGGGACAGAGAGAGAGGGAGTCACAGAATCTGAAACAGGCTCCAGGCTCTGAGCTGTCAGTCAGCACAGAGCCTGACGCGGGGCTCGAACCCACGAACCGCGAGATCATGACCTGAGCGAAAGTCGGACGCTTAACCGACTAAGCCACCCGGGCGCCCCGTGAATTTTATATTTAATCTTTTTTTTTTTTAATGTTTTATTTATTTCTAGGAGAAAGAGAGAGAGACAGTGTGAGCAGGGGAGGTCAGAGAGAGAGGGGGTCACAGACTGAAACAGGCTCCAGGCTCTGAGCTGGCAGTCAGCACAGAGCCCGACACGGGGCTCGAACCCACGAACCGCGAGATCATGACCTAAGTGAAAGTCGGACGCCTAACCGACTAAGCCACCCAGGCGCCCCATATATTTAAATGACACCTCGATTAAATACCAACAACATCACAACAACAGTCTTTTAAAAAATGTTTATTTATTTTTATTTTGAGAGAGAGAGACAGAGAGAGCGCAAGCAGGGGAGGGGCAGTGAGAGAGGGAGGGAGAGAGTCCCCCCGCAGGCTAGCACTGTCACTATCAGTCCAGAGCCCAAGGTCATCCAGAGCCCAGTGCGGGGCTTGATCTCATGAACCACAACATCATGACCTGAGCTGAAATCAAGAGTTGGACGCTCAGCCAACTGAGCCTCCCAGATGCCCCCAACTTTTTTTTTTTTTTTTTAAAGGCAACTAGAAAGGAACAGCCAGAGGGGTGAAAATAGGAGCACATAGTGTGGCAAGAAACAGGAAAGGAGGAGAAACAGAACCAAGAGGAGAGTTCGTATACATAAGAGGAGATTTACGGGAAGCGGCTCATGTGGTTCCGGAGGACGAGAAGTCCCACGATTCACCACCTGCGGGCCGGAGAAACCAGGAAAACTGGGGGTCTAGTTCAGTTCTAGTCCCGGAGCTCCAAAGTCCAAGGGCAGGAGAGGGTGGGCATCCCTTCTCCCTCTTTCTGTTCCACTTGGTCCTTGATGGGCTGAATGGCGCCTGGCCATGCGGGTGAGGGCGCATCTCTTCACCCAACCAACTGCATCAAATGCTCACCTGACAGACACACCTAGAAGGAGCGCTTCGCCAGCTCTCCGGGTAGCCCTTGGCCCGGTCAAGTTGACACATGAAATTAGCCATTGCAGGGAGAATATCGAGAGAGCTGACAGCATCTACCCCGCTTAAGCGAAGCTGAACAAGGTCTGAAGGGCTGAAATGGTTTCGTGACACTCGTCAACAAGGCAGCCGCGTCCACCCTCGGTAAATGCAGGTCGGACCTCGAGGCGGGAGCTGGAGCCTGGGCACCTAGGTTAGGGGTAAGTGGGGTCTTCTGGTGTATATTCTTAAGGCATCCTAGACCTTTGCATGCTCCTGCCCCTCAGAGTCAGAGCTCAGGAGAGCAGAAGCGAATTATTGGTACCTAATATTTTACCAATTATTAGGGACACCAGCTGGCTGGAGCCGGAGACCCTCGGGACTAATAGCGAAGAACAGTAGTAGGTACCAAAGTGCTATCTTAGAAAAGCAACAGAACCCATAGAACAGTGGTTGCGCCCCACCCAGGTGGGCAGGCAGAGGTGGGGATGGACATCCGCTGCTCAGGTGGCTTAGCTGGGCAGAGATGGGTCACCACACAGCACAAGTGCAACAGTATTCGCTACCGCTGAGCCTCTTCCTTCCCCTCTCCACTCTGCTAAGCTCCCGGGTCTTTTCTGAGCTTCTTCAGTGGCCTGAATATGGGGTGTAGATCTATGGTGGGAACGAAGAGGTAGCCGGGAAGCCAGCGCTAAGGACCCACTTAGAGCTGGTGGGCTCTGGGGGTTGCGCCAGGACGGGAGCACACCCATGGCCCCTGGAGAGCCGGTGGGCGAGGCTCAGCAGCTCCAGGCTTTTCCCAGGGCACCTCAGCGGCAACCCGGGGCTCAGGAGGGGCCCAGGGGAGGGGCTGCCCACCTCCCCCAAATCCCGTTGACCCTGCCAGTCTGCCAGATGGTCCATTTGCTTGAGTTTGCTGGTCACCTCCAGCTCTTCAGTGTTTGCTGCTTGGTTTTCATTCTGTCCTCATAATGGCGTTTTTTTTTTTTTTTAATTTTTTAATGTTTTATTTATTTCTAGAGAGAGAGAGAGACAGCGTGAGCAGGGGAGGGTCAGAGAGAGAGGGAGTCTGAAACAGGCTCCAGGCTCTGAGCTGGCAGTCAGCACAGAGCCCGACGCGGGGCTCGAACCCACGAACCGCGAGATCATGACCCGAGCGAAAGTCGGACGCTTAACCGACTAAGCCACCCAGGCGCCCCCCTCATAATGGCGTTTTAAGGGACTGACCTGCAGCACTGGACAGGTTCTCAAGGCCCAGAGTCTCACTTGGCCTATTTCATGTAATGGAGTTTACGGACGAACAAGGCAAGTGAAGGTGGAAGCCTCAGGGGACCCAGGAGCCACCGGCTTTTCAGACACATGGAAAGCACGAGGAAGAGAAATATAGCCTGTGTCGTGGAGACGGGGATGGGGGGTCGTCCTGGATCGTGGCAGCTCTGGGAGCCAGGTGTCTTTACCACCCAGTGGCTGGGGTGTTCCTGGTCTCGATTAACGAGGGACGTGCACATCTACAGCAGCTCGACAAGATGCACTCAGGAGCAGGGACCCTCTCTCATTCTTATTGTGGCCTCAGTGCTCCCCACGGCAGATGCAGTGCTCTCTTGCTTCAGGCACCTCCACCCTCCACCCCACAACCCACCCCCACCCCCCACTAGCCCAGCCAGCTGGACATCCTCACTGGCCCAGGATTCAGGGTAAGCCTGAGTTTTGCAAGGAGGGAGGGAAGGAAGGGTGGTGGCCAGCAGTGGGCCGAGACTCACGTCTGGTGCCATGGCCTTGGGGGGCTGTGTCTGGCCTTTCCAGGGCCTTATGCCTGCGGTCAGCTCTCTCTGCTCTGTCCCTTCTCCTTCCTCCTACCCCGGTTCTCCGCCTCCCTTCCCTTTCTCTCCCTTGCCCCCTCCACACTGACACAGAAAGGAGGGAGGAAGCCCCTCCTAAAGGAAGCATGGAGACTCCAGCTGACCGGGAGCGGCTGTGGGATGAAGGGGGGCGAGTTGCATACACTCGGTTCAGCCTCCATTATTAGGTGCCCACTTTGTGCCAGGCACCCCACTAAGTGCTTCACAAACCCCATGTGAAAGGCAATTATTTTCCCCATTTTACAGATAAGAAAATGAGGCACAGAGAGGTTATTTGACTTGTCCAAAAGCACACAGCTGATGAATGGGGGAGTCTGATTTGAATCCATGATTGTCTGACCAAAAGTTCCTAGTGAAAACCCTCTACTTTATTCTCTGGTTGGGATGCCTGATTAGTTCTAATCTTCCTCATGGGGGGCCCGGGCACCGAGATGTCAGTCACTGCCATCTCACTTAGCGTCTGTAGGGAAATGTAAACCCTCTCTCTCCCCAGATGGACTATCCTCTGATGGCGGCTTTGGCTGGGATCCTTTGGGGGTAGAATCAGCCCCTCTGTTTTTCTTTTAATCTTATTTATTTATTTCGAGAGAGAGAGAGTGCACACCTAAGCAGGGAGAGGCAGAGAAAGAAGGAGAGAGAGAACCGCAAGCAGGCTCTGCACTGTCCGCATAAAGCCGGATGAGGGGCTCGAACTCAGAAACTGTGAGATCACGACCTGAGCCGAAATCAAGAGTCAGACGCTTAACAGATTGGGCCACCCAGGCACGCCCGGAATCAGCCCTTCTTGCCTGACCTCCCTCATCTTCCCTTCCTTTCCTCTCAGCTTTGTCCTGTTTACAGTTCAGACTTATTCTTCTGTACATATAACCGGCTGCTTCCCCTCTGAGCCCTTCCCCTGCTTTCCAAGGTCAGTTCAGATTCAGATCTGCTTGGCCACACGGGTCTCAGGGGTAACTTGTTCACATTTTCCTGCGAAGCCTCCCTGCAGCCCAGGAAAGGGACAGGCAGGGGCAGCCATGGCCAGTTACCCTCAAGGCCCCTTCCCCTCCCTGCTGAGCCCAAGCCCCTAGAGTTGACTGCGTACATTCAGGATGCCGGGGCTTCTCTGGAAAAATGCCAGGAGTGCATCCCGCACCCACCCCAGATCCCTGCTCCTGGGGGCGTCGTCTTCAGTGCCCTGCCGGTGTTCACTTATTCTGTTGGGAAGATGTGATGGTCCTCCCCCTTCGGAGCTGGCACCTTCTGAGCCCCGATGCCCGTCTCACTGGTCACCAGGTCATGGGAGATCACTCCTGGTGGAAGAAAGCGGTGCGGGGCTTTCTGTCCATGGGAGCTGTTGCTGCGTAAATGCAGCAAGAGAAAATGTAGGACAACAGCCCTTCTGGCTCACTGCTCATGCTATTGAAAACAGCACCGGCCAGAAAATACTTGCTAATGGCCTTCTCCCAATCTCCTTCCAGATAATGATAAATAATGTGTACTTTTAGTTTGGAATTGAATTTCATCTCTGCATTTCTGGTGTGTTTCAGGTGTATTTTTTCCCCCTTCTCCCTTGGGGTCTGAAAACCAGACATTTGTGCATTTACTGTGTGCATTTATTCCGTGCCAGAAACTGACATATAGACTCATTAATTCCTGCACACTTGTTCTCACCCCCAGCCACTCACCTGGCTGGGCCAGGAGGGGAACTGCATCCCAGGGGTTCTTCTGCCGGAATCCTGCAGACCAGGAGACTGTCCCCCATCAGTGATCGCTGGTTTCTATACTCAAGTGTGCCCCCGGGCTCCACTCCCGGAGTTTCTGACTCAGTAGGTGTGGGTAGGACCCAGAAGCTGCGTCTCTAACAAATTTTTCCAGGTGATACTGATGCTGTGGTCCCAGGAACCAAACTTTGAGAACTGCTAGCCTAAATCCTTGCTACTCGAAGTGACGTCCTGGGCCCAGCAGTTTCAGTGTCACTTGAGAGCTTCTTAGAGATGCAGACCCATGGGCCCCACCCCAGGTGTAATCAAAGTTTGCATTTTAACAAATCCCAGGTGATCTGAGTGTATATTGCAGTTTGAGAAGCACGTCCTAGGTGATTACTCAACATTCCTTTCAGCCCAGTGGCCTTGATCTTGACTGTGTACTAGAATCTCCAGGGGAGCTTTCAAAACATCCCTAAGCCCAGGCTGCACCCCAGACCAATGAAGCCTGCATCTCTTCGGGTGGGGCTCAGGCCTCCCAACTGATTTCATGCACGGCCACATCTGAGAATCACTGTTCCGGGCTCACCTTGAACCTGGTTCACCTTGAAGGAGACCAGAACAGCCATTCTTCTCTTCTTCATGGCCACTCATCCATGCCCACTTTTCCGGCCCAGCGTCGTCCATCTATCCAGTGTGCTTCTGTGTGTTACCATAGCGCCTCCTTTTCTCTCATTTCATTTTAACCAACTGGGTGGAGGGTAGAAGAAGTGGCAGAAGCATCCAGAATTGTCAGAACCAAGCTCTGTTTACCCCACGAGTGTGACTAGAGCAGCACCCACAAGGGGTCACCTTCCATTCCTTCTGAAATTCCACTGAAGTTCTTTAGAATTAAATGTGGAGTCTCAAATACGGAGCCAACCCACTATCACTTTCTCCTGCCAGGTCCGTGGCAGACATCACTAATCAATCAGAGCACTCTTTCCCATTGAGCCCAGAAGGGGCTCAGAAGACTGTTCTCTACAGTGCTCTGACAGCCAGGACCCGCCAGGCTTGGCTTGATGATGAAAGCCGTTGGCCTCTCCAGGGTTGAAAGCATCCGCCTGCATCTCTTGGGGGGCAAGTATCAGATTATTGTTGAATAAGTGGAAATTACTCATCTGCTCCTTTCCAGAGCTGACGGAGAAGAGGGTTCCAAGTCGGAGGGAGGGCGGGGGCAGGGAGAGAAGTCTGGAGAATGGGGCACTGCCCAAGAGGCAGTTCTGGGGCCCCAAATTCAGTATGGGAGTTTGAGCAGAAGATGGCCCCTTCTTCTTGTCTTCCTCTTGCCTCTCCTGCAAGAGGGGTTTGGCTGACAAGGGCCCGGAGCAACATTCTCCAGCTTCAACACTGTACCTGGGGCCAGGGCTGGAGATGGGTGTGACAATCTGGGGACGGGTCTTTCCTCTTCTATCACGTATTCTACTTCAGCCAGGTCTTAGCTTTGGCCAACATGGTGGACCCTCAGTGCAGGGGTCTGGGGTCCTGGTCAGAGGGCAGCACTGGGGCCCCCTACAGATGACTGTGAGGGATTGCAAGGCAGACCAGAAGAATTTCTCTTCTGTTCATCTTGGGGTGCTGATGGACAGTTCCGGGTGGGATAGAGGATGATTGGCAGGTCTCGATACCAGTGCCCATCTCAGCTACTCCCCAAGATTGGATTTGAGGAAAAGAAGATGGAGTTCTAGAGAGTGCTGTCCAGAGCAGTAGGGCCTGGTGCCGAGAGGAGAGCTTAATTGACAGGTAGAATGTGGCACCTGGGCAAGGGGGCAGAGAGGAGATCTAACCTTTAGGTGGGGAGAGAAAGAAGAAAATACAAAAGATGAGCAAAAGGAGGGTTCTCCTTAAGGACCGTGCATTTATTCACTCATTCATGAACACTGCACTTCTCACTGAACACCCGTTCCCAAGCGGGCTGGGACCTGGCTAGTCCTTTCCTGTGTGAGTGAGTCCACTCTCTGGGGGAAGAGAGAAGTGGCTTCCAGGTCGCCCTGGTAGCATAGAGCTTGGGGGCCGAGGAGGGCTTACCAGCTCAACACACTGGAGCTGCTTCCACAGATGCCTCAATGCACCCTGGCTAGAGTAAAGGAAACTGAGGAACTTCCTGCCTTTGGTGGCCTGGAGAAGCAGAGGGGACCTTCAGGGCAACCTGTGACTGAGACAGAGACCTTCCCCACTCCCCGCTACTAGCTCAGGCAAGAATCTCGTCTTCAGAAAAGAGATGAAAACCCAGACCTCGGCCCCCAGCTGTCCCCACCCAGAAAGGAGGCAGCCAATGGAATGTGTGTCCAGGTAGCAGATAGTCCAAGGATGGGAAGCAGAAGCTGTGTGGAGTGTCCCCCAGAGACAGACAGAGGATGGGTTTAGTGAGGCGGTCCCCTAAGAGGCAGGGGGCTGGACCCATTGACCTGCTGAGCCCTGGCTCAACCGGTCAGCCCATCCGTGTTCTGGGGGCCCCGTGTAGTCCAGCAAGGTGCCTCCTCTTTTTTCCCAGCACCATCCTGGCAGGAGGCTTTGCTGCTTCCCAGTGACCTTGACTCGTCCCCCTCCCCACTTGGATGGAGAAGCAGCTGCCACTGCTCCGTCATCTCTGCCGCTCCAGAGCCAGCCTTTCAAATGACCTGCTTCATCCCTGGCTGCAGTTGGAGGCCGAGAAGTGATGCGCTCCATTTCCACTTTTCATGACGGCACCCCCACCCCTGCGCCCATCCCTCAACGGCCCAGGGAGCTGTGGGCACCCCTGCCTCCCCCTCCCACAGCCCTGCCTGCACTTGCCGCCAGCAGAGCCCAGGCTGCCTGGATGGACTGACTTGTTGGAGAGAGTATTTATTTTAAGCGGCATTTCACCTCGGGTTTTGATGTGCTTGGCTTATTACCTATAAATATCAACTAACAGAAAAAGGGTGGCCTCTGGGAGGAGTGGATGTTTCGGATGGAAACCAAGAGCTGACATGTTCCCGGGGTGGGGGAGACGAGGGAATAGTTCCCATAATTGGCCTCTACAGTGCGATCCGAACGTGTCCTGAACTGCTAGTTTGCTGCCACGAAGTCGGTCCAGGGCTGTAACACGTGTCGCACAGAGCCTGTCCCCTGGAGGACCTGGGTCTAGCTGTGCAGGCAGTGACATAAAACCAGGCCAGGGAACACGGGCCAGATGAAAATGTGCAGCACGGGGGAGGGGGGCTGGTGAGGGGGGTTGGGAGGGTGAGGAGCTCAGCGGGGGGAAGAGGGGAAGGGGGGGACGTGCCTGAGCCTCAGTCGGGGAGGGCGCCTGCCATGTGAGGAGGCAGCCTCACGCGGCAGTCTTGGGATTTGAAAGGAGCCAGTGTGACCGGACACTTGTCTGTTCTTTCTTTAAAAAAAACTTTTTTTAATGTTTATCTTTGAGAGAGAGAGCGAGCGAGTGAGCAAGCAGGGGAGGGATGGAGAGAAAGGGAGACACAGACTCTGAAGCAGGCTCCAGGCTCTGAGCTGTCAGCACAGAGCCCAGCACGGTTCAAACCCACGAACCGTGAGATCATGACCTGAGCCGAAGACGGATGTTCAACCAACTGAGCCACCCAGGCGCCCCACTCGCCTGTTCTTTCTCATCACAGGATGCTGCTCCTGACTGCTGGTGCAGTTTAAGGAAGAGCGTCTGTTTCTCTGTTCTTTCCTTCCCTGCAAACAGAAATTTCCCCTGGAACATGGATGTAGTGGAGGGTTGGGGTAAGGCGATCCAGTCTGCAGGGGAACGGAGACCCTTCCCAGGAGGAATCTCCATCCAGGCGGCTCCTCCCCCCCACCGTGGAACTTGGAGTACTCCCAGAAAGGCGGGTGCTGGAGACAGTGCGGTGACTAGGAGTCCCCTCGAAGGGACCATGGACAGAGGGTATGAGTGTGGATAAGCGATGCCGGGTGTGTATGTGAGGGTGTAAGTGTGTCTCTGTGAGTCAGAGCATGTGTTTGTGAGCTCGAGCCCATCATCTGGTGAGCCTGAGCCCTGCTCTGGGCTCCGCACTCTCTCTCTGCACCTCGTGGGATTCTCTCTCTGCCCCTTGCTCACTTGCACTTTCTCTCTTTCTCTCTCTCTCAAAAAAAAAAAAAAAAAAGACAAGGAAATGAGTAAATGAATGAATGAATAAATAAATAATAGCACGTGTAAGTGTATGTAGCTGTGTGTGTCTGCGTGGGTAGAGGGAGGGTCTAGAGACTTCCCCCTCCAGCGCCAAGGGTCCCTCTGAGCTCCACCCCCTGAGGGCCAGGGCCAGCCGCCAGCTGCGTGCTGCCCTTCCACATGTTTATTTATTTCTTTATTTATTTTTTAAAATTTTTATTTATTTCTAGGAGAGAGAGAGAGAGACAGCGTGAGCAGGGGAGGGTCAGAGAGAGAGAGGGAGTCACAGACTCTGAAACAGGCTCCAGGCTCTGAGCTGGCAGTCAGCACAGAGCCCGACGTGGGGCTCGAACCCACGAACCGCGAGATCATGACCTAAGCGAAAGTCGGACGCTTAACCGACTAAGCCACCCAGGCGCCCCCCTTCCACATGTTTAAGGCTGACTCCCTCCTGTCCTGTGCATCAGCGAGGCCTCTCTGGCGGGAAGGGCACCCTGACCGTCAGCTCACTTGGGGGTTCTCCTCCTCTTTGCGCCAAGCTCCTCCCTCTACCAGCCTCCAAATCCCTGATCCTTAACACCTTCCCCAACCCTCCAGAGGTGGACCCAGGCCCAGACCCTGACACGGGTCACTGTTAATGAAGTTCGCTCTCCCCGAGTCCCTGGGGATAAGCGTGTGACCCCCTGCTGACCAATCACAGGACGCCGTCCCCTCTGCCAAAGGGTCCATACAGTAGGGCCTCCCTGCTGGTCCTGAGTGAAGGGAAGGTTCTTGCTCAGATGCTATAGTGGGAAGTTTCGAACGTGGGGCATCCGGTGGCCATCCTCCCCACTGTGTGAGATACTGCGTGTCCGTGACCATGGAGATCGGTGGGGGTGGGTGAGTGAGAGAGGAGACAGGGCAGGGCGGGGATGAACATGTAGGCGCAGGGACAGGGTGAGCGGATCGGTCCCGAAGTCCTGGTTCCTACGGTCTCTCTTTTTATTCCGGAGCTTTCCCAGAACCCGCCCAGCGACAACAGCCGGTAAACTCCCTTTTTGCTGGAGCTAGATAGTCAAGTTCAGTTTCTGCCACTTGCAGATTAAAGAGTTGTGAGTGATCTATTGGTGTCCGCAGGCCATGTCCTAGCCCATCCACGTGTCCCCATTCTCTTCGGGAGCAGGGGCTGGGTCACACATTCCTGGTACTTTCCCCTCGCTCCTCCTCCTGATTAGAGCCAAAGGTCTGTTTGTCAAGCATCTCTTTTCCTCTCCCCTTCCCTAGGCTACTGATATGATACATGGCCCCTGCTGCAGAAATACAGTAGCACATTTAGAGAAGTTTCTAGATGCCTATGCATGACAAAGGTTGTGAAGCCCCAGGGGAGGACATGACTCAAGTTATCTTGGTCACTCTGACCCTTAGGATCAAGGGAGCAGGACCGAGAGAGAGACGGGGAGAGTGCCCTTCTAGACGTCTGTACTTGGCTTCTCCTTGTGTGAAAGTCCCCCTTGTGCATGCCACCTGCCTCCTTTCATCCCCTACATTTATACCTGGTAGGTGTCAGCCAGTTTACTATTTGTATTACTTTCTCAAAACGGAAATATCTGGCATTCAGCTCCCCTTTATGAAAGTGATTCATAGTCATGACAATATAGTAAAATAAAACCAAGGTACCTATGTAGAAAACTCCGTAACTCTGGTGATGTCAAATCAGCCCATGCGGTAATGAATGGATAGCCAGGCAGTCCTTCTCTGGTCCGTCACGAGTTCTGTTTCTCACATGCGTCTTTCCAGCGACTGTGTGCTCATCTCCCCACTTCTGGCCACTCAGCCCCTCCCTGTACGTGTGGCCTTTTTAGTCCCCAGACCACGTTCTTGAATGATACAGTCTTGCCAAGGAGAGGGCAGCCCATCCAACCTTCTGCCCAATGTAACAAGCTTGGCCACAGCAACTGACATATGGTGAATTACTGATGCATGCATGCTGCTGAGATGGGCAGCTCACTACCTTCTGGGGCAGCCCTTCCACTATGGGGCAGCTCTAATTGCTGGAAAGTTCTTCCCTTTGTTTAGCTGAAATCTGGCACCAAGATGCCCTTGGTTGAGGGCCTGCCCTCTGGAACACTGCAAAGTCAGTCTGTTTTTCTTCCACATGACAGCTTTCACACGGCTGAAGACAGTTAGCACGTCCCTCGTGGATTCTTTCTTTCTCTGGTCGAACACCCTGATGTCTGAGAAGCGCATGAGAGGTGGGACAGCTTGAGAGCCCTCACTGACCTGGTTTTCATGCCCTCCAATGCCCCTGCTGGAGTCTCATACCCAGTCAGAACAAAATTCTCTGGAGGGGCTTGACCCCGGTAAGCAGCCAAGAGGACGTGGTGATCTCACACTGCAAAGCTGGCACTGTGTGTGCGTCAGAACCACCAGCGGATTCCTGGGCTTATCCCCTGAGGTTCTGGATCAGTAAGTCTGGGATTAGGCCCAGAAATAACTTTGAAGAAGATCTGCATAGCCAATTCTGTTGACAAGCCATTTTTCAGTGGGAGAATAGAAGTGTGTAGGTGAGATGGGCAGGGTGTGATGCTGGGCAGCCCGTGTATTCTTCAGGACTCATCTGTTTGCAAGAGACAGAAACTCAGTGTAACCAGCCTTTGCACACAGGGGATGCATTGGTCCAGGAGCTGCAAGGGATTCTGGGACAGCAGAAGCCTGGCCTTTAGGAATAAGGACTAAAAACTCTTGATCCTGCTGCCTCTCATCTCCTGCTTGGCTTCCTTCTCAAGAAGGATCTTTCTGTGTGGTGATGAACATGGCCACACATGTCCAAATTCATATTCTCCCAGCTCCTCAATCTCAGTGGGAAAGGTATTCCATGCCTCCCCCCACCCCCATCAGTATCTTTAAATTAAATCTAGGGAAGGATTTGTTTAAATGTTTATATATTTTTGACAGAGAGAGAGAGAGAGAGAGAGGAAATGGGCGAAGGGCAGAGAGAGAGGGAGACACAGAATGTGAAGGAGGCTCCAGGCTCTGAGCTGTCAACACAGAGCCTGACTTGCGGCTTGAACCCATGAACTGTGAGATCATGACCTGAGCTTAAGTTGGACGCTTAACTGACTGAGCCACCCAGGTGCCCCTAGGGAAGGATTTTTATTGGTCTAATTTGAATCACCATTAAGCTATCACCGCACAGAGATGGGCTATGACGATTGGATCACAGACCTGTCCCTGCCCTACGCCAGAGAAGGCTCAGGACACTAGATGAGGGAGAGTGAGTTCTCGGAGAGGAATACTGGCCACATGTCCACCACCACCATCTTGCATGAGGGCTGCCTAGGGCTTTCTTGGGAAAAGGATCACCATCCAAAATTCTAGAAATAGCGAGATCTTTTAAGGACCTTGTTATGATTGTCTACTGAGATGAAAATAGGAAGAAATGTTAGAGTTTACAAACTGGATTAATATTTGTGGTTACAAACTTTACTCTGGTCATTCACGAACCTTGATTGGTCCTGAAGACGTTTGTGGGCCCCCTCAGTCTCAGACTGGTGTCTCCTTGTTTCACTGGCCAGAACCTTCCTCAACCAGACTGAAGCCTGGGACATTGACATGCAGCTTCTCCATTTCTTCTCGTGCCCCTTGTCTGGTATTTGGAGGTTGTTTGCGGCTTATCTATTGAATAGGTTGCGTGCATTATGTTTCCTCTCTTTATGTCTGTCCACTTTCTCTAGTTTGTGTCCCTCTGAAGCAGGGCTTCAGTCTAGCGTCTTTCTGCTATCGTAACATAAACTCAACAGGGTGCCTCAGGGTGGCTGCAGAAACAGCTAGCTGACCCATAAAAATGTGTACCACCCTGGTGTAGAACCCTTGCTGGGAAACAGCTGTCGGGCCAGGACCACCTCTCCCAGCCCCTTCTGCATCAACGTAAGGACCACATGGCTGGGTTTGGAATACGAATGCAAGTGTTGCCTGTCGCTTCCGGGCTGCGGTGGCCAGTTAAACATTGTGTGTTAAGATTTGTTTGGTTGCTTTCTTGTTTCTTCTGCCTGCTGGATGTAGAGACTCCAACAGAGAACTCCAGGATGTCCTAGGGACAGCTGAGCCTCAGGGAACTGAGGTCCCCAAGTCACCATCTGGAGGAGAATCTCTCAAAAGTGCCAATTGACCAGCAATGTCCACATTCAACTTCGTGTGAGTGTAAAATAAGCCTTCATTGTGTTAAGCCACTAAGTTTGTAGGCCAACTGCTAACATTAATTACTCTGATTACAGTGCTCAGGTTCACAAGAACTGGGTGGCTGTGGCTGGGTCTAGAATGGACTGCTCTGTAGCTGACCACTCTCCTTTCCTACGTTGGTTAGTCTGCCGATTCATTCATTTGCTGCTCCTTTCCTCCAGCCAGGCGCAAAGGCCGATGGGGGAGGGGGCGCATATCTCTGTGCTGGGCTTTCTCACCAGGCTCAGTGGGTCCCCAGGCTACCAGTCCCCAGCGGGGGTGTGGCTGCCACACCTCTCAGAGCACCCTTCCCAGTTTAAAGTTGGACACCATGTGGGCTGTGGTGTTGTCAAAAATCGGAAACCACATGCATCATTTTAGCGGAGAGATTTTACTCGAAGGACCTGGTTAAGTGAGTATTGGAGAATGCAAAGGTTCTTGGACACCGCGGAAGGGCAGCTACAGGGAGCAGCCGTCACCCGAGTGCTGGGGGAAAAGGCAAGAGACTGGGGTCATTAGAATTTAGGAGCTTGTGGGGGGGGGGGCCTGGGTGGCTCAGTGGGTTAAGCAACTCAGGTCATGATCTTACAGTTCCATGGTTTGCGGCCCTTGTTGGGCTCTGTGCTGACAGCTCGGAGCCTGGAGCCTGCTTTGGATTCCGTGTCTCCTCTCTCTCTCTCTGCCCCTCCCCCACTCACGCTCGGTCTCTGTCTCAAAAATAATGAATGTTAGAATTTAGGAGGTTTTTAGGAGGTTGGAGCTTGGAGCTTGCCCGGAGTGGGGGGCAAGCGCTGGCTAGTCAGTGCTGGGTCCCGCCCAGCGAGGGCACAAGACCAGGGCTGGCTCCCGAAGTGCAGAGAAGGAGAGACTGGAACCCACCACTGAACTGGGCTGTCGCCCCTGCCAGGGTGACCTTGAGAAGAGCACGCAGCTAAGAGGAAAAACTAGAGCGGGTTCCGGTTCCCTCCTACCGGCTTGGCGGTCTCTCGCGCGCCCCCTGCTGGCAGGAGCTAACTGGGTGCAGCCGGCCAGGCAGAAACCGGGTTCTTGGGAGTTCCAGCCAAGCGCCTCACAACCTAGGGTCACTCTGGGGTTTGGAGTTGAGTGGTAACAGCTGAAGAACCAGCACAGACCGTTTTTCGCTTGATTCTTCCTTACCTGGTCGTCGTGCTGTGGGGGACCTTCGGAGCCAGCCCTGTCCAGAGCCCCCCGGCCAGTCTCAGAGCCAACATCCTGGCAAGGCAGCTGGTCCTGGGCTCCGGGTCCTGGGGAGACTTCTGGGGACAGGCTCCAGAGAGCGCACACGTGGTCTGCACTGCAGACCCCGGCAGGAGGACATTTGCATCACGAACCGATCCTGCGCAGGTGTGGTTGGTGCGCAAGTGGGATGGGCTGTGTGGGTCCCCCACCCAGAGGAGCTGCCACTCCCCTAGACAGCTCCCAGGAAGGCGGCCGCGGCCTCTCAGCCGTCTGGCTAAGACTGAGAATTCGGGATAGCAACACTTCCACTTATTGCCGTGTGACCTTGAGAGAACGAATTACCTTCTTCAAGTCTTTTAAAAATAAAAAAAAAGTTTATTTATTTTTGAGAGAGAGAGAGAGAGAGAGACAGAGTGTGAGCAGGGGAAGGGCAGAGAGAGAGGGAGACAGAATCTGAAGCAGGCTCCGTGCTCTGAGCTGTCAACACAGAGCCGGATGTAGGACTCGAACCCACAGACCACAAGATCATGACCTGAGATGAAGTCGGATGCTTAAGCCACTGAGCCATCTAGGTGCCCCAGCTTCTCTAAGTCTCGATTTCTTCCTCAGAGGGTGTACAGTCCCCTCAGAGGGTGGTCATGCGGATCAGGGGTAACATACATAAAGCACAGTGCCTGGCACATGCTAGAGACATGATCAATGGCAGGAAGGGTGATGATTCGCAAGAGTGGGGGATGGGGGATGTCTGCCTTTATCCTAGAGGCTTGTGGGGTGGCCTCACTCTCAGGGGGATGAGGGGCCCCAGGGAGCAGCAGTGTGGGCAGAGAGGGGGCACACGGGAGCCTGAGGCTCCTGGGCCCTCCCCAGCCCCAGGAAAGGGCCCTGCCCAGAGAGCCTGCCTTCCAGCCTGTGGTGGCCCAGAGGAGGCGTGCGCAGATACCTAAACCAAGTGCATAATTTCTAGATTCCACTGCAGTGGAAGTTTGGATCAGAGTGAGTGGGTGTGAAGAATGTCAAGCAAGATTCGATTACAATTTTTATTTTGGAAAAACCTTCATCAAAATATGTATATCTAATTAGGACAATTACAGCACAGGAACAAAAAACTGATTAAAAATCAGACACTCCATAAATTACAAGTGTTTTCCTCCAGCTGGGGCACATCTCCGGCTGCTGAGCTGCAAGACCAATCAATGGAGCCTGTGCGCTGGGAGCCGGAATGGGGAGGTGGTGACTCCCAGGACAGGACTGGAAGGGGTGTCTGTTGAGAGTAGGCTGGGGTGGGGGCCCGCGACCACTTGACTGTCACCCTGGGGCATGGAGGCAGCTGGGGCCACTCTGGGACAGGAAGAGCTGCTCACGGGTGGATGAGCCAGGGTCTGGTGAGGTGTGGCTGAGGCTGTACGGGGGCACATGTGTATGTGCGTGCACCTGTGTGCATGCATGCACGTCACTGAGGCTGAGCAGGAGATCATGTATGTGCACGCATGTACGATGGCGTGTGAACAGCTGTGCAAACATCTGCATCATGGCCAGAAGATGCAACTGTCAGAACAGGAGTAGAGTACACAGCAGCATCTGGGGTGTGGTGCCAGAGGCAGGCGTTGTGCAGAGAGAGAGCAGGTGGGCAGCTTGTCATATGTGCCCGGGCACCACCAGCTCGAGGATGAGCCCCGCATGTCACCAGACAGGCAGAGCTGTGCTGTTAAGATATCACCTGACGAGGCCATTCCCCGAGGATGTCCACACTCCAGGCCCTGGAACCTGTGAAGGTGTCACCCTCCATGGCTTAAAGGACTTTGCAGATGTGATTAAGTTAAAGATCTTGAGATGAGGACGTGAGTGGGCCCAGCGTCATCACAAGGGTCCTTGAAAGTGGAAGAGGTGGGCGGTTGAAGGAGCTGTGATGGCAGAGGAATGACCAAAGCTAGTCTATGTCACTGGCTTTAAAGATGGAGGAAAGGGATCATGAGCCAGGATATGGGCATGGCCTCTAGAGGCTGGAGAAAGCAAGGAAAAGCTTTCTTCCTTAGAGCCTCTGGGAGGAGCACAGCCCTGCTGACATCTTGATTTTAGCCCAGTGAGATCCACGTTGGACTTCTAACCCATGAAACTGTAAGTCAATAAATTTGTGCTACGTTAAGCCATTACATTGTTTGGGCTCAGAGTGGAGCCCAAGCGGGGCTTCAACTCATGACCGTGAGATCAAGACCTGAGCTGAGATCAAGAGACGCTTTAGGGACTGAGCCACCCTGGCGCTCCTAAGCCACTACATTTGTGATAAGCTGTTTCAGTAGCAGCAGAAAACTAATGCAGAAGGTAATGTTATTTTGCCATTTTACAGGTGAAGACATTGGAGCTCAGAGACGTCAATGATTTACTGAGGCTCATCCAGCCAGCACGGAGCAGAGCCACGATTTCAGGCAGTCTGACCCCAGAGCCTGAGCTGGCCTCTCCCTTCTGTCCGCCAAACTGCACGGTCTCTCACAGCAGTTGAGAGGGCCAGACTCTCCATTTCCAGGCAAGCTTAGAGACGCCTCTTTGCTGCCAGCTCAGAGAAGATGGAATCGAGCGGCCATCTGGGAAGAGAACATTGAAAAGCCTGGACACGTTCCATTTAAAGCCTTGGTTGAAGGCAGCTTGTATATCTTCCCTCTGAGGAGAGGAAGGGGTTTATGTCTGAGCCCGAAGCCGGCTTTGACACACAGTGCTGTGTGTCTCCCTGGCCAATCCCCCTCGAACCTGCCTTAGCTCCTCTGCTCCTTTCCTCCCCCCTCAACCCAAATCTCCGTTAGTCTGCACTCTTAGGCACGGAGATTTAGTAGTTTCGTGGCCTTCAGAAGCTTAGGGGTTAGATTACCATGGGCCCAGAAACGCACAGCCCCAGGTAAAAGGACGGCAGTGGGGTGTGTGGAGAAGCCACTGGATCCTGACACCCACTCCCTTGCTCTGCAGCGACTGGTGAGCCAGACCATGCCAAGAATCTGAGAGCACCATCCAAGATGGCCCAGGGAGGAGGGGGAATGGGGACGAGAGATCCTGGCTTAGGAGCCACACCAGCTGGGCTCCATTGCTGATTCCCTCGGAGGCTTACTTGGCTCAATTCTTCTGCTGGGCCTTAGTTTCCTTGTCTATAACTTGGGCTACTTAGAGAACATTCCAGAGATGCTCTCTAGCCTGGATCTGCTGCCCTTGATGGCTAGGCTTCTCTTCCCTGCACATGATAATCCTGGGGCTCATGCCTGGCCCCTCCCTGCTTGTATATTCTCAAAGAGGGTGGCCATGGCATGAGAGCCTTAGGGTCTTGAACTGAGTGTTAGGGCTGTGTCCTGGCCTCCAGGGGACGGTATGGGGATAGTGAAGTCTGCTTTGCAGGAAGCTGTCCTGAATGACCAGTGTGAGAGCCACCCTCAAATACAGCACCCCACTTTGTGGGTCCTTCTCATCCCAGAAGCATGCTGTCTCCCAGGCCGGCCCTCCGGGGCTTCCTCCTCCTCTGGCCCCAGGCAGAGGACTTTGTGTGGCGAGGGAGATGCTTGGCTAGATCTGCTCTAACAGAATCAATAGGCTTGTCTCAAGCAAGACTCTGCTGGACTGGCTGGCATCACGTGACCATCTCCAAACCAATCACTCTGACCTGGAGAATGCAGTGTTATGACAGTTCAACCGCATGATCACATGTGTGGTGTCGCAAGACGGCATCTGCAGCCCGGCCGAGAGATCACCCAGGCTCCCATGTTTGAAGCCCCCCCAGAGTCACATGTAGTGCATTATGACCCCGCTCAAGAGCCCCATGATGAAATAGCATGTTGGGCAGACACAAATATTTTCCTAAATGCCTACCGTGTTCCAGGCACTGGGTGGAAGCATCACTTGGGACATCTGTTGCAGATGATTTTGGGAGTGTCACCCTTGTATGTCATCCCCGCCTTACACCTTGCTTTCAAGGGACTCCGTCTGGAAAGGTCTGTGTTTGGGGCTCTGTGGCATCCTCTGAGGATACTGGGGTGGCTCTGAGATGCTCCCTCAATGGGCATCTCATTCACTCTGTGGCTTAGTGGGCATTCTGGGGCACCTTGGCACTTGGGCATCTCAATTCCAGGATACCCCGGTGTGTGTGTGTGTGTGTGTGTTGTGAAGGTAGTGGGTGTCAGGGGTTTGGGACTCTCAGTCTTAACAGACAAGAGAGAGGTAGGGCGAGAGGGAGGTCTTCAGGGCCACTGCGTGTGTCTTTGGGCCTCCGTCCTCTGCTGTCTGCAGCTCCTTGATCATTATTCTGGGCCCAGACAGAGGCAGCTGTGTGATGGTGGGAGAAGCTGAGAGGCAGTGACAGGTGACAGCGGCTGCTGGGTCTTCCTTCTGTTAAATGCAGCTCTGCCGTCTTCACCGTCTCTGGTGCCCGGGACAGTCTCCTGATGTCCCTCCTGCACCTTCCTCTCCGGTGTCCTGCCGGCCCCCACTGAGGCCTGAGGGACGGAGGGACAGTGGCTGGGGTGAAAGGTCCTGTGCTGGTCATTTGCCTGTTTGCTCCCGTGTCCACTTCTCATGCTTCTCCTGTTCTGCTCAGAGGCACAGGGGACCGATCATGGCTCCTGGCTGATTCCAGCCACGCTACAGGCTGAATGCTCCTGTCTCCCCATATCCGTGTGTTGAAATCCACCCCCCAGTGTGGTGGTGTTAGAAGGTGCCACCTTCGGGAGGTGATCAGGCCACGGGCATGGAGCCTTCCTGAATGGGGTTTGTACCTTTGCAAAGAGACCCTAGAAAAAGCCTCGTTTGTCCCACCATGTGAGGGCAGAGAGGAGACAGCCGTCTATGAACCAGGATGTGGGCCTCCACCAGACATTGCCAGCACCTTGACCTTGGCCTCTGGCCTCCAGGACCGTGAAGACTATATGTCTGTGGTTTAAGCCCCCATCTCTGGCACTTTTGTGAGAGCAGCCTGAACAGAACAAGGCAGTGGTGAGGCCCTGGTGGGGAGAGAGGAGGGCAGGAAGGAGGAGGTGCGGGGTGCCTCCTCTCCTCCTCTGTAGTCCTGCTCCGTGAGACAGGCCCACCAGCCAGCGAGGGGCCCCACTCCTCCTGTGGCTCCCGCCCGGGATGGCAGCAGCTTCGTGCTGTGCTAGTCCTGAGTCACCTCACCACCCCCTGTGCCTGGTGTCTCAGTTCGTCCTTCACCCATGTGACCAAGTCTCCATGGACGTGGCTCCCCCTTTAGACCCTTGGGGTGGTGTCTGCTTCCTGCTTGGAGCCTGACGCTGCCGCCATGCGGTTGGGCCTCAGGCAGACTTGGACTCAAACTCTCCTTCTGTCAACAGCACGCTGTATGAACTTGGGCTCGTTGCTGCTCCTCTCTGGACATTATTTTTCCCACCCGCAAGAGGGAGAGGAGGAGTCTAGATAGCAGCCCCTGATGAACCCTGGACCCTCTGCTAAGACTTTTCTAGGGGTTCTTCTGGGGCTCCTTAGACCCCCTGATTCCCTGATATCACCCCTGGGATCCTCTAAAGCCATCTCCACTTCATCCGGGAGGGTGTGAGAGACGCGCTTGGCCTTAAATCCTAAAGCCCACTCTCCCCGTGGCTCAGGCTCAGAGGGGTGGTCAGAGCCATAGACACCTGCCGGAAATATCTCTTCTCCACGATTGCAGGAAAATGAGGGGCGAGAGAACCATCATGAGATCTGGGTGCGGGGGAGACCCCAGGGGCCCCTTCCCTGGGAGGCTGCCTCCCCCCTGTGCTGGGTATAGAGGGCAGACACTGGGAACAGGGGAAGCCAAGGGGAGCGGGAGAGCGGGAGGGAGGGAGGAGATCAGAGTGGAGCCGAGGCCTTGTTTTGGGTTTGAAATGCCCAAGCTGTTAATCTGAGAATAATCAATGCTAATTTGCACAGATCTGGCGGCTCTAGCGGGTTATCTATTTCCCATCGAGATGGCCCAGAAGCTTCTGCAGCTCTTCAAGTGGGGCTGCCTCGACCGGGGAGACAGTGGTCAGCCCCCACCCCACCTCCGAGCCCTACCCCAGCTGCTGCTGGGCTGGAGGGAGCCCAGGGGACTGGAGGGGAGGAGAGGACTATGGGGCTGGCTAGCGCCTGGCGGGAGGAGAATTAAGCAGAAAGTGCAAATTACCCAACCCCGTGATTAACATTTCTTCCAAATCTGCATGAATATTAAAACGCAACCCACCCTGGTCCCCACACAATGAATTCTGCATGAATCTTAAGATAAATCGTTTGGATAACTTAGTGGCAGCTGTACTCCCCTGCCGCCAGCTGCCTCCCAAAATCATTGCAAGGAGGGGAAGAGGAGAGAAGGAGGGGAGTGTCGGGGAGAGCTGGGAGGGGGCACGAGAGGTGCTAGTCATTGTGGGTCCTTCTGCTCAGGCACCAGGGCCAAGTGGGGCATCGGGCTGCCGGTGAGGAGTGGGGTTCGCAAAGCCTGGGCTTCAGCTGGTTCACTGAGGACCTCTTTCTTGCGTTCCCAAGAAGAGCCTTTGGGGCATCCTGAGCTGCCTGCTCAATCCTTCCCCTTCTCATAAGAAGCAAACCAGCTCCATTTGCCCTCAGCTAGTGCTCCATCCCTCTGGAGGGCACAGGTTCTCAACTGGGATGACTTTGCCCCCCCCAGGGGACAGTTGGCAAAGTCTGGAGATATTTTTGATTATCATGACGGAGGAGGAACATGCTACTGGCATCTAGTGGGTGGAGGCCACAGATGCTCCTAAACATCCTCCAATGCACAGGGCAGCCCCTCTCCTCCAGTGACCAAGAGCGTCACTAGTGTCGACAGTGACAACTTACCTTGGTGCCAGCTTCACCATGGAGGCATCCGGGTTTCCTCTCAACCAACCCCTGGGCTAAAAATGGGGGGAGAGCTGGGAGTGAGGTTTTGACTTTTGGAGCACGGCAACATCGCCATCGTCGCTGTCACCGTACCAGGCAGGATCTCAGTGGGAAGCAGGTGGCACCAGCTAGGGGTTCCAGAGAAGACAGTCTAATGAAGAGGCCACTCATACATACAGCCTTGTGAGCAGTGCTGAGAACCAGCACAGGATGATGTAGGATCCAGGGACCTGTGCCAGTGGGGAGGCCTTACCACCCGGAGGTGAGGGAAAGGGGTGTTTCTAGTGGAGCCTGTAGAGCCTGGAGCCGTGGAGAGAGGAGGAGTGCTCCAGGACAGCAGCAGGTAGGGGAGGGAGTGGGTGGAATAAATACCCCAACCTTTCTCTCTCTTGGCCTCAGCCTTGAGCCAGTGCCTTCAGTTGGCCAAACCCAACTAGAAGGGAGGCACAAAAGGGTCCAGTCAATCAGCCTGTCGAAGTTGGAGGGGAGGAGAAAGAATGGCTTTTGTGGAATGACAGCAGTGTGTGTGTGGGGGGGTGGGGGTGGGAGAGGGACAAAGAAAGTAGCCAGTGCAGTGCTCGTTACCAGCACCAAGGGAAGCCACCCAGGGGATACCCCTGGGAACTGCTCCCAGATGCTTAGCACATATGACAGCCAGTGGTCAATGAAGCCCACGGAACAATTCACATCATAAACATGAGTGAATCAGCACAAAATGCCTTTTGGAAGAGTCTAGACTTTTCCAGTGATAGAGATAGGGTTAAAATGTTAGGATTCACTGGGGATGGAATCTCAGAGAGAGCTTCAGTAAGCCAGTGGCATGCTGGGATTCAATTTACAAAAATGCAATTTAAGCACAAATCTGCAGCCCATCCATTGTATAAAGGGAATTCCACTTATAGTAGTCAGAGGAAGGGAGCTCCGCCCTGGTGTGCCTTGAGATGGACTGGTTCTTTGGGGGAGGACGAGTCGGCGTCTATAGGACTTTCTGAAGATTGGGTGTGGAGGGGATGGACACAGGACTCAGTAGTGAACATTCGTGCTTTTGGCCTGATAATCGGTGGATGGTGGTGGCCCCTCTGGATTTGGGAACGATCGGGATGGGGGCTGGGAATCAGGTTCTAGCGGACTTTGAAGCCCTGCCCCGGGGAGATGGCCATCTCCGGGACCTGTGGCCAGCGTCTGGAGGTGGCGGCCCGCTCCCTTCTCTTCCCTGTTCCTAAGGTGCCCTGCATGCAGCCTCTCCTCTCCAGCTGCTGGGAGGCTGGTGGCGTTTGCACCACTGCCGGGGGTACCCAAGGAAGGAGTTTGGCCCAGAGAGTGTGAATGGCTTCCCTGACGTAAGCAGACCAGAGGGGCTGCTGCCTCCTATTTCTTGTTTTAAGCAACAGCCTAACAAGAAGTAGACAAACAAGAGTGCTTTTCAGCTCAGCGGGGTGATGGGGGGAGCGAATTAAAATCCCATTACAAAAACACTGCAGAGGCTGCTGGCAGCCTTGTTGATGATCGTTTACACCAATGTGCACACACCGGAACCTTCCTCGCTGTGACTCAGACCACACAGGCAGGCGTGGAAAGAATTCTGGAGTCGAGTCAATGTGGCTCCGGCACCTGCCGCCTTCAGGCTGGCGACCTTGGGTGAGTGGTTGAAACTCCCGTGGCTTCAACGTAAGCTTTCCTGTGCTGGAAGCCTTCTGTTTGCCCTCCAGACCACTCCTCCCTTTCTCCCACTCACCATTTCTCTGCCTGGCCTGGGAAGTGGCCTCTGGCTTGCTAGCATGTGGCACTGCTGGGAGCTTCAAGGGCGGCCAGAGCAGGTAGGACTTGGGCTTCTAGCTCTTTCTCTGCCAGTGTGCGGTTTGGTTTTAACTACCACCATCCCTACCCCCCTCCCCCCCCATTACTACCCTTACCACCACTTTCTCTGTGGTCACCTCTGCTCCCAAGCTCTCTCTTTGTGTCCTCAGCCCTGGGCATGCAATGGCTTCACTCTCTTCTGGGCCCTGGGGGTCCATTCACCCTGTTCCCCAGGCCCCTTAGCCTTGCTCCACCTTTGCAAGGGGCCCTTCATTTGACTCTCTTCCATCAGTGTTTTAGGGAGTTGCCAGGACCCTGACTGTCTGCCCACCGTATGGGGCTGGCATCGGCGGTGGAGGCCACAACTCTGGGAAGGTGTCAAACGCAGGGCAGGGGAGCCCATGGGGAGCTCTCGGGGAGCGTGGTTATGAGTAGACCATCTGGGGTTTTGTCCCGGCTCTACCACCCAGTAACTAGCCGTGGAACTGCAGACAGCTTGCAATCCTCTCTATGCAGCTTCTGTTTTATTTCATAAAATGAGGATGTTGATGATGATGGCAATGATGGCACATATGTCATGGGGTCCTTGTGAGGATTAAATAAGTAAGCTCCTGTAAAGTTTTAAAATGTCACATCACAAGCCACCAGAAACATTAGCTCTTCCTTCTTATGGTGGTACATTCTCCTGAAGCACATCTTCTTCCAAGTCTCACACAAAGCCTAGTCAGCCATCAACCTCCATCTGTCTTTGAATAATGTGATCATGACACAGTTTCTTCTGTGGTTCAAGGACCTTGAGGCCATCTCTGTCCAGGGGAAGCCCGTGTGCCCAACTCCCATCCTCAACCACCCCTCCCTGAGAGTTCTGGTGAGGTCTCGGGAATCCAGCCATGGAGTCCCAAGATTGCAGTTTGCTGAAAGTTTGCTTTACTCATGAATGTGTATCAAGGGCCTAATGTAAGCCAGGCACTGTGCTGAGGCTTGGGAATATTGTGTTAAACTTATAAGGACTCTCTTTCTGCCTTGGGTTATTCAGTTAGGGTTAGAAATGGCCCCTGAGCCACAATGAACCAAGTTTAGAAGAGCCACGTAGGAGAGAAGGCAAGTGTCAGTGGCTCTAGGGTTCTTGGCTGCTTGGATGAGTTTGGGAGCGACTTCCATAACCAGCTGTGTTCTAAAGATGTCACATGCCACACTCATATCATTTTGTTGGATTTGCTTTAGAAAAGAGGGCTTGGAATGATTCTGGCCGCAGGCCTCCCTTTTCTACAAAGAAAGTCAATGAATTTTAACTACCACCACCACCACCACCCCACCACCACCACCATCACTATCATCTTCACTATCATTACCACCATCACCAACACCAACACTACCATCACCATCACCATTACTACCATAACTACCACCACCACCACCACCACCACCACCACCATTATCACCATTATCACAACAACAGAAAACTGCTTTTCTTACTTTGACCACCTTTTTTCCAGGACAAAAGATGGCACAGCAGAGTCCTTGGCAGCCTTCTCTCTTAGGTTCTTCATTTTAGTTCCTCCAGTCCCCAGGAGGAGAGTAAGGGGCAAGATGTGTTCCAGACAAAAATCTTAAAGTGAAGCATTCAGAAAAGAGGTTAGGCTCATTCAGTGAGTGGTTAAATTCTACTTGAGTTCATAAGGCTGGGAACTTCTATCACTTTTCACCCTTAACCTCACCGCCCTCTCTGCCTCACCTGTGTTCCCCACCCTGCACTGGGCATGGACTTGGAGTCAGGAGGACCTGTTCCATCCTAGCTGTGTAACCTCAGGTAAGTGTTGAGGATAAGAATACCAACTTCATAAGATTATTATAAGAAATCTGATGTCAATAAACCACTTGATCTAGTATCTGGTACATAGTAAATGCTCATCAGATGTCTGTCATCCATCTGCCTATTGTCTTTCTTTACTGTCTAGATATCATCTTCATGATTGAAGCATCATTATTTTGTTCAGGTTATCTATAGGTGTGTGAAAAATCACCTCAAACTTAGTGATATAGAACAATTACCATTTATTCTTGCTATCTCACATGATTTTGGGTTAGCCAGTCAGTTCTCATTTGGATTCTTTCATGTGGTTTCAGTCAGAAGGTGGCTGGAATAATCTTAAAGACCACCTCACTCTCTCATGTCTGGTGATTGATGCTGACTATTGGCTGAGACCTTAGCTGGAGCTGTCCACTGGGATACCTGTAATGACCTCTCCATGTGGCCTGGTCTTCCTCACAGCATTGCAGGTGGGTTCCAGGAGCAAGCATCCCAAGAAACAGGTACCCACATGGAGCTCTGTTGCCTTTGTTGACCTAGCCTTGGAAGTCACAAAGCTTCATTCCTGCCATCCTCTGTGGATTGAGGGAGTCACTTAGGTCTGTTTAGGTTCGGGGGAAAGGGACCTTTGGTCTTGATGGGGGAGAAGCCAAGTCACGTTGTGAGAAGACTATGTAGGAGGAGATATTGTTGCAGCCATTTTTGGAATATAATCTTCCATACTTGAATCTCTTCATTAGACCTTGATATTTTCTTGTCTTCCTGTATTCATCCTCTTAGCTTCCTTAGTGGTACTTTCTGGGTTAGACAATACCCTCTCCATGCCCTTTGGGAAATCTAGTGCAATAGAGAGAGCAGTGTCTTAGGAGTCCAGACTTCTGGCTCCTTGAACCAACTCTGTGTAGTGCTTTTGAGCCAGTCTGGAGGTACCCACTGTCCCTTCTCCATTTCCATACCTTTAGTACCATGGAGCTTCAGAGGAGGAAGATGGTATTTTATATCTGAGTTTTCCACTCTGGTTAGCTCAGCACTTCTCCACCCAAAGAAGAAAATCAAATCATTTTATGGGGTAGGGATTTGGGGCTGGGATATCCACAGCCACAACCCTCCAAACACCATTTTTTTCTAGTTCAAGAACTCATTCCTAATAACTTCATCCCTGGCCCACCATCATCCCAGAGGCCTAGAGTCTCCCAAGTTTATCTTTTCTTCTGTCCTTATAGTATTAATTGTCTCTTGCTACATAACACATTATGATAAAATGTAGTGGCTGGAAACAACATACATATATTATTATCTCACAACCTATGGGTCAGGAATCTTGGGGCAGCTCAGCTAGGCCGTAGGCTCAGGAGCTCTTACATGGCTGCAATCAAAGCTGTTATCTGGGGCTGTGGTCTCATCTGAAGTCTTGGCTGGGGAAGAGTTGCTTCCAAGCTCACTCATGAATGTCAGCAGGCCTCAGTCCTTTACTGTGTCTTGGCCAGAGGCCTCCCTCAGTTCTTTGCTATGTGGGTCTCTCCATAAGACAACTAATGACCAGGAAGTTTGCCTTATTATAATGAGAAAGTGAGCAAGCAAGAAGAGAATGAGATCAAGGTGGAAGTCACAATATTTAACCACTGAATCCTTGAAGTGACATCTTTGCCATATCCCATTCTTTATACACAGGCCACTGAGTGCAGCTGTCATTCAAGGTGAGGAGTTTACACAGGCATGAATACTAGGAGATGGGAATCATTGGGAGCCCCAGTCACCAGAGCCATTGGATTTGGGGGGAGGCAAATGTGAGATTCTGTTTTGCTGACAATAAAAGAGATTAGGTGTTGGACATGGATTTTCATAGCAGCATTATTCAGGATAATCAAAAAGTGTAAACAACCCATATGCCCATCAATGGATGAATGGATAAATAAGATGTGGTATATCCATACAATGGATATGAATAGAAATGAAATAGTACTCATATGTACTAGAATATGAATGAACTTTGAAAATATACCAAGTGAAAGAAGCCAGTCACAAAAGACCACAAGTTGTATGATTCCATTTATATGAAAGGTTCAGAATAGGCAATAATATATAGAGATAGAAAATATATTCGTGGTTGCCAGGGGCTGAGGGAGAGTTGAATGGTGGCCCTAAAAAGATATGTCCATGTTCTAACCTCAGAACCTGTGAATGCGACCTTATTAGGAAGAAGGGGTCTTTGCAGACATAATTAAGGCTCTCAGGATGAAGTCATCCTAGATTTTGAGTAAGCCCTAAGTTCAGTGACACATGTCCTTATAAGAGAAAGGCAGAGGGAGATCCCAAAGCCAGACATATAGAGGAGATCACGTTAAGATGCGGGCAGAGACCAAAGTGATGTAGCCACCAGCCAAGGAACACCTGGAGCCCCCAGAAGGTGGAAGTGTTAAGGAAAGATCTCCATCTAAACCTTTTGTACAGAACATGGCCCTTCCAACACCTTGGTTTTAGACTCTGGACTCCACAACTGGGAGACAATCAATTTCTGTCATTTTAATTTACTAAAGGTGCAGTGATTTGTTACCACAGCTCCAGAAAACTAATTCAGAGGGTACTATCTAAGGGTATAGGGCTTCTTTTCAGGGTAATGAAAATATTCCAGAATTGATTGGGGTGACAGTACATAACCCTCTGTATAAACTAAAAGCCATTGAGTTGTTCACTTTCAATGGGTGAATTATATGGTATGTGAATTATATCTCAATAATACCATTAAAAATAAAGTAGTTGGGGGGTATTTACCCTTCTTCCAGCAAGTCAGGGACAGAGGCAGACCAGAAGAGGGACAGTTTTGTTTCTCAGTCTGGGCTTTTCCATAACGCCAAGCCACTCCCCCAGGTAGCATTTTTCTCCACTGGCCCTTGGCATCTGGGCCCCATGTTCTGGGTCATCGTGGTGCCGTGGGGAGGCAGTGTGTTCAGGAGATAGTCACACCTTCCCTGCTCCTTGTTTCTCATGCATATCACCATTCCCTTCTTTTCATGTTTAACTTTCTCTTCTCCTCACCCCTCAGTTTTCACTCTGTGTTGCTTCCCCACTCCCCTGCGGGCACCCCATTTTGTGTGCCAGCTTCATCCCCTTTTCCCCTTCCAAATTGTAAAGCTCCAGGGTGGAATCCATTTCCAATCCCTCAGATGTCAGGGGAATTGAAAGCATGGCAAATATTTCCGAGATCTAAATTACACCGACCCCGGAAGGCAGAACTTGCAGTATAATCCAGGTTATGAATTGTAAATCAGACGCCATGCAAAGTACTTGCAAAAATTCAATAAAGCTTTTGCTCCCAGCACAGCAAAGCCTGGCCTAAGGAGGCAGGAGGAGGCAGCTGGGGAGTGAAGGAAGGAAAGGGAGACATATGATGGGGAGGGAGGGCAGAGGGTGGGCGGGGCTGGTTTTAGTACAGCTTGGTCCAGGCTCTCATAGCCAGCAATTGCCCTTGGTCTTGTTAGTAGGAGTCAAGAGGTCTCCATGGCCTTTGGCTAACACACCCTCCAAGATTTAATTCAGTCCTGCAAATAAGAATACTATATTTGCCAGGCAGTCTAACCTACAGAGGTCATGGAAGTGAAGGGGGGCTTCTAGACCATTCATTTAGCATCAACTCTCAGGCTGCCTGTTTATACAAGTTGTTATCCAGGTGTCTTGAAGGTCCATAGCGGGTAATAGTCACCAATATGTATGTAGTAGGGGATGCCCTTCCTGATATTAAATTTGTTTTATCTATGTAAGTGAGAAAGAAGTCAGGGAACTCACTGTGGATCCAGTGATGTAGGAAGGAATGCAGTGTAGCTCATGCCCAGCCAAGAGTCTTATTTAGAAGAAAGATTGAAGAGCAACACCCCCAATTCATGGCTGGAAGTGGGTGGCACAAAGGCTTTTATGTTTTAAGGACCGACAATTTCAAGAGAAGGGAGTCGGGGAGAAACAACACAGGTCCTCACTTCTCTCCTGGCCGCCAGCGCAGGAGGTACAATAGTCGTTCTGCCAGCCCGAGCTGGGGGATTCCTGGGAGGTCATATTTTGTACAGTGACATCTCTGGAGCACAAGAAGGTCAGTAGTGCCATTTTTTCAAGAATTGAAAGGAATTGAAGGGAAACAAGAAGTGCATGGAGATGGGGCCTCGCTGCTCACACCTGGCTTCACAGGTGTCCCAGTCCATCTGCATAGATGACCCACCGATTCATTTCATACCCACCTGCCCAGCACTGTGCTGGCTGCCAGGAATACAAAGGTAAAATGAGGTCCTTCCTTGAGCAGATCTGATGATGACAGGTTGAGTCCTTCGTCCCTGCCTCCCAGATGCTCAGAAGACCCAGGTGCTGGGCACAAGCCTCAGGGACAGAGCAGGTGCTGCCCTTGGTCACAGCAGAACTATGGGGCTGGTACAAAGAAGACTTGAACTACCAGTGTTGGGCTTTAGGAGCCCTGAATGTTCCCAGCCTATTAATAGTCATGATGAGAAGGATGTGGAAAGCCTTCTCTTCAGGTGCCCAGGGCTCTGCCAGGCAATTAAAATGCAGCA
Organism: Proteles cristata cristata; assembly: GCA_017311185.1. NCBI lineage: Eukaryota > Metazoa > Chordata > Mammalia > Carnivora > Hyaenidae > Proteles > Proteles cristata. The sequence continues at coordinate 781,355 of JAESUZ010001861.1, read as the reverse complement.
TTGCACACGACTCTAATGAGGACACCATTAATATTGGGAGCAGCCCTAGCTCTGGGATGCATCCTAGAGGACCAGCCTCATCAGGGAGGCCTGGCCAGAAAGAGTCCAGCACAGCCTTTTTTCTATGAAAACATGACTGTCTATCTGTCTGTCTGTCTGTCTCTCTCTTCCTCCTTGCTTTCACCCACCCCATGTACACCCTCGAAAAACATGGAAAATATGCAGTGTAGGTGTGAAACGTAGCCTGTTCAAAACCCCAGGGCATATGTGGCTCAGCTCTACTATCTGCAGATGTTTGCCAAGTGTCTTCCTCTCCAACACACACACACACACACACACACACACACACACACACACACACACACACACCATGATCCCCACCTCCTGATATTCATGAGCTTGTACAATCTGCACCACTACCATCTCTCGAGTGTGGGCTTCTAACCAATAGAATAGAGCATAGGTGATGGAATGTCACTTCTGTGGTCAGGCTTTATTTAGAAGGTTGCTGTTTGTATTAGCAGATTCCACTGCCTTCTGGCTTACATGCTTTGATGAAGCAAACTGTCTTGTTGGAGACATTCACATGGCAAAGCACTGGCCTCCAGCCAACAGGCAGCTAGCAACAGAGGACCTCAGTCCAGCAACCCTCAAGGAACTGAATCCTGCCAGCAGCCACGTGAGCTTGGACTTGGATCTTTCCCCACTCAAGCCTTCAGATGAGGCCTCAGTTCTGGCCAACACCTGGATGGCAACCCTAAATAGAGGCTCCAGGTGAGCTAGGCATGGATTCCCACCACACAGAAACTGAGAGATAGTAACTGTGGGTTTTAAGTTGCTAAGCTTTGGGATAAATTGTTAACCAGCAGTAGATAACTAATACAGCAAATGATTTAACTTTTCAGGATTTCATTTCTCATCTGGAAACCAGTTCTGATCCTATGATCTTACAGGGTTGCCGAGAGGATTAACTGATTAGGTGTATATAAGGCATGTTTTACAGTGCTGAGCACCCAGGAAACAGCGAAGAGCAGCTTCATTATTAATCCTAAATAATAACGGCTGGTCTGGACCACTGTGTTTGGAACCCCTCAGCTGGCTTGTTCTTAATGCACACACATTTATGCAGCACGCTCAGTCTGTGTCCAGCTCTGTCCCAGCTGCATCCAGGAGAATACCAACGAGATCAGATATAGTGCTTCAGTAACAGTGTCTGCTTGCATTTATATGGAGTTTTTCCAGTTTACAAAGCTCATTGACATTGCACTCACTTGACAGGGAAAGTAGGAATCCGGGCCTTTCCAAAAATGATTTCTTTGGAGTATATTTTCAGAAGGGACAGATCCCATTTTCCTACTTCTTTTTTTTTTTTTTTTAAAGAATTGATGTAAAATTCTCAAAGGCTATAAAAGTAGCAATTTTAAAGTGTATGGTTCTGAGTGTCCAACATTCCCAATGTTGGACAGTTAGTACCTTTATCTAGCTCCAAAGCATTAAAAAAAAATGTTTATCTATTTATTTTGAGAAAGAGAGAGAATGCATGTGAGCAGGGGAAGGATAGAGAGAGGGAGAGAGAATCCTAAGTAGGCTCAGTACTGTTAGCACAGAGCCCAATGTGGGGCTCAATAGCATGAATTGTGAGATCATGACCTGAGCCAAAATCAAGAGTTGGGCACTCAATGAACTGAGTGATCCAGGCCCCCCTAGTTCCGGATCTTTCTATGATGTCTGCTCACCTGACCTGAGTTCTAACCACTGAAGACCCACCTACTGTCCATCAGATACCTTTCCCTGCCTGACCTCTGATCTGTCTCTCCCCCTGTCCCTTCTCCCATCAGTGAATTGCCCGACAGGGTTCATCTTACTTCAGCATCTCCTCTTGGACCTGTCACCTTGCCAGACTTTCCCAAGTGTGCTGCTTCCTTCCATAAGGCATCTCCAGATCACAGCTCCTTTGGCTTCTCTTGGGCTCCATAGTGACAGTGTCTGCTGCATTTAGTCCCAGCCGTAAGCTACCCAAGAAATGTGTCAGTGAAGCTCCAGCTTCTGTGTTACACCAACAACAGCTGATCCAATTTTTCTTAATTAGTACATTTAATTATTAGTAACATTTTGCTTAAGTAGAATTAATTACCCCATCACCAGCTCTGGCCAACTATGTCTTCTCACCATAGTTTCTTATTGATATTCTACTGAGGCCATATTCTCCCCTCTCCCTCTGAGGGAATGGGGCTTTTGGCAAAGGCTCCTGGGAATGAGGTCCCCACATTGTGCACCTGTTGAGGACTCCAGCCAAGATGTTAAATGAAGCCAGAAATTGTGGGTGGGTGTGGCTGAGACCCAGGTGGAGAGAGAGGGACAGCTGCCCAAAGTGATTAGCATCTTTATTCCTCTGTGCTGAGTCTAACCCCTGGAAACTTCCTTTTTGCAGGTGGTTGGGAGGTTCCAGAACAAGTATTCAACCAGGGGGTAGTGGTGAGGATGCAGACAGTGAAGCCTATCCTGCTTTTCTCAGCTACCTGCTTCAAGGTGGTCAAGGAAGAAGGTCTCAGCCCAGCTGGCATGTCTGGAGTTTTCCAGGAGCACCCACTTTTGGATTCAGGCCAGCTGCCATCCAGGAGATGACATGGGGAAAAAGCATAAGAGTAGCTATTGAGAAACCTTATCAACTTGCACTTGCTTTCAAGTGTACACTGAAGGGGGCTCAAGAAGCACTGGAACTAGGTAGTCAGGGCAACTGTTGAAGCCCAAGTTCTCAAATATTCCATAGACCCTGAGTCCCAGGAAATGCTCTGGGAAGAAACAAAGGGGTAGATTCAGGACCACCAAAGTTTGGGAAGTACTGCATTCCACACACACCTCTTCTAGTTACGTCACCAAGCTGGGGGATTCCAGGGTTCTCATCTTGTTCCATCACCCAAGAATTATTGACCCTGGGCAGGTCACTTACTCTCTGCATCTTGGTTTACTCAACTATAACACAGGGATAACAAAAGCACCAATGTGAGGCTGAAATGTGTTAGTACATGTGTGGTGCTGAGTGCATTGGGCTGTAGTCTCCATGGATGATGATGATTATTATATCACCACCACCACCATCGTCATCATCATCACCATCATCACCACCACCATCATCATCACCATCATCATTATCATCATCACCACCATCACCACCACTATCATCATCACCATCACCATCATCATCATCACCACCATCATCATTATCATCATCACCACCATCATCACCATCATTACCACCACCACCATCTTCATCACCATCACCATCATCATCATCATCATCATCACCACCATCATCATTATCACCATCACCATCATCATCATCATCACCACCATCATCACCATCATCATCACTACCACCACCATTATGATCACTGTCACTACCATCATCATAATCACCACCACCATCATCACCATCATCAAGATCATAAAGGATCTGAGAAGCTCTGAATCTAAATAATCTGTTTAATTTCCCAAATTTATTCAACAACAAAAAGTTTTCAGAGCTGCAGAACTCCAGTTCCTTGGGACATACTTTTGGAAATGCTAGTCTAGATACCCTAGGGCTGTTTTCCTCAAAGGTGTCTGGAGATATCCTGTAATGTACTGTGTAGGCGTATTCCACGGCTTGGCCACCTGACCCCTCTTTCTGGTCAGTTTTTTAGCAATTGAGTCACAATGGTCTAAGATGTTCCTCAGGGGTTTTGTGCTACTTTTTCAGTGTTCTCTAGCATTAACTTTGTGACAGTGTCCCCTTGATAAACCACTTCCCACAATCAGGGCTCAAGTCTCCATGCCGGATAGTGGTGTCCATGGTTCTGATAGTTTCAACTATGTTAGTCTCCAAACATTTTATCCACCTCATGTTGATATGGAGATCCATTGAAGGCTGGGAAACATCTCCTTGAGTATATGTCCAGGGATGAACAAATAGTTGGTGCATTACCCAATGGTGCGAACTGAACAGGGCAGAAGCTGAGAGAATACCACCCAGCTCCAATTCTGGCTGGAACAGGGCCACCATCTGCAGCAAAGGCCAGGGTGGAGTGGAAGGGGCCCTGCATTTGGAGTCTGAAAACCAGGGTTCAAATTCTAGCTTGCTGGAAGCATGACCTTAGATGAATCACTTAAACTTCTTGATCCCATCTGGAAAATGGGAATGCTTATAACCTCCGAGACCTTCTCACATGGTCGTGTTGAAGATCAGAGCAGACGCTATATGGCAAAGTGCCTTGTCCTGGGGAAAATGCCATGACGTGACGCTTTGGCATTGCCCTTGCTTGGCTCCACCCACCCCTTGCCGTCACCCCAACCGGGAGAGGCATGGTGTGCAGGACCAAAGCCTGAGCAGTCACAACAATGTGGGGAATGAGCATTATTATGTGCTGTGACAATATTTGATGAATTCATATGCGCCTAGGGGAGCAGACTAAGTAGGTGAATAAAGTGAGAATATTCTCTGTGACAATCAATATTCCTCCAATTGAACCATCTCTGCAGATCTGACATTTTGATTTTTCTTTTTTGGACACATTAACTGGATTTATGCATCCGTACAGTGGAAACGGTAGGGAGAAGAGGTGGCGACAGCCTCAGCAGGACAGGTGCTTCTGGGGCACCTGGGTAGGCTGATGGGAGTGCGTCCATTTGTATAACACCCCAGACGGGTGGGAGCTGGTCCCCCTCTGCTCTGCTCACCTGGCGGCTGCAACACAGTGCTGGAAGGCCCCAGCGGCCTATGGTTCTTTTAACCCATCATGAGGGCTGGGAAAGGAGCCAGTTCAGGCTCAGGAGCCCTCCTGCCCTGGGGTCTTGGCCAAGGCCACCAGAAGGGGCCAGATCAGCTCTAGGCAGAAGGACGTGCCAGATGACTTCTCCAGGGCCTTTCTGGGGTCCAGGTGAAGCACACAGGTGATCACTGCCTGGGTTCACTAGTGGCTCTGTCATTTGCTAAAAAATGGTAGTTAAGTGCATGACCTTTGCATGATCTTAGGTCAAGTTCATAACACCTTATGTCTCAGTGTATCCATTTGCAAAATGGGGCTGATAATAAAACTAACTATGTGTCCAGTACCTTTAGGTGCCAGGCATTCTTTTCAGAGCTCTCCATGGATGGATGGGTCTAACCCTCACAACAACCCAGTGGGATAGGTGTGATAATAGTCCCATTTGCAGGCGAAGAAATGTAGAGACACAGCTATGCATCTTAAGCAGGTGAGGGTTCGAAACTCAGCCCTGTTACCTAATGGCTGTATGTCAAGACTGTTCATGGAAAAGAGTACAACTCAAAGGAGTTTCAACAAAAACTGGGTGGCCATGTTGACTTTGGTGGCTGGAAAGGATACTGGGGTCGCTCAAGGAATCCTAGAGAGGAAAGGCTCTAGAATCTTCCAAAACATTCTAGAACCCCCTAAATTCTCCCTTGGAAGGCCCTTGGTCCCATCTGTAATTTGGTCCTCTGTCATCACCTGTCACTGTGGACCTCTGCTTTCCTTTCCAGGTTACTTAAAAAAAATTTTTTTTAAACATTTATTCATTTTTGAGAGACAGAGAGAAATAGAGCTTGAGCAGGGAAGGGACAGAGAGAGACACACACACAGAGAATCCAAAGCAGGCTCCAGGTTCTGAGCTGTCAGCACAGAGCCCAAAGTAGGGCTTGAACCCACAAACCGTGAGATTATGACCTGAGCTGAAGTTGGTTGCTTAGTTAAGCAACTAAGCCACCCAGGCGCCCCCTTTTCCAGGTTACTTTGTAAAGCAGGATAGCGCAGAGCTTGGAGCAATGACTTGGGAATTTGACTGTCTGCGTTTGTACCTGATAGCCACTTACTAGCAACATGACTTTGGGCAAGGCCTTTAGCATCTCTGAACCTCTCTTCATCCATGAAGTAGAATGACAATAGAATCTTCCTCATAGGTTTATTAAATTCTCCTCAGTACAAAAAGCATGTGGAACAGTGCCTGACATGTGGTGGATGCTTAGTCAAGTTGGGAATCAGGGTTCCTCTTCCAGATTCTTTTCTTCCTCATGGCCAGCAGCCTTAGCTCGACCAGATCATCTGAGATCGTTTTCCTCCTCGAGCCCATGAACCAATCCATCCTGGGAAGGATTCCGACTGCCCAACTCTTGATATTAGCTGCTGTTATCAGGCAGAGTGAGGTACTAAGATTGTCTAGACCTGGCTAGAGTACTTGTCCCTGTAAGGAAATTTGGAATAAGCCCAAAAGGTCACTGGGTGTTGCTGATGGAAAACCAGGCTGTTCTGAGCACACCTCAGGCCATCGGAGTGTAGCCTTTTGGTGTCTTTGAGCCATTTTATGGCTCTGTAAGTTGTAGATAACTGAGAGCAAAGCAAAATAACTCTTGTCTATAGACATGCAAATAAATTCTGTCCAGTGGTTCAATTGATTTCCCTCTTCTTTAAGGAATGAGTCAGTTGCAGCCTTTGTAAATTCACATCCACTTTCCTTTGCTCTGTATAAATTTATGCCTTTTAGACTTCTCCTTTGGATTAGTTGTAACATCTGCCTGGTTCCATCGCTTATATTAAACCAAATAAAATCTTTAACACGTCTTCAAGTACAAGAGTCACCATCTTGCTTTCCAGGGAAAGCTGTCCTTTAACACATCCGAGGATAGGAAAGGTCACTAAGCAGACCACAAAATAATTACTGTGGTCTGGTCCTCTAGCAGTGTGACCTTCATCCAAGCCTTAGTTTTCTCATTTGTAAAATGGGAAACTGCATACTCCAGGCGATGCTGTGAGGATTTCTAAGGAAGCTATGGAAAGGATCTAGCCCGCATCTGGGCACACAGGAGATGTGCAGTGAAAGGGAGCTGTTCCAGGTGCAGTGTTGGGGTTATTCCTGGTGTTACAGATGATCCTGGTCATGTGCGAGCAACAGCCACGTGGCATCATGGGTGTGGAATGTACGGAAAAGGACAAGAGACACCATGCATTCTCCAAGGCTCATGTGGCTGTGACCAGAGAGGAGGGGAGAGTTCTCGGAGCAAAGCCACACATGACCTGTGCACTAAGAGCCTCCGTAGATGTCAGCAGGCATATCCCACCCAAAGTGAACTCAATGTGGAGGACAGCTGTGGACATGGCAGTTCCAGTACTTGGGGAAGTACATTGACACGGAGACGAGGTTTAGACTTGTCAGGACGTAGAAAGGGGTGGTCAGGGCGGTGCCAGAAGAGAGGCGGGAATGCAAGCACACTGCTTGTGTCTGGGGAAGGCTGTGTTTTGCTGGCAGATGTGAACACGCAGCATGTCCTTCATGCTTGTCGCCCATCTGTGTGGCCCCTCCAATTGCTTGAATCCATTTCCTCTGACTAGAGAAACCCCAGATGCTCTCATGAACATGGGTCTGTCCTGCTAAGAGGAAGACTGCTCTGTGTCAAGTGAGTAAACGGTGAACTGCTCTCACACAGAGCACAGTGCCATGAGGGTCTCTACTGAACAAATTGCTCCTCCCTACCACCCCCAGCTTTATCCCCAACTGCAACTGCATTCCTAGCTTTTGGCTTTGACCCAAGGAGGAGCAGTGATCATTTGAAAGCATTAATGGGACTTTCTTCTCTGTGTTTCTGAGCACATTTTCCTCCTGCCCAGCTATAGGCTGGATTGTGACCACATCCAAACTGATCAGGCAGTTCACCTGCACGCTAGACCGAAAGGGACCCCAATGCTCCCTTGCCCCTATCACCCTTGGTTTAGGCTCATCCAAAGTAGCTGGGCTGCCAGGAAGCTAGCTGGAGGCCAGGAGGGTCACCTCGGCCAGTTGAGGAGGGGTGGGTAAAGCTGGAGAGAGTGATCTTGCAAAGACTATGGGGTCAGAGGACAGTGAGGCACCACTGCTCCTTGGGCGTGTCTGGAGAGGGCTTTGAGTTTTGACTTGGAGAAAACCAGTCTGTGACTTAGTACAGGTGCAAATGACAAATGATGGCCTAGGAAGCTGACCATAGACTTACAAGGCACAAGATATGTGACCAAGGAGATCACCAGAGGCAGGAGGTGGCTGTCCTTCTTGGCTCAAGGACATAGCTGGCCACGTCCCTCCCCACTCATACCCAAGCGCATTACGCTGTGGCTCTGCATTGACCTGAGTCCTCCACACAGGCTCCAGTGACAAACCCCAGCTTCTGGGTCAGACAGGGCTCCCCTCACCCCATTATCCTTGCCACTGAGCTGGTGAAAGCTGGTGGAGACAGAGGACCCCTCTAACAGATAAAAGAAACAACAGTGTGAGCGACTGTGTGGCCTGCTCTGCATGGCCTGGTGATTTGCCTTATTTTCCCCAGTGAATTTTCCTTTGCTCACCTGAACTGGCCAGAAGGGCTGCCTCTTCTAACATCCCCAAGGCAACTGCTCAGTGTAAGCTAGGACTCCTGGACCCATGGCAACCTGCCAGATGCTTCTTCTGAAAGTGAGACCCTACAGGCTGATTGTCCCCCAGCAAGGCTGCTGCTCTCGGTGGGTCAGGATGACCTCTTAGGAGGGTGCCAGGCCCAGCATACCCTCTCTTCTGGAAAAGGACAACACAATCCCCACAGCCTCCCACTTCTGTTTAGGTAGATTCTGTGTCAGTTTCAAGGGGAGGTTTCCTGGGCATACAACAGTTCTGTTGGGCCTTGGAAATGAAATAGGATTTTGACTGACCTTGGTGGGGGGGCTCCTTCTATCTTTTATTCTCTACAGTGACCACCAAGCATGGCCTACGGGTTCACCCTTCCCCCAGTCCTTTCCCTTTCTTTATTGCCTCAGTTTTGGACATCTATGTCCCTCTATCTCTGTCCACCTGTCTATCCACTCACCCACCTACCCATCCACCACCCATCCATCCATCATCCAGTCCCACCATCCATCCTTCAATTCACTCATCCATTTACCTATCATTCACCCTTCCACCCACCATCTACCCACCTACCATCCATCTATCCACCTGCCTACCATCCATCTACATACCCACACATCCACCTACCCACAACCCAGCCATTTGTCATCCAGCCATTCCCCCCCCCACCCTCTATCCATTTATTCACCCACCCACAAATCCACCCATTCACCTACCCATTCACCAGCCACCCACCCACCATCTACCCATCTATCTATCTATCCGTCCATCCATCCATCCACCACCCATCCATCCACCATCCAGTCAGCCAACATCTACCCACCATTCATCCTTCAGTTCACCCATTCATCTACCTATAATTCACCCCTCTACCCACCATCCACCTACCCACTATCCATTAATCCACCCACCCACCACTGACTCACCCATCATCGACTCACTCACCATCCACTCATCCACCATCTGCCCACCATCTACCCTTCAATTCACCCATTCATCCGCCAACCATTCACCCCTCCACCCACCATATACCCATCCACTCAGCCACGCATCCACCTATCTATCCACTGACTCACCATCCATACACCACCCACCCACCTATCCATCCACTCACCCATCCACCATCCATACATCTATTCATCCATCAATCCTTCCAGTCACCCATTCACCCACCCACCCACCAGCCATCCATCTACCCACCTACCCATCAATCCACCAATTCACCTACCCACCATCCACCCATCTATCCACCCATCTACCCACCACCCATCCATCCATTCACCCATCCATCTATCCATCCACCCGCCCTATGTATCTATCTCCCTTTGCCTTTCCTCCTTTTCTGATAAAGGGTAGAATTTCCTAAAGGAGAAGAGAGAATCCACAGAAGGTCAACTTTGAGGTGAACCCGAGGGCCCAGGAGGAGAATGGTGTCATGAAACAGAAGAAGGTCAGCGGAAGAGCTGCCTGTGGGTGGGAGAAAGTACTGAATTTGGGTGTGGCCCTATTGTGTTGGGTCTCTTTGAACTCATGGTGATGCTGTGCCCTCTGTCTGTCCCCCCCAACCCCCTGGCTGCAGAGGCCTGTGTAGACATGCATTTCAGGAAGAGGTTAGTATCAGACGCGCCATTCACATCATTGTGCTCCTTTCTGGCCCTCCTTCCTCAGCCACTGCTGTAGCTGTCAGTTCTGTGTGGCCTCTGGCCCATCCAGGCCATTCTTGATCTTGCTCTGGGCTTTCTGACCGTGCCATGTGAGATGTCAGAAGGGCCTGTTCTGGAATCACATGTATACACTTTGGAAGCATGGAGGGGCTGATGCCTGGGGGGTTGGGAACCTATGCTTTTCTCTTGTGTTTCTTAGGACAAACAATCTCCTGTGCCCTGTAGACTTGAGCTCTGGGTGCCTGTTATGGTGGCCCAGCGCAACACAGAGCATATCCTTGAACTGGCTCTCCCCCTTCCCTGCCTCATACTGCTGTTCCCCAGGAGCACAGATAGAAATAATCTTGTGAAGGGCAGACTCAGGATGGCCCCCAAGGTTCTCCGCCTCCTGCTGTTCCCTGTGGAATCCCCTCCCCTTGAGTGTGAGCTGCTTGCCTCTAATATGGTGGGATGTCACTTCTGTGATCAGGTTCCAAGAGACTATAACTTGTGTCTTATTTGTAGACTCTATTGCCTCTCACTTTGCACACTTTGATGCATCAGGCTGCCATGTTGAAAGGCCCACGTGACTGGGAACGAGGACCCTGCACTCAGTAGGTGCTTCTGGCATCCCCTAAACCTTGTGAACCACTGCAGACTCTGCATGGAGAGGTGCAGCAATCAGATCTTTCGGGTGGAGTTCCCCCCACATCCTTGGTCTGTTCCCGAGGAAAGTTCTGTAAACAAAGGGAGAATGTCAACAGGGGTACGGAGTACTTTGAACCTGCTGGGCATCCCAGATACTGTTGCAGTGTGTCCCAGAACAGCAGGCCTTGAGATCACTGTCCCAACCAAGTTCAAGGCTGCCCGTGGCTGGTTGTCGCTGGAAGAGAGAGACTCCATGTAGCATTCCTGTGTACCCTTAACCTCTGCAGACACGATGGGAATTGGTGGGACTCAAAAAGACTGAGCAGCAGTGGGCGAGACTGATGTGAGATATCTTGAAGAACTTCCAGACTGTCAGCAGTCTTACCAATTCCTTTGAACGTCAGGAAGGGGTAGATAGAGGGCAACCAGCCCTGAAAGCAGGGCTGAGACAAATGGCTACTCTTAATCTTTTGCAGACTCTGGACTTGGTCTTGAGTGGACTAATGTCACAGACATCCACGACCTGTTGTAAGCAAGACATTAACAGCGCCACCATCAAATATCACGTTGCTCTCCGTCTTAGCGAGAAAGAGAGAAAATAAAACAAACAAGTGGAGGAAAGAGGTTTCATGTTTTTCTAATAGAGCGAGCTAAGGAGCGGGGAAAAACAATTTGAGCTCAGCACTCCCAAACAGCCAGCACAGCCCATCCCCTGCCTTCTCCTTCCACGGCAACAAGAACCACAAAGCCAAGTTCGATAAAGATGAAGAACAGCACGTCAGCTTCTCCAGTATGAGGTGTGTGTCCCCAGTGAGGCCTAGAGGAAAGAGAGATGAAGGGCTTTTGGAAATCGGCCACTTTTTTGAGGCGGTGGACACTTTTGGCTCTGGAAATGGAAAGGCAGCAGCATCCGCAGATGAGGGCTGTCGAGGGGCTGGGGCTCAGAGGTGTGAGGAGCAGCCGAGGTTGTGACAGGTGTCAATCAACATTGACAGCTGCCAGGTTCAGGGCTTTGCTGCCTCAGCCCTGACTGCAATCAGCCTTGGAGTAGCAGGTGGGAGTCGCTTTGGAGATGCAAGAGCGAGGAAAGTCAAGAAGCTTGTGAGCCTGCTTTTCAGAGGCATTTGGCTCCTGGCCTGGTTGTTACCCTGAGCAGCTCTTTGACCCTGCACTGGGCACTGCCCCTCTGTGAGCCTCTGTTTCTTTATCTGTACCAGGCAGGGGGTGGGCTAGATCAGTGCTTCTCCACCTTGGAGGGGCAGGGCCTGGGCATTGCTCATTTTTAAAAGCTTCCCAGAAGATTCTCAAAGCTTGGGGAGAACCACAGGCCCAGAACCTGCACAGCTGGATGCTGGCCCTTGGCCATCTCTACAGACCCTTCAAAATGAGAAAACGAAAGTCCACTGGGCAGCACCGTGGCCATGCTCCTAGATGTCTCCACCAGGAACAGCCCAGGACATTTGAGTCCCTGTACCTGGGGTCACACCAGGGCTCTGCAACAGCCTTGGGGAGGGGGGCATGCATATGACTAGGCAGAGGCCTTGGGGACCCAGCTCGGGGGGCGGTAGGGTCAGTCTTGAGCCCAATTATCTACCATCCTGGCGATGTGACTTCTCTAAGCCTGCTTTGTCCTCGGGGAGGTACAGGTAATAATCAAAGCTGCCTCACAGGTGAGGGGCAGGTGAGACAAAACAGGACACCCAGAGCGGTGACTGGTGCTTAAAAGGAGTTTCAAGGCCTTGTTATTGGTTCCCTGATTGGACCACGCTCTTCACGAGAACAGGGATGGTCTGTCTTGATTGAGTTTGGCATACCGGGCGGTCATCCAAAGGCCAGCTATGGTCCAGGTGGTCCTCACCCATTGGTGGTGTTTGAATGGAAGGAAAAAAATGAAGGAAGAGAGGAAGGAAAGAAAAGGAGTGAGACAGAGAGAGAATGGGAGAATTCATTGCTTCTAGAACCTGACCAATGACAACATGTGCCACCCAGCTTTGAGGCGGCCGCCCCTGGGATAAGACCCCCACAGAAGAGGCCTGGACACTTGTCATGATGGAAGGAGACAGGGGAACCGCTCCTGACGTCTCAAAACCAAATCTTTGCGCTGATAAGCGCAATTCGCTCTGAATGCCGTTGGCTCCCCTAAGGACTGGTGTAAGGGCTGGGATAAAGAAACCCTCTTTACTCATTCTCTCTTTCTTTTGCTGTCACATCAAAGCCATTTTATTGGTATATGTTCAAGAAATGTTTTTTAATCTCTCAAATTATAGCTTCTCTATATGTTCTTGTCATTGTAAATTACATGGTGATTCTGCGAGCTTTTTTTTTTTTTGCTGGTGTCAATTAAAATAATCCCCCTGGGGGCCTTCCACCTACGCATTCACACCTCTGTGACTGTGTCGCTCCTGTCTGTCTGTTTCTCCCGCAATCTGGCTTCCTGTAGCCTTGGGGACCGTCAGCCGCACTTTGCCATCATCCCAGGCATGACTGTGGCATTTCCAACACAGCCGTGGGGAAGGCTGGCCCTTTTAAGCAAACCCAGATGCTCAGGCTTCCCCCAGGAGAAGCTGGACTCCCACAGCCCCCTGCCTCCCCCAGGGCCCCAAGGCTCCCGCAGCTGGGCTTTGGCTCCGGGCTCGGTGGCCCTGCCTCCCCAACCTGTTGGCATCGCTAATTGCCTGGCGCATGGGCAGCTCTCTGTCACATCACCCAGCCTCCCCAGCTAATGACTCATTCTTGCACGGCCATTTGTTTGTGCTGGTTTCAGACAGACTAATGCTTTTAATGGCACATAATCATTTTTCAGAAGTCATTTGATGCCACTAATCATCTCGGTAATACGCCGCGATGGAACGCGTAATGACATTCGGAACAGGACAAATGGCAGCGTGATTCCTGCCTTCCCCGCTTTAATCTATATTTTACCACATGCCTGGCTGTTAATGACACCGAGTACTGCTAATAAACAGCTGCCTTACGGAGTTTTCCCCCTTGGGGGTTTGGAAGGGCAGGGGAGGCACCTGTAAAAAAATAATTCCTTTGGGGAATGACCGTGAGTAGGTGAGAGGAGAGGAAAGGAAGCAGCTGGAAGATGAAGCTTCCAGAAAGCCTCACCCACCTCACCGGGGGCAAAGGCCTGGCTCAGATTTGTCCCACTCAGGTGGGATGTGAGTGTCCGCTGAGAGGACCGGATGGAGGGGAGCACTTGCAAGGCTGCAGAGGACACGCAGGTGGCCAAGGTTCTGGCCCAGGGTTCTCTAGAGCCGGAATGTTCCATGGAGGACTGGAGCCACGCTAGGGTAGGCGCAGTCATCTGGCACATATGCCACGGGTATCTGGGTCAGGGTGAGGGGCCGGAGTCAGTGTGAGGACTTTCCTGAGACCTTGTGGCTACAACCCGTGCTCTGGGGAGACTGTTGAACACACAGCACATGCCTTCTTCCGGGGTGGCGGGGGTGGGGGGGGCGTCTCGTCAGTCCGGGGATCCTGGACATGAGCAATCCTTCTTGAAACACAGGTGCTTGGGGCTGTAGGAAGGGTGGGAATCAGCCACACCTGGGACTTCTGTCCCAAGATAGCTCCGCTCAGTTGCAAAGTAAATAAAATCCTGGGTAAATAATGTCCCTTTACCCTAATGTCCGCCAGAGAGTAATTGCTCAGTAAAATGCAGTGATCTCAGTAAATCGTAATGACAAGGGGCAGGTTGGGTACCACTTCAGGAGACCAGGGGACAGGGTAGTGGGTGCACTTCTCGGGTTCTGGAGACAGACCTTTTCCATTCTTGGGGTCCCATCCTCCTGAAGGGGGGCTGTCCAGACGGGAGGGCTGGTTTTCTTCCCTACCTCTGTCTCCTTCTCTTGGGTCTCCAGGGAGGACTGTGGCGCCCTGGGTCCCCATGGGTGAGTCTGTGCATGCTAATGAGCCTGGAAATCTGGGGGCGGGGCAGGCCAAGGGGAGCCAGCGTGGGCCTCCAGAGCCTGCCACCGTGATCCAGGAGGCTAAAAGCAGGGCTGTTGGTGTCAGAGGACAAGATCTCTGCCCTGGCTCTGTCACCTAGCAAGTGTTCAACACGGCACAGTTAACCTCTCTGAGTCTCGTTTGCTCATTTATAAAAAGATATTAATGGCATCGTCCTTGCGAGGATCACTGGGAAGATTAAATAAAACAATGTATGTGAGATACTGAGCGCAAAGTAGGCCCTCATGCAACATTAATTATTACAGTGGATGCTGTGGGCTGGTCTGGTGGCCTCAGGCAGCCATCGGGCGAGGGGACAATTGGAGCTCAGACCGGGTGAGTGAATCAGGACAAGTGCTTGAAGGGACAAGGCAGGCCATCTCCACCTTCTGGGGGGGGCCTCCACGAATGTGGGGGTCTGCAACGAGTTTTCCTCTCCAGTGCTGCCTCCCCTGGGCTGTGCTCAATCCCCTGTTGATATTACATCAAAAAGATGTACAGAGATTCAGTGGAAAGCCATCTGTTAGCAAGTGGGAAGGCCCTCGGCGTCCTTGCCAGCGTTTAATAATTTAGTGTTAGCTGCTGGATGAGGGCTGACCAGAGCCCTGACATCCATTTTAATAAAGTCCTTCTCTACCGTCGTCGAGTGCCAGCCCGGGGGGACAATGGGCTCTACCGAACCCCACACACCCCCGTCCAGCCCAGCCTCCTTCTCACAGGCGGGGCAGGCACTGAATATAGACACACGGGGCCTCGTTCCAGGAGAAATCTTGGAAACACATGTTCTGGAAGCACACACTGCACCAAGGCCCTCTCGGAAGAGTTTTCTGGAAACCCAAAGCAGCAGTAGTAACCATCACTTCTGAATGGGCAGTTCTTGCGTGCCGTACGCTGGCTGTCTTCTCTTAAATGATCTCCTGCAACCCTCTTCCAGATCTGGAGAGAGGAAACGAGGTCTCAGAAAAGTAAAGTAGCTTGTGAAGCTAACAAGTGCAGAATAGGGATCCAGATTCGGGTTCGAATCCAATATTTCCGCTCTTCACCACATTGGAGCGATGCACATTTTTCTTGACACTGAGACTGGATTTCTGGAATCTTGTTTCCCTCCCTCCCTTAGGCCTTCTCTTCCTTTCCTCCCTCCCTTCTGTCATTAAATATTGCTCTGATGCTTCTTATTCAACTAGGTTTGTGCTACAGGTGGAGAGAACAAATATGTTTAAGGGGATTTTCCTGAGGGGTGAAGGGTCCAGCAGACTGGGTTCCTGGGACCCCAGGAGGAAATGATCTGGAGACCTCTAGCCACAAATCCTCCATTTTGGGGTATACTCTGATGGCTCAGGGCAAGAAGCGTAGTGTGGAGAGGTCATCAGTGCTCAGAGAAAGCTAGGCAAACCCCAAGAGCCCACATCCCTAAGCAGAGCCTCAGGGCCTTGGGCCACTCTTGCTTGTCCCCTGGAGATATAGAAACTGGCAAATAGTTGCTTATACGGTGTCCCCTTAGGATTTCTCAAGGTATGTTCGTGGCTGATAATGCGAGCCTGTGAGGTGAGATAGCACAGGCTCAGGGCAGTCAGCGCTGCCTGGAGCAGGGGTGAGGATGGAGGGTATGGAAGGTGACAGGGGAGGGATGGCAGCAAATCCCAGTCAGTGGAGCTTGGATTGCACCCCCCCTCTCATGCCTCCCCTTCTCTTCCTTTCTGTTTTTACCACCTAAGTACAAACGATGGAGAGTGGGCATAGGAGGGCGGTAGCTCGTGGGGATAACTATATATACTTGCAGGCACTGGCTGGCTTGTCTGTCTAGTGAAACTTGCAATTTCATTGTTTCAAGAGCGCAGACGTGCCAGGGAAACACATCTCCAATGGACCTCTTTTTTCTGCTTCCCATTTCGGTTCCCCAGGGTGTTATGGCTGAGTCTTTTTTCCCTACACATCCTAGGAGGGCCATTCTTCCAGGGCCACGCACCCACAGAATGGGCATTTCAGCATCAGGTGCAAGAGAATCTGGAGCACTCATCCCGTAAGGCAGGCAGAAGGGTGATTGTGGACCCTAAGTCCCCGGGCACAGGAAGGTGTGTGGTTCTCTATTGTACCCCAGCACCTATACATCGCCCAGTCCCTGGGAGGGACTCCAGAATTGCTCATTCAAGAAATGGACAGGGGGTGGATCGGACAGCCCCATCTACGGTACCCAGGGCACCCTCACCTCTTTCTAGCCCTGCGGTCCTACGTTCTCATCTCTAAATGGAGATCGTGGTTCCTGCCTTTGGGTTTTTCCTGAGGATTAAGTGAAATAACAGACGTTCAAGTGTTTGGCTTACGGTAGGTAAGTGCCCGTTGAACACCCATAGACCCTACAAACCGCCCCTCTACCCCCACACAGTGGAAACTACTGGACACTAAAAAAGAGTCAATTACTGCACACATAGCCCCATGGATGCATCTGAGATTCATTTTACTAAGCAAAAGAAACTAAATTCAACACTACTCAGTGAATACGGCCTATTGCGAAAGACCAAACCATGGGGAAAAAAAACAGGTTGAGGCGCCTGGGTGGCTCAGTCCCTTATATGTCCAACTCTTGATTTTGGCTCAGATCATAATCTTCCGGTTGGTGAGATTGAACCTTGCATCAGGCTCACACTGACAGTGCAGAGCCTGCTTGGGATTCTCCCTCTTACTCTCTCTCTGTCCCTCCCCTGCTCTCTCTCACACTCCCTCTCTCTCTCAAATAAATAAACTTAAAACAACAACAACAGGGGCACCTGGGTGGCTTAGTTGGTTGAGCGTCCGACTTTCGCTTAGGTCATGATCTCGCGGTTCGTGGGTTCGAGCCCTGCGTCGGGCTCTGTGCTGACTGCCAGCTCAGAGCCTGGAGCCTGTTTCAGTCTGTCACCCTCTCTCTCTGACCCTCCCCTGTTCACGCTGTCTCTCTCTCTCTCTCCTAGAAATAAATAAAACATTAAAACAACAACAACAACAACAACAACAACCCAACAACAGGTAAGTGGTGGCCGGATGTTGGGAGAAGGAGGAAACGTTGGCCACAGAGGGCATGAAGGAACTTTTTGTGGTGGTGGATGCTGCATGCAATGATGCTGTAAGATTATGCATTTGTTACAGCTCCAGCATTCCACTTTTTAAAAGGGTCAGCTTTACTGTATGGAAATAATATCTTAATTAAAGGAAATGAAACAAAAAAGTCTATGGACCCTGAAATGATTAAAAAACCCAGAAGAGCCTCTCTGGCCTTTGGAAGACTCCCGTGGTTGGCTGCGTCCCGATCTCTTTCATCACCTCCTGCTCCGAAGGCCACGGGAGACGTTGGCATTTCCTGCTGGTGGGGAGAGGGGGTCCGAGACTCTGGCTCGGATGAACGCTTGTCCGGGGAAATGTAGCCAAAGTGGAAACTTCACACCTGGATGCCTGAACGTTGGCTAATGGGGGACCAATGCTTCGCATCCAGGAAATAACTAATGGTATCAGGATCATCAGGTTAAGAAAGCCAGAGCCCGATAGGGAGGTAGGGGCAGTGTGGTAGAGGACAGGGGTTAATGGGGAGCGTGTGGTAGGGGTGCACTCCCCGCCTGATGGATGGCTCCAGTCAAGTGGCAAACCCACGGGCATGAGCGTGCCTCCTGGGATAGGTCAGCTTCGGTCCGGCAGGCTGCAAAGGTCCTGTTAGTACCTCCGTCATTAAGCAATATAGACACAGGTAATTTGCTTCACTCTTTGGATGCAGAGCGAAATGACTCATCATTATCTTATTAATGCAATCAGTGGCTGAAAACGAAGCCCGACGGCATTTCGCCACAGCAGCACTTTCTGGAAGGGTCAGATGTTCACAGCCCTCTGGCTCACTTCCCTGACATTTTCTTTTCCTTCCCAAGGCCTCATGCTTTGTTTCTCTGCCTTCCTGGGTTGCTGGGCAGGTGCTCACCCGGGATGGGGTTCTGGGCTAGTGAGCCTCCCTCTGAATCCTGGCCCCCGGGTGGCCTCCTTGGCAACCAGGCTGGGCTTCAGAGAGGCTCCCAGAAATGTTGGGGGGCAGCGCTGGACACCTGGGCTTAGAATAGGGAGTACATTCTGGGGACACTTTTGTGCAGTGCACATTGCTGCACACCTTACGTGAGCTATGCCGTCCCGTGGCCGGCACTGCTCCTCTCTACTCTGCGGCTGTGCACACTAGGGCTTGGGAGGGGTGTGCGTGCACCCAGCTACGAGTGACTGAGATCAGAGGGTCTTCTCCCACACACAGGAATCTGGAGGTGTGTGGTGATTTGGGAGGGGCGGTTGTGAGCATGGTGACGCCCGTGCTCTGGCCAGGCAGCCTCTTGAGGTTTTCTCGGCCCTTCCATTTTATCACAAGATGGTGGCAGCGGCCCCGGCCTCACCTCCTCACCCATCTGTGTTCAAAGGCAAGAAGGAGTAACAGTCAAGACTTTCCATCTCCTCTCCCTCTTGCTCTTTCCTCTTCCTCCTCCTTTTCTCTCTTAAAAAGTAAGGCGAGGCCATCTTTCCCAGAGACCCCACTGGATTCTCTAGACTCTCACTGACCAGGAATGGCCACAAGTTCAAGTCCTAACTACAGTGGGGTGGAGGAGTCCCTGGTGATTTTAGCTCTGGGGCAGATGTTGGGCAGTGGCGTGAGGGGACTCAGTACCTCGCCCTAGACTATCACCTAAGGGTGCCTGGCCGGGGTTCTGAGTTTGCCCCCAGAGCTCTATTCTCTGAACTCTTAAGCCAAAGTGTAGAGTCCTCCCTAGGATGCTGGAAAGGGGGGCGGGGGAGGCAGAGTAAGAAATGCCAGAATTAGCTTCTGTCCTTGGAGGCCAAAAAGCCCCTACAGGAGGGAGAATGGTGTGCACTTGGTGAAAATAAACACAAATGAAACATAACTCTGAATAGACCAATGTAAGCCCAGTCTCACAGAAACAGCCTGCCAGTAAAAATTCTAATATCTCTTGTTTTTAAAGTTTATTTATTTATTTTGAAAGAGAGCACATGCAGAGTAGGGGCAGAGAGAGGAGAGAGAGAATCCCAAGCAGGTTCCAAGCTCTCAGCACAGAGCCTGACTCAGGACTTGAACTCACTGGCTGCAAGATCATGACCTGAGCTAAAGGCAGACGCTTAACCAACTGAGCCACCCAGCTGCCCCATCTAGTATCTTCTTTATCACTGTGATCAGAGAATCAGGTGTTCTGGATGAGAGAACATTTCCCACATCAGGGGCCTTCTCCCTTCGGTGGGAAAATGCCCCATGTTTACCCACTTTTGAATGACATATTTCTGAACTGTGTCTCTCTTTGTTCTTTCTGCTCAGTTCCTGTCCTTTAAAATGGAGCCAGGGGTGGGGCGCCTGGGTGGCTTAGTCGGTTAAGCGTCCGACTTTCACTCGGGTCATGATCTTGCGGTTCGTGGGTTCAAGCCCCGCGTCGGGCTCTGTGCTGACTGCCAGCTCAGAGCCTGGAGCCTTTTTCAGTCTGTGACTCCCTCTCTCTCTGACCCTCCCCTGCTCACGCTGTCCCTCTCTCCTAGAAATAAATAAAACACTAAAAAAAAAATTAAAAAAAATTTGGTTGGGATTGCAAAAAAATAAAATAAAATAAAATAAAATGGAGCCAGGGGGTGCCTGGGGGGCTCAGTCGGTTAAGCATCTGACTTTAGTTCAGGTCATGATCTTGCAGTTTGTGGGTTTGAGTCCTGTGTTGGGCTCTGTGCTGACAGCTCAGAGTCTGGAGCCTGCTTCAGATTCTGTGTGTCCCTCTCTCTCTGCCCCTCCCACACTCATACTCTGTTTCTCTCTCTCTCTCTCAAAATAAATAAACATTAAAAAATTTTAAAAATAAAATAAAATAAAATAAAATAAAATGGAGCTGGGATCCTGGCCCCGTCCTTCTCACTCCATTAATTGGTAAGGTTTAAAACCAAATCAGATCAAACAACCCAAATATGTGAAACCAAGATGTTGCGTTTTTACGTTATATCACATCAGAAGCTCTGGACTGTGGGCCTTTTCTGTCTTCTTTAAGGTTGCCACGTTGCAAAGAATATATTCTTTTTTTTTTAAGTTTATTTATTTACTTCGAAAAGGGGGAGGGGCAGAGGGAGAGAGAGGAGAGAGGAGAGAGAGAGAGAGAGAGAGAGAGAGAGAGAGAGAGAGGGAGAGAATCCCAAGCAGGCTCCACACTGTCAGTGCAGAGCCCGAAGAGGGGCTCGAACCCATGAACTCTGTGATCATGACCTGAGCCGAAATCAAGAGTCGGATGCTTCACCAACTGAGCCACCCAGGTGCCCCCAAAGAATATAGTCTTAAGGGACTCTCTTCAGAGGACATTTCCTCTTATGTTTTGTGGTCCGGCCTCCCTGACAGACGGACTCACTGAGGGCAGGTGACTCTCCACACTGCTGGGAGTGAGGTCGGCAAACCTTCAGGCCGAGGACAGCAGCCCCGGCCCCTGGGACTGTCCGCTGCTGGGCGCCGCCTCTGGCTGCTGGTACCCACGGCAGCCCCTCCCGTTCGGTCATCCTGCTGGCTGGCCATCATCCCCAGCACTAAGGGGCCACAGCGGCCAGGCTCGGCCTTGCCCCCCGCCCTCGGGCAGCTCGGGACCACAGACCATCACCTTCTCACCACTGTGGCAGGCACGGCCCCAAAGCTGCTGCCGTGTGCCCCTTTCCCAAGAGCCCCCGGCCTCCGTTCTCTTCTGCTTAGCGTGTTCTCTGATTCCTTCCTTCTTGTCTCCTTGCTTGTCTGGGTTGCTTTGGTTCTATACGCTATGCCTGATTTGGAAGGTAAAAAGCAAGAAACAAAACTTGAGAAGCCGGAAACATTAATTTTTCACACTGTAGCACATCAGAAGCTCTGGAAGGGGGTGGGGCGGGGGCCCTGTCTCGCGTCTCCTAGGGAATGGAGCCTGGGGCTTTCCTTAAGATTCAGAGGGCGCTTCCTCCCCTATTTCCAGCCCTTGCCTCCCTGCCGTGGGATGAAATGGCCGAGGGGTTCAGTGTCACGTGCGGGGGCATCTGTGTACATGGGCTGCGGAAGGACGAGCGGGCCCCGGGGCGCGGGTGTGACTGAGCTTTAAGTGGCTCTGGGGAAGGGGAGTAAAGCAGACGGGACACGTCGGAAAAGAAAAGGACACGGGAGGGGCGCCTGGGTGGCTTAGTCGGTTTAGCGTCCGACTTTCGCTTAGGTCATGATCTCGCGGTTCGTGGGTTTGAGCCCCGCGTCGGGCTCTGTGCTGACTGCCAGCTCAGAGCCTGGAGCCTGTTTCAGCCTGTGACTCCCCTCTCTCTGACCCTCCCCTGTTCACGCTGTCTCTCTCTCTCCTAGAAATAAATTAAAAAAAAAAAAACATTTAAAAAAAAAAAAAAAAAGAAAAGGACACGGGAGCTCATGTTCGTTTCGAGCTTGCTCTGCCCGCCGGGTTCTTTGCACACCTCAGAGGAAAGCACTTTTACTGTGATGAAACAGACGCAAAGGAAGGCTACGGAACTTTCCAAAGGTCACAGAGGCGGTAAGAGGCAGGGCCGGAGGACTTGAAGCCAGCTGCATGTACAGCTCCAAAGCCCTGGAAGCTGGGCAGGCCGTGTGGCTCAATGGTCTGGACCTGAAGGCGGCCTACGAGGGCGGGGTTCCCACCATGCCCGGGCTCTGCTGAGTCACAGCGGGCCTCAGTTTCTCCACCTGGGCAGAACTGGCCTGAGCTTGTTTCCGGCTGCCACTCTAGGTGGGAGGGGGTTCCTCCCTGCTCGTGAAGACCACGTGGGCTGTGCCTTCTCGCTGGAAACAGGGAGGCTGGCTTCTTCTGGTCACGCGATGCAGCGTCTGCAACTATTCCCTGCGCTACTGCCTCTTCCTTTCCTTTCCCTGCTCCAGCTCCCCATGCACCCTCCCCCGCCTCCAGCCCCCTCACCCCAAGAAAAAGGCAGGCTGCTCAGGGAGAAGGTGGAGAGAGTGCTTTTGTGACACACAGTTCCCTCTAGCGGAGGCCAGAGCTTGAAGGAAAATGGCCAGGGCTCAGGCCACGGCTCCTCCTTCCTCTCCCATCTGGAAAGGAACAGAGAACAGAGCCCAGGAATCCCCAGAGGGAATCCAGCCTTGCTCAGGAAGAGGCGCTCCCAAGTCATGTGACAGGCGTGGTCACGTGGCTCGTCCCAGCCTCTGGGTTCTGTCTGTGAGTCATTCTTGGTACGCCTCCCAGCCCTCCATGAAGAAGGCTGTCCGGCTGCCAGAAATTCCGTCACTGCATCATCTCGAACGGCAAGTGAGTTTGTCATGATATCCGGTTTCTGAGAAGATCAGAAGCTCCGAGGGCCCGGCGGGCCAGGCAAGCTGGGGTATGCGGGTATCGTTCTCAGTGGCTTGGGGAGAGGCCCAAAGAGAAGGAGACAGATAGCTCACATGCAGCCAGTGGCACTTTGGGGCTGGGAGTCACCCAATAGCCTCGCATAGTTGTCCTGACTCTGTGATGAGGGAGATGCTAACATGTAGCCCCATTTCCGAGATGAGGAAGCTGAAGCATGGAGAGAGAGCCCAAGGGAGCTGCCCGAGATCACACGGGGCATGAGGTATGACCACGGGGCGTGAGCCCCGGTCTCCTGGCTTCTACACCTGGCTTTTGCCACCAACCCAGGTTGCGTCTTTGAAAGCTCAGAATGCCAAGCATTCACAGTGAGCTCTGTGTTTTCGGGATGGAACAGTTCCCAGGGTACTGGCCTCCAACTGGCACCAGGAGAAGAACTGAAATAGGACACACCAAGTGGATCCAATTTTTCCCCAACAGTCAGCCTGCAAGGTTTCGGGGTGTTAAGGGGGGACATCCTGGGGAAAGATCGAAGCCACTCTTTCGCTGCATTCTGCCCCCTGCCTTCGCCCCACTTGATGAGCTGTGCAGTGTCAGGGTGTGAGTTGGCTCTCAGTGCTGGTTTTAAAAAGGCAACTCACTCACGCTATTCAGATTTCAGAAATAAATGCTCTGCGCCACTGATCGGAATGCCCGGAGTCAACAGAGCCGGTGACATCTTAAGAAATGCACCCGGTACTTAAGGCTTTCATCTTAATTATACATGTTCAAATCATAGACAGATTTTCTCCTTCTGGTCCTGAATATCAGAGCTGCCAAATCCAATTGAGTCATCTTCTTTTAAATGCATTTTGCAGTATGCGTTTCGCCGTTTTCCCAATTTCCATTGTAAACGAGCACCAGAATTGTGCTGAGGGCCCTTTTCTTACAAGCTGCATTATTCAAACAGCAAATGAAGAAAGGAAAATGCTGATTGCAAAAGAATTAAAAAGTGGTCCTGGGCGGCCTTGGGGCTTTGGCCAGCTGGATGTGGCCAGGACCAGAACCTATCTTTGTTAGGGGCTTTTGCTCCCTTTAACCCAGTCAGGGACAGGTGGAGGAAGGTGTTCCTTCTAGGGGCGCACATTACCTCCAGAGAAGTTGGCTCTCAGAGTCGCTTCCTGGACTGGGTGGGAAGGGGGGCGTGGATGTCGGCAGGACCATTGTCATTGTTGTCAGCAGAGATGCCACATGCTTTAATTTCTGCTGTACCTTGGCTCAGACAGACTGGGAGATTCGGAGGCCTCGGATTACTCCCAGGGAATGATTTGACTGTCACAGGCAGCACGGCCATCAGTGCCCTTGTCCACTAGCTGTGGTCATCTGTTCTGCCTTCCCAGGGATGGGGTGGGGCGAGGGGCTCCCAGATTTCGGGTGTGACAGCTGCTGGATGGAGGGGGGGCGGGGAGAGAAACAATGCTTGGGATTCCGCTGAGGTCTGTCTTCTGTTTCTTTGTTTCTTGTCCTCTCTCTGCTCAAGGGAGCACTCAGCCTTCGCACGGGCCGTGGTCCATGGTCCTCTGTGCTGCAGTGAACTCCTGCTTTCTCCTTTATGTCACTTCCGTGCTTGTGGATTTCACCTAAGGACCAAAGCCCTGTGCCCGCCAGCACAGAGGCTGTTGGGCCCGTTGCACAGAGTGGAGGACCCTGCCTCTGCTGTCAGGGTCCTGATAAGGGAGCATAAAGTAAACACCTACCCCCTTACCCCCACCTGGTGGGCTATGTGTGATATTCCTTAGGCACTCCCGGCTGCCCAGAAGGAAAGGGGGAAAGCAAATAGTTAACTGATAGACACCACAGTCATGCAGGACATGAGTCTCCATCAGTTTACAAAGGTCTTAGTAAATTACAAGAAGAAGGCAATCGTATCAATAGCCTACATGCCCTCCTTAGTGATGTGGGGGACAAAGACCAGAAGGGAATGCAGGTAAAATGAAACTTTTTTTATAACCTGCAGCCCAGTGACAAATACTTGAGGCAAACACAGAGTAGAACATTCCTCTGGGAACTCCCCATTGTCTTACCTATGGTTAACGCCTTACTAGAGGGAAAATAACGTTAGCTTGACGGCAGTAAGGCCTCTGGTAGCCTTGGGGTCCCCTGAGCATGTGAAAGGCCTCTTGGCAGACTCCCTTGTGCCTTTACCTCCCCCAACCCCATCGTTTATAACCAGTCGCTCCTTACAACCCCAGCGCAGCTCTTTCTGCCCACGGGCCCTGTCCCCGTGCTTTAAGAAAATCACCTTTTTGCACCAAACACGTCTTCAAGAATTCTTTCTTGGCCGTCAGCTCCGGGCCTCCATTACTCCAAAAACCCTGATCAGTAGGATCCCAACCTTGGGCAAGTCACTCAGCATTTCTGTTGCCCAGGAGGTGACCAAGTCACTAGGGTGGAGCCCTTGCAAAGAGGATTAGGGCCGGTGGAAAAGGGACCTAGGAGAGCTCTCTTGCCAGCAGGAAGCCAGCAGCCTGCAACCCTGGGAGAGGTTCCTCACTGGAACCCGACCTTGCTGACGTCTGATCGCGGACTTCCAGGCTCCAGCGCCGTGGGAGAAATGTGTATGGTGTTTACCAGCACCCCCCCCCCACCCCCGCCCCCATCTGTCTGTGGATCTTTGTTACAGCAGCCTAGACTGCCCATGACAGCCAATGGGCATCCGTTGTCCATGACCTGTGTTGCTTAATCCACCGTTTGTCTAAGTCAAGGGCACCCGTTTACAGGTGAGGAAAGGGAGGCCCCAAGGCTTTCAAGGACTCCTGAAAACCACATCCGAAGTACAGAGGGAGGAATTGAACCAGCTCTGCCTCCAGTTCCTCCCTGTTTCCCCATGGGTGACAGGACCACCCTGCTGCGCTCCTGCCGGATTTGAGCGGCTCCTACACTGCCTCTCCGCTGTCGCTCTGTCTCCATCTCTCAGCTGAGTAAAATCCCAGCCAGGGCTCCAGGATTTAACAACTGGGGAGCTCTTGACCTCCATGTTTTCAAGTTTATAAATAGTTCTGAATTTTCTGCGGTGGGTGCTCAGGGGCTGGGAGGGGCGATGGAGTCCAAGGTTGAGGTTTCTTCAGGGAGCTGTGACGTCTGTCTTCCAATCCCCCAGCCCCCACCCCCGCCATGGGACCACCCAGATGGCCTGTAGCAGTCGTGGGGTGGATGGCGGGGTGAGGCTCTGAAGCACCCCCACTCCCGCCCCAGAATTGGCCGGAAGGCCAGCTGCATACCTGATAGAGCCCCTAGTTCAAAAAGCAGAAAAAAACCTATTCCCCACTCTTTGGCTTCGCCTCCTTGATGGGTCAGGATGCGTTTGTTATTTAATGTCGTACTGCTTCCTGGTGGGAACACTTGTGGGTGAGTGCAGAGGCTCAGGGCCCCCATCCCATAATTCGGGGTGTGGGGTGCATGCCCTGAGCCCTGGCTCCCTGACACCCAGGTCCCCACCAGGGAGCAGCAGTGGCTGGAGAGGTGGGAAGTGGCAGCTGAGAATCATCCGCAGGGAGATGGGGAATCAAGGAGGCCCCGGAGCGTGCTCCCTTGTCCCATCGGATTTCGCTTACAAATGGCAAGTTCAAAGATGAAAGTATTAAGGATTTTAAGAAGGGACCATCTTAGCACAGAGCCCCGTACGCCTGCAACGGTCACATGCCTACGATGCAGGTCTTCAAGGCCCATCCTGGAGCTCCTGTGCTGGAAATGCAATCACATTGCCCATGGTCCCTGGCTACTTGGTGGCAGTTGGCATTTCTTTGCACGGGTGAGATTCTCTGGGCTGCTTCCATGGGCTCCGTGCCCAGGTGAGTCAGTCTTCTGCTCTGCTGGAGGTACAGCTATCTTTAGGCGACACCCCCACGCGCACTGTCCCCCACATCCCAGCCCGGTGCTCAGGGAGGCCCTTCCCTGGCTCTGTCCAGATCCAGGGCCCCTTGAGATGAAATCCAGCAGCAGCCGAGGCAGCGAGTTGTCTGGTGCTACACAACATTTGCGTCAGACGGGGATGAGTAGAGAAAGGTGCTAATAAGACAGAGTGCTAATTAATTGCGGCAAGCTCTGTAACTTTGCTGTTTAATGCTGAAAGGGAAAGGCATTTATGGTTTTCTTCCTTCCACCAGCCCTCCTATACAATTATTTCATCTGCTGCCAAAAGTGTGCAGATCACTAGTAATTATTAAATCTGATTATCCTCAGCCTCCAAGCTCCAGGCAACATACTCAGCATCTTCCGAGCTCCCTGACTACTCCACCGAGTTCAGGCAAAGCGGAGGGGAGGTCGATGACCTGCCCTCCTCCTGCATCTCAGGGGCCAGGAGAGGGCTGGATGCCTCCCCACAGTGTACCTACCTCTTGTCCCTGGCTGGGAAGAAACCCTTCCTCCTGCTCTGCCGAGAGTAACTGTACACACGGCTTCCGGTTTCTCCGCGTCTGTCGCGGGTGGGAATCACCCTTGAAAATGACTAGCAGGCATGCACACACATCTACGATGTGTTCTAAAGAGACTTCACGTCTGTTACAGGTTTAGTTAATGACTGAAGGGCCCGGGGTCCAGGTGAAGAAAACGCTGGTGTCTTCAAGGTTTGCAGAGAACAAAATCAAAGAAGACGAGCCTTTTGATTTAGTCAGAGCCCTGCAGGAAGCAGCTGGCATATTCAAAGGGTTAACTGAAGACAGTTTGACGAAGCCGAGCTTCAGTGGTGGAGGTGGTGTGTTCGCCACGGTTCTGGCTTCTGTAAACGTGATGC
This sequence comes from Proteles cristata cristata, assembly GCA_017311185.1. NCBI lineage: Eukaryota > Metazoa > Chordata > Mammalia > Carnivora > Hyaenidae > Proteles > Proteles cristata. Next base: position 753,651 of record JAESUZ010001861.1, on the reverse strand, counting down.
TTTAACATCCGCCCTTGTAGGCACAGGTTGGACACGGCGTGCTCTGGGCTCAGTAATGAACTCGAGTCACCCGGCCTTGGCCCCCTCACCCCCGTCTCTCCCAAGGGAAGAGTCCAAGCCCAAGGGGCATGTTTCTCAAATACAAACCGACCAGTGCAGAGTCTACACCTCCAGCCCCCTCTCTTTTTGGACTCTGACACTCCAGGCCACTATACACCTGCTCTGATTACTCCAGGAGCAGGGGCCAGTCACCCGGGGACAGCCCCAGGGCCCTTTGCAATGATTCAGACCAGCCACTCTTGTCCAGAGTTCTCCCCTCCCTCTCTGCCTCGTGACCAACTCAGGTGCTTCTCCACGTGGCCCACCCCTGTGGTTTGCTGTGTACCTTAGGGTCTGTGAGTATAGTAGATTTTTGAATGGCCGTCATCTCTTGATCCATTGGCCTAAATAATATATATATATATAAAATGAGAGCAGCTAAACCAATCGGGGTAAGGGAAACAACAGGCTCACAATAGTAAGTCACCCAGGGAGGAGCCAGGAAGCATTGCAGCTGCGGGCCTGATGCGGCCAGAGGAAGGGGCATAGCTAATGGACACAGCACGAGCTATAGCTTGGGTAGTGGGTTCCCACCAGACGTGGCCATCGGGACAGGAGCACAGTCACGGCCATCTTGCAGTTCTGCAGGGAGAGGGTGGGGAGTAAACACCCCTGCTTTTCTCTCTCTCTGCTCCCGTGTTCATCCAGGGCCTCTCCTTGGCTGAGTCAAAGCAGATACCTGGACCCCCAGCGGGTCCAGCAGAGTGGGTTGAAGGGATCTGGAGGGGGGGTGACCCCACGAAGACCTTTTTTAGTGAACAGCCAGGTGCTCTGGAAACGGATGGGGGGATTCAGAGAGGTCTGCAAACTATAAGCAGCCGTCATTCGGTGCCTGGGCAGATGGACCCAGGATGGGCAGGTCTCAAGAGGTTTAGATGGGTGCTTCTCAAACTGTACTGGACACACAGAACCCCTCGGGCATCTCATTAAAATGCAGGTTCTGACTCAGCAGGTCTGAGGTGGCTCCCAAGATGCCGCATTTCTAACAGGCTCCCACGTGATGCCCGTGTAGCCGGTCTGAGGACCACACAGTCAATAAGTAGCCTTGGCCCTCCTCCCCCTACCCCTTCCTGTGCCCCTCAGGGGAGCTGGGTTTTCAGACTGTCCCGGTCAATCGTCTCCATCTGGCCTGTCCTCTCTAGCCCTCTGTCCATCTGTTCATCATTTTGGAGGGCCTTTGAAATCCACATTTCTCCCTCCACCTCATGTGAGGGAGATGGAGGCATTTCTTCCCATCTGGCCAGAAATCAACTTCTCTAAAATAGCCTGACCCGGGGTAACTTGAAAAAGGGAAAGTTTAATCGGCTGTAATTAACACAAACAAATTGGTTTGACACCGTTTTTTCCTTCTCACCCTGAATCTGCAGTTTGTTTCTCCACTTGCTGAAGAAAGATGCGGAGGGGACTTTTGAGAGGTGGGTGGCCCCCTCCCCGGCTGGTAGGGTCTGTGGGCACGTGGCTCCCAGTCCCCTGTAGTCCAGGGGCTGAGGAGGGGAAGGGGTGGTGTCGAGGGGAGCCTCTGCTACGTGCCAGACACCGTGTGGGGTGAGATGGCTGCCTTGCACCACCCTCTCCCTACTTAATGGCCTTACTCGCCCATTTTGATGAAGGAGGAATTGAGGCTTGGCTGGAGGAGCCACAACACTGGACTTGGCTTTGTGTCTGATTACAAAAGTCAGTAAAAAAAAAAAGTCAGTGCTCTTTGTTCACTGCCTCGTGTGGCCTCCAAGCAGGACAGAGATGAGGGAGAGGGACAGGAGGCCTCTGCTTGGTGCCAGATTGAAGAGAGGGGACAAAAATCTCAGCAATCAAGATGGACAGCATTTTAATGCCATATGGAAAAATAAAATAAAAATTAATCCAAAATACCCACGGTGAAAAAATTATCCAGATTCCAAACAAAGTCAGGATCCACTAAGGTGAGGATCAGGGGAGGAGGGTGAGCCGAGGACAGGGTGAGATCTGGTCTTTTTTGTAAATATCTGGTTCTTCTGCTCCTCGTGGATTTCCGGCTCAGGCCTCTTCTACGCAGGTGGGGAAACCGAGTCAGTGTCCGTTCTGAAAGGCACTAAATAAACATCCCATCCTTTCCTTTTTCTTTTCTTTTTTTAAAAAAAAAATTTTTTTTTTAATGTTTTTTATTTATTTCTAGGAGAGAGAGACAGCGTGAGCAGGGGAGGGTCAGAGAGAGAGGGAGTCACAGACCGAAACAGGCTCCAGGCTCCGAGCTGGCAGTCAGCACAGAGCCCGACGCGGGGCTCGAACCCACAAACCGCGAGATCATGACCTAAGCGAAAGTCGGAATGTCGGACGCTTAACCAACTAAGCCACCCAGGCGCCCCTCCTTTCCTTTTTCTGACTTCCTTCTTGTTCCATCTGCTTTTCCTTCCTTCCTTCCTCAAAGCTGCTTAAAACTCGGTTGCCCCCACGCCTGTGAGACAGCTCATCCCTCAGCAACCCACACGTGCAATGAGTTTTCACGCATCTGCTGACTACGCCCTCGGCCATCTCCTGTCTCCGGGAGACGTGGCGGGAAACGTGCTGAGATTTTGGGCTGCCTCCTTGACTTTTGTGCTGGAGGGTCACCGCATCTTTTCTTCGAATGCTTAAGAAACTCGTTGCTCCTCATCTTCCTGCCTGCCGGCCTCTCCAGTTGAGCCCATCCTGGTTGAGCTGTGGGGAAGGGGGGGTCCCCTCTACCCCACTGTCCTCAGAGGCTGGGGAGGAGTCAGGGCCACTTGTAGACACAAGCCTATGCTGACTCTTTTTCAAACTGGGGAGCCAGAGTGATGAATGGTGTGCCTTCCACACCTTTGAATGATGTGCCTTTGATGTGCCTTCCGGAAGCAGGGGTTGGGGGGCGGTAAATATCCAGAGTGGCCCTGCTTCCTGGTTTAGTTCATAGACAGGTGCCCGAGGGTATAGAAGCCTCAGGGCACCGGATGAGAGGAAAACAGAATGGCAGGATCTGCGTGGACACCTCTGCCCTCCGTGGCATGGACCTGCCCCCTTGTGGGAGGGGCACCTACTTGCTCCTTCTCCCAGCCTGGCGATTCCTCCATTGACCTGGGGGCTGCCTTCGGGAAGGGACGGGTCTCCCCCACTACTGTTGAGAAGCCAGCAGGAGCTGTGGCGCTGAGCCGATCCCTTCCTGGACTGTGGCCACTTTGCTCCGGCAGAGCAGAGAGGAAGGACACCGGGCTCCCGCCCCAGGAAGTGTGTGAAGATTAATTAGGCAAGTCTGTAAAGGGTTTGGAAGTGAGAAGTGTGGCCCTTTCCTCTCCAGGTGCCTTTCCCGGGGGAGGAGACAGTTCCCTGGGGTGGAGAGAATTCCCGGGCTCAGCCCTGGGAGGAGACTGTCCCTCCCTCTTTGCTTTGCCCTCCTCTGTCCCCCAGATCCTGGGTGTCCCCTCCCCTCCGCCTCCTCCCCCAGCAAATCAATTTCATCGGGGAAAGGAACAAGGCTATTACAGTTAACACCACTCCGCCCGGAGTCGCTAGGTCTTCACTATTCATCATTCCTAATTAATTAAAAAGTAATTACTTATGGATCCGACTTTCATTATTTACACCCCCTAGGCTGTGAGGATATTACTTTTCCCAGTCCCTCTGGTACCCTAAGCTGCTCTGGTGCCAGCAATTACAATGCCAGACTTGGTGAGGACCGCTCGCTCGTGGGGGTCCTCGTTGGGGGCATCTGAGTTTCCATCGGAGGCCACCCAGGCCACTCCCCTGGAGGGGACTTGGCTCCACCTGACTGGTTACCCTTCTCAGCACTGGAACAGCCTCCAAACCCAGCTACTCAACTGTGGTCATGGATGGGCAGCATCAGCATCATCCAAGGGCTTATTCGACATGCAGATCCTCAATCCCCACCCCACCCCTGCTGAATTAGAATCTGCATCTTACCAACATCCCCAGGGTCTCCAGGTGCGTGTTGGAGTGTGAGAAGTGCTGTCCCAGTGGACAGGGAGCAATTTGCCTGTGCTAACACTCCCGGGCACTGCATACACTGTGCAGGTGGCATATGACATACCACCCCACGTGGGGCCCGACTTCTGGTCCCGCCCCCGCCCCCATGCGGCTGGTGCGCATGACCGTGTGCCAAGCCCCTCCGCCTCCCTTGCCCTGGGTCCTCTGTGTGCTAATTCCTGCCCTGTCTGCCTCATGAGGTCGTTGTCAGGATTAATCAAGAAAACGTATATGGAAAGTGCTCTGGAAACCGTTAAGTGGCACTTCACGCGGCAGGAAAATAGATGTTCCCCTGGCCCATCACCGTTCACTGGCTTCCAGACTGGTCCCCACCGTTTAGCCCTTTGCGATTGCTTTCCTGCCCTCAAAATACATTTGTCCAGGATTCGATCCATGTGTAATCTGGTAACCGCATCCAGCCCAATTACTCACGCGTGTGGGGGTGATGTTCCCCGCCTCCCGATCCTCTAACAGAGTGGCGATGCAGCAAAAGGGCATTTGACACCTGAGGCTTTCTCTCTTCTGAGGCTTCCGAAGTTGCAGACTTGGGTTAACTGATTTCTCGGTGCATCAGTGTCCTCAGAGGTCAAAAGGGGACAGTCCCACTCTTAGAGTGGCTGTGAAAAAACAATGAGCTCCCTGGCACCCATCACTCAATTCGCTGCAGTTCTTATGATGTCCCAGGTCTGGTCCTGGCATCGTCATCAGCGCGGACCAGAGCGCATGGGGACCGGGAGATACCCAGGGAAGCCAATTGCTTTTCCACATCTGTGGCTGTAGGGCTGTTTAGGCAGAAGTGGGGATCTTCAGACCTAGCCGTGGAGGCTACCTGGGGAGTCCAGAGTGTTGTGAATTTCTCTGGCTGAAAAGCAGGACTGAACAGTCCTGAGCGATTGGCTTGGGGTTCAAGATGGTGCCGGACATTCTGTCCCTTGGTGACATCTGCCGCTCAGGCACTTGGGAGGATGGGGTTGAGCGTGCCGTGGGGGGGGCGGCGGGGGTCTGGTCCCTGCAGCTGCCCTTCCTGAGCAGGAACTCTGGACACGCTCAGCAGGGGGGGTCTTGCTGGACTCCTGCAGTGACACTGGCTACAAGGGAGGTGGGGGGGTGGGTGGGAGGGGGTGGCAGCCATGGCCGTTCTGTCTCTTTCTCTCATCTCCAGTGAATCTATCTTGGTGTTCGGTCGTGTATAAGACACAACCAGAATGGGAGCTGGGGAGGGGTGTGGGGATGGGATGGGAGAAGGTGGAGGGAGGCAGGGTAGGGGTGATGGGGGGGTGTGATGTGAGAGAGGAAAGGAAAGACAGTCTTGCTACAGGTGATCTGGCAGTTCAGGCCATGCACCCTTAAATGGGGCTGAGACTTGGAGGAGGCAAGCAACTTCCGGCGAGTGGAATCTACAAGTCTTAGAAAAGAACGCCTTGGCCAGGCCTCTGGTCCTTTGCTTGTTACCTCTCCAGACTCCATTGAAATGTTGCCGGCCGCACAGCCTGAACAGCTGTGGCTCCACAGTTCTGTAGATGGAGCCCCCTCCCCCTCCCCACACCCCCTGACGACACACGACGGGATGATGTATTGTGATAGTAACTGGCATGTTGTTTTCGTGGCAGTGGGGGCATCAGACTGTCTGGAAGGATTTGGTTTGGTTCTCTTTCTGCTCGCTCATTTTGGGACACTTGCTTGGTGGTCATGCCTGTGAAAACCAGCTTCTCCCCTCCTGCTCCCCAGAAAGCCCTGGCTCACTGAGCAGATCTAGGTGGCCCAGAGTGGAAGCGACGGCTGACCGTTTGCGGGGACAGAGGTAGAGGGAGTAAAAGGAGGGGGGTTCCCCATGAGAAGGAAGGAGAAGATGGGGGGCTCCTTGAGTTCTGCTCCCTTGAGGATCCCCGGGGGTGGGGTAGTGGGGAATGGCGATCAGACACCAGGGCTCCCTTCCTCAGCACAGCCTAAGCCCGAACCTGGAACAGAAGCTGTGGAGCTTCCGGCCTTCAAGGGCTCCGTGCAGACCACCGGCTAGCCAGATGGTCTACCTTCCAAAGATTGCTGGTTCCCTCATATGATGTGGGGGAGGGAGGCTGCGGGGCAGGAGCCCCAAGGCCCATAAGAACTGAGCTTCCCGCCACCCTGAGGGAGTCACGCTTGGAGTCAGACAGACTCTGACCTGACGACAATAAAGTCAGGTACCGTGTCTTGCACCCTTGGGACAGAAATTGCAAATTGATTCCATTGCGCAGCACCGGAAGGAGGAGACAAGGCTGCTTCGTTAGACAAGTGGCTTCACTCTCCCAGGCCATTCCATTGCTCAGTGTGTCTGTTGCCACCTTGCCCAGTGAATGGACATGGTGGAGGGGAGTGTCCCAGGGTGCCAGTTTGGGGCCTTGGTTAAAAGTGCTTGGCCATCAGGGGCACCTGGGTGGCTCAGTTGGTTAAGTGTCTGACTTCGGCTCAGGTCATGATCTCGCGACCCGTGAGTTTGAGCCCCGCGTTGGGCTCTGTGCTGACAGCTCAGAGCCTGGAGCCTGCTTCGGATTCTGTGTCTCCCTCTCTCTCTCTGTCTCGCCCCCATTCATGCTCTGTCTCTCAAAAATAAATAAAAACATTAAAAAAAAATTTTTTTTTTTTAATGTTTTATTTATTTCTAGGAGAGAGAGAGTGAGACAGCGTGAGCAGGGGAGGGTCAGAGAGAGAGGGAGTCACAGACTGAAACAGGCTCCAGGCTCTGAGCTGTCAGTCAGCACAGAGCCCAACGCGGGGCTCGAACCCACGAACCGTGAGATCATGACCTGAGCGAAAGTCGGACGCTTAACCGACTAAGCCACCCGGGCGCCCCCATTAAAAACCATTTTAAAGTGTTTGGCCATCAGTTGACAAGCACATGGCCTGGAGGAGCTCTACCCAGAGACACTCGGGGAAGAGCCACGCTGAGCCACCTGGAGGGGCTCGTTCTGGGTGGGCTATTCCCACGTGGCACTGTTTCTTCACACAAGCACACTCTTGGGTGTTTTCTGCCAAATGCCCATGATTCAGGCAGTGAACATGGACTGGGGATACTTAAGGGTCAGGATCACACAAGGCACTTTCCAAGAGTTGTTGTGGAGCCACATAGGGTCTACCATTTGGCACCCATGCTTCTCAGTTACCATCAGAGCCCCCAACCCTGTGACAGCAGGAAGTCCCACCTGTTATGGGCTCCCCGCTGCAAGGGTTGCTAGGATGTCCTGAGGATCTCTTACACGTTTCCATCTTGGACCATCTCAGCCAGTTATGAAGGTCAATTGCTGCTCTGGGTCTTTGGTTATTTTATAAAGGGATCCCTCCACCCTGGGCTACCACCGCCTACATCCCCCTCCCCCAACATAGTGTGCCCAAAGTACAACACACCTACACCTGTGTGTGCCACGGAGCTGCCTTACCTCAGTATATGAATGCAGATTGTTGAATTTGAGGGATTTTTGAAGCTATGGCGGGAGTACAGTGGCCTCTTGGACAACATAGGCTTGAACTGCGTGGGTCCACTTGTGTGGATTTATTTTGACAAATACTATAAACATATTTTCTCTTCCTTATGATTGTCTTAATAACATTTTCCCCTCTAGCTTACTTTATTATAAAAATACAGTATATAATACATATAACATACAGACCAAGTGTTAATCAGCTATGGTATTAGTAAGGCTTTTGGGCAGCAGTTGGTTATTAGTCGTTAAGTTTTGGGGGAGTCCAAAGCTCTACGTGGATGTTCGACTGCGTGGGGGCCAGCACCCCAGTCTCCGAGCTGTTCAAAGGTCAACTGTATTCACACTGTGGAGATGAGCAAACACTACAGTCGAGGTTCCCTCGTCCTTCCCAGAGAGCCGGTTGTTAACATTTAAGAGCACGCCACTGGGCACCCCTTTGATCACCCATGGACTGAACTTCCTCCCTGAAGGCTTGGAGCAGACAGAGGGAATTACAATCCAGGAAAGAAAACACAAACTGGCCAGCTACTCTGGGGCCCGATGGATTCCCTCCTCACTTCAGCTTCCTTAGACCCCACCCCCCCATGGCTTTGTTCCAGGCCTAATGTACCGCTCACCCCCCACACCTCCCCCCTCTCCTGGGGAGGGCCCAAGAAGCTCTCTCCTCCTTAGATTCTGGGCCTCCAATTCTCTGAAGCACCCTTGGGGGAGGAACTTTTATTTTTACTTCAAAGCCATCATAATTTCAGAGGACATTTTCATTGATATGCAAAGCATCGGTTCTTCCGCACATCAAACTTATTAGCTCCGTATTGTGCTCATTCTCGCTCTGGAAGTGGGGGCTAGCCTGGCAAAACTGGAGGTCCGTTTAAGAAGGTTACCTCCAAACAAAGGGTCAGCCTGCTGTCATTGGGAGATTCCAATTTGTGTGTCTAGAGAAAAAAGGACGCTTTAAAAACAGGACTTCCTCGTTGCCTGTGTATATTTGAGCATGGGTATATGCATATGCACATGTGTGTATGTGTGTGTGTGTTGAATTTTACCCGAGCCCTGTGCTCCTGAGAAACAGCGAAGATTAAAGGAATTCGCTCACCCTTTTGTTCCTGAAAATGGCTTACTGCAAAGTATCACCCTTCCCCGTGTGACTTAGATAAGGCTCGGGGAGCGAGAGACCCAACGCAAGGGCCCAACTCGGACCCTCCAAATTCCTGTTCTTTGCCTCATAAATGATGAGCTGAACTGCTTGTCCCCACTGATCAATGGGAACAAAGTGCTCCTCAGCCAAGTTAAGCTTGTCTCCTTCCTCCAGACCCTGAACACTGGCCCCACCCCCTGCCTGAGGCTGCCCTGTCTCCAGAGCCGGCTGGCTTCAGGGCAAGACCTTCTCTGATTCACTCCACCACCACCACACCACCTTTCATTCCACCTCCCACACCGGTTTCTTTCTGGCCTCGTTTTCTCCTCTCCATTCGAGAAATCTCCTTTTGCTGAACTCTTAGGACGCTTGGGACTCTCACGGTCAAAGCCTTCTCTGGCCAGTGGTTGAGCTGACCCTACTGCAGCAGGGTCCCTTGCGGTAATAATGCTTTCAAACAAAGTCCGTCCTTACTGAGTTTGGATTTGTTTTCATCTGACACCAGTGTCTGCTGGGGCGCCTGGCTGGCTGAGAGGAACCAAACCCACTGTGGCAATAAGCTTAGCTTTAATGGGGGCGGGGACGGGACGTGCGTAGGGCTTCGGTGGGAAAGTGTGTAAGGTTCTGACAAGGTCTGTGTTATAGACTGAATATCTGTGTCCTCTATAGCCAAGCTCTGAAGCCCTAGCCCCAGTGTGATGGCATCTGGAGATAGGGCCTTTGGGAGGTCCTCAGGTTAGATGATGTCATGAGGATGGGGTCCCCAGGATGGGCCTCGTGCTCTTGTAAAGCGGGGCCCCAGAGAGCTTGTTCTCACTCCGCCATGTGAAGACACACTGGGAAGGCGGCCATCGGCAAGCCAGGAAGAGAGCCCTTAGCAGAATCCCACAGGACCAGCACCATGGCCTTGGACTTCCAGCCTCCAGAGCTGTGAGAAAATGATATTCTGCTGCCGAGGCCCCCGGGGCCGTGGCGTTTTGTGACGGCAGCCTGGACTGACAAGGACAGCTCATTTACACAACTGTCTTGGAATGTCACGGAGTTAAAGGTCAGTGGTCTCCCTGTCAGCCGACACACTCGGAATGCGGCTAACGGTGGCTGGGTGCTCACGGAGCCAGGCTGTAGCCAGGTAAAGGAAGCTCAGAAACGCTTCTTGCTGCATTGGCTTTATCTCTGAAGTCCTCAGTTTAGAGTCCGCTTGGTGCCAGTCTGGTGGGCTGGTGGTCCCTTGAACCCCGTACTGCCTCCTGCCTTGTTTCAGTGTGGACTCGGGGCCGGGAGGGGTGCGGGAAGGGGTCCTGGGGGTGCACATGGCTTGGGCTCGACCCTTAGGAAGAGATGGGCCCCTCGCACGGACAAGGCATCTCTCAGAAGACTTTCCCAGGCCCGTTTTGGTGGTTTCTGGGCCACTCCTCTGGCCTGGCCATGCAGGGGCTGTCCCACTAGCTGGCGAGGGATTCAGGGCCCCAGGAGGTTGAATGACTGGTGTGAGGCTGCATTGCTTCCCTGCCTGCTCTTTTCCCCAGGGTTTGGGCAGGCAGAGACCTGGGGGCCTCAGGCCCTGGACCGTATCGGTGCAGAGGTGAGAGAACCCCCCCCCACCGTGGGCAGCAGGGAGTTGGGGGACCATGTGTCGGAGACTCCCATGGGGCGGATAGGCTGGGCTGAGGTCAGGAAGAAGTCTGAACCTCAGGATCAGGAATTTGGGAAACTAGGAAGCTTTTAAACTTCCTTCAAACTTTCTGTGCAATTACAAATTTCTACAACAAGCAAGCGTCCCATTTACAATCACAAAAAGATGTTTGCAGCAAAGGAGGCAAACGTGGGAACGGCAAGAGCAAAGCACAGAATCAGGATGGGGGAGGCGAGGTGCAGAGAAAACGTCAGGACGATTCATAGATCGGCAGATTTAGTAGCAGGTGGGACAGGTGGAATCAGGCGCTGAGGGTCCCAAACTGCCTGGACTGGAAGAGTGCTGATCTCTGCAGGCAGCGAGGAGCCAGGCAGCCTTCCTGGGCACAGTGGAGAAATCGATGGGAACCAAACATTCTTCGGAGAAATCCTGAGAAGCTACTTGTTTGCACATTGAGGGATTCCTGGCCGGCATGAGCTTAACATTCCAGCTCTTCGCCGCCTGGGGGCGCTCGCACAGACCAGTAATTTACAGTGTTTGATTCTGACAAGGAGGGAATCCGAGGCAGGTGAGCCAGGAGCCCCTGGGCTGGGGCAGGGGCTGCTTGTTACTCAGCACTGGTGCCTCGATACAGCTCAGCCTGGCTCCAGGCCCCTTCCTGTGGGGACTCGAATGGAAAGTCTTTATTTCCTGGGCAACGTGGCATCCAAGTGAGAGATCAAACTTTAGAGGGAGCTGAAAACGCAATTAACTCCACTCAAAGTGGACGATATTGTTTTGTGCCACCAGACGATTTTTTCCCCTTCCCCTAGAAAAATGACGCCCTCAAAAATCAACATTTGATTTAGTCTTTGTTCGTTTTAAGAACAATGGGAGGCTGTGAACAGGTAACATGGGACTTTATAAAAGAACAATCTGATACAGCTGGAATAATTCTAAGACTGATACAGCTTTGCATTTGCTTTCTGGAAAGCCTGTGCCAACTGACACGGCACCAGTGGTGTCTGAGGAAGGCCTGGTTCTTCATAACCTTGGCGGCACTGAGAATTCTGATTTTAAGAAGTGTTCACTTGACGACAAAGTATTGCTTTGTTGTGTGTTTCCCTGCTTACAGTGAAGAAGAACATTATTTCTCTGATTATTAACCCCTCGCATTTCTTCCTGGTTTTTCAGAATAAGCTTTTGTCTCTGTCCTTTCCTTTCCTTTTCTTTTTTTCTTATTGCTTTGCATGAGCTCTTTACATATTATAGTTAATGTCCCTTGATCACCGATAGGGGTTCTGGTTTTCCGCATTCCCACGACCCAACTCCCTCAAGGTTACAGAGGGAATCGAAATTTGCCGTAATGGAAAAATATCCACCCATGGGCTATCCTTCCTGCAGACCCTTCACACTTCTCGCCAGCCTCTGCTCCCACACCCTTCTTAGTCAGATCTGTGTGCCAGTCCGCGCTCCTGTTAGCCACATGTTACAGCCGTTCTCACGGAGCACGCAAAAACAATTTTGAATTTTGCCAAAGATGCAAAATCGCTTGAGGTTGATCAAAGTGATTATGAAGAATTATTGGAATCTCATGCAGGGTTCCTAGCCAGCGAGGAAAGAGCAGGATTCAGCCGGTTAACAATTACCGAAGAGAGAAATCTACAAGGCTGACAAAATGACAGGAACTTCAAAAGAGAGAGATTTGAATTCTCGAGGATTAAGACAGGCCATTGGGAAAATTGATGACGCCTTCAAATATTTTTTGCAAAAATGTCCTCTTTATGATGGTGCCGTGAAAGTCAAACGTGGAATTGAGGATGTTGTATCAGACAATCTTGTCAGAAAAATTATGCCCCCCCCCATCAACATGTGACTCTTCTTTGTTCACTCAGAGAAATGAAGAGTTGCATTCCCAGCCCACCTTGGCTAAATATAAGCTGAGACAAATATAAGCTTCATAATTTACAGTTTCTTTTAAAATCTAAAGTTGCAAACATTTCTTTCTTTCCATCTTTTAAATGGATTCACTTTGTGTTCTTTGGTTCTAATGCCAATTTTTCTTGAATAATGAGGACCCTCTGATGCACAGTTTGGTTTCTTTTGTAACAAGGGTGTCTGCTTACCCTTGCTACCTGCCTCCTCCCAATTCAAGGTGCTGTGGGGCGCCCCGGTACAGTCCCAATGTTCCAGTGTAAGGCTCTTGTCTCGGTCACCTCCCCCCTCGACCTTGGTGCTTTGTGGTCTCCTTAGGGTACACGTAGGACTGGGGACATGAAAGCATTTCCTTCCCTGAGACAAGACGATTCGAGATGTGAAAACTCTGAATGCTGACCATGCAGGCTCCCATTAATACGGTGGCTGAGCACCTGCTGGCTACGCTCTGAAGCAAAAGAAATGGCTGTTTCTATGCACACACTGGGTTGTGAATCTGGCCCAAAATGTTGGAAATGGTTCTGTGTCCACTGGCTCTTGCATGAATCAGCGATGTTCCTGGCATAGTTCCAGGCCAGGACTGCGTATCAAACCTCAGGTCAGGACGGGCCCCTGTGTCCAGACCTTGTAGGAAGCCGTATTTCCCTCTTGGTCTCCTTGAGGCTCTGTTCTCTCTGTCTTTTTGACCCCCCAAGCTCCTTGTGGCCTCTGCCTTCCTGATGGCTATCTGAACTATTTCCTACCGCTCTGCCAAGGGAGGCTGCCCTAAATTTCCCCCCCACACTCCTTGGATAGGGTGTTAGCTTTAGTGTCTTAAAGAAGTGGGGAAAAAATTAAGTTGAATTTTTAGCAGGTCTTATATTGTATTTGCTTATAATGCTTTATGACACAGGGAATAGTTCCGCAGTTTAATCCACCGGGCTTTTTTTCTTCATAACTTTCCATCGCATTTAAGTTTTCTTTTTAAAATCTTTTTTTAACATTTATTCATTTTTGAGAGACAGAGACAGAACGTGAACGGGGAAGGGGCAGAGAGAGAGGGAGACACAGAATCCGAAGCAGGCTCCAGGCTCTGAGCTGTCAGCACAGAGACCGATGTGGGGCTCAAACTCACGGACCACGAGATCATGACCTGAGCCAAAGTCGGACGCTTAACCGACTGACCACCCAGGCGCTGACCCTCCATTGCATTTAAGTTTTGAGAGTCCTTTAGAAATTTATGCTTTGATATTTGTTTTTCATTGAGTTTTCACTCTATCTAGAATGCGTTCGGGTAGACAGGGCAAAGTGTCCCTCATGGTCACGGTAGAGGCATGTAGAAATGATCTTAAGGTCTCCATGGGGCGTGCAAGTAAGCCGCCGATCCGGGACTCCTTTATTCTCTGAAGTTGGCCAGGTGGCTCTGCAAGTCGGCTGGGGCTCAGCTGAGCCGGACGCGGGCTGTGGCCGGAATCAGGTCTGCTCCACGTGTCTCCTGTCCACCTCAGACCAGCAAGCCGGTGGCAGATGTTCTTTCCTCGGCAGTGGCCCACGCGTAGGAGGGCAGGCTGGCCACGCGAGCTCATCTCAAGCCTTTGCTAACTTTGCATCTGCTTGCACCCCCATGGCCAAAGTGGGTTCCCTGTGGGCAAGCCTGATGTCCAGGGTGGGGAAGGTCACACCACCTTCCTCGAGGCGACGGCAGAGGCGAGGATGTGGAATTCTACCACAGGGCAGTGAAGCACCCAGCTGGAAATTTAATCTACCGCACCGGTCCATTTCAGCGCTGTTTTGAATAAACCACCCTTTCCAATTCAGTTAAGGGCCTCGGGAAGCGGGGTGAAGGAATCACTCCATAATGCTCCTCGAACCCCGTTATCACAGATCGGGCAGGATACAGAGGGGCAGTCGAAGCCCAGGGTGACTCATCAACTGCAGCTCTGGGCTCTACGAGGCAGTTCTCTGTCCAAACAGCAGATCTAGGGCACTGCACTCCTGGGTCCTTTGCAGGTCATCCTGGGTCACGCGTTCGCTGGGTGCGAATGCATGAGATGTATGCCCGTGTGCGTGCATGCACACACACACGATTATGTAGGTATGTGGCTGAGATTACAACTCTCTTCAAGATGGTAATGATAAGAATAGTAATAAAGACAGCTAACCTTTTTGTGCTTTCCCTAGGTTCTAGGCGCTGTTTGAGCTTCGACAAGGGGGGGAGGGTTGGAGGGGGAGGGGGGAGAAGCTGAGCATTGATTACTTTCCACAAAGAGGCCATTGTCCTAACCTTTTCCTTTCCCTGTATGATGATCAGCCGCTCCTCTCCTTCTCTCCTCTCTGCCATTTAATAAGGACGAGGCAGGCAAGGGAAGATGCTGTAAAATCCAATTAACTCGGGCTTCAAAAGGCACGGTCTCCATGTGGTGATGGCTCCCTCCACCACAAACAAGAGTCAGGCGGGCTGCTGGCTTCCTAGAGGCAGGTGCACTGGGGAGGCGGGCTGCTGTGAGCATCCAGATTCTCCAGGCAAAAGGGCCCAAGGTTAAGGCGGCTCCCTCCTCCCCGAGGCAGCACTGGGGAGCGGAAAGGGACGGGGCTGCGCCATGCGCTGTGTGGCGCCTCCCGCGGCCCACCCCCCTGGCCCAGCGCCCCTTTGTTCCCACCAAACACTCTGCTCCCTGCAAGTCCCCAAGTGCCTCCGCAGGGCCTCAAAGGGAGGCCGTTCCCTGGATTGTAGCCTCTGCCCCAGGCCGCGCGCTGGCAGCCCAAGCCCGTCTCTGGCGAGGTGGGAGGAGCGGGCTTTGCCGCGGGCAGATGTTTCTGTTCGCGAGCGGAGGTGGGGGGCTGCGTGTGCAGATGGGTGGGAGTGGAGAGGGAGCCCGGGGGGCTGTGAGCGGGCGCAATGCAGATGGTGTCAGTCGAACGCAGTGTCGGTGGCAGACGATTCTGATGAAGCGCAGTGCATGGGAGCCTTTCCGGCGCTTTCCGCCGCCTCCCACCCCCGCCCCGGCGGCCCCTCCGGTTTCCGCTGGGACCCGAGCCCGCCATCCTCCGTGCGTGCGCCCGGTGCGTGCGGTCCTGGCTACAACCAGGTCTCCTGATGCCTGGACCTCCTGGACCTCTCCGAGCTTCCCATCGCTCCCGCCAGGCCTCCCCTCTCGCCCCTCGGTACCACCAGAACTTTCCCACCTTTTCTGTCTTGCTCCTCCTTCCGCTCCTATGGACTCCTCCCTTCCAGCTGCGCTGGTTCAAGATCCCCCGCCCCGCCCCAACCCCGCCCTGAAATTCTCTGACCCTCCAGCCACCGAGAGAGGATGGGTCTGTTCTCTCCTTGTATCTGGGCTGGCAGTGTCTGATTCTCCCAAGAGGTTATGGCATAAGTAACACTAGATCAGAAGATGCCAGACGACTTCTGCTAGGATCCCTTGGGACACTCACCTTTGGACCCCTGAGCTATCTGGAAGTTCAACGACCAGGATGTCAGGAGGCTCAGGTGACATGAAGAAGTCATGTCCAGGGACTCCTGTGGCTAAGGTCCCAGCCAGCCAGTCAGCATCACCCATCAGACAGGTGATTCCAGCCTCCGGCAGGTGAGTGTCCCTGGCCACCGAGCCTTCCCAGCTGAAGCCCCAGAGAACGGAGCAGAGACAAGTCATGTCTGCCACTTTCTGTCCGAATTCCCCTAGACTCTCTGAGCGTAATAACACAGTTGATTTAAGCGACTAAGTTTTGGGGTGGCTTGCCACGCAGCCACAGCAAGTGGAACCGTCAGTAACTGCCCTTCTCACTAAACCATACTATTCATCTTTGCATCTCTCTGAGGCTGGCACAGAAATGAACCTCCGTATCTCACACTTGATCTTAGCCACAAGGCCGAGAAGTGATGGACTTCCGTATCTCAAACCGCCCCTGTCATTGCAGGGAAGAGGAGAGGGTAGAAAAGGTGGGCTGTAGAGGAAGATGATCACAGGATTGCCAGATAAAATACAGGATGACAGAGTTCAGTTTGGATTCCAGATAAATTCCAGAACCGCGTTCATTATAAATGTTACTGTAAGTATATACCATGCAATAGTTGGGATATACTTATACTAAATGGATTATTCACCATTTATCTGAACTTCAAATTGTACTGGGTATCCTTATTTTTATTTGTAAAATCTGGGAAGTCTGAAAAGTAGAGGCCCAAGGCCCTGAACACTCTTCCCAATGTTCTGCTCTTCAGGGAGGTCGTGGGGCTTCCACCGTGGGCAGGGGGTTGTTTCCGTTAGTGCACATGCTCAGGACGTCCATGCTCATAGCACACTCTGTGGGGTGTCTTGTCAGAATTGATTCTCAAGACTTCGGGAAGCAGTCTGCAGGGGCCCGGGTGATGACGGCCGGAGGGGGAAGCTGGCTCCGCCCAAAGGTTGAATTCCTTGTTCAAGGTGAGGATGGGTTCATTCTCCCTGGATCAGAATAGAGGGATGCCCACCTGGGTACTTCCTCCTGTCCTAGTGCGGGCATCTCTCTTCCGGTGCCCCGGGTCTTTGGTTCTTGCCTGACAGTGGGGAGCGAGCATGGCTCCTTCCTGTTTCCAACCAACCATCCATTTCTTCTTGCATTTGGATTCATTACCCAGTAATGAAAACCGGCTTATTCTCAATCTGCTGCTGTGTCTTCTAGATAATCATGGTCAGAGAAGTCTCGTCTCTCTCCATCCTGCAGTTTGCTGTTTTACTTCTCAGTCCCAACTCATTAGCTCAAGCAATAATAAGGAGGCAATCTCTCTTCCCCCTCCCTTTCACCCTGCCCAGGCCCCCGATTACAGGGGAGTGCTCAGCCATGCACCCCAGGCCGCCCTGTTATAAGTAGTGTAAATGGGGCCTCGGCTGTTTGTTCGTTCGTTCATTCATTCATTCATTCATTCATTCATTCATTGAATGTTTATTGAGAGCCTAGTATAGGCCACATGCAGTAGCTGGGGCCAGGCAGTACCTTGGAAAGTCAAATGACCAAAGAAGACAAAAGAAAAGGCATTAAGGAAATAGAGCCACCCCTCCTGATCTAGGGGGAAAAATCTGAGGAGTGTGGGGGATGGGGGATGAGCGTAAAGAGCAGAGACTCCATTCCTGAAACATGTGTAACCTCGAATCCTTATTATAAGATAGGTATTACCAGCCACGTTGTTCTTTTTAGCCCCTCTACAGATTTTGAAGAAAAGGACCAGGGTTTGGGTAAAAAAATACAGTCTTCGGGGGTGAAAGCAAAAGTATGTAGCTAGGCCATGCTTCCACCACCCCCGCATTGTACTAGTTACTAATGCTGTGTAACAAATTTACCCCCAAAATGCAGTGGCGTAAAAAACAAGCGTTTATCATCTCCCAGCGTGTTCTGGGAGTCGGGAATCCAGAAGTGGCTCAGTCCGGTCGTTGTGGTTAGGGTCTTTCAAGAGGTTGTGGTTGCCATGTCTCAGTGCCAGCTGGGGCTCCGGGTCTGAAGCCGGTCACTTGGATGGCAGTTGGGAGAGGCCTCAGTTCCTGGTGGGCTGCTTGTAGGGAGCCTCAGCCCCCTCCACGTGGCTGCTCTGCAGGGCTGCTTATGACGGGCAGCTGGCTTCCCCCCTGGTCTGCCGTGTCTTTCATATCCCGATCTTGGACATGCCACACCGTGGCTTCTGCTGTATTCTCTCGGTCCCGGAGACCCGCCCCGGGAACAGTGTGGGAAGAGACGACTCACGCATGTGAGTGCTGGGAGGGAGACCCTGGGAGGTCATCCTAGAGTGAGCTGCCACACTCCCTTCTTGCTACTCCAGACCTCATCTAACATTGTGTCCTGGGTCCACATTCCATAAATATTTCTTGAACCTGTGCTTTGTGCTGGCCTGGCCTCTAGGAATTCGTCAGTGATCAAAACAGACCCAAACATCTGACTGGGTCTGTGCTTGTCTGTGGGGCTGAAAACATGGCCAGTTCAATGAAAGGGGTGCCTAGGAGCCAGTCTCTGAGTTTGTCCTCTGACTTGTGTGTGTGTGTGTATGTGTGTATATATGTATGTATGTGTGCATACTGTGTGCATGTATATATGCATGTATGTGTATATGCATCTGTGTGCATGTATGTGTGTACATGTGCACATATGCAAGTGTGTATGTGTGCGTATGTGTGCATATATGTGTATATGTATGTGTGTAGAGTGTATGTGCATATGTATATGTGTGTATGTGCTTGTGCACGTATGTGTTTGTGTATGTGTGTATGTGCATATGTATGCAGGTATGTGTTTGCATGTGTATACATGTGTATATGTGTGTGCATAGTGTATGTGTGTATGTGTATATGTGTACATATGTGCATGTGTGTGTGTACGCGGGTGTATGCGTGTATATGTGCATGCATGTGTATATGTGTATATGTATGTATGTGTGTGTGCTCTTTCAAGAGCCTGGAATTTTCCTCTTTGGCTTTCACACTAGCTTCTCTGTGGTGCTCAGATGTGCAGCTCTTGCCAACACCGTTTCGGGAGTCCCTGTTGGAATTACCTTGAACAGGAAGCCCAGGCAGATTCTTTCCAATGTTCTCGGAGGTGACAAAGCTGCTTCTTTGGAGCCGGATCGTTCTGGGGGGTGGTGGTCAGTGACTCACCATTGGGAACCTGCTCTGATGCCAGTGAATTCAGAACCCGGCCACCGGCACCCCCACCTTCACACCCCCCACAAGTTAAACAGCTAAAGTTAAAACATTTCTCATGAACCAACTCTCAAGTCAGTTCCAAAAAGTGAATTTCAAAATAAGATTAAAAATTTTTTTTAATGTTTAGTTTTGAGAGAGAAAGAGAGACAGAGCATGAGCAGGGGAGGGGCAGAGAGAGAGGCAGACACAGAGTCTGAAACAGGCTCCAGGCTCTGAGCTGTCAGCATAGAGCCTGACGCAGAGGCTGAACTCATGAACCTCAAGATCATGACCTGAGCCGAAGTCGGTCGCTTAACCGACTGATCCACCCAGGCGCCCCCCAAATAAGATGTTTTTGATAGTGGCCCCATCCCTGGAGTAAACGTACAACCCCCCAAAGGAGCAATCTGAATGAGATGCCCTCATTCTGTTGGAGGGGTTCTGGAATGTTCTTTCCAAAAACTTCTGTTATTTCTCCTTAGACCTTTTGGAGATTCCAAGAGTCGATTTCTGGGTTTTCTTTCTTTCTTATTATCTGGTTTTCTTGGGTTTTGTTGGGAGGGGATGTTTTTCAGGGCGGGTGCAGAGGGTCCTGTCATCGCCACCTTTCTGGACGAGCTGGAAACTTTGGCTCCTATATGCTCGTGGGCCCGCAGTCCGGCTGTCCTTTCGGCCCTAGAGCGTCCCTGTGGGCCTCCGGCCGCTGTTCGTGGGGGAGCAGATGGTCACACACAGGCCTGTCTGCCTTGGTCTCTGGCACATCACCGGCATCCCACCTGTGCTCCTTTCTCCCCATCATGTCACTTTAAGGGGTGTCTTTTATAGTTTGGTAAACAATCATTCTGTTTGATCCGCGTTCAGTCCGCCCTCTCTTCCTGCTAGTACAAATAATTTGGCAACATAAACACTGTCATCGGTGATGGTTTGCAAGCTCCTTTCCATCAAGCGTGCTTTATTTATTTATTAAAAAAAAAAAAAGGAAAGAAGCTCTGGAAGATATCAGAATGGGCTGTGTTCCTTTCTTCTGTCTGTAGAATTTCAGAAGATTTGATAAAAAGTTCTGACAGCTGGCAAGCTGAGGCTGCTTTTAAGTGGGGGCTAATAAATATCCTCTCAGATCAAGAGCGAATCCAGGGCTGGTGTCTAAGAAAGGGGTCGCCCCCTCCCCATTTGTTGTTATTGTGCTACGCGCAAAGCCCGGCTCCGCGCAGCTCGCTGGAGTGGCATTGAAACGAATCCAACACTTCACCATCTGGCCCTGATTGTAAACATGTGTATACAAAGTGAGTGTCACTTCAGCTAATTCATGAGGGCCTGGTTGGCTTGGAGGCGGCTGCAGCTGTCCCCAGGGTGGGGGGTGGGGGGCGGAGCAGGGACACCAGGGGACGGCGGGCCACACGGGTGGGCGGCCCGAGGGAGGCGAGGCAGCAAGACTCCAACAGCCGGCCTGGCCGTCACGTGTCAGTTTCCTTGGACGTGGCTCTCTGGCCACCATTGCTTTGGGAGTTAGTCATTTCCCCTTCAGACTGTAAATACCCTAACAGCAGGCTGTGTCACTCTTCTGTTTCTCTAGTCTAGAGACTTACACTTGAGAAGTTCTCATTGAATTAAAATAAATCCCTACCAGCAATTTTCTTTTTCACATCTGGGTAACAACCTTTCTGCTCTCTTTTGCATAGATTTCTACTGTTCATGAACCTTCTGGGCAGAGAAAAGAGCTGAATCTTCTTCCCTCCAGGGCACGGGAAGCGGGAAGCGAAGAATGAGTTCTCTTTGTCTCCCTTGCAAGGAGCAGCCAGATCATGGGTACGTTCTCATACTCCCCCCCTCCCCCCCCACCCAGGCCTCACTTTTACCATCTTTCAAGTGGGATCATTACGCCCACACCTCATAGACCCGCACCCCACCCCCCCAGCCCTGGTCCCTGCTTGGATGAGAAGGTGTGTGCTGCGGAGGTCTGGGTCCAGCTAGGAGTGACACATTCAGAAGTCACCACAGCTCCAATCTCTGCAGCTCACGCCTATTCTTCCTGCGCCTGCTGTCTGTCACCTCTTTTGGGAAGTTTTGATTGGGTTTCACCTGGTAGGTGTAGCTGTGGCTTTGTTCCCGGGAAACAGAATTGCTCCCAGCCTGAAGCTGCCCTGGAGGCCAGGTGGCGGTCCGGGTGGGCAGCCCCTCCCTGTCCCTCTCTGTCCCCAGGCACTCCATCTCCGAAGGGCAGTTTCCCTGTCCCCCGTTCCTGTCCCCTATCCCTCCATTTCTGTCCAGATGAGCCAGGGACACGTCTCTTCAACTCCTCCCGTCCATGCTGCTCAAAAACACAACAGATTTAATTTTCTTCACGTGTGAAAAAAAAAATGTACTTTTCCAAACAGCCCCAGGGACACGAAAAGGAAGAGAAAGCTAATTATGTTCTGTTTGGAAAGAGCGTGGCAGTCGGATGGAAGAGCAGACACTGGCAGGGCCGAGCCAAGGTGGTACCTTAGGGCGCAGAGAGGCGGCACTGCTGGCACTTTGGGAAATGGGCATCAGGGGAGGGGAGCCCCGGGAGCCTGTGCTTCCTGTCCCCGGAGCTGGCATTCGGAGCCTGTTGGCAGGATGCGGTCCCACAGGTGCGGTTCTGCCAAGGTCAGTTGAGCAACGGCCCTGGCCCTGCTGAGCTAGGGCCACTCGGGGAGGCCACTGAGATGTTGCCATTGGGAGGCAAGGCCCTTCTGTTTCCTTCCAGGGCCCAGCCTCGGGGGGTGAGGGGGCAGGCAGGAGGCGGGGCTCCCAGAAAGGCAGAGTAGTGACTCCCAGGTAAAGGGGCAAGTCGGGGTTGGGGAGGAACCTGGCATCCCAATGACCCAAACCTAAAGAATTAAAATGAGACACTTCCACTGCATGATACCCTCCCAGTGACAGACGCTTAATTAAAGCTGGACAGAAACAGGCAAGAAAGCCACTTAATCTAGACGATATTTGCCTTGCTAATTTAGGTGTGCGTGAGTGTGTATGTGTGTGTGTTTTCCTGTTGGGTGAGTGTTTATAAAATCTTAATTAGGTTGTGCATATTGGAATAAAGATGGAAATACGTCTTTTTTTTTTTTTTTTTTCTGTAATGGTCTCACTTCCCCAGGGGACATTAAAGCTCCATACACAATATTCTCTGAGCAGGGAGAGTAGTAATGGCCTTTGACGATGGGCTCTGGAGGAAGAGGGAGGAGAGTCTCTGATTCAATCACAGATGGATGCCTTGATAGCTTACGTTTTTTTTTTTAAATCAAAACCCCAAATTGGACTCAAAGCAGCTATTTATAACCTGTCAGGAGAAGCCAGCATTTCAATATCAATCTCATGTTGAATAAATTTTTAACGACCTTTAATGTGACAGATAAGCAAGGGCAGGAGAAATGCACCAGGCTATGCACCCGGTAGGCACTCGGGGGTTCGCTGAAATGGATCGAAGGGACAGTGGGCAGCGAGTCAGGGAGAGCCCACCACACCTCTTCCCCCACTTTTCCGCCCCACCAGCTGCGTCCCACTCTTGGGGCCAAGGTCTGACGCCACCCTTCTCCAGCTACTTAAACGGGGGGCAGGTCTGAGGAACATCAAAAGGGACGAGATTCACTGAGAGAGGACCAGCGAGCAGGCGGCCCAGCCTGTCTTGGATGACGATGGCGGGCCATCTCGACTCAGGCCACCTCTCCACAGAGGTGGCCCCTTGAAAGCAAGCCGACCACCTGGGCCATGCTAAGGGGCTGTGACCAGGGGACAGTGCCAGGAATGTGGACGGCCAGGATGCCATGACCAGATACAGCAACCGTGGAGCCAGATCTCGTAAGCCATTCTCTAACTCAGGGGTAGAGGCCAGGCCACTTGTATGTTAGATAACCTTTCTAGAACCTATCTATGGATGTCTAGCACCTGCAGCTTTTGATAAAAGCTGAGACTTTTCTTTTTTCTTTTCTTTACTTTTATTTGGAGGGGGAGAGAGAGAATCCTGAGCAGGTTCCGCAGTCAGTGCAGAGCCCAATGTGTGGGGCTCGATCCCATGAACCGTGAGTTCCTGATGTGAGCTGAAATCAAGAGTCAGACGCTTAACCGGCTGAGCCCCAAAGCTTAGACCTTCTGCCACGGGGTTGAGGGATAGGATCCTCATGACAAAAGAATGGTGTTGCTCTCCAGCCCTTCCTTTTCAGTGGGCCAGGCAAGGTGTTCCCAGACATGTTCTACCTCAGCATCCTTCACGCAAGACTATGCATATGCATCCCCTGCACATCTTGTTAAAATGCAGATTCTGGGGGCGCCTGGAGGTCTCAGTCGGTCAAGCGTCCTGCCTCAGCCCAAATCATGATCTCAGTTTGTGAGTTCGAGCCCCGCACTGGGCTCTCTGCTGTCGGGGCGGAGCATGCTTCCGATTCTGTCCCTCTCTGTCTCTGCCTCTCCCCTACTTGCTCGTGCACACGCTCTCTCTCAAAAATAATACAAACATATACCAAAACATTTTTAAAATGCAGATTCTGATTCAGTGTGTCTAGGTATAGCCTGAGACTCTGCCTCTCTAACCAGTTCCCAGATGAGGCTGAGGCTACTGGTCCAGGGACCCCACTTTGAGGAACCAGGGTCTAGCCCCCAGAGCAGCGATTCTGAATAGGAAACCCTCCATCAGCATCACTCAGGAGGTTTATTAAAATTCAGATGGCCAGTCCCACCTCCAGGGTTTCTAATATAACAGGTCTGAGGTAGAGCCTGAGAATTTGTGTTTCTAACCAGGCCAGGTGATATGGGGTGGGTGGATGACACCCCTGGCGGCTGGGACTGAGACCCACCCTGGGAGCTTGGGGTTGAGCAGGGGAGAGGAGCCGGTGGCAGAACATGTGACGGACAGGAACAGAGCCCTTGTGGTGAGCAGGTGCATGCCAGGTGCTATAGGAACCCGAGGAAGAGGAGCTGGACTCAGGCTTGGAAGATTGGGCAGATGCTGATGAGTGGGAGGGAAAGGGGGCATTCCAAGCAGAGGTGCCTGTTTCCGCAAGGCCGCAGAAGCAGAAAAATGCAAAGACCCTCCGAGTAGAGCCCCCTTCTCGGCCCTGCCCGTCCTTTCTTCCAGCTTGCAGATCACAAAGGGAGGGGCTGTCCCCACTGTGCCCGGACCAGCAGCTGCTCACCCGTGACTGCACATTTTTGGAATATTTGGAGACATTCCAATTATGACTGATGCCTCGGCTTCTTCTCCAGAGATTCTGAATTAATTGGTCTTGGGTGGGGCCCCGATGTTAGTGTTTTTGCGTGTTTTTTTGTTTCTGTGTTTGCTTTTTATTTAAAGTGAAACTTCTCTAGAGATTCTAATACACAGACAGAGTTGAGAACCACTGGCCTAGACCCAAATGTATTCCCATTTGCCCAGCTGCAGTTTGTTGGGGAGATAGGCAAAGGATCGCCCCTTCCCTTATTTATCACACCTCTGCTTCATCACCCTACCCCAAAGCAGGTAGCTGAGCATCTGGTAAACATCTGCCTTATTCCACCCAGAACAGGGTGACCTACTTTTTTTTTTGCCTGTGGCTTCTCTTGCACACAGGGGCTCTGGGGACGGAGGGGCAGATGGAAATATCAGCATCTTTGTTGATGTTGCATTTGGGTGTCACCCAAGCGCTTGTTTCTCTGTCAGATTCCGGATGCGGCATTTAGATAGTAAACCACTGCCGCCAGGCACTTGCTGGGGAGATCAAAGCATCCGGCAGCATCCAGAGACATCCAGGGGTACTGGCTGCCAAGTGCTGGCAGCTCCGGGCGTAGGGTAAGATGAGAAAGATGAGGCCGATGCATGGACTGTGTCAGCTTGAATGCAGACCCCAGGCAGAGAATGGGGCACCTGGGAAAATCCCTGCTCAACACAGCGCTTCCTTCTCCACCTCCGACGCCGGCTCTCCTGGCTACCAGAGGGCACCTGAGTGCACGTCTGTGCATGCCCAAGCCCCCCTGGCACCTGGACCATGATGCCATTCACTCCGACGGCTGGCTCTGGGTCCCGTGACTCAGCATTCTTCATCGTGAGAGGAGATGAGGCTGCGTGAGATGAGGCAGTTATCTCTATTTTTATGAAAAAATTTTTAAATGTTTATTTATTTTTGAGAGAGAGAGACAGATAGACAGAATCCGAAGCAGGTTCCAAGCTCTGAGCTCTCAGTGCAGAGCCTGACGCACAGACCGCGAGATCATGATCTGAACAGAAGTAGGATGCTTAACTGAATGGGCCACCCAGGCGTCCTGAGGCAGTCATCTTTAGAAGGTTCCTTTATAGTGGTTCCATCATGGGGATAAGATACCTAGAAGGAGGCCCAGGGGCTCAGGACTCTCCGCACCCCCCTCCCATTCCACTTCTTCCCTTGAAGGAGAAGCAAAGAGAGGCTGTCTACCATCCCTTCTATGGTCCGAGGGAGGGGTTTGGGAGGGATACTGCTCCGCCTTCTGATTTAGAGGGTCTTGGCTGTCTCCCTGGGTCCTTGGGCCTCTTGTGTGTCTTTTGGGGGCTGCAAACTGGGGACAGGCACCAGGAGGGACTAAGCCTGCATGAGGTGTTTGGCCTTGGGCACAAACCAAATCACAAGGGTCCTTCTGGGAAGTGGCCCCGTGTGTGCACCGTAGAGCCGCCTTTCCTCTACACGGCAGAGGACATGGCCTCTCTCCACCCAAGCTCTCAAAGACCATAGTGTGCCCCCCGCACGTTTTCCAGTAGACGCTGTTATTAACATCGCCCTGGTTGGATTTCTGAAAGAGCAGGTTGTCTCATCTTGACAAGAGTTTGGAAGATGTGTGTGGACAGGAAACACTTCGGCTCAGGCTTTGGCTCTGGATCCTTCTCCCCAGCCTGTTGATGAGGAGGAAGTGAGCTCCTAGCTCCTCCTCACTCCAGCATAGCTACCAGTTTCCACACTTGGAGAGGCTCTGGCCTCCCATTAGGAACCCGCCCCGCCCCTGCCCCCCCAGACCCTGGATGTTTGGTTCTCAAAGGTTTGGTACAATTCTCTAGCCTTCCAGCCACCTCTCTCTGGGCTCAGAGAAGCAGGGAAGAGCACTTGATGGAAAGGGCAGGAGGAGATCCCTTCTGTGGTGATGTGAAGGTGCTGTTCCCTCCCTCCTCTGTGTCCCCAGACAATGTATGGGTGTGGAGCGTGTGTGAACCTGGGCACCACCAGAAGAGGTCGAGTGGGGCTCAGGAGAGAGGTGGTTTGGGGGCAATGGAGGAGATGCCCCATCTTAGCTCCCGCGGACTCTGGAGTGATGGGCATGACATCCGAGCCAGGTCTGCTGGGTGTGCAGGGGTGAAGCAGTAGACAGAGAAGGCAGGGACTCAGCATCCACTGGGCAGGGGGTAACCCTTAATATCCCTCCCATTCCTGAAAGCTTGGGCTTCTAAGTTTCCCAGAATAAAGAATAATAGAGAGGGCCACTAGTCCTTATCCTTGGAAGCTTCCAGAGAAAACACCTGTTATTTGGCCCTCAGTGTAGAGAGAGTGAACAGGGACGGGAGCATGTACAAAGAGAGCTGGTCCCACCACTTAACCTTCCCGGGTCTGGCCCCGAGGGTGCCGCTCCCTCCCAGCCTCACTGCCCCATCATGTCCACCGGCCTCGCCTGCTCCCCCACGCCCTCCACGGGGGGCCTTGCCTTTGATCTCCGGCAAGATTGGGTTCAAACACCATGCCCCCCATGCTGCTCTGGTATCTTTCTGTCTTCTTCCTCTCCACCCCCTACCACCCACCCAAGCGGGAAGTAATCTTCCTCACAGATTGGAATTCTCGGAACACTTTCTCTATACTTGGTCATGGTAGACATCAATTTCTCCTTTTTATCTGAGTTATCTACCGGCATATCTTATATCATCTCCGAGTTGGCAAGCTCCTTAGCGACAGGAGTCATACCTCATCCACTTTTATGGCCACACAGCACCCAGCCTTGCAAATGTTGATTGAATGAAGAGAAACTCAACCCAGTGGCATTCTGGAGACACTTGTCACCACGAGAAGGTCATTGGTCTCAGCCTGGCTGTTGATTGAAGTTGGAGTCCTCTCCTGGTCTAGGGAAGGTGGTGGGGTCAGACTCATTCCTCTCAGTAGTCAATCAGTTAACAGGCATTTCCCATTACACATCACATGCATACTAGGTGTGCTCTGTAATGGCGTTAGTTACTGGGGGGCCACCTACACGATGGGACGCAGGTAGTCATCACTGTCCACCCCCTGGCCTCCAGGAACTAACAACCCCTGATTCCCCGTGTCGTTCGCCGTGGAAAGTAATAGGAACCTCACTGCGGAGCCTCCCGCAGCTCCACTGTCTGACTCTCCCCCACCTGCTCTTTGCTACTGTGCATGTCTCTAATCAGGCTTGTTCCTTTTCTCTGTCACTCAGCTGTCATTCACTCTATCCATCCTGTGTGCTGTTTCAGATCACAATGTCTGTCGTACTTGTGAACTTCCGAGGTCAAGGCCAAAGTGGAAGATCTGATAGTGCAGTGGCTTATGGCATCAGCGGGGCCTCTCTGCTTCTCTCTGGGTCATTCATTGCCTGTTAAGTCCTCCACTGTATTGCTCTGCCCAACCCTAGGTATGTCTGTCAAAGACATGACTAAGGATGAGCTTAAAGTAGGCTCATGCTGTAGGGTAAGAAAGGACAGCTTGGAGGAGATCTTTGTTTGGGTGTTACCTTCTCAGTGAGGCCCATCTTGAGCTTCTCTGAGTCGGGTTTCTGCTGTGATGGGGTGTGTAACAAACAGCCCCAAATTACAGGTTGCAGCAGACAGCATTCTAAAGATGTTCCCCCAGGAGTTTCCTCCCACAGCTGGTCAATTGAACACGATTCTTGGGCACCACTGTGACGGGACTTTGTAGACGTAAAGAAGATGATGAATCAGATGGCCTTAAGATAGGGAGATTATCCTGGAATATCTGGGTGGACCCACCGTAATCACATGAATCCTTAATATCAGAAAGAAAGGCAGAAAAGTCAGAGCAATGGGACAGAAAAGGTAGAAAGAAGATGTGTTAGAGGGGGATTCAATGAGATTCCAAGAGTGAGAAGCCTTCCACGTGCCATTGCTGGTTCTGAGATGTAAGGACCAGAGAGAAGCTTCGAGATGATAACAATAATTCCTCGCTGATGTCCATCAAGGAAATGGGCCTCAGTAAACTGAATTTGGCCAACAATATGAATAAGCTTGGTATATATTCTTCCCAGAACCTCCTGGGAAAAGCCCTGCTGGCTGATACCTACGTTTCGTCCTTTGAAACCCTGGAGCCCTCTAGGCCTCCTGACCCTCGGAGCCGTGAGATCATGCATGTGCGTTGTCTTAAGCTGCTAAGTGTGGCAGCTGGCTGTGGCGACAACAGAAAACAAACACGGAATGTTTTCCACGGCATTTTATTTCATGTTTGCAGGTCTGTAAGTCGGCTATGATTGGGCTCATTCAGATGGGGTGTGGCTGAGCCAGGCTGGACCCCAAGCTTTCTAGAATATTCAAGCTACTTCTTGAGTCTTCCTTTCCCTGGGGTGTGCCCTTTCCATGGCACTGGCAGAGAGAAACACAGAGGCCACACCAGAGCTCAGAAGCACGTGTAAAACCTCTGCAGCGTTGTGGCAGCTGACGCACTGATGGCCTAAAATGGTCACATGGCCAAGGGCAGATCAGTGGGGCAGGGAAATGTCCTCACCTGTCCTGGATGGGGGCAGGTGGGGGGCTGCTACATTTACTGCAGAGAGCCAGGGTATAGGATTCTACTAGTAGGAAGGAGTGGAAGACTGGGGCCAGTTATTTGTTATGTGTATATATATATATATACACACATACACACATTCTATGAAGCATTCAGCTTGGTCCCCCTGGATCACTTACATCTTCGGAATGACAATTTAGCTCCCCTACATTCTGTGTGTGTGCCCCACCCCACTAGAATGTATGCTCTAGGAAGGTAGGACATGCTGTGTGCTTTGCTGCCGAATGTATCTCAAGCACTTGGATTTGACCTGGGACACAATAGGAGGTCAGTAGATATGTGTGGAATGAATGAATGAATGAATGAATGGTTTTAGCTGTGACACCACCACCAGAGTCCTCATTATGGTGGGTGACTCATTTTGTGTACAAAAAGTAGCCCCCACCCCACCCCACCCCACCCCCAAGCACCCAGGTGAGGAGGATGACAAAAACCTCATCACCATGCAAAACTCAACTCAACTCCCAGGTCTGGGCTGGAATGTCCAGTGGTCTCAGGGGTTGTATGCAATTCTAAAAATAACCCTCAAAACATCCGCTGTTATCACAACCCTTTTCTCCCTCCTGGCTGCTGGAGGAGCCCGCCTTATAAATTCAAACAATGGGGCATGCCAAGTCCCCAGAGGCCTCACTTATGGAGCTAAAATAATAATCCCGGGTTGTTGGCAGCATTTTCTGGATCCTGCTCGGCTTCTCTTGAGCGTGAAAGCACTGGCCGTCCCTGCCAAATGTAACTGCCATGCCAAAAAGCGGGCCGAGGTTGTCAGCGCATTTTGGAGTCAGCTAATTGGTGTATTCAACTAGTGTGTTTTGAGTGCCAGGCACGGGCATCTGTTAACCCCTTCGGTTCTCCCAACAGGAGATGCCGTAGCCCCCACTGTATGGACAGGGAAGAGGACTTCCTTTTCCAGAGCCGTGCAGCTGAAGGTGATGGAGCAGAGACCCAAGGCCAAACCTGTATGTGTGATGCAGAAGAAGCCTTGACGAACGTGCTGGGTGTGCGTGTGAGTGAGTGTGTGCGTGTGCGTGTGCAGGGGGGAGAGAGAGAGACAGAGAGAGAGAGAGAGAGAGAGAGAGAGAGAGAGAGAGAGAAAGAGATCTTCCATACCCCGTGACCCAGTTTCTTGGCAGCCATATTGCAGAGCCTTTCAAAGACTCCTGGACTCTGAATATCAAGGCAGAGCCATGCCCCGAGGAGGTGGTAATGAGCGTGGTGTGCAAGAGCACACGTAAGGGGCCACAGGAGCAGGGCTGGGTTGCTAACTACAGTCTTCACTAGGGAAATCTTTGTCCTAGGAACCCAAGGGCCTTCCCAGAACCCATGATCATCATTTTCATTGCGACAATGACATTGTTAATAACATTTATTGAGCATATGCTATGTGTCAGGCATCCACTAAAAAATCCTATAGTGTAGGTAGTATAATTATTCCATTCTACAGAAAAGGAAACTGAGGCACTGTGTAGGATAGTACCCCAGGACCCCCACTGGGTAAATGGGGGAGCTGGAGTCAGCCCGGCTGACTCCATCCGGGACCCTGCGTCTTCATCTCTATGGTACACAATGTCTGTAGAAACTAGAACGCTGCATTTACTGAGTGCTCCAGACTCACCCACTCAGGAGTCAGAGAAGGGAGCCTGGAGGGCAGGATGTGTGGGGGCCCGGGATCAAGAGGCCTTGACCTCCCGAGATGGGGGGGAAGGGGAGATGGATACCGGCAGCTGTATTAAAATGCAAATTTTTGCCTTGCTTGCTGGTTTATCATCTGACTCGTTATACAATTTGCCAGTTATAGAAGAAAAATTACCATAATGGGGCCCCAGGGAATGGTTGTAAAAAAGGAGACCAAACGTTACTTATCGGCCGTTCCACTACAATTATCTACCGCGTTTGTTCTTTCCCTCCTCAGAGAAATGAAACCATCAATGCCAGGGACAGGGTGCTGACCAGGCGGGAGGGAGAGAACTCAGGGCACGGAGGCATAGCCTTTGATCTGCTTTCTCCCTCCGCTGTCCCCACCAGCCCTCAGACCCTGTGGCTCTTACCTTCCTGGGACAGCTCCCTCTGCGGAGTAGGGGGGCGGTGATCTTCTGAGCAGGAAGAGAGGCGGAGGGCAGGCAGATGGACTTGCGCTGTCTCCCTGGGGACTTGCTGGCTCACGGCTACCCCTTCTCCCAGGAGCAGACTTGGTGCTGAGGTCCGGCACTCCAGCGGGACTCACCAGAGCAACGCTCCCCAGAGTCGCCAGGGGTCACCCGGGAAGGCTGCAGATAGCCAGGCTTCCACAAGAGGGCAGCTGCCTAGCAGGCTGCGCCCCATGGAGCACCCCTGCCCTGATGCCCTGACAACTTTTCTGGCTCTAAGATACCTTTCCAACCTGTATCCGCCAGCCTCACCCCTTTCTCGGGCTCTCACAGCCGGGCGCTCCGTCTTACTCAGCGCGTCTCTTCTAGTACCTCGCTCAGTGCTTGGAACATAATAAGCAGGAGATAAATATTTAATGAATGAATGAAAGTGTCCATCTGTGAACACATGTCTCTATGTTTTCAGGTTATTCTAAAGTTGTCTTCTTCCCCCCAGGTCTGACTTCTTTTAGGTCCAGCCAAATCTTCTCCAGGCCCTAAGGCCTCTGATGATTTCTCTGGCTTCTATAAGCAGCATATTAAAACAGTCAAGGGAGCAGATAACGATGTTCTCTGCTTGCGCATACCATTCAGATATTTTTACTTTTTACAAGCCTCAGGCTTCCCTATCATTCGTTTGCACTCCGCGGTGGACTTAAAACTGTTTTTGTCTTAGTTTCTAAAGTATCTGCTCCTTATTTATTTCTGCCACAACAGGAGGGATAAACCCTCAATGCTACCCTGAGTTCAATTTACAAAGGACAAATTCAAAGCGTTGCACCAGGATCTCTGATACTATGTTTCTCAGGTGACCCTCCAACATCTGGTTTCCTGGACTCTGCGAAGAGAGCCACAGCTTGTCTGTTTGAGTTCACCCCGTTTCTTACAAGTTATGCTCAGGCTGGAGGGTTCCATACCCCAGTGCCTGTGATCAGGGAGTCAGAGGGTCTAGAATACAGTTTCCAGCTTGATACACGGTGGTCCACCCCTTTGAGTGGCAAAACGAATTAGGGTTCACATTCTCAGATGGCAAGCCAAGCCAACAGCTTTGCAGAGAAGGCAGTGTGTTATTTTTTATGTCTGAGCCTCTTGTCCAGGGGAACAGGCATTTCCCTCTGGCCCGAAGGTTCTTTTCCAAAGAGGAAGATGAGGGTATGAAGTAAGAGGGTGCAAAGCTCCTGGTTGATGTCCCCAAATCCTTTAGAGAAGGTGTCAGTGAATTGTGGCCAAATCTGGCCTGATGTCTTTTCATAGCCTGCAAGGCAAGAGTGATTTTGACTTTTTCAACCATTTGATATCGGAATAGCTATGATAATGGAATAATAATATCCCGTGACATGTGAAAAGTAAACCAAATTCAAATGTCCGCGGCCATTAATAAAGTTTTATTGGAAACATGGCCATGCTCACTCATCTATGTGTTTAGGGCCACTTTCTCACAACGGTGGCAGAGCTGATTACTTATACGAACACTGTTGGGCGTGCAAATACCCACCGTCTGACCCTTTGTAGGAAATGTTTGCTGACCTCTGCTCACCTGCCCAGATGACCCCTTTGCCCCTACCCTGCTTCATGCTCCCTCCCCAAGCGGCAATCTGAATATCATGGGAAATTTTCTTTCCTTTTGAGTAGATTTCCTCCTACCTTACGTGCGCTTTTTAAGATGAAGAGAGGGAAGTATTGAAGGATGAAGTTGGCAGCTAGTGGTTTTTGGAATAGTATATTTTTTGCGACCTTGGTCAAGTCACTTAATTTCTCCTGGGGTCTCATCATTCTCCCCAGTGAAAAACAGCACTTCTAGAAAGTGACAGGAAAGTCAGATGCGCTAGTGGGTTGGTGCTGATCTTGCGACCTGAAGGCCTGACCTCTGAGGACAGACCTTCTTGAGAGCGTTCCTGTCCCTGCCTTTGATACGCTTCCCCTTGTTAGGCATGTCGTAGGTTTTGGCTTTGAAAATAGGTTCCTTTTAACAACAGGCACATGGTGTTAGATGTTCAATGGATAGGCACGTATTCAACACCTACACGGGCAAATGCTGTACCACACAATGGAGAGATATGGGAAGATGTGGAAGATGAGGATCCTGGGCTCTGAGACTCTTGACCCATGTGATCTATTACACACACAGCCCATCACAGGATGGGCACCCGCCACTGCCTGTGTGCAGCCAGTGTGCATCTGTGGTTCTCACAACACCCTCTGTGGAAGACAAAATCGGCCCCCTTTCCGGACGAGGTAACCAAGGCTCGGTGCCATTGTCCCTCATCCAGTGGGTGATCTCTAATCAGCTGTCCCCACTGCCAAGACTGTCCCATGGCCAGCAGACAGCACAGTCTCAATGGAGAAAGGAGCAAAAAACATGGCGCCACTATGGCTTTATAGACTCCGCTCTGCAGAAGGAAAGAGGGGAGGGTGAGCTGGTGTATTTGGGAGAAAACCTTCCAATTAATTTTTAGGGTCCATTGAACGAAGAAATTTCCTCAGCCCTCTGGGCCCCAAGAGCTGTGCTTTGCTTTTAGCTGAGCAGGTGGAAATAGAAAGAGGCTGAGGCGATATACTTATTGAATTCTGCCCTGAAGTACAAGCCAGCATGTCTGTCTTCCTCACTGGACTGTAAACTTCTTGGTCACATGGACGATCTCTTAACAACTCATATATCCCAAGCAAATAATTTTTAAGTACTTATTAAATGCCAGGCACCGTGCTTGCTGTGGGGCGCAGTGCTTTGGATACAGCAGGTGTTCAGGAAATGCTTATGAAATAGATAAATGCCTGCCGATTAAATTCACACCAATGCTAGATCTTTTCTAGAGGCTTCCAGGAGATACCTGATCGTTGAAAAGAGAGGGAGGAATCATAGATATTTGGGGTGCCCGTATTTCCCCATTCTCCTGCTCCATCCTGCATCTCTGCTATGAAAGGGTTGTTCTCTCTATCTCTCAGTGGGGTCAGCAGGTTGATTCCAGGTTTACTGTTTCTTCCTGAATACTTTCCTGATAGTCCATGAAGGGGGTGGACTCTGTCCCCTCCTCTTTATAGCCCACCACATCGTCCAAGTGCAATTTGCTCCCCAGACAATGTCCTCCCCCTTTGCAGGCAGAACTTGTCTTACTCTACCTGATAAGGGCCACACAGTGCTTGCCATTTCCCAGGCGGCTCTGCAAGAGCCCTGAGGCCTTAGGGAGAGTGTGTGAATTCCTTTGACTTGGTGCAGCTCCACCCACATCCCCTGTTCCCGCCCCTTCTTGTCTTCACCCACTTAGTTTTTTGAACTCCGGTGGGTGCTTCCGTCCCGCCACCCAGGCTTGCCTTTGGGATTCATGAGAATCTGCGTCTGTGAATTTGGAATGTCTAAATGCACGTTACAGGGACGGAAGCAGAGAAGAGAAAGCAGGTTCTGCCATCTCCGCATGATTGGCCTTTGGAGCCTGCCCCTTCTGTGGGGGGCGGGCCGGTCTGTCCATGCCCTGTTAACAGCATCCCTGGCTTCTGTCCACCGGATGCCACAGCTCCTCCCTCCTCTGGCTGTGACAGCCAAAAGATCTCCAGACATTCCTAACGTCCCTTAGGGACCAAAATCACCCCTGGATGAGAACCACCGAGAAAAGGAAAACAGAAATACTTAGTGTTGGTTTTTGGTTTATTTATCTATTTATTTATTGCTTATTGTTTGTTTTCCCTTGGCCTTGAGTAGTTCCCTTCCATATTAACCTCTGGGCTCTCACCTTCCCCCTGACCGCCCCCATGCACCACGGTCCCCTCCCCCAGAGGGCTTTATCTCCCATTAATCCCACCAAACTCCCAGGGGAAGCCTCGCTGAGCACCAGCTCCTGAATGTGCAGGAGACACGCTGGTTAGCGGCTGATGGGTGAATCAATGTGGTGACAGGTGAAGGGGCCTGCCTTGGGGGTGAGCAGGCCACACCGAGGTGGCGGGGGGAGGCATGACGGTCAAAATGATAGGATGCCCTAGTCTGGAGAGAGGTGGGATCCCTGCGTCGGACACAGGAGGCCACTGCACTTGTTAAATATTTAAAACTTAACGGGGAAGTGGCTGTTTCATCTCCTTCCACCTTCTGACTAATCGGCTGTTTGATTAACTCTGAATCTCTTTGTCTTTTAAATGTTTAACTTTATAAGCCACCCCCTCCGTTGGTTAATGCGAGCTGCTGCCTTTCTTACCCTCCTGGGCTGGGCGTTCTCTCCTGGCCGGGATGGAAGCAGCCAGACCTTATCCCCATCAGTGACCGACACACAGGCAGAAAAGACGGGCAGCCATCGGAGGGAGACCGAGGCCGTGAAGTCATGTGAGACAAGGTTCACAATCCCGAGCCAGTGGACCAGTGTATACAGCACCCTCCTACCTACACTTTACAATATGGGTGGAGAGGTGCACACCCCTCCCCCCCGCCGAGAAGTTTTAATACAAATGAACCGAAATGTTAACAGCATCTACCCTAGTGATGGATTATGTGATTTTAGTTTGGTTCCTGATGCCTTGCAGCGCGTTTCAGTATGTATTACCGCCATCGGTATGTATTACTTTTACAACCTGAAACCATATTAAGTGTCCTTTATTTTGTGTCATCACTATTATTGCTATTATTTAAGGCCCGCCGAGGCCGAGGGGAGCATGCGTGTCTTTCCTGGAGGTAATGACAACATGAGGACTTGGGATGGGGAGGCAGAGCCAAGCCTTGCCGGCCGGGGTTCACATTCCCGTGATCCCCCAGAAACAGGAGGGCGCGCCTCTTGGGTGAGGTGCCTCCATAGCCTCTGCTCATCTCTGGGGCATCTGGAGCCCTGGTAAACAGGCCCAGCCTTCATGTCCTGAGCCAACCGCCAGCAAAGCTGCTACTTGTCCTAAGCCCGGGTCTCTGTCACTGCCCTGGGGCCACCTGCAGTGGAGAAAGCCAGCTTCTCAGTGGAAGAGCCCATAAGACCAAGGGAGGGTAAGGGCCCAATTTCGCTGTCGACTATGCACCCTCACTGGTGTGGCCTGTGACACACCCCCCTAATCCCCTGCTCATTGGAGTTAGATTTGCAAGTCAGATTTTTTAGGGCACTTCCGAGTCCTTTGGCTTTAATTTTATTTATTTTTTTAAATGTTTATTTATTTTTGGAAGAGAGGGAGAGTGCGTACAAGCAGCGGAGGGGCAGAGAGAGGGGGTGGGGGGACAGAGGATCTAAAGCAGGCTCTGCGCTGTCAGCACAGAGCCTGACGCGGGGCTTGAACTCGCGAGCTTTGAGATCATGACCTGAGCTGAAATCGGATGCTCAACTGACTGAGCCACCCAGGCTCCCCCGAGTCCTTTGGCTTTTAAAGTGAGTCCCCACTGCCTGGAAGTGTGGAAGAAGGGACCTGCCTGGAGGTCTTGGAGGAGCAAGTGGAGACAGACAGACACAGTCGGAGGGGCTGGGCCCCTTCTCGACCAGTTACTGTGTGGTTGGCATCTGGCCCATCGAGGGGAGGAGGAAGGCAGGGACATCGCTTCTTGAAACACTGCACGGACACTGACGGGGGCCGTGGCTGCTCGGAGACCCTGTGCACCATCACGAGAGCCCTCTGTGGGGTGGGTGGGCTCTCATCTGCCTGGCCCTCTGAGAAGCCCACAGTGCCGTGGTCTGCCCTTCCTCGACAGATGGTTCTTTAGGCCCCTGTCGCCCTGCTGGTGGCTGGCTTTGTGTGGTGGGTGACTGGGGTTATATGGGTGCCTAGGGGGCTGGTGGGGGGTGGGGAGCAGCCCAGGAGGCGGGCTCTGTGCCATTGGGTGCTGCCCGTTTAACCAGGGCTCTTCCCTCCTACAAACTATATAATTCTACTCAGACTGCTATATTTAAAAAAGGATTTTCTTTCTGCTCAGAATACTTTAAAAGGCATCTTTCTAGAATAGATCTCAATTCAAGTCAACAAACATTTCTTCAGTAGCCACCATGCACAGCAAGCGTGCAAAGCACCAGGGAGATCCGGGGGCACGTTCTTGGACACATTAAAAGGTTAAGGTGTCTGGCCTCAAGGATCCTTTCAGGTTTCAGGCTCAAGGAGCGACAGGTGACTTTGTAATTAGAATAAAACCACACATGGAGAGGTGACATAAATGGAAATTAAGGGAAAGAAGGAACAATTCTGCTTGGGAAAATCCAGGGTGACTTCACAATGGAAGCATCATTTTGAAGCACAAGGAAGGTTTCCGTAGGTCCGGGGGGTCAGGCACAGAAGGAAGTGAGAGAGAGAGAGAGAGAGTGGATGCATTGTACATACGATCTGGAAGCCTGCAAGCCCGGCCTGAGGCAGTGGAAGGAGAGCACTCACAGGATTCTCTAGGGCTGGCCACCTCCTCCTGGAAGGCGCCAGGTTCCCTCCCCCCAGGCGACCCCACTTCTCAGGGCTTTTTCTAAATATTTCCACACAGCTCATCTCCTGGGCAAGAATTCTCCACCCAGGCAGGAGGATCCTGAGCTCGCCAGCCTTACGCAGCCCAGCGTTCAGTGTACGGTCAGATCAATTCATCTGGACTTTGTGATGATTTAATCTGGGTGGGGGTGATACTCAGCTCTGCATTAGCAAGCTGGTTTGTACGCAGATTATTTCAGTAAATAAAATTTCAAGGCCAGCTGCTTATCCTACTCCAGCAAGCCCTTGTTTCAGGCAAGGGCACTCGGAAGGGAGGACAGTGACAAACAGAAGAGACGGGTTGGGCTGGGACACTGCCGCCGATCCGCCCCAGGGCACCCGGGACCTTGGGGAGAGCGCCTCCATCTCACACCGAGTCAGCAGGTCACAGAAGCGTGATTCCTGCCTGGGCTTCCTGGGTGTGAGTGTCAAGGGGGAGGTCCAGCCAAACTTGGCCAGCCACCCCCTCCCTGCGAGTCCCCGCACCCTGTGCTTATACCTGGACATAAAAGGTTGAGAAGGAGAGAGGCCTGGACTGGGTAGTAGTCTCCTGCACGTCCATCCTTTCCTGCAGGTAAGAGCTTCAGAGTCTGCACACCTGACCTTGAATCTTGACTGTACCGCTTATTAGTCATTTGATCTCGAGCAAGTAATTGACCCCTTCATAGCCACACTGATATCTCATTCTGAGTGTTTATTAAGTCCAGACGTTGTGCTTATGGCTCTTCATGTATAGCTATTATTAGCTCCATTTTGCAGACAAGGAAACTGAGGCCCAGCGGGGGACAGTTAAGCGATTTGCCCAAGGTCTCACAGCTGGGAAAAAGAGGTGCCTGGGTGCTTTTTTAATCTCATGGGATTGCTGGGAGGGTACTGAGTCCCGAGAGGCAAAGCACTCGGTGTCCGGCACGTGATGTGTGCTTGATAAATGGCTATTATCCTTGCTGCCACAACGCCTCTCGTTGCTTGCCCCGTCGCTCTCCCAGCCAACCTCTGTGGAGGGTGGAGGGAGCAGGGAAATCCGTCCATCCCGGGGGACTGGCCAGGTGGTGCTGGGGCCCAGAAGACCGGGGCCGTATGGAGGGAAGCATCATCTCCCGGCCAGGCCCTGACTGGAGCCCGTTTACATCTTCAAACTCAGCTTGGAAAACCACCATCCATCAGCCAATGATGGTGTAAATTGCTTTGCTAAATATATTTCTGGGTACATGGTAAGTAAAAATATCATGAATTTAATAAGCCTTGGAATTCACATTTTTCCAATCCTAATTAAGTTTCTGCTCTGCTTCGGACGTGCTCTTCTCTCTCTTCAGCAAGGTTGGGGAGGGAAGGAGCTTCTGTTTACCGTGTGCCTGGCTGGGCCCAGCGAGGTGCTTTACATCCATGAGTGCCTTGCACACTCCCGGCTGTGGCTGCAGCTGGGCTCACTCTTCCGGCTTCGCTGAGGCTGAGCTGAATCTCAGTGAGGTGCACCACTCTCTACGTAGGGTCACGGCCATTCTGACTGCCGCCTCTTACTGCTCTCCCCCTGGTCCTCGGGGGTCAGCGAAGCGGCCTCTGTGGTCCCAGGGTCTGGGCACAGCGTTGGCTCACAACCCCCTCCCACCCCCCCACCAGGGATATCCTGTGCGTTTATAGTGGTGTTGGTGCCCGCATGCTCATGTGCTCACCCTCATTCCCATGGGGACACCACATACATACAAACGCCAGCCATGGTGTTGTATTCCGTGGCGGAGACCCATGGGTGCTGAGATCAGGGGGCAGCTCCTCTGTCCTGCCGTTATAATGGTCAATTTTATGTGTCCCCTTGGCGGGGCCGCGGGGGCTAGATATTTGGCCAGTCATTCTGGATGTTTCTGTGGAGGTGTATTTTGGATGAGATTAACATTCAGATGGGTGGAGTTTGGGTAAAGCCGATTGCCCTCCCTAATGTGGGAGGGTCATGCCCCATCAGGCGAAGGCCCGAATAGAACAAAGACTGGCCTTCCCTGAGAAAGAGGGAATTCTGCCGACAGACGGCCATTGGACTCAAATTGGGTTTATTCCCTGAGTCTCCAGTCTGCTGCCTTACTCTACCAGGTTAAATCTCTCTCTCCCTCTAAGTATACTCATATCTGTCGGTGCTGGTGTTCTGGAAAACCCCAAACTAATACAATCACGTGCAAACACCCTGCCAGGCCCTCTGTCAATACTAAGGCGTCTCAAAGCTGCGACGAATGTGAATTAATGCCGCCCTTTTGCAGGTGAGGAAATGGGGGTGCAGGGAACCTGCGGATTGGCGCTCCGCCCTGGCAGAGGGGTAGAGAGCTTCGGAGTGAATCAGAGCAGTTAGAACTCCCGTTCTGAGGTGCGAGCACTCAGGTTGTGCGGGCCTGTTTTTTTCAGTTGCCTAATGGGGACAACGCCCTCCCTGGGGGCTTGTTCTGAAGGTTAAATGGGGAGACGGCTGTCAGGCCGTTAGGAAACAGGAGCTGTTAGAACGGGCTCAGAATCAGGATTGGGCCTGCGGGCCGTGGCCTGGATCCAAGGGGCATGAGGTCGGTGGCCCCCGAGCCGGTGCTCCAGGGCCAGGCCCCTTCCTCCTTTCCTGGGAGGCGGCGACACAGCGGGCGGGGCGCTCCGTCTCTGGGAGGACGGCAGGAGGAGGCGGCGTTCCCCTCCGTCGCTGACTCTGCGGTGAGGCTGCTGTATAACTGTCCACAGGACATTAGCCGCACATCACAGAGTTATGTTCCGTGGCGTAATGTATTCCCCAGACGGATGGGATTACGAAGGAGGCGTGGGGCGGGGAGACCCAGCCGCCTTTCCTTTGCTGGGCTGGAGGCTGTCGCACAGCTGTTCCCAGGCAGTTTAGGAGCCCCCCCACCCGCCAGACCCCCTGCCACACACTGGGGCAAGCCCACCCGTCCTGCCTCCCTCTCCAGCTTCCCTCTCTACTACCTAAAAGATGTTGGTCTGGGTGGCCTGCAGGACACCAGGCAAGGGCTCAGAGGTGGCCCAGGAGCCTCTGAGTGGCCGTGTCACCTGGCCAACTACTTCCTCTTGGGCCCAGTCTGCAGTATTGCCCTGACTCTGCTTTACAACTTTGCTTGCAGCATCCCTTGCTTTGGACAAACCTGTCCCCCAAGGAGGGGACATGCGCCCAGTAGACCTGGTTTCACATTCAGAGAGCTGCCCAACCCCCGCCCTCCCGCCGCCGCCGCCACCCCCTCCTGTCCCCCCTCCCCCCGGAGCTCAAGAGAGGCTGCAGAACTAGCCTGGGAGAATCTGGATCCAGCCCCTGGTGCTCCCAGTGTGACCTTGGATGTGCTGTCCCGTCTCCCTGTGCCTCAGTGTCTTCCCCTTTCAAAGGAAGATGTCAGTAGTACTCAGGTCACAGGTTGAAGCGACATTAAATCAGTGAATGCAGGAGCCTGGAACGCAGCCGCCACTCCTTAGGTGATAGCAGTTGGCAGCCCACCCCCACTCCAAACCAGCCAAAGGATGAAGGAAGCTGATCTCGCTTAAGTGCAGAGTTTGTCGGGGAAGGCTGTGCCCTCCCTTCCTGGAAGAGCCACGTGGGTGGCTCCCTATTTGGCCATTCGTGTACCCAGCAGATTTTCTGGTGGCCTCTTCCTCCTGAGCAGGATGGCAACAGGCAGGGCTGGTTCAAGCAGCTCAGTCCCCCAGATACAGCCAGGATGCTTGCTCTCTGCACTCCCACCATTGGTGGGCAAGGCTATGTACCCCTGCCTCGGATGGAGTGAAGCCCACGGAAGCTAGGCTTCAGCCATTTTGCAGATCCCCCCACTTTCCAAGAAGGTCTCCCATTGGGTGAGAGTGGGAAGGTGGGGGGGTGGGCAGAAGGAGGAGCCAGGCGTCCCAGATCAAGGAAGGATGCTGTGGAGAGACCCCCCCCCCCCGTCCATATGCTCGTCACCCTAACAGCGGGGCCAGGGATTAGACCTATAAAGGCCACCAGCAAGACGACACCATTCAGGCAGGAAAGTGAGGGGGAGGGGCTGATGAGCAGACCTTGAGCCCCACCCCACACTTGCACAACCATGGCCAAGTCTGTCCTGCCGAGGACAGCGACAGGCGGGGATGACCAGAGCTCTGAATTTCACAGACATTGAAGTTGTAACATGAACCACAGTAAGTGCTGGGATGAGACTATTGTAATGACTGGGTGAGGGCTGAAATGTGTATAATTTGGCCAAATGTCTTTAAGGGAGTAGGCAAGGGGGGTTCGACAGAGGTAAGAGGGAGTTGTAGGGACGCGTAAAGCCATTTCCCATCCCTGTAACAAGTGGAGACCCTCAGGAAGTGGGTTGAGTGTGTTTGTTTAATATTTATCTTCTATGCAAATGAGTCACTTGTGTGCTTTCATTCATGGGCGGGGATGTTCCTTGTCGGAGCTCCACAGGCCTTGATAAAGCCCGGTTTCGTGGATTCGTGAATGGGACTCGGTTCTTTGACCTTGGAGCCCAGGGCAGAGGGATTCAGAAGAAAGATGTCCATGGCCGCCTTCCTCCTGCTGTGGCTTCACTGGCCCTGTGTCTCTCTGTCTCGGCCAGGGCCAGATGGAGGGGTGCAGGAGGCAGGGAGGAGTCTGGTACCTGTCCCTCACACTCCAAGCATCCAGCAATGGCCTTCTTGAAATGGCAGAAATACGTGTGTCACTGGCAAAGGCCAGAGGAGGCAGAAAGGATGCATCTTTCAGCAGCGGGATGGGGGCTGCCCTGGGGTGCAGGTGGGGGAGAGGAGGGCTGGCTCCACCACCGAGGAAGGGGGCCACCCACCTCCAAAGCCCAGGCCCTTGGAGGAGCCTGCTCTGGGCAGAACGTGCACATCCCCATGGTTGGGGAGCAGAGCACAGGCCCCTTTCTTCCCCTCCACCTTTCCTTCCCTATTCCTCTTATTTTCTTACAAATTTTTTATTGTTTATTTCTTTATTTTTTGAGAGAGAGACAGAGAGCAAGCATGGGAGGGGCAGAGAGAGAGGGAGACACAGAATCTGAAGCAGGCTCCACGTTCCAAGCTGTCAGCACAGAGCCTGATGAGGGGCTCAAACTCACAAACTGTGAGATCATGTCCTGAGCCGAAGTCAGACGCTTAATGGACTGAGCCCCCCAGGCGCCCCTTCCCTTGCCTATTCCATTCTCTTCATTTTCCTGGAAGGCCTGGGCTGCACAGGAAAGGGCACTGCAGCGTCTCATGAGCCCTGAGACCCGCTCCA
This sequence comes from Proteles cristata cristata, assembly GCA_017311185.1. Classification (NCBI taxonomy): domain Eukaryota; kingdom Metazoa; phylum Chordata; class Mammalia; order Carnivora; family Hyaenidae; genus Proteles; species Proteles cristata. Next base: position 711,325 of record JAESUZ010001861.1, on the reverse strand, counting down.
AAGCCCACGGAGAGTCTGGAGCCCCGGGTCTGCGGCAACAGGGTGGGAGCCTCTTGCTCTGCCAGCTTTAAACTCACATTCACACGCCTGGACTCGTGTGACGCAGAGCGGCTGGAAGAGACAGCTCCTGGTGGCTCCTTTGCTGGATCCCAGATCCCATTCTCAGACGCTGCTAGTGCACGCATGCGAGCGCGTGTGCGCGCGCACACACACACACACACACACACACACATTCAGAATCCCAGAGACTGAATTCGGTTTCTCATCTGCTCCAGGCCACACCTTTCTTGCTTTTCTGGCTTCAGTCCCTTGGTGGGCTGCTGTGATCACCTCCCAGGGCCGTCCAGGTCCTTCAGCTGGGGGACCACCCTGTCCTCCCATAAGGTGAGCCCCCCGTGGACAGGGCAGGGCCCTGCGGGGCTGGTGAATCCATCCCCACTCCCCACCCCCTACCCCCAGGAAACCCCGCAGCAGCCGTGAGATGTCATCATGGCACATGCGGAGCATGACTGTCTCTTCCTCCCCGCCCGCTCCCTCCCCTGCACCAGCCAGCCTGGCAACCCCCGCCCAGACCTGCCCTGCCCCGTCCGGGGACGCAGGTGCGGGGTGGGTGCGGGTCCTCCAAGCTCGGAACTGCTGCTTTGCCCTCCCGACGTCGGCTTCGTGCTCCAGAGCGTCTGGGGCTGCCGAGGCCGGACCGAGGCATGTGATTCTACAAGAGGTATTTTTAGCTTTCTCATTAACCGAGTGCTTTCAAATTAGCCTTCTATTAACCTCAAAGGAAAATGAAAGTGTGTTTTTTTTTCCTTCCCAGAGAAAGTCTCCTGCAGAAGAGAAAGCTTTCCATGATTCACCTTTCGTGCGCCTCGAAGCCCTAATGAAGTTGGAGTCTCTAATATCTGACTTGATGGAATAATTGGTCCGTGGGCAATGGCAAGGAAGATGCTGGTAAGCGGGGAAGCGGTCTTTCTCTCTTTCGCTTCTCATCAGACAGCCTTCGTTTCCGTCTCCCCTTTCTCCACCAGGGATCAACCCCCCACCCCCCACCCCACCCCCCATCACTCAGGAAGTGTCTACGTGACCCGCCCTCCCTTCCAGTCTCGTCCGGATGGCATTGCCTGCTCTGTGCTGCTGATCCCAGACTCACACGCAGCCACCAGTCGTCTCCAAAGCACTATCTGGTCCCCAAGCCTTGCGACCAGGGTCAAAAGGAGGCCTCTTGACTTTGGCGGTGCCCCTCAAAGTGCACTTATCGCTCTGCACCCGGAGTTCGAGGAAAGGGGAATAGAGAGCCGTGCAATTTCCCAGCACAGTCAGGGATCGAGTCCAATGAGGCTAATCCAATTTCCACTCTCCAGCCCTGAGGCAGGAGGAACCTGCCCGGCCAGGGTTACCCACCAGCAGGTCTCTGTCTCAGGATGTGAAGGTGGCCCTGCTGGAGGGTGGGGAGGGGGCTTGCGGCTCAGCCACCCAGGGGATCCAAGGAGTCCACAGCCGGGACTGGGTATCAGTCAACAGACACGAGGAAGCTGCAGGACCTCACGTGCTCCCCAGGGAACCGGAAGAAAGGCAGGGCTGCTTCTGAAGGGCTCAGGCCAGAGTTTGGATCGTTCCTCCATCGGTCCAGGCTGTTGGTGAGCCCGGGACTTGACACCTCTCTGCCGCCTTCCTTCCCTGGCCCCTCTCTCCATCCCTGTAGGTGCTCACCTCTGACTGCCTCCCCACATCCCATCTCTGTCTCTTCCCTCTCTCCCTTCATTCATGGGTCTGTGCCTTCTAGAACCATCTTGCTGGAGAAGGGCTCCCTTCCAGTGAAAAGTCTGCCCTCCCCAAGGGGCTCACCTCTGGTGTTCTAGATGCAGGTGGATTACTGGAGCCTGAGAAGAGACCATAGGCCCACAGTTTAAGTGACCGGAGAGAAGGTCACAGGGACACATACCCACAGAGGACCACGGCACCTGCAGCTCCCACCTGGCGCATCCCACAGCCCCCTGGCTGCCCCCAACTGCAGGCTCCTGCCATTTCAAAATTGAAATGTCAGAAAGCAAACTCACTGCTCCTCTGTCAGACTGCTTCCTTCTTATTTCCTACCGGGTTAATGGGGTCGCCATCGGCCCTGCCACCCAAGCCAGAAACGTATGAGTCACTGTCGACTCCTCCACACCTGCCAGTCACCGAGTCCCATCAGCCCCCCTCTGCGGGGACCTTCTGCCCAGCAGAGCGCAGCCACTCGGGGCTCAGGGCATCGCCGTGGTGCCTTGGCTCGTCTTCCTGCCACGAAGCTTCATCTCCTGAGTCGCTTCCCTCTCTGCAGCCGGACGGCTCGCTCTAAAATGTGCTCCCTTGCTGACACCTGTCAGTGGCTCCTCGTTACCTTCCACTGAAGCCCACGTACCTGGCCGTTGGTTCAGCTTCATTCCTGGCCACTCTCCCCCTACAAACCCGAGCCCGGCCAGACCCAACCAGCTATACTTCCCCGAACGTCCCTGGCCACTTGTCACCTCTGGGCTGTACACACAGTGTTGCCTGTAATAGGAATGCCCTTCCCTCCTTGTCTAGCCAGTGAACTCCTATCCACTCAACAAATCCCCTTCAAATACACCCTCTTCCAGGAAGCAATTCTAGCTGAGCAGTGTTTCACGAGGCCTAACTGCCACCAGATTTGCCCCCGATTTCACTGTGGCCACAGGGAGGCTCTGCGGACACGTAGGCTCAGGAACGGCGCTGCCTGGGGCACTCAGGTGCAGCAACGCACTCGTTAGCCTCAGTCAAGGGTCTGCCATCCTGCCAGACTTTGCAGACACAGCCAGACAGGTTAGTGTCTTCAGTGACCCTCATTATTCTCACTCTCCTTCTACCATCCTGCCTTCTTTCTTCTTCTGGCATCTTCTTAGGGGGATGAAACCCTGTGCATGGAGCGGCTCTGGGAACCTGGGGTTTGCCTTTCTAAACTCGAGCCTCCTGTGGTCCCTTCCTCCTCTGCTGCTTCCTGTTCTTCCTCCTCCTCCTTTCCCTCTTCCCCTTCCTCTCCATCTTCTTCCTCCTCCGCCGCCGCCTCCTCCCTTTCTTTCTCTCCCTCCTCCCCATCGTTCTCCAGCCCATCTTACCCTTCCTCCACCTTCCTCCCTCTCTCTCCTCCTCCCCCTCCCCCTTCCTCCCCATCGTCCCTCCTCTTCCCTCCTCCCTCCCTCTCCCCTTCCCACTTCGGTGACAGTGACATTTCCCTCCCACCCTCCTGGCCCGCAGCCCCCTGTGCTCCCAGCCGCATCCCTCCAGCCCTCACCAACACTCCCCCAGCGCTGGGTGGGGAAGGAAGAGGGTGGAGCTCCGTTCTACTCCTTAGCAATTCAGGCCAGGGGTTTGGAGAGGAGAAGGCTGGGCCCACTGGGCATCAGAGCCGGGTGGATTCTCCGTTTCCCGACTGCCTCACTCCTCCACCATCCATCCATCCATGTTAGTCCACGGGGGCAGGCAGCAGTGCGCTGAGGCTCATTTGGAAAAAGCTTCAGATGTAAAAATCTGGTCTTAAAGTCAGGTAGGGGGTAATTAGTCACATCTCAAAAGAAGTCTTATGTTTCAAAAGGCTCTGCAGCAGGAACCCATAATTAGCTGGGTCCCCTGGAGAGCTGACATCAGAGCGGGACAATCTGGCCCAGAGGCACTCCTGTGTGTGCCTGGCCCCCAACCAGCCTATTTTCCTTCCTGTGAGTTAGAGACTTTTCCCTTCCTTCCTTCCTTCCCTACTTCCTTCCTTCTTGCCTTCCTTCCTAATTAATTTATTATCATGCCTCCTCGCTGAAGTAGGTGAGGAGCATGGGCTGATGGTCTTTTCACAGAGGTAGAAAACCAAGGTCACAACTGCACAGCCTGAACACAGAGAAAAAAGGACCTAAGGAGAAGCCAAACTGGTCATTCTGTCCAATAGGTATAACCCTTCCTTCCATAGTAAGAGAACCTCTGTTATATTGGGGGACGTCATGAAACCAGCAGACACCCCTATTTCCTGGCATCCTAAGCACCTAGGGATGGCCACAGGACCAGATTCTGTTCATGGGATGTGAGTGGCTATGTTTAGCGGGACTTCTGGGCAGGCAGCTCAAGGGAAGCTGGCTTGGCTGGAAGGTCCTGCCTCCCTTTGATGCCCTTCCCACCGCCTCCCTCCCTCCTGCCTAGAAGGTAATGGCTGGAGCTCCAGTAGCCATGTTGGACCAAAAGGGAGCCTTGAAATGAAAGGGGCTCCACGGGGCTGGGGGAAGTAGAAAAACAGGGCATCTGAGTTCCAGTAACGATGGAGTTTCCTTACCAGCCTCAGACCCCTTATCTCTGCATCGCTTTGACATAAGGGGAGAAAGAAGCTGCCATCTTGGTTAAGCCACCGTTAGTTTGGCTTTTGTATTACATGCGGCTGAGCCTAATCATAGCTAATAAATAAATTTTCATGACTCTCATCTTCAGGACTACATCACCTCCACAGCCTGGAGGTAGTTGAGAGAGCATTGGTTTGCCCACTGTGTGTGTTTATACCTAAATTATAACTTTCCCTAAATCTGTTATCTTTCACCCACTGCCCCACATTTTCCTTGTGGACTCATGGGTGTGGGCAACCTGCCTCACGTCAAGGGAGGACTCTTTGAAAAGGGGGATCCAAGTCTTTTCTGGGGCCACATACTCAGCTGGAAGCATCTTGCTGGGAAGTGCCTTGAGGAGGGAAGGTCCCCTACCCTTCTGAGATTGACTCTCCCCCTGTGGCCACGCCCACTCTACCAGGCTCCACCTACCTCTTCCTCTTTACTCCTTGACTTTTCCAGGTGCTGCTCTTTGCTTAGCAGGTGAATACCCAGGACCAGCCACGTGGCTCTCTTACTGGGTGTGTTGGACCGGGCTCAGCTTCTGTGCCTTTTATCCTGTGCAGATCCCGTTTCCCGCTCTCTCCTTTCCCTGCAACATGATTTCAGAATACCTCTTACCATAAAAGACATGAATTGCATTGATCTCTGAGACCCCGCCTAGTTTTCAATTGCCAAGATGGAATGAGGTTGGACCCAGAAAGCCTACGTGCTACCTCGTAGCTTTTAGCTGGGACTTTGACCTGCCAGGTTGCTACTCCTCCGGGAACCCCCCTATCGGTTAGACAGCTGCAGGGAGGCAGGGAGGCCGGTGGTCTCTCCTTAACCTGAAAAGTAGCTCCTTGATTGCCTGCCAGGTGACCCCTTTCTTGGGAGCCTGAATGGAAGAGGAAGGAGGTGCCGAGCCAGCTGGCCAAGTTTCTGAAGCTCTCAGGGCAGGAAAACCATGAAAGCGTGGGTTTTAACACTTAAGACATCTTTGTGAACCCTCTGGTTGGCAAATGGTGTTAACAGGCCTCTGAGGGGCCCAGAAAGGAGGGCTTGAAGGCTGCATCCGTTAGAAAGAGCCACATTAGCAGAGATGGTCGTGAGCCTGTGGCTTTGAGCAGACCCGGGGTGGGGCTGTGCGCTTCCTGATTTCCTGGCCTTCCTGCATGGATTTCTCAGCCTGTCCCGGCGTCGATATTTGTGGGCTTGACTTGCCCATCTGGGCCCCGATGATGTAGCTTGTGGTTTTTAATCCACTGGTTCTTTTCAAACGATCGGGCGTTCCTTCTCTTGTTCCGCTACCGGCTCCCTTCAGCATTTTTGCTCCTCAGAGGTGGGTGGGTTATAGCCCTTCTGCTCCCAGAGCAGTGAAACACTGGCTGGGAAACTATCTTTGTGTTCCCATCATTGGCAAAAGCGGTGACCAGGTCCCCGGGTCCCCAGATGTCACTCCGTGGCCTGTTTTGTAGGAAATGTCTGATCTTAGTTCAAAGTTGCAGGGGAGAGTCTCTGGCCCCGGCCCAGGTTTCGCGCTGAGCCTCAGGTCATGTCCTTACCCATCTCTTTAGGATGTCACCTGCTATTCCTTACCTACGATTGACACTTTTCCCTAGTCCTCAAAAATTCTTACTGTCTCCTTTGGAATTTAACTGTCTCCCTTGGCCATGTCCTTCTGTCATGTCTCAGAGCTCTTCAAAGTAAAGGCTTTTTTTTTTTCCTTTATAAAATCACACGGCTGGAAGGGACCCTGAAGGTAATCTGGTGCAACCCCCTCCTTTTGCAAGGCTCAGAAAGGGATGTACTGGCCCAAATTTGCACAGCTTGCTCACAGAAAAGCTGGAGCTGGCATGCTAGGTCTCCCGACCCCCAGGGCTCTGGCTCCAGGCCTGGCCGGAGGGACCAGGAGGGGTGGGTGGGACTATATTCTTCACTAATACTTCCGGGGCTCTAATCAGATCCAATTATTTAAAATCACTAGCATTGTCACCGCTCTACATTCTCTGCTCTTCCATCTAAGAACTTTCTTTTCCATGCTTGACCTTTAAGGAGTCATCATTTTTCCATGGGCCCTTGGGCTAGGATTACGTACTTGTAAGCAGACGGCCCCGGGCACTTGTGAGTGTATCATGTGATGGGGAGATGAGCTGGAGAGTGTCTGAGTGAACCCCCCACTTAGCCGGATGCCTTTTGGGAAGGACAGGGACAGAGGAGAGGCTGGGCTGGGAACTGGGTTGGCTCAGGGCCATCTGCATGCGGAAGCTGGTTTTCTAGGCTGCTCCCCATGGCTCCTCAGGGCTGGAGCAGAGGGCCTCAAGCAGAAACAAAATGAGTGGTTCATATAAGCCTCTGAGTGGCATTGGGAATGGAATGTGCTATTCCTGGGCTCATCGGAACAATCTGTGGGCCCAAGCGATGAGGGATGGGGAGGAGGGAAATGGCAGAAGGATGTTTGTTTCCACAGCACAGGAAGCAAGACAGGACCCCAGCACCACCGTGACATTCCTCAGCAGCGCCATCATCTGGATGGGCATCTAATGCTATTGACTAGAGACTTTGTTGCCACCATGGGCATGAATGGTGGGGGTGATGCTCACAATTTTCCAAAGACAAACGCAAGGACCCAAAAGATGACGCAATCACCTCCAAGCTGAGAGACACAAAGCCACCAACCCGAAGCGGGTCACCCAGGCTCACCCTCATATCCAGCGCTCTCTCCTGGGTGGCTTAATCAGTTAAGCATCAGACTTTCGCTTAGGTCATGATCTCGCGGTTCGTGGGTTCGGGCCCCGCGTCGGGCTCTGTGCTGACTGCCAGCTCAGAGCCTGGAGCCTGTTTCACAGTCTGTGTCTCCCTCTCTCTCTGACCCTCCCCTGCTCATGTTGACTCTCTCTCTCCTAGAAATAAATAAAACATTAAAAAAAATTAAAAAAAAAAAAAAAGAGTGTCTCCGGGCTTGGGGGGTTCTGCTACAGAGGTCACTGGGGCTGGATTAGGAAGGAGCAATCCCTCTCTTTTAGAATTATGGGGCCGCTTGTATCCAGCGATGCTAATGAGGTGTGTTTGCAGTGATGGTGGTAGAGAGAAGAAGTTCAGTAAGCATCCATGAGACAGACACAGTAGGCGCTCAATAAATGCCGGTAGAAATTTATGAATATATTGCAGTCAACACAAAAGTACTGGCTTTGCACTACTAGCTGTAGTGTTAACAACAGCTCTTCCAGAGAGTTATGATGATGATAAAATCCACCAGGGCTGCCAGGGCTCTGAGGTTTGGGGTGCACGTGGTGAGGAGGAAACGCACCCGACCGGAGAGAACCTCAGTGGCTAAGCAGAGGAGCAGCAGGAAAGGAAGTAGATAAGGAAGGAGCAGTTTCTTAAAAGAAGCGTCCTTTAGGGCTGTAAAACATGGTGGACCGGCTTCCTGGAAAATAGCTCTCCAGGCAAAAGCGAAACAAAGGCCCTCTGGCATGCGGGTCACTTCTCGCCCTGCTGTGTCATGGCCTTGGAGCAGCAAAGTGGACTGGAAGAAGGCTTTCGTACAACCTTGATGTCTTGCAAGTATAGCTAACATTTATCGAGCTCTGAATATGCACCAGCTGAGGGCTAAATGTGCGTATCCCTCCAAAATGCATCTGCTGAAACTCTCGCCCCCGGTGTGATGTACTTGGAGATGGGCCTTTTGAGAGGTAATGAAGTTTAGATGAGGTCATGAGGGTGCAGTGTTGTGCTGGGATTAGTGCTCTTACAACCGGGGGAAGAGACCAGGGCCTCCTCTTTCTGCCAGGGAAGGACAGAGCGAAAAGGAGGCCATCTACAAGCTGGGAAGACTGCTCTCACTGGAACTTGACTTTACTAGCACCCTGACCTTGGACGACTCCCAGTCTCCAGATCATGTGAGAGGTACATGTCTGATCTTCAAGCCCCAGGACTGTGGTATTTTGCCATAGCAACCTGAGCTGACATGCACAGTCTAAGTGCTTTATGCGAAGTAGCTCTAATCCTTACACGCCTAGGATGTAGGAACTATTAATAATAGCCATTTTATAGGGGTGCCTGGGTGGCTCGGTCAGTTGGGCGTCCGACTTCGACTCAAGTCATGATCTCATGGCTTGTGGGTTCGAGCCCTGTGCCAGGCTCTGTGCTAACAGCTCAGAGCCTGGAGCCTGCTTTGGATTCTGTGTCTCCCTCCCTCTCTGTCCCTTCCTTGCTCATGCTCTGTCTTTCTCTGTCTCAAAAATAAATAAATATTTTTTAAAATGTTTTTATTTATTTCTGAGAGAGAGAGAGAGAGAGAGAGAGAGAGATAGTGTGAGCAGGGGACAGTCAGAGAGAGGAGACACAGAATCCGAAGCAGGCTCCAGGCTCTGAGCTAGCTGTCAGCACAGAGCCTGATGCGGGGCTCGAACCCACGAACCATGAGATCAGGACCTGAGCTGAAGTCGGACACTTAACCGACTGAGCCACCTAGGTGCCCCCAAAAATAAATAAATATTTTTAAAAATGTTAATCACGGTCATTTTATAGATGAGACAATAGAAGCACAGAGAGTCCATGAGCTAACCTGTGTGGAGCCAAGAACTGAACACAGGGAGACTGAGCCCTTCCCCAGAGGTACCCCTTCAAGTGGGTACATGGGTGCTGTGGCTCTATTCAGTAGATGCAAAGGCCATTGGGACTTAGCCCATGATGCCGCAGTCACTTCCATGTCTGATTGTGGAAGGTGTGACGCAGGAGTGTGTGGGCTGTGGGGACATATACACTGGGATCCGGCCTCCAAGTCTGCCTCTTATGGTCTGTGCAACCTCAGTGTCCTCACCTGTATAATTCTTGTGGTGCAGGTTAGAGAAAATGTATACACAGAGCATTTTGTATGCTGTGTGACACGTTGTGCGTCTTCTATGAGAAGCCTCTGCTCACTCAATACTGGTTCACATCCTAAGCAATGCCACCTGATAGAATCAACCCATTCCTGTAGCCTGAGCACCTGCTTTTTCTTGCCTTGATTTCAGATGCTTGGACTATCCTTGGAGCTAATACTTGGTATGCCTCTTGTCAACTCCTATGGTAGATCTCTCCTTGTTTGCCTGATGCAGCCCAGTGATTAACCTCAAACGGACATTAAGCTTTTGATTCTTAAGTCACTGGCTGAACCAGGTGGGCATCTGCCTTCCAGGTGGAGGAGGACCCATGAACGGTGGTGGGAAGAAGAGAAGCGGCCTGCAGGCAGGGCACATCCAAGTAACTTGGTTTTGTGGGGGTGTAAATTCCAAAGTGGGGTCTGGAGAGGGACTGGGGGGCACTTGCAGCCCACCTTAAGGAGCCTGAGCTTGATCTTGCAAGTGAATGGAAACCTTTGAGGGTGTTATATAGGAAGGCAAGTGGGTCATATTATGGAGCTCAATTTAGTAACTATGGAGCACGGAATGGAGGAGAGCAAGAGTGGGGGCCAGAGGTTGTTTGGAAGCTATATTCAGTGCCCTATGAGGTCTGGCACTTTTCTATGTCCAGGGCTCATGTCTCGCCTCTCTGCCTCCAGCTTACTCAGCTCCTGCCTCGTTTTCCCCTTGTCATTCATCAAACTTACCAAAGGACTCCAGCCCACAGACATCTGCGCTTGCTGCTACCTCTACCTGACGCTTCCCTTCAGGTATCTGCATGGCCTTCAGGTCTCCGCCTAGATGCCATCATACTGAAAAAGGCTTTCCCAAGCACTCTGCAAGAAATAAAACCCTGACCTCATCATTCTCTATCCTCTGATCCAGCTTCCTTATTTTCTTCCTTATCATTTGTTGCTACATGACATATTTATTCATTCATTTACCATTTGTGTCACCCCGCTGGAATGTAAGCCACCGGAGGCTTTTTCTCTGTGGTCTTCCCAGAGACAGACACTCAAATATGCATTGAATGAATGAAAGGATGAATCGGGGTGATAACATTCCATGGAGCTGGCATAGCCTGATCTGCAATGAGCAGAAAGGTAGTTCAGGGCATGATTCAGCTCTGCATACCTGCACTCGGTAAACATTTGATTTTTAGTTCCAAGTGCTGAACACCAGTCTCCTTCATGGGGGAGGGTGGCCCATCATCAGAAATAAATCCCCCAGGAGTCTTTTGGCAGGTACAGTTTGTAGAGACAGCCCTGCACAGATAGTCATGGAGCAACTTGACTTGTGATCACAGACTAGGGGCTTTTTGTCAGTTTGTGCTTTGTTCCTTCCTGCGATGACATTGTTCTTGAGTAGTGAGTAATTGGAGCCTCAGGGCCACCTTGCATTTTGTGGATAAGCACAGCTCTGACATGCTAGGTGAAGTGTCAGTATAAGAAACGGAACATTGCAATGTGCTAGCACAGACCAAGAAGTCAATAACTGCTTGACATTCTGGGAGGCAGATACTCACTGGTAGACCCAACACCAAGGAAGACCTTTCCTCAGTGGGCACTAAAGTGGTTGAACGATGGTTGCTTTTTATGGAAAGTGCGCTTGAAAAGAATGAATAGCCCCAGGAAAGCTAGAAACTTTTGTCCAATTTTGGGGGCAATGCAAGGCAGGTTTGCAGAAATTTCATCTAAAGAAGGGTAAATACCAGAAGCCTTGGTGCCATAGCCAAAGATGTGACATCAGAAACAATGACATCATAGTTTTCCTCTCTCTTGTAAATACTAGATGAATCAAACGGACTTATTCTTTGATGATCCCATAAATTGGAGGACTTCATTGAAATATCCGACACCAGGAATCCTAGAAAGCAGAGTTCCCATGAAATTGTAAGGAATTGAAGAAGCCCTCAGAAATGCCATGCTTAGGGTCTCCAGGTAACTCACAATCATTTAGAGAACGATTGCCCATGATTAGCTGCAGATAAATTTGGGGAAGCTCTCATTTCTGGTAAGACCTTTCCCTCAACTGGAGTCTCAAGTGGCTGATTGCAGATACCTCAAGTGCACTATAAACAGATCTACAGGAAGACGAGGAGTGGGAAACAGAATTTTTGAGAGTCTTCTGTTATCAATGTTATGGTAGGTATTGTTCATGTTTTAGCATTTGACTTTCATAGCAACTCTACAAGATAGATATTATTGTCCCAGTTTTATAGGTGAGAAACTGTGGCTTGGAGAGGCTAACAAAATTTCCCAAGGCCATACGGAAAGAAACAAAAAACCCAGACTTTGAGCTCATGCTTCCCCCATTATGCAGTATGACTTCTCAACACCCACATGTACATCTGCTGTCAAATTATTACTAGACTGTTCAGCTTCTGTATGAGTGTAACCTATAGGTATATGTAGGTGGCTTAAGAGGAATTTTTGCAAGTGAATGATGATAATAATGCTGATTAGATGTTCAAGCACTATCATTTCTTTTCTTAGAGGAAAAAAACTGAAGTTTCTTTTTAGTTCCAAAAGGTTTGAAGGAAAGATTGGGTCCTGGTGGGATTGTGGTGGGATTGTACTGGTTTCCTCTTAGATATTCTGCATTCTTTGGAAACCACTGAGAACTCTAACACTGAAATGTTGATCACTTTAGACTCTGATGGCTAATAGTATGAGACTAGCCTTCAAGCTATAAAGCATGGAAAGAATGCAACAAAGAATGGAAAATTCTCCTGAAGCCCTATGCCCCAATGTTAATAGTCTTTAGCAGCACAAACTGGGTGAATATTATACTGTCAATAAAAAATGCATGGTGGCAGCTTCTGGATTCTGGCAATAGGGTAGTAACTTAGTCACTTCCATAAACGATAGTTATGAAACCTGTACAAAATAGAAGAAGGCACAGAAGAGCAATCGAATGTAGGCAGACATCAGAGGGAACTCTACCCTTGAAAGATTAACTGCATGAGTGATATTTATACATTTGAGTCTTTTTGCCTGGAACTCCCAAATCTGTATGTAAATTAGAGTGTCAGGAAGCCACAGATGTACTGACCTGAGGTGCCAGAGGACAGAGTTCAGGGCTGGATGAAGGCCCCAAAGTTAAGGGAGGACTCCTCAAAGGAAGGGTGCCACATAAGGTGAGCCCCCAAATCCATATTTAAGATTTCCCCACATTCTTGGCCCATCAAAGATATAAATATTTAAGGAGTACGTGGGGTCCAGAGAAAAAAGAAGAGCACCTGGAACTTGGGGGGACTGAGTGGAGATTTCACTTGCTACTGTGATCAACTTTGGAGGTGGAGTCTGGTCAACTTAATTGCCTACTAGCATAAAATGACAGAGAACAAAATGGACTCCAAGGACGACAATGTATTTATTATTCAAAGTGTCCAGCCCAATCAGAAAATCACCAGACAAAGGAAGAAAGAAGAAAATGTTACTCATACTCACACACATTAAAAAAAACAAAAAAGGGGCGCCCGAGTGGCTTAGTCGGTTAAGCGTCCGACTTTCGCTCAGGTCATGATCTCGCGGTTCGTGGGTTCGAGCCCCGTGTCGGGCTCTGTGCTAACTGCCAGCTCAGAGCCTGGAGTCTGTTTCAGTCTGTGACTCCCTCTCTCTCTGACCCTCCCCTGCTCACACTGTCTCTCTCTCTCTCTCTCCTAGAAATAAATAAAAAACATTAAAAAAAACAAAACAAAACAAAACAAAACAAAAAAAAAAACACAAAAATGATCAATAGAAACTGACCACAAGATGATCCAGACATACAATTAGTACAAAGCACCTGCTATTAATATGTTCAAGGACTTAAAGAAAAGTGTATGCATTATGAAAGATAGTCAATCTCTGCACAGAAGTAATTAACCTGCACTTATCTTTGAAAACCTGCATGGTTGGTGCAAGGGAGATGAGAGAGAAGGGTTATTGGGTAGGATGACTTTCACAATCACTAATGGAATCACTGCTATCTATTGGTTCAATGGAATCTTTTTCTTTTCATGCAACTTTAACAAGGAACCTCTCCAATGACACTTGCTTTTGACTCCTTTGGAGGATTTTGTGGAAATGTGACATTGCGTTGTTGTTAAATAGATTCATCGCTCGCACTGCTACAGCCTTATTCATGTGGTGCTTTTCTACAAAATTTTGCACTGTTTCCCACATTTTACACATCTTCCTAATTTCATTTGAAGTGAGGGATTCCTCCACCTTCTTCTCCTCCTCTGTAGACGAGATCGCCTCCATAACCTGTTGCTCATGATGCAGATCCATGAGTTCTTCCATGGTCAGCTCCTGGCTATGTTCCTCCACCAGCTCCTGAGTGTCATCCTCATTCACCTCTAGGCCCATGGTCTTCTCCAAGGACACAATTTCATCAACAACTGATGGCTCCTGTTCATGAGCAAGCCCCTCTAAGTCATGTCCAAGAATGCAATCAGGCCACAGTTTTCTCTAAGCAGAATTGAGGCTTCTTTTGGTCACCCCATCCCAGACTTTATCCATGATCCTGAGGCAGTTCATGATGTGGAAATGATGTTTCCAAAACTCTTGGAGAATAAGGTTTGTTCCTTTGGTCACCTTGAAGCATTGCTGAAATAGTGCTTTGGTAAATGCTTAAACTTCAAAAAGACCTGCTGATCCATAGGCTGGAGAAATGGAGTGGTGTTGGAAGGAAGGAACTTGACCTTAATGAACTCGAATTCCTCCAGTAAGTCATCCTCAAAGCTTGGAGGATGAGCAGGTGCATTATCCATAACCAGGTAGGCTTTGAGTGGCAGATTCTTTCCTAAAAGGGATTTCTTCACTTCAACAAACAAGATACGAGTGACTCACGCCTTGCTGTTGGACCTCCACATGACATTTAACTGGCTTCTCTGCACCTTGCATTTCTTGAAGGCTCATAAATTCTCAGAATGATACATGAGCAGGGGTTTGGCTTTGAAATCCCTGTTTGCATTAGCACAAAACAAGAAGTGAGATGGTCTTTCATGGGCTTGTGATGGGGCCTTGCCTTCTCTTCTTCTATAATGTAGGTCCCCTTTGGCATGTTTTTCCAAAAAAGCCCTGTCTTATCATAGTTAAAAACTTCCTCTGGGAGGTAACATTCAGAAACCATGAGCTTCTGGAACTTGGTAGCAAATGCTTCAGCTGTCTTAGCATCAGAACTCACAGCCTCTTTGTGTCTCACAACACTATGGATGCCACTTCTTTTATTTAAAAAAAATTTTTTTAATGTTTATTTATTTTTGAGTGACAGAGAGACAGAGCATGAGCAGGGGAAGGGAAGAGAGAGAGAGCGGGAGACACGGAACCTGAAGCAGGCTCCAAGGTGCTGGAGTGTGTCCAGCGGACACAGCACAGCTGTGCTCACAGCTCAGAGCCCGATGCAGGGCTCGAACCCACGAACTGTGAGATCATGACCTGAGCCAATGTTGGCTGCTTAACCAACCGAGCCACCCAGGTGCCCCAACTTCTTTTAAAGTTATCAAGTCATCCAGTGCTTTCCTTGAAGGCTTCTTTGTTTTCTGTTGATGTACCTGGCAGTTTACTTATGCGGTTGGTGTTCAAGGCCTTTACCTTCTCACAGATTAAGTTCTCGGTCACAGTATCACCTGCTAGTTGCTTCTTATTTATCCAAACAAGAAGCAACTTTTCTACATCTTCCAGAACACATGGCTGTTGCTTTGACTCCTGCTGCATCTAGCCCCCTTCTTTCTTCTTTAATATTGTGCAAATGGTCGACGTAGACTTCTTATAAAATCTTGCAATTTTGGCCACTCCATACCTCGTTCATACTCCTCGATGATTTCCTTCTTAACTCCCACGCAAATTAGCTCTTTCTTCTTACTGCCTTTCTTTTCAAATTTTTTCTGCATGGGGGCCAATGCATATGCTCACACCGATGTTGAATACAGTTCACTATTAATAAAAACTTGTCATATGCTGTATTTAGTGTAACAGGCAATAAGGCAGCAGAGAAAAAGGGTCTCTATCTGCAGGTGGCCTGACCTAGAAGGAAGCAAAGCATTCCTAACCTCACTCTTGTCTGGAAAAGCAAAGGACTGACCATAGGTGCTTTGAAGTGAAAAAAAATACACTAGTGCCAGTTGTGGGCACCTTCCAATGTTCTGAAAAATCACTGATTTCTGACAAATAGCCTGAGACCGAGCATGGGAGCTGATTACCCACAATCCCTCAGCGAGAGAGAGAGAGAGAGAGAGAGAGACAGTGAGAGAAAAAGAGAGAGAGAGAGAGAGAAAGAGACAGTGAGAGAAGAACCTCAACAGTGATCATATGATGCTTGGTGTCTGGTACTACTCGTATTGCAAGACATTGCTCACTTATCAAGTTAAAATTTATTAGAAATATTTGCTCGTTTTGTGGAACACTCACAGAACAAGCTACTTGCAACTGAAGGTTTTACTCTATATGGGTACAATATAGGAGAATGTGTATATCTACTCTCTTAATTAAAACAAACATGTATCTGTTGAAATCAAAACTTATAATACCACATTGCAGGTATTTTAAACATAGGTAGAAGGAATGCATATGGCACACATGCCGCAAAGGACAGCAGGGCTGAAAACAGGACTATCCAGTCACAAAGTTTCCATCATTGAGGCGACGTGCTAAAATATTCACTCTGGGTACCCTGTGATGAGCCAGAAAGTGTGTATTATAGAAGATAACATGGAAAAACCAACACTGAAGTCAAAACAGAGCACTGAAATATGCTAACACAAAAGAAGGCAGGCAGGAAGGATAAGAGGAAGAAAGCAGACGAGATTGATAGAAAGCAACCAGCAAACAGGCAGATTAAATCCAATCATATTGATAACTTTACTAGAACGAAATAGACTAGGTATTCCTTCTAAAGAGCACAGATCGCTAGGCTGGACAAAATGGTAAGATCCACTATATATTTGCAAGAGATGGATTTAAGGAAAAACATTTTTTAAATGTTTACTTTTGAGGGAGAGGGAAAGACACAGCGTGGCTGGGGGAGGGGCAGAGAGAGAGGGAGACACAAAGTCAGAAGCAGGTTCCAGGCTCTGAGCTGTCAGCACAGAGCCTGACATGGGGCTCGAACCCACGATCCATGAGATCATGACCTGAGCTGAAATCAAATGCTTAACTGACTGAGCCACCCAGGTGCCCCTGCAAAAGATGGATTTTATTTTTTTATTATTATTACTTTTTAAATTTTTAATGTTTATTTATTTTTGAGAGAGAGTGACACACACAGAGCATGAGCAGGGAAGGAGCAGAGAGAGGGAGAGGGAGGCACAGAATCTGAAACAGGCTCTAGGCTCTGAGCTGTCAGCACAGAATCTGATGTGGGGCTCAAACCCACAGACTACAAGATCATGATCTGAGCTGAAGTTGGATGCTTAACTGTCTGAGCCACCCAGGTGTCCCAAGAGATGGATATTAAATGCAAGAACATAACTAGGTGAAGAGGAAAACAGTGGGAATGAGATACTCACAGGAAAGCCGTAGTGACCATATTTGCATCCAACACTTCAGGCTGTCTGATCAAGGAGTATTAATGGAGATAAGTGGGACAGTTCGAAATGTTAAAAGGGCTCAGACTTAAGGAAGACACCACAACGTGAAATACGGATGAATCTAGAAAGAAGGGCTCCAAAATCACACTGCAAATGCCATCAGAACTTACGGGAGAACGAGATAAATCCATAACCACAGTTGGAGATTTTAGCACTCTGGCCTCACTACTTGATAGAACAATTAATTAAAAATAAATCCATAAGAAAATAAGATATTGGAAAGAATATCAATTACCTCACCCTAATGATATTTATAGAGCTCTGGGCTGAACAACTGCAGAATACATTCTTTCCCGATGTACATAAAACAGTTGAAAGACATTTGGGAGGCCATAAACCAATGCTCAATCATTTTAAAAGCTGGAATATTACAGAATATATTCTCTGGCACAATGGAATTAAATTAGAAGTTAAGCACAATAAAAAAAAAAAAGAAAGAAAAGAGCCAACATATTTGGAAATTGAAACAAACCTTCTAAAGAACCCATGGGTTACAACAACACAAAGAAAATTAGAAACCATTTCAAGCTGAAAGATGATGGAAATACGTTATCGAAAGTTGTGAAATGCAACTAAATCAATGCTTATAGAAAATGTGTAGCTGTAAGTGGTTATATTATAAAGGGAGAAAAGTTTAAAATAAATGTCCTAAGTTTCCACATGAAGCAGCTGGAAAACGACAAGCAAATTAAACTCACAGTGAGTATGAGGGAGGCAACCATAAGGGACAGAAACCACAGAAGGAGGGGTGCCTGGGTGGCTCAGTCGGTTAAGCTTCCGACTTCAGCTTAGATCATGATCTTGTGGTTCGAGGGTTCAAACCCCACATCTGGCTCTGAGCGGGCTCTGTGCTGACAGCTCAGAGGCTGGAGCCTACTTCGGATTCTGTGTCTCACTCTCTCTGCTCCTCCCCTGCTCATGCTCTGTCTCTCTCTCTGTCTCAAAATAAAGAAACATTTGAAAAACTAAAAAAAGAAAAATAAAGAAAAAAAAGAAAAAAAGAAACCACAGAAGGAGAAAATAGGCCAAAAATAAACAAAGTCAAAAGTTGGTCCTTTGAAAAGAAAAATAAAATTGTGAAGGCTCTAGCAAGACTTACAAAGAAAAAAAGAAAAAAGAGAGGAACAAGTTGCCGGTATCAAGAACGAGAAAGGGGCGGTGTCACTACGGCATCGACAGACATGTAAGGGTTAATAAGGGCTACTGTAAGCAACTTTATTCTAGACTATTTGACAAATGAGATGAAATGGACCAATTCCTCGAAAAACACAGCTGAATGCAAACTGACGCAAGGTGAAATAAGACATCTGAGTTTCCGAGAAATTGAATTTGTTATCAAAAGCCTTCACACAAGGGAACGCCAGGCCCCGATGATTTCACCGACTAATTCTATCAAATACCAATCCCAATCGCACGTAGCCTGTTTTCTTTATGAAGAGGAGAAGCTGATAAATGTATTGTTCATAATAGAGGGAGAACAAAAATGCTGCAAGTCATTTCGTGAGGCCAGAATCACCCTGCTACCAAAACTTGACAAAGATAGTTCAGGAAAAGCAATACAGACCAGCGTTTCTCCTGAACGTGGATGCAACAATGCTTCACGAAATCTTAGCCAATGGAACCTAGCAATAAATAAAAAGGCTAACACATCATAACCAAGGGGATTTTATTCCAGGAATGCGAGCTGAGTTTAACATTCAAAAATTAGTTCATGGTAATTCACCATAGTAACAGAATATAGGAGATTCAGAAAAGGAGCTGGATACCAAAAAGACATTTGAAAAGGTTTAATGCCTTTATAATTTTAAGTATTTATATTTGAAAGTAGCCAAGAGAGTTGATCTTAAATGTTCTTATCACAAGAAAAAAAGATTACCTATGTGAGGTAATGGATGTTAACTAGACTTATTGTAGTGATCGGTTCACAATATGCACATGTGTCAAATCATTATGTTGTACACGTGAGATCAATACAGTGTTCTGTCAGTTATATCTCAGTAAAACTGGGCGGAAGTCTAAAACTCTCAGCAAATAAGACTGGAAGGGAACTTCCTCCGTACGATGAGTGGCACGATGGAAAACTAGAGCTAACATCATACTTAATAATGGGGTAACCAAGGATATATGCACTTACAACTTCTATTTCACAATGTACTGGAAATGATGGCCAATGCAATAAGGCAAGGAAAAGAAACAAAAGGTATCTGGTTGGAAAGGAAGAAGCAAAAACACTTTTTATTTGTAGAGAATGTGCTTGTTTCTGTAGAAAATCCTAAGGCTTAACCACAGAACTACCAGAACTACTGAGTTGGGCAGGATTGTGGGCTCCCAGGTCGCTCGTGGGCTCCCAGGTCATTCTACAAAAATTAATTGTATTTTTATGTATTAGCAAAAACAGAAAATTACACTGAAAATGTTCATTTACAATATCTTTAATCTTTAGTATACAAACCACTTGGGAATTTTGTTAGTCTGCATAGCAAAACACCATAGACTGAGGGGCTTAAACAACACACATTTATTTTGTCCTAGTTCTGGAAGCTGGAGGTCCAAGATCAAGGAGCCGGAAGGTTAGGTTCTGGTGGGAGTTCCCTCACTGGCCTGCAAAGAGACACTTTCTTGCTGTGCCCTTTCAAGGCCTTTCCTTGGTGCAAGGAAGTGGAGAAACAGATAGAGAGAGAGAGAGAGAGAGACCTCTTTTCCTTCTTGTAGGGCAAATCCTACCCTTTTGACTTCATTTAACCTAAATACAACCTAAAAGCCCTATCTCCAACTATAATTACATTGGGGAGTTAGAGCTTCAGCACTGGAACTTTGGGGGGACAGAATTCAGTCTATAGCAAGGCTAAATACCAAAAGATCTGCACGGCCTCTACGCAGAAAGCTATAATATATCGCTGAGGGAAATGACAAAGCCTCTATAATCATCATCATAATTTCTGCAATGTATTTTTGTCATTTCTGTGGTAAATAAATGGAAAGATATACCTATCCAAGGGTCAGATGAGTCAATATTGTCAATATATAAATTCTCTGCAAATTATAGTCTCCATCCACTCTCAGTCAAAATTCCCCCAGACTTTTTTACAAATATAAATTGATACCATGCTTCTCAAACTCATATGGAAAAACAAAGGAACAGAAACAACCAACCAATCCTGAAAAAGAAGAACAAATCTAGAAAATGTGTATTTTCTAAATTCAAGACAAACTATAAAGTGATTAAAATAGTGTAGTGTTGCCATGATAACAGACTAATTGGCCAATGAAACTGAATAGTGAGGCCAGAAATAGACTTACGCTTCCACGAGCAATTGATTTTTGACAAGCGCACCAGAATACTTCACCGGGGAAAGGAAAATCTTTTGAACCAAGACTGTTAGAACAGCTTGATACCCAGACGGGAAAAAAGGACCTCAACTCTTACCTCAAACAATATACAGAAATTAATATAATAAACGTAGAACCCCAAAACTAACATTAAATAGCTTTTAGGGGGAAAATGAGAGTATTTTTGCCACTGAGGGTGATAAAGATATTTTAGATAGAACACAGAACATAATAACCATAAAAGAAAGAAATGAGAAATCAACCTTCCCCCAAACTAAAAGTTTCTCCTTGCCAAAAGTTATCATTCATAAAACTAAAAGCAAGCCAGGAACTGGGGAGAAAATATTCATGAAACACGCATCTGACTAAGGACTTATGTTTAGGATTTACAATGAACATCTACAACTCAGTGATGGAAACATAACAATTCAATACAAAACGGTCAAAAGATTTGGAACCACGTTATAAAGGAAGACTTATGAATAGCCAGTAAGCACATAGAAAAGCGCTCCACATTTTATTAGTTATCAGGTAAATGCAAATTAAAACCGCAATGAAGTATTCTACACACCCACCCCATTAGGCAGGCTAACCCTGAGATATTGTCAACACCAAATGTTGGCAAAGACTGGGTAGGGGGACACCCAGAAGTTTCAGGCATTGCTTACAGAAGTGTAGAATTGACTCCACCTTGGAGAAAGGTTGGACAGTTTCTCCTCAAGTTCATCATGTACCTAAAAATTTTTAAAAATCTTTACTTATTTTTGAGCGAGACAGAGCATGAGCAGGGGAAGGACAGAGAGAGAGGGAGATACAGAATCCAAAGCAGGCTCCAGGCTATGGGCTGTCAGCACAGGGCCCGACTTGGGACTTAAGCTCATGGACTGAAAGATCATGACCTGAGCCAAAGTTGGATGCTTAACTGACTGAGCCACCCTCATATGGTTTTATTTATATGGATTTCTGGTGAAAAAAAAATCAGGCCAGTGGTTGCCTGATGGGGTGGGGATATTGACTGGGAAGAGATACTACATATCATTCTAGTCCTATATTGTAATAAGGGGTTGGTTTCATGGGGTTCAGAACATGTTACCCCGAAATCTGGCACCTTGGCACCTTCAACATTTTAAGCTTAAGGGATTTTTTATTTTATTTTTTAAATTTTTATTATTATTTTTTATTTTTTAAATATTTTTATTTATTTCTAGGAAAGAGAGAGACAGCGTGAGCAGGGGAGGGTCAGAGAGAGAGGGAGACACAGACTCTGAAATAGGCTCCAGGCTCCGAGCTGGCAGTCAGCACAGAGCCCGACGCAGGGCCCGAACCCACGAACCGCGAGATCATGACCTAAGCGAAAGTCGGACGCTTAACCGACTAAGCCACCCAGGCGCCCCTTAAGGGATTTTTTTAAATGGCAGAAACAAGAAGGTCACTTTGATCTCCTCCACCCCTCCCTTCTTCCCTGAAATTCTTATCACCAGAACAATGTCTGGAAGACATTCTTATCACCGGAGATCGGAATCTGGGGCCAAGCACAGCAAATTTGTTCATGCAAACAAATCTTGCTAGACTAATCTTTCTTTCTGATTCTTTTTCCTTTTTTATAGCTAACCCTATTTTTCTAAGTTACTTCTTACCCACTTACCACTCCCAGTGCAAGCCCAAACCCTTTGTCTTGTCCATTTTTCACCAATTTATCGGTTTTGTTTTTGTTTTTGTTTTTTGTCTAAAACCTGTAAAAGCTTCCTGCTCTCACTTCTCTGGATCTTCCTTTTCTGGTGAAGGCTCCCATGGACATGTAAAAATAGAATAAAACGTATGGGCTTTGCTACTGTTAATCTGTCCCTGTCAGTTTAATTTTCAGACCCAGCCAGGGACCCTAAGAAGGTCAAGGAAAACTTCTTCCTCCCCTGCAAGTTATACGAATGTATCCATTTGTCAAAACCATAGAGTGAAGCTTTGTGCATTTCAATGCATAGAAGTTTTATCTTAAAAAAAAAATACTGCAGGAAAAGAAATCAACAGGATGCCTCGTGGAAGGAGGAATCGCTAAAAGAAGCACGCAGGACACTGGTAATTGCTGCAGCCTCGTGATGGGTCCATGAGGGCTCATTACACTGTCCTGTTCATTTGTATAGATTTGTCATCCTTTATGATAAAAAACGGAATGAAAAAGCAAATGCGTGGGGGCATCGCATCTTTGGCTCCGGGACCTCTGGAAATGATCAGAGAAGCGTCTCCCGGAAAGAAGACACAATCCCGCCAGTCTGTGCTCCCCGAGCCCCCCTGGCCGTCTGGAGATGCCCGCCAGGAAGGTAATATCCGGAGGCATCTTGCCAAGACCTGTCTGAAAATGGCACACCCCTGAGCTTTGCTGTCATGCGCAGAGTCAGGATGCGCCCAGACAAGGGATGTGAGCCTGACAGTTTTCAAGTTCTTCCTGACAGTTTCAGCTGATACTTCCTCAAGGTGACCTGACTTGGGCAGACCTGGTCTCTCGGTCTCAGCGCTGAGGCAGCCGGGCTGGGAGCTGGTCCCTTCTCGTCTGTGGGCTTTGCTCTCCAGGGCTCTCGACAGATAGCAGTGGGTCACGTCAAAGTAGCTCCTTCTCTTCCTGCGACACGGGCTTGCGCCGTTTTCTCCCCCGGGGACCTTTTCTGGCACTGTTTGTTATAGGCGTCAATTTCAGTTCACTCAAGAGTCACTGTTGGAAAGTTTGTCTCATTTCCTTCCTTGAGAGGGTGACTCTCACACCAGCCGGCTCCGGAATTGCAGGACGCCTGCAGAAATGGGGGCAGTGCCTTCCCCGGAGACGGGGGCCCGCCGGTGAGGAATGCTCAGTGCGCCCTGATCAAAGAGCAGGTGCACAGTAAGGCTGGGAGCCAGCCTATGGTTCTCAGGGTATGTCCTCCCTCCTCACCTCCGTCCCCAGGCCCTCCCTGACCAAATCTCATGACTTGTCTGGGACTCTCTGGGTACTTGGCTTTCTTGCCTGCTTTCTTAGCTTGCAGGCGGATGAAATTAAAGAATTGCAACACATTCAGTCTCCCCCCACCCCTGCCCCCAGGGAAGATGCGTGTTTCTTATCTTGAAAAAGAGAAAAAAAAAACCGCTTTAAAATATACATACAAATTAAGGATTGAAAGCTCACATTTCCTTCCCACCTACCTTCTCCCTGAAAACAATTTAGTGCATTTACTTCCTGGGTTTTTTTTTTTTTTCCTACCAGTACGCTGCTTGGATCCTCATGGGAGCAAGTCAGGCGAGAAACCCCATGAAATCCTCGGGAGACATGAACTTCAGTAAGGCTCCCCTGTCCCCCGCCAGCAGCTCCGTGAATTACAGGGAGCATCTGCCCTGAGGAAAGCGCATTTATCGAGCCTGCTGTTGTAACAGGATTCTTATTCGCAGCATCAGAGAAGATTGCAGGAGGATCTGGCACGGGACGAGAGGCCACCGGTCAAGCCGTCCTTTATTGTGGCAAACTGTTCCTTTAACTCCTGTGACAGAGTAATAGCGACCCTTTCGTGGGCCATTATAGAAGTTGAGTTTGCCTCAGTCAGGAGGCATCATTAGGAGGCTTCATCATAACACCACACATAAGGTGACCCCACAAAGTGCCAGATGGGAATGGATGGGCTACACCCGCTGTTGTCCACGGCACACACACCAGAGGAAACCAGGCAGGTGGCGCTGGTTGCCCAGGTACGGACCCCCGGTTCCCCGGAGCACCTCACCCTAAGAAGGACGGCCGAGGGGGACCTCAGCTGCCTGATGCGGTTGAATAAGGAGGTGATGCACTAGGCACTCACCTACCCATCTGGACAAGCTTCTGGGATCCCCTGATCGCCCCACATGGCACCAGGGTGCGTCAGAAACCCCTTTCAGTCACAGGTTTGGCAGAGCTCAGGGAATTCCCGAGCCGGGCAGTTGTCTGGGACTTTAGGGTCTCCAGGAAAGAGGCCTGGTTAGATGGGTCTGAGGTCCCAGAGCCAGCCAGTGGCTGAATTGTCCTTGAACCTGGGCCTCCTGTTCCCTAATCCAGGCTCTGTGCTAAATCCAGTGTATCAAAGACGCTTGGGAAGGGGAAGGGGAGAGGCAGCCTCTTCTTCTAGGGAGGCCGTTTTTGGAGCCCAAACCCTGGAGTTCCAGCAAAACCTCTAAGAACCTTCTTTTCCCGGGGGAACGTTCCCTGTGCTCCCAGAGGCAACCGTGGGTGGGGCCGTCCCTGGAGCCCAAGGCCTGTAGGGGGCACTGTTGGTTCGGTTGATGCTTTGGTGGGGGTGGGGGTGGGAGGCTGGCCCCGGACAACGGAGGTGGGACAACCCAGAGGGGACCACGTGGGAGACACTGTTCGGACTACAGCTCTCCCTGGGTTCCCTCGGGGACTCTGCACAGGGCATGGTTTCCTCCTGGCCTTCCTCGCCATTATCACCGCCAACCATTATGAGGCACTTGCTTCCCAGCAGGCGTGACACCAAGCATTTTACGCGGTGCCTTGTCATTCAGTCCTCGAGGCAACCTGTGATGGCAGTGCTAGTGTCCCTCTGTTCTGCAGATCCGGGAAACCCACGATAAGGACAGTGCAGCCCATCAGGGTCTCTCTAGGCTCCCACCCTAGACGATTCTGTGCCGCTCTGCTGACTTGCTGTCATTTAGCCAGAGTGTGAGGACAAAGCCTATGCCCCTTCCAAGGCCGCATCAGGGTCACTCGGGCATCAGAGCACGCTGTGCCACTGTCTTGATGGACAAATTTGGAGATTTCTGGCAATTTCTGGGACCTTCGAGATCTTTCTTCTGGAAAATGGCTGAGTCCTCCTTCTTCTCTTTGCTTCTAGAAACAGGAGTAAGAGGAGCCAGGGCGTGGCAGCCAAGGCCCAGTCTACAGGGTGACAGCAATGACAATGGAGGGCCCTGAATGAGAAATGTGGTGTGGGACTCCTCCCGCAGCAAATGTCGTCTTCCCGGGAAGAGGGCTCTCCAGGGAGACAGTCAGACCCTTCCCTCAAGTCTGAAAAGGAACCCGTAGAGGGGAAGAAATTGTAGCTAAGGGTTGTGTTCTTCCGGCTCAAGCCAAGTGCCACTCTCTGCCCCAACCTCCGAAGGACACCAGCCAGAAGCTATGATCCAGGAAGCGCAGCGGTGCCGGAACTCCTGAGGGCCGGGGGGTGACAAGGCCCTGTGGCACCTTCGCCATGGCATGAGGAAAACAGCTATCCGTGTTCGGGAGAACTGTGTGGCCCCATGGGGGGGAGGTGACGGTGAGGGGATCGCACACCCTCCCGCACTCGTCAGAGCGAAGTGCCTAAAACCATCCAGGAAAAGCGCTTCCAGCTGAGTTCATTACATACCAAGAAAATACCTGATAAAGAGGGAGATCGGAGTGGAATGGAAATATTCCAGAAAATGTCTTAGAAATGAGTGCTAAGCCAGATTTTAAAGGTCACTTCCTTCCACCCACTTACCCATCCTGACTGGTGCCTCAGACCTGTGCTAACTAAGGCCCAGCCAGGGAAAGTGATGCAAACTGATTCATTCATTGATGCATTCATACCGCAGCCACAAGGTGAGGGTTTGATGTGTGTTTGCACTGACCTGGGGTGGGGGGGAGGGGGGAGGATGGATTCCAGGACAGGAGACTCAGTCCACAGAGCCTCTGAGGCAGGGGGAATGTGGATTGTGTGTGCACAGTTAAGGACACTGGAATTCTTTCTCCACTTTTTCCAAAACAGAATGATCCAGTGGTTTTAACAAGACCGATTTGAAGTTCTGGGTTGCAAGTACGTGAGCCTGGGTGGCTCAGGGCTACTCGCGTGAGAGATATTTACGAAGGGGCGCCTGGTGGCTCAGTCTGTCGAGCGTCCCACTTCGGCTCAAGTCATGATCTTGTGGTCCGTGAGTTCAAGCCCCGCGTCGGGCTCTGTGCCGACAGCTCAGAGCCTGGAGCCTGCTTCGGATTCTGTGTCTCCCTCTCTCTGCCCCTCCCCCACTTGCGCTCTGTCTCTCTCTCTCTCTCTCACAAAAGTAAATAAACATTAAAAAAAGATTTATGAAGAATCTATAGTGCGTCTTGCTTGCACTGTGCTGGATGACTGGGGCTCACGAGCTTCTTGGCCCCTGGGCTCAGAGCCCGCCTGCCCGACGGAACGTGCCTGTGTGGCTGGGAGGCGCCGCTGAACCTCTGTCTCCCAATGTGTGTGTGTGTGTGTGTGTGTGTGTGTGTGTGTGTGTGTGAGAGAGAGAGAGAGAGAGTACAGGAGAGGGTTGCGTGAGTGTGTGTGAGTGTGTGGATGGGTGTGAGCATCTGTGAGCGTGTCTGTCTTGGTGGCGTGTGTGTGTGTGTGCACACACGTGTGAGCACATGTAGGCAGGAGGGAACTTTCTTGGGAAGGAAAGCGTGGGGAGAGGCTGGGCCTGTGGCCCGTGTTTGAAAGGCCGTCAGGGAGCTGGGTTGTTGGTGGCGGAGTGGGGGTGGCCGGCCGGCGTGACACCCAGGTTGGGAGCGCCCGAAGTCGCCGGAAGAAGTGTGGCCGGTGACCCGCAGGAGGAGAAGGCAGGGGGCCACACAGGACGGAGACAAAAGCAGGGCCCCTCTGCGCCACCAAGGTGGGGGAGGGGCGGGGTGCAGGGACGTCACCGCAGTGGCAGCTGTGAGGTGGGTCACTGGGCAGGAAGCACAGGCCGGCTCAGGAGGCACTGGGAGATGCCGGGGGACGGGCTGCAGGCCTGGGTCCTCACCACGGACATGAAGGACTTGTGTCGGGGAGCGGCCGGGGCCTCCCAGAGCCGGGCGCCAAGCAAGTGGGGACCAGGGCGGAGCGGCTATCCGCCCCCCAGCCTGGGCGCCTGTGGTGTCTTGAGCAGGTCGGGCAGGGCCGGCCCCTTGACGAGGGCCGGGAGAGACGACGTGGCTGCGTCCCGGTCACACACTGGGGCTGCGTCCCGGGTCCCCAGCCCAGCTGCTCGTGGCCCCGGCACTTTTCTTTGCTTCCGCACCTACAGATCAGTCACCCGGGGAAGGGGGCCTTGGCTCGGCACGTTGTTTCCTTAAAGAGCAGCTGGTATAAACCCCAGGGTTTGTCACTCAGCGTCGCCTTCCCTCTGCTGCTTTCTCAGCAGACCCTTCCCGCCCCCCCACCCCAGAGCTGTCTCGTGGGCTGGTCCACACGGGTATTCCTGAGTTCTGGCATCAGAGCCGTTGCCATGGGGACCTGGGGACTCCACATTCGGAGGATGGATTCAGTGGGGACGGGTGGGTGCATGCGAAGCGGGGAGGCGGACGTCTCTGGGTCCCTGATGGGGGGTGACAAGGAGGAAGTGGGCCGGGGGCGGAGTGGATTGTGGATTCCCGGGCTGCTGTATAAGCACCACAAAGTGGGGTGAGGGGTCGCTTAAAATAACAGAAGCTGATTCTCTCACAGCTCTGGAGGCTAGCCGTGCCAAAGTGGGGTGTCGGCCGGGAGGGTCCCCCTGGAGGCCCCGGGGGAGAACCTGCTCTGGGCCTCGCTGCTGGCTTTCGGTGGCTGCTGGCAGCCCTGCTCTCCCCGGGCTTGGACACATCCCCCTCTGGCCTCCGCCCGGTCTTCACTGGGGCCCCCCCATCTCTGTGTGTCTTTGTGGGTCCGTGTCTGCCCCTATTCTGTCTCCTGCACAACACTCTTCGCCGGATCTGGGGCCGCCCTGAATCCGGGATGCTCTCATCTCAGATCTTTACCTCTATCTGCAAAGTCCCCTTTTCCCAAGAAGTCGCCTCTATGGCTTCTGGGGGGTTAGGACTCGGATACGTCTTTTCGGAGGTCGCTGTTCAACCCACAGGAGCAGGGAGCTCATATAGGAAGCGGCTGTGCTGGACCCTGACGTCCCAGCACCTGAATGTTCGGCTTTCATGGGTGGTTTTGCTAGAAATTTGCCTCTTTGCTCCAGATCAGCCTGTTTCTCTCCCTGCCCACCTACCTTCTCTCTCCCTTTCTCCCCCTGGCTCTTTCCGCCACTCCTTCCCTCTCCCTCTGTCCCTCTCTGTCCCTCCTTGTCTCTCTTTCTGTTTCTCTCCTTCTCTTTCTGACTCGGTCTTTACCTCCCTCTGTCTCTTTCTCTCCCTCTCTCTCTCTGTAAATGTCTCTCCTTTCCCTTTGTTTCTTTGTGTCTGTCCCTCTCTTTCTCTCTCTGTCTCTCTCTGTCCCTCCCTCTGTCTCTCTTTCTGTTTCTCTCCCTCTCTCTGTCTCTCCCTCTCTCTGTCTCTCTCCCCCTCCTTCCCTCTCTCTGTCTCTGTCTTTCCCTTCCTTCTGTTTCTCTCTCTCTGTCCCTCTCTCTCTGTCTTTCCCTCCCTCTGTCTCTCACTCCCTCCCTCTCTCCTCTCTCTGTCTCTGTCTCTCTCTCTCAGCCATGCAGTGATGTCGTTAAGAGCACAAAGCGCACCCGGTTACGCTGGCTGAGTTAGCACCCTGGCTCTGCCACTCACTACCCGTGAGAGTCAAGCAAGTGACCGAACTTTGCCATGCCTCCGTTTCCCCGGCTGTAAAGCAGGGATGAGAGTAATTTCCTTCCTCCGGGGCTGCCGTGAGCCACGCAGAGCTTAACGCCCGGGAGGCCCTCGGCTCACACACACATTGGCCGCGGTTACTATCGCTGCTATCGAGGTCCCGACTTGCCTTTCCCAGAACCCTTTCACTGAGACAACTGCCTCCTCTGCCGTCCTTGGGCGGGGGGCCGGGGGGGCGGAGGGGAACTGCAGTCAGAAGGCTTCTGTCTGGGGTGCCCCGCATGGGGAGTGGTGGGTGAGCCTGACCCACAGCCCCCGGGATCTGCGCCACCCAAGGAGTCACAGGCAGCCTTCTTAGTTTATCCACCCCATCATCCGCAGAGAAAAACTTCCTGCATCTTCAGCAAACAGAAAAACAAAGGGCAAGCCGATGAGGTTTCCTGTAAATTTTTTGACTTCTAAGTACAAAATTTTTTTAAAATTTTATTTTTTTATGTATTTATTTATTTTGAAATTTACATCCAAGTTAGTTAGCATCTAATGCAATAATGATGTCAAGAGTAGAATCCAGTGAGTCATCCCCTACATATAACAACCAGTGCTCATCCCAGCAAATGTCTCCTTAATGTTCCCTCACCCATTTAGCCCACCCCCACCCCCAACCCCTCCAGCGACCCTCAGTTTGTTCTTGTATGCAAGGGTCTCTTATGCTTTGCCCCCCTCCCTGCTTTTATATTATAGTTAAAAATCTTTCTTTAAAGGACTGTGTTTTACTTGAAGTTTCTGGACTTCCTTCCTTCCTGCCATCATGTGTGTTCACTCTTCAATGATACCATAGAGATGACAGATATTCACTTGTTTGTGTGTTCGTGTCCTCATCTGGCAGAAGAGAAAGTCGGAGTCCTATGTCGGCCCCAGAGGTTTGGAAATTTCCCTCATCAATGGAATCTCAAAGCCTGGGAGTCACCGCTTGCAAAGCATTTTCACACACATAATCTTACTCCAGCTTCCCATTTCACAGATAACAACACTGAGCTTCTGGGAGGTTTCGCGTCTTGGCTGAGGCCACGGAGGAAAATGCCGGAATTAGGACTTTCCTGCGCCAGTGGACCATGATGATTTAACTGGCACTTCTTTTAAAAAAATTTTTTTTTAGTGTTTATTTAGGGAGGGAGAGGGAGAGCACATGAGGGGAGGGGCAAAGAGAGAGAAGAGACAGAGAGAGAGAGAGAGAGAGAGAGAGAATCTCAAGCAGACTCTGCACTGCCAGCACAGAACCCAACACGGGGCTCAACCCCATGAACTGCGATATCATGACCTGAGCTGAAATCAAGAGTCAGATGGTTGACCCACTGAGCAACCCAAGCGCCCCAACCTGGCGCTTCTTGTTAGCTATCTAGCCTTTCCACAAGGCTGGAGTCTCGCTTCCTCCAGGAGGCCCTCTTGGCTTACACCACGCTACCTTTTGTCCGGGTGCCTCTCGAATGTAGGGCTCCTGCTTGCGCTCAACTAGCTGACGAGCATCATTCTACAATGGGTTCCAGGCTACCCAGGGTTCATGTTCTCTGGCTGACAAGCTCTCTCCTCATAGGAACCATCTGATTCTCCTTTGGGCCTCACCTGGCCAGCCCTTGCGCTCCTCGCTTTCAGGACAGCGAGCTTTCTAAAGTGGGTTCGTCTTATTCTCCTCCTGGGGGTTCGGTGGGCGCCCCTTCTCCCGGCACCCTCCAGACTGGTGGCGCCGTCGCTGGCATCCCATCTTACAGATGAGAAGACTGAGATCTTAGACTCTAGGTCCTAGCCCAGGGTTCGGTCACTGCGTTCCACGTGGTCTCACGCGTCTGGAGGCCTGGCGCGTTCTGTTCACAGTGGATGGATGGTTCCAGCAAGGATCAGATCATACCATAGTTACTGTGGAGGTACATCAGCGAGCAAACCGGGTAAACATCCCTGCCCTCATGAATCTGACGTTCTAGGAAAGGCAGGGGATGGACGTAAAGAGTAGGCAAGTACATGAGGGAATGACACAGTATGTTGGAAGGCAGTAAGTGTCATAGAAGGAGGGAGAGCAGTGGAAGAGGAGGGTAAGGAGAGTCGAGGGGATGAGGCAGGTCACAACTTACAA
Source organism: Proteles cristata cristata (assembly GCA_017311185.1). Classification (NCBI taxonomy): domain Eukaryota; kingdom Metazoa; phylum Chordata; class Mammalia; order Carnivora; family Hyaenidae; genus Proteles; species Proteles cristata. Next base: position 680,604 of record JAESUZ010001861.1, on the reverse strand, counting down.
CAGCGTGGCCAGAGAGTCTGTGGGTTTCCTTTTTCCAAGCGAAAAATCAGAAGATTTTAGAAGACATATCACCCCTCCCCAGCCCCGCCCGGGCAGTCCATGATCCTTTGCTCTGGTGGAGAAGGCAGCTGACTGTCGCTGCAGCCCGGGCTCTGGGGATGCTACTGAGAGCTCTGGAGTGTCTGAGCCTCCAAATCCTGCATCGCCCAGTCCCTGGGGAGGTGTGTGCGAGCTTGGGTGTCGGCAGTCAACACTTCCAGCAACTGGGGGTGGGAGTGTCGGCCCCGAGGGGAAAGTGGGCGGCTCACCGCAGCACCCAGTGCAGGGGAGGATGCACGGAAAGTTCTGGCGGCGTGCCTGGCCCATGAAGGATGCTGAGCACACGGAGGACTGCTTGTATTCTGAACGGGGGTGGACTCTTCTGCTTGTAACAGTTTCTTTCCTTGGCTTCCAGGACCCCACGGGCTCTGCTTTCCCTCCCACCTCTCTGCCACCCGCTCCTGGCCCCTCCCTACGCGCCCCTCCCCCACCTCTTAAATGCAGGTGCACCTCAGGGCTTAGTCCGTGGCCCACTCATCTCTCTGACCACGCACGCGCTCATCCATCTCGTGCCTTTAAATACCATTTATAAGCTGAAGACTCTTAAATTTTTATCTCCAGCTTGGACCTCGCATTGAACTCCAGACTCATATATTCACCTGCCTACTCGCTATCTTCACTTACACATCTAATAGGCTGTGGGGGCCCGTGAGAACTTTGCAGTCACACCTCTGGTTGTGGGTATACCGTCGCTGACACCTGCCGGGCCCAGCACCGTGGTACCCCTGGGGCCGCATGTCCCGTAGGCTTCTCCCAGCCAGTGCCTGAGCCTGGTGGGGAGGGAGAGAGAGGGTGTGGTGCAGGCCCATCCCTGTGGGATGTGGGCATCCCTGGTGGGACATTTGGGCTCAAGGATGCCCCCAGTGGCCTGGAGAGAACATTCTTGAAACTGTGCTCTGGCTGGAGGATCTTCCTCCCGCCTTCCTTCCTTCCCCGGCTGCTTCTGAAGGTGCCAGGCCTGTGTCGCAGGCTGAAGGCTCTCTCTGCTCCTCATCCTTCCCTAGTGTTTCCGCAAGCCTCTCGCACAGCCCGTCTGGTCCAGGAGTCTGTCCTTGGGAGGATGGAAACTCACAGTGTAGCATCTCCAATTTCGCTAATTCTAAGCCGAATCAACCAGCTCCCCCTTCCCCTCCCAAACCCACTTCTCTCCCTCCCCCCTTCTCCAAACTTCATTTCAATCAATGGCAATTCTATCTTTCCAGTTTCTCCGGTCAAAAACCATGGCCACCTTTGAGGTTCTTGTGTTTTCTCCCTCGTCCAGTCCGGCACCAAAGCCCGTGGGCGCCCCGCTTCAGAGCGCGTCCGGTGGGACCCTGCTCACCTCTGCTCCCGCACTTGCCCACCCGATTGTCACAAAGCCCTCCTTCCCGGGTCCCCTGCTTCACTCCAGCCCCCCCTCCGCCTGCACACTCCCATATTCTCTCACCTCCCTTCCGGGTCTTCACTCAGGTACCACCTTTTCCGGGCTTTCCCTGCCCAGCCCCACCCTCACCCCCTGTTCTCCTGCCCGTGCGAGCGGCGACGTGTACTTTAGTTTTTAAATGTGTTTATTGACCCGGTTACTGCCATTAGAATAGACACTCCATTGGGGCAAGATTGAGTCTTTCCCCCATCTATCCCAGGTCCCCACAGTGCTTGCATAACAGGTGCTTTGTAAACACTTGGCTAGGGAATGAAGCATGCACTCACCAAAGCACCTGACCCCATAACAGTATTTGATAAATGTTGGCTTTCTAAAATTCAGTTGGTTTTTATTTCCTAAAATTTAAGAAATCGTAGAGCAGAAACAAGAACCTGTAATCCCACACTTTTGATACCCCCCATTGACATTTTTAAAAAGATAAAAATAATATATGCAGACAGTTACAAAATCCTATTAAGTATCAAAAGGCATAGAGTGAAAAGAAAGAGGCTTCCTCTCAGACCTCCCACACCATTCCCCACAACCCAGCAAGATCGTTGTTTCTTTGGGCTGAAGAGGGTCCTGTCCGCCGGGGGGAAGGGGTGGCCAGGGAAGGGGCCAGAGACCCTGGGAAGCAGCAGGAGCTGGTAGGATCTAGGTTAAAGGGGGTGTTTGTTTAAACCTTGCCCTCTCCCCAGCCAACACAGATGTAAACAGGATTCTATGACATTGACATTGCAGTTCTGCTCAGAGCCCTTCAAGGGATCCTGGTTGGACCTAGTAGAAAACCTACACTGGTGACAGTGGTTTCTAAGCTTCTTCAAAGTCCAGCTCTCCACCTCTGTCTCTCTATCCCTCACTACACACTAGCCACAGCGTCAGGGCCTTGGCACATGTTACTCTCTTTGCCTGGAAAGCCTTCTTTCTCCCCATCAGGTGCTAGCTCCCATGACCCCTTCTGGTCTCAGCTTACAGCAGCGGTTCTCACACTTACGGATGTACCAGGCTCACCTGGAGCGCTTCCATAGCTTGACCTTGTGCCCAGAGTTTCGGATTTGGTAGTTCTGGGATGGCCTGAGCATTTGCATTCTAACAAGTTCCTTGCTGCTGGGGGGGGGGGGGGAGCAGGGAACCCTACTTTGAGAACCACTGGATTAAGTGATGCTTTTTTTTTTTAAAGATGCTAGCTCCCACAGATCCCCCCTCCCCCACCTTTCTAAATGTAGGCTTTTTGTGGCACCCTCTGCTTTGTCTTCACACCACTTGTCACAAATTTTTAATCGAAAACTTATTTGGGTTTAATGAAGGCCTTCTCATAGAGAGTGCATCAGGGTGAGGATTTGGGTCCCACTCCTCTGTCTTTTCTTTTCTTTTTTTTTTTTTTAATTTTTTAATGTTTTATTTATTTCTAGGGAGAGAGAGGGAGAGACAGCGTGAGCAGGGGAGGGTCAGAGAGAGAGGGAGTCACAGACTGAAACAGGCTCCAGGCTCTGAGGTGGCAGTCAGCACAGAGCCCGACGCGGGCTCGAACCCAAGAACCGCGAGATCATGACCTAAGCGAAAGTCGGACGCTTAACCGACTAAGCCACCCAGGCGCCCCTCCTCTGTCTTTTCTTGTAGTAAAACAACCACTAAGACCTAAAGGCAGAGATCCTACAAAGTTAGTCTCTCTGGCCTCTCGGAGGGAGGAAATGAATATTTACTGGACACTGTGAAATGCACCATAATGGAGACTTCCAGAATAATAGTGACCCGCAGTGACCACCATTTATTGAGCACCTACTCTGGGCTGGCTGACGTGGTGGGGAAGGATTTATGATTGTTTTGTTAATTTCTATACCCCCCCCATGGTGATGCTTAATAAATAAATAAATTACTGAGTGAAATATACAAGTGCTCAGCATGGGGTATTTTCTCCTTTCCTAGAGGATGGGGAGATGTTCATCCCGGGACTGACTTGATAACCTTTTCTCCTGGGAGGGGTTAGGAGGCTGGAATCCTTTATGATCTCAAACCTGCTCCCACTTCTCCGGAAAGATTGACAAGGACCCGGGAGCTGAACATCTCCTGGGGAAGCAGCAGGTAAGACAGGGACACCTTCCTTCCGCTGCCTTTCGTACAACAAAATAATAGTAAGGGAAGGTGCGGGGGATGCATAGGCAGGTTTATTTCCATTAAATGCAAAGCAGGAAATAAGATCAAAGCGAGGCCAAAAAGGAGACAGGAAAAGAAAAGGGGGGGGGCAGAGGTGGGAAGGGAGGAGGCAGAGAAAGAAAAGGCAGGAGGGGAGCACCCACCCTGGAAATTGGCTCTCCCCTTCCTAGGTGTCCACCGGCTACCTGCCAAATCAATTGATTACATCTGTAGGCAGAGTTGCCTTTTTATTTCACACCAATTTCCACGGGCAGCGGAAGATAAAAATGGAAGAGATGGGGTGAATGGGAAAAGATGATTGAATGTTGGTGTGAGCGGAAGGTGCTGGAAAGGAGGTGACCATACGCGCTGCAGCGGGAGATTGCTGGAGAGGGCGGTCTGAGTCACAGAGGTCTCCCGTTTATTCTGTTCTATAGTTTTTGAAAACAGCAGGTGACCCCCAGGCCCTCAGGAAGCACTCCTGCTCTGCCTCCCTGCCCCACGATCCTGCTGCAGATTTTCTCCCTGACCCCGACATCGAGGGACTGTCTGAAATGGACCCCATCTCTTCTGCTCCTGGAACCCCAGCCTCCCCACTCAGGGTACAATGATAATCACTCACTTGGGCGTGATGTTCGGGAGCACTACAGGTGAGAAGTTTGAGATGAGCCTTGCCAAAGAAAGCCCTAGAACCAGGCTTCGTGATCTGAGCAAATAAAGAGCAAATACTAGTTGACATGAGGGAAGGACCCCCTTATTAGAGCCTGGGCTCCTGGGGGTTTGGCTCACTGCTGTTCCCTGGAAGCTCCTTCACCCAGCCGGACATCTGAGCCATGTCTTCAAAGGCCAGGTGGCCGGGGTGGGGGTGGGGGGAGGTCATGTCCCAGAAACCTTTGCCTTCAAGCTACTCTCTGGGGTGTTGGTAAGTGGAGCCTGGTCAGAAAACTCTCCAAACCCCAAGGTGCTCTTCCCCACAGGATCATGGGCGAAAGGGGAGCCAGGTAACCACTCCTGGCTTTCTTTTCTTCCCATCCCAAATCCACTGGGAACACAGGGTTTGCGTGCCTTGCGGCTGTCACGGTGGATATGAGTGGAGTCAGAGGTGGGAGTAGAGGTGGGATTGCTCCAAGACTCTGATCCCTGTTGCAGGAAAGGTGCTAGGGAGCCACTACCACTGTACTGACCCCTCTTGGCATTTCTGTCCCCTCCATGCCTGGCATGAAGGGTGCTAAGGACTGTGTGTCCTTGAAGGGGAAGGCTGCACAGGGAGAAGGCCCTGAGATGCTTGCTACTTGCACCGTGGGGCTCAGCATCCCTGGGGGCTCTTTTACAATCAAGACACAGAACGCCAGTGCTGAAAAGGGTCTTATCACGGACCCATCCAACACCCCCATGTTGCAGATGAGAAGAATAAGGCCTGGAAAGAGACACGCGCAGGGTGTGTACAGAGCCGGTTAGAGGCAGAGAGAGGCTAGACTCTGGGTTTGTTGACTCTGTTCTGGGGCTTTCCACGTGCCTGTTTGGAGCGGGGAAAGCTACGCAAGAGATATCCCCTTCAGGGCAGGGTAATGTGGAGGCCCATATTCACTGCCACCGTGAACTTGGCTTCTAAGACAAGAGGAAAAAATGACATCTGCCTTTGCCGCATGAACTCAGTATAATGTGCCTGGGGAGAAGGGCTGAGTTCTAGAAACAGAGATGAACTGTTTTCTGTGCCCCTGTTTCTCCTTTTATTTTTTTTTTATGTTTATTTATTTATTTTGAGAGAGACAGGGAGAGAGATTGGGAATGACTAGAGGAGAGGTAGAGAGAGAGAGAGAGAGAGAGAGAAAGAAACAGAGAATCCCAGCAGGCACTGTTTGCACAGAGCCCGACTTAGGATCGAACCCACAAACCATGAGAGATCATGACCTGAGCTGAAACCAAGAGTCGGACACTTAACCAACTGAGCCCCCAGGCACTCCCCTGTGTTTCTTCCCCATGCATCTGCGCCTTTGGTGCTCAGGTATCTGCCGTAAGAGCCCACACAGGCTGTCACCACCATGCTGGCCCGTCAGCTCCCTCTTTTTTTTTTTTTTTGGGAGGCCACAGCCCACCTAACAATCTCTGGCGCTGGGTGGGAGGCCCGGATGAGGCTTGCTTAACCCCGACACCTGCACAGTGCTCATGTGAGCCCCCTACACCCGGAAGGTGCCCGGAGAGGAGTTCCGTGCTGGGGAAGCCAAGCTGAGTGTGTCAGGGGCCATCATCTCTCACCCTCGTGCGATGGGACGCATCTCCCAGACAACCTTGGATGCTGTATTTTTCCTCATGTTCTTTCAAAGCCCCTGGGATATGTATATCCTTGGGGTGGGGGCATGGAACGGGGGGGCATATCTTTTATCTGATGCTTTGGGGCAGAGGTTAGTCCCCCAGCAGAGAACTGGTCACAGAGAGGAAAGGAGACTGGGGCAGCAATTCTACTTCTTGGATTGGCCAGTGGTACTGACCTTTGGTGGACCCTGGTGTTGCCCTACCCTTCCTCTTCAGCCCACCTCCTTTGGCCCCCAAGTCAGGAGCAGGTGCTGGGAGTTAAATCCCTAACAGGAGGCTCAACCTTGAGCCCTCTGTGTTTTGCCGCCTCTTAGAGGCCCCCAGATGGTTGAGCCCCTAATGCCCCATAGTGGTCACCTGTGCCCTCACTAACACCCCCTTAATTAGCTTTCTTCCCTTCCCTCTTGCTTTCTACCTCTCCATGTACTTCCTGAACCAATTTCCCAGATCAACTCCTGCACTCAAATCCTTGCCCGTAGATCTGCTTTCAGAATTCAAGCAAACATACCAAGACGCCTAAGCTTCCGAGCCCTGGCTGTCCTGGCCACGTGACATTAGGCCATGCCCCATAACTTCCGGAGCTTCTGTTTTCAAATTTGTAAAATGATTAATGCTCTATGGCTCTTTGTATCCGTTTCTTAATCGTTAAAAATTGGAATTCATTCAGGATCGCCACAGGATAGGAACGTAGGCTGTGTGCTCTGTATCTAGATTATGTAGATTAAAGATCCATAGAGCATTGCACAGAAGCAGGTGTTCAATTGGGTGACACATTCTAACTAGAGCTGGAAACTGAGAAAGGGAAGATAGTCAGGAAGGCTTCCGAGAGGGTTTTTTGAGATGGGCCATAAAGTGGGTGAATCCAGGTAGGCTGGGGCCCACAGTGGGGAAGCAGAGCACAGAAAGAGGCCTCTGAGAGCCACAGTCGGAGGGCGCGGGTCCTGGCATGCCCGTTAAGGGCCTCTATGTTTGTATCCTCGTAAAAATCCATATGTTGAGCCCTAACCCCCCACTCTGATGAAGTATTTGGAGGTGGGGCCTTTGGAGGTAGTTAGGTTTACAGGGTCATGAGCGTGGGGTCCCCATGATGAGATTGGCTCCTTCTGGAGAGGAAGCAGCAAGAAGACAGGCTGCCTGCAAGCCAGAGGAGAGCCCCACAGATCTGAGTCTGCCGGCCCTTGATCTTGGACTTCCTAGCCTCTGGAGCAGGGAAGCAGATGGATGTCTGTGGTTTAAGTCCACATCTGTGGTATTTTGTTGCACCAGCACGAGTTGACTAATACACGCGTAATGGAGCTTTCTCGGTCCTGGACGAACTGCACTGGACCACAGGCTATTACACGCATTGCTATATGGTAGCTGTTGGGACGGTGTGGATATTTTTCTTTTTTATTAAAAATATTTTTAATGTTCATTTATTTTTGAGAGAGAGAGAGCACGAGCAGGGAGGGGCAGAGAGAGGGAGACACAGAATGCGAAGCAGGCTCCAGGCTCCAGCTTTCAGCACAGAGCCTCGACGCGGGGCTTGAACTCTCAAGAACTGTGAGATCATGACCTGAGCTGAAGTCAGATGCCCAACTGACTGAGCCACCCATCTGCCCCTGGAGGTTTCTTTTTTAGTGACTATCCATAATTTTTCTGGAAAGTCAGACATTGGAACATATGGATAATTTAGCTAAAGAGACACTATCCATCTACTCCTTCCCATCTCATCCTGTCCCATCCTGTCCCTCCTGTGTATGAAGGACACCTATTATGTGAGGGATCCTGGAGACCGGTCCCTTCAGCACAGCCAGCTGGCACAGGCCCGGTCACAAGAACCTCAGAACCAAGAGATTAGGGACCTAAAAACATGGATGGTCTAAGAGGCTCTGATGATGGAAACAACTTAGACAGTCCTGTTTCTAGAAGGAATAGAAGATGCCATTTTCAGCCTCTCTGGCCTGAGCAAGGACTGTCTGGGTAAACTGCTCTCTCTGGCTTTTTGGGCTGGGGGTCAGTAGTACCATTCAGTGACAGCCAGTTGGGACTTGACTTTTAGGCCAACCTTGAGCTGGGCTGTCTCCATTTTGTTTTGACATTGGCCTCCCCGGCCACTTTGACAGTCAACAGAGCCACCAGGAAGGGCGCAGGGTTCCCATAACCAAGCAGCCTGGTTAAAATCTGCATGCTGCCTTCCAGCTGTGTGACCTGGGAAGGCTTCTTAATAGCTCTGTGTGTCTGTTTCCCTCACCTGAGCGGCAGGGCTGAGAATAGCGGCTATTTCTTGGGTTGCTGTGGTGACAGAGGGGCTGTGTGTATGTGTGTGTGTGTGTGTGTGTGTGTGTGCATGTGTGAAGCACTGAGGCTAGCACCTGATATGTAGGGAGCCCAAACAACTATTACTACCACTACCAGCCATCTATTCTTATAGGAAATGGGGGTCTGGTATTCAGGATGGGGATCCCCAGGACATGGAGTTCTGGGTAGAATTTTTGGACTCAGAGGAGGCGCTAAAGGCCCACTGACTGAAGACAGACCCTGCCCACTGGCAGCGCACCTCTAGAAGACATATCAGAAAAAGCAGAAGTGAGATGTGTGGCTCTCTGAGTCCTGAACCACTGTCTTGGCCCATCCCTGCTGGCTGGTGGTGGCCTCCCCGCCGGGCTGGGCTGGGTCCCTGTCTTACACTCAGGTCTAGGTTAGACCTGGCTGGGAGGGCTCTGCATGGCTCTGGAGCCCTGATGGGCCCGGGAAGGTTTAGCAGTGTGGCTGTCCAGGCAGCCCTCCCCTGTCCCTCTCCCCCTCCTGCACGTGTTCCCACCGCGGAGGCCGAGCTGGGAGGTCTAATACTGCCTGGTTAATGGCTTATAGATCGTTGGCACATCAGGCCCGATGGAAGTGCCTGTTAAGCTTGGCATTGAGGGCCTGGAGTCAAATGGCCCGAGACAGATTTATGGCTGTCTTCCAGGCCACTCTGGGAAAGTGCTCCTGGACAGGACTCCAGACTCCCACGCACCGGGAAAACCCAGAACCATGGAGGAGCCTTCCAGAGAGGGTAGCTCCCAGTCTGCCGCTGCAGAGATCCACGGCTCGCCTGGGGTGGAGGTGCCCTCAGGACCCAAGATGGAATTGCCTGACGAGGCACTGAGGTCTCCGCAAAGGACAGATGTCCTCATTCGCCTAGAAACAAGTCCAGGAAGACTGACTAATTAGCACTAATTTGAAAGAGGCCAGACCGATCTAGTAACGAAAATAAATTCCGAATTATGTTTTAAAACAGGGGGCTACCATTCTCAAGTAAATAAGTAGTAGAAAGCACCCAGTGTGTGTGCGTGTGGTGCGCATGCGAAAGAGATGAGAGAGAGAGAGAGAGAGAGAGAGAGAGACCTTATTCTTGTCCTAAAGGAATTCACAATATGCTTCATGAATGGTGATATTGTATTACTTGGCATTAGTAAAATAAAATTACTAAAATAGCGGAACGAAGGTTCTTGGGGACCTACTGGAATGAACAGATGAATGATGTGTAATTGCCCCTCGTGTTTGTGTAACAAACCAGCACTTTTGCGGGCCTTGTGCAGCTCGCTCTTCCTGTGGGTTAAGCGCTCCTGTTCACTATGCGTCACGCCTTCCTTTTGCTTCGCCATCACATCCTCCAACCTGAGCAGTGAATTTCCAGTCCGCCAAGGCTGCCCGGGTGGGTTGTAAATCTGCCTGTCCATCAGGGGACAGAGTGCATATGGGTCCCTTGATGAATGTGTGTGGGGCTCCTGAGGTAAACCCTGTCCTTGCCCCCGGGAGGCTGGGAGTTTTCCCAATCCTGGGAGAAAATTGCTAAAATCTCAGGGACAGGCTCACTGTCATATATTGTAGAGCTGGGGTCCTTCCCTTCTTGGCCCTTTAAGAACCCTCTGGATTCACCTCAAGGAGGAGGTTTGGCATTTCCATCTCTGTGGCTGGCAAATTGTAAATTTGGATACTTGCAGCAGAAAATAGAGTGACATCAAGGTTGTGCGGTCTAGGCTGACAAGATGGATAGCCCTCAGCAATCCTGTGTTTCTCCATCTCCTTTCTTCTTTCTCCTCTTCTCTTTCTTTTAACCGTTTTTTTTTTTTTTTAAAGAAAACATTTTTAGAGACTTTAATAACTGTGGAAGGATGCTGTAAGGCGGCAGGGAGATCGATCATTTTATTTGCTGTGCGCGATAAATGTAAGTTTGGGCAATAAATCTTCTTACCTTGAGGGGAAAACAGCTTGCCTGGCCATTAACAGGACTCCCGCTTTGGAGATTTTTAGAATGAATGAAACCAAGGTCTGAGTCATTGATAACGAGGGCTCCCACCTCCCTGGTGGGGACTTTGGGCTTCTCTTTTTCTTCCACCAGGCAACTGCTGGTTCCCAGGGTCCTCTGCCTTGCTGGTATTGGACCACCCTACCATTTCTAATCGATGATTCATCAAATACATAGAGAGAGGGTCTTCATGTGCAAGACACTATGCTTCAGAGCAAGGAAGGTAAAATGAGTAGATCGGAGTCCCTCGCAAGTTGTCCCTAAGGGAAGTCTCCTCACCAGGATCTGGGCCAGCCCGGGGTGGGGGAGGTGGTGAGTGATGACTTGGCAGATGCTGGAGGAAGGGCATTTGGTGACTCAGAGAAGACTGCTGGGGAGGAAGGGAACTGGAACTTGCAATACTTTCTCAGAGGTATTGGGTAGTTTCTTGGGGTTTACTTGAAGCCAAAACCTGGTCCTTAGTAATGGGAATTTTGGGGCCAGAGAGAACACCTTGGTTTTCCAGCCTGAGTCTTCCTCTGCTCCCACCCTTTCAATAGATGTTATACCAGGGCTCACTCTCCCACCGACTCATTGGATACTTCAGAGTGCTGGTCACAGTCCCTTGGGAGCAGGCAGTGGATGAAACATGGGTCTTGGTATTGACTATGGGACACAATTTCGGGGTCGGACATGTTAACAACACTTTCTTGGTCTTTGCTCAGCATCCTCAAAGGAGGCAGGGATGCTGCCTCAGGCAGCTCCAGCTGCCGCGTAACAAGATACTGGGGGCTTAAACCACAACTCTGGAGACTCAGAAGTCCAAGATCGAGATGCTGGTAGATTGGGTTCCTGATGAAGGCTCCTCTTGGCTTTCAGACCCTGCTGTCTTGCTGTCCTCACATGGTGAGAAAGGTCTCTGATCACTCCTCCTCTTCTCATAAGTGTTCCTCCCTCACGAGAACCCCACTCTTTCGTCTCCAAGGCTCAGCTCCAAATACCCTCACACTGGAAAGTTGGACCTTCCACATCTGAATCTGGGGCGGAGGGGAGGTAATACACATTCCAGCCACACAGACGCTGTGGTGTCAGGTCTGGTTTCTGTTTTCTCTGTGTGGATAGGTCAGTGGGCAGTCTAGAAAGTGTGAAGTGCTGTGTACGGAAAGGACAGGGAGAGAGACTCACTCAAGCCGGGTGGGGGATGTCTACCATGCTCTGCCGCACCAAGCCCATGGCTAGAGCTCAGGAGGGTTTAGGGAACGCTATCCCTGCACCCATAACCCAGGGCACCTACCTCATGTCCTCAGCTCTCCATCAGCTACCCTCCTTTCTGACCCCCTCCTAGCAAGGGCAATCTCCAGCCCTGTCTCTTCTCCCTGTGGCTCCTTGTGCGCTCTGGGCCCAGCCACAAGTGCCTTCAAACAACCTGGGTGCACGTGTGGCTCTGTAATCAAAGACAGGGCATCCAATTACCTTTGGAAAACAGCCCAGTCTGTCTGCGGATCAGCACACTCAGCGCTGTTCGCCTTGAGCATCACTACTGATGGATGTGAACTTTCCTGCCTCAACATGATTCATGGTGTGTGAGTGGGGAAGGCTTTCTTCACCCAGGACCTGTGTGTGCATAATCCCACTTAATTCTCGCCGTGGTTGGTATTGCGACTCCTAAAGGTGGAGTAGGGGTTCGGGGCTGGGAGAGTGTGAGTATTTACCCACATCTCCCAACTTATATGGAGAGCTACAGAATTTGAGGTCAGATCATTTATTCCAAGAGCCTGAGCCTTTTCCTAGTACATTGAGGTAAACATGAGGAATAGAAAAGCTGATCATGATTACATTTATGTAGAACCAAAGGTAGCATCCAGCTATGACTGAAGTTGGATTGGTGGGTCAGTCCGCATCTTGAAAAAAACATGCTGAATAAACTCTTCACTGATACTGCTTTAAAGATTCTGCCCCGAGGCGCCTCGGGGTGGCTTAGTCGGTTAAGCATCCGACTTTCGCTTAGGTCATGATCTCGCGGTTCGTGGGTTCGAGCCCCGTGTCGGGCTCTGTGCTGACTGTCAGTTCAGAGGCTGGAGCCTGTTTCAGTCTGTGACTCCCTCTCTCTCTGACCCTCCCCTGCTCACGCTGTCTCTCTCTCTCTCTCTCTCTCCTAGAAATAAAATAAAAATAAAAAAAAAATAAAGATTCTGCCTCATATACAAGTCAGGGGCATTAAGGCTGGAGTGTAACACATGCATATTTTGGTGATTGGGAAATTCCCCTGTGGAAACAAAGTGAATACCCATTGCTAGAAACTCAGGTGAACAAATTATAGTACATTTACACACTATTGCAAACAATTAATTGAAGCTATACCAGAAGATTAAGAACTTCCCTGGGGCATTGCTGAGTAAGAAAAGCGAGACACAAGAAACTGAATATCATATAATTCAGTAAAACAAACAACTGTAATAGGCTATTTGTACTTGTATAATAAGTATTGTGTACGTGTGTGCATGAAAAATTATACACATATATGCATGTATGCACAGGGTAGTGTCTGTGATTTTAAAGAAAAATGTGGAAGGACCCCTCCTGGGATATTAGCATGGATCTCCTGTGGTTATGTGGATAAAGGAGAGAGAGATGGAATGGAAAATTGGACTAACAGGACAAAGAAAAGTAAGAGGATGCGCGCACACACACACACACACACACACACACACACACACCCATGCATATGAAATTATTTATGAATTATTATGCATCCATATAAATAAGTGCAGGCAAACTTTTCAAAGTGTTTTTCCTAAAACAGCTGGGCTGTTAACCTCAGATCTGGGTGAATAAAGGAGAGAAGACAGGACCTAGGGGGACCCAAGGCCCTGTGCAGAGGCTGTGGGACAGAGAAGCCATGTCACAGGCTCTCCGTGCCCTCCTGCAACTTAATAGGAAGGGCTCGTTTCCCTCTTGGCTTTGACGCCGGCAGAAGGAACTGTGTGATTTGGGGTCTTCCCGAGCTGCTGCCTCAGAGGCCCCACCCTGCTCAGGGCTGAGCTGAACAATAGGAGGGGAAAATAAACTCTTTTGCACTCTTGCTACCGCTGGGGAAACCAGAACACTTATCATTCAAACAGGCACCATTCTGAGAGCGAAGGGAGAGCTATTAATGATTATATCAGCAGGTACAAACCAAGCCTGTCCCTGGCAGACCTCAGGGCGGGACCATGTGACCTGCAACCCTTAAGTGGGGGAAGTGGTGGGGAAGTGTCTACATACTACATTCCATTATCTTCTTTGTGCCAAGTGTTCAACCATATCTAGTGAACACTAGTCTAACAAAATGGAAACTACTCTTAATTATGGTACTGCTCCAGGGAGAGGGCAACTCGTGGCCTCAAGGTCATGGGGACTTATAGCGGCTCCAGGCCCTGCTTGACCCCAAATGTCAAAGCCATGCGCTGAGCATGTCTAGGATATCTGCCCGTGGCCTCTGTGTAGTTGGCCCGGCCTTCAGAAGGTGGAAATAATCACCATGTTTAATTTGAACCTGACTTGTCCAGCATCACCAGCTTGGACTATAAAGTAAGGATATGCCGGGGCACCTGGGTGGCTCAGTTGGTTAAGCATCCATCTTCGGCTCAGGTCATGATCTCACTGCTCGTGGGTTCAAGCCCTGTGTCGGGCTCTGTGCTGACAGCTTGGAGCCTGGAGCCTGCTTTGGATTCTGTGTCTCCCTCTCTCTCCCTGTCCCCTGCTCATGCCCTGTCTCTCTCTCAAAAATAAGTAAAAAAAAATTTTTTTAAGTATACGCCCAATATCCAAGTTCAGTGACCAACCCTCCATACAGCTATCTTAAGGAGTTTTTACTTCTGTCCCAGGGTCCTCATTTAATTCAGGGCCCCCACATAGAAACTGCAGATTGGACCAGAGGAGGGAGAAATGGAAGAGAGGAGAGAAATTATATTTTCTGAAACTGTCTACTAATCTGAAATGCCACCATTTAGAGCTACATGCTGCACTTTCCTTGGCTACGGGAGGAAGGCTGTTTTAAATGGCATAGAGAATCAGACTAACATAAAAGGAAGCAGGGTACAGAGGTCGAGTTGAGGGAAAGACCCTGATGATTCTGTTCAAGCCCTTAGATCGAGCCATGCCTGAAGTCCACTCCTCAGTGCTGCACACAGAATAATCACTCCCTAAATTGCTCATGTTCTCATCCTTAAAACCCGTGAATACATTATCTTACATGACAAAAGGGACAGTAGGGATACGATTAGGCTGGGAATCTTGAGATGGGAAAGTCACCCTGGCTTACCTGGGTGGGCTCAGTCTAATCACAAGGGGTCTTATAAAAGGGAGACAAAAGGGTCAGAGTCAGAGAGGACATGTGATGACAGAAACAGAGCTTAAATTGCTGCCATGGCAGGAAGGGGGCCATGAGCCAAGGAATTCGGGCATGTTCTCTGGAAGCTAAAACAGGCAGGGAATTAATTCTTTCCCGGAGCTTCCAGAAGGGACAGTGCCTGGCCAGTCTCTTGATGCTAACCACGTAAACTCATGTTCAGACTTCTGAGCTACCTCCAGAACTGTGATACAACACATCTGTGTTGTTTTCAGCCGCTAAAATCGAGACAGCAGCGATAGAAAACAAATATACCCAGCTTCCCGATTGCTGGGGCCACATGAGCTTGGGTTAGAGTCTGTTTTCCGTCATTCGGAACCAAAGGATCCGGACTAGCCCACTAGCCGCAGGGAGACTAGCGCCTCTGTGTGCTGTAGCCCCATCGTGAACTTGCTTCTGGGTCTGGCCCCGGAAACTGGAGTTGGGGAAGGCACACGGGGCAGTTTGTCTCACTGTCTCCTTCTGCTAAGGAAGAATCCCAGTGATGCCCACATAGGTCGAATGGCTTCCCCTAGATGAGTTCTCTACCCTTCACGGGCTCTGGATCTAGAGACCAAGGACAGACTAGGCGAGTGTGGGAGCAGGTGCACGGGGTGGGGGTGGGGGCTGGTTTGTCCCTTTGGGCTCCCTGGGGGGGTCCAGAACCCTGGCTGCCTTTGCAGAGGAGGCTGGAGGGCCAGCTTGTCCCTGTGCCTGTGTCCCCGGGCTCCATGCCCACCATCCCACCCCACGCCTTCCCGGGACGTTCCTTCACCGCCTCACATTTCTGAGTGGAGGCGCCCGAGGCTGCTGGCGGGACCCACCTCCCCGGGTGACACCAGGCCCACACCATCCAGCTTCCCAGATCCGATTGTTTTGACAGCTTTGCCCAATTACAAAGCGGAGGCCCTATTTGGTGATGAGAAAAGCAATATTGTGGCAGGGACGTCTCATTTCTTTGAAAATCAGCGGTAAGTGAATTTGCATCCACTTAGTAGTAAATATGGCTGGCTGGCCCCCTCTCCATCTAAATGCGAGGGATTTAGATGCGCACGGGTCTGCCTTATTATTTTATGATGGAGAGCAGGGAGGAGGGGGAGCCAGAGAAAGGCAGAGACAGCAAGGGAGGGAGAGAAAGATTAAGAGCCGTTTCTTGGGGAGGAAAAATCGAGAATGGGAAGTTTTCGCAAGGTTTCTTAGCTCGTGGCTGGGGCGGCAGGAATCAAGGTGGGCACATCATTTCGGGAAAAGCAATAGGCCTCTTTGGTCCTGTGTGTTATGATTTAGAAGGCTCTGAAGAACACTTGTCATGGCATGCCCTCTAAAACCCTCTTTAAAATTCAGCTGGGAAGGACCAGAGAAAAGATATACAGGCCTTTGTAGAGAGCAGGGGAGCGGGAGACGTTTGCCTGGATGCCGCGGAGGAGAGGGGTCCGTGCAAATCTGTGTAAATCCCAGGTTGGTAGCTGCTGGGAAGAAGAACGCTTTATCCTTTTTAAGAATAAAGTGGACACTATCTCTTTCTGATTGGAGAGAAGCCAGTAACTGAATGTTTTATGATCTCTGCATAGGAACGCCCTGGTTGACTCGCTTCTCTCTTTACTTCTGCTGCCGGGATGAAGCCTGCGGGGGAAGAAAGGGGAGCAAAATCACCTCCACAACAGGATATGGAAGAGGGCCCTCGGCGGGTGATTCCCTAAGTGGGAAACTCCGCTGACCATATCAGAAATGTAGCAGCCAGGGAGAATCAAGACCAAGCTTCCCTCGGCCTTCAAGGCCTCTTTGATTTGATTCCCAGCTTCTCACGCAAATGAAAGCCCACAAAATCCCAAGAAAGTCTTTTTTGTTCACCTCTGTTTCTTTACCAGTGGAAGTCCCTAACTGCTTCTTCCCTCTAGGTTCACTGTCGGGACAGGTTTATTATTTTTATACAACACTGGAACAGTCTGCTACATGGACAACTGTTCCAGGGACATTTTCATGGGTAAAGGGAACTAACATTCATGTTATCACCATGTGGCACAGAGACGCAAGTTGGCTTGCTCAACAGGGGCAGAACTCGGGGGGGCGAGGGAGGTGTCTTCCTAAACTTCATACCTGGGTTGACTCACTTGCCCCTGGCTCCCCAGCCCTGTCACCCAAGGTCACCCAAGGTCATACAAGTAGGAAAGGACCATGCCAGGAATCAAACTCAGGGGGTCTGGCTCTTACCCACTCTATCATACTGCCTCTGTAATCATCATATATAATAATTACTTATTAAATAATAATCATAAGGTGCTCACAAGGCACCTAAATATGTAAGGCCCTGTGTTATTTCATTTAAAATACTTCCTCTCTGCTCGTCCTCACAACATTACAAGGCAAGCATTATTATCTCCATTTTGCAGAAGAAAAAATGAGGCACAGAATGGTTGAGTGACTTACCCAAAGACACACAGCCAGCAAGTAGAAGTAAAGGCCTTTAACTCCAGACTTGCCTGCAAAGGGGTTCAGGACATGCCACTCCCAAATATGCCACTCTGGCATAGTGATTATTTTGAGTTGAAGGCACTTGAGAAAGCAGCAGATTCAGGAAGGGCTCTCCAACCTTCCTCCTTCTACCTACAAGCAGGTCCTAAAATTTCCCAGGAGAAAGGGAGCCCTCCCTGCCTCAGGAGGCAAATGCTTTTATTACCAGAAACCAGAGTCAATGCTGATTATGGACCTGTATGCACAAACCGAGCAAAACATTCCGAATTTTCCATTCGTTCCGTAGCTCTTAGTCGCTGTCCCACAATTTACTGCCTCCAGCCCAGACCCCTTTGCCTTTGTTTAAAAAGAGACATGCTTTAGATCTAATGGCTTCTTCAGGTCTTCATTTGCCTTCTGGAGACTTCCATGTCCACACATAAATATCAAACTCTTCGGCAAGCTTGTCTCCTGCTGATCTCTCTGATATCAATGTAATTCGTACACCGGCTGCAGAACCGAAGCGGATAGTGGAGAGTTTTCTTCCCTTACATGTTCCCAGCCACTGGACAGCCTGGCCAAAGTGTTACAGGTTCCTCAGCCCCAAACTCACCGAGTGCTGCCCTCCATTAAGCACGGCCCTGGGTGCTCAGGATCCCGGTCCCTGTCTTCAGAGAATCCAGGGTCCAGTGGGGCGACGGACGTGGAAACGGACAATTATGAATGACACCTCTCAGCTCTGAGTTTGCTGGTTTCTCACCTGCAGAGAGTAGAGAGTAGGGAGCAGGTGCCTGTCTTTTTCAGACACGGCACAATTGTTGTTCTGAATGGAGATGGTCACCCAGCTCATTACTTGAAGGCATCAGGACCTGGGTGAGGGGAGAGGGGGCGGCGGGCACAAGGTAGGGTCTCCCCACTGCTCGCGTAACAGCGGCAAAGCCACGGCGTTCTCAGCAATCAGCCAGCCAGCTGCGAGGGCCCCCACGGCGCTCACCTGGTGGCTGTTCCGGGCTTGTTTACTGTCGTGTTTATTGAATCTGACTAGTCTGGAAATAATTGCATTAATATTATTGACATTAATAATACACCCGGATGTATTTCTGTCTGGCTTCTCCCCGAGCTAAGATTTGACTCAGCATCACTCTGGCACGAGTGGTCAGAGGCAGGCAGGGCTGCTACGCGGAGCGGGGGTGGGCTCCTGGTGGCGTCGAGGTTGGAGAAGACGTGCAGGGGTCACACCTGTCCAGGAGACAGACGACTGGGAGCCCTCCCAGGCCAGACATGCAGAGGCTCAGGAATTAAAACAGTCATGCTCTTGGGGGGGACCTGGGGGGCTCAGTCAAGTTAGGCGTCCGACTGACTTCAGCTCAGGTCATGATCTCACTGTTTGTGAGTTCAAGCCCCACGTTGGGCTCTGTGATGACAGCCCAGAGCCTGGAACCTGTTTTGGATCCTGTGTCTCCCTCTCTCTCTGCCCCTCCCCCTGGTCATGCTCTGTCTGTCTCTCTCTCTCTCTCAAAAATAAACAAACATTAAAAAAAAAACCAAAAACAAAACCTGTCCTGCTCTGGCTCCCAGAGCTGGCTCGTGGGGCATTCCTTTGAAAGTGGGAGAGGGAAGGTTTGGTAAGATTTCCAGAAAGGGAAGGTATGTTTTCCCAGAGAGCTTCTCAACCTGGGCTTCCCCACCGTCCACAGCCAACCCCTCTGACCCGCGTCAACGCATCGATGGGCTGCAGGGCTGGGCAGTCTGCTCTCTGCACTGACACTGCGGGTCCTGTCGGCCCATCCACTGCGTGTAGCCGAGAATCGTAGCTGGAAAGAGGGAGCGTGTGCCCGAGGTCTGCTGTTCGTGTCCCATATTGTATGACTTGCAAATCAAGTGAGTGTGTGCGTGTGTGTTGTTTCAGCGGTACAAGCAAATCTTGATTCTCAAAATCTAGACTTTTTATAATTCACTAGGTTTATTTTACTAGCCACTTGGGATTCTAACACAAAAAGGCTTCCTGCTACTTTTTTTTTAATTCAAAAGACTACATAAAATGTATATATGCAGTTTAAGGCATAATAATAAAATAAAAACACCCATATATTCACCATTCAGGCGGAGAAATAGAGCGCTGCCAGGACCCCGGAACCCCCTGAGGATATTTCCCCCATCACATGTCTCCCCCTCCCTGTCAGCTCTACTCTAGCTTTATTGTTAATCATTTCCTTACTGGCTTTTTTTTTTTTTACAAAGTTTTACCAGGCATGCATGCACTCCCAAACAATGTGTTATTTAGCGCTGCGTGAGTTTTGAACTTTATATAATGGGATCATGCTGCATATTTTCTTCTGCGCCTTGCTTTCTCTGCTCAATATTGTTGGGTTCTCTCGTGTTGCCTGTGAGCAGTAATTTATTTATTTTCAACTTCTTTTTTTTGAAAAAAAATTTAATATTTATTTTTAAGAGACAGAGAGACAGAGCGTGAGCAGGGGAGGGCAGAGAGATGGAGGCACAGAACCAGAAGCAGGCTCCAGGCTCTGAGCTGTCAGCCCAGAGCCCGACGCGGGGCTTGAACTCATGAACCGCAAGATCATGACCTGAGCCGAAGTCAGCTGCTTAACTGACTGAGCCAGCCAGGAGCCCCTTCAACTTCTTTTTAAAAATGTTGAAATTATTTTATTTCTTTATAATTTTTTTAGTTTATTTGTTCATTTTGAGAGATAGAGAGAGAGAGAGAGAGAGAGAAAGAGAGAGAGAGAAGGGCAGAGGGGGAGAGAGAGAGTAGTAGAGAGGGAATCCCAAGCAGGCTCTGAACCAGCAGCAGGGAGCCTGATGCGGGGCTTGAACTCATGAACCGTGAGATCATGACATGAACTGAAACCAAGAGTCAGATGCTAGGCTGACTGAGCCCCCCCGGGCGCCCCTGGTATTGGCTTTGAATCTTTGCCAGTCTGTTAGGTGCGAGATGGTGTCTTGGTGTGTTTTTCCTTTTCCTCGTCCTGATTTCCAGCGTGACCTAGATGATCCCACACTCTGGCTCCAAGGACCACAATTAGAGTAGTAGCCAGGATTCTTGCCTTTACATGTGTTTATGGGCCATCATGCTTTCTTTTCCACCAAATGCCTGATGTTCTGGTTCATTTTGCTGTTGGGTTGGTTGTCTTTTTCTAGACGATTCGTAGGGGATATTCTGCTAGGACTTCAACAGTGTGGTTCAGGTGTTAGAGCCACGCCAATGTTGCCCACAGTTTCCTCTTCCGGCCAGATTTCCCAGCCTCCTCTGTCGTTAAATGGGACTGTGGGACCAAGATCCAATTACAAGAATGATAGTCGCATTAGTTTGCCGGGGCTGCCCCAACAAAATACCACATGCTCGGGTCTCTTGAACAACAGAAATTAATTTTCTCTCTGTTCTGGAGGCTTGAAGTCCAAAATCATGATGTTGGCAAATCTGATTTCTTCTGAGGCCTCTCTCCTTGCCTTGTGGGTGGCTTCTCTCTACCTATTTCTTCACAGGGTCCTTCCTGGTTTGTGCATGTCTGTGTCCTTAGAAAGGACGGGATATTGGAGAAAGATCCACGCCATGACCTCATTTCACCTTAATTACCTCTTTAAAGGCTCTGTCTTCAAATACAGTCACAATATGAAGGACTGGGGTTAGGAGTCCAACATGTGACTTTTGGGGGGAGGCACTGCTCAGCATGTCACAACAGTCTGAGTCTTAGAAACGCCCCACATGGTTTTCCAGCCCTTTCTTTCCCTATTGGGGCAACTTTGGAAGCCACCTGTTTTGGGTGGGCGTTGCCCCAAGAGAGAAGAGACAGCCCAGCCGCCCCGTGTGACTGCCTGGAATGGAGCTGTCTGACACTCGGCTAAGATGGCAGCGAACCAAACCTTCCCTGTGCAGGACCACGGAGATCAGGAGATCTGTTCCAGCAAATCCGTATCTTCTCTCCTGACCAGCGCGGTGTTTTGAGCAAGATGAGGCTCTGAGTTTTCTTGCCGATACTGTCCTTGCCCACTCTTGGAATTGAGGTGATGCTCGCCTTCTAAAACGATCTGGGCATGTTTCCTCTTTTTCTATTATCTGGAAGAGTGGTTCCTAAAACATTTGGTAGAAATTGCTGATAAATCATTTGGACCTGGCTTTTCCCTTCTGGGAAGATTTTTAACTAATGATTCAATTTCTCTAAAGGTCACTTGACTCTCCATGGTTTTTCTGCTGCTTCGTTGGTAAGGTGTACTTCTTTTTAAAGAAAGCATCCATTCTGTCTAAGCTTTAAAATGTATCGCCAGGTTTTCCATAATAAACTCTTTTGTTCAATTTGTGTTTTTTTCATTTAATAAATCATTGTAGCCTGTGCAGTTAATGGTCTGTTTCTAATTCTTTTTTTTTTTTTAATGTTTATTTATTTTTGAGAGAGAGAGTGCGAGCAGAGGAGGGGCAGAGAGAGGAGGAGACGGAAGATTTGAAGTGGGCTCTCTGCTTTCAGCACAGCACAACGCAAGGCTTGAACTCACGAGCTGTGAGATCATGACTTGAGCCGAAGTCGGACACTCAGCCAACTGAGCCACCCTGGTGCCTCTCTTTCTAATACTTAATATTGTTTATCTTTTTCATTCACCCACCCCAACACCTTCTTATTTTCTTCTAATTAATCACACAAGGGAATTAGGCTTTTTAGAAAGCTTTTCCCCCTGTAAAGAACCAATCTTTGGCTTTGATTATTCTTTCTGTTGTACTTTGTTTTGTGCCTTTTATTTTGCTCTTAACTTTAATATTTTATTCCTCTGCTTTCATTGGCTTTCTTCTGCCTTTCTTTTGAATTCTTAGACTGGACACTTAAATCGTTTATGGTGAGCCACTTTAATTCTAGTTGTAGACAATATAAGGTATCGTTTTCTTCTAAATACTATTTTAGTTGTGCCGTTACAATTTTTATAGAAAATAATTTTATCACATGTTCACTCAGATTTCTATTTTCTAATTTCCATTAGAGTTTCTTCTTTGGCCCATGGTTGTACAGATAATTTAAAAGTTCCAGATCTACAGATTTTTTTCAAAGTATTTTTTAAAGTTTATTTATTTATTGGAGGGGAGGGATAGAGAGAGAGGGAGAGAGAGAGACAATCCCAAGCAGGCTCCATGGCATCACCACAGAGACTGACGTGGGGCTCAAACTCATGAACCATGATTTCATGACCTGACAGACATCAAGAGTCAGATACTTTGACTGAGCCACCCAGGCACCGCCCCTCTTCAGATCTATGGATTTTTAAATATATGTATCTATGGATATATTTTTGTTGTTAAATTTCATATGTGAATGCATTAGTGGATACAGGATTCTTAGGATTTGCTGAGGTAGCTCTATGGTCTAGAACCTACATTGGGCACAACATTCCATGTACCATCGGGAAGCTTTCTTATTTGCAATGTTCAAATTTTCTCTTATTCTTGGTAACTTTTTGTTAGCATGATCAGTCACTGGAATGGATGTATGAAAAATCTCTTACTGTGTGAATTCTTAAAACTTACTCTTGTGGTTTTGTAATGTTTTGCTTTGTATATCTTGAGCTTCGTTTTGGTGCATAAAGGTTTTGAATTGTGTCTCCTTGATGAGTTGAAACTTGTACCATTATGTATGAGGTTTCTTTATTTTTAGTGATATTTTTGCCCCGAGTCTATTTTAATCTAATATGGAGATAGTCTCACTGGCATTCTTTTGTTTGATATTTTCTTGGTCTATCATCTTCCTTTTTGTTTTTTTTTTTACTTTAAATTTTATGTTGACTTTCCATGTTTTTTCTCCATCTCCTCTAATTTGTATTGAGATTTTTATCTATCTATCTATCTATCTATCTATCTATCTATCTATCTCATCTCTATTTTTAATTGAGAGAGAGAGAGAGCTAGAGCAAGAGCGAGAGAGAGAGAGAAAGAGAATCCTAAGCAGGCTCCATACTCAGCATAGAGCCTGACCTGGGGCTTGATTCCATGACCTTAGGATCATGACCTAAGCTTAAATTGAGACTTGGATGCTCAACCGATTGGGTCACCCAGGCACTCCATAGATTTTTTAAAATTTAGTTTGATAATCTTGATCTTTTAACTAGAAAATCTAATTCATTCTCATTTATTATGATTGACATACTTGGATTTATTTCTACCTCTTCTTTCATGCTTCTTATTTGTCTGGATTTCTGTTTGTTTCTCTCCCCCATCCCCTTTCTTTAGGATGGCTTCTTTATTTCTATTATTATTATTATTATTATTATTATTAATACATTTTTCCATCTACTTGCTTGGGAATCATATGCTCCATGCCTATCTTATTTATTGGTTGCTCTAACTATTTTACATACTTGGCTTAATAAGTAGGTTTAAAATTAATCAATACATTCCCATTCTTCCTGGCTCTCCTGGCTCCTTTGCTTTTCCATATAAATTTTCAAATAAGCTTGTCATCTTCTATAAAGAAGTCTGCTGGGGATTTTGATTAGGATTGTGGCAAGTCTATAGATCAATTTAGGGAACTCTGACATCTTGACTATATGACTACAATATACCTCTCCATTTGTGTAAGTCTTCTTTGATTTCTTTCATTTATGCTTCATAGTTTTCAGCATATAAATCTTGCACCTGTATTTTATTGTTTCCAGCAATATTACAAATGATACCTTAAAACTTAAAAGAAATTCCATTCCCATTTGTTCATTATTAGGACATAAAAATAGGATTGATTTTTAAAAAATATTTTTATTTATTTTTTATTTCTAGGAGAGAGAGAGAGACAGTGTGAGCAGGGGAGGGTCAGAGAGAGAGGGAGATACAGACTCTGAAATAGACTCCAGGCTCTGAGCTGGCAGTCAGTACAGAGCCCGACGCGGGGCTCGAAACCACGAACCGCGAGATCATGACCTAAGCGAAAGCTGGACGCTTAACCGACTAAGCCACCCAGGCGCCCCAAAATAGGATTGATTTTTATCTAAAGGCTTGTATCCTGTGTCCTTTCTGAACTAACTTATTAGAATTTGTTGTAGTTTTTATAGATTCCTGGGGTTTATTTATGTAGTCAACCATGTCATTTGTGAGTATAGACAGAGTTATTCATTTTCCAATTAGTATACCTTTTGTTCCTTTTCTTACCTATTTTACCAATAAGGACTTCTGACAGAGGAGCATTGAAAGTGGATGTCATCTGACATTAAAGTGGAAATCATTCCGCCTTTTAAAATTGGGTATAATGTTAGCTGTAGGTTTTGCACTAATAAATCTTATGTGAAGAAGTTTCTATTTTCCGCTCACT
Organism: Proteles cristata cristata; assembly: GCA_017311185.1. NCBI lineage: Eukaryota > Metazoa > Chordata > Mammalia > Carnivora > Hyaenidae > Proteles > Proteles cristata. Next base: position 656,287 of record JAESUZ010001861.1, on the reverse strand, counting down.
TGTTCAGAACTTGGTTTTTAACATATTAGGACCATATGTTATGGTTAGCCAAATTATTTTTCTACATCTTTGGAGGTGATCATATGATATTTTTGCTTTAATCAGCTCGTATAGTGAATCACAGTGATTCATGAATGTTGAACTAACCTAGAAGTCAGGGGATAAATCCCAAGGTGGTTATGATATTATCAATTTATATATTCCTATATTTATTTTGCTAATATTCTGTCAAGAATTTTTTTCTTTTGCATCTTTGTTTATGAGGGATATTGGCCTATATCTTTAATATCTGTATTTTAGTTTCGTTTCTCTCCCACCCCTTGTAATATATTCAGTTTTAGTATAGCCTAATATTGGTCTAATGAGTTGAGAATGTCCACTGCTATTCTCTTTCTCTTTTCTGGAAATGTTTATGTAGAACTAGTATTATTCTTTCATCAAATATTTGAAGGACTTGCCACGGGGTGCATACAATCATCTGAGCATGCAATTTTACTGTGGGAAGGTTTTTAACTCTGCAATTTTAACTATGAATTTAATTTCTTTAATAGATATAGGGCTATTGAAGTTATCCATTGCCTTTTGAATGAGCTTTGATACTTTGTATCTTTTAAGAAATATGTCCATTTAATCTAAGTTACTGAATGTATTGTCATAAAGTTGTTTGTAATATTTCCTTGTTATCTTTTTAATAGCTGTAGGATCTGTAGTGATGTCTCTTATTTAATTCCCATTGTTGGTAATTTGTGACTTCTTTTCTTTATCAGTCTGACTAGAGGTTTCTCAATTTATTGATCTTCACAGAGAATCAACTTTTTATTTCACTAATTTTTATTTCTTGTTTTTCTTTTTCCATTTTATTGATTTCTGCTTTTTTATTGTTTCTTCCCTTCTGACTTCCTTTGGGTTTTTTAAATAGTTTTTTAAGCCAAAATTTAGATAATTGATTTGAGACATTTCTTCTTTTCTCGTACAGGCAGAGAGTACTATCAATTTCCCATGAGGCACTGTTTTAGCTGCATTCTACAAATTTTAATATGTTGTGTTTTTATTTTTATGTAGTCAAAAATATTTTCTAACTTCTTTTGCAAATTTTCTTTGACCCATTAGAAGTGTGTTATTTAATTTCAGTTATTTATCGGTCATCCAAATATCTTTGTTACTAATTTCTACTTTTAATCAGTTGTAGTTAGAGAATATACTTAGCATACTTTCAATTCTTCCTAATGTGTTTTGTTTCCCAGAATATAATTTATCAACATGTGCTGGAAAAGAACGTGTCACGGGCTGTTGCTGCTCTGGATATCGTTCACAACGTATTGACTGATAATGTTGTTCGTGTTTTCTATAACCTTACTTTCTGTTTACTAGTTCTATCAGTTACTGAGAGAAGGGAGTTAAAGTTCCAATTACATTTGTGGATGTATTCCTTTCTTATCAGCTATAACAGTTACAGTATGTACTGAATTTTGAAGCTCAGTTGTTAGGTGTTTACCCTTTAGGACAGAAGTCTTCTTGATGAATTGATCCTTAACCATGATGCAACATCTCTCTCTTTTTAAGGGTATAGGTGATATTACATTTTATTTTATTTTATTATTTTATGTGTCGGTTTTTTAAGTTTTTTTAATTTTTTAAAAATGCTTTTGTATGTATGTATGTGTGTATGTACGTATTTTTGAGAGAGATAGAGAGAGAGTGAGCAGGGGAAGGGCAGAGAAAGAGAGAGAAAGAGAGAATCCCAAGCAGGCTCTGTGCTGTCAGTGCAGAGCCTGACATGGGACTCAATCCCATGAACCATGAGATCATGACCTGAGCCAAAATCAAGAGTTGGATGTTCACCAAACTGAGCCACCCACACTCCCCTAAGTTTTTATTTGAATGCAACACCTCTTTATCTTTGGTAATATTTCCTGCTCTGAACCCTACTTTTACTACTTTTAATAGAGCCACTCTAGTTTACTTTGATGAATGTTTGCATGGTTTCCATGAGTACATTTCCCCCCCCATCATTTTAGTTCAAATCAAATCATGTCAATCATTAAATGCAAGTAATTAAAGGAAAATAATTAAAGCACATTTTAAAGAAAGAGATAGATTGAATATTAAAAGAGCAAGACTCAATCATATGTCATCCATAAGCAACACACTTTAAATAGAATGTCATAAGTAGGTTAATTTAATGAGGATCTACTATGTACCAGATGCTTGCCTAGGCCTCGGGGATATAGTGGGGATTCTACACAAACAAGATCCACACTGGGGCTAATGGGACTTACCTTCCTGTGACCTCTGAGTTAGGTAACCACCTTTGTACATATACTAAAATTTACCCCATGCTTAATGTGTGCTGTGTTACCCTATAGGGACCATATTATCTTCTGCCTGTTTGATCAGTGGAGGTACTGAGGCTTAAGACATTTGGAAAATTGCCTAGGGTCACACAATAATTGGAGGAGCCAAAATGCCAGGAACTACGTGTTTAGTTATTATCAGATATTTGTGGGTGAGAAACACTTTGTGGAGTAATCTAACGTATTGCATCTTACACAGAGTATTTCATTGGCCCAGGCTGGTGTCTTATGGGGCAGATGGATTTGCTGCCAAGCTTCTCAGAGGTGCTCATTAGCATTTGACAATCTGGCAATACCAACATTGATGCATAATGATGGTGCAAGGAACCTAGAACAAACAGCCACTAGGCTTGGCTTCAGAGATGTGTGAATATAGTAGCAAATTCTGATCATTTGCCAAGACCTAAATATCTCCACCACCCTCCACCCATAAACCTCTTATTCTAGAACAGTGTTACTTTTACAGAATCACTGCAATAATAGGGGCACCTGGGTGGCTCATTCAGTTAAGCATTTGACTTTGACTCAGGTCACAATCTCACGGTCCATGAGTTCAAGCCCTACGTTGGTCTCTGTGCTGACAGCTCAGAGCCTGAAGCCTGCTTCAGATTCTGTGTCTCCCTCTCTGTCTTCCCCTGATTGTGCTCTGTCTCTCAAAAATAAATAAATGTTAAAAAAATTTTAATAAAAAAGAACTATCACAATAATAGAATAAAGAGTTGCTCTATTATTGAGCTACTCCATGCTCAATTTCCCCCATGACCAACATGACTATGGTATGTTTCTCATAATTAATAAGTGAATTTTAATACGTTACTCCTAAAGTCCATATGGTACTCAGATTTCTGAGTTTTTCCTTAATGTCCTTTTTGTTTTCTTCCTCCTGTTCCAAGATACCACATGATACACTCCTCTTCGTTGTTACTCGGACTTGTTTTTGGTGCCCTTGGTAGTTTTGAGAGGCAATGGTCAGTTATTTTGTAGAATGTTCTTCTTTGGAATGTGGTGCTTTTTTCATGATTCAACTGGAGTAAGACGTTTTTGGGTGGAAGACCACAGAGGTAACATACCATCTTCATCATATCATATCAAGGGTGTAGACAGGTAGTGTTGAGTTTCTCTACTGTTAAGTTACTCTTTTCTTTCTCCCTTCCCATTCTGTCCTGTCCTCTTTGGGAGAAAGTCACTACGTGTGGGTCATTTCAGGAGGGGGGAGTTGTTCTCTTCTCCTTTGAGGTGGAGTAGCTACACAGATTGCTTGGAATCCTATAGCATGGGAGGCTTGTCCTTTCTCTCTACTTAGCTACACTCTGCAGGCAGATAAGCACAAAGCAAATCATCCCTTATCTCTCCTTGCCCTCTCCCATCTCCTGGTTCCACCAGTCCATGTTTCTTGAGGGTTCACCTGGACCCAGAAAAGCACTGCCTGATGAACCCCCGCCTGTTGCTGTCATTCCCAAAGGGCGTCCTCTGTGATAGCAGTGGTGATGTACCCTCAGTGAGTTTGGGGAGTCACATTTCTGGTCATCAGATCAACAGCGGACAGAGAGGGGGTGATGAGCTGAGTCGATGGGCTGGGGAGCAAGCTAAGACCTCAATGTTGAAGGGACATAATGGAATTGAAAGGGTGGGCAAGTTGTGATGTATGGGCCCAGCTCCCTTCCCAGGATGGGGAATCCGATTAGCTGGAGGACCTTTTGTTCGGCTGAGCACCAGATAAAATGGGTTGAGGTAAGCGAATGCGAGAGTGGAGGCTGGAGCGGGGATGAATCACTCATTCTGTAGGAAGTGAGAAAATTGAAATTCCCGGGGGCTGAGGGGGGTGGTATCTGGGATATCTGGAGAGCAGCAACCATGGGACCAGGAGCTGAACATGGAGAAGGGGCTGAGGGATGGGATTTGGAGAATTGTGTCGCGTGGAGTGTCACCCTTCATGTCTGCTCCCCAGGGAAGTCTGGATTGCTCACTGGAGTTGGGCAGGGTGGAGGGGGGCCTCGAAGACATGCCATGTTCTGTGTCGGTGGAGATGCAGAAACAAATGGCACATGCGGACACTGGCGGTCTCAGAGAATGAGCCATCGGCTGCTATATGAGTTGCAGGAATGATAAAAGTGCCAACAGCTGCAGAGTCTGACACAGCCCTATTCATGGTGACAATTACTCCGTGTGATTCTAAGTCAGTCCTTTGGGGAAAGCAGGAAGATGGTACAGATAGGGAGACTGAGGCACAGGGAAGCTGCTGACCGCCCAAGGTGACTATTGGCTGAACTGCAGGGGGACCCTGGTGTCCTGACCACCCCCTCCCCCACTCAGTGTCCATTTCCTCTCTCTACATCACATCTATCCACCTTTCATTAGCCCCTAGGAAAGAGCCCGTTGTTTATTGCACATGGAACTGCAACATCAAAGTTGGAAAATTCCTTTCGACCAGGGCTCTAAAAAACATGCCCAACAAACCAATCCACTTAACATGCAAATTCCACTGACACTAATAAGCAATATATATACACATGCATTTACACATGCAAATGAGCAGAATGGGGGGGCAGGACTTTCCTCCACGACAGCCGCACTTGATTATGTTCAAGACACTCCATCAAAGTGAAGCTAGGAGGCCATGTCCCACACGTCCTCACCAGGCTCCACTTCTGAGATGCTTGGGGAGTGCGGGCGGCATACAGGGTCCTTCGAGAGCCAGAGCGTCATCCAGGTTCAAGGCTCTCTATTAAGCTGTGTGATATGGGTTAAGTTACAATGCCTCTCTGAGCCTCCATTGCTGTTCTGCTGATTTCAGTCCTGCCGGTCTTCATCTGCCTGTTGCAATCTTCCTCAAGCTTCAGGTCCGGGGCATCTCCCTTGGGCGTCTCTGCAGCCCATGCCAACCTCACCTGCACTTGAACCCAGAGCCCACACAAGCGATCAGTCATCCTGGACTTGTTTTTAGCACTGAATCCCCCAAAAATCCCTATGTTCCCGTTGCACTATGACTTCCCTTCAAAGTGTTGGGATTCCCGGGATGCCTGGGTGGCTCAGTCCATTAGGCATCTGACTCTTGCTTTCAGCTCAGGTCATGACCCCATAGGTTTGGAGTTTGAGCCCCATGTCAGGCTCTGCACTGACCCTGCAGAGCCTGCTTGGGATTCTCTCTCTCTCTGCCTGCCCCTCCCCAGCTCACGATCATCCAGTCTCTCTCAAAATAAAGAAATAAATGTAAAAAAAATATTTGAAAAAGCATTGGGATTCCCAGGAGGCAGATGGTACTTGGAAGTTTTCCCAATGGTGTCTTCAGTCAGGGCTGGAGGTTAAAAGAAATCACTTCCCACCAAAGGTGAGAGACCTCGATGATCCTCAGGTGTGACAGGTTTTTAGCCAGAAGCAACAGGAGATAGGCTTTTCGACATTCTTAAATTTTCTTTTTCTTTTTTTAATAATTTTTAAAATATATTTATTTATTTATTTCTAGGAGAGAGAGAGAGAGAGAGAGAGCGTGAGCAGGGGAGAGGTCAGAGGGAGAGGTCAGAGAGACTCTGAAATAGGCTCCAGGCTCTGAGCTGGCAGTCAGCACAGAGCCCAACGTGGGGCTCGAACCCACGAACTGTGAGATCATGACCTAAGTGAAAGTCGGACGCTTAACCGACTAAGCCACCCAGGCGCCCCTCGACATTCTTAAATTTTCAATAGTGATGTCCCCATTCTCTATCCAAACACTTTTTGGCCGTGTGGAATGGAAATAATTTCTTTCTGAATTATTTTACATATTCAGCTGCCTTCCTAAACGATGCTGAGCTCTAAGGGTCTTCATGATAAACATCACTTATTCGAAGTCTGTGTGACAATGTCGATCCTTAGGGGACGGCGGGAGCTCACAGCTCCCTCAGCCCCTACTCTCAACGTTTTCCTTTCCTGGAGCCTCTGGGGATGGGGAATAACGCAAGGCAACAAAATCCCATATTATTATTTCATTTGGAGGGGAAAAAGTGTGTGTATAAAAATGGCCAAGACTACATACACCAACATATTGGAAATTATCTCTTGGTGATAATTCATGGGCTTTTGGGTACATCAATAAATATTGTTCTACCGCTTGCATTTAAAAACATGTTTATTTTTGAGAGAGGGAGAGCTTGAGTAGGGGAGGGGCAGAGAGAAATGGAGATACGGAATCCAAAGCAGGCTCCAGACTCCAATCTGTAAGCACATAGCCCCACGCAGGGCACGAACCCACAAAACGAGATCATGACCTGAGCCGAAGTCTCGGACGCCCAGGCGCCCCTCCCGCATGCATTTTAATGTTTGCACAGCATTTCATCACGTGGACGGTCCAAAGGGTGCTGAACTACGCTCCTATCAGCTGCTTTCCAGTGAGTTCTCTGCTGTAAATAACGCTCTGAGAAACCTCCGTGCACACACATCTCTGTGCACACTTACTCAGGGAAATTTCTGGAAGTAGAACGCCGGATGGGAGAGCATGCTCCTGTAAGTTTTTATACCTTCCCTTCCCTCTGGCTCCAGCCTCTGCAAACTGAGCGGAGGGTCCTGGAGCTCCCAGTCTGGAGGGAGAGGCGGTCCCCCCCCCTCCCCCCCCAGCCGCTGCAGCGCTGTGCATGCTCCCCTTTCCAGTAGCCGCAGCTGTGCCCGCGCAGCCGACTCCCCATAAATCCTTGCGGCTTATCGAATGAGAGCTCCGTCTCCCCAGCCCCAGCCCACCCCCTGGCAGTGCCGGGGCGAGCCTGTCCTCCCTCTCCGGCACAGGCAGGTAATAGATGGCCAGGAGCCCACCCCAGCCTCCGTCTCCGGAGGGTGATGAGGGGCAGGACAAACGCGAAGTGAGTGGCAATATTTCCTGATATTGCAGGAGCGGCGGCATCTATCACTCGGCGCCGGAGTCCCCGCGGCCCAGGAGAGGCGTGTCTGTGGGAGAGTGTGTGGTGCAGCATCAGGGGTCAGGATGGGGAGCCGGGGCGGGGACACGGGGGTGGGGGGCGCGGCAAACTCCGCGGGTCCCCCTCTCTGAGAGGACATAGCCTTGCAGACCCTTGGAGTGAAATAAAAAATGTTAGTTTCTGCACAGTCAGTTCCTGGTAGCTTAACACCTTCCCTAGACAGGGGTGGGGAGATGCGGGAGACAGAAAGAGGAGAGGAAGGGGGAGGCTGTGTGATAAATGCCTAGGATACTCCAAGTTCACGGGGCCACTCCAGCCTTTGGGGGGCTGTTCCATGTATGTTAACACCTCCCTCCTCTCTACCTTCTCCTACGACCTTTCCCCCTCAGCCTCGCCCAGGGGCCCCAGGGTGAGGCAGGAAGGCTGGCTAATCACCAATGGCTAATCTGCAGCTAATCACAGCTGGAGATGCCCCAACCCCTCCCCCCCCCACTTTATTTTGTGGTTGCTGTTCCAGCAACAGAAAGACTGGACCTCTTTATCCCCAGGCTGAGCCCTGTGCGGACAAGCCTGCCATCACCAGTAACCGACTCAGACCTTGGACTCTCCGCAGCCAGGTTCCAAGGTCATTCGGACCAGGTGCCTCCAATCTTCTCTGACTGCTGAAGGTCCTGAGCTGGTCTCTGTGGAAGATTGATGGTGTTAAAGGCTCTCTGAGTGGTGCATATCCAGACCCTTTGATAGTGACCTTCCCCACTCCCTGAGAGTCTCAATTCAGACGCCTGGCGTGCGGGGCCAGGGAGACAGTAGCAACCTTGACTCAAGCCGAGCTTGGAGAAATGCATGCGGGTTGCCAGCAGGCACCTGCGTTTCCACCATGAGAACACACCTGGGCTAGTTTTTCTGTAAGGATGTGAGAGGTATGTGGAACGGAGCCACACTGTCATAGCTCAGGTTGCTCTGGACCAGCCGGCCACCTGCCAGCCTGGATCACCGCTGCATGAACAAGCTTAGCCAAGGTCAGCGGAGTCCAGCCCAGTTGCCCTGCAGACTTGTAAGAAATAACAAATGGTCATTGTGCAAGCCACTAAGTTCAGGATGCTTGGTCCGCAGCTGTAGCTGACTGATACATCTCCTTTACCTACACATTAAAGCCATTCCAGAGATCAGCCTGAAGGAAGGCGGGCTGGGTCCTAGAATATGGGAACCTTGGAAGGCTCATGCTGTATCTCTAACGCCCAAGTTCACGGAGGGGAGGGTGGGGCTGGAGTTGCTTTACGATGAGCCAAAATATCAAACTTAGACACTGAGAGTTACTCTTCTTAGACTCCAATTCGTTTTGGCTTTCTTCAAATCTCAGAAATAACACATGCTCATTAGAAAGATAAGAAACAAGGGGCGCCTGGATGACTCAGTCGGTTAAGCATCCAACTTCAGCTCAGGTCATGATCTCACGGTTCATGGGTTCAAGCCCTGTGTCGGGCTCTGTGCTGACAGCTTAGAGTCTGGAGCCTGTTTCTGATTCTGTGTCTCTCTCTTTGCCCTTCCCCTGCTCATGCTCTGTTTCTCTCTGTCTCTCAAAAAATAAATAAAAGTTAAAAAAAAGTATATGAAGCTAAATGCCCCACTTTACAGAACCACCTACTTCTACCCTTTCCTCTGTCTGTCTCCCACTCTGATTTCATCCCCTGGAGGGAACCATTGCTAAAAATTTGATGTGTATCCTTCTGGAGAGTTTTCAATGTGTGCACACCCACACACAAATATAGACAGAGTTCTTTGACAAAAAGGGAGTAACAGTAAAATATAGTTCTGAGACCTCCTTATTTTACTTAATGGACCACCGACAAGTCTAGCTCATTCTTTTTAATAGCTGCATAGTATTTCATGGCACGGACATCCTGTAATTTACCCCATCCCTACAGACATCTAGATTGGTTCAAATTTTCTTACTATAACTGAAACATATATATAATAGCCTCATGCCTTTATGGTGCTACTTCTATGGGATATATACCTAAAAGTGGAGCTGCTTGGCCAATTTAAAAATTTTTTTTCTACATTTATTTATTTTTTGAGAGACAGAGTAAGACAGAGCGCAAGCAGAGGAGGGGCAGAGAGAGAAGGAGACACAAAATCTGAAGCAGGCTCCAGGCTCTGAGCAAGAGTTTAGCACAGAGCTAAATGAGGGGCTCAAACCCATGAACGGTGAGATCATGACCTGAACCAAAGCCGGACACTTAACCGACTGAGCCACCCTGGCACCCCGCTGCTCAGCTGTTTTTTTTTTTTTTTTAAATTTTTTTTTAATGTTTTATTTATTTCTAGGAGAGAGAGAGAGAGAGAGACAGCGTGAGCAGGGGAGGGTCAGAGAGAGAGGGAGTCACAGACTGAAGCAGGCTCCAGGCTCCGAGCTGGCAGTCAGCACAGAGCCTGACGCGGGGCCCGAACCCACGAACCGCGAGATCATGACCTAAGCGAAAGTCGGACGCTTAACCGACTAAGCCACCCAGGTGCCCCTCAGCTGGTTTTTAATACATATTGCCAAACTGCCTTTCAAAAAGAGTAGATAGTATAAGAATGTCTGTCCTTCCATACCCTCACTCACTTTGGCCAGTATCGATCTCGTAAGCTTTTTGCTGGTCTGATGGAAAAAAAAAAACCAATACCTAGTTTTAAATGACTTTTATTATGGGTGAGATTGAAACAGTTTTAAATATTTAGTAGCACTTTGTGTGTCACTTTTGGTGAACTCTTGTTTCTGTAATTTGACTATTTTTTCTGGTGGCTTAAGATTGTTTTTTTATTGGATTTGTCAGGTTTTTATATATTATGGCTATAAACTTTTTATTGTGTACATCCCCGGTATTTCTAAATTCATCACGTCTTTGCCTCTTGGACAACCCCATTAAACAATCCCTGAAACGTGGGTCTTAGTTCATTTTCCAGGCATTTGGTCTCTATTAAAATATAGTGGTGGGAAGGGCATCTGGGTGGCTCAGTGGGTTAGGCGAACCGCTCTTGATTTCAGCTCAGGTCATGATCTCAAGGTTTGTGAGTTTGAGCCCTGCATCGGGCTCCATGCTGACAGCACAGAACCTGCTTGGGATTCTCTCTCTCCCTCTCTCTCTGCCCCTCCCCTGCTCTGGGCACTCTTTCTCAAAGTAAATAAATAAAACTTTAAAAAGATTTAAATATTTGTGGTAGGAATATCTAGAGCAGGAGAATGCCAGAACCTCCTCTTCCAACTTATTCGCATCTCTGATAACACCACTAGGGGATTTAAATCCCTCGAGGGATTGGTTTTGGTGATGGTAGGGGTTATTATGCTTTTGATATCTCAGCCCATGACCTCCCAACCCACCTTGACGTTCGCCCGTGTATGCTGCTGGCCTTCTACCGCAAGGTCCATGGCAGCTGTCTGCTTTCTGCCTGAGGTCATTCCCCAGGGCCTTGGGATCTTGTACAATCCATAGCACGTAGGCACAGCACAGCCTGGAAGTGTCCAGAGATTGCATGCCCTGGGGGTAAGCCTCAACCTCTGGGGGACAATAGCCAGGACAAATGCTTCAGCTTCTCCATCACTTGGGGGACAGTCCCCGTTGGAGTTCTCCACAGTTCCCCAGCAGGCTTCCAGTGGGGCAGAGAGTAGGGTGCTGTCCTAGAGTTTTCCAGAGAAATAGAACCAATGGAACGAGAGAGAGCTTTATTATAAGGAACTGGCTCACACGATAATGGAGCAAACAGGTTCCAAGATCTGCAGTTGGCAAGCCAACGGTGTGGTTCTAGCCTGAAAGCCAGCCGGCTTGAGACTCAGGAAGAGCCAAGGTTTCAGATGAGGCAGGAAAAGACCAATGTCCCGGCTCAAGGCGGTCAGGAAGCGCGAGGTCCTCTGACTCAGCCTTCTTGTTCTGTTGAGGCCCCCAGTGGATTGGGTGAGGCCCACCTACGTCAGGGAGGACTATCTGCTTGGCCCAGTCTACACTTCCGACACCCCCAGGATAGTGTCCGACCCAACGTCTGGGCCCCTGTGCCGCGAAACTAACCACCACACTCGCCCCCTGTGGCATCTCTGTATTGATTTCTCTCTCCTCGTCTTGGCTCTTTTTATTTTTATTATTATTTTTTTTAAGTTTCTTTGAGAGAGACAGAACAAGCACATGAGTGGGGGAGAGACAGAGAGAAAAGGAGAGAGAGAATCCCAAGCAGGCTCTGCACCGGCAGCACAGAGCCAGATGTGGGGCTCCACTCCATGAACCACGAGATCATGACCTGAGCCCAAATCAAGAGTGAGGCTCCACTGACTGAGCCACTCTTTTTAAAAAAATTTTTTAATGTTTTATTTATTTTTGAGAGAGATATAGAGACAGTGTGAGCAGGGGAGGGTCAGAGAGAGAGAGGGAGACACAGAATCCTAAGCAGGCTCCAGGCTCTGAGCTGGCTGTCAGCACAGAGCCTGATGAGGGGCCCGAACCCACGAACCCTGAGATCATGCCCTGAGCCGAAGTCGGATGCTTAACTGAGGCACCCAGGCACCCCTCAGGTGCCCCATATATGTCTTTTTAAACAAAAGCTGATAAATTATGGGGATGTGACCGTACCCAGGGGCCTGGACCAGATTCAGGACCTTGTGAGATAGTGACAAGGAAATATCTGAGGGAAATGAATGGAAGGTTGGGGTTAATTTAGGAGGTTTGTTTGTGCAAGTACATTTGGGCTTTGCCTCCTGGTCCCTGGTGAGAAGTGTTCTTCTCCTCCTGGTGCAGAGAGGGCTCCTTTCTCATGGGAAATGTGAGGATCTGCTTTTAGGTGGGAGGGAGGTCAGAGAGGCCCTTCCGGAATCTGCTGTTTCTCAGCTGCCTTTGGCTTAAAATAATCACGATGCCACAGTGGCATATTTTGAGATGGCATGTCCTGAACCACTTCCCAGGCATTGTGCCGACAGAAGAGACCCCAGAGAGCTAGATCCTTTCTTGGCTGGTCAGAGGAAGAAACTGCACCCACAGGTGCCCCAGAGCAATACAGTTCCCTCCTAAGAGGACCAATCGGGTGATCCTAGCCCTAAATGAGTAGCCACAATGGCAGAGGCTAGCATGGTGGCCACACCCTTGGCCTGGGGTCCTTCAGATAAAAATTACCCCACCCCCACCCCCCAGTCCATCCCAAGCAGATGCTAAAAGGCTTTCATACATTGCAGCATGGAGAGAGCTGGTCCCGGAAGTCAGACTGGTCCATTACCATCAGGCATCATCGGGTTCTGGACCACCAGCCCCATGGGCCTGAACCACCTCCTGTGTGGCCTGGGGACAGGAATGTCTCCTTCCCAAATGGCTTTAGGAAACCCTGTTTAGGAAACTCTGGCCCCAGCAGGGGTTTCTCACAGGAGCTTTGCTCCGAGACCTGAGCTGTGGGTCACAATCGTATAGGGTGTCCAGCACCTGGACAGCACTGACCATGACCCCCCCGGGCGTGGTGGGAGCTTTGTGGTCTAAGGTGCTTCTTCCTGGGGCTCCCAGGCTATAATTCATCTATGTTCCTTCGGCTCATTCACCCTCCTCTCCACTTGGTCCCCTTCCAGGCCCACAACCCCATTCCCAGGCTGCTTAGGGCACCCGAACTTCCTTTCACCTTTTGATTAGAAGCAAGACAATGTTTCTTTGTTGATAGGCCCATTAAGCTCTCTTCCCAAAACAAAAGAAGGGGTAAAAGACTCCTAATGTCGTCAGCTTTTAAAATAACTGCGTCCAGTCAGCTGCCTGGCTATACTCACAAAGCACAGAGGGAGCCCCCGTCCCGCAGGAGCATTCAGGAAGGTGGGCAGGTGGGGGTGCAGGAATGGGCCAATGGTGGTGTGGGGTGCTGGCAAGGTAAGGCCCTGACCCCAGCCACGGGAGACCTGGGGGAGGGGAACAGCCTGAGTAAATGCCGCATGGGGAGCATGGGGTGCTCGTCAGACAGACAAAGGGCCTCTGAGAGGCGGGCAGGAGCCGTGGGTGGATTCCTGGAGTCCAGTTCCTTTTTTGCTGTTTCTTGGGGGAATCCAGCCAGCTTGAGAGGCTCTTCTCTCATCCCAGCCAGGAAGCCCACTTCTCGGAAGCCGAAGACAGAGCTTGGGGATAACGGCTCACCTGCCTGGAACAAAGCAGGCAGCCCTTTTGGCATAAGGAGGAGGCAAAGGAGGCCTGGATGACCTGGGCAACTTGTCTTCCTTCTCCTGCCCTCCCAGCTGGCCTGGAGCTCCCCGGCTGGGCCCCTGGACTCTGGGCAGGTAGAAGAAGAAGCCAAGCTGGGAACCACCCTAGAGAGAAGCCCACAGCTTCTCTGGGCAGGCTTCAGGACCTGCCCCCAGCAGGGTGGAAGCTTCCTGCCTAACCGCAGCCAGTAGGGGTGGAGCCCAGCAGGGAGGGACAGGCAGGGAGGGCGGAGCACACAGAGGCCCAGGAATCTGCCTCCTCTTCAATGAGGAAGTCATTCAGTTAGTCCGCATTTCCCAGTCAGCAGCTTTTATTAAATGCTTGAGCTGCTGGAAGGGACTGGGCACCAGGAAGGAGCCAGTGGGGAGGGCAGGGGGAAATGAGCGGGGAGAGAGGCAAGGTGTTAAGCAGATTAAAGTGGGGGGAAGATGAGAAAAATAAAGAAAAGAGAAAAAAGCAAAACTGGCTGGCAGAGAAGGAAATCAAGCACAAAGAGGTCCAGATGAGGCGAAGGCAGGGGGGCTGCATTCCGTCCGTGCCTCTATTGTGCTTCCCACAGCCTAATCAGGAGCTCATACAATCCGGCCTCCTGTGATAGGTCGCCCGTCAGGCCTTCCCCAGCCCCACAAGTCTGTGCAGGGAGCGGAGAAACACAATAGCTTCCTGGAAATAAATAATAACACTGCCAGAGCAGCTCTGCAGATTCCCAGACAAGAGGTCAGAGTGAGGTGCCCACTGAGGCACAGCTGGGGCTCCCAGGGGCCCAGGGGCAGCTGAGGTGCAGACAGGGGGTTGCTGTAACAGAACAAAACAAAACAAAGCCAAACAAAACCAAAGCAACATCTATTGTGCAGTTCTAAGTACTTTCGTCTATATCAACTCCCAATGACCCTATTCAGGTATTATTATCCCTATTTTATAGATGAGGAAACTGAGTCTCAGAAAGGTTAACTCAGGGGTTAGTACACGATGCCTTGTGGGCCAACACTGGCCCACTTCCTGTGTGTGTAAATAAAGTTTTATTACAACACAGACACACCACTCATTTGCCTGCTGTCTATGGCGCCTTTTGGGCTACGTGGGCAAGTTGAGTAGCGGTGACAGAGACTGCGTGGCCAAAATGTTTATTCTCCAGCCCTTTGCAGAACACGTTGGTGACTCTAAGGTTAAATGGCCTGTTCAGAGCTACAGAACCAGAAAGAGACAGAGCTGACATTTCAATCTAGCTCTGTTCCTAACTCTGCAGCAAAGGGGGGCCTTAAAAGACCCCAAACTGAGAATGGGCAGTGTGGCATGGGGAGCTGGTATGGTGGGGGAGGGAGGAAGATAGACCCGGGCAGTCTGTTCCTGCCTTACCCTGGATGGCGAAGGGGACAGGGGCAGAGGGCCCTGACAACTGAGAGGTCTCCAGGGAAGTGTGGTTCTTTAAAACCCATTCAGCATCAACCCCGCCTGCCAGAATCATCCTTTCCTGGCCTGGGAAAGACACATCAAGATCTCAGCTTGTGCCGCACCCACACTGGGAGCCTGGAGTGGGTCCGGCCAGCCCTGGGCCAGCCTGGCAAGATGGCGCTGACCCAGGCCTGTAAGTGTCCCTTCGTCCTTGTCTGTCCCACTTTCAGGCCAGTCAGAGTCCCCTGGACTGGAGTCTGCCTGGCTGTGTAATTAACACTCAGTTGAAGCTGCGGGTTGGTTGTGTGTGACCAAGGACAGACAGCGGCATGCCCAGCTTCCGGCCTTGGATGACGGGGCTGGCCCCTCTGTCTATGTCACGGCTCCTGCTGATGGTAATCACATCACGGGAGCTTGAAACCCAAGAAAGGCAATGAGCCCATCTGGAAAACGGCGGGCAGAGACACCCCTCAGGTAGAAAGCACCTGCCCAAAACATACAGTCTGGCGGAAGGGACGGGGATACGGGTGATCAGCTCAGAAGCCATCTCCAACATGTTGGGATAGCCCGGTCGGCCTGTTCTATACATGACTGCTAATGACAGTAGCGTAACTATGAGTAATGATAAGCTATAATGGTTGTCACCATGTCGTTCATTCAGGAAGCACCGAGGAGGCACCTGTCATGTGCCAGACGCTGTTTTAGGCTCATTGGAAACAGTAGTGAGCCAACATGTCCTCTGAAACTTATCTTTCAGAGAAGGAGACCAAAAATCCTCCCCAGTCCACCTAATTAATGCATGATCAACTTTCTTTTTTTTTTTAATTTTTTTATTTATTTCTAGGAGAGAGAGAGAGAGACAGCATGAGCAGGGGAGGGTCAGAGAGAGAGGGAGACACAGACTCTGAAACAGGCTCCAGGCTCTGAGCTGGCAGTCAGCACAGAGCCCGACGCAGGGCTCGAACCCACGAACCGCAAGATCATGACCTAAGCGAAAGTCGGACGCTTAACCGACTAAGCCACCCAGGCGCCCCTTCAACTTTCAAGATGCAGAAATATTATGAAGAACAAGGCAGGGAAGGGGCTAGAGTTGAGACCTGAGCAAAGCAAGACAAGGAGTCATGTGGAAACATAGGGAAAAGTGTCCCAGTCAGAGGGAACAGCCGATGCAAAGGCGCGAGGTGGGGAAGAGCTTGGTGTGACTGAAGAATTGAGGAAAAGTCAGCCCTATGGAGAGCAGTGGGGGACAGGTATAGAGAGGTTAGAGGGGACAGGTCACATGGGCATGGAGGCCACGGGGAGGACTTTGGTTGTCACTGAGTAAGGGGCAAGCCCTGGAAGATGGAAACGGAGCTGTAGAGTGGAGTTCCATCTGGAGGGGGTTTTCTCCAAGGAGGGGCAGAGAATTATAGTACTGGCCAGCGTGGGCAGGGGCCTGGGAAAGCTTTTCTTTCTAGAGATGGGGTTTTTAGTGCTTGTGTATGTGCTGGTGGAAGTGACCCTGAAGAAGGAGAGGATGGTGGTGTGGGAGAGAGGGATGGGGATAATAGCATGGTGAGAAGAGCAGGGGACAAAACACAGGTTCCTAAGACTTACCTACATTTCCTGTTTTCATCTCCATTGGTAAGGTGACCACACGCCCAGGCTTTTCTGGAGTTATTCTTCGTTAGGACTACGTCCTGCTATCATTAAAAAATAACTCTCCCAACAGTCCTGATTTGGACAATACCTTAAGTGGTCATTCTACCTATGAGATAGGGACTATATTTTCCTCCATTTTACAGATGAGGACACTGAAGCTGAAGGAGGTTAAGCAACAGGCCAGAGGTTGAATGGCCAGTGCATAAAACAAGGGCTGCGACTCCAAGCCCTTGAGCCCTGAATCCCTGTGGGTGAATGCTTGATTCTGAGCACAAGAGCAGATACTAAGGAGAAGCTGAAACCTCTGGGCAACTCCATTCATGAGAAATGAGGAGGCTAACAGTGAGGCCTGGGGTGAGGGTATTAGAATCTCCCCCGGAATCATACATGGCAGAAGGCCAGTCTGCCCTTCTGGGGCAAGAGCCATGGAACATTGGATTTGGTTACCAAGAAGGTGCTCCATGTTGGGAATTTTCTAGGCCTCCCGGATTTCCAGCTTTAGCCTGTCTTGTCTGATGCCTGCAGCTACGACATCCTTACTCATGTTACCGTGACCATGAGGTGGAACCATGTTTCAAAATTCAAAGCGACCCAGCAAAGGATCAAGGTCAGGGCAAACCAATCAGAGCCCCGTAAGTGCTTCTGTGACCCTGTTTCTGCATCTGGAGTAGACATAACTCATTCGCCACGACCTTCCTCCAGCTTCTCTGGGGGTGTGCTGCAGATCCTTCCTCAACACAGAGCTCCTGTCACTCCTCCTTCATCCGTTGAAGTCAATCTCCAAAACAAACCCATTGGCTGCATCTTAGACAAAGTTCTCCCTCCAGTAGAGGTGGAGTAAATGATCTCCAAAGGTGCTATCCTTAGGAGTTTTCTTATTTTGTGGTGCTTATCGTGCATTCATGGCTTCCATTCTGGAGCCGGGGTCCCCATGCTCATCAGTGAGAGCAAGAAACAAAGTAGAGTGAACAGGCTTGACTTCAACAAGTTTTTCTCTCCCCTTGGGAAGATGCGGGATTCCTGTGATCATCATGGCAGTTTTCATTTTGACCCAAGACCAGCCACTTTCTCCTTCCTGAAACGTTCTAAGTAGACTGCTACCTCTTTTCTCTCTCCCTCTACCTGCCCTGTAATTATTTCCAGACTGAGAAACCACAGATCAAGGCGTAGGCACATGGTCACGTGGCTTCCAGCAAACTGGCGGTGAAAACTGTGCTGGTATCCACCACTGACCTCAGTTATGTTTCCTTGTAAAACTCAATGGAAAACGTGAAAGAAAAAAAATGCAGCTAATCCTTTTTCACTGGATCTGTTCACAGTTACAAGGGCTGCTTCTTGGCTACCTAATACATGTCAGGTATGTGCTGTGTTAAGCTGCCAGGTTCTTCGAAACTCTACATCCGTGACTTGATGCAATTCTTCATAAGAATTCTCACCAAGAACAATTGTCATCTTCATTGTACAGATGAGTTATGTCCCAAGTCCCACATCTAGTAGGAGGTGAGCTCTATATTCTAATTCTGTCTACTCCCCTCAGTCTCCAGAACTTCCTGAGCTGTACAGGAGTCCTGAAGACCCCACAAGGAATGGATTAGCAAGCACTTAACTCCCTGACTGGTGACGGGTGGAGAGTGGGGAATGAAGGTATCAGTCCAGGAGAACTGATGACCTCCCCTCCAGGATCAACAGACGCAGGGGCCGAGGAACAGAGGTTGCAGATGCTGAAGACCATGAAATGTCAGAGCTGCAGATCAAAGGGCTGGTCTGGGGCCATTCAGAGAAGATGGCAGTCCCACCTGTGCAAGGTGAATTAGGGACCCAGGTGCGATCTGGAATGATGAGCTGAAAGCCAGACCATAGGCCCATTGCCCAAGGCTCAAAACATCATAACTCAAGGACTAGCACTTTCACCTATCTTGTTTCTAGATCCTTTCTGTAATCCTGATTAGCATGGGGGGAACCTCTATATTCTCATCTTACTGAGGTTGGCACTCAAGCCGGAAAAGGTGACTTGGCCAAGGTCA
Source organism: Proteles cristata cristata (assembly GCA_017311185.1). NCBI lineage: Eukaryota > Metazoa > Chordata > Mammalia > Carnivora > Hyaenidae > Proteles > Proteles cristata. The sequence continues at coordinate 637,799 of JAESUZ010001861.1, read as the reverse complement.
TACAGCTGGCAAGTGACAGAGTCAGACCCAGGTGGGCCAGACTCCAAGTCCAGTACCCGTTCAGGAGTGGGACATGTCCGTGGATTATCCATGGGAGGCTGTACCCGTTCAGCTCCAACCACATCCAGCCGGTTGTAATTCCACATGGCTCCACCTCATGGCTCCACCTCACCTCTGAAGACCGATGGCAGAATAACCTGGTGGGCTGATTATTCTGGCGGCCAATCCCAAAGAATGGGCAATGTGTACATAAGTTATAAAAATGAACACAATGAATTCCCATGAACCCAGCTTATGAGACAGAATGACGATAGCTTGGAGGTCTCTGGTGTCTGTCCTCTTTGGAGTCTTCCCCCGGGGGAAGAACCCTGTGCTGAATTCTGAGAACACCATTGTGTCTTTCTTCTAAATCGTTCTACCACACACACTCGCATTCCTTACAATGCATTGTTTCATTTCCATGTTTTTGAACTTAATGTCGATGTAATCATAGCTAACATTTATACAGGCTTACTAAGTTCATGTAAGCACAGCCCTGATGAAGTAGGAATTATAATTACACCCATTTTTCAGATGAGGGCACTGAGACACAGGAAGTGTAATGGACACCACCAAGGTTCCACAGAAAGTAGGTGGCAGAGCTGCGATTTGAACCTGAGCAGGCTCCACATCTGCACTTGTCACTATGATATGGTGTGATTGCTGGAGACGTTTCTATGTCTGTCGGTACCTGTGGCTGCCCTCCATTCATTTGTGTACCGCACAGCGCTTGCCTGAGGGTTGGGACACGGGGTGAAGTGCATGTCAATGGCTTTCTGTAGTGGGTGCTTTGGATGCCTGCCTGACTACTGTTAACTCCCTCTTTCCACCTCCACTCGTCACCCCATTGTTACTAGCAGGGACTTCTTTTCTGCAAGTGCTTTCCTGCACTCACCCAAAGCCCAGGTATGAATTGTGATGGATTAAATTTGAGTCCGTTGGCGAGTGTGCGGTTAGGGTGTGCACACGGGGTGACATGGACTAGGGATTCCAGGTGTGGTTTTCCTCGGAAGGCGTCCCATGGAGGAACCTGGCAACACCCACTTGGCCCAGCGATCCAGTGACAGGAAATCAGGTCCCCCGATGTGATGGGAATGCGATGGGAAGGCTACTCCACGTCTGTGGTCTTCTACCCCCAAAACCCGCAACTCCAGCCCAACCTTGAGAAAACTCCAGGCACAAGAATTGCAGTACATTCTACAAACTATCTGACCAGTGCTTCCCACAACCATCGAGGTGTCAAATCAAGGAGAGACGGGGAACCTGTCACAGACCCGAGGAGACTGAGGACACCTGATGGCTGAGTGCAATGCGGTATCCCACCCGGAGCCCTGGACCAGAAAAATTAGGGAGACCCGAATAAAATCCACAGTTTGCTGAACAATAGGGGTAATTGGGTGACGATTTTAAAGGAACTCCCTGCTCTATCCTGCCGCTTTTCAGCAAATCTAAATTTAAGATAAACTGAAATTTTAATTTTAATTTTATTTTGTTTTGTTTTGTTTTCTTTTCCTTCATATTTTTAGAGAGGGAGAGAAAAAGTACCTGAAGAGGGGAGCAGGGCAGAGGGAGAGAGAAAGATAATTTTTCTTTTTTAGAAAGAGAGAGTTGGGGGGCAGAGGGAGAGAGAGAGAGAGAGAGAGAGAGAGAGACAACCCCAAGCAGGTCCCACACTGTCAGCACAGAGCCCATATCGGGGGCTCGAACTCATGAACTGCGAAATCATGACCTGAGCCGAAACCAAGTTGACGCTTAACTGACAGAGCCACCCAGGCACCCCAGAGAGAGAGCGAGAGAGAGAGAGAGAGAGAAAGAGAGACTCTTAAGCAGGCTCCATGCTCAGCTGGATCCTATGACCCTGGGATCACGACCTGAGCCCAAATCAAAAGTCAGATGCTCAACCGACTGAGCCCCCCAGGTGCCCCTGAAAATTTTATTTAAAAAAAAAGTGATGACGAAAAAAGAAATCATGCAGACCTTCTCTTGTGTGATAGGACAACAGGCCATCGTGACACCATGAAGCGTAACATCAGTCGCCTGCTAAGGACAGCAGGGCGGGGAGAGAAGACAGCTCCTGAGTGTCTGACAGCATCATCAAGCCTCTGAATTATCCAGTTTTGAAACCCCTCCAGCCCCCACCTCTGTTTATGTGAGATAATAAATCCTTCCTGTTAAAGCACTTTGGAGGTCGAGTTCTTAATTTTTCTTTTTCTTTTCTGTTACTTGCTGCTGAAAGCATCCAACCAGGTCCATTTCAAAACCCAGACTTGTCCCCTGGGCCAACCTGTTACCTCTCACCTGCCTGTGTGCCCCCCACTTTGGTCACAGGTCGTGCAGCCCAGGGCCCAGCCACCCTTGTGCCCGTCAGTCCTGTGTGGGGCTTCAGCTTAATTAATCTTGTGTCGAGCGCCAGTGCCAGTGGGATCCCGGCGGCGCCTGGGAAATGATTGTGTTGGAGAGAAACAAAAGAGAGCCGCTCGCCTGTGACAGCTGATATTAAAATGATGACGACTCACATCGTACCCAGAGTCGGTGCCTTATATTCCTAATAAATAATGGGTTACTGCGGGTTAAGTGTCTGTTGCTGCATTCCAATTGTTGATATTTAATTAGCTCTAAAATTAAAGTGTTCTTTTATGGCCACACTGCTAGGACTACTTTATCCCTAATTGATTGAGATTAAAGTGTCTCCCAAAGATCCCACATCTCTTTGTCAGCCCAAGTGTGAGAGGATTTTAATGAAAAAGTTTGACATTTCAAAGTGCGACATAAATACCTTTAAATTAAGCGAAAGATGCTGGTATTGTTATATATCGTGATCACGGTGCTGATGGGTGAGGAAATATTATTTAATAGGGATGGGGTTTTATGAGGGGGGATAGTGGCTAAGGGTGATTGGCTGTGACAAGGCGCTGGAAGGGGTCAGCCTTCTGTGATTGGGGACACGTTGGCTTGGGGTGGATTTCCAGGTTTGGGACATATGGAAGATAAGCCTCAGGAGTAGAGCTTCCTCAGGGCCTGTTGCTTATCTGGAAAGCCAAGTTGGGAGAAGGAGTAGAGTAGGAAGAGAGTAGGTTCAAATCTAACTCTGTCACTTATGGGTTGAATGACCTTGATGAGTTAGTTGGTCCTGTGAATTTCAATTTCCTTTTTTTAAAAGTTTATTTATTTATCTTGAGAAGGAGAGAGCAAGAGTGAGTGTGTGCATGTGAATGGGGGAGAGGCAGGGGAGGGGGGTGGAGAGAGGATCCCAAGCAAGCTCTGTGCTGTCAGCACAGAGGCCAATCTAGGGCTCAAACCAGTGAACTGTGAGATCAGGACCTGAGCTAAAATCAGGAGTTGGACGCTTGACTGGCCGAGCCACCCTGAATTTCAATTCCCTAGTGCTCAAATAGGGACAACAGCACCTACTTTTCAGTGCCATCATGAGAAGGGCAAAAGAATGGAGCCCAGGCTATAACTGCTGCCCCCAAAATGGCAGCTATTATCAGTCCCTCACATAAACTTCTGAGTCATATTTGAAGATGATTTAACTAACCATCTATGAGTAAGGCAAAGCGAGGCTCTCACTAGTTAAGCCAACTCACCCAACTCCAGACCTCTCCACCTTGGTAACATCTTGGGAAGCCGTACAGGACCCTCATCCTGGCTCAGCAGATGGTCTGAGCCACCTCTGTGACTTTCTATCAGAGCATCTTTGAGCCAGGTGCTCCAGGCTCTTCTCTGTGACTTAGATCCAGCCAGATCTCAAACACAAATGCATGTGCCATTTGATTGCAATTGATTGCCTTGCATTCATTACCTTTTCTTGGTAACAAATTACCACACAATGTAGCGGTTTAGACAACACACACTTATTAGCTCACAGTCTGTGTATCAGGGACCTGGGGATGGCTTAGCCAAGGTCTCTGACAAACTGAAATTAAGGTGTTGGCCAGGGCTGTGGTCTCATCTGAAGGCTTGACTGGGGAAAGATCCACCTCCAAGCTTATGTGACTGCAGATTGGGAATTGAAACCTTAACCTCAACCTCAGTAGCACCATGGTATAAACAAGGAGCTAACCAAAGAATAACTAAGTCCACAGCATAGTGCACTCTGCCTCCCCTCAACCTCTTACCCTAACCTTGCCTCCTGATTTCAGCTCTGCTGAAATTCCAGACTGCCAAGTCCTGCAAGAATCTGAATAACCAAATCCATGCGATGAAGATTATTTAAAACCAGGTGAGTGGTGAAGGCTGATTCTATTCCCTGGGAAGGGCTCTTAAAGACTTAATTCTACTCTCAACTATGGCCGGAGCCATCTGTCCAAGTGGTGCCACAACCCCTCATGGTCCATTCTACACAAAGTAGTCCCTGAAAGTTTGAAAGTTTCTTCCTTGATGGACTCAAACCTGCCTCCTTGATGCTTTCACCAGTGAATCTCTTTGCACCACTTTAACTACCCTTGTGATAGTCTGACTTTTGTCCAATATTCTGCCCCTGGCCTACTCCACATATAGTAGAGTGGCATTAATTGACTCCTTGTGGCCAATGGAACCATGTGAATCCTTCTGACCAATGAGCTGGATCACTTCTGCGTTGAGTATTCAATGGCTAACCTGAGACTCACTATGACTCTCTTTTCCCTCTGCCACGTTGCTCAGCAAATTCCTTGGTCAGGGCTGTTTCATCAGCCTGGATTCCGGGACAAAGATAATGACAACACAGGGGCAGATCCCCTAGGGAATCAGAGCAAGAATTAGAAACAGACTTCAAATATTTGCATGACCGAGATTTTAGAGTTATTTATTATGGGAGACTCACCTATTCTATACCAACTAGTACACCCTCCTTCTCAGTACCACCCTTAAGATTTATGTCCCAGCCATTGAAGGAAGGGCAAGTGGGATAAACACTAGGGAAATTGGGATGTTTCCTTGCACATCTACAGATGTTTGCTCCACTGACAGTTCGGCGGCGGCACAAGCACAGCATGAAGGCTGTAGGAAGCCAGAGTAACAAGCTGCAAACTTGTGTAATCCCATATCCCACTGAATGTGGCATGAAACCTACCGAGATCCTTGCTACCAAGAACATAACCTCCTGGAGACTGTACACACACTACAGATCTGATTCGGGCCCCACACAGGTATCAGGTCTGCTTCACAACTGCCCATTGGCTCTCCTTCAGCATGCCTGGAGAGAAACCCTATACCTGTGGACATCACACTGTTGTCCGCTCATGCTAGGCTTGGCACCTTCCTGGAGTGGAAACAATCCCTGGCTCTGGGGCAAGGGGGCTGGTTGGAACCTTTGTGCATCCTACTCCGATGAGTCTTCCTTTCCATAGCTTTGTCTATGGACAAAGAGAGGTTGAGAGAAGGTACTGGGCTGGAGAGAGTACAAAAGGTATTATTTTCTGAGGTTTCGATGATCTCCTCAGATAAATCACTTGGCTCATGAAGTTCAAACACACTTAAGAAGAATAGTAGATGCCGATTAAGTTTGACAATTAGCTTTGGGAATAGAAAGCTAATCAGAAGCGTATTTCTGACAGCAGTGATTTGGTCCTGCCTTCCTAAGAATATCTACTGATGCTCATTAGCCACAGCACACACACCCTCATGCACACACACACCAGGTCTCACGGGGCAGCAGGCACTCACAGTCTCATTCACTTCTTTACATCTCTGCACCATCACCTTGAGGGAACGAGAGAACAAAGACACATGGGTTCATATGCCAGGGGAGGCCCAGGCGGGGAACATTGGAGATACCAATCCCCAGAGGCATCTGCACGGCCACAAGCAATTTAAAAAAGTAGATGGGGGTCAAACTCTATCAGGGGAAGCCAGCGACAGAATCTCCAAGGCCCAGGATGTAAATTGTGTTCAGACTCTCGCTTCTAGAATTCCTTCTCCCCTCTTATCACATCATGCAGGATTTCCATCTTCTCTCCAATCCAAACTCCAGCATCCATGCCGGGCCCGGAGACAAGTGCGCCAGTTGTGTTCACTTTAGATGGCTTGGTTCAAGGGTGGAACAATATTCCCAGTGCAAACTAGGAAAATCCCCAAGGTACAGAAGCCAAGGTAGAGGTCCTCGGGCCCTTTTAGAAGAGGGAGGGAAGCTTGTCTGATCATCCCCACCCGCAGGTCATCACACCCCACCTGACAGCTCATCACAAAGGTATCTATACCACATACCTCTGAATTTTGCCCAGCTGCACCTCCGGCTGTGGTGATCATAACAAGATGAGCCATTCTAACTCCAGAGTAAACGCATACGACCAAGTTTGCCCTAAACCAGCATAGAGCTTACTCCTGAAAGAGTCTCTTCCTGGACTTGGGTGGCTGTGCTTCGGAGAGTACGCGGCAAGCCCTCCAGGCTGGAGGGACCACCCAGCCATGGCCACGGATGGCAGCTGGAGGGGAAGCTTTCGACTGCATTGGTGTATTCCTGACGAGGCCTGTTTTATGTTCTGACCATCTGTAATGGGATATAATTGTAATGATTTGGTATTGAATTCCCCTTAACAATCAGGGGGAATGGATCCTGGCTGTTTCTAAATGTGTTCGCAAATAGTGGAATGACTCACTGTGTGTGTGCAACTCTGCTCTTGGGGTGCCAAAAGTGAGAGTAATCAGGATGCTGGGCCAAGGGGAGGAGGTGGGACCAGACTTTGGCCTTCTAGGCGGTGATGGATGGGTGTGGGAGGCTGCCCCAAGGCCTTCCCTCTAGGGGCTTGTGGTAGGGCTGGGTGGTGTGGGTGATATGTGATCAATTGTATGTGCTCATGTAGGATCAAACTTGGGCCATGAAAGTTTAGAATAATGAATATCATCAATATTGATGTGATATACTGGATAGTGATAAATATTAGAAGTCTATTACCACTGCTCTCAGCATCTTATGTGTATGATGTAATCCTCATAATCCTCCTGTGAGGTAGAGAATACTGTTATGCCCCAGTGAGAGAGCTAATGATGGGTCACTTCCTAAGGTTACACAGGCACAAAATAGAAGGTCTGGGATCTAAATCTAGACCATCTGGGGTGCCTGGGTGGCTCAGTCGGCTAAGTGTCCGACTTTGGCTCAGGTCATGATCTCGTGGTTCATGATTTTGAGCCCTGTGTCAGGCCCTGTGCTGAGAGCTCAGAGCCTGGAGCCTGCTTTGCATTCTGGGTCTCCCTCTCTCTCTGCCCCTCCTCTGCTCATGCTCTGTCTCTCTCTTTTCCTCTCTCTCTTTCAAAAATAAATAAACATGAAAAAAATTTAAATGGGGTGCCTGGCTTAAGCGTCCAAATTCAGCTCAGGTCATGGTCTCACAGTTTGTGGTTCAAGCCCCACGTCAGGCTCTGTGCTGACATCTCAGAGCCTGGAGCCTGCTTCCTCCTACTCTGTGTGTGTCTCTCTCTGACCCTCCCCTGCTCTCTCTCTCTCTCAAAAATAAACATTAAAAAACTTTTTTTACAATTAAATCTAGGCCATTTGGCTCCAGAGTTCACGGCTAAACTACCATGCTGTGCTGCTAACTATAAAGTTCCGGATGAGCCCGTATTGATCAGAGGTTAGTGATCTCTTACTGTGTAACAAATCACCCCAGAACATAACAGCTTGAGAAAATACACACTTATCATCGCAGAGTGTCTGGGGTTAGGAATCTGTGTGTGCCTTAGCCGGACCCTCTGCTCTGGGGTCTCAATCCAGGTGTTAGCTACAGATGAGGTCCCACCATGGATGAGGTCCTGCCATAAATAAGGTCCCACGGATGAGGCTCGACTAGGGAAGGACTCACCTCCAACTTCACTTCTGTGGTTGTAGGCAGGCTTCCAACCCTTGATGGCTGTTGGACTGAGTGTGTTAGTTCTTAGGTGGCTGTTGGCTAGATGTTGCTCTCAAACTCTTGTCACCCAAAGAAATCCACCAAGAGGGGAGGTCCTCTAGCAAGGCAGAAGTCGTCATCTTTCAGAGCCAGTCTCAGAAGTGACATCGCATCACCTTTGCCCTATTCTGGTCAGAACGAGACTCTGAGCCAGACTGTACTCGAGGAGAAGAGCTACCAGGAAATGAAGGATCATCTTAGACAGTCCTACAGTCAGCTTTCCAGAGAGGAACGGAGGCTAGTAGGGTCCACTGCCCACAACCCATGTCTCAGATTAGGTCAACATTCTGCAAAGCTTTGGGGGTACGGCTTTCTTGTCAATGTGTAGAGCACGTCGTTTCTCTTCCTGAAGCAGCTCCTGGGGAGGGCACCCCCCCCCCCGGTAAGTGTCTTCCCTGTCCCTTTTTGTGGGAGTAAAAATGAGTGGACAGAATCTTATTTCTGAAAATGGTGCTAAATACTGCGATGCAACCACCAGTATAAAATAATTTCCCACTAGCCATGTCCGTCCCTAACTTTGCATCTACCTTTCATTATTGAGAGATTGATCCATTTGTTAATGCATATGTTCTATTGAGCGTTTGCTATGTAATTGGCCCAGTGCATACTAGCAAAGACCTAGAGACAGAGCACACAGTCCCTGTCTTTAAAGAGCTCAAGTGCTAACATCCAGGCAAAAGATCTTTAGATACAACACAGCTCAAGGAAGAGAAGGTTAAACAGAAGTCTTTTCAATTATAACTGAATGACATGAGTTACAATAGAGGTTAGTGCAGGATGCCTTGGGAATCCAGAGAAGAATGAGCTCATCCAGGCTTGGAGGGGGTGGTGCTTATGGGACTTATTTTCCAGGGGAGGTGATGTTTGAGCCGGATATGGAAGGGTGATGAGGAATTGAGGAGGTGGTGGGAGAAAAGGAAGGAATCCCCAGACACAAAAACAGCCTGTGGGAAGCTCCACATTTTCTGAGAATTAGAAGTCATCTGGTAGGGTGTGAGCCCATGTTTCAGGCTGAGGGTGCCGCAGGTGGCCGAGACCGTGTCCAGGGGCTGCCATAAACAATGCTGCAGAGGTTGGGGGTGCTCAAGACCGCCCTCAGGTTCAATGCTTTCCTAGTAGGACTTGAAGAACTCAACAACATGGTTATACTGGTGGTATACTTTTTTTTTTTTTTACAGCAAAAGGACACAGGTTAAAATCAGCAGTGGGAAGAGGTACATGGGTCAGGGCCCAGGAGAGGCTAAGTGTGGGGCTTCCAGGTGTCCTCTCCCAGGGGAGCCCTACAGACAGCATTTCCTTCTCCCAGCCACGATATGCGCTAACACTCATGGGGTATTGCCAATCAGTATGCTCAGAGCCTTGGTGTCCAGTGATCTTGTTGGGGTTCAGTCCTATAGATCTGGTTGAAGCCTGTGTAGTTGACCTTAGTTTCCAGCTGCTCAGAAGTCAAGCTGATAACCATGTGGCTCAAGACTTGCCCACCCAGGACCTCTGTAAATCATATTGAAGTATAGACTATCTGTCTGTCCCAAGGCCCATAGGCAAACAGACATTCTTATCAGGCAGGACATTTTAAGAGCTCAGAAGTGGGCTTCCAGGGGCGCCTGGGTGGCTCAGTTGGTTAAGCAGCCAACTTGAGCTCAGGTCATGATCTCACTGTCTGTGGGTTTGAGCCCCACATTGGATTCTGTGCTGACAGCTCAGAGCCTGGAGCCAGCTTCGGATTCTTTGCCTCTCTCTCTGCCCCTCCCTCTCCTCTTAAAAATGAATAAACATTAAAAAAAAAAAAAAAGAAGTGGACTTCCAGGAGGTGAGGGAAAAGGCCCTTCTGAGGGCAGGGTTAATTTTTTTACTACAAACATAGTAGTAAAAGTTACTATTTACACAAATATAGACTAGGTTCCTGACCTCAAGAAGTACGCATGTTAGTGGGGAAGACAGATTGACACACACACACCACCACCACCACCACCATCACCAGTAACTGACCAACAGTATAGCTACAGGTAAGTCATAAGCGCTGTGAGAGAGAGAGCCCGAGATGTCTCAGGGTGCTGAGACAGATGAGTAGAGATTTCATGAATGGGGTGGAGAAGGAAGATGTCACTGAAGAGGTAACTTTTGAGTTAAGACTTAAAGAATGAGAATAAACAATCATGTACAGTACGAGCAGGACTGGAGGCATTCCAGCAGATCAAATGGCAAGGACAAAGGTGTAGAAGGCTTGGTGTGGTCAAAGGACAGAAAGGAAACCGATGCGGCTGGAAATATGCAGCCGGAGGGAGAGAGCCACGCGACAGAGCTAGAGGGGATCATTATGCATGAGCTTTGCAGGTCACTGTAAGGGTTAGAAATTTATTCTAAGAGCAATGAATATGAAGTACACGAATCCAGCCAGCTGATTGCATTTGATTTCCAACTCCAGGGAAAGGGTGATGAGGAGGGAAACACAGAGCATCGAAAAACAAACCCATACAGAAGCAGTTATCATGCAGGAATGCACCCTAGGGAGAGGGTCTCTTAGAACCAGCTCAGAAGAATGCTCTGGGGAGAAAGAAAAATGACAGATGAGAAACAGAGAAACTCTCCCGAAAGCAAGACCCTCATCTCTTTGCAGAACTGGAAAGCACTCTTGGTGTCTGGTGGCTGCTGTGTGGCCTGTGATGACAGGTGGAGGGGCAGAATCTGAGCGGAATTCCAGGGACCCTTTCCTGTCATCAGGAATCCCAAGAGAGCCGATTGCACTCTGTGCAAAGTTGGAAGCCTGGGGTGGAAGTCAGTGTGCGCACATGTGAGTGTGCACGTGTGTGTATGTATTTCTTGAGCCTATCTCTGAGATTAAATGCAATTTTGTCATCTCATAACTAACTCAACTTTCATAGACAAGTTGGCGCAAGATGTCATGGCAAGATCTGCATGTGCAACCTCCCCAGGGGGGCAAAAGAGGAGGTAGAGAACCTTCTTCTGGGAGCACAGGTACCACCTGCAAAGTCTCCATGAACTCAACCCAAAGAAGAAGAGACTGTAATGGCCTGAGCCTTGGTCATTCCTTTCAGGGGACCCCCACACTCTCCAGGAAAGTCACAGAGGCAGCTTAGATGGTGGTGATGACCCTGGTGCCTCACAGAAGCTCCCACCAGCTCAGGGCATGTCTGTGTCTTATAGCCAAGATGTCCTCCAAAGCCAGACCCCTCCATCTACTCCATTTTCACTGTAGCCTCATGTTGGAGGAAGATCATTGTGGTTCCTTCCTTCTTCCTTCAAGGGCCCAGGCTGGTCACGATGGGGGTGAAAACTAAAGCAGGCATTGGGAGGTGAGGACAGAACATTTCAGGCTTCTGCCTCAGTGTTACTCCATCAGAGGGTCTTCTCTGACCCCCCTATACAAAATAGCAGCAGCCCCCCACTGCCCCATCCCCATTCAGGCTTCCAGGCCATGCCTCAGATTTCTGCCCTACTCTGTGTCATAGGAGGCTGACCAAGGAGACTACATCACCCAGGGCCCCTTGCCTTCTGACTTCCTGTTGGGCTTGGCCAATGGAAGTTTCTGGAAGGTCCCTCCGTAGTGGATGGCAGGTTGGCTGAGATCCTGTTGCCTTTAAAGCTCTGGCTCTTTCCAGGTTTTGTAACCCGCTCTTCCCTTTGCTCCTTCAGGCCTGGGAGCGGAGCCAGCTGGCTTCCCACTCCAGCTGGTCCAGCGTGACCGACCCTCCCTGATTGCTTCCTCTTGACCTTGCTCACCTCTTCTCCCCTGTATGAAATCTTCCCTATGATGCTAGTTGAGGACCCATCTGCTTCCTGCCTCATTCCTGACTCATCCCTCTCCCTCCCCATGATCTTTATCCTCCCCCACCCCTGCTTTATTTTGCCTTGAAGCACAGATCGTTGCCTTACCCTATGTAATATGTATGTATCAGTCTATTTCTATGGTCTTTCTTCCTCTCTACAATGTAGGCTGTGTGAGGTCGAGTGACTCACTGACGGTAAAACACCCACCTCCTTCTGTCATCCCTCTGCCCCACCGGCCTTTGGGGTGCTTCTACAGAGAGCTGAGGTTCTCAGGAACCCAGGTCCCCGAGGAACTCAGAAGATGCTGGAGGCCGGGAGGGCGGGAGTTCGTGGTGAAGAGGAGTGTGAGGCGTCTGTGTCTGGGCCGCACTCACACCGGGAAATAAAACGCTTTCACCTTTATTAGCACTGATAAGAATAATAGTCCGTTCTCCAGGCTTTTAAATCTTACTCCATCATCATTTTCCAAGCGAGGCTGCTGAGCGGAGCGGGAGCGACAGCCTTGATGAGGCTAAATCATCCTCGGTGGCTGAAGTGTCTGCCAACACAAAACCCCACGGAGAGCAGAAGTCTTCCCCATTCACCTTGGAGGCCACCGGCAAGAAGGGGAAGGTTCCGGAAGGCAAGGGCGGGATGACGCCCGTCGGACACTGCATCTCTGTCCCCAGCTTGATGCAGCTCCCCAAAATACGAATAATTCCAGGGCTGAACCCCAGGGGTTCCAAGCCCAGACTGCCTGCGTTCAAATCCCGACTCTACACTTAGCAGCCATGCAAGCTGGGGCAATTGATTCAACCTCTCTGGCCCTCTGTTTCCTCACTTATTTTTTTTTAAACGTTTATTTATTTTTGAGAGAGGGGGAGAGTGTGCGCATGCAGGGGAGAAGCAGAGTGAGAGGGAGACAGAGACCTGAGGCAGGCTTTGCGCTGTCAGCCCAGAGCCTGAAGCCGGGCTCAAACTCACGAACTGTGAGACCCTGACCTGAGCTGAAGTCGGACGCTTAACCGACTGAGCCACCCAGGGGGGCCTGTTTCCTCACTTTCAAAATGGAGGAGGTAATAACGGTGGGCAATCATGAGACTATTGCGGTGTTTAAGTGAGTTAATACAGGGAAAGTGCTCAGACCAGTGTCAGGCGCGTGGTAAGCGCCCGCTCATTTGGTGACTGTTATTATTAATTAGAAGCTTACTCTGTGTCAAGCGTAACCCAAGCAGGATGTCATCAGCCCTGATGAGTAGATGAGGACATTGATGCTTGGTGAGTTTAATCACCTGTATCTGAGGTCACACACGCCATGTCGAGGGCAGAGCCATGATTTAAGACAGGAGGAGGGCTTCCTGGTGGCTGTCCCTGGTACCCTTCCCATGCTGCTCCCCAAGGTGAGTCACAGGCTACAAGTTCAGGCTGGGGCTCAGTCAAGCTGTCAGAATGCAGCTGAAGCCCTGGGGAAGCAGAGGAAGAGTGGGACTGGGGGTCCACAGGGCAGGGGACCCTGCTTCTGGGAACCCCACATCCCTGTGTCCCCTCCACCAGTAGGGAGCATACCCACCTCTCTGAGATATAGGTCTCCTTGGGAAGGTCATGTCTCTTCCGGCATGACAAATGGGGTGACTGTGGGAACAGGAGCAGATGTCAACAGGATGGGAAGGATCGGGGGTGGGGGTGGGGGAGGAGGAAGGCAGCAGGGAGCACGCACCATGGAGGGCAGATGGTCAGGGACACACACTCACTCGGCCACAGACAGCACTATTCATATTGATCTACCTTATTTTCAGAAGCAAATTGATCTTGGCTTTTAACAACTTATGTAGGACAGAGAAGTCTCCGGAAATCTCTTCACATGGTAGACAGCCTGGGGCCCCTGTGTTTGAGAGCGCGTCACCATGAGGCCTCCATCCCCTCCCCCGCCCCCAAGTGCCAAGGTCAGTGGCAAAGGCTCCAGCCTCAGCGGGGACCTTCAGGCCCATAGCGGAGGCTGGAGGGCGAGATGACAGATCTGCTCTTGCTTTTGAGAAATCGATTCGCCCCAGACCTTCTGGCTGGGGAGGGGACAGATGTCATCCAGGACGGCAAGATTTGGAGGTTTGGAGGCGGGTTAGGAAAACGACGACTTCTCCCAATGAGACAGAGAGGAGGGCACTGGGAAGGACAAGCCCCCAAGATAGTTTTCAACCAGACAATTCTGCAAAACAGCCTGGCCTCCTCTCTCCGGAAGAGTTCCTCCAGGAGCCATCTGCCTCTTTCAGAAGAGCCAGTTGCTAAAAATGTCAAGACTATTTACTCACAGAGCAGGTGACAGGAATGCCTCTCTCCAGTAATTAAACAGGAGGACCCGCGATGTAGAGCTAATGTCCCCGTGTCCCCGGGGCAGAGTACCTGAGCACTGTGGACGGGGGTCATTGTGGGGGCCCTCCTGGGCCCCCACAGTGACCGCCATGGCCGATGGAATTTAGCAGCCCGAGGTGGGCATTCACCGCTGATAAAGATCCATCTCCCTGCCAGCTTCAAGTACTGCTTTAAAAGCTAATGTATAATTTAAAGGTGCAGTTTGGGAATGGGCTTCCATGGGGCGGCAGCTCAGACTCCATGGTGGCTGAAAGGCCCTGGCGGAGCGTCTGGAGCAGAGAGGAAGGCAGGGGTGCTGGCTGAGAGCAGGTGACCAAAGTGTGGAGGGTGTCAGGTGCTTTTCCGCCAGGCAGGGAGCCAAAGTGTTCGGGACAGAGCTTTCCGGGGGAAACCCCAAGCCTTCCAGGAGCAGCTGAGTGAGGGGGCTTCCTTGGCCTCTGAGCAGGTCTGACCACGAGCGTGTCCCCTGGAGGCAGTGCTGCTCGGAAGGAGTGCTCCCCAGAAGGAGTGCTTCCAGGAATGAGTGCTCCCTGGAGTGAGTACTCTCCGGAAAGACTGCTCCCTAGCGAAGTGCTTCCCAGAAGGAGTGCTCCCTGGAAGGAGTGTTTCCCAGAGGAAGTGCTCCCCAGAGAGACTGTTCCCCAGAGGGAGTGCGCCCCGAAGGGACTGCTCCCCACAGGAAGTGCTACCCTGGCGGAAGTGCTCCCCAGAAGTAGGCTGCGGGTTAGCAGGAGGTGGACTTTGTTGAAAGAACTTCAGGCAGAGTCGCCCCTCATCGCACCCATCATGGGCTGAACAGGTCCTCCCTCCAAATTCACGTCCCCCTGGAACCTCAGAATGTGTCCTCAATTTGGAAATACGATCTCTGCAGGTTAATTAGTGGAAATGAGGTCACACTGGATTGGGGGGACCCTATATCCAATGACCGGGGGCTTTATAAGAAGGGGAGAGGGTGCAGAAGACACAGAGCGAGAAGGCCATGTGAACACAGAGGCCAAGGGTGGGGCGATGAGCCTCCAAGCTGAAGAAAGCCAGGGACTGCCAGCAGCCCCCCAGGCCCGAGAGGCACGGAACGCCTCCTCCATCAGGGCCTCGAGAAAGAGCCAGCTGTGCCGATACTTTGATTTCAGCCTTCTGGCCTCCAGAACTGTGAGAGAATCAATCTCTGGTGTTTTAAGCCCCCTGGTTTGTAGCACTTTGTTGCAGCAGCCATGGGAAACTGACGGACCCCCATGTGCTTAAGCCATGGAGGGCCGGCCCGCTGCTGGTCAGCTTTTATCCAAACAGCCCTAGTGGTGTTCTGGGCACTTGGGCCCAGCCCGGGGCATCTCTATGGCTTCTTGCCGCCTGGCTGTATTCTTCCCCAACCTCCCATAGCTGTAAGGAACAGGCAAGACCTGTGTCCCAAATCCCATTTTGCAGATGGAGAAATATAGGTGCAGGGGGCTAGGGCCCAGCTCCGACTTTCTGTGTCGCGCTTGGTGACAGATAGAATTCGGAATAGGCCAGGTACATGGTAATTCCGAGTCCTGCGGGCCCGGCAGGCCCCTCACTCTGCCTGGATCACGGTGGCCAGCCCCAAGAGAGGCATCAGGTCCCAGGGGGGCCTCCCCTTGTCCTCGCTGCCACCATGCTAATGTCCCTGTCTTTTCTGTGTGATAGGGACCGAGCTCCCCTTCCTCCTCCCTTACCGCCACCTTCAGCCGCCCAGATAGGAAGACTCACTCACTTTCGTCTCCCAGACACCAGCTCCTGGACCCAGCCCCAATTTGAGGACAGAGATCTGCTGGTGGCCTGTGGGAGGGCTCCTCGGTGGCAGCTAATGGGCCGTTGGCTTGTCGCTGGCGGTGTGGGCAGCATGGGCGCCCCGTAAGCACATTGATAATCATAAAAGGAGGTAAAGTTTATTGTCTGGGCCGTTCCAGGTCCGGGAAGAAAAAAACAATATAGGAATTGCAACGATGAAAGATTTACGGCATCTGTCAGTTCAGATAGAGGGGTTGGCTGGAATTATTGCAGCCGGGAAGAATTGTGTTTTAGGATCTGCCCCAGGTATTAATTTGTGGCGGGCTTATCCTGTCAGGAACATACAATGCTCATGGTGTCGAGAAGTAATACTTTAAAGGGCCTGAGCGCCAATTGGTTGGGAGTTGGGAGTCGGAGCCCGGGAGGCAGCTGATCCCCTTTGCGAGGTTTTCCAATAAGTTCCAGATGAAAAGCATGAGCCTGCTGAGTAATATCATCTTTGGAGACCTCAAACTAGATTTGTCCCCGTCTATTGTGCCAGCTCGTGCATCATCTTCCTCCCTGATGCCCGGAGCAATGCCTTCTCTGCTGCTCACTCACCGGGGTCCGGCAGGCTGCAGGCTCCACGGCTCCCGGCTGATGGCCTGACTCCTGAGTCCTGTGTCCACAGGTCCCTCCAGACCCCAGCCCTCTTTCCACCAGTTCAAAGGGAAGGGAAGGGCGGAGGCTTCAGGGAGGCCGCTGCCGCCTACAGACCATGGAGGTAAGGGCGTCCTATGGCCCCCAGGTGCCCACCCCCATCCAAGGCACCTCTTTTCTCACAGCCTGGGGATCAACTCGGTCCTGCCAGAGAGCCAGTCACCCCAATCCTTCTACCTTTCTCCTTGGTCTTGGGGCGTCCTCGTCCAATCTGAGATTTGCCAAATGCCACATCCCCCAATGGGAAATAGTCCAGAGGAGCGAAAGGCTGGCACTCTCTTCTTTCAAGTTGATATTTTATTGTATTCTGAAGGCTTTCATAACCTTGTGAAATGCTTGCTTCTCTTTCACCCCTTTCCTTTGGTCCAGGCTCCTCCTGGAGCCGGAGGAAACCAGCAGAGATTGGAGCAGGGAGGGGAGGAAGCGGATGAGGAGACAGGAGCTCCTGGACCTTTCCAGGGGCCACGCCCCCACCTCCCTCCTGCGAGGCCACAGGGAGCCAGCGGGAGCCGGGAGAGTTGACCCCAGGAAAGACCGTGCTAGAGGGAAGGGGTTAACATCGTGCTGGCTATTGGGGTGACGGAGGGGGTTCAGATGACATGTGGGGTCTCAGAAACCATCCGAAGACCCAGGCAGCACCAGGCTATGGACACTTCGGGCTGATGAGGGGGAGGGGCTGAGAGAAGCTCTGTGGTGTGGTGCCGAGGCTGAACTCGGTCCTGCCGGGCTGGGGGCAGCTCCAAGCCGGGGATGGCTGGGTTTGCTCCTGTGGATCAGGGAAAACTCTGGAAACCCATTCTTCCTCTGCACTTCGCTTCAGGGAGTTTATCTCCTCCATCTGGACACACCGCCAGGGAAGCCCTGCTGAGCACATGGCGGTGGGCAATCAGAATGGAGAAGTAGGTCTTTCTGTCGAAAGACCAGCTTGGTAGGAGCTTTCTCCCCGCCTGAGGCCGGCATCCACTGGGGCCAGTGTGGGGCCAGTGTCTGGAACTCTGCCCTTGGGTCCTTCTTGGGCTGCACAGTGGACCCTAGGCATCCAGAAGCTGCGGCTGGACTGGAGCCAGATCAGCATCCCTGAGCTGGAGGTACCAGCCGGGGCTCCTTGCGGAGGGGTGAGGAGGAAGGGTCAGTGCCTTCCTGATGAAGCAAGGGCCACTTTTTATTTTAAGTTTATGTGTTTATTTTTGAGAGAGAGAGTATGAGCAGGGGAGGGGCAGAAGGAGAGGGAGAGAGATTATCCCAAGCAGGCTCCACACTCAGCTCAGAGCCCAATGCGGGACTCCGTCTCACGAACCGTGAGATCATGACCTGAGCCAATATCAAGAGTTGGATGCTTAGTGGACCGAACTGCCCAGACGCCCCAGGAGGGCCACTTTAGAATGGTGACGTCAGCCGTGGTGGAGGATGGGAGGTCTCACTGCGTCACTGGCAGGCTAAGCAGGTGTCAATGGCCGGCGCCTCTCTCTGGGGCAGCGAGGCTTCCTGCTCTGCCAATGGGCCCATGGCAGACTCCGATTGTTAGGTGGCTTCCTGAAAGCCCCAATCCTTGGTGCCGCCCAGATGTCTGCCCAGGAAGGGGCAAAAGAGCTGGAAGAGGTAGAAGAGAACAGGCTGGTTGCACCCTTGCCCTTGACTGAGGTCAGAGGAGGTGGTTCCAGCCTGGGAAAATCTGTCTTCTTTTGGTTTAGAGCAAAAAGTAAAGGGTACACGGGGTGCAGGTGTCCTCAGGGCCAAGTGCAATCTAAAAGTGAAAGAACAATTTTCTCACATTGATCAGATATATCAAAGGTATGTGTTTCTCCTCCCCTCCAACCCCCACCTTCAAGCTCAAGGAGAGGGAAGGTTTTTCCAGGGCCCTACACTGTGGTTTCCGGCTTCATCCAAGGCGCCTTTGGTCTCTGCAGACCTCTGACCTCCAGGGAGTGGGGAAGGTGGGTGTAGGGAGGCAAACATCTGTCCCTGGAAATCCAGCGGGTGGGTTTTGTTGGCTGGGTCTGCGGGCTCCAGGCTCAGACCTGCTCACCTCCTCAGCAGAGCCTCTGCTGGGACTTGAGGAGTGATGACTGGTCACAACTTGGTGCCATCACCGGGCCTAAGACCAGTCGAGTCATGGACCCATGCGTCTGGGAGAGGGAGTTCGAGATCTCGGTTTTATCCCCAGATAATCTGGATTGGCATGGGGTGGGGACGGGGTCACAATGGGCCTTACAGGCTCCTGGCTGAATTGCTGGTACCCCCCAAATGGCACCCCGTCACTGGTCTGGAGGAGGAAATCTCTGCCCAGAGGCTCTTCACAGGGATGCGCAGATCAGCTGGCAACCTTCTCATGGATCAGAAGGAAAGAGTGAGGCCGAAGGAGCAGAGCTGGTCGTTCCTAGTTGGGTCATCTTCCCCAACAGCCTGACAGACCCTGAGAAGGAGTGAGTGAGGGGCAGGAGAGGTGGGAGGGGCTCACCTTCAATATTCTCGCAGGTGCATTGGGGACTGGGTGGGAGGTCTGTTCAGGGCACTGCACTGCACTGGGCTCACCACGCTCTAAATGCCACTATGAACCACCCCCACCGCATTTCCAAACGTCCCTTGGACGAGCCTGAACTGAGAGCCACTGAGTCACAGAGACCTACGCAAGGGGAAAGCAATGACCTACCCCTTCCCATCATTTTCGGGTTAGACCCGTGCTGGGAAGCCCCCACCCCACCCCTCTCAGGGTAACTTGCCAGAGAAGAGGCAGGTCTGGCCCAGGGTGTGAAGCAGGAGAGAGTGGGTCTGAGAGGCTCCGATGACAGGGGGAAAGGAGGAGACTAAGGAGGTGGCCCCTCAGGTGCAGGGTGAGGTGCACTGGGGACCTCGGAACCTAGAGTGAGGCATTAGCACAGGTCGCAGAAAGCACTAGGGGTCGGGAATGAAAGGTGCATCATGTTTATGCAACAGGTGAGAGGCGAAGAGCTCTTTCTACTCTATGCAAGAGCCACATTTCCTCCTTGGCTTCCAAACACCCCAAAATGAGTCCTCAGTGGCATTCCTGGGGCTCCCTCACTGCTTATTCCCTGCTGCTGAGAAGGACCTTCCACCCCTGTGAAGGCCTCCGCTCTGCCCAGGAGGCAGGGCTGTGGTACAGTCTCTCCCTGAATCCCCTGCGGGGCTGGCCTTCCTGGTGGGGCTCATTCAGTGTCCTACACAGAGTAGCAATCCGGTGATCTTCAGAGGCAAGAATGAATGAAGGAGGGGTTGAGTTAGGGCTCTCGTGGCCCCGCCTTCCTTCCTCCCTACTCTCCCGTCCACCTCTGACTGCAGGCTTCTGCAGAAGCAGGTCCTTTTAGGCCCTGACCCCAGGTCTCTCTGGCTTGGTTTCTGCTGGAAACAGCTGCCTCAGTGGCCATCGTCCCCCACCCCCCATGAACCACCCTCCTGGCCTCCATCCACCCCCGGGAATGCTGATGGCTTCATATTGGCTTCCTCTTGCCTTTCCCCTCATCAAATCTGCTCATGAACAAATTATCCAGCTTCCCTGTGATCCTCCTTGGCTGGTCTGAAATCGCCATCTCCCAACCAGCTCCTCTTGGATTTTGACAGCCCTCTCTCCCGCCTCTTGCCCTGCCCTTCGGCTACCTCACCCTTTTGCTGCACCGTCCCTTCTTAGGGGACTCGCTGCACACGTCCATTTCATTAAAACTGTCCCCACCTCTCGGGGAAGTCCCCACCATCCTCCCTCACAATTAACTTTTTTCAAAGGCTCCCTATTTATATACAAATGCAAATGCGGGCCCTGCCTGGGGAGATCCTTTCATCTAGAATTATTTTGGTGGGACGAGGGAGGTGCTTGTGTCACAATAGGATCTAGAGAGAAATACAGTGTCTCATGAACTCATATTCTCGTGTAGAACGAGATTGAGGAATTTCGTAAGGGGAAACAACATGGGTGGGAGTGAGCTGCCCGTGGCTGGCTGTATTCAAGTATTGAGTGGCCTCTGAGAGGCCTTTGAGAGTTCACAGGGGTGTATAAAAATAAAGAGCAATTAAAGATCCCAAACCTTTGGGCAGGAGGGGAGAAAATCCAGGTGCCCCTGTGAGGCTTTAGCCCACTGCAAAAGGGGTTGGCGGGGGGGGCCGGGGGCCACGAAGAGCATTTGTACAGCTTCTGTGCCAGGAAGAAGGCGGGGCAGGGCCACCGGACTCTGCTGGGAGGTGGAAGGCAGGGATGAGTGGTGGTGTGTGGGTCACGCTCAGCAGGAGAGCCGAGCAGGACCTTGGACCTTACTCCATGGGAGGCTACAGACCCAGAATTGCTTTTCCTCCTGTGGACTCAGAGTCCCATGCACCACGTGGCAGGAGCAGTGCTCATCCAGACCACACGGGTGTCATGGCCATGCCATGTAGCCTTCACCTTGCCCTTGCTGGGGGTGAGGGTGAAGATGGACGAGCATATCTATACAGAGGGGTGGCTGCTTCTCAGGGGAACACCAGCGGCCAGGGACCCCACTGGCTTCTTCTGTCCGGTTTTTGCTGCCACAGCTTCTGTGTGCTTTTCTTCAACCCACCCAGCCATGAGAAGACACAGAGGGCCCCCCAATCAGTGCGTGGCACACAACAGGCACGCGATAAGTCTGTTTTTTTTTAAACATTTTATTTATTTCTAGGAGAGAGAGAAAGACAGCGTGAGCAGGGGAGGGTCATAGAGAGAGGGAGACACAGACCGAAACAGGCTCCAGGCTCTGAGCTGGCAGTCAGCACAGAGCCCGACTCGGGGCCTGAATCCATGAACCATGAGATCATGACCTAAGCGAAAGTCTGACGCTTAACCGACTAAGCCACCCAGGCGCCCCACGATAAGTCTGTCTTTAAATAAATGAATTTGATGAGATTGCTCAGGCACTGTCTCTGCACCCATTGCATTTTGCAGAGATGGCCACACTAATAGCTTCTGTTCCATGGGCGTTTCTTTCATCCTGACCTTGACGCTCCTCGCCCAGAACCTGAGAGGACTTCTGTGGCTGCCTTGAC
The DNA here is from genome assembly GCA_017311185.1 of Proteles cristata cristata. NCBI lineage: Eukaryota > Metazoa > Chordata > Mammalia > Carnivora > Hyaenidae > Proteles > Proteles cristata. The sequence goes on along the minus strand of JAESUZ010001861.1, from coordinate 616,311 downwards.
CCACAGAGTAGATGGAAGTGACACCAAGTATCTAGGGTACAAAAATGCCGAGGCACTTTCCCCCTTGATTTCCTGCAGACACTTGCTCTGGAACGGCGGCCATGTTGTTTGGAAGCCCAAACCCGCCCACGCAGAGGGACCCCCGGAGGCTGCTGGCCGACAGCCTAGCTAGCTGCAGTCCCAGCCAGCAGCCGGTACCAACGACCAGACTTGCGAGTGAAGACACCTCCGGATGATTCCAGCCTCACACTTTTGAGTTACCCTCCGCCGGCTAGTTTTCCCAGTGCTAGTCTTCCCCGCTGAAACCCCAGACATGTGAGAACACAGACAAGTTCCCACTGTGGCCTGTCCAGCTTCCAGACTCACAAAAACCATGAGAGATGATAAAGTGGTGATCGTACTAATCCACTGAGTTTTGAGGTGACTTGCTCCCCAAATAACAGATCACTGAGACAATCCACATCCAATATGGAGCCCGGTGCTGGCCTCCCTTCTGTCTGGCTTACCCATAACTGCCTCTGGCAAGAACAGCCAGTGAGTTCTAACAGTGAGTGGTTGCCAGGGTAACTGGGTCCCCTGCACAAGATGTGGGAGTAGACTTTTCAAGGAAGTGCCTGTAGCTGCTTTTCTTAGAACACTTGTGTTTTCAAAGCTTGACCAGTGCAAAAAAAATCCAAAGCTCTTCCTTCTGGTTCTTATTCTAGCACCAATTCCTACTATTTTAGGCATATATGCTGGAGACTGAATGTTTGTGTTCCCTGCCCCCCAAATTGAGTTTGAAATTCAGCCCTCAAAGTGATGATAGTCAGAGGTGGGATCTTTGGGAGGTGATCAGGTCATAAGGGTGGGGCCTTTGTGTATGAGGCTAGTGCCCTTATAACAAGGACCCCACAGAAAGAGCTCTTCCCCCCTTCTGCCAACTGAGGACACAGCCAGAAGACAATGTCTATGAATCAGGAAGTGGGCTCTTAGCGGACACTGAGTCTGACAGAGCCTTGACCTTGGATTTCCAGCGTCCAGAGCTGTGAGAAATCAGTGGCTATTGTTTTGTCTTGTATTTTGTTAGAGCATCTGGAGCTGACCAGGACAGCATCCTTCCCACAATAGCATCTTGGTCTCCCCCTCTGCATATGGAGCAGGTTGGAAAAAGGTGACTCCAGGCTTCTATGAGTCGATTTGTTGACCCTACTTTTTGAGGAGGCTCTGAAGCAGACTGTGAGGGTTTCCGTGTATGGTACAGGGATGGGGAGAGGCCAGCAATTCCAAGGAGCAAGGGAATCTCTCCTTCCCTCATCCAATTATTGAACATTAATGTGCCAGGTCCTGGATCTAAGTAATTAATAACACTCTGAGCATATTGGCTTTCTTTATTATTTCCTTGTCTCTGCGGAGGGTCATTTGCAGATGATTAATCTAAATCATTATTTAGATTCTGTCTAATCATGTTTTCAGACCAGCATTGGTAACCACAGCTGTCTAATCTGTCTGAGAAGTGATCATTTTCCGTGGAAGGGGCTGCCTCATTGATGTTCACCCTCCTAAGGAGAAGGGGACTCCCCAGAGTCAGGACACTTGAGTCGATTTATGTCACTTTCCCCATCTATAAAATTATGTTAGTTCCCCATCTATAAAATTTCCCACCAGGGACCCCAAAGCCAGGTTGGTTAAAGGACATTGGTCTCATGCTTGTTTTCTAATTATGTGACTTGGGAAACTCTTGCCTTCTCTGAAATTCCAGTTCCTCGGCAAGTACTGTCCCTTCCTCCAGAAGGCGTCCTGCCTCTGTATTTCAATGGTCCTCAATCCCAGCTTGGCCAGCTCCCATTCTCAGCTTCTGTAGCACCTCCTCCAAGAAGCCTGCCCTGACTCCTTCCCTGTCTGCTGCTGCCGAGGCTGGTAAAGCAGCCCACCCAGGGGCTCATGTGTAGAAGGCACTGGGCCTGTCAGAGCCGCAGTACACATGTCTCCATCCCCACCTGAGTAGAGATGCCCTCGAGAGCGGAGACCAAGTACCTTGTGCTTCCTGATCTGTTCCCAGCCCCGAGCACAGCTCCTGGCCCATAACAAGCGCTCAATAAATATTCGTTGGACAAATGAATAGAGCTAATGCCAACACCCCTGTCTTCTTCTCGTGATCTGGTAGTTTGAAAGATGAGCAGGCTCTCCTACAGAACCCGCTACGAGGTGAAGAGTTATCATTGCCGTTAATGATGATAAGCAGCTAGATGCTTCCAACCCCTTGGTGGAAGGAGAAGCCAGCTCGGACCTCACCCCGATCTGGGGGCTCTGAGCAACTTGGAGGGAAGTTTCACTCTCCGGCAGGTGCACCAGGATTCTAGACACAAGTGCACTATCAAGGCTCCTCAATGCTGTGGAAAGTCCTTCCCTGCAAGATGCGAGGGAGAATTCTCCACCCCTCCTTCCTCAGCTCTGCCTTTCTACTTCCTCAAGGGGAAGGGAACCCAGGACCTGGGGGCTGGTGGAAGAGGGGGGCTGAGTTCTACAGGGGACATGACACTGGGTCTGGGTGAGGGGGTTGTGTGTCCCATCTAGGGCTGCCAGAGAAAGGACGGTTGTGAGTCGTTTTTTAGGGATAGGGGAGGAAAAAGCGATCTGTTGGTGGGAAAGGGAAGTCTGAGGAGAGAGGTGAACATCGTACGTATTGTCAACCCTGGGCTGACATCCGGTAGCTTCTAGAGCCCCAGGGAGGCTGGGCAAAGCACTGGGGGTCATCTTGAAGAGACCTCGAAGTCATTTTCTCCAAGAAGCAAACTGCCCTTCCCCCAGCCCATACCAGGCTGCAACTCTATAAACTCTCTCCGAGTAAAACCCCAGGGTATAATCGGGTGTGGAAGGCAGAATCAAGTGTGGGTATTTCGCTGTGAAAACCCCTAACTGCCTGGCCTGGCAAATGAATTAGCTTGTTAAACAAAATACATACATCTGCATATATTTGAATACATGAATAAGATCAGCTCAGACCCTGCCCAGGCCCAACTTCTCCCAGGGGGAGGAGGAGGAGCAGAAAAGAGGAGGGTGGGGGGTGGGTGGGAAAAAGAGGCTTGCCGGCTCCCAAGGCTGCACCTTAAAGAGCCCATGCCTTTGCATGCTTTATTTATAGATTAAATACAAAAAGCGTCTCCCTGCTGCATTAAAAACTACCCATCAAGGCTGAGGACTCGAAGGAGCAGTAAAATCAATCTCGCTGCATAAAGACAACAGCAAGCAATTGGCATGACATTTTAAGTAAATGCTACAGCCATTTGTAAATGTTCATTTTCTGGGAGACCCCATCTATTATATGACAGCTATTTTCTTAGCATCCCAGTGTGAATTCAGTCGGTTTACAGATAAGCCCGTTGAGGAGAATGGATATCAAGATGTAAAGTGCTATAATACGGACAATTTGTTACCGCTGCACCAAGTCACTCTGTCATTACGTATCTGCCTCTTACAGGAGTTGGGATCCACTTGGCTACTTTCACAGGTTGGCGTGAGGAAGCCAGGGAGTCTGAATTTGGTGGGGAAGAAGCAGGTGACGACAAGGCACAGTGGCCCTGGGGTGAATCACAGGCTACAAACGCGGAGGCCAATGGGAGGGGACTTGATAAGGTCCTCGGGGTACAGACCCGCCTTTTCCAGATGCTTCTCCCCCAGAGAGTCCCAGGTGGGGGGACACAGTTCCTACTCTGAGCCCAGTTATCCACAGGGTCCCAGTTCGCAGAGGAGAGGGTCGTCAAAGGCCAGAAACAATCATTATGGGACCGATTGTCCGCTGCTCTGATGCCCGGGCTTGCCGGGCACGTTGCAAAGATTGGCCCCTTGGACTGGGCTCCAGAGAGAATCCCCTTCCCTGGGGTGTCAGCCCCAGCTCCCTGCACCTCCAGGCAAAGGCGGCCCATCGGGGCTGGGGGATATCTTAACTTGAAATACGGCCCAAAAGAAACTGAGTTTCCCCGGACCTCATAACTCACTGCTTACTCCGACAACCCAGACACTCCCAGCAAGGAAATAAATGACCTCCTCAGGGAGCCTGGAGTTGCACTGAAGAGGTGCCAAGCGGGGTGGATGACAGATCACGTAGGTTCCCTGCCCCCACTGCGGGTTGGTGGTTGGGAAGGCCCCCAGGCCCCAGGTAGTGAGGAAAACAAATCCCTGGAACCCCAGATCCAGTTTCAGAAAGGGTGGGTCCACGAGGCTGGTCATGTAGGGCGCAAACTTCAGGGGACAAGTCACCGGGCAAGTCCCCTCCCTGATGTCACAGGCTCCTGTGCTTCCAGCTGCTTCTCTTGTGCTGCTCATCTGTTCATTCATTCCACAAACACTTGGGGGCCTGGCAGGTGTTTTCCAAGGCCCTCCTGACCCTCCTTGGGCTTTACCTTGAGCGCAAGGTGGCCATTTAGCCTGTGAAACTTCAAGACCACAAACTGTATCCCCAGTGTCTCCTGGTCTCAGGTGCACAGTGGGACACAAAGAGCTGTTGAACCAATGAATGAACAAACAAGGAAATGAATGAATGCCTTCACGCACGTGTTCCTCAGATGCTGGTCCCCAGGTGGCTGGGGCTGCAGCGGGGCCTCCCCTTGGGGCAGAAGGATCCCCCCTGCCTCTCACTGTGGTGGGTTTGGACCCAACTCTTCATAGATACATCTCAAGTTTCTTTTTTTAATTTTTATTTATTTTTTGAGGAGAGAGAGACAAAGTGTAAATGGGGAAAACGTAGAATCTAAAGCAGGCTCCAGGCCCCAAGCTGTCAGCACAGAGCCCAACGCGGGGCTCGAACTCACCGACGTTGAGATCATGACCTGAGCCGAAGTCGGATGCTTAACCGGCTGAGCCACCCAGGTGCCCCGATACATCTCATTTTAATTCGGGTCTGGCCTGAGTCAACAGTGAGCACCCCCAAGCCACTTCCCTCCTTTGTTTTGTTCTATATGTTTTCTTTTTTTTTTTTAAGTTCGTTTATTTGTTTATTTATTTATTTTTTAAAATGTTTTATTTATTTCTAGGAGAGAAAGAGAGAGACAGCGTGAGCAGGGCAGGGTCAGAGAGAGAGGGAGTCACAGACTGAAACAGGCTCCAGGCTCTGAGCTGGCAGTCAGCACAGAGCCCGACGCGGGGCCCGAACCCATGAACCGCGAGATCATGACCTAACGAAAGTCGGACGCTTAACCAACTAAGCCTCCCAACTAAGCCACCCAGGTGCCCCTAATTTATTTATTTTTGAGAGAGAGAGAAGAGCACATGCAAGCAGGGGAGGTGAGAGGGGGGTGCGGAGGATCTGAAGCAGGCTCTGTGCTGACAGCAGAGAGCCTGATGTGGGGCTCTAACTCAAGGACCTTGAGATCATGACCTGAGCAGAAGTCAGATGCTCAACCCACTGAGCCACGCAGGTGCCCCCAGTCCTTTGTTTTGGAAATGAGGCCACGTGATCTAAAAGCCCTTCCAGCAATTAGCTCCTGTGACTCTGGCAGAGATAAGAGGCCCAGAAGGAACCGGAGGGAAGTTTGCACCCCCTAGGTTAGGTGGGGGGGCTGCATCTGAAGGGTGCGTGGCTGGCCCAACGTCTGTCAAGAAACAGCCGCCACGAACATGGAGTTGTGAGTCTCTCTAGAAATTCTCTTTTGGACTCTGTTCAGGCTTCTGGATGCGGCTGGCTCAGAACTGCCCTTTCCCAGGCCCATTCCACCCCAGCTCCCAGCCAGATACGAAGGCCCCCTAGGCTTCGTCCCAGGAAACTCTCACATCCTGAAGGTGGGGGGTGCCAGTCCTCTGTGCCACCTTGGTAGTGATGTTTGAGCCCAGCCCTGGGGCTTCTGGGCCATCCATACTGCACGGGAGGCTCATCTTTGTGGGAGACACAGGTGACACGGAGCCGCATTGATCCCCAGCAGAGGGAGTGAGCCGTGTGGCTTCAGGCGGTCATTCTGAGTAATGAACGTTTGTGTCCCTGGCCTGCTGTGTCTGAGCTGGGGAGCGTTCGGAGTTTATGAAGACGTGTCTAGGTGCAAAACTCAGTTCTTCTAAGATAAATAAATGAGCAATTGCCGGCCGAGGTGCCACGGAGGGTACTTAGCTTAATCAAGCAGTGTCATCCCCGAGGTAATTTAAAGGCTCCATCCATCACGGCTCTCTCAATCCCTCCGTGTCACCGCTGCTAATAGTTTGTGCTCAGGCAGGAAGTTGCCAAGCAAACTTTGAGTCATGACCTCACGTCCGCCCAGCCAGGTCTTGCATTTCTGGGGAGAGGCAGGGGCGACTTTCCCAGGGGTTGACAACCAGGAAGGCCCAGGGACTGGTGAATCAGAAAGGCCACCGCCTGCTGCCACACCAGTTAGCCTCAGCCAAATTTCAGACGGAGCAGAGGGGCGTTGGGAGGAGGCCCTTTCGTCCTTGGGGCCGCAGGTCTTTAAAAACTGTGAGTTCTCATTGTTACAAAAGCCAGGGAGGGCGAGCTCAAGTGGCATCCTTCTCGCCCTTTCTTACCTGGGCAAACTGAGGTAGGAGAGAGTAACAGTCATCCAACCTACGTTATGGATGACAATGGGTTTTGAAAAAGCTCTGGCTGGACTGGAGTCACTTAGGAGCTTCGGGGCCTTATGCAAATTTCCCAATCTCTCTGTTCCCTCCCTTATCACTTCTGTAAAATGGGGCTGGTGACCCCTACCTAGACGGGCAGGAGAAGAGCAAATAAGCGTCCCTGTGGGTGGGACAGAACAGACATTTAACAAGCGAGAGCCAGTGCTGTTAGCAAGATGGCGGAGTAGGAAGCTCCCCTTCCTCGTGAACGCACTGACTCAGCAACGATTCACAGGTTCCCATTGTACGAGGTGGGAGTCGGCTACAGAAAAAGTGGGGTGACTTACGTCAAGTCACACCGTGGGTCAGAGTTGGGGATGAGGTCCAAAATCCCAGTCTCAGCTCTTATCGTTTCCATAGCAACAGATCCCAACCTGGGCAACGAGTCCGCTTGATTTTGTGACATTCCGGAGTATATAAAATGATCCGAAGGCCATCACAAAATAATCAAATCGTACGCTCTCCTGTGCTCTCTCTTGGTGGGGATGTCATAAAGATTTGACAACAATGACAAGATGTCAGTTTGGTTCCTAAGGAGTCAGGTATCCAGGTTTAAAGCCTGTTGAGATGATTTTTGCCTTAACTCTGACACGGGAGAAGTTCGAGTCAGATTCAATTGTTTGTGCCTTTCTAATTAGCCCTCGGATGCCCAACTCTAAGTGCCCCAGGCCCTGTATCTCCAAAAGCCACTGGTGTCCCCCACCCCCAGCTCCAGTCCATTGCTTCACTCTCAGAAGCTCTCTCCTGCTCCCCCCCAGCCCCCCCCACCCCCATCCACCAGACCTGGACAGTGAGGCAAAAATCCTCAGGCAGAGTTTCTTAAACATTGATGGTTGGAAGAAGCCCCAGGGAAACTTGAGGAAACGTGGGCTGTGATTCAGCAGGTCTTGGGGGAAGGTGACGATTCTGAATGTCTAACGGGCCCCTGGATGCCGTTGATGGATGGCTCTTCGAGTCCGACATACCAAGGAGTGATTCTCCCACTCCGGAGGGCATCTGAGTCACCTGGAAGATTTGTCTACACAGATCGCTGGACTCCACCCCTCAGGGTGTCTCGTACTTTTGGTATGGTGTGGAGTCTGAGAATTCGCAGACCTAATGGGTTCCCAAGGTGATGCTGCGATGGCCGGCTCAGGGAACCCCACTTTGAGAACTGCTGCGCTAACAGCTGGATGTGGCCCTGTGACACGGACGGCCTCCCATTAGCAGCTCCCAGGCCTTCCTGTGCCCTTCCCACCTCTCTCCCTGCACGGGGCTTCCTCTGTGAGACCACCTTCTGTCGCCGGGCAGAACCACCCTTTCATCCCTGCATCGAGTACCCACCCAGAGCTAGAAGGAGAGAGACTAATTTTGCAAAATCTGCACAAAAATTGGCTGAATTTATGCTTCCCCTGCAAGAGAAATGCTGCCGACTGGAAATAAAATGCAGGATTCCTGGGTACTTCTATTACCTCTTCATGTCACCAGCAGTGACTGATGGCTAAAAGTAAGATTGCAAATGGAATCACTTTCGCTTTGCCCAGAACAAACTCCACCGGGCGACGGAGCCTCCTGCAAATCTGTGCTTCTCCCCAGTGTCACCAACAGCCACCGCTGCCGGGAGAGGCGCCAACTTGGAGGAGAAAGCCTTCACCCGGCCCAGGCCCCGGGGGCCCGTCTTTCACCTCAAAGCAGGGGCCCCTGCGGGCGAAAGGGAATCCAGTTCGATTTAATGCGGTTCATTTTTCTTCCTTGTTTTAATCGTGGAGTAATAATAATAATAAACTTGCCTTTATATAGTGGCTTTCATTGCCAGTGTATCACCAAGTACTTTACAGATTTAATAATAGAGTTTCAGAAATAAATAATGGGGAATAATAATAGGAAGGATAAATAACATATTTATGGAATTGTATTGTGGTTTATGGTGGTAAACAATTCCTCAGACAGCCAGCAGCCGGAGATTAAGAGGTTTGGAAAGGAGGAGGGGAAAAGAAAAGAGAGATGCCTTCAGGTATGATGTGAGCTGAGCTGGGGGGCCGGGGGCCGGAAAGAAAGGAGGGGAGGGGCTGCCAAGGGGGAGGAGGTCCTGGGAGGGGACTCTCCTGCCCCACTGTGGGGCTGGGAGGGCAGCATCATAGGGTGTATGTGCATGGAGGAGGGTGGAGGGTAAGGTGTGTGCTGTTGATTAGGGATTGACCTGTGCATGGAGGGGGGAGGAAATAAGAGGAGAGAGAGTTCGAAGCCGGGCCAAAGTGGCCAGGCCTTTAGACCCCACATGGCTCTGTCGCTGCAGGGCTGCCCTGAAGGCTTTGGCCTCAGGCGAGGCAGCCCTTTGCTGCACACACTTCCTGCTCCAAACCTCCCTTAGGGGACATGGGTGGTGTGTTATCTCGCCCACCACAGCTACGGCCTGGAACGAGGCCTTGGAAAAGAAGAGAAGGCGGTGTGGAAATATCTCTTACCACATTGACCCTCCCTGGGCTTCCCGCTGGTGCCAGACCGGAGGGATCAGCGGGTCAGAGGTACAAGGGCAGGCAGGGGACAGGAAGAAGGGACAGGCTCCTGGTCCTGCTACCAGGTCCAGGAGCAACGCTCAGAATTTGCTTCCTGCTCTTGTCCCACTTGTTGATGTTTCTAAGATTAGAGCGTTAATCCGTGAAAATATCAGCAGGCTGAGTTTCCTGCCTGTTTTGTGCCTGGCAATGTTCTAGAAGCTTTGCATACATTGTCTTTTTTGTAGATGAGGACATTGCAGCCTGGAGACTGTACAGCTTGCCCAGGGGAAGTGGGTATGGGATGGCCAGGGCAGGGCTCCATCCCAGCCCCACTGAAATCCGTTCCTTCTGCAGACCAAAGGTTTCAGTGGAAGCTGACATGAAGCCAATGTCAAGTGCTCAGGGGCCATAACTGTAGCCTTGGCCTCCTGAGACTTGTTTCCAGGAGCCACAAACCTCCATGAGATGCCAGTCTCAATCTGTGCATGAAGAGCCAGGCTCAGCAACTGATGCCTCTGGGGACCCAGGACCTGGAGACAGAAGCCGTGGGGGCAGGTTGGTTCTGAGGCCCGGGGCTGGCTCTCGGATGCTGGGCTCCAGCCCAATGGCCCCACACAGGGGAGCTGAGCCCACCATGTGCCCTGCTTCAGCCCCAGCCACTGCCCTGGAATTGTCCTGGCCCCTTGGGAGCTCCCACTGGCATGCTTTATGTTCCTCTCAGAAAATTCTGGACTCAGACGGGCTTATAAACAAGTGCTGCTCACCTGACTGGTGCCTTACATGGGCTTTACATTCATCAGTCTTCTTTAATGTCGTGTAGGCAGCCGATCAGGAACTCACAGAGCGCCTGTCTGTCTCCACAGAGCATCTCCAGGGTCCGGATGCTCAGCGGCGGTAACTCTGGGCCCGGCTTGGGGAGCAGGAGGGCAGGGCTTTGGTGCTGGGTGCCCTCCCTTCCCAGGCCCCAGCCACCACCGCTTCATCTGATGCATGTTTCCTGAGCTCCTGCTGTGAGGCCAACTCCGTACAGCGCCTTCTGGGTACAGCCGCAAGCGCTGCCCTCTCCGGTAACCCTAGAACTGACGCTGTACTTATAATCGTGCTAAGAAGGGCGAGGCTCTGGGCAGACGCCTGTGCAGGGGACATCTGTAGAATTCAGCAGCCCCATCTGCACAATGGAGGGGATGTCGGTGCTTGGTGGTTTGGCAGCTAACCACCCTGCCCAGGAACACGGCAGCCTGGGCAGCCCAGGCCCCAACTCTCGCCTTCAAACACTGAGATCTGACTGTTGTCATGGAGGCATTTGTCACCACACGCTCCTGTCTGGGCGCTGGCAGGTTGTGCCCGGCTCTCCTGCTGCGAGTGTTGGAATCAACAACTGATTTGCATGTTACTCTGTTGAAGGAGCGAGGCCTCCCTCGCCGCCTCCGTCCTGGGGGACGGGGGCTCCCTGTGGGGGATCAAGGCCAACCACCTTGGGGTTCTCGATGTCCGTCCACTCCCAGGCCCCCTGCAGGACACAGGATGGGTACAACCCAACGAGTCCTTAACCTGCAGGAGCCCAAGTGCAAATGGAAGAAGAGAAAGCTGGGTTGATAGAGCAGCAGATGGCAAGTGGGTGCCCTGCCGCTGCTCTGTGCAGAGACTGATGTCACAGAGCCAGAGAGAGCCTCAGGAGGAAGCAGGTCCCCATGACGTGCAGCCCAGGCAGCCGTCACCTTAATGCTGCCTCAGGGCCGATGTCCGTCCCTAGCCACAGACCCCTTTAGGCTGGATGGGTCTCCGTGCTGAGCCTACTTTCTGTTAACAAGCCCAGATGACAGCACCAGTGTGGGCTCCCGAGCCCCACAGATGCGGCTCCAACCCAACGTCACCGCCAGTGTGAATCCGGGGCAAGGGCCTGAGCCTGTCTCTCTTTCCTCATCTGTAGAATGGGGATCATCAAAGTCGTGGTGATTTTGGAAGATTTACAAAGTTGAGGAGTGATCTTCAAGGCTCCGGCTGAACGTGGGGAGCACTGTGCTTTCAACCACCTTCCCCCTGAGCTTCTGGACCCGAATGGGGATCAGAGTCATCGGCTTCTTAGTGGATCAAAGACTAAAGCAGAGCAGCAAACTCCAGCCCCTGGGCTAAATGCAGCCGTGCTGCCGTCTGTTTTTATAAATAAAGTTTTGTTGGAATACCACCGTGCTCATTCATTACATACTGTCTGTGGTTGCTTCTGCACAGAGCTGGGTTACAGAACAGAGATTCTCTGCAGGCACAAAGCCAAAAATACTCTCTGCACCTTAGCAGGAAGGATTTGCAGACCTCTGCTCTAAAGCCCGGGGCTTCCTGAAAAAGCTGGGCTGAAGTAGGTTCCAAGTTAGGGCTTCATGCTCAAAATCCACAACTTCGACCATCCGGAAGAGACCTTGGCTGGCCGAACAGAGTCTCTGCCCATCTGGCAGACTCTGTCTTGGGTCGGATGGAGAGCTGGCATGAGGAGGTACAGAGTGGTGGCTCCCAGGCTCCCCTAGGGAAGCTGGTCCCTGCTCCCACCCTGAGCCGATTGACAAGGCTCAGACAGGAAGCCAAGTGAGGGTCTGCCCTTGTCATCAGGTTCTTGGTGGGCAGTGACAGGGAAGAGAAGGACCCAGTGCCCTGGTAGGGGACACAGCCCAGCTGATGGCAGGTTTCTTCCAATCAGATCTAGCTTCTCCTCCTTTGGGAGAAGTGGAGTCTGTTTCCTCAGCAGGTGCCTGTCAGGAAGCCCCCCAGAAAGTTCTCATCTTGGACTAGAAGGCCCCTCACGCCTCAGACAGTGTAAACGTTCAAGAATCCCAACTCTTACTCCTATTAACTATCATAATTATCAACTGGAACATCTCCTTGTTGCTTCTTACTGGTGCTAAGACAACCTTCTGACAATTTAGAATAAATCTACTCCCCTTTCAACAGGACAACATTTAAGAATCTTTGAAGACCCTTGCCTCGAGTCGCCAAGAGGTCGAGTGGCAGCTCGGTCCAGCTGGGTTCCAGCAGTTTCCATTCTATGCAGTTACCTCCCCTAAATTATAAGCTCCATTGTATCAGAGGTGACCAGGTGGCACTGCTGAAAAGGACACATACATCTAAGCAATATGTAGGAATCCTGTGAGCCACATCTTTCATTAGAGCAACCTAGTCACAGAACTTTCTGGATACTGTTGAAACTTACCATCCCTCCGTAGAGAGGTAGAGAGGGAGTTCTCAACCAGTCCTCCCCGCATTGGGTAAGGTGAGAAGCAAATTCAAGTAGGTATCAGAGGTTTCATTAGGCTGATGTCTCTTTCTGGCTGCGATTATACATTTCCTCGCCCAACTTAAAGGAGCCACTTACCTCCGTGTGAAATGGAAATGTACCACCGACCCGCGGGATTACGGGGCAACCTCCGTAAACATGGTCCCGTCCCCTGGCCACGTGTGGTGGAGACAGAGCACGCGGGAGGTGCCCGTGTCTGGCTGTGCAGACCCGTGTCTCTCTGCACTGCGGTCCTTGTATTGCTCTACGTGCACCTTTGATAAGTGACTGTACTTTTATATTCTAATTGGTAACAGAAACAACACCTCAGACGCCCAGGAGAAACCCCAAGTCCCAGCTCAAACGGGAGATGAAAGGGTTTCCGATGAGAGGCAGAGACTCTTGGAGGGAAAGAAAATGCAGGATGCAGATAGAAGAATTCTCAGACCAGGAAAGGGCTTGTTCTTGAAGGTGTGTGTGTGTGGGGGCTTCCCGGGGCCTAGAGAGCGGACAAGAACAGGGGCCTCCGTGGGGGTCAGGTGAAGGGTAGGGGGTGCAGGGAGTTGGAAGCAGCGGCGATTTGTATGTGGGAAGTCAGTGCGCTCGCATATCCAAGGAGAAGGCCGAGATGTGGCCAGACTCAGTTTGGGCCAGCGCCGTGGGTCAGCCAGTAAAACTTCCCAGAAGCTGGACCCAACTGGCCCAGACGTGCCCTGCACCTGTCATCTCCTCTGAGTTCCTTAGCACCTCTGACACCTCCCAGCCCCCACCCCACCAGGAAAGCAGAGCTAGAGCCAAGGCCCAGAGCAGACAGAGCAGTGTCTATCGTCGTGGCCCTCCAGATCAGCACTAGGATGCACTCCGGCCCCTCCCCACTGGGTCTTTATCCAAGTCAGTGCAAGGCTGCCTGTCCAACAGGCTTCTAGGGAATGCGGTCTGCGGGTGTGAGGGCTACTTGGGGAGCAAACGGCCACAGGGAGCCGCAGCAGGTGGTCTTTGGAGTCAGCCCAGGCTTCAAGTCTCAAGTGTGCTGACTTACTGGCCCTGTGACGTTGAGCAAGTTACTTAACCTCTCTGAGACGCAGTTCCTTCATCTGTCAAATGGGGATAATATAGCATCAGGGGATGGCCGAGAAAATTCGGTAATGTAAGTTAAGCATGTTTGGGAAATACCAAACCCCTAATTAATAAGAGGGTTTAAGTGACTGCTAAGGATATGTCGATATCAAAGCCTTATTAGGAAGATCGGGGCAAGAGGGAGGAGCACAGTCTCTGGGCTACCGCCACAGGAGGCCACCCCCACGCTCTGGGCTGTGGCCCCAAAGACAGGGAGGCTGCTCCCCACGTCGTCGCAATATCAGGCAGGGACAGAGACCATCAGCAGGCCCGAGGGACATGGCACAGACCAGCCTCACTCTCCACCGGCCTGCTGGCCACGGTCCTGTCACAGAAAGATGTCTGGTCCAGAGCAAAGCCAGTGGGCAAGGGTGGCGAGGGGATGAGACAGACCCCCCCCCACTTAGAAGGTGGATTTTTGGGACTATGTAAGAGATCCGGCCTGCAAAGAGGATAGGAAATTTTCTAATGTGTTTCTCTATTTACCTCCTACCTAGTATTTAAATTATGCAGCTGCAGGCACAGTCTGAGAGGTGAACCCCATTCTCATGGGAAGTCCTGAGACCCCCCAGAGGTAAGCATCCTGCCTGAGTCGATCTCCAGCTCTGATGTGACCGGCCTATGCCCCATCTCTCGGAAAGCATGCATGAGCATACGTGTTATGGGCAGACTTGGGCAGATAGTGAACTTGCTAATCTGAGGACTGAAGGCAGATGGGGAAAAGGCCAGAGGGACCCAACTTAGAGGCAGGTCGGCCTGGTCTGAGGACAGCACCTGCTGGCATCTGGCCCTCTAGAGCAGAATTCTCAAGGCGGGCTCTGCGGACGTGTGCGTGGGATCATCCTGTGCGGTAGGGACCGTACTATGCCTTGCAGCACGTTCAGCAGTATCCCGGCCCCCACCTGCTAGATGCCCAGAGCATCCTCCCTGAGTCGTGACAATCAGACACTGCCAAATGTCACCGCGGCAGTCACCCTGGTTGAGAACCACTGAGCCTTGATACATCCTCTCCTGGAACCCAGTTACCTCTGGAAGAAACGAAGGAGGCCTGGGTGCGGGGGTCTGTGAACTCAGCGGTGGGTGAGGGTCCAACACAGGAGTTCAATTTCCTCTCTGCAAGCTACCGGGCGTCAGCAGCTGAGAGCATCTCAGAAGCCTTCCGCAGAGTACTTAGCACTGGGCCTAAGCTCTCGGGCTTCTCGGCCTCCTCTGCCTTTGGTTGGAGAGGTGCCACGTGGAGGAGGCTGAGGAAGGAATGAGGGGAGCCTGGGAAGACGGGTGCAGCAGGCGGAGGCCCCCACCCCACTCCCGCCGCGCGTGTCTCCGGGGGCCCATGAGGTTCCTGGGAAAAACGTCTCTCGCCAGGCCTGAACTTGGCTCTGGGGCTCCTGCTGGCGAAGCCAGGGGACGCGGAGGCTGAGTGGAAGAGAATGTTATCACAGAAACCTGATTTTTCTACACATTCTATCAGCTCCCCATCTGTTCCTTGATTAAATGTATTACTGTGTTCCCTCGCCACATGCCCGCTGTCGGGATGTCTCCAGAGCCCTGATTACATCTGTGGAGAGAGCCTCAAACCTCACAGATGAGCGGGCCTATCGATCAGCCTGGCAGCTGACGTTTGTTTTAAAGTCTGGAGGAGGGTGAGGAGCAGGCGCAGAGCTGGCTGGGGTCGGTGGGCTTCAGGGAGCCTCCCACCCCCCAAGGGAAGGCCCTCCGTCTCCTTTCTCGCCCCCGCAAGCCGGGCCCACAGGCTAGGTTGACATCAAATATCGCTTCCCGGCTCTGTGACCTTGGGCTAACCGCGACGCCTTCACGGCCTCAGTGTCTTTCTCTGTATCCTGGGGGATGTTGGAGCTGGTGACTTTAAAGAGGCTTCCAGAAGCAACAGTCTGCGGCCTTGCGCCTCCAAGCCCGGTGTGGGGGTCAGCAGCTGCTCAACCCCTGGAGGGCCAGCAGGGAATGCAGGTTCTCAGGCCCAGCCCAGGCCCACTGACTCCAAATCTGCCTTTTAACAAGAGCCCTGTGGGCCTCCTGAGCACATTAAAGTGTAGGAAGTGAGCTTCCCTGAATCCATCCGCTTCTGAGATGTTTCTGAGATGAACTTGTAGAAGAAATCCCATAAAGGGGACAACGATTCCAGCCTCCAAAAACTTTTATGGGGATTTTCTTCCTGCACTGAAACCTTAACCCTGACAAGCAACCAGCTCTGAAATCCTAGCGGTTTCTGGTGGGCTGAGTCCCGAGATGTCAACATTCGCTGGATCGACCATGGAACAAAAGCTTGGGGATGAAGCAAGTCCTCCTCCCTGCCCTTGGGGACCCCACTGGCCAGAATGGAAAGACGCCAGAGGGAAAGGCCAGCTCCGTGGGTCATTACCAGGCATCCTGCACCCTCCTCGTGGGGTCTGGCCAAATCCCAAGAGCTGTCCTGGCCCCTGTGATCTGCACTCGTTTCCTGGAGCTGCTATAAGAAATTACCAGAAACGCGGGGGTTTGAAGCCAACAGGAAAGGATTTCCTCGCAGTTCTGGAGGCCGGGCCCTGAAATCCAGGTGTCGCAGGTCATGGTCTCTTCGGAAGCTCTGGGGACGGTCCCTCCTGACCTCTTCCAGCCTCCAAGGAATCCACTGCCGCAGATCCTTAGCTGTGGCTTCATTGCACCAATCGCCGCCTGGTGTCCACACCGCCTTCTCTCCTTGTCGGTGTCAGAGCACCTCTGCCTGTTTCTAAGGACAGTTACAATGGCAGAATCTCAGATCATTGAATCTCAAACTCCTTAATTTACCCACATCTGCAAAGACCCTTTCTCCGAATAAGCTCGCATCGCAGGTCTGAGTGTGACATGGCTGTCCTGCAAGGGGCAATTTTTCAGCCACCGCGCACCCTAATCTAGATGTGGCCTAGTTATGGGATCCTGGGTGAGTCACTCAACATGGCTGAGCCTGTTTCCTCCCCATGAATTGGGACCAGAATCCCCCTATGGCAGCTGCATGCCTGAATGTACATTCCCCACCACCAGCCCGTCCCCCTGGCCAGGACCTGATCCACAGAACCAGCCCACCCCACCCTGGGCGTCTATCAGTGGGTCTGAGGAGAGACTTAAGAATTTGCATTCCTAACCAGTTCCTGGGTGCTGCCGAGAACCACGGGCTTAAATAAAGAAGAAGATCCTGTGTCCCAGGAGAGGGTAAGCCTCTTGGGGGCGGGGCTGTGTCTGTGCATCTTGTCCACAACCTGCTGCTTGTGATATGACATGGCTCAGCCTTCATGGGCCACAAGCCAGGACTGGGCAGGGCCTGGCCTTGCCTCTGTCAGCCCTAGCTCATCTAGGGGCTTGTCACGGGGCACTGATGTGTAAATTAACAGTGACCCCAGGTGTGTGTGTGGACTGAACGTATAGGAAGGTAAGAAAGCATACCGAAGGAAGGTTCAAGGAAGTGGGGATACCTTGCAGTGTTTGGGGAGGGAAGCGAATTTAGCAGCAGCTCTGGAGTAAGTGGGTACGCTGTTGGCAGAAGGCACGGAGCATGGGGTTATAGGAAACATCAGTGTGGCTAAATCGTCATATCCAAGAGCTGGGGAGTACGGGAGATGGGCTGGGGACCTCAGCAGGTCCATGAGGAGAAGAGCCTCTTGGGAGCAAGAATCTATATCCTGTAGGCAACATGGGGACCTTCCAGGGCTTTCTCTGGGAGGCTGACTTGGTTTGCTTCGTGCTGAGGAAGATCGCCCTGCGGCCGTCTGGGGGGTGGGTGATGGGGGGAGGGGTCTGGAAATGGGTTCCTTAGGCAGCTGGCAAAATAATTCAGGCCACAGATGAGGAAAGACTGAGTGGCTGGAGGCGTGAGCCAGCAGAGGGCAAATCACCAGTGAGGCCACTTTCCCCCTGCCTTGGAAGTGGGGGACTCAGAGGCCCGTGCCAGCGCCACCAGGAGCGCTTGCTCTGCCTTCTCTGGGGAGCACGTCCAAACCTCCTCAGCACCTCTCTCCTCCCATAGAAAAGGTGTCACCTCTGTAATGACACAGCAGCAGGTCCTGCTGAGCACCCCCCCAAAATGTGAAGCTAGTTAATTTCTGTGGGGATTTCTCTTTAAGCCAGCATGACACAGGCTTTAAATCAATTTGAAATCCGTTGTCTACAGATCCACACAGAGAGGGTCCTGGAGGACGGACACCAATTATTCTCATCAGTCAATGGGGACAGGACAGGCTGTGCATGGGTTTTGGCTGTGGTGGGGAGACAGGTTTCCATGGTGGGGACGTAGTTAGAAGCTCCGGGCCACGCCAGGAAGTCACAGCGTTGAGTGCGCGTCGATGCAGCCTCAAAATGGGTTTGAGTGGAAGATGGAAAGTCATTTAAAGGGATTGGGGAAGGTTTGGGGACCCTGAAGTCCACACCAAGTTCAGCAGGTGCAGGCTCTCAGGGCCACTTTCCCTAGAGTTTCCTCCATTAAACACACAGAGTTGGTAACATAGGAAAGAAAGGGCAGGGTCTGGGCTGGATGGTGGTGGTGGTGGTGGTGGTGGGTGGCATTGGAGGGAAGGTCAAAGGGACTCATTAGCGGCCATTTGCTGCCTGCTTTGGAGCTCAAGATCACCGAGAGTATTTATGAATAAAATCCATCTTGCACGGCTACAAAGAGACGAGCCAAATTCACCGGCTCCATCTCCCTGCCCAAATGGCTCTCTTCTCCTTCCAAACATTGCTCTGTAACAGTGCCATCCTCACCACCTCCCACCCCAGGGAGGTGTCCATTTATCTGCTCTAAAAGTGAAGGACTTGGGGCGCCTGGGTGGCTTAGTCGGTTAAGCGTCCGACTTTCCCTTAGATCATGATCTCACGGATCGTGGGTTCGAGCCCTGCATCGGGCTCTGTGCTGACTGCCAGCTCAGAGCCTGGAGCCTGTTTCGGAGTCTGTGACTCCCTCTCTCTCTGACCCTCCCCTGCTCATGCTGTCTCTCTCTCTCTCTTTCCTAGAAATAAATAAAACATTAAAAAAAATTAAAAAAAAGTGAAGGACTTGAGTAAGTTGCTAGTGTGACACCGACGCTGGTGGACCACAGGTGACCTGGAGCAGGACAAGGGAAAAGCTTTCGGGATGGGCAGCAGGCTTTGTCCATCTGGGGATAGCCCCGCACGGTGGCCTGCGAGGCAGCAGAGAACTCTGCTGCACCCACTCCTGTGCCCCAGAGAGCGACATTCCTCTCCGTCCTCCTGATAACTAGTCAGGTGATCTGGCTTGGCCAATCCTGACAGTCAGGGCCAGTCAGGTGATCAGGCTCAGCCAATCCTGATAGTTGGGGCCAGTCAGGTGATCGGGCTCGGCCAATCCTACATTTCAGCTTGGATTCTGGGTGTCTAGTGAAGATGCACAGGGCAGGTGGAATGTGTTGGCATCGGGTTCTTGAAGCCGCCGCTGTGTTCAGAGACCGTGGTGGCAGAAGTGATACAGCCAAATGGACCCCATTGCCCAGCCTCCAGAACCCCCTTGCTTCCTACTTTCCAAGTATTTTTACGGTCTTCCCATAAACTCTGTGCACCCCAGTATCCTTCTAGAACATTCCCATAGCATAGTTTTCTGTTTCTCGCAACCGGAGCCCTGTTGGATTCAGAAGGAAGTTCTTCAAAGTCTGTGAAAGGGAGAGAAAGCAAGTTCACGTGGAGGGTGGGATGCAGTGTCCTTTGCCTGCCCGGAGGCTGGAACGGGGGCTCTGAGCTCCTCTCCTCCTCCTCCTCCAGCATTTTCTGCCACAGCGATTCCCTAGTGGAGGGTAAATAATAGCAAGCTGACTTTGATCCTCCTTTTTCTCCCTCAAGAGCACGAAGCTCTTTTGTGCGCGGCTCTTGCTCGTGGTCATGGCGCTCCTGCTGCAGGAAGGGGAAGCCACAGACCCAGCCTGTGCTCCACAGCAAGCCAGAGGTGGCTCTAAGACTAACAGTGAAACATTCCGTCTCAATGCCAAGGGCAGCGGCCTGGCCTTGGTAGCGGCAGCAGCGGTGGGCTCTGGGCGGTGGGTGGGGGTGCATCCTAACACCTCATGCCTTCGGCCCGCTGCTCCTGCGAGTTATTATTATTCTAGGGACTTGACATAAATGAATTCCCTGAACCTTCTGCACAGGTCTACGCGGCAGGCTGGTGTCATTGTCCTCGCCTTAGAGTTGGGAAAACAAAAGAGTACGGAGGTTACACAACGGGTCCGAGGTAATAAACCAGGGGGCTCGTGGTGGGATTTGGACCTGAGCATCCGGCTCCAGGGGTCATGAGCCTGCAGAAAGCTTTGGAGGGAGGAGAGGAGGGAGGAGGCCTCAGGACCACACGGAGCAGCAGGTCCTGGAGTGGGGGAGGGGTAAGGGGTATCTTCCCAGCCTTCCCATTGATCCTTCCCAGACTGGCGTGGGCCACGCCAGGTCTCCAGGGCGGCCTCCTTTCTGACTGGAGCCCAGCTTTCCTTGAGCGATCTGACAAGTGTAACTAAGGACTTCCCTGTTCCTCATTTGGCAGTGGCTGTGCAGGTCATATTGTCATTCTCTGTTAGCAGGAGCGGTAACAGCCTTTTCCTGCGAGGCCCGCGATGTCTGCTTTGCTGACTCACACTCGGCTCTGGGCTTGGGGGGCAGGGAGTGAGTCTGGGGTCATGAAATCCAGGTGACTGGTCTTTGGAGGGCAGGGGCCCTGGGATCAGCCCCCTCCTCAACCCTTCCTGGCCTACTTTAGGGTCACTCTCCCCAGAAGGGCATTCACGTCTGTGCCTGCGACAGTTTGCACTGAATTTCTGGGAGGAAAGGAAAAGGATCCAACATTGGGAGACTGCAGTCAGAGCAGACAAGCAGGTGTCACATGGAGGCTCCCTGAGCAAGTGGCCTGTGTCCCTTTCACCCCCAAGGGAGGCCACAGCCACGTCTTTGTGGCCCCCACCAGCTCTGGTATCCTGCTTCTGTGGATTTGACATCTGACCCAAGTACCCACCCGCTGCCCTGTGCATGGGTCCCTGTCCCAAGCGAAACTTCTGATCCCCACCAGAGAAAGCAGAGCCGTTCCCCTCCCCTCCTTCAACTTTCCCAAATCTTTGGGGTTTGGAGAGAACTAGAGAAGCTCTACAAACGGTCTGCAACCTTCCGGTCTGGCCAAGACAACAGCGTCCATTTCCATCGGTCACTTTGTCCCCGGAAGGACTCAGTCTCTTCCCCGTTTTGCCTCTTTTTCTTATTGCCGGTGCCTCTGACCTTGAAAGCCTGGCATTTTCCTGTGTTGCTCAGGGAAGTTCAGCTTCCCCGGTCCATCTCGGAAGCCGTCTCCTGTGTCCACAAAGGCTCTGTAGCACTAGCTCTCCTCCTTAGAAAGCAGTTAAGACTAGACACAGGGCAAAAAAAAATCTCTCCTTTGAACACAGGTTCTTTTAACCTCATTACAAGCCCATGAGGTGGCCCTACTCACTGCGCTGTCCACGAGATCGAGGCTCAGAGAATCTCAGAAGCCCACTCAGGGCTTGCTGTGCAGAGTAGCAGGTGCACTCAGGCTGGACCCCAGAGACATCTTTTGCAAGAGACAGAGGAGAGGCGGAGGCAGTAGCACTGGGAGCAGATCTCTGGGTGGCCTGTCACCCAGAAGCACCTGCTGGCAGGACGATCAAACTACTGGCCCATGGCAGTGAAGAGGGTCAGAGGTCAAAAGGGGTTGAATGAAGCAGTGAGTGAGCCCTGAGCGAGAAGGGACAGTGGCCGGCAGGGAGGAGAGCTGCAGGGGGGAGGCAGAGCCAGGGGGTCCGGGCTGGCTGGCATCCAAAGTGCTTCTGGATATGCTGACCTCAGTGGTTGGTTTGGATTCAGCTCAGCCACGTGGGGCTGGACATGACCTGCAGCTGCCCCACTCCGGGCCTCCCCGGGGCTCCAGTGCTCTGTAAACTCACAGACCGGTGCCCCGCCGCCTCCTACTTGGCCACATCAGCCCCCAGCGGCACATCTGCCCTCCCAAAGACTCGCTTACTGGACCTCTCCGGGGTAATGTCAGGGAAGGCCTTCCAGATTCATCTTGCATGCTCCTCACTCTGGCCGCTCCCTGCAAAGTGCCTGGCAAATGAAAAACCCGCGGATCAATGGCAGAAAAATGACTGTCTCTGCTCACCCTCGCCAGGGAAGAGGCGTTCAACTCCCCTACCTGGGGTGCAGAGCAGGAGGGGTGGAGGGCTTTGATCTCTTCGACTCTGTTTTCTCTTGAAGTGCGAACCCTGTAGCTCGGGGCCAGCTCATTAATATATCTGTCACCAGCCACTGAGGCAGCCACGAACTATTGATGCAGCCACTGAGATGTAAGGACGGGTGGTGGAACGTGGCCCTGACCATGGACTTGGGGGCACGCTCCCAGCAGCGTGGCACTCATGTGCCTCTGCATTAAAATAGATGGTCAGATGCCGTGTGGGGCGCCCGAGTTAGGAAGTTAGGATTAATGGGTGTGCAGTGTCTCATCTGCAGCCTGTGACTATCTCAGAGGATTGCGTTCACGCCGCGGCTGGAGGTAAGGAGCTGCCGATGCCTCGTTGAAGGCTTGGAGAAAGCATCCAGCTCAGACACAGTTTGGCTCCTGGGCTCCTCACACAGATTTTCCTCTCCCTTTCTCTTGCGGTTGGCGTAATTAAGGCAGTGGGGGAACGAATCCAAGGAGAAGGGGTCTCAGGAATCACGGCAGCGAGGAAGGCAGACCTTGAGTCCCCAGGACTCGGATTTGAATCCTAAGCCACCAAAAGCTCTGTGACCTCTATGACCTCGGGCAAAATGACTCTCCTCTCCGAGCCTCAGGTTCCTGGCCATAAAGCTACCTCCCTCCAAGGCCTGCGGAAGACCACTGGCGTGGAATGTTGAAGGCCTGTTCTGGGTGGGTCATGTCAGTCAGTGTTCTAGATTCCAGCCGCAGAGGCTGATGCCGGCTGGTTGAAGCAGTGAAGAAATCTGGTAAGAGGATACAGCGCAGGCTAAGCTCCGTGGTGGAGCTGCCGGAGTCACAGCCAAAGTCACACTGCACGCGCGACAGGCCTGGTGAGGACGCCCCACCTCCACGGGTACCAGGGGCCTTGGATTCAGTGCCACCGAGCCTCCACACCACTGCTGTCCTCTGGGAACTGGATGGCGACTGCTGCTCCCCTCCCCCCCACCCCCTGCTCCCCCAGTTCTGCATTCATCCTGCTCAGCTGTGCGGCCAGTGCCAGGTGCGGCGTCCCGGAAGGGTGCAGCCGATTGCCAAGTCCGGTCGTGAGCAAGGGAGGCTGGCAAAGTGAGTCACTGGCGCACTTGGATTATATACCGGGGACTTTTCTCCAAACTTAGGGAGAAACTGGGATCCCGGGTGGTGCCAAATACCCACTACCCTTATGCTCTGCTGTTATTGGCACAGGGGCGCCCCCAAGGCTCCTCTAACATGGTGTTTGTGTCTGGTTCTGATCTGTCCATCCCATGCGACCCCCCAGGCAGACCCCCAGCTGCATGTCCCCACCGCGTCTCTCCAGCAGGCCTCTGCCGGTGGTCTTCCGTTGACTGGGACAATGGTGATGTCCCCAAAGAAGAGATCTTTGGTGCTCATGACCCAAAGTGGGCAACGCTGTTGTATTCTACAGAGGATTCTATAAAGAAACAGAATCCACAGAGCCGAACCAAACACACACGCACACACACACACACTCATACACATGCACACACACACTTGTGTATATGTATAAGGAGATTTATGATAAGGAATTAGCGCACGGGATCATGGAAGCTGAGAATTCCCAAGATCCGTAGCCGGCACGCCAGAGACTTGGTGTAGTCCCAGCCTGAGTCCGAAAGCCTGAGAACCAGGGGAGTGGCTGACAGGGTGAGTTCCGGCCCCTGAGCAGCGTGCTGGCCACCAGGAAGAGCCGGTGTTTAGGTGGAGTCTAAAGGCAGGAATCACCGATGTCCCAGCTCAGGCAGGCAGGAGGAGCCCCCTCGCATTTAGCCTTTTTGTTCTGTTCAGATTTTCAACGGATTGGAGGAGGCCCACCCACATCAGGAAGGGCCATCTGCTTTACTCAGCCCTACCAACTCAAATGTTAATCTCACCAGAAAAGCTTCCAGACACACCCAGAAAAACATTTGCCCAAATGTCTGGGCACCCCCGTGGCCCGGTCAAGGCTGCACAGAATCAACGATCACATCCACCCAGTGAAAAACAGCCCCAGATCTAAGCAGAGAGAAGCAAGGGGAGGAGGAGAAGATCCCAATTTCCAAGATCACACTCCCGAGTTTAGTGATCAGTTTCAAGGGCGTGTGGACTAGTGTTTCTAAGCCAACCTTGGATCCAAATGCCTGGGTTCTAACCCTTTCTCTGTCAGGAAGTGAGGTGGGCTCTGCGTGTCTCTGTTTCCTCGTCTGTGAAGCTGAGATAATGACACTACCTTCCACTTTCGGTTGCTTGGAGGCCGGAGTGGTTCATATATGTAAAATGGTCAGAATGTTGTTCGGCAAACAGTAGGCGCTCTGTAACTGCCAGTTATCGGCACTCTCCCACAGGAGAGGGGATGTTGGGGTGTAGTGTTGAGGGGGCTTGATGAGATAGGGAGGGAGGTAGATCACACAGAAATGTCACGGGAACAGAGACCGGGGGGCCAGCAGAGGCTGGCCCCCCCAGGCCCCGCCAGGGTCTCGTTGGACATCCCAGGCTGGAAAGGTCTGAGGGTGGGGAGAATTCTGCCCCGTGGCTCAGGCCCAGCCCTGGCTGCTTCGGGAAATGGAAATTCCTGCTCGGCTCCTGCCTGCCTTCCCTGAGGGGTCTCCGCCAGCCCTGGAGCCCGGCGCTGCGCCTGTGTCAATGTCAGCACTTGGGAGTGGTCAGCAGAGCTTTCCGGAGCTGGCCTGGCTCCGTTGACCCCAGCTCACTCTCCCGTCTCCCCGAACTGGCCCTTGGCTGTGGGCTCTGACCCTCCTTCGGTCTTTCAGGTGCTGCAGGATCTGCTTCCTTGCCCAGGATAATCTGCCCCCACTCTCTGCCTCCACTTCTTAGAATGCTGTTCTGACAGCTACTTAAAGATAAAACCCATAAACTGATTCCTGATCCCCGTAGACTAGGAGGCAGAACTGTGTGAGTCACCGGCCTGGAGGCCCGGCCTGGCTCTCGCTGAGAGCCAATCACACAGCATCTCCCCTCTTAGTAAAAATCACAGGGGACCCTCGCCCATGGACCCAGAGGCAGAAGAAAAGGGGACTGACTCTTGGGGCTTCCAGAATTCAAGTCCCTGAACTACTTTCCTTACTTCTGGGACAAGGGTTCCTGCCTCTCTGGGGCATTGCAGCTGATGGAACAGGAGCCCCTGGCGCCACCCAAACTGCCCCTCTTTGTTCAGGATCACCTGTTAACACACAGAAGTCAGTGCCCGCCCAGCGCACTGGCCAAGCTGCGGGAGAGGGGGCCTTAAGCTTGGGGTTCCCAAAACTCAGGCCGGAGATGAGGATTCGGGCGTAGATGGCTTATGTTGGGGCTGTCCCAGGAAGTATGGGAGGGGCAGGGGGAGAGAACTGGGGAGGAAGGAGAACTAATAAAGGCTGTGATCGTGAGTGGGTTAGCCCTGCAGGCAGCTGACACCCATCCTGGGCGGCGGGGCGGGGGGGTGCCTAGGAGTGGGTTGTTGCCACATGGATCCCTCGCTCTTGGGCTGACTTACTCGTGGAAGATGAGGAGTAAGCCCCCTGGGGCCTGCAGCCTGCTCCACACCAGAGACCCCTTCAGGCTGAGGGAGGGTCCTGCCTGGGAGGATTCCCCCCCCCCGCCCCCGCCACATCCACTAGGGGAACTCCAGGGACCTCTCTACCTGCAAATAGACAGCCAAGCATCATTCAGGACTTGGTGGCTTTCTGCCCCAGGAGGGGGGCCCAATCAGTCAAGCCTGCATCAGGGCCCCTTCCTCCTGGTCTCTCCACCACCCACCCCTCCTGGGGGTGGCCTTTCCCAAGGCCAGAGACATTCTGTTTCTAGGAGAGGCAGGAAGCCGGCAAGTCCCAGGCATCCAGCTTCCGCAGACCGAGAGGAAGGAGAGAATGGCATAAAGCCCTTAAAATACCCCTCAACTGTTTAAGGATTGGAGATCTGCACTAAATCTCAAGAAAAAGGAGTAATTACGCTGTCAGTAAAGGTGATATAGTTTTTAAGACTCCGTTCCACAGCCGTAATTTTTCCTCATCCTTCCTGTGACTCCCGGGGGATTTAGGGGCCAATTATCTGTCAGTTTGCTGAGGGGTGCTGTTCCCAGACAGGAAGGCATCACCTGCCAAAGCTTCCGTAAACCCTACTTGACAGCATGGGTGGCTGGGTGCGGGGAGGCGACAGTGGTGAGAGGTGTGCTGTCTTCAGCTGGAGGGGAGTGTCCTGGAAGCTTTAGGGAGGAGTCGAGGAGCACAGACTTGCCTTGAATTGGGGATGCCCGGCCGGGCTCTCCCAGCGAGGCCAACGTGGCCAGAGTCCTGGTGGAGCAAGGAGCCAGCATCTCTGGGTGGCAGGGGCTCTTCTAAAAGAACCCAAGCTTTCAAGCCCAGTAAGGGGGTGCCACACAGAGGGAGTAGGGTCGGCCCAAAGGGAGCATTGGCTCTGTGTCATCTTCAACAGTTACCTAGCCTCTCTGTGCCTTCAGAAAAATAGGCTAAGGATGGGACCCACCTCATTGGGTTGTCGGTTATCTTGAGGTAGTCCTACCCTATCTCATGCTTCATTCCTGCCAGAGAGGTCATCAGCCTGTCTTGAATACCTTGGTAGACGGGGAGCTCGCTAACTGGAGAGGCAGCCCATCTCTACTTCGGCCTCTTAGCTGGCCCTGACCGGGTCAGCGTCTTCTGTGGCTTTCACCCACAGGTGCCATTGTAACCCTCAAAGGTCACTGTGTGGCCCTTGCTAAGCTGTAAGGTTTACCTATCAACACTGTCACCCCCCGCCCCAACCCGACCGGGGGTCACACTTGACCTCTCCTTCAGTCCTCATACTTGAGAAATAATGTTTCTCCTTTGCCAGGAATGTCCTGGACCCCTGGCCAGGGGTGACTTGACGTGAGAATGCCCTCCTTGGCTGTCAGACCTGAACTTAAGAGGTGTCTTTTAAGAGCAGTGGAGTCAGCTTGTCTTTATCTTCTTTTCCATGTTCTCCTTGTTCTCGAAGCCATGAGTTCCTCAGAGCTTCTCTTTAAGAGTATTGAGACTCTTGGCCAATTAACTTGAGATTCCTTTTGTCTTTGGGCTTCTCTCCGGGGTGCATTCCCATTCCCGCCACCAGAGGACGCTGTGATCCCTGTCTTCATGGGTCCCCAGGAGGGGCTGGGGATTCAGGAGGGTCCCACAACCAGGAGCTCACTTCTCCTGCTGGGTCCCCTTGTTCCAAGGAACATCCCATGGAAGGGGAGTAAGGTCGAGGGGTGTGCAGGGACACCAGCAGACCTCCGTCCACATCAGCACGGTGCAAAACCAGTATTTTGTCGCTGGAGCCTCCTTTGTCTTTCCCCCACCCAGGCAGGGCTCCACTTCAACACCAAGACACAGTATAGCCTAGTGGTTAAGATCGGGGGACCCTGGAGCCAGACCAGCTAGTTCAAATCCTGACTCCCCTGTTCCCAGGCTGTGTGACCACTGCTCTATGCCTCAGTTTCCTCTTCTGCACAACAGGGACGATACTTGGGTTGGTGTGAAAGTTAAAGCAGTTAGTATATGTAGAGAGCTTTTAAGGCATGCCTTGTGCGGGTCAGCCCACGGGAAGACTGGTAATTTGTCTCTGGCCCCAGATTTACATGCTCCCCACAGATGCAAAAGTTCCGTGGGTAATCACCCCTCCCTCCTTAGAGCCTCGCCTCATGATTATTGCTGCTCAACTGTGCCTGCCCTACCCTGCACCCAAGCTGCTTGTCAGAGAATGGCCCCTACTCTCCCTGCGATTTCTCCCTTGCGCATGTTCCGGTGATTTTACTGAGCTTCGTGGATGGGCGTTTGGAAGCTCGCCCTACTCAGCTGACCTGCTTACCCCCCTGGCCTTGACTTCGAGGGCTCACCTCCTTCGGGAAGCCTTCCTAGGTCTGGGATGAGAGAAAAAGGCTCACCCACAAAATCCCCTTGACTCCGTGCCTCATCCTGATGGGACTTCATATTTGTTAAGCTATCCAGGCCCCTCATTACTTATTTACCTGCGATTTGAGCAACCAGCAGCCATTCTTCTATCCCACAAATATCTCCCTGCTTCCATTTCCACAGAATTGCGTGGGTTTAAATCACGAGGTCATGTCAATCATTCGTGTCTTGGAAATATGTGGTCTGGGCAGTCTATCATGGTAACATCTCACTAGGCCTAGCTGTGAACCTCAGTTTGAGTCGCTGTCCGTGACGACCAGAAGGTGCTTTGCTGGAACACCCAATGTAGTGTCAGAGCTGGAGCCCCTGGTGAGTTAGCTATAGAATAATGAACCATGTCAGCACTGGGAATTGGAAGGGGTCCTTCCATCTACCCACGCACCCACCCACCCACACAATAGGCACTAGTCAGACACACCAGAATCCAATGGGCTAATTGTCCCCTCAGCAGGCAAGTCTCGGGGAGCATTTGGAGTTAGAGGGTCCTGGCCATCACCTACCCAAGGCCCTTCCTTCATCAGAGCCAGCCCCTCCGCCACAGAGCTGTGGTTAAACATATAGCAGCGGTATAGACTTGGGGTCAGGCCAACCTGGGTGACAACCCAGCCTGGCTGCTTGTGACCTGGATGACCTATATGACCAGCATCACGACCTCAGATTCACGTGGAGATGAACAATATTGGCTCCAGACTGAAAAGTGAGAAGTCAGGCCAAACACTCAGAAATGCTCGGAAAATGTGTTGTTTCTATTTTTACTGGAAAGCAGAAAGAGAGGAGAGTTTACCACCATTTTACCACTTCTCACATCATCGGGCATTTGATCTTAGCCATGCTGGGACCCCCAGGTTTC
This sequence comes from Proteles cristata cristata, assembly GCA_017311185.1. Lineage (NCBI taxonomy): Eukaryota > Metazoa > Chordata > Mammalia > Carnivora > Hyaenidae > Proteles > Proteles cristata. Next base: position 587,918 of record JAESUZ010001861.1, on the reverse strand, counting down.
TGGACAGGGAGCCAAGCAGGGCCGGGCCCGCAGTACCTGAGAGCCAGCTGTGCCGCTAAGAACAATGGGAATTGGGTGTGTGAACACCACGCACGATCCAGGCATTTGGGAAAATAATTAAGTGCTAACTTGTCATTTTTTTTAAATGAAGTTCTGGAGTTAGAGATTTATAATTGCTAATGAACCAGGCTAATAATTAGTTGCTTTATAATAAGGGCGATGATCACTCAGACGGAGGCAGAGAGAGCCAGGCTCTGGCCTAATTTTTCTCCTGTAATTATGTGACAGTCCCAACTGCCTGGAAGTCTTCTCACCCTTCCGGCCTTCTTCTGCACAGAGCCAGGCTTCCCTGGCACTGTCCCCACTTGCCACCACCCTCCAGCTCCTGGACCCTGAGCGCCCATCACTTCTGCCGGGCAGCCGTCTCCTGCTGCCTGTCCTTGATACCCGTTCCCACCCACCCATCCTGAGGAGCACGGTGGGCTGGAGGGCTGGTTCCCACAGCGGGGAGGGCTGGGCTGGGCCGGTGGCCAAGCAGAGGGGGTGGCGATTGAGAAGACTCTCACGATCCGGCTTCTCCCACTCCTGCCCCCTCTACCTTGGACAGTTCCCCAAGAACGGAGCTCCTGCCCTCCCCCACGCTGGCTTGGAGCCAGAGGGAGGCCTACGTTAGGACTGTGCTTGTAGCAGGCTGGGAGGGGGCTTGACAATGCCATGCATTTGACTATTCCAGGTGACAGAGTGGAGCAGGTAGCGGGGAAAGAAAGCCAGCCCGGACAGCTCTCCGGCATCAGGAGTCTTTGCGACTTCTCAGAGGCAGAGCGGAAAGGGCTCTGGGTGGGATGTGATGAAATACGGTTTAGAGCCTCAGTCCACCATTACCTGGCTGAGTGAGCTGGGCAAGCCTCTTGGCATCTCAGGACCCAGGTGTGCCTGGGTGTAAAGTGACAGAGCTGGCCTGAGAAGGCTGAGGTCTCCTCTAGGGCTTGGGGGCTCTGTGACCTTGAGAGCATGGCTGTAAGAAGAACGCAAGAAGACACAAGCATATGCCCCCTCCAGCAGCCCTTGGGACGAAGTGGGGCTTACAGGAAGAGAGGGTCAATGTGAGAGCTGATAGACACAGATCCTGAGGGAGGCCCTCTCTCACTGTTTGCTTGTGGCCCCGGATTTATGAGAACAGACATTTATGCTGCTGGGGGATAGACCGGATCTCTGAGAAGCTGGTGTCTTTATCCTCAGGTGCTCGGCAATGATTTTGCATCAAGCAGGTAAACCATAACCTGAAGAGTTCATTCATTCTTCCTCGATGGGAATGGATATCACTCCACCCCCACCCACACCTCCTGGGGCTTCCCAAGGCTAACGGTGCTCTCTCCGATGAGACTAGGAACTTACACAGCAGACACCATGCATAGTACACAAAAGATCCAGTCGTCTGATATGAACTTGTACCCTGGGGCCCTCGATAGAATTCAGAGGGGAGGGGGGTTGGTCTGTGAACTTGAATGGGAAAAATACTCCCTTATTTTCACTAACTTTAAATCACATTGATTGCTTCCTTTAATTATGAATATAGGTGAAAAACCACAGGATACCAGCAGCTCTGAAGATGTTTGCCCCAACAGAAAACACAGATATTTTCATATCGTATTACAGCTTGGCAGATATCTCAAAATATTGTTTATGCTCATCACTACTTTGAAATTATGGTAGTTATTAGCCCCGTAGCTAGATCTTGTTTTTTAATGTGTTAATAAAAGAGCACATGAATTACCACATATTTGGTTTTGAAACTACAAATTGCTACAGATTTTTTTTAAGACTCTGATAGCCGTGTTTCAATATAATTGCTTCCCTTTATGAATCTATCTATTCTGTCCTCCCTCCTCCCTCTCTCCACCCCACGCTCAGGATCCACCCTTTCCGCCATCCCTTCCCAACATGGGGTGGGTTGGAGATTTGCGATCGATGAAGACGGACATCCCCTGTTGGAGGCTTGCCATGAACGAGGCCAGAACTTCAGGAAGGAGCAAAGGTGTTATTATGACCCAGGGACGAGGAAGGCGAAGACACCGGAGAAGGCTTGGGCTGAGACCACGGTCCCTTGCTGGCCCCCTGCCGGCTGAGCTCTGAGTGGGGCAGCGGGTGGACAGAATGCCAAACCGGAGCCCACACTCTGGGCTCCCACCACATTCTGGATTCTGTGCACGTTGGATCCCATTGCTGGAACCAGCAGAAGGAAACAGATGGAGTTCTGAGTATGCGAGGCTGTGGGGTTCGGGGATAGGCAATGCTGTGCCCCCACCCCAACCCACGACCCTTGTTGAATTCCTGCAAGATGGCAGCCAGGATTGCAGAGAGTGCCAGTTGTAGGTCTAACTGGACAGTGAGATTTCTCAGTGCTGACTGTCCTGCCCACTTCCTTCCAATATAAAGAGCATGTTCCATAAATACACTTTTGTTCATTCATTTGGCAAATATATTGAGAATCTACTCAGTGCGTGACTCTTCAGAGCCTTTGCTATCATGAGCTCAGCATAGAGCTGGGGAGACACCCATTAGGCAAATAGCATGTTCTTAATTAATGACAGTTAATTAATAAATAATAATGACAAGTAATTGATGCTCAGGGCAGTGAATGACTCGAATAGAGACAGTCATGTGTTACGGCAAGCCCAGCTCTCACCCGGAGACTGCCACTGTTACATGTTACTTGTTTCTGATTTTTCTGTTTTCCAGCAAACGTAAAATTCACGAGTAGCTTCCCTGGGCCTGTAGTGGTTATCATACACCCTGAATTTTTTTCTTTTTCTAGCACAGCTCTGATTTCGAGAATCCTTCTCCTTTGTGCCCATACACCACTGAAATGCCAAGATCCCAGCAATGGCCACGTGTCCCAGATTACCATCTTTGACACACGGTCACACACAGATGCCCTCAGGCCATGGGTCCTGGTCTGGGGTTTGGAAAATGTACCGTTGGGGGTGTTAGATTCCCTCACCCACCCTTACTTCCTGCCTCCTCCCGGCTCAACCCTCCCATCCATCTCCGACAGTGCTACGGCAGGAAATGAAAAGTCGTTTCGAAATTAGAGCAAGCAAAACAAAATGCGGAGGTAAAGCTGCAGGAGAAAGGGGTCATATAATACATTCTTGAGCCAAATGGGAAAGAGTGTTTCTTCCCTGCCATTTGTATAGATAATTGAGCATTTTCTGTTCCCTCACCCAGTACAGTCCGTCTTCAAAGACTCTTTGTGTACATTGGAGGGACTAAGTTGTGAGCAGATGGAGTAATTGGGAAAATTACATGTGGATGTAAAACTCTTACCACTCGGAAGCCTTAGGGCTCGGTAGGGGAGGCCGCCAGCAGCTCCGCTGGTGGGGGTGGGGGGGCTGTGGTTACTTTTGTGTTTCAGGCGAGAACAAAGACCTCTTTACCAATGGCAGGTGTAGAATAGACTTCCAATCCTCTGGGAAAACACCTGACTCACAGTCATGGTCCATAATGACGACAGACAACAGCTTCATTTATTGAACACATACTATGTGCCCGACCCCTTGAAACGTGCTCCTGCATGGATTGCCTCATTTAACCCTAACGGCCCTGTGAAGCATGTACTGTGTGCTTACTGTGAATCTGAGAAAATTAAGGGGGGTCAATGTCTCATTCAACGTCTCACAGCAGGTAAGTCAGGGAGCTAAGATCCAAACCTGCAAGCCTGAGCTGGCCTCACTCTGAGCCACTGTAAGGTGCTATTAAGGGCAGGGACACCCCCAAATTCAGTAAGGTCTAGGCAGAGAGAAGGGACAAGCTCTTAGGCAGATGTTTGGAAAGAGCATAATGTAGCCTGGCCAAGCCTGGGAAGAAAAGGGATACTGACCCTTGTGTGTATCTCACCTGTGCCTGGTACTGTGCCGGAAGTTTCACCTATACTTTAATTCAGTTCTGGGCACAATCATATGAGGCAGGTATAATGATCCCCCTTTTGCAGATGAGAAAACCAAGACTGTATCATAACTTAAGATTATAGTCCGAACAGGAAGAACCGGCCTCCTGACCCTAATGCCGGTATTCTATTCACTCTTCCATTTGGCAAGCCAGCAGGGAAGGGAGAGGCAGGAGGTTGGTAAAGAACAAGTAGCAGAAGCATCCAAAATTTAAATTAGGAATTGGCTCCAGATTGCCTCCCCCAGGAAGCCCACAGAGATTGGCATTCATCTGCTTTGGTTTAACACCATGTGAGGGCCTTGTGCCCAGCTGATGGATTAATGAACACTTGTTGAAACTAGCGGAAAGGTGATTGCGTTCACGCACACCGATTTTGCTATTATCTTAAAGAGAGCAGATGCTCTCTCCTGACTGGGGTCACCCCGCCCATCTCTTTGGCCCCGGTTCGTTTCTGTCTGTCTCTCGCTTTCCTGCCTTCTCTCATTAAGAACTAGAAGGGAAATATGCTACTCTGATTTCTCCAGCTGCCTCTGCGCTGCTGTTGAGCTCCAGAGCACAGTATTTAAATCCCGTTAAATAACCTGTTTTCATGGGCAATCACAGCCAGGTTAGTAAATTCCCCACACGCTCACTCTTTAGACAGAACCGGCATCCCAGGTCCGCAGAAAATTGGCCATTGTCCTTTAATGGTGGAATTGAACAGCGCAAATGGTTGCACTTTAAAAGAAAGTTGTTCCCATTCAGACAAAAAGTTCAGCCTACTGTTCTGGAAATTTCCAGTTCATGGCCCATTTCTCTCCAGGTATAAAGGAGAAAATAAGTACCCGTGCAAGGCAAGTGATTAATTTCAGCCAGCATGTTGCAGGCACCTGCTGATGGCTGGCTCTTGGGCTCCTAATAGATGGTCCCTGCCAAGTGTGTGTGGGGGGGTGGGGGTGGGAGTCCCATCTCCGGGATTTCAAACTGGAAACTTTTTGGCTTCCAAGTGGCTTTGAGGTATAGAAGGAGTAAACCTCTTCTCATGCTCCTGAGAATGGAGAGGCAGTCAGTGGGAGAGGCTGGTGGGCAGTTATTCAAGTTTTCCTAAATCTTGGTGCCTTTGACCCTGGCTTCTCACCACCACCACCTCCATGACTTTATGAGGCACTGCCACATGTGTGGCCCGACATTAAGGGGACTGTGGACAGGTGCCAGGAGCGGCATGGGTTTGCACGTGCCGGGGAATTCAGTAGAACCTGTTGTTGTTTCTGAGATGGCTCAGAAGATGTCCAGATTGCCTGGTTGCTGGAGCATGGTCCCCTGGCATTAGGTCGCTAGTTTTTGTTACACCCAGCAGCCCCGGGAAATGGCATCGCCTTCCCCCATTTGCCCGAAACCAATTACATCTTGTGAATCTGTCATCTGTTAAGCTGTGTAACGGTCCCAAATCTGGTGGCTTAAAACAACAACCGCTCACTCAGTTTTGATTCCACAGGCTTCTAATTTGGGCTGGAATCAGCTGCTCTGAGTCTTTCTCTTTGTGGACCAGGCTTCTCTGAGCTCAGGAGCCAGGGTCCGGGAGGCTCAGCTGGAATGACTGGGGCCCCTCTCCGTGTCGTTGCTCATCTTCCATGGGCTGTCTACAGATGGTCTCAGCTTCAGGGAGCAAGAGGAGAAGCTTTATGCCCTTATGGAGGAGGGCACTTGTGGGGATGAGCACCGGGTGTTATATGGAAACCAACTTGACAATAAACTATTTGTGAAACATAAAAAAAAAAAAAAAGAAGAAGCTTTATGCCCTTAGAACTGAACCGAACTGAGAAGCTGTTCCTTCTATCACATTGCATTGTCTTCCTTGGCCAAAGCAAGACGCAGGGCCAGCCCAGAGCCAAAAGGTGGGGTAGCAGGTTAAAGAGCATCCCTCCCAAGTTCATGTCCACCGGGGACTTCAGAATGCGACCTTATTTGGAACTGGGTCTTTGCAGGTGTAATGGAGTTAAGGTTCCCCAGAAAAGATCATCCAGGACTGAGGAGGAGCCTTAACCCCGGTGGCTGGTATTCCTGTAAGAAGAAGAGAGGACACAGGGACAAAAAGCCATGTGGCGTCAGAGACAGAGATTGGCATGCAGCCTAGTAATGCCCAGAAGTAACCACAGCCACCCACGCCAGGAGAGGCAAGGGAGTGGCTTGTCCCCTAGAGCCTTCAAAGGGAGCGTGGCCCTGCCGACACCCCATAAATGCGAGAGAATGAATTCTGTCGCTTAAGCCACCTAGGTTAGGGTCATTTGTCGCAGCAACCCTGGGAAAGTGATTCGGGCGGGAGAAAGAGCCCATCGCATGTTGCAAAGTCACACCGCGAAGGCTGAGGGAGATGGAGGGAGCGGAGCCACATTTGCAGTCTTACACCTTGGCTTCCCAGGCTTTGCCGCGTTCCTGGCAGGTACTCTTAAACCGAAGAGCAGCCGCAGGACGCCAGGCGCCAGACATCCCTTCACCAGGCGGGTGCTATTCGGCCCCAGGCTCCAGAGGGAGTGCGGCTCTGGGTGCCGACGCCCCTGCGGCTGCAGATTCCCCGCCACACGCAGCTCCACACCGCCTACATCTCGGCAGGGGCAGGGGAAGGCAGACAGCCAGGAGATCAAGGCCGGCGACATGCCAGGGACAGCCCCGTGCCGCTGGGGCGTGTCCTCCATGCCTCGGGTCCCAATGGCCTGAGATGACCAGCCAAGACCCCTCCGCAGACCCAAGTCGGTGCCCCGCGCACGGGAAGGCTGCCTTTGGATTGACTCAGACCTCATGCTGGGAAGGGGGTTCTCGTCCCGCCAGTTACTCAGAGAGAAGCTTGCTCTCTGGGGAGTTCAGACCATAGCTCCTGCGCAGTTATCCACATGTTCTCCGAATCCCCATCTGGCGCCCGCGCGCGCGGTGTGGCAGATCGGGCACCGGGTGTCCGGAGCCTGCCCTTGAGAGCTGGCACTGAGGCTGTCGCGAAGGGCTGGGGTACAGACACCACCAGGCGCACCAGGGTGTGGAAGTTACCACTTGGGCACGAGCAGGCTGCTGGGGGGGCGGGGCGGGGGCTGCATGGACCATGCCCAGGTTTCTTCCTGCAGGATCCTTCCTCCTTCCAAGTTCCTAAGCACTGAATCAGGCAGTGGGTTTCAGTGTTAAACAGCGATGCATGAGGCAGACACGGAGCCTGCTTCGTGGGGCTTTCACACCAGTCGGGGAAACGAATAAGTAGACAAGAATGAACCCTCGTTAGAGCAGGTGGAGGGGCCAAAAAGGGGTCAGAGAGGTGGTGTGGGAAAGGGTTCCCGGGGGTGGGGGTGAGTGGGAAGAAGGTGGCATTTGAGATGAGACATGAGGAATGGGCATTCGATATTAAACAATGTCCCCAAATTCCTGTTCTTCCCAACACCTCAGAATATGAACTTATTTGGAAACAGGGTCATTGCCGATGTAATTGGTCGAGATGACATCATACCGGGGGAGGGGGGACCCTTAATCCCTTATGATCGGTGTCCCGGTAAGAGGAGAGACAAGCCATGCGTGCAAGAAAGGGGGCCGTGTGGCCATGGAGGCAGAGATAGGAGCGGTGCAGCCGCTAGCCAGGAGCTTCCAGCAAGTCCCAGAAGCTGGAAGAAGCAAGGGAGGGTCCTTTAGAGACCTTGATTTCAGCCTTCCAGCCTCCAGAACCGTGAATTAATCAATGTCTGTGGTTTTAAGGCACCGAACTGTAGCATTTTGTCACCGCAACGACAGGCACTAATCGGAGCATTCGGAGCAGAGCGGAGACAGTCCGACGCCCTCGGACACAGAGGCTGGGTCCTTCCGAGAGCAGCAGTGAGGCCAGGGAGCTGGGCAGCAGCATCGCCGGGGGGTGGGGGTGGGGGTGGTCTGTGGGCCACCGTCACTATTTGTATTTCATCTTAAGAGCCGTGGAGAGTCATCACAGGCTTTTAAAAGAAGGAAGAAACAGGATTTGAAGTTTATTTTTAAAGATCACACCAGCTGCTCTGTGAAGAGTAGATTTGAAAGAGACAGGAGAGGAGGCAGCATAGCCACTCCCGGCCACAGTCAGAGCTCCTCAGGTGGTCGGACACGGAGCCCCCACGGGGGGCCGCAGCCCCTCCCCAAGCCGCGCATCCCGGAGCAGCGAAAGCGCATGTCCACGCAGACTCTTGCACGAAACTGTGCCCACCAGCATTGTTCGCAATCGCCGAAAGGCGGAAACGACTCAAACGTCCATCAACTGATGAACGGACGAAAAATCCGTGGTCTATTCATACAACGGAATAGCATTTGGCCGTAGAAAGGGATGGAACGCTGGCGCCGCCCCACAGCATGAACCCACTGAAATCTCGGTAACACTGTGCCGAATGGAAGAAGCCGGTTGCAAAGGATCACTTGTTGTGTGATTCCATTTGTACGAAATCTCCAAACAGGCAAATCCATAGAGACAGTATAATAGGGGTTGTCTAGGGCTGGAGGGATGGCCTTGGGGGGTGACGGCTCAGGAGATGGATGTGGTGGTGGGGGAGGCAGGAAGATCAAAGCTGGAATTTGGACATATAAAATTTAAGTGACCCAAGTGGAAATGTCAAAAAGACGACAGAATATATAGGGTCGGAGACATGAACTTGTACAGAGAAGTATTTAGGACAAGGAAATCATCTAGAAAATACTCAGTCAGGAGATAAAAGAACCCAGGAGCCTCAGGATTCCAACCTCAGGAAGCTGGGTGGCAGAGGTAGCGGAGGAGAAAGCACAGGAGATTTTGAGGACGCATCCACAGAAGTGAGACGCGTGGGGACCCAGAGCAAGAGAAGAGCGTTTCAAGATGAAGGAGACCCAGGGGTTGGTGGGTTGGTGACTGGGTCCTTGGCAACATGCACCTTGCTGACGCCCCGATGAGACGCCTTCGGGGGTGGGACAGAAGCCAGATGAATGCAGGTTGAACAGAGAAAAGGGACCAGGTGCTTACGGCAGCCTCCACAACATCGGTCAGCGATGTGCGGGTCAACACAATGTGCTCGAGCCGTGCGACAGAATACTACTCGGCCGTAAAAAGGAAAGAAGTTCAAATGTGCGTGACACCATGAGTACATCTTGACAGTTAAAGAGGTCAGACACGGAGGCCACGTATTGCACGACTCCACGCACGTGAAGTGTCTCAGTTGAGAAGTTCACAGACAGAGCAAGTCACATAGAGATTACCATGGGCTGGAGGGTTGGGGGGAAGACTGAGGCATCATTCATTACCTACACCATTGCCGAATTTGTTCGGGAGGGTGAAAAAGTTCCGGAAAAAAGCGGGGGTGATGGTTACGTATTTGAATGTGCTTTATGGCACCAAGCGGTATGTTTAAACATGATGAAAACGGCCGATATGACGTCATGCATATTTTACCACAATAAACATCAATGTCGAAGAAGTGAGTGAGAGGTGACAACACATTGGTGGCGACGGAGGGCCAGGAACTTTGGGAAGGGATGCCAGGAAAGGAAGCAGAGACGCAGAGCAGAAACTTCAAGGAGGTTGGGGCTCATTTGGAAACAGCATGCGCGCGCACAGGGGGAAATGAGTCATTCCAGTAAGTGGGGGGCGGCAGGGAGGGCGCAAGTTCCCTTGGATGTCTGCGTGCAGGGCATCCTTAAGTTCTGCGCCCTGGCACCTGCGTGCCCCGCCCGGCCCCAGCCTTCTGTCCCGCTGGGAACTTCCCCAGGCTTCTCCCACCCTGGGTCAGCGGGACGTCTATCCAGCCAGCTGTGACGAACCTGCATTTGCCATCTGGGCTCTTGTTTTCGCTGTCGGGCTACTGAGTCCTTTTCTAAGCTGGAAACTGCCGAGGGCAAGGATTTTATTTTTCTGTCTTCCTGGTGCACGGGCAGAGAGGTGCCTCTGGTCCACAGATCATTAGGAAGGGACTTCCAGCCCCCCGCCCCCACCCCCAACCCCAGGTGCTCTAGCTGTAACATCTTCTTCCTCCCAGGGCCGCATCCTCAGGTCCCCTTCCCCGACCCCAGCCCTGTCCCCCATCCTCCACAGACCCCCCTCCTGTGTTCTGATCCTTTGGATTTCCAGAAACGGTTCCTTTAACAGTGCGAGCTTCAAAACCCTCACTCAGGACTCCACTCAGCTGAGTCCACTCTCCCCCTCCCAGCACCCCGCCCCTCCCCCACCGGCAGCCGACTCTGGTCTGAACCAGAGTTCTCAGCCTGGGCACTGTGGACATTCGGGGCCGGGTCACTCTTTGGGGGCGTTTAGCAACCTCCCTGGCCTCCACCCACCTGATGCCAGTGGCACTCACCCCAGTTGTGCCAGCCAAGCGCGTCTCCAGACCATTGGCCCTTGGCCTCCGGGAGCTATTGTCCAGACTGAAGGCCTTGACCTCCACCTTCTGCCTGCCCCTTCCTCAGCTGGAGGAGGAGATGACCCCGGCTTTCAGTCCCTGCAGCTTGGCATTCGTTCCCCAGACTCCCTTCCTTTTCCTAACTGTTCTCTAATTGCCTCATTTGCATAAACCTGCTCTCCTCCGGGCCTGCTGAGTAATTCCTGGCCAGGCCGGATGCAGCCTCGCGGGCTTTCTTTTCCACCAAGCTCCGGAAGTACGGAATGTAGGTCCCCTGTCCCACCTGGCCTTCCACACAAGCGAGCCTGGCAGCAGGGGCCCTCTGCACCCCGAAGGGTCCCAACTGACACCGGTTCTTGCCCTGTGTTTTCCTGGGCCAGAGCCGGCCGGTGGTTCTCAACCCTGGATGCACATTTTCACCACTTTTAAGAAAACACTGTGGGGCACCTGGGTGGCTTAGTCGGTTAAGCGTCCGACTTTCGCTTAGGTCATGATCTCGCGGTTCGTGGGTTCGAGCCCCGCCGTCGGGCTCTGTGCTGACCGCCAGCTCAGAGCCCGGAGCCTGTTTCGGAGTCTGTGACTCCCTCTCTCTCTGACCCTCCCCTGCTCGCGCTGTCTCTCTCTCTGTCTCCTAGAAATAAATAAAAAACATTTAAAAAAAAAAAAGTAAAAAGAAAACGCTGATGCCTGATGCCCAGCCTTGCGCTGGGGGTGAGGCCCAGACATGGGTATTGTTTATACCCCCGCACGGTAAGAAGCCCAGCTCCATAGTGGGCAAGGATCCCCTGGGGGACTTTTCTAGAGTCAGGCTCCTGCCGCCCAGAGATTCTGCTTCTGGAAGTGGACGGTTGGGGCCGGAGTCTTTGACAGGGGACCCTGAGGCAGGTAGCTGGGGAAACAGCGTACGGGGCAGGGTGCTGGGGGCTCCGTGCCCTTCACTGTCGTGTGTCTCAGCTGCCCAGGGCTGCGGCACACTTCCCGGGGCTGAATCAGGGGCCCTGCGCACCTCTGTGGGCTGGTCTAAGGTCTGTGTCAAGTGCAGCCCTTACAGGAGGGACGGCGAGCCAGCGGGTGGGTGCCTTATCCAGGGCATGGTGCCGGGGCCATCTCTGCTCCCGGCGGCTCCCTTCCGTCTCCCGCCCCAAGCAATTCAGTGATACTGAATTGCTCGAAAGAGGAGGAGGCCAGGGCGCGCTCGGCCAGGAGGCCGGGGAGCTGGGGGCTGAGCCTGACTTCTCCCTGCCCCGGGACCGCCCTGCCCCAGGTCCCACAGAAGGTGAAGAAGAGTCAGGGGTGGGGGATCAGGGCGGGGTACTCGGGCAGCCTCATCATCCTGAAGCATCCAGACTGTCAAGTCAGAGAGAAGCAGACAGAACCCTTCACTGGACAAGAGCTGCCCGACGCCAGCACGACGATGAGGTCCACATGCAGCTGGTTCTGGAAGCCGCCGTCCATTCACCTGCTCTGGGGCAGCTCGTCCCCATCACCGGCTCTTTCCTGGACCTGGAGGGCAGGCCTGGGGTCCCCTGGCCTCTTAGAGCCACCTGAACAGGAGGGGCCGTCCACACCATCCGTGGAAACACCTTGGTTGCAGGTAGGGAGATGGAGTCTGGGTAGTTGGTAGGCAAGCCGGAGCCTAGAACCCACCCTCTGTCCCCAGCAGTGTGCTGCCTGGGTGCTTACACTCCTCCCTCCCTCCAGAGCCAGGGTGCAGTCGCCGGCATGCGGGGCTTCGGGCCGGCCGGCTTGACCAGCTGTGTGAGTCTGGGCATGTGTCTCAACCTCTCTGTGCTCCAAGTGTCCTCGTCTATAATTGTGAAGAGTAATAGTACCTACCTCTTACAATTGCGTGGGATTAAATCAGTCATTGAATCTATTTGACAAATACTCACAGTAGCGTTTCCACACGCCGGACACTGTTCTAAGCACTTGATAAGAGTTAGCGCATTTATAATAGTGAGTCTGCTGAGGTAGGTTCCACATTTTATATCTAAGGAAACTGAGTCACAGAGGGATTAAGGTGATACAGCTAACAAATGGTAGAGGGGAAATTCACACCCAGGGTCCACCTTCTTAACTTCCACGCCACGTGGACTCCTGATACAGAGGCTGGAAAACAGCAGACCCAGTTCGCAAGGTCACTTTTCCTCATCAGTGGACCTGACCTGCAGGCTGGTGGCTCTGACCTGTGGTCATGAGCTGCAGGCCTTCCTCAGGCTCTTTCTCGCTTTCTCCCCGTCTCCCCACTCAGAGAATCTGCAGCCAGGCCACCAACGCCCCAGGACAGCTGGCGAGGGTGACGGGTCATCCTCTTCCCGTCCCATGGGTGCTAGGATCTGTCTAGTTCATTTCACCTGCGCCGTGTGCAGATGTGCAGGCCAGGGGCTGCGACTGTCCCTCTGGACTCTCTCTTCCTTGCAGCCCCCCCGCCCCCCTCCATCTTCCCCAAAGGCATGGGAGGCGCTTTGGCGCCGTAGAATGAATGGACAGCTTAGTGTAATTGTAAGACGGTTAACACAAAGGAAGCAAAACCAAGGCAGGTCGTTGTAAATGGCAGGAGACTCCTCTTTGGGGACTGAGGGAGAGTTGGGTGAGGACTGTCTGTGGAGAGAGGGGAGGTGATTTCCAGGGTCTCGATGGAGACATCAGGCAGCCGTTCCTCGGTCAGAGCCGTGTTTGTGCCGCTTCTCTCCTGGGTGGCGTGGGGATTGAGGTGGGGGTCTGGGGGGCCTCTGCTGATGCAGGGTCACAGGCAGGGGAAAGAAGGCACATGATTCGGTCCTGGGGGCCCCCAGTTTCAGGGAATGATCCAGAAAGCTAAAAGTCCCTCTCTCTCTCTCCCTCCCTCTCTCTCTGTCTCCTTCCCCTTCTCTTCCCAGCTCCTCGGGTTAATCGCTTTGTGTTGGAAAACCCTTCCAGCATCTCGACCCTCCCTGCCTCTCAAGAAGCAAGAAGAACAGGGCCTCAGAGCCCCCCAGGCAGTCCCCCGTGCCCTGCTCCTTCATTGCCAGGCAGGCAAAGTGACACTTTTCTCCCTGAAGGGAAGGTGAGCCTGTCACTTGAGACTTTCAGCAGGCACCACCCTCTCCGTGTTCTGGGCCTGAACTGGATGGACAAGCCGTGTTCATCAGAGCAGAAGCTCTGGGAACAGGACTCTGAGCTCTCCCGGGTCCATGCGTGGGTCACCTTCGCCGTAGCGCCTGACACGCCACTTCCCCGCGCTTCGACGGGCCCTTGCTCGTTTGCATCACCTCCCCAATGCACACACAAGTTAGGTAGCCAGGGCGGCCTGCAGGGTCAGCATCCTGCGGGCCTGGGACACTGTAGGGGAGGAGAGAGAGCTCCGCCCTCTCTCCCTGCGGATCAGCCTCTTTTCTACTAGGGTTTCTCAGCTACAGCCGCCGACATCTGGGGCTGGAGCACCCTCTGTGTTGTGGGGGGCTGTCCAGCGGGATTTTGAGAAGCGACCCAGGCCTCCACCCACCTTATGCCAGTAGTACCTCTTCCTCTAGCAGGTGACAACCCACAATGTCTTCAGACATTCACAGATGTCCCCTGGGGGTGAGGCAGAATCACCTCATGTTTACAGGCTCTAGGTTTGGGACCCCTCTCCTGGGAGAGCAGCAGGAAGATGAGTTCTTCCAGAATAACAGAAAAATTCCCCAATGGGCCTCGTCCTCGGCTCAGTCTGACACCACCGTAGTAAGAAGTAGCTGAGAAAGAAGACCGTATCTTCCAGACTGAGAGAACACCCTATCAAATTTCTGGAGAGCCCAAAGAATGTTCCAGAAGGTTGAGGGAGAAGTGGTCAGGCAGTTCCCAGAGACCCGGACTCCCTGCTGGACCTGAGTCCAGCTCCTGTGCTCCCTCTTCTCAGCTTCGGAGCATGGCTTCCTCCTCGGACCCCTGCATCAAGGTGGGTCAGAAATCTCACCCACCGGCTGTGTGACGCGGACCCAGTTTTACAGCTTCTCTGTGTCTGTTTTCTCTTCTGCAAAATAAAGCTAATAATACTCAGCGAGTTCCGAGATCAAAGAAAACGTGTGTAAAGCCCTTGACACAGGGCTCAATGTACGGCAGCTAAGGTATTTTGTCTAACCAACTAGGAGCAAATCCTTCCCCTTCTGGAATCTTCCTTCAGCCTCACCTGGGCCACAGGAAAAATAGCTGACTCTCCCAAGGAGGCAGAGCCGGGAGAGACTGTGAGCCAAGAGCCAGAGTTGGGAGTTTCGACAGGGATTGCCCTGAGGGGAAGACCAAGACCTTTTCACACTTTTGTGAGTAATTAAAATCAGCATTCGGTCTCCTGGCACAGCGGTAAAAGAGCTGTCGCAAAATTAGCTTCAGAGGTGGTGGCACTCCCCAGATGTTTGCCCTTGACTCTGGCTTCCGAATCTCTAAGTCCCCTTGAAGAGCTGCTATGGCTGTGGGCAAGGCTGGGTGCACTCTCTCCTGGAAAGGAATCAAATCCTCTCTCAGAAATGTGATTTTAAATGTGACTGTTCTGGTTTTTTTTAACGTTTTATTTATTTCTGAGAGAGAGAGAGAGGCAGCATGAGCAGGGGAAGGTCAGAGAGAGGGGGAGATACTCAATCCGAAACAGACTCCGGGCTCTGAGCTCTGAGCACAGAGCCCGACATGGGACTCCAACCCACGAACCGTGAGATCATGACCTGAGCCGAAGTCAGATGCTTTACCGACTGAGCCACCCACGCGGCCCTAGATGTGACTGTTCTTACTCATCTTGAAATTCATTTGCAGCTGGAAGTCCACTCATCCTGCCTGACTCTCTGAATCCTGTGACAATTAAAGTGACAGAAGAAATCAAGCTTCTGAATGTGGGTAGAGGAGGTAGGGTTTTGAATTTGGACAGGTGTTGGGTCAGGCAAGTGAGGGAGGGTCCTGAAAATGATCTGTTAAGGACTCCAAGACTTGCAGATGTTGCTGGGAATCTTTTAAAAAGCATAGTTCTGTCTTCAAGGAGCATACAGTCTAAAACTTTTAAGGAACGGATGTGGACCAGCTCTCTAACTGCATAGAGAGCAAAGAAGAAGAGAATCTTCCAGAGAGGCAGATTGAATTGGAAGAAACTTTGTTCCTACAAATTTTAAAGCCAGCAGAGTCCCGCTTGAAATGTTCTTCCCCACACCCATCCACTCCCTTATTTGCAAGAACCACTCTACTTTATTCTTCAAAACCCCAGGACGTGCCACCTCTTCTGGAAAGCCTTCCAGGAATACCCCCAAAGCATGAGTTGATTTCCCCCTCTGTACTGCACTTACTTATCAGCACTGGTTAAGTCTGTCTCGTTTTTCATTTAGGAGTTCCTTAAAGTCAGGGATTTGTTTTCCTTTGCTTGTATCTTTGACCTTTATCTGGCAATTGAATTTGGCTATAGGACCGCCCAGACATGGGGACCTGGCCTTGTGGCTTCCAGAGGGTCCCTGTGCCCTCTTGGAGTTTCAGAAGCGCTCTCTCTCCGCAAGATGAATCCTTTGGCCATTTAGTAAGGAAAGTGAACGGATCATTTCCTGACCTTAATATGCAAACTGAGATTTTTCTCAGCAGTTAATGATCAAAGGGCTGCGGGCCTCCCTAGACACATGACCGGAGGGCTCTGTAGCTCCCAGGCTTCATAAATGGCTTTAAACGTTGAGATAGCCCAGGCCTTCATAATTAAATTTTACACATTAATCTAAGCGGGATCTCTCTGAAGCGCTTCCTCTGAGCCCTGCAAGGCTAATTCACTGAAGCCTCGGTCAAGGCACAGACTCTTCGGAGAATGGAAATTGAATGGCCGTCGCCACCTGCTGGTGGAACACTGAAAGTGGCTGTAGGCTAAGATGCCCTGCTGACCTTGAGGGGCGTGCGTCCTGTGAGTGGGCTGTCACCCCTCAAGGGCTTCATTTGGACCAGCCCCCCATGTTGCCAGGACCGTGTGCAGCTCTGCCAAGATTCTGCCTAAGTTGACCGCCATGATGGTTCAGGCTGGCTTGACCGCTCACCACACCCTGGAATCCGAAGGAGGAAAAGCTTCATGAATTCTGTCCCTCCTCCTGGGTCGGCAAGTTTTTATGATGTTGAGTCTGTTGAGTGGAGCGGTCTAGGGTACTCGGTGTGATTAAGTCAACTCTGCCTCTGCAGATATTGTTGAGGCCTGTGATTCTAGAACTTTCCTTGGTTCTACCCTCATCCAGCAACTCCTTCCTGGAAACTTAGGAGAGGGAAAGCCTCAGTCCCAGGAAGGGAGATACTGAAATTGCCTTTGGATTGTTCTTTAAGGAGACATGATTGGGTTGTGTCTTCCTTAAGAAGCTCTTGTTTCGTAAGCCCTGCTAGGGAAAGGGTAAATAAGAACAATTATTTGTTGAGCACCAAGCCAGGCCCTCTCAGACGTTCACGTGGCAATGAGCCACGTGGCGTCCTGTTAGATGCAGACCCTGAATCAGTAGGTCTGGAGGAGGGCAAGGGCTTCCATTTCTAGTGAGTTCTCTTGTCCAGTGCCGTACTTAAGAAGCAAAGGCCATGAACATGATCTCATGCCCCCTGGCTGTAGGCTTGTGTAGAGGGTATGGGGACCAGTGCTCTATAGGCACCTGCTATGTGCCAAGCAGGGAGATCGACTGTGCCAGGGACCCACTTAGAACTTTCAGTGGGCAAGCCGGGACCAATTGGTTGTCCCGCAGAACAAACTTTGGTGTTTTTGCCTTTTAGGAAATGGGCAAACTGAGGACTACAGAGATCAAGGGGATAGAAGACCAAGGAAGGAGAGGATTATAGCTTCAGAAAGGCACAAGAGCCTTTTAGTAGTTCTGAATTAGGAGGATCCGTTATTCTGTCTTATTCTTCCCACTTTTTGGAAATGGAGTATTATGGTGACCCTCGCCCCTTCTCCCACCCCTCCCCCCTGCCCCAGACACAGTGCTATGGAATCCACAGGCTTTGAGGCTGGTTGTAGTCAGGTACACACTCTGGCCCTCGTGGGGAACTTTGGACCTCATCCTTGAACCCAAAATTCCGTACGCATAAGAATTGCTTCAGGGAGCTGGTTCACACCCAGATGCCCAGAAGCTTGCAGATGGCAAGCAAAGCAGCTTGATTATGATACTCAGGTGACCCTGATGTAGACGACAAGCGGATCTCTTTTGGAGAAAACTTGCCCACACGTTCAGGTTAAGAGAGACAGGTGTCTAATGCAGTCACATGGATCAGAGACACCTTAGAAGCCCTGATCATCAGAAAGTAGAGGCTTTATTGAGCTTTTAATTATACATGACATCACACACCGAGATATACTCTCTGTCCTCCAAAACACTTGGGACATCAACTCACGTTTTGCGACATAACCGAACAAAATGATTACAACCATTTGGGTAAAGAGGAAGTCCGTTTTCCTAAGCATCCTACCGTGGGGCAGACTAGACGCCTGGCCTGTGAAATCTCATTTATTCTTCCATCAACCCAAATAGCTAGACATTATTATTACGTCCATTTAGAGCTGAGAAAATGCACTCGGCAAGGTTAATGAATCTGTTCAAAGTTGCACGTGTATGTTGCAGCAAAGACTGAAATCCATGTAGCCCACGTTCTTTGCCCATAAAATCTCACCGTACGGACTCCCTGGAAACTCTTTGCTGGACCCCTTGTCCAGGTGGGTTAAGCGTGGCCCCAGCAGGACTGCCCAGGGTGGACGGTGAGAGATCACAGTGCTCTTGCAAGTACACCTTCTTCCATCCACTCCCCCGAATATGGCTACTCAACCCCATGCAGCGCATTGGCACAAGAACGGCATGCCCAATCCTACCCGGGCCTGCCCGCGCCTCCTGCTGCCTGTGTCTGGTGTGAACTCCCACAGGGAACCCAGAACTTACCCAGACACTGTGCTTGAGAGGTGTGACAAAGCTTCGTCCTGCCTTCCACCTGCGACAGGCTACGTCCCTGAAGGTAACCTCTGCTCCCTACCGAGTTTCTGGGCAAGAAGCTGCAATGCCGCCGAAACTTGTCCCTCCCTTTTTGCTTTCCTGTACCTTTTTTTTTTTTTAAATATTTTTATTTATTTCTAGGAGAGAGAGAGAGACAGCGTGAGCAGGGGAGGGTCAGAGAGAGAGGAGTCACAGACTGAAACAGGCTCCAGGCTCTGAGCTGGCAGTCAGCACAGAGCCCGACGCGGGGCTCGAACCCACGAACCGCGAGATCATGACCTAAGCGAAAGTCGGACGCTTAACCGACTAAGCCACCCAGGCGCCCCTCCTGTACCTGCTTTTATTCCCTCTCAGTCCTCCCTGTAAAGCTGTCAGTCATCT
Organism: Proteles cristata cristata; assembly: GCA_017311185.1. Taxonomy (NCBI): domain Eukaryota; kingdom Metazoa; phylum Chordata; class Mammalia; order Carnivora; family Hyaenidae; genus Proteles; species Proteles cristata. The sequence goes on along the minus strand of JAESUZ010001861.1, from coordinate 569,332 downwards.
TTGTTAGCTGGAGTTGGGCGCGTTTACACTGGCGAAGTCGCCCGAATGAAATCTGTCTTGCCGCCTTCAACAAGAGCCTGTGCTATTTTCCTCTGTAGCTGGCTTCCTTTTGAACACAGAGATGAGGTCAGAGAAGGCTCTGGAAAGTGGATGTGGGTCTTGGACTCCAGGCTAAGGAGTTTGGACCTCATCCTGCGGGCAGTTAGGGAATAATTTCGCTTGTGAAGCCAGGCGGAACAAGTTAACATTCTCTTACTCGAAGGTTCTGCATATTAACAAGAGCCAGCAGGTCCCCCGAGCCTCCTCCGCTAGCATTTCACACCCTGGTTTCCAACGAATCTTCAGGTGACATGGTTCTGAGCCCCTCCCCATGCTGGCTGTCCTCTCTCAATGCCCTCAGATTGGTGAAAGCCTCGTCTTCTTAAAATATTCTTCCTGAACAGTCCTTCTGTGCGGTGATGAATGTTAAAGCCCTGATAAGCTTGACCTTTATAAGGAAGGCAGTCTGCATCAGAAAACACACGTATTGACTCAAATGTGAAAACTGGGACAACGTAAAAGTGGTTGAAGAATTAACTGACCTGCAACGGCTTTTGGGTATGTCTGCCAAGCATCCCTTCCCTGCAACCTGGTCATGAACCCATGGGGCTCAAGCAGTCTCATCCTGACTCCCCACCCATGAGGCCAGGCTGAGCCCTGGGAAGCCATTGCTGGGATTTTCCATACTGAGACTGCTGACAGACGCCCCCTTTCCTCTTGGGTGTCTGCAAAAATGAGGTAATCTTAAAGCTGCCTGTGGCCATATTCCCCAGCAAGTAAGTAAAGCTTATTTGCAAGACAAGAAAAAGAAGTCAATAGGCAAACAGGATCCCAGATTGAGAGCCGGGGAAGAGTCTGATCTTCCAACAATAAGAGCTACTTTTAACCCCAGCTACATCTGGCCGTTCTGATTCCCAGTGATTTGGGGCGGAGCGGGTCATGAGGGCATGGAAATAAAGTGGATTATACAACCCTCCTCTAGACAAGGAATTCTGCAGGAAGGGCCTGGAGGCATTCTGCTGCTGGTTAATAGCCACTGTTGCCCTGAGAATGGGCTGGATTTTCCTTCACTGTGTTGGATCAGTTTATCAGTGTCAAAAGCCAGGGGATGCTAAAAACATCTCAAGGTGGTAGATGCCAGAACGTCCCCTCCCACGGGAGCCAAGAGGTTTGCATGATATAAGACACATTCTACATAATCATAAGTTGCATCTGTTTCCCTCAATCCCGACTGTGCATTAGTCACTAGGAAGTTTGAAAAGAAAAGAAAAAAAAAACAACAGGCAGATTTCATTGGTTTGGGGGTGGGACCCAAGCACTGAGTATTTTAAAAGCTCCCCAGGTGAGTCTCCAATAGAGTCAAGGTCAAGATTAGGCCAGCAGTTCTCAGACATCAGCAAATACCTCGTTCACCAGGAGAGCCTATTAAAACAAACTTGCGGGCTCCACCCCTGAGTGTCTGATTCGCCAGGTTGGAAGAATGGCCTAAGAATTTGCCTTTCTAGTAAGTTCCAGGGTTCTGAGAATGAGCGGTTTTAACTCTGATAAATTAAGCCTTAGCTAAGAAAATACACAGGTGTCCTTTTTTTTTTTTTTAAGGTTTATTTATTTATCTTGTGAGAGAGAGAGAGAGAGCAGGAGAGGGACACAGAAAGAGAGAATTCCAAGCAGGCTCCATGCTGTCAGTGCCTAGCCTGACGCGGGGCTCGAACCCAAAAACTGACCTGAGCTGAAATCAAGAATTGGGCGCTTAACCAACTGAGCCACCCAGTCGCCCCTCCACAGGCATCTTTATTTCTTTAAATATTTAGTTGATTATCACACCACATTGATGTGCAGTAATTCATAATTCTAGATGATCTCTTTTCATGATTCTTTTAACCAAATGCTACAGTTTCTACTTTGTAAGGGAGGATAATGAGGAGGTGCATGGGACTAATTTGCATGTTAGCCTTTCTTATGGGGAGCCTGGCTCCTTGGCCCGCTGAGCTTAAGTGATTTGGGATGGAGGGGAAATCTGCTTTTTGGAGAGGTAGCCTGCTTGCGCTGCAGACAAAATGCCGAACAGAAAACATTCCTGAGCTTTGAGCTTCCGAATCGATTCCTAGGGTTTCAAACACAAGCATTCCTAACAACACACACTGCGAACCTCGGCCGTTGCTCAGCGGCCCAGAGCATCGGTACTAAGTGACATGAGCACCCCACTGTGAGTTCTGGTGGGTGGCAGGTGCCTAACATTTCCATTCTCCACCCTGGGAGCCGAGCGAGCACGCACACCTGGGGTCAAGCACGCCAAAGCCAGAACTTGAGTCTTGAGGGAGAAGCGCAGGGTCGTGGGAGGAGGTGAGTAAAATCCTTGCAGCGCAAAGGCCGAGAGACTCATGGGGCTGGGGCGGTAAGCAGCGGCTCTCTGGTGGCAGCGCCGTGGCTGTTTTGTCCTGCCTGCTTTCACTCCTCTTTGTTTTTCCAGCCTGTGTGTCCACTGTTCCCATCGCCTCTGTGAGCCTCCCACCTTCTTTCCGAAGCAATCTCTTTCTGCAGAAATTGGGGTTGTCTTCTGTGGCTTGTGGCTGGCAAACCATCCAACGCACCGAAAAGGTTCCTAATGGGTGAATGCCATGATACCGGCATCGGAGTTTTCAGATTGGCCATGGCCCGGGGCGAACAGACACACTGGTCAAGGACCATTGGAGAAGGTGACCAAGGGACCTTGGTGTTGGCCATACAAAGAAGAGGTAACACAAGAGAAAGGATACAGAAGATGGTACCTAAGAAGCTTCTGGGTGGCCGGGCCTTCCCCAAAGTGACGATTGCACCAGATGGAACATTCTATTGTTGGAGAAGCAGCAGCGATAGTCTAATTAAATCATTCCTGCCTTTTCTCTTTCTCCTGAGGCTGATGAGAGGATTAGCTTTTCTCCCTGTTTTTAATGTTGGTTAAATATCTAGAGGGCCTCGCAGGAAAGCTACAAGCAAAACGCTATCACCATATTTCATACAGTCTAAGACACCACCGATTGTAAGGTGCCTCATTATTTTATGGACCAAAAGGAAAAAAAAAACACTGGCAAATAAATTGTTACGTCAGTTGTAAAACGTGTTCACTTCCGGGAATATTCAAATATGAAGAGTCCATGTCTTAGCATCAATAAAATATGATAATAATTAAAAAATACTAATGTCAGCTCTTATTTATTAAGCCCGATGCCAAGCTGTTGGTCTTCATTTCTTCACTGACCCCCTCATGAGCTCCACGTGGCAGGTGCTATTATAATCCAGGAGTTGTGAGGCTTAAACATTTGAGTAAATTGGTCCCCCAGCTAGTGAGGAATGGCTGTCGAATCTTGGACTCTCTGGCTTCTTTGAGGCGAACCGAAGGAAAAGTTAGAGCCCAGAAAGGAAGAATTGTGTCTTGTTTTATATTGCTGGAAACATAGATGCTGAATAAATAATTGAAGGGGCTGGCTGGTCCAAAAAGGTGAAAAGACATTCAATTGATACTGATAGTGAAGCAAGCCGGGCTCACCTCTACATTCACCCTGTCTGGAAATCTAAGCACAAAAATACATGAGCACACTCCCCTTCTGAAAAATTAAAGCACTGAGGTTAAGGCTAACATCCCTTTACCTTACCTGAAAGACCACTTACCTTAACCACAGCCAGACCACTTACCTCACCTCCACCCAGAGGTCAACAATACAGCCATTTTGGTTGTATCCTTCTAGATGTTTCTATGCCTTTATATACCTACGTGGAAATGTGTTTATTTGCACAGATATGGAAAGCATACGGTATCGTCCAATGGGGTTGCCCCATTCACTTTTTAAAAATTAACTTTATGGAGATACAATTTACAGAATACAAAATGACCTGTTTTGTCAAAGATGCGCAACTATGGAGACAGAAGCACACCAAGCGTCTTCAGGAACATTCAGTCCCCACCCTCACCCCCAGCCCCAGGCAACCTCTTGCCTGCCTTCTGTCACAGTGGGTACTTCTGCCTTTTCTAGGATTTCATATAGATGGAGTCATACGGCATGTACTGTTTGGCGTCTTTCACCCGGCATAACGTTTTGTGGTTCATGTATATATTGTGCATACCAGCCATTTATCCTCTTTGTATAAATATACAAAGTTCCATTGTATAAATATACCCCGATGTATTTATTCACTTATTGGTGGGCACTTGGGCTGTTTCTGGTTTGGGGCTTTTATGAATAAAATCTTTATGAACATTACACACAAGTCTTTGTAGGGATGTACGTTTTCTATTGGACTAAATAGATGCGTAGAAGTAGAATTGCCGGGCCATGTGTGAAATGGATGATTAGCTTTAAAAGAAGCTGCCAGATTGTTTCCCAAAATGGCCGGACCATTTTACTGTCCCATCAGCAATGCAGGAAAGTTCCATTTGCTTCACATCCTCACCAATAGCTGGCGTGGTCAGTCTTTTTAATTTCAGCTGTTGGAATAGGTGTATATGGTGGCATCCCACTGTGGCTTATTTTTCATTTTATTGTATTTTTTATTTTAGAGAGAGAGGGGCAGAGGGGCAAAGGGAGAGAGAGAGAATCGTAAGCAGGCACCATGCTCAGCGCAGAGCCTGACGCGAGGTTCGATCTCACGACCCTAGGATCATGACCTGAGCTGAAATCAAGAGTTCAAACTTTCAACCAACCGAGCCACCCAGGTGCCTCTCGTTGTGGTTTTAGTGTCCATTTCCTTGGTGACTAATAACTTTCAGCATCTTTTCATGTGCTGCTTTGGGGAGGGGGGGTCTGTTTAAATCTTTCCCCCTTGTTTCCTATTGAATTGTCTTATTATTGAGTTGTAAGAATTCTTTCTCTATTCTGACTACAAGTCTTTCATCAGATATATGTGTTGTAATCATTTTCTCCCTGCCAGTAGCTTACCTTTTCATTTTCTTAATGTTGTCTTCAAAGAACAGAATTTTTAAACTTTTGTGAGGTGCGATGTGTCAAAAATGTTTATGCCTTTTGTGTCCTAAGAAATCTTTTCCTACCCTAAGACTACCGAAGTTCTGTCTATGTTTTATTCTAGAAGTTTTATGGTTTTAGATTTTGCATTCAGGTCTGTGATGCATTTTGCGTTACGCTGGAGATAAAAAGATGACAAGATTCTGTCTCTGTATTCGACAAATTCATGGCTTGTCGCGGAGGACACATGAGCCAACCAACAATTATCCTATGGTGTGGAGAGTGCTACAGAGTGGTGTATGTGCGCATATTATCATCTTCTTAAATCATGTACATATAAGTGGTTGCGCATTAAAAGCTCATACTATAAGGTGTGATCTTATCTTGGTGCCAATTCAGCAGTGTATGGTGTGAGGTAAGGGTCCAGGTTCATTTATTTGTTATGGGAGTTGCCCCCGTTCACTTTGCAGCTGCTCCTCCCTGATTTCTAAAACTCCCATCAGGTGGGGCTCCCAGCACCCTCCATCTTGACAACCTGAGTGGCCCCTTTCTCAGTCCTCACTGCTGGGTCTCTGTGATATTCCACCCTGTGCCCCACTCTTTTCTGGATGTCTCTGTCTTCACTTCCAGGGCTCCGTATTCCTCTGTCTCCATATTCCTCTCACCGTCGTCCTTGGCTGGCACCTATGCCTCACCAGACTGCAACTCCGTGTCTGCCTTCACCCCCTCCCTCTCCCCCTCCTTCCCCTTTCCTTACCTCCCTCCTCAGGTATATCCTCCAATTTCATGGTCTTACATGCCATCCATATGCCAAGATTACCCACATCATTCTTTTGCCAACCTGTGCGTTGTTCTGAACTCACAGCACTGTCTACCCAACCTGCCCATCTCCATGTGGTTACCCAGAAGGCATCTCAAAGTCAACCTGTCCAAAGAAGAGCCCCTGACTCCACCCCTTCTCATATTTGCTGCTTCCTGACCTTCTACACCTGAGCGAATGGGACCTATCTCCTGGGTAATCAGGTCTCTCTGGGCTGGACGCCCTGGCTGCAGAATGTTAGTCAGGTGACCGATGCAAATCCAAGGAAAAGGGGTGGGGACTCCATGACTTTGCCCTCTCCCATTCTTCAGCCAGGTACAATAGTTACGATGTCTTGTGTGGGAAGAAGAAAGAGGCTTCCAGACACCTTTATTGTTGTTCTGGGGTGTCCTGAACCCCCGGCATGTTCATTATGCTGGTCTGCTTTCCCCATGGTGCAGGCATCCTGGACTCTCTTGGATGGGAATAAAGAGGAGTCAGTATCCCAAGTACAGACTCTTCTCGTTTAATGCAGAAAAGAACAACCCAACTTTTCTCTCTCCCTTCCCAGCTCCCACCCCCTCCACTGCCTTTTGAACCCCTACCCATCCATCAGAGGCTGCCTCAGTGGTGAACCCACCAATGACCAGAGTGTGCAGTGGTGAGCTCGCCTGCCTCGGAATACTTCTAGCCTTTGCCATCTGCACTGCTCACTTGGCACTGGGCAGATCGCACCTTGTAGAATTAGCTTTTTATGCGCAATCACTTACATTTATGTGATTAAATTAAAGGAGGTGATGTACGTGTGCACGCCTCTATCCAGCGCTTTCCACACACGATCCTGTCAACTGGCTCGTGCGTCTTCCTGTGCTAAGCTGGGAGCTCCTCGCATACAGATGTCTGCTGCCATCCCCGTGCCCGGTTCCCAGCACCCAGTAGGTGCTCACCGTCTGAATACATGAGTGTCCAAAAACGTTTTGTGGATGGCAAAGTGCCAAGCACCCTTGGAGCGTGGTGCTGACGTGTCGATGGTGCTGTTTACAGGTTCTCTCCCCAGCGAGGAGCGTGTTTTCTTCCTCCACGAGCTCATTGTGCAGCTGGGCTCCCATGTGCCTGGTGGGCAATGTCTCTTATGCCTGCCTATGAGTTTTAGGGAGACTAAGATCCACATGTAGTGGGTGAATCTCTTGGAGTGTGTGCAGCCAGAGCTCTGAGCCGGATTCAGAATACAAGTGTCTTGCCTGGCTCCACCACTTACCAGCCGGGTGGCCTGGGCAGGTCCCCCCGGTGCCGAAGCCTGCTTTTCTCATCTGCGACCTGAAAGGCTGGGCAGCTTGGTCCCAAGATGCCCAGGACTGGCTCCCTCCTCGACGCAGGAGTTGTGTGGCCAGCGGTGGGGGGCGGGGGGGGCGGGGGGCAGAGGGCTCTTGGGTATCAGAGAGACGTTCTCAGACACCACCACCTCTTCCACAAGACGCCCCAGAGGAGGGAGGGCAGAGCTTGGGGGATCAGTAATCAACAACAGCAGGGCTGTGACAAGGATAAAGCTCTGAGCAGAACCAATCTGCCTTTAAAATTCCGGGCCAGCGGCAGCGTGTGCCTTGGATAAAGTTCAGGTAATTGTGCTGCAGCCTGCCTCCTCCCCCTCTCCCGCCTCTCCCCTGCTCGCGCTGACAGAGTTATAATAATTGGGTGCCGCTGCTTAAACTCATCAGCTCCAGCTTCCTGAAAGGAACATTGCAATTAGCAGTCCTCACCCTGTAATAAAGCCTTTAATATCCACTTTCGTGGTTCATATTACAGCCATTCAGGCCTGCTCCCCCGCACACAGCCTGTCAGGCAGCAGGGCTGGGTGCCCATGAGGGAGCTGCCCCGCTGAATGGCTCGGCAAATGACTGCTCCAAAAGCCCGGCGATCGGGGCCAGGCAGCTGGGGAACGGCCCCGGGAAACCCAAAGGGATATTTCTGCCCTCCAGGAGTCTGGAAGGCCGATGAGGCTGGGCGGGGGGGCGGTGGGGGACAAGGAAAATCAGCCTTTCCACCAGCCCTTGGAGCTTCTCAGGGATGAACTTGTCCCAGAGCTGTGTGTCATTCCACTGCTGCAGATTTTAAAAGAGAAGCAAAAAGATGGAGGTGGTATCGGGGCTGAATGGGAGATACTGGATCCCATGTCTGAACCTGTGTGCACTGGCTGGGGCAGGTCATGGAAGGCGGTGGGGTGGGGTGGGGTGGGGGGAGGCTGTCTCTGAATGGTGGCTGCAGGGGGCATGTATATGCCAGGCTGAGAAACAGCCTCGGCCGGAGAAATAACCGCTGTCCCCCGTCAGTGGTCATCCCAGGAGGCACCGCACCTGCTGCCGGAAGAACACCCCTCCCACACTGTGCCAGGATAGTGCTCGGTCTGTCGCTCACCCAGGGATTAATTTACATTTAATGAGCACTAACTATGTGCCAAGCACAAAAGTAAGTAAAATATAAACTACACCTTCCAGGAACCAGACCGAACAAAAAGCAACCAGAAATGACTGTGATATGTACACTGGGACACCCAGAGAGGGACACCCCAGGGCTTCCTGGAGGCAGATCGTGTTTTCCCAAAGGGGCCACGATGAACATTTCCATCCCACATGCTCCCTCAGAACCTGGCCACTCCCTCACTAAGAGGAGGAGTCTGGGGGCGCCTGGGTGGCTCCATTGGTTAAGCATCTGACTTTGTCTCGGGTCATGATCTCATAGTTCGTGGGTTTGAGCCCCGCATCAGGCTCTGTGCTGACAGCTCAGAGCCTGGAACCTGCTTTGGATCCTGTGTCTCCCTCTCTCTCTGCCCCTCCCCTGCTCGTGTTCTGTCTCTCTCAAAAATAAACATTTAAAAATTTTTTTTAAAAAAAGAGGAAGAGGAATCTGTGTCCCCTTCCCTTGAGCCTGGGCAGGCCCTTGTGACAGCCTCAAAGAGAAGGTAGCAGAAGGGATGCTGTGTGACTTCCCAGGGTTGGTAACGAAACACCGGGGAAGATTCTGCTGGCTTCTCTCTTGGGATGACTGCTCACGGCATGGCTGCCATGTTAGGAGGAAGCCCAGACCGCACAGAGAAGCTGACAGCCCTCGCTAAGGTCGCAGCTGACAGCCAGCACCAGCCCTCAGCCGTGGGAGAAAGTCCATCCGTACGGCGACCCCGACCCCAGCCATCACCTGCTTGTCGCCATGGGAGAGACCGTGAATGAGAACCAGCCGTCTGAGCCTGGTCAAGCCCAGAACTGTGAGATGTAGTAATAAAAATGAGTGCTGTTGTTTTAAGCGACTGAGCTGGGGGTGATTCATTACATAACAAAAATAACAGGAGCAGCGCTTCTTAAGGTACGACAGACGCTGACCAGATGGTGGATGAATGATGTTCCAGAAGAAAGAAAGAAAGAAAGAGACTTGCAAGCCACAGAAGCTGGAGTTAGATCATCACGACTGGAGGCCCCCAGGAGCTGGTGCCTGTGGGGAGGGGAGCTGGCGGGAGGGAGAGGGATGCAGGATGGGACCTCATGGGGTTGGGCCTTTATCCCGCGCGTCACAGGGAGTCACTGGGGGGTTTCAAGGAGGAGAAAGATGTAATCCTCTCTTGATTTGGGGATGAGGACCAGTAGCAATGTGCGCAACGGGTTGGAGGCAGATGAGGCTTATTCGCTTGGCAAATATCTATTTCCGTCCACCCATGTGCACCTCTGAGACAGCCCCGTAGGGAGGATGAGCAGATAGGAGGCTACCCTGCAGATCCATTCAAGAGAGGAAGGCAGAGGCAGTGAAGACAGAAAAGAGAGCCCTGGGGGTATTTAAAGTATAGGATCAGCTTTATGGGCAGACGAACATCAGAGATGAAGGAGAAGAGGGACCCTGGAAAGCCCCTTGGGTTTCTGAATTGTGGGAGCAGGGCAATGCCAGTCCCTGAAACACAAAATAGGAGAAGGCGGTTGAGGGAGGAAGATAAAGGGCTGCATTTGAGACACTGGTTTTTAAGTAGATAAAGATGTCCCACGGGCATCTGGATTTACAAATTCTGGAGTTCAGGAAAAGGGATTGGGCTTTAAATACAGATAGGAGATTTGTCTGTACCATCAAGCCACAAGAGGGATGCGAGATGGGAAGAGGCGGGGGCGGGGGGGGGCCTCCTCCCAGGCAAACTACTGGGGAAAGCCGGTGCCGGAGGGCAAAGAGAGGAAGAGGAAGAGGAAGAGGCCAGAAGAGACAGCACAGAGGTGGGGTGGCTGGGAGGGCCGCCAGGAGCCCAGAGAGTCTTCAGGAGGGAGGGCCAGGGGGGCTCCTCCATGCATATGGCCACACGGAGGCTTCTGGATTCCACTGTGTGTGTGATGATGGCGGGGGGTGAGGGGGAAGCCAAGGGAGAGGAGAGAAGACGGGCATCCTCTCCTGCGAAGGAGTCCGCCGGCCATCCACCCGTGGGGGCAGCCATCTTGACCGCAGAGGGAAAGACTGGCTGGGATGACAAGGCGTACCTCTGGCCTAAAGCAACTGGTGGGTGGGACATCCAGGCCACAGGGACACCGACGGCCAGCTCTCCCAGCTGCCCACCATTTTACAGGTGAGAATATTGAGATCCAAAGAGGCAAAGTGACTTCTGGTCTTTGGTCTTTGATCCAAAAGAGCCCTGGGTCCCAGACTCTGGGGGCCAGCATTTTCTTTCAACTTCCCCACGAAAGTCCCAAGAGCCCTGGCAAGGCTGGAATCTCTCCCCACCTGGCTATTCTTGGTCTTGGGGTGATGGCTATAGCACCGGTACCTGTCTCCCACTCATCCATCCTTCTTCCCCGGCACAGGATGGCTTTTTTGGCTCCAGCTTCCGTGATAGCCACCTCCTCCCACCTTGCTGGGCCGCCAGGAGCTCTGTCTACAATCCCTTCCCTCAAATCGTTACCAGTGCACCGAGGTACCAGAATGGGTGGCCTCAGGAAGGCACGCAGCAGAAGGAGGAGGGTGGAGGAGGCTGGCTCGGTTTGGGGGGCTGGAGAGAGAGAGCATCATGTATGTAAAGCTGCAGTGCTCTCCGGGGACGCCCCCTCCACCCCCCCACCCCACCCCCCCGCCAGTCCACCCCCTACCTTCCTTCCCCAGCACCACGGAACCAAACCGCATTAAAGGAAGCCAGGCAGGTGCTTAACGTCTCTAATGTGTTCCATTACAAATGCTCCACAATAAGGTAATTATGTTAGAAAATAATAAACGTGTCAGTCTTTCTGGAAATATTTTTACTTCTAGTGAGGGGGAAATAGCGCTATTGTTTTTCAAGTGCATCTCTGCTCCTGTACATATTAATTAACTGCGCTCTGGCTCCAACACCTCACGGCATTTGTATTATTCATAAACGTCTTGGGGCTGCTGTAACTTATGTACTCCCCTCCTCGGCTTGGAATCATTTTTTAATTTCAAGTTCTTTTTTGACTAATTGCACTTGCGGGTTGTGCCTCCTGTACAGAGCACCGTTCCCTGGCTGCTTCCTCATACCCACTTTCTCTATTCTTCTTCCTCTGCTGAATCCTAGGGTCTTAGGCTTGCAAAGATCCTTGCTGGGTCCAAAAAAGAGGCAGATCTGGGCTCTGGGTGGGGGGCGGTGTCTGGGAAAAACTGGCAAACTGCATTCACTCTCCCCTGGCGCTGGTCTCGCACCTTCCTCCTCCTTTCCCTCCTCCCCCTCTCCCTTCTGACACCTCACCCCTTTTGAGGGAAGTTCGCAGAATTATTCCACACCTCTCTCATTAGTTCTTTACCTTGTACTTCCCCCTTGCACTTCCAAAAAAATGAATAGGCTTTAGTAGCTGAGCGGTTTCAGATTTACAGAAAAATTGGGGGGAAAGCATGGAGATTTTCCCTATCCCGCCTCACCCCACCCCTGTCTCCCCTATCATGAGTACCTCGCATTAGTGCAATACATTGGTTGCAGTTGATGAGCCAAAAGGCGTAACTATTTCTTAAAGTCCATAGTTTTCACTGAGTCTAATTCTTGGAGCTGTGCATTCTATGGGTTTTGACACATGCCTAATGCCACGCATCTACCATTACCGTGTCATATAGGAGAGTTGTGCAGCCCTAAAGAGTCCCCTGTGCTCCACCTATGCACCCCCTGGCCCCTGAACCCCTGGGGACCATGGGTCCCCTTGCACTTTCTCCATAGTTCTGCCTTTTCCAGAAGTCATATGATAGGAACCCTACAGTCTGCAGCCTTTCCAGATCCCCTCACACTTTTTGATTTGAGTCTTCGTTCTTGAGCTGGTGACACGTACAGCCTGCCCCTGCCCGGGCTGTAGACTCCTAAAGGGGCAGGACCATGCCATCTCCATGGCAGCTTCCTGGCTCTCCCCAGAAATAGGTACGCACAACGTAGGATGTTGGGGACAGACGTGCAGCCACCCTGTGCTGGATGGTTGGACCAGATGGCCTTCAAAATCTGGCGTTCTAAGATCACCCAGGGGTCTGGAAACGGCTGCACCCCCTAGATGCTCGCCAAGTCCACCTGGAACAGAAAGTACAGAGTCCAAGAGACTGGTCACAGCTCCGGATGACTTCTGAACATTCTGATTCTGATTAGTCTGAGGGGACATGCAGTGGTGTTGAATCCTCAGAGAGGAATTGGTTGTGATATAGTTCATTTATAGGGGAGTTGGTGGGTTGGTGATTGTAGCTGAGTTTTCTTGACCTAATAAAGGCACGTGGTTCTCGGGCTCTATGTTAATACACTCCTGCTGTATTAACCCTCTCTCTCCCTCTCCCTCCCTCTCTCTGAATATTGCCTGTTGACAAATCCCTGGAAGATATTTGTCTTTCCCTTTCCTTTTCCCTTTCTCTTTCCCTTTCCCTTTCCCTTTCCCTTTCCCTTTCCCTTCTCTTCCCTTCCCTTCCCTTCTCTTCCCTTCTCCGTCTCCTCTTCCTTCCTTCCTCTTCCTTCCTTCCTTCCTTCTTTCCTTCCTTCCTTCCTTCCTTCCTTCCTTCCTTCCTTCCTTCCTTTCTTTCTTTCTTTCTTTCTCCTTCCTTCCTTCCTTCCTTCCTTCCTTCCTTCCTTCCTTCCTTCCTATCTTTCTTCCTCCTCCTCCCTCCCTCCCTCCCTCCCTCCCTCCCTCCCTCCCTTCCTTCCTTCCTTCCTTCCTTCCTTCCTTCCTTCCTTTCTTTCAGAGAGAGTATGCACTATTGCAGGGCAGAGAGGCAGAGGGAGAGAGAGAGAATCTTAAGCAGTCTCCATGCTCAGTGCATAGCCCTACGCGGGACCCAATCCCATGATCCTAGGATCATGACATGAACCAAAATTGAGTCAGACACTCAACCAACTGAGCCAACCAGGCATCCCATGGAAGGGGTAGTATTTCTGATCAAGCCAGATGTGTCCTCCCTGATCCCATCAGGTGGGGAGAAAATTGCTCTAGAAGCAGTCATTCCTCCACATTTTGTTTTTAGCTAAGATTCTAGAGAATCTAAGGACCAGGCAGAAGCATGGATATCCAGTTCCATTCTTTTCCCAGGATGATGACAAATCCTTCCAAGCTGATACATCTCCAGAGGGAGACCAGGTGAGATAATATTCTTATCTGTCCATTTCAAAGCCTCCATGTTGAGAAATTCTTCCCAATCGAAATCTGTATGTATCAGACAAAAACTAAAGCATACATTTGTTGCCCTGCTCACTTTGAAGTAGAAACAATGGCTGAGTCATGGTTGACAGGCACTGAGAGGGCTGTAAGCCAGGAATTCAACCAAATGGGTGGACCTGAGATACCCAAAGAGTGCAAATGCAGAGACACCGGCTCAGACAAGTCCCTCTGCAGCAGATCCCGAGAGTCCTCCGTCCGGGCTGGGGGGGGTCTGGAGAGCAGGGTTGGCAAGCTCTGGGCCCAGACACACATGGCTCTCTCTTTCCCCTGATCAACCCTCAGCCCCTCCTGAGTCTATAAGAGTGGCTGCAAGGTGCTGATTTGAAGCCTGGAAGGGAATTCTGCCCCGACTGACTCTGGACAATTATTTGAAATAGATGGTGCTTCTTGGGCTTTGAAAGCCTTTACCTACTGGACAACTTCTCCAAGCCTTCTTCCTACTACCATTTTTGTTTTCACATAGGGAATTCAGCTCCGGACAATGGCTAAGACTTTGACTCCCATGTAGCTTGGCCAATGTCCTGAGTCCCCGTCTCGAAGGACACGTGGTGGGCAAATAAGTTCCTTTTGACAGTGAGCACACCTTGGCACTACCTTTCCTCTTGGGTTGGGGCGTCTGCATGAGGTTCCCTTCCACCCACGGAGACCGGAGTGTGGGTGGCAGGGATCCACAGGGACAACTTCTGGCCAAGCAGCCACCGCAGCTGGGAGATAGGAGGGCCACCCCCAGTCCTGGTGTGTATAGCACCTTCCAGCATCAGGGCCCCAGCTGGTGCCCGCCTCTCTGGGCCCCTGGCCAGTGCCAGCCTGGAACCCTCCAGCTCCGCGTGGCTGGCTCCTCTGCTGTCACTTCTGGGAGGAGGTGGGGATGGAGGTGGGGGAGTGGGGTGAGCGACATGTAGCCACCCCAGAGCCCCACCACCACCGCCCTTGCTGACCAGGTGAGGGGTGCAGTGTCCTTGCCTCACCGGCTCCCAGTAGTGACCCAGGTGCTCCATCCTCGCTCAATCTGGGTGCCAAGGTTAGAGCATCATTTGCATCTGTTTCTCCTTCACCTCTGCACAGCTGCTTGCTGAGCCGCCCACGTGCGAGGAGACCCTCTGTGAGCAGAAGCCCGTTCCAGGGCAGACGGACAGGGACCACGGAGCGGAGTGAGGAGTCTCCCTGTGGTAGGCACGGCCGCTCTGGGATCTGGGAGTTTGCGATCGAGCTGCAGAGGACAGGCCCTCAGCTTCCAAGCCACCCATCCCAGGACTTGGGTCAGACTCAGCTGCTTACAGCTTTTGTGAATTTCAGGCCTAGTAGATTTCCTCCCACCTCCAGGCTTCTTGGAAAGTGGGCGTCCCCGGCTAGCCTTGTGAGAATGCCGAGAAGATAAAATGAAATACTGTTTGTAAAGTCTCTCACTGAGATGTTGGTCAATAGCAGCTGCTCAAATAGTGGCCATGCCTTGCAGCTCCCTGCTTCTGAGGCTGAATGCACACGTTTTGTCTTTTCAACCTGTTCTGTCTTTCCCTCCTTCCTGCCTTTCCCTTTCCTTGCCCTGAGTCATCCTCTTATTGCATAGTCTTTGCATTTCTCGTGCATTTCACTGAGCAGTAGAGCTTTGCAGTTCTATTGTCTCATCCGGGAAATGTTTATCGGATGGTTACTCGGCAGCAGGCCCCGCACTGGGCACGGAGATCACACCCATGAGAAAATTAAGCATGCTTTTCCGCCCACGTAGAAATTACAGTCTGGTGAGGAAGGCTGGCATTAAACCAGTCATTTCAAGAAAGAACAAGAGTTAGCATCACTCATCATGAGGCTTTAAGTCTGGTCCACGCAATCAGGAAAGGCTTCCCTGAGGAGGCAGACACAAGGGAAGTGTCAAGCTGCAGGCATCCCCTCGACCCCACGCACGGTGTCGTTCAGCTGCAGGCATCCATTTTCATCATCCTCGTCAGGTCCACCACTTCTGCTTGTTGACTTAGGTATTCATACTCACTTTATCATCCAAAGGATTCCTGGCACTTACATGTAATTCCACGAAGTAGAAAAATACAATAAAACATTGAGACCAAGGAAAACGGAGAAATCTAAGGTCAGGGGCAGAGAGACCATATGTTACTAAAATGAAACCACAGATTTAATTCTGCACATCTGAACAGCTGATGCAAAAAGACAGATCGGTTACAAAATGCTCATTGTCCTTCACACCACAATTTTCAAGAAAATAAAGCTTTTATGGGACGGATCTTCATATGACAGTTGCCGGATGAGAGGCACCACCGACTCTATCATTTCTAGAAAAAACTCAGTAGCAGAAGTTGTGTGGATGTATTTTTTTAAATGTTTATTTATTTTTGAGAGAGAGACAGACTCAGTGTGAGTGGGGAAGGGCAGAGAGGGAGGGAGACACAGAATCCAAAGCAGGCTCTAGGCTCTGAGCTGTCACAACAGAGCTCGATGTGGGAGTTGAACTTGCAGACTGCGAGATCATGACCTGAGCCAAAGTCGGATACTCAACCAACTGAACCACCCAGGTGTCCCTGTGTGGATGGTTTTTAAATGGTCTCTGAATGTAGGGTAAAGGGCCATTTGGGCCAGACAATTCCAACACCCAGAAATAATCTGGTCTCATCCAGGGCTATAGGGTTCTCCATCCTTTGACAGCAGAATCACTTATAATGCAGATGAGGGGCCTCTCCCCTGAGGATTCTGGACAGTAGGTAGAGGTGAGATTTCAGCAGCCGTAAGCTTCAGAAACTCCCCAGCAGTGTCTGATTCACTGCCAACGTTGAGGAACACTGACCGCTACCAGAGATTCTCAAATTGTTCCTTGAAGCCCCCAGGATCCTGCAAGTAGCCCTGGGGTCTGTTCGGTGACCTCTGGGATCACCATCCTGGTTCTTAGAAGAGCCGGCACTTGGAGCCAGGATAAACCATATGTGCCTGGACCCTGCCTTTACCCCATTGCCTGGTCCAGACTCCCCAAGGAAGGAGGTACACAAGGAAGGCAATGGCTGGTGAGGGGGAAACACAGCCATGATGTTATTAATGTCCTTCAGTACCAGTGCAGAGGAATGGAGTAGACCAGATGACCCAGGAGGAACCTCTCTTTTTCTTAAGCTAATTAATTAGACCATAGGTCTGTCAGGGTTGAGCTGATGCTGCCTTTTTCCTTCTCAAGGGTTGGAACATCAGCTCCTCCCCAAGAGGGAGGAGAGGTGGGGTCTACCCCCACTCAGTAGCATCAGGGACCAGAGAGGATGCAGCAAGGGGGAGCATATGAGCCTGACATCCATGCTGTGGGGCGCTCTGGGAGAGGAGGAGGCAAAGAGGCAGGAAAGCCCTAGACTTCCTGGTTGGGCCACAGAGAAGGGATGTCAGGTGAGTTATACCTGGAAGCACATTCTTTAAATATAAGCACTCGAGAATCCTAAGAAGGCTCGATGCAGAGCCTGGCATGGGGCTCAATCTCACAAAGTGTGAGATCATGACCTGAGCTAGATCGAGAGTCAGACACTTAACTGACTGAGGCACTCAGGCATCCCTCTCCCTCTCTCTCTGCCTTTCCTCAACTTGTGAGTGCCTGCTCTAGATAGATGATAGATAGATAGATAGATAGATAGATGATAGATAGATAGATGATAGATAGATAGATAGATAGACAGACAGATAGATTGATGAAAGATAGATGATAGATAGATGAAAGACAGAGAGATGAAAGAAATATAAAGCGATGATAGATGATAGATATATGATGATAGATAGATAGATGATAAATAGATCGATGGTAGATAGATAAAATAACGACCCAGGAGAGGAAGATGAACATAGAAGACTTGAAATTCGTTATCATGAGGACAAAAACCACCTCTACATGACAGGTCTGCTTTCACTGGCCTTTATTTTATTTTATTTTTTTAATTTTTTAATTTTTTTTTATTTCTAGGAGAGATAGAAAGAGAGTGTGAGCAGGGAAGGGTCAGAGAGAGAGGGAGTCACAGACTGAAACAGGCTCCAGGCTCTGAGCTGGCAGTCAGCACAGAGCCCAAAGCGGGGCTCGAACCCACGAACCGCAAGATCATGACCTAAGCGAAAGTTGAACGCTTAACCGACTAAGCCACCCAGGCTCCCCAATTTCACTGGCCTTTAATATCCACTTGAAAAGGGGTTTCCAGGGCTAACACAGTAAGTAAAGCACAAAACCAAAACAAACCCCCCCCAAATACTGAAGCCAGTGATTGAGACAACGAACTCTATGCTGTTCAAAATGAGTCTTGATGCATATTGTCTTCCCAGACCAGCTTTTGATAGAAGTTGATCAGCAGACAGTGTGGGCATCTGTATTCTAATAGGGCAGGACTCTGAGGTGTGGATTTTCTCTGTTGCTAAATAAGGGTGATTCAGATGCTTTTTATAGTCACCCATAAAACAAAACCAAAGCATGTACTAATGGTTTGAGAAAATCAATCAACTCAATGTGAGTCCTCGTATTTAGGATGAGTTGAAGTGTGTCCCTCAAAACGAATGTGTTGAAGCCCTAAGCCTGGTACCTTATGAATATGATCTTATTGGAAATAGGGTCTTGGCAGATATAATTAACTTAAAATCAGGTCATCCTGGATTAGAGTGGGATGCAATCCAATGGCTAGTATTCTTGTAAGAAGGACATTTGGACCCAGACACATAGACAGGAGGCCATATGAAGATGGAGGCAGAGAATGGAGTGATGTGGTCATAGCCAATGAGCACCTGGGGCCACCAGAAGCTGAAAGATGCAAGGGAAGATCCTCCCCTAGGAGTTTCAGATGGAGCACTTACTGTTGACACCTTGATCTTGGACTTCTGGCCTCCAGAAGAGTGAGATAATACATTTCTGTTCAGTCAAAGATGTCACCTGAATAGACAGTATCTCACAGAAGTATCTATAGAAGCAGGTACTCCCTAGGCAAGGCCATCATCTTTCCTAAGAACCCCTCAGCGCTCTAGTCACTGGAGCTACTTATAAATATTTAGACTGGCATCTTCCAGGAACTCGGTGGGATTGTATAGCCACTCATGCGGTCTTGTTGCGTGACTTGCGTTGGTAGGTGTGGCGATGTCTGTCATTTTAGAGTATATACCTTGTCATGTTCTCTTTTCCCTCAGCTCAGTGGATGTCCCGGCAGCCTGGGTCCTGGACTGGCATGGTGACTACGAGGCGCTGTGGCCCAGTTTGGTTCCATGTGTATGTAAACTGAGAGAGACATAATCCCTGGTGGTTTTAAGTGGCTGAAGTTTCCAGGGTTGTTTTCTTTTTTTTTTTTTAATATTTTTATTTATTTCTAGGAGAGAGAGAGAGAGACAGAGAGAGACGGCGTGAGCAGGGAGGGTCAGAGAGAGAGGGAGTCACAGACCTTGAAACAGGCTCCAGGCTCCGAGCTGGCAGTCAGCACAGAGCCCGACGCGGGGCTCGAACCCACGAACCGCGAGATCATGACCCAAGTGAAAGTTGGACGCTTAACCGACTAAGCCACCCAGGCGCCCCTCCAGGGTTGTTTTCTATGGCAGCATAACTTATCCAGTCCTGGCTTGATAATCTGGCCCCACCCTGGCAGGTGCACATTCAAGACTCCAAGGTTTAACATGATGATTTGGATATGCGTGTGTTCCAAAGCAGGAGTCACCTGGTACTCACTATGTCACAGATAAATCTCCAATGAAGATCATGGTGCATCTGATTTCAAGGGTGGGGCTGCTTATAAATCCTATAGGCAGTTAAAACACACATCCTATATAGCAAAAGAAATTAACATTTAATGCAGAACTGGTGGAATATGAACCCAAGGTGTTGGGCAGATGGTGGGCACATCCACCCCAAACAAGCTGCAGGTTTTAGGGTAGGTGTCCCTAAGCCAGCCAGCCTGACAGCAGTTCAGTAGCAGAAGCTGCCCCCCACTTCTGCCCCGTGACAATGAGGGGGGTACCATAACAAAAAGGAAGCTACTGATAACATTAAAAAAATTTTTGATAACAAGAAAGCACGCTTCCAGCTAATCCAAAAGGAGTTTCAAGTCATTAAGATATATATTCAGAAGGAAGAGGCCAGAGAACAATCCTGTGTCACATTGCTTGGAACAATCACCAGATCCGCTGGGTGTCTGACACTTGGAGTATTACCAAGCCACCTGCATTAAGCTCATAACTATTGGTCAAGAACCAGCTCCTTCCACGAAGTCAGAAGTCATGGCAGGTCAATAAAGCTGCAAACAATCTGAGGTTTTTCTTATCAGATTTCTTCTCAAGATGAACAAGGTGTCAAAGTGATGAAGAGTAGAATCACTTGTTGATTTCCCTTCTGCCTCTCTGGGACAATTACTGGTTTGAGAAACCTAGATTTATAGTGTATCTAGCAACCTATTAAAGCTGCAGTTTGAGGGAGAGCAGTAAATAGACACTTTTTTTTTAATGGTAGAGACAGAATTCCTTTATTCACTCATACGCTAGCAATAATGAAGACAAACAGATTGGCACAAAGTCCCTTGTCAAATTCAATCTAAGGTAACGAAGTTCCCTAATCCGCCCTGTTTTGTCTTAATCACAGCTCCAACTGGAAACACAATGAAATTAAGTAACTGGGGTTTACTTGCAAAGGGACTCTTTTCCAAGGTAAAGGCAGAGTGAATGGGAGCCAATGAATGAAGGCTGAAAGCCGTGGAGATGTTACCACACAAAGCTGAGAGGACTAGAGGAAAGAATAGTCCATAACCCAGAAGGGAAATCCCATTAAAGAAGATGTCCCAAGAGGAGCAACGTCCTTTTGTGATGGGACCCAGCCACGCTGAGGTGACCCTACAGGGTGCCGGCCAGAAGAAGGAAGACCTGATCTCACTCTCCTCCCTCCCTTTGATTTGTGGCCAGAGCTACTTTGGCTAAATCCAACTGGGAGCCACAGAGCATGGGAGCCCAGGGGTGTGGGGTCAACCACCCAGGGCCAGAATGGGGTGCAGAAGGCAAGGGGTGGATTTGGAGCACAAATAGAAGACCTCATATGCTGCTTCTGTCACTTTCCCATTGTGGCTTCCTTCTCACATCCCTTTTCCATTCTACAGGGTGGTGTGTGTGTGTGTGTGTGCGCGCGCGCACATGTGTGTGCATGTGTGTCTGTGTGTATGGGCTTTGTTTTGGTAAACCTGACTCTGGAATGGCAAGATCCATACACTAGCCAAATGTGGAATTGATAACAATGGATTTACTTAGTCATTGATCCACTGATAGTAAAGGAGAGCCGAAGCCACACCTTGAGGCACCCAAAACAGCATGTCGAATGATCCCCAAGCATCAGAATGTCACACTGGAAGTCAAAAGCCCCCTCTTTATTGAGGGCTTCTCAAGGTCCTCATCAATCAGGTCTAATGGTTGGTACTCAGTAGATCTTTCTTGGTCAGACTTGGCTATCCACTGCAGGAGAGAGAGGCCATGGACTATCTCAGCCAGGAAAAATCAGGGGAGGGCTTCCTCAACCTCCAGACCAGTACCATAACATATCACAAGCTCCCAGTGATCAGACCTAAGCCTCCAGAAACCCAGGCAATGTTGGTATTCACCCAGTGTTTCTCGCTGAGGCCCTGGGCAATTTCTTTTCAGAATCTCTGTTGAAGCCTAAAGACACCCCTCCCACCTCCCCGAGGGCAGACCCTTCTCAGAAGCCACCTACATTTGGAAAGGGACTTGGAGTCTCTGTGCCCCTCCCTGGCTGGGCTCGCCATTCAAGCTTTGTCCCAAGGCCATGGTGGTGGCCCACGTGCGCTCCTCTGTGACCCCATCTTGGAAGTGAATGGCATGGCTCAGTCTGGGGGGGTTTCATCATATGTCTGGAGGAAAACAGCAGAAGTAAGGTGGAGAGGGCAGGCAGGTGGCTGGGAGGGAAAGAAAGAGTGAGGGAGACAGAATGCAAGCGCGGATGGGTGAAAAAGAGAGACAAATCTCACAGAATTTAAATATAGGAGTATAAATATTTGAAAATCTGGGGTGCTGTACATGTGTGGAAAATGCAGATTGGGTTTCCGAAGTCAGATACCAGGAAGCAAAAATGTTCATTCTCTTGAAATGTTATGAAGGGAAGGAAGACGGTATCTATTAAAGAATCACATACATGCACACGTGCACACTCAGTTATATAAGCATACAAACAATGACGCATAGATGCAGAAACATGGACATCGGCACCAAAACATGTAGACACAGAAATACACTCAAATATGTACAAGTATCTGCCTTTTGCTCAAAGGCACACATCCACCCATTCATTTGCAAATATTTATTGAGTGCCTCCTGTGTGCCAGGGACATTGCTGGCTTGCGAGGATATGGTGGTGAACAGGACCGTGTGCCCTGTTCTAATGGAGCTAACAGCCTACTGACGCAGAGGAGGCACCCCCTGGCCCCCCACGCATGGACCTGGAGCAGGGCGTCTGCCACGGCGGTGAGCCGGGGATTCGAGGCTGCACTGCGCTCATATGCACCCTTGGGTGTCTGAGAGAAGAGGAAGGGTTTGCACATTTGTCTCTGGGTCGCAATACCATGGGACCCTCAATCCCTGATCCATGGAGATAATGAATAAATGAGCTAAAGAATGAGCACATGAATAATTGAGCGAGTGAATGAATATCCTGACAACCAGCGGCAAGGTAGACAGGGACGTAGGCTGCCCGGAACTCCAAATTCCATTCCGTTTCTGGAGAAGAGTCTCACTCAGCTTCAAAAGGATCAGCTAAGGAAGGTAATGGGCATTTCTGCTCAGCCAAGCTACCTGTCAGCTTCTGAATCTTGAGGGCTGGGACAGGAGCTGGGGCAAAGGGTCAGTCCAACTGCGGTTTGAAAGCCAGACTCTCCGATGAGCTTTGCAAACCCCAGGCCCCTCAGTCTGTCCCCCAAGGGATGCAGCTTGTTTCTTCTTCTGACTTGGAGGGACCCCCATCCCCTGTTCCACTCCCCCCACCAATCTGGGGTTTCCAAACTCTTCACAAAGCCTTATGGGATTTCTCCAGCTTTAGAGGTAAAAGATGTAGGTCTTTACCAGTTGATTCCTGGTAAAATTCATTTAAAGAACTCCTTACCATCCCTTATTACTAGGAAGAGTGGAGCCCTGATTATGGCAGCAAGAATGGAGCCCAGGGATGGAGGGGTGTGCTCTACTGAGACCGTATTCCCATCCTGCTGTGTGTGTGTGTATGTGTGCCCGTGCATGCGCACGCACGCGGGTGTGTATGTACTTGCACACACAGGGGTATTTAAAATAGGGTCAGGCAGCAGCAGATGCGGCAGGTGCCCACCCAAATCCTCAGACCCAACCATCTCGTATCCTCTGCTGAGCCTCCAACTGCCATTAGCTGTATTTCTTTGGCCGACAGCTTTTCCCAAAGCGGCAGAAGGCTCACCGCCCATACGAGCACGTACATCAGAAGGGCTGAGGAATTAAGACTCTCTGTGAGCGCCCTCAACCAAGGACTTCCGGGAGGTGGTGTTTCAACACCCCGTGACCTTGTCCCCTAGGCAGGGTGACTGAGGTGTGTGCTTCCTAGTGTCTCCTAGAGTTTACCAGGGAGAGTAAGAGCCAGCCTTCCACGGGGTCGCTGGCTTAATAACACAGCACTTGATGGTCACCTTCCCTCCCTTGTGCCCCTTCCCCATGCCCTGCCCCCCACCCTCAGTGGTGTTTGTACTTCCCAACACAACTCCAAGCACTTGAATTCTTCAGGGGAACCCAAATCAGCACATATGCATACCAAACTCCTTGTGAAGTCGGGCTGACCCTAGATCAATGCTGGGAAGCCTTCCTTGGGCAAGGTCAACATCCATGAGGAGCCAGCCCTCACTGGAAGGACTAATGTTCTCAAAGGAGATAAATTGCATCTAAAAGGAGATGAGAAGGGCTGTTCTATGCTCATGAGATCTGAGGCTTAAGTCCAGGCTGCAAGAAGCTTTCAGGGATCCCCATCTCTTTTACTGTCAACCCAGACCCAACACCTACCTCCTGGGACCAACTAGCAAATGGAGTAACAAATCTTCCCTGGGGCTCCTGATGATCTTCCCAGTGTACTTCTTTGTGGCCTCTGGGCAGGAGGAGGAAAGAATAACCAACTCCAGAGAATGCCAGAATGAAGGCACAGGTTTTTTGGGGGGGGTAGAGGGCACAACTTCCAACTTCTCAATAACCAAAGAGGCAACCAATTTATAAATGCATGTAAACATACTCCAATATTTAATGTAGAAGGAAGAAAGGGCTTGGCTTCTTTAGAGAGAGACTTTGCTAGAAGGCAGCTGCTTAGGGCTTGGAGGGGAGGAGAGGGGGAAGAGAGTATTACTAAAGCACACAGGGTGTCCTTCGAACAGGGTGGTGAAGAAGTTTCCAGATTCATTGTGGAGAAGGTTGCACATACCTGAGAATATACTGGAATCAGTGAATTGTACATGGATGAATTGTATGCTACGTGAAGTACATCTCAATAAAGCTGTTAAAAAAAAAAAAAAGCTGGGTGTAGAAGGAAAAGTTTCGCTTTGAGGCTGGACAGACATAGTTCCAGATTCCAACTCTGTTACTTGCTATACCACGTAGACGACATTTAACTTCCTTGACACATTAGCTTCTCCCAGTGAAAATACTTCATGTTTAGGGTTTTTGAGTAGACTTCAGCTACTTTATAAAACACTTTAGAAGTTCCTGGCACATACATGGTACTTCGTTGTTTTTTTTTTAATCATTTTAATAATAATAATTAACAGCTGAAAACTGTACAGCACCGGCTACTAGAAATCATCACTGCATATTAAATGCTCATTCTCTAGAAGAGAAGGTAATTAGTAGTGAGAGGAAGCAATCCTTTCAAAATTAAGCTTAGCTAGCACCTTAGCTGGTTTAAATAAAGAATCAGGTAAGAAAAGGGCCAAGAACGAGATGCAGCGTGATTATAATTTGTGTTTTAAAAATTCTGACCTCAAGGAGAAAGGAAGGGGCATGCAGACCATCAGTGTTAACACCGGAGGAAGGATCACGTCTCTCCAATTTGGAAACTAAGTAGGTAAAAGGGGCTTTTGATAACAGTTGGATGAGTAGGTCTAGGGTACCAGCAGGATCCACGTTTGCTTATCAAAGCCTGGAGGCTGTTTTGGTAGGATCAAGGGCAATGCTCTTGAGAGAAGAGAGGATGTAGCTTAGCAGAGCTTAAAATCGAGTCGACTTTGGAGCCAGCAGGATCCAATTTTGTGCCCAAGTTTTGCACTTGACTCTTGATGCAGATTGAATTTGTGTATTCATCTTATAGAGGAAGGGGAACTCATTTGTGTTATTGTTTCATAGCTAGAGGAAATGCAATCATTGATCCAGAGTATGGGTTTTGTTTTGCTTTCATATCACCTATTGCTTATCCATCCCCTACGTGTACGGATGTCAGAGGGAAATGGGTTTCGATGAAGGTGCTAAATCCACCACGAGACGATGAGTTAGCCTGGCCTGTCTTCGCACTCATGAGTCAGAGACAAAAGACAGTTTATCACAGGGCTGGTGGGAGCCAGTGGATTCCGGTTTTTGCAACAGCTCTCTAAGCTTCAGCTCCCGTAAGGCAAGTGAAGAGGGTCAGCTCATACCTGTGCACACGGATAGGGCGTGCTCCCAGACAGGACCTGTGAGCTTAGGGTCCTGAATCTTTTTTTTTAATGTTTTATTTATTTCTGAGAGAGAGAGAGAGAGAGAGTGTGTGTGAACAGGGGAGGGTCAGAGAGAGAGGGAGACACAGAATCCGAAACCGGCTCCGAGCTGGCTGTCAGCACAGAGCCCAACATGGGGCTCGAACCCACAAAACATGAGATCATGACCTGAACTGAAGTCAGACGCTTAACCGACTGAGCCACCCAGGCACCCCGGGTCCTGAATCTTTTAGAAGACGCCTACCCTTTGCTCCTGAGGAGGACCTTATATCTTCCAAAGCAGTTCACTGTGCGAACATCTTTATAAAGATCGGAGCAAAGGCAAACGGCATCTTTGCTTACGAGATATACAGAAATGTGAGAGACCCATGGAAAATTGTCTCCCGACACAGAACAGCGGTGTAATCTTGAGCCTCAGGTTCTTCATCTGTAAAATGGGGATGATACCCATCTGGCACATGGTAGGAGAGAAGAAATGAAGTATCAGTAGAGTCTTTCAAGCCCAGTTCTCGCCACACTACAGAAATCAAGAAATGTTAATTACTTTCTCCTGCTGCCTCCCCCTTCAGCTAAGGACAGTTCGGTGAAGACTTTATTTTGTGCAAATTCTACCACAGTGTACCAACTCTCATTAGAATCTGTTAAGATAATGCCCATATGAGGGGCGCCTGGGTGGCTCAATCGGTTGAGCGTCTGACTTCGGCTCAGGTCATGATCTTGCAGTTTGTGAGTTTAAGCCCCGCGTCAGGCTCTGTGCTGACAGCTCAGAGCCTGGAGCCTGCTTCAGATTCTATGTCTCCTTCTCTCTCTGTTCCTCCCCTGCTTGTTCTCTCTCTCTCTCTCTCCAAAATTAAGAAAACATTAAAATTAAAAAAAAATATATCCACATGAAAACCTTGTCATCATTATTTTGTTTCAAGATGGCAGAACACCTGGCCAATGGAATCTATGCCTTGATTCCATTAGCGAAGTAGCCAACCTGATCGATTTTGGCCCAAAGATCGCCATTAAACAACTCAAAAATCCTAAATCCTCCAACTCAGTGGTTCGCACATTCTGTTGCATGTTTAAGTCACCTGGGGAGCCTTAAAAAATGCCACTGCCTCCGATAGCAATGAAATCATACTCTCCAGGGGCAGGACTCGGGCACCGGTAGTTTAAAAAATTCTCCAGGTGGTTCCGATATGCAGCCAGGGATAGAGCGATGTTCTGGCTCTCACTCAAGCAGCTAGAAGCGTTTGCACGTGCTACTTTGCAATTCTTAAGCTGTTTCACTGGAGTCTAACTCTGTAATTGGTCTAACTCTGAAAAGGTCACCAGGGATTTGCAGGTATTTTGCTGAGCCCAGTAGGGAGCGGGGGACACAGGGTGCCTGGGCAGGGGGAGTGGGCACACAGAAGAACCTCAAAATGTGTGTGTGGGGGAGGTCCATTCTTAGAAGATAGGGGAGCATCCTATCTTGTGAACTTTGGAATTCCATTGCGTCCTGAGAACAGGGCTCGTATACCCTGGGCACCAATATATGCTTGCAAAGGGTCTCCATCTTCTTGGCTCTACCTGCCAAGCATCAAACATTCTGCAGGCACACTTCAGCCTGAAGAGAGCTCTCGTCCTTGCCTTGCTCTGTGGCCGGCTAGATTATAGGATTAACTCTTCACCCCCCGGCTGGGCTATGGGGAATTCTCTCTCCTCTCTTTCTTGAGGTCTAAACAATCAATGATAAAGATTTTTCTCACTTTCTTCTCCCACCTTTCTTCGGAGTTGTTTCTTTTTTTTTTTTTTTTTTTAGATGGTGACTTTTGGTTTTTGGCAGATCCTAAAAGAGAAACGAAGTCAAGGCCCAGCATCCGGGATGAGTCGGGGCTCCTCTGTGGCCTGATCAGTGGTCATGTGGCAGTCGCTTTCCACTGCTCCATCCTGATGGTAAGCAAAGGTGCGGAGAGGTGCACAGAGCCCCCAAAGCCCATATTTTGCATTTGCTCTGAGCCAGCCTCCAGTCCCCCTCCCCCGCACTCATAAACCTGCAAAAGACTCAGGTAATCGAGACACCTGAAGTCCAAGTGAGCCTAACGTGGCTGTGTAATTCAGGCTGCCGAGTAAGTTACGTAAAACTCAGGTAATGTGGACTTTCTGGACCCGGCTCCAGGAAAGCTTGTGGGATGGACTGTTTCCAGACAGAGGCTGCTTTTCTTCTTGGTGCCTGGCTGGAACAAAACGGACCAGAGCATTAGGGGGCCTGGGGGGAGCTTCCTCCCCAGTGGCTGGAATAGGAGGCGTGGTCCCGCTGAGGCCGGCTCTGAAAGCCCCTCGGCACAGGGGCTTCTAGCAAAACCAGGCTGCAGGGAGGGAGCCCTGGAGCCTGATGTTGCTGGAGACAGGCACACAGCTTCCCTTAGTGCCACAAGGTGGGGGCAGGCTGCAGAAAATAGCCAGCTGGGGAAACTGAGTCCCTCCGTGGCTCATGAGGCTTTTCAGTCATAGCTGTTTGGGTGGGGAGATGGGGTCTCTTTCCCTAGCTGAGCTCGAGAGATGTTAAAACAGGCCAGGTTCAGAATGGCCGCAGCCTTCCGTCCAGCCCTCCTCTGTTGGCATGCCCCTCTTCCATTACATAGGGATGATGGCACAGAAACTAGAGCTTTGTTCCTTCCTTCTTCCTGGGCGCCTGCTGCTCACCTTACCCACCTGAAGGCTCACAGGCCCCCCTAAGTGACATCACAGGCCGGTCGCCGCGGAAACAGGGAATAAGCTCAGGCAGTCAGGGGCTAGATGGCTTCAGGCAGGGGAGGAGGCTAGTGGAGACCGAGGGAGACAGGGTTTTGAGCTCCACTCAAGAGGGGGTAGAATGGCTGCAGGGGACACTAGAATGAAGCCGCCAGATTCCCCAAGCAGGAGCAGCTTTCAGAAGGCATGGATGCCACGGAAAGGCTAAGTTGATTGTCCCTCCCTGCAGGAGCCGCCCCCTGCGCAGCACCCCGCTGAAGAGCCTGATTGCTTATTCTGGAGCAGCTTCTGCTTGTAATTTGTTGGCTTAAAGGTCGGAATGGACTTCTTAGGAAGACAGATTTCCTTGTGGCCGCTCCTTGGGGACTGAGCTCTCAACACCAATTGCCCCAGATTTCAGCCCAATTTGGGTCGTAGGTTTCCCCACTGGGGTGGGCGAGGCTCACAGAAGAAAACAGGCAAGCGCGGGGTGGCGGGCTGTGCGTCCAGAGGGCCAGGTGGGAAAAAGGAGCGACAGGGATGCTGGCGGAGCCCCGGGGGGCAAGGAGAGAGGGCACTTTATAAATCATCAGCTCCCTTTTAAAAATGGAGTTTAACCTCCCTCAGCTTTGCTTTTGAATTTATCAGCAGCTTCATTTCCCTGATTCATTATCTCATTCCCAGCCTGAGGAGCGGTGCTGGGCCCAGAAGTGACATTCCCGTCCACACCTTTAAGTGACACTCTTAGCTGTGTCATCTTCAGATCAATGCGAGCCTCAAGCCCCCCGCCCCTTGCATCCGCACATGCCCCTTGGACGTGGCTGCGCCCAGGTGCGGGTGCCCGACAGCCCCCCGCCCCCCCGACTCTTTTGCTGATGCTCTTTCCACCAGAGTTCTTTCTGGGGCCCGAACTCCTCTCCATTGGGAAGCGAGGCAGCTGTGGCGGCGGCGGCGGCGGCGGTGGGGAGCTAGAGCCTTGCTTTTGGAGCCAGAATCGAGATAACTGCTACAGAGGGGAGGGAGCTGAAGGGAGGGTTGGAGGGGGCCACACGTGTCAGCTTAACTGGAGGATCTGAAAAAGCTATTTCAATCCCGTCTCCAAGTGGGAGACTGGCAGATGCCCTTCTGTGGAATGAAAGTTTTGCTCTTCCTCTCCGTCTCCTCTGCCAAGGAAGAAAGCTCGACTAACAAGGGACGCGACGATGCTATTTCACTAGGAAAAAGTCCTTTCTCCCCAGATCCCTTCTCTCCTCACAGCACAAAAGAGACCCTGTCCTAACGGCCATCGTGGCAGCCCGGAAATGAGGATGGGGCCGTGTGTGAGAACCACCTGATGCCCAAGGCGGGACCAATTAAACTGGTTGCCGTGGGGATGGGACCAGACAGCGGGGTGGTTCAAGTGCTCAGGTGATGGCAGCCTGGGCCACGTCTGGGCATCACTGCCCTACAGTCTTGCTGCCCAAGCTCAGGCTGGGCTCTCTGCATCCCTGGGAGCTTGTTAAAAAGGCTGGACCCAAGCCCCACACCTGGCTTTAGGAAGCAGCATCTGCATTTGCATCAAATCCCCAGGTAACAGCTGGGTATCTTGCCCTGTGGGTATTGAAATCCCTTCACTTGGAGCCTTGCCGTCCCTCTTCCTGCTCCATCAGCCTGGCTGTGCTGGGGGCGGAGTGGGGGATGGGGTAAGGGTCACAAGCCCCCATAATAGGAGACTAGACAACCCTTTCTTCCAATGTGAGGTTCCAGCTCCACCTGCCCGAGCAAGGGGGCTGGAGGAAAGAGGGGACCTCAAGACCGTGCATGCAGCACATGTGCCAATCAGCATCCCGGAGCCCTGCCGGATCAGGGCTGGGGACAGTCTTGCAACCCTGCAGGGGAGACTGAAAAATGGTGGTAAGGTTGGGGTCTGCCAATACCCCACGGCCTCCCCCTGCAGGCCTGGCTCCCGTAGCATCTCAGGGCTGAGAGGCTGGCAGAGTAGCAGCTGGGGGGGTGGGAAGGGGGGCACCATGCAGGCATCTGCGTTCTGCAATCAGGTTTGCGGCACAGTGTCAAGGCCCTAGTGGCCGGCCATTTCCTTCACTAATATTAGCGCGCTCTCCTGTTAGTGGACGATGGGGAGGAAGGGCAGGCCTGGCGAGAGTGTCTGTCTCCATCAGCTCAGCTGGGGGGGCCCAGGGCCCGGGGCGGTGGGGGAGGGCACTCCTGAACTCCAGGGAGCTGCCAAGGCCTGAGATCTGGGTCCCTCCTGGGTCCCTAGAGGGCCACCAGGAAAGATCTGTGGCTGAGGGTCTGTCCTGCCTCTACTCTCCGCAGGTGGGGCCCCTCTGGCCCTGTCATTGGGGGGCGTGCCTACCGTCTCCACAACAAACCTCACACACCCTAGACCTTTATCTGCCTGTGAGATTCCCCTTCCCTGGTGGTTGCTTCCTCCCCTTTGGGTTCCTCCTGGTCCTGGTTCTAACCCAAAATGGACAAAGCAGGGCACTGAAACTGACCCCCAGAAGGCAGAGTTCGAGACATCAATTCTGTCACTTACCTTGGGCAGGTCGTGGATCTTGTCTGAGCCGATGACTTGCCTTCAAAAAATGGGAGGGATGAGGCCAGCTCTGCTAAGTGGCGGTGAAAACAGAATGACCTATGGGAATGCTCCTCACCCAGTGGCGGGCACACTGTCGCTGCTAAAATGCACATCCGCTGACCGGTGTGTGCAAGGTCTGAGCACTGGTGTAGACCAGTGGTCCTCAGGGGGTCCCCTGACCATCAGCATCGCCACACCCTGCCCGGGACCCACAGAAGCAGACATGCTGGATTGCGGAATCAGCGTTCAGCCAACCCCACAGGTGATTCTGCTGCAGGTTCAAGTGTGAGGGCCCTGGTGTGACCAGAAAATGCTGCGTCTAATAAGCCACGAGTCACTATGCTACCTTCAAAGTCACGTTGATTTGGAGGGGAAAGTATGTGTATTAGAATTCTGCAGAGAAGTGGAATCAATAGGAGAGAGAGGTAGATAGGGAGAGGGGGAGAGAGAGAGAGATGATAGATAGATAGATAGATAGATAGATAGATAGATAGATAGATAGATAGATAGATAGATGATGATAGATAGATAGATAGATAGATAGATAGATAGATAGATAGATAGAAAATACATAGATAGAAAATACATAGATAGATAGAAAATACATAGATAGATAGAAAATACATAGATAGATAGATAGATACATACATACATAGAAAATACATAGATAGATGATAGATAGATAGAAAAAACATAGATGGATAGAAAATACATAGATAGATAGAAAATACATAGATAGATAGAAAATACATAGATAGATAGATAGATAGATAGATAGATAGATAGATAGATAGATAGATAGATAGATAGATGGTATAGATAGATTGGTAGATAGATGATAGATGTTACATGGAGATAAATAGATTTATGGTAAGGAACGGGCTCACGTGATAGTGGAGGCTGATGACGGGACTTTCCATGATCTGCCATCCACAAGCTGGAGCCCAGCGAGGCCTCGCACCAGAGAGCTGCTAGTGCGGATCCAGTCTGAGGGGAAGCCCTGCCAGCCAGGAACCCTCAGGGCGGGAAAAGATTGGTGTCCCAGCCCCACGGTCAGGTGGAGACCAAATTCACCCTTCCTCCACCTTTCTGGGCTACCTGGCCCCTCAACAGATTAGGTGAGGCCCATCCACCCTGGGGAGGGCCATCTGCCTAACTCAGTCCCACCAATTCAAACGCTAATTTCTTCTCCAAACACCCTCGAAGACACACCCAGAAATAAGGCTTAGCTAGCTGCCTGGGCATCCCCAGGCCCAGTCAAGCTGACACATAAAATTAACCCCAAAGTAACAATGAGAAGAGTAGCTTACTCGTCCGTGGCTTGTGCCACGTGTGTGTCTCTCTTAATCTTCACAGCCTCCTCAGGGTTGGGCCCTGACATTATCCTCACTGCATAGAGGGATGTGAGGCTCACCGAGGCGAGTGGGTGGTTCTGAACCCAGGCCCTCTGGCCCAAGGCAATGGCCCCTGCTTCCCGGTGACAAGGTACAGGATGTTGGTGAGGAGCAGCCGAGGGAGGGGTCTGGGAGCAGGGGCGAAGGCGCTGGAGCAGGAGGGAGCAGGGTGTGTCCTGTGACAGAGTCGGATCTAGAACCAGTGTCCTCAATTCCCAGCCCAGGGCCCCTTTCCTCACACCGACCGTTGGCTTATTCTGGTGCCACACCTTATTCAGGTGTGGGCAGATGTGCCCAGGGCTCGCAGGGCCGTGCAGTGGCTTCCACCCATCGCAGCAGGCAGGGGTCAAGGGTCGGAGCACGGAGTAGGCAGGTGTGAGCACAGACGGGGGAGAGAAGACAGGCATCCTAGAGGAACCTGTTTTGGGGAGTCATCTACGTGCCCAAGTTCTGTGTCATCTTCCCGTGGCTTCTTGCTCTTTCATCATAGCATTTATCACAAGTGCAAATCAAAGGTATACTGTGTTGGGATCTGCTCGTACTCTATGCTGCCTACTAGACTGTAGGGTCCATGAGCACAAGGGCCATATGTGTCCTGACACGTGGAATCCCAAACACAGCACCGCGCTTCGTCCACAGCAGACAGCCGTTGCTGGGTGGATGAGTGAACGGCCATCAGCAGGCTCACCCTTTGCCCCGTAATGATTTATTTCCCCGTCTGCTGTCCTTCTAGACTGAAACCCCCATGAGCAAACCGTCTCTTTCAGCTCTGTGCACCGGGTCCCTAGAACGATGTGCGCACGGTGTCTGGAACAATGGCTGGCTTTATCTGCACTTTTGAAGCTAAACCCAGTCAGATTCTAAAGTCCAGTGGGTCCTTCCACTAATAATCTCATCATCCTTGCACTGGGAAGGCGAGAATGCCGAACCAGGAATCTCTAAAACACTGGACTGGATTTTCTCCAGGTGCGTCCTGATGCATTCGCAGATTCCACCCCCCTGAGCGTAGGACTGGGGTCTCATTTCCCGGGTCCCCGGACTGAGCAGGGCCAGGGGTTCACGCCTCCTCAAGCAGCTTAACCTGGTGGAGGGACCGAAGCTTTCAGGTAAGTAGCTGCTGTGAAAGGGCTCCACTTAACCTTCCTCTTTTGCGAAACTAAGACTGTGAGTCAACCTTCAATTAACCTCTTCCAGATTCCACGCTATGCAAAAGGTTTTATTCTAAAGGCGGGGAAGCTATTTTAAAATGACGTTTATTATTGATACCAAACCAGAATAGGTCAGCTCTCTTCCTGCGGCCCAGAAACACAGTCACTGGATGTAAAATGCCATGTCCCGGGGGGCGGGGGTGGGGGGTGGGGTCCCTGGACCTGCTCCTCCCTGGCCTCTCCGGCCCCTCCCTCCCTCATCCACCAGGAGGCAGCAGTATTTTGCTTAGAGGTCCTATTAAAAGGAAGAACCACACCCCCTTTCTCTCTTCCCTTCCAATGCTCTGGCCATTACTGATCTAACCCACAAACTCTCTTTGGTAGGCAAAACGGTGCTTTCACATACAAAGGGACAGACAGCTATGCCTGGGGAAGTCTATTTTGGGACATTATTAAGCTCATATACCAACCTTATTTTTATCCCAAATTTATTTTTTCATGAGCTAATAGGTCAGTTGGCTCTGTTCAGGGCAGCTGCCAGGAAAAGGAAGTGGGCCAGGGGAGGATGCATAAAGACCTAAGCGAGATGTTATGGATGGCTCAGTGCAGGTCACTGGGCTCAGGGCTTATGCTCCTCCGAGGGCACGTCGTGGAGATATTGATTTGCTTTGGTCTGTGCCCTCTTTATATTAATGAAGTAGCAACTTTGATATTCTCTGAAATGTTCTAGATATACATTCATCGACTGGGGACCATGAGAGCCACCATTTCTCATCCAAGTAGTGAAAGTATTAATGGACGATGAGAGTGAGGAGGGGAATTGATGGAGGCGTTGAATAAATAATTTATGACACATCCGAAAAGGAATACTACACAGCCATTTAAAATCTATATTTGCAAAGAATATTTAATGACCTGGAAAATGCTCACAATACAGTATTCAGTAAGAATAAATAGGACTTGGAATTGCACACTGAGTATAAGCCACATAATATATGTTGAGACAGGAAAGAAATATACCTCCAGTTTCCTTCTGCACATGTCTGGACTGTCCCCATTCCTGGCAATGTGCTCTAATCCCATCTAGTTTTTTCTTTTTAAATTTTTTAATGTTTATTTTTGAGAAAGAGAGAGAGAGAAAGAGAGCACGAGCAGGGGAGGGGCGGAGGGAGAGGGAGGCACAGAATCCGAAGCAGGCTCCAGGCTCCGAGCTGTCAGCCCAGAACCTGACGCGGGGCTCAAACTCATGAACCCCGAGATCATGTGACTCAAGCTGAAGTCGGCCGCCTAACCGACTGAGCCACGCGAGTGCCTCTATCCCGTCTACTTTTAAATGTTTCTTTATTTCAAAACATTTTTAAAGTACAACATAAAACATCCTCCATGCAGAAATAAATTCTAATTATGCAAAAAAAAATTCAAATTATATAGAAAGGAAAGTTCCTCCCTGCCATAATGACTCTTAATCCCTTGGCATAGAGTCTCCAGAACTTTATGTATAATGTAAACGTATGCTATCTACATGTCTGTGCACATATGCATACACATGGTGTACATATGCAGACATGTGCGTAGATGCTGCATGTATTATATGTAAACCTATACAGATATGTGT
Source organism: Proteles cristata cristata (assembly GCA_017311185.1). NCBI lineage: Eukaryota > Metazoa > Chordata > Mammalia > Carnivora > Hyaenidae > Proteles > Proteles cristata. The sequence goes on along the minus strand of JAESUZ010001861.1, from coordinate 534,807 downwards.
GTGTGCATGTGAATTTTGGCACGTAAAGTAATGAGATAAAATTATGCATATACATGTTATTACTCAGATCCTTGGTGAGGACCTCAGGCTGCTTTTCATATGAAAAATGCTTTTCTTTTTCCCCCGAACACACAAGCAATTCACGGTCCACATAGGGCACTGAACTTACCTCTTCCTCTTGGCTCTCAGTTCCGTGTGCCAGGCACCTGCACAGGCCTGACCATCCGCTCACGGACTTTTGTTCTGACTGAGGGAGCAAGGCAGACACAGGCCGAAGTGCCAGAGAATGAGTGACCTTGGAAACACTCACCACCCCCACCCTCCGCGGGGATGGCTAGGGCATGTTCTAGCCCATTGCTTCTGTCCCTGCGGGGTGAGACAGAGCCTGGACACCCAGGCAAGCAGACCAAAGGCTGGGCCTCTGTATTTTTAGACCAAGTCCCCCAGGTGAGTCCCTGTTATGGACTGACTTGTGTTCCCCGCCCCCCACCCCCACCCCGCAAATTCATATGCTGAAGCCCTGATCCCCACTGTGACTGTGTTTCAAGATAGGGACCTTCAGGTAGATAATTAGAGTCAAATGAGATCATATTCTCCAGCTTACCTCCCACATAAATGACTTCTACTTGAATCCGTATGTGATGGGCCGAATGATGACTCCCTGAAGTCTTCCAGGTCCTGTCCCCTGAAACCTGTGAATATTTTTCTCTTCATGGTAACAGACGCCCTGCAGGTGTGACTAAATTTAGGAGCCAGGGTGGGGGAGGGTCGCTTGGGTTATGCAGGTGGGTCCGGTGTAAGAACAAGCATCTTCTCAGCGGGAGGCAGACTCAGAGGAGCATGTGATACAGGAAGCAGAGGTCGGAAGCCTGAAGAGGCCACGAGCAAGGACCACCGGAAGCCCCCGGGAACTGGGAGGAGCCCGGAGCCAAGTCTTCCAGGGAGGGGAAGCGGAAGGGCACAGCGCTCTGTGGACCCCTTGATGTTAGCCCACTTTTGGACTCCTGATCTCCAAAGCTATAAAAGATCTGTGTCGTGTTGAGTCACTGAGGTTGTAGTGGTGGTTACAACAGCCAGAGCGGTCTGTACACCTTATCTCAGGGCCAGCATTTGGAGGAACCCACCCCAAGACCCAGAATGTCAGCTACTTACTTGCCCTTCATTCCATTTGGTGTCTCCGCCATGCCTGGCTTCCCACAGTGGGAGCTTTCCTATGGATTTTACTTATAGAATCAGAAAAGCTTGCTTTTTCGTTAAAAAGGTAAGAAAAACGGTGATGCTGTGGGGCGAAAGATACCAGCTGAATACCCACTGTGGGCCAGACACTGTGGGCCACGGAGAAGGACAAATATCCCTGCCCCCTGAGAGCTGGTGTTCTAGCAATTCTGCCTGGGGAGGCGTGGAGTAAAACACCTCAGAAGGGCGCCCGGGTGGCTCAGTCAGTACGTCTGACTCTTGATTTGGGCTCAGGTCATGATCTCACGGTTCATGAGATCGAGCCCCACGTAGGGCTCTACACGCACAGTAAGGAATCTACTTGGAATTCTCTCTCCCTCCCTCTCTCCCTCCCCTGCTTGTGCACACGTGCACTCTCTCTCTTTCTCAAAATACATAAACTAGAAAAACACAACACCTCGGAAATAAGTAAATCCTGTAGCACATCAGAAGCGATATGCCCAAGGAATAATAAAAGCAAAAAAGAGAAGGAGGGAGATTGGGGGGGGCGGGTGGAGCCCAGGGGCCGACCGCATGCTTCAATACTGTGCTCTGTGTCTGCCTCACTTGATTTACTCTAGTTTAATCTCTCTTTTTTAAGTTTATTTTGAGAGAAAATGTGCACACAAGTGGGGGAGGGTCATAGAGAGAGGGAGACAGAGAATCCCAAGCAGGCTCCATGCTTAGCATGGAGTTGACGCAGGGCTCTGTCTCACAAATCTGGAGATGATGACCTGAGCCCAAATCAAGAGTTAGACTCTGCTCAACAGACTGAGCCACCCAGATGCCCCTAATTCAATAATCTCTTATTTCACACATTCTCCATGTCAGGCTCTAAGTACTCTACAAATATGAAGTCATTTAATGCTTAATATAACCCTGCGAGCAAATGCCCGTATTATCCCCATTTTGCAGATGGGAGAACTGAGGTACAGAGAGGCGAAGTAACATTTACAGTGTCAGATGGCTAGTAAGTGGCAGAAAAGGGACTTGAGCCCCGGCAGCCGGGCTCCAGTCTGTGTTCTCATCCCCTGTGCGATGCTGCCTGAGGCTCAAGGACAAACTTTAAGGCAGTAAGGAGTCAGCCACGCAAGTCTTTGTAGAAAAAGGCAAAGGCATATGTCAAAGGCACCAGTACAAAGGTCCTATGGCAGAAGCAAACCTGGGGTTTGGGGCCACATTGGCAAGGCAGCCAGTGTGGCTGACAGCGATGAGCAGAGGGTGGGAGTCACTCAGGCCACACGCCCGGGGCCTAGAGTCCCTTTGTCCCTCTGTGGAAAGGGTGGGGGGCTCTGCAGGGTATGGGGCACTGGGAAGCTTTCTTTGGCTGGTAAGAGCGGGCTGCCAGGGGCAGGGTCGGGGCAGGAAGACCAGCCGGGGGTGGTGGTGGCCCAGCCAGGGTGGCAGCCATAGGGACGCAGAGGGATAGCGGTGGCGCCCTGGAAGACGTGATGTAGGGCCGACGGGATTTTCTGACGCGTGGGATGTGGGCCGTGGGAGAGAGGGAAGCATCCGCGGTGGCTCTGAGCCACGGCCCGAGGAGCTAACGGGTAGAAAGGCCTTGTGCTCTGCCAAGATGTGGGGAGTGTTTTTTCTCCTCCACATTGTGGCAGTTCCCCGGGAGGATGAAGCTTCAGCATAACAAGTCAGGATAATAATAGTCGTCTGCTACGGAGGTGTCCTAGCCAAGGGGACGGGCTCTCCGAGGAGTGTGGGGCGGAAAGAAGCTTGGGGCTTTCCTCCATCTCGTCGGCAGGCCCCTGAGCACCTCCAGAGGAGCATCAGAGAACCCGGAGGACTCAAGGCCAACGCTTGCATGGGCATCCTCAACGTCAGCATCAGGAGTTGGAAGGAATCATCTAACTGCACCCAGGTTGGGAAGTGAGCAAACGGCACCGTTAGGACCCCAGCCTCGACCCAGCCTCCACGGTTGGGCCACATCTGGCCTCTGCCCGAGAAGCATTCGTGTGCTTGCACGCGAATTATTCCAACTTTCAAGCCTCTCGGCTGCTACTGTCAGGAGATGGGGCGGAAACTGTCAGATTTTTAACTGGTTACTCTGGAACCGTCAGGGCACCCTATTTCTTTGCAAGGGGAGGGGGGAGATGGGAATGAGGAGCCGTCTCCCAAACAGAGCTCTAAGCAGAAGAGCCTCTTCTCGCCAACGACGCTTAAAGCTCCCCTCCCGTCACCACCGAGCTCCAAGGATTCTGACGGTGGCAGCGAAAACACAGCCGGGGAAGACAGTCCAAAATAGGACGAAAATAGGACACTCGGGGTAGAGAGACAGAGAGCTGTAGGGTCTCACTGTCATTGCCAACGTTTCCAGAACATACGGGCGGGGAGGCAGAGCCTGTCAAGGAAATTAATCCCCGAAGGAAAGGAGTACGCACGGATCAGACGCTCCTTGAGTGCATAACAATGAATAAGGACTTAGTAACAGCGGCTTCCGAGAAGGAGGGGGGGGCCCAGTTCAGACTGTGTGCAGTGGAGTAATCCGGGGGGCCCAGAGGAAGCCCTTGCCCGGCCCAGCCCGCCCCGCGTGGCCCCCTCCCCGGCTGCAGTGGCCTATACGAGTCTGGAGAGGAAACTTTCCATGCAGGCTGTGAAATCCAGGATCGCTATAGTCTGAATGTGTCCCCTGCCTCCCAAATTCCTACATTGTCATCTAACCTCCAAAGTGACGATGGTATCAGGAGGTGGGGGCCTTTGGAGGCGATTATGTTAGGAATGAGGGGAGCCTCATGAGTGCTATAGTGTCCTTTGTTCTTTTTTAAATTTTTAAATATTTATTTACTTTTTTTGAGAGAGAGAGAGAGACAGTGTGAGCAGGGGAGGGGCAGAGAGAAAGGAGACACAGACTTTGAAGCAGGCTCCAGGCTCTGAGCTGTCAGCACAGAGCCCGACGCAGGGCTCGAACTCACGAACCATGGGATCATGACCTGAGCTGAAGTCGGATGCCGAACTGACTGAGTCCCCCAGGCGCCCCCATAAGCGCCCTTATAAAAGCCTTCAGAGAGCTCCCAGCCCCCTTCCACCGCAGGAGCACACGGGAAGCCTCCTGGGACTCAGGAAAGGGTGTTCGTGAGACAGGGCTGGCACCGTGAGCTCCGATTTCCAGCCTCCAGAGCTGTGAGCAGCACATGTGTGCCGTGCTCCAGCCACCGAGTCTGCAGCACTTTGTCGCGGCAGCCCACACGCACTAGGGCAGCGGTCCTCAGCCATGGCTTTTGTCAGTGCGTGAAGCCCAGGGTCAAGCGGCCCCGCTACCAATGACACCCATTCACTCGGGCCACTTGATGGCTATCTGCCCAACGCTTCCCCATGTCCCAGGTATGCGCACGAAGTGCTCGCTGGTCGGAGGTGACGTGTGACGCTTTCCCTGACGGTGCTGACAAGTCCAGCCGCCTCATGGGACCACTGTTGACAGTTCGAGGCGAGGCGGCCGCGTCCAGAGGGCCGGCGCTGGGTGGGCCACCACCTCTGACATGGGAATCTCAGTGGGGCGACCGCCTCCCAGAGAAGGTCACGCTCTTCCTCCCCTGCAGGAGGGGCCGGGCAGGGGCCGGAGACGTGGTGTCCCTGCTCTCAGCTGGGTCCTGCCCCTAATCTCTGGCTCTTCCCTGTGTCTGCTTGTGAAGACAGTGTGCATTGGGGGGTCAGGGGGGCGTCTCAAAAGCTTTTCGTTTATCAGTCAATCTGTGAACAAATATCTATTTATGGTTTGCTTTGGGCCCGGCCTGTGCTAAGCACTGGCATGTAATAGGCTCTCAATAAATATTTGTGGGCCCTCAGGGATATAAACCTTATGAGCCTCCCTCTGGGCAGAAAGCCAGCTTTCATCTCGGTATTTCCAGACATCTTCCCTGGAAGCGATATTCCAGGAGACAGGGGAGCGGCCATGGGCTTGGGTACCCAGGGCAGGGAGGGATGGGTGAGGGCCCGGGTTCTCTGCGTGGGGTCACCAAGCTCTGGGCGTTCACAGGGGCGGCTGTGGCAATGAGGTATCACCCGTTAGCTCCCTGTTCCTCCGGGGAAAGCACTCCAGCCGAGGGCCTTGGTGAACACAACCCTCTAACCTCACCCTCTACTCCCGAGCCTGACTCCTTATCTCCGATACTCAGGCCTGTCTGCTAAGGTGAACTTGATCTGCATTTCCAGCCAGCCTGTCACTCATGCCTCAAGTCTGCTGCCTTAGAGCTGATGGATCACGTCTTCCCAGACAGGTGCCCACATCTGGGCAGACCTGTATACGTGCAGTCGCGCTCGGTTATAAATATCTATCGAGTGCAATACCAAATAATTGTGGGGCATATTTCACCCTGCCTGTTGAGCACATTGCAAGAAAGGAATTGATCCCTGCTGTTTCATTTATTAGATGGTGTAATACCACAAAAATCGTTTCCACAATATCCCAAACTAAATCATTTATTCTTGACAAAAATCCAATAAAGAGCTCAATCCTTCTCCATAGGCAGATAAAGCACAGATTAATGGGGCTGCCTAGATCAAAAAATGCTGGGAAAATGAAAGGCAGATAGAGAGAGAAGGCCCCTTCCTCCTCCTCACTTCCCCAAGGCTGCCCGGGCTCAGGGTTTTATTACAAAAAGCCGCCTAAGTATTACAGGCTAATCCGTAAATCCCAGCCTAGTAAAATATGTGACGGATTTGTAAATTGTGCCCTTTACAAATCTGATTGAACTTTTTTTTTTTTCTTTGCTGGGAGTTTTGCCTTTCTCCTCCTTGCCTTCTCTTCACCCCTCACCTCTCCCAGTCTCTGGCAGCATACGCCCTGCCTGGCGCAGCGTGGGACCCTGGCTCTGCTTGTCTGTGCACTGGGCTGCCTCTGCGACCCCGCTCTGACCTGACTTAGGGAGGGTGGAGGTTGTTGGGGAATGAGAGGCTGGGAAAACCATCCAACTCTGTCTACTGTCTACAGGGAAATCGGATTCAGGGAGGGTCAAGGGCAGGGTCAGGCGTGGCAGTTATCAGAGGCTTGGGGCACCCTTGCAGCCAGTGTGGCCCTGGCGAGGAACCCCAGGAGCGGGGGTACACATCATCTCCAGTGGAGAAAGAGGGGGATCAAGCTGGCGATCCTCAGGGCCACAGATGAGCTGGCTGGATCTTACATGTCCATGGACTTGGGAAACCCCATGGCAGGTCCACCTCCAAGGCCGTCGAGGGTGCCCATCCCATCCCCTCTTCTCTGTGCATCACATCTAGGGGGAGCCACGTGTCAGCTTGCCTGGGACCGAGCAGGCTCGCAGACACCAGGCTTTCAGGGCGAAAACCAAACGCATCCCCCGCAAACCGGGAAGTGCCACCCCCTTCCTCTGGCCTGTCTGCGCTGTGAGAGGCTCTGTGTCGCTCAGGCCGGTTAATTTCCTCTGCCTTAAACCAAGGGACGTCCCTTGCAGGGCAGGGGTCCAGAATCCGTCGCTTACTCCCTGTGGACGCTGGCCAATTACACAGCCTTTCTCAGCCTCAGTTTCCCCACCTCGCTGTCCCCCACCGTCCTTTGAACACATGTCCTTAAGGAAGACCACAAGAAAAGTAAGAGAACAGGGGGAAAGGTCCTTCTGGAAGCCCAAGAAATGACACCCTTCCCTCACCCACTCACAACTCCCAGCAACCGAGGTTGGCTGAGCCCAGATGTTTCTCACAAGGAGCCGTTAACGCAGGCAGCTGGGAAGCAGATTACGGGCTGGAAAGCAGGTTTCTGCCCGGCACAGGGCCCTGCCTAGTATCTGATCCTGTGGGGCCACACCCCAGCACCCCCAGAAAAGTGACTGTTTCTGCTCCCTAAAGGTTTCCAAAGGCAGAGGAAAGGGGGTGTGATGGTCCAGCCTGGAAACAGGGAGTGGGGCTGGGCTCCCGGGGGGGTGGGGGGGGACAGCGGGGGCGGTGGTCTGGAATGGCATTGTGCAGGCTCAGGGAAGAGTGTGAGGAGGCAGTAACAGAACCGGAGCCCCGCCCCCCCATCCCCCATCCTTGCTCATTTCCATTCCCTGTCCCCAGATGCAGCTGTCCCTGCAACTGCGGACTGATGACTGATGGGCAGTTCTTCCTGCTGCTCCGCGGCCATCCTCTCAGAGCAGAGGGGTGCCCTTGGAGCAAGAGATCGAGGCCGCCCCCAGCGGCTGGCCCCTGCCCATCTGCTGCCTTTACCAGGTGGCCCGTGCATAATGACAGCAAGGACACTGTATCTTGTCTGGGTCCTGGAATGGTCTGGGTCCTGGAATGGCCTCCTGCATTCCCCTGGGCTGCACGAGGAAACAGAGATGGAGGGGAGGGACGGGGTTAGGCACTCAGAGGAGAGAACAGCCTCCCGGCTGGCCCCACAAGAACCACAGCAAATCCAAGCTCTTTGGGGCACAGAAAGTAAGGGCGGAGGCCGCCAGGAGGCAGGTGACACAGGCAGCCGGAGAGCAACTTGTGGATAAGATGTTCGCTTTCCAAGAACATTTGGAAAAAGCGGGGTTCCCATCTGCTGGGTTTCCAAAAGCCAGAAGGTGGACCACGTGACCCCAGTCTGCTCCCACAAAGCCAAGAGGCCCCCCTCGGTCCCTGGGAACAGCCAGCCGGTGCCTCCCCACTTTCCTCATTAACCTTTATCCCTCGGGCTCCCGCTGAGGGCTAATCCTGTTTCCTGCATTCCAGGTATTTAGCCCGGCAACGCAGGCAGTCACTCAGCTGTACCTTTCCCAGGCCCGGGCTCAGCCGCGGGGCTCAGAGGATGGCCTCTCGCAGCCGCCGCGCAGGGTGGTGTTTCCCACGAGCCCAGGCTCCTGCCCGTTTGGATCTTGGCATCAGGATTCAACTGTTCAGCTTATCCTCGCGAGGGGGTGGCGGGTGTGGTGGTAGGGAAGGAAATGATGAGGGGGCGGGGTGCAGGGCTATTCCCTAAGAAAGAGAGAGAGAGAGAGAGAGAGAGAGAGAGAGAGTGTGTGTGTGTGTGTGTGTGTGTGTGTGTGTGGTGGGGAGGGCGACGCGGTGCCCACCGCCCTTGTGGAATTGGAGGTGAACAAAATCAGTGGACACATTCTCTTCTGGGGGCTCGAGTTTAGGGATATTTGCAAATGACTACGTAGAGATACTTTCTTTTCTGGCATTGAGGAAGGGGGTGCATAAAAAAGGGGTCAGAGGTAGTGGAAAATGGGCTCCCCCCATTCAGCTGGAGGTGAATGATGTCTGTCCCTCCCCCCACCATTCAAAGGGCCCAAGTTGTCCAGAATGGAATCGGATGGGCAAGTCTCAGGAGACGGCATGGCCGGGGGTCCGGGTTTGGGAGTCCCCTCAGTCACTACCTGGCCAACTCTTCCCCCACTGCTGCTCCATCATGGCCCACACAATGACAGCCAGCTCCACTCGAGTGACACGATCTGATTCCCTGGTGGGAGATTTTAAAGGGAAGGAGGGCAGGGGCACCTGGGCAGCTCAGTCAGTTAAGCATCTGACTCTTGGTTTCAGCTCAGGCCACAGTCTCACGGTTTCGTGAGTTCAAGCCCCGAGTCGAGCTTCGTGCTGACAGTGCAGAGCCTGCTTGGGAGTCTCTCCCTCTCTCTCTGTCCCTTCCCCACTCACACTGTCTCTGTCTCTTTCAAAATAAACAAATAAACTTTAAAGGGGGAGGAAGGCAGTTCGCAAATTCGAGACTCCAGATGCAGGGTCCCCAGGCCGCCAACATACCAAAGCTTGTCTACGTGGGGCTTGGCAACCCTGGGCTCCACGACCCAGCCCCCAGCCAGCATCCTCCCACGAGGAGGTCAAAAGCCCAGAGATGCAGGCACTGGGGCTCCGGTCTGCGACCATCAGGTGTGATGGGTGGAGGGACCAGCTAGAGCAAAGCTGGCAGAGAGAGTGGGAGCATCACAGTAACCCCTTATTTATTGGGCTCCTCCAGCCCCACAATCGCCGACTCTGCTCAATATTTTATTCTTGTTGCACCTGCTCAGGCAGTAGCGCTGCAGGCATTTTTGATAAATGGATTGAAAGGTTTGTCTAGTTCTGCTGAAGCTTCTATAAGTGCCTCTGTATCTTCCACTGAAATTATATTTCCCAACTTCCTACAGTGCTTTCTCTCCCCCAGTGGCTCCTCTCTCCCTGTCTGCTAGCTGCTCGCTCTCATGCAGTATCTCTTCTTCTCCCTCTGTCGTGCATGCACGCCCACACATGCACATGGTGTGCAAACACACATCCAGGCCCTCACATGCTTATCTGCACAATGATCACTCGGGGCACCACATACAAGGAGGAGAAGGTGGATCTACCAGTGACAGGGAGGCACATACGGCGGCCATCCCCGCGGGCCCACACCCTCGTGTGCATACACACAGATCTTGGGAACCCCCCAGGGTATCTTTTCAGAGCCCCTCTGGTCCCTGAGTTCCAAAGAGTGACCCTGAGGGCCGCAGGGGCCAGCGCCAGGGGAGCGGTGGACGGGCAGACCCCGAGAAGGAGAAGCGTGGTGGCCCAGTGATCTGTGCCCCAGGCCTCGGGGAGGCTCCGAGGGGCCCTCCCAACCCCAGCAGCCTCTTCCTTCCTCATCGGCTTGCCCGGGGCTGGCGGGCAGCTGAAGGCTTTGTCCCAACCACATCTGAAACAGCTCAGGAGCTGCTGCGTCTGGCCGCCAGCCTATTCCATAAATAGCTTGATGGGCCTGGCTCCTCGCCCTCCTGGTGATGTCATTGGCTACGGGCCCAACCGGTGAGGTCACAGGCTTCCCCTCCCTTGGCGCCCCTCTCGGGTGGAGCACGAGACCCCCCTCCCGGAGCCTGTCTGCGCCCCATCCTGTTCCAGCTCCGCCGGGCGGTTGGTGAGGCTCTCCACCATCTGGGGAAGGCTGCAGCCTCCCTTCCTCCTCGCCAGCCACCAAACAGCCTCTCAACATTCCTTCTCCCCACTGGCTTCTCCCCTTGTCGTGATGTACTTTTCAGGTGACGGCAGACTCCTGAGCTCCGAGGGCCATGGTGAACGGCAGGCACCTCGACGGGGCCGCTCCAACCGTTGGCTGCCCCACCAACTGGCTGTGTGACTTCGGGCAAGCTGCTTAACCTCTCTGTGCCCCCGCTTCCTCATCTCTAAAATGGACGTAACAAAAGGGTTGTCTGAGGCTTCCACGGGCTCATGCACGTGAAACACGGTGCCTGGCGGGTCGGCACGCAGCTAACCTGCTGATCTTGTGGTCCCGTTGCCACACGCATGGGCGCTGCCTCGTGTGTTGGGGAGGGGCTCTGGCTCTGCATGTCTTCCAGTGCGTGATGGGCAGACGCACACGCCCGCTCCTCTCCAGGCTCCACTTCCAGCCTCCTCTCCCCCTGCGGGAGCCCTCCTTGCATCCTTACCCTGCCTCCGTGGTACCCCCAGTTCTCGAGAGAACCCTTGCCTTGGTGCCGGAGGCAGGAAGGGCAATGGTGTTGGGGGCTCCCGGAGGCCCTGGCCCTCCCCCTGCCTGCAGTGGCCTCCAGCGGCAGCCAGCCGGCCCCCTCCCTGGTCGGCACGAGAGCAATCCACCCACGCAAACCAACACCGTGGGACACAACCAGACCAGCCAGGAAGCCCTCGGCCACCGTCTCCAACGGATGAGTTTGGAGAAACAGACCGCGGTGGCCGCCGGGAAGGTGGACTCTCTCCGGATCAGAGAGGGAAAGGCCGCTGGGGGGTGGGGGCGGGAGGGGTTCGGTGCCAGCGCCGGCCCGTTTGGGAGCCAGAAGCCACATGTGGCTGTTGGACGCGTGACTCTGGGCTGGAGATGTGCTGTGAGCGTAAATTACACACCGGGCTTCAATCACTCGTATAAAAGCAAGAATGCAAAACAGCTCATGAATAATTCCTTTATAGTTATTATATGTTGAAATGGTAATATTTTGAATTTGGGGGTTGGATAACATATGCTATTGGAAGTAATCTCCCTTTTTTTTTTTTTTAACTTTTTCAATGTGGCTACTGGAAAATTCGGAAGTACACGTGTGGTGGGCGCTGTGTTTCTATTGGAAGGCGCTGGCCTGTTGTCTGGCCGGGTTCTGAAATGTGCCCATTGTTCTGCCCACCCTGAGGCTTCTGACTTGCTCAGGGCTGATGCCTTCAGCTAAAATATCCCCCACATCCAGTGTTCCCAGTGGACAGGACGGCTGAGCAAAATAGTCTTGAATGGCTTTCTCCCCATGTGCGCCCCCTGCCTGCCCATAGCCCAGCACCTTGATCTTGGCCTTCTATATTCAAGGGGGGGGGCTCCCAAAATTGGCCCAGACACCCCCAGGACGCTAAGCCTCCCACACCAGGCAGCCCTTTCTAGTCTTGCTGTCACACGCCCATGATTCTCTCATCCAGGGGTCCCTGCTGAGAAGTGTTGGCCCTCTTCTCCACCCCTGGGGGTCTTACTCATCCTTTAAAAAAATCTCAGTCAAAAGTCACCTCCTCCATGAAGCCTTCCCAGACCACTTCCATGAATGAATCACTCTGGGCTATCCCCTAGCACTTTTCCTGGAACTCAAACGATTTATCAGAATGTGCCCTGATCTATCAGAACTGTGTGTCAGGCCACGTCTATTAATATGAAGCCTCAGGATGATCTTAGGAACTAGCTGCTCTAATTACACCTAATTTCTATACGAGAAAACTGAGGCAGAGAGAGATTAGCATGTTGCCCAGGATGGCAGAGTTTGTAGCAGAGGGAGTGGGGTCAGGTTCCCTGGCCCTGCTCCTTCGACGGTGCCGACGGCATCAGTCACAGCTGATGTGGCTCCTGGTTCCCCCAAAAGACAAAGAGAACCCCAGTTTATCCATCACTGAATTCCCCAGGACATCAAGCCAGGTTCTGAAACACAGTAGGTGCCCAATAAATGCGGCCTGAAAGAGATCAGCACTGAGTTATTGGCCTTTAAAGCCTTCTTGTGAGCGCGCTTTGAAATGGGGCTCTAGCGTGCATGCCCTCCGCGCTCTGAGGCCTCCCCACCCGCCCCTCCGCCCCAGCCTCCTCACCCAGCCCCCTCTTCCCTGCCTCCCTGGGCCCCTCACTGGGTCTGTTTAAAACTCAGCTCCTATCGTGCGACCTCTGTCAGCCGGGAATTAATTCCCCAGGTTACCACTGCATAAAAACTAAACTCTCTTTTTATGGTCTCTACATGCTTTGGCCTTTCCTTTTATTCAGGTCCCTCTGCACTTCTGGAGAATAAATAAATACAGTGTAACTTTTACCAGCCTTGATCATCCGCGGCCCTGGGGCTGGCTGGCACCCCAGCGAGGCAGGGCCTCAGGATGCTCTGTGAACCCCGGCCTCGGGCTCTCTGTCCCGGGGCTCCCTGAGCCTTCACCAACCAGGCAGGGCTCCCTCTGCGGTCCTCGGCCGTCCCTCCAGCCACAGGCTCCCCTGAGAAGTGGCTGTGGGTCCCGTGCTATGGCCCCCTCCTCAAACTTTCCAGCCAACCTCTCAGCCGTGGTGCAGACAGCAGCTTCTGGAAGGGATGCAGACGGCATTTCCGGGGTGGGTCATGCCCCAGCCATCGGAGGGCACCCCCCTCCCCGAATCAGTCCCCGCACCGGGTCTATCTCGCTTGCGCTTCCCCTGCCCGCAGGGGGACCCCGCCTTGATGCTTACACCTGCCAGCTTGGGGCGAGGTCTGTAGTCCCTATCGCCATCTCTATCTGGACAACAGGGGAGGCTCTGATTTCTTGGCTCCCGTGGAAAGGTGGGTGAGGGTCCAATCAAATACTCCATTTGGAGGGGGGATGCCCACAGTCCCCTAAACCCCATTTCACAAAGAAACGTGCCTGCCAACAGCTGTCTGGATCCAGCCCTCCTTTCTCCATGAGTGTCCCGATCCCCTGGTATGAGGTAGTCGTGTGTGTTTGGTTGTGGGGACATTGGCCTCACGTCACTTTCAAGCACGCCTTTGAAGGCCACTCCTTTCCCCAGCCGGGCTCGGCAGAGAAACTCGCTGCTGGGCTGTTTCTATATCTGGACCTTGCCAAACACTACCCCTCCGTCCCCCTCCTCCGCACCCTCCAGGAAAAAGTTCCTGGAGATGGGAGCAACTAGATTCCAGATAATTGCTTAATTAGGGGAAAATTACCTAAATTTCAGCAGCCCCGGCAAGCGCCCCGCCTGCCATTCTATGAAAGCCTCTGAAACCTGGCTTCCCCGCAAAGGAGACCGTGGCCCCTCAACACCTACCCTTCCTTCTCCAAGGACGTCACCAACGCGGTCTGGAGCCCACCGTGCTCACACTCGCACACGCACACACGCCTACGTGCACGCCACCCCCGGCACCTTCTCAGCTGGGCTCTGCTGGGCGCTGATGGGTTTGTGGTTCTACCGAAGTCCAGAAGCCGACAGACTGTTCTGTGTGTGAAGGGGCAGACGGCAAATATCGCAGGCCTTACCGTATGGTCACGTGGCCTCTGTGGCACGCGCTCAGGTCGCGCCTCGGAGCGTTAAGCCGGCCTAGACGATACGTAAATGAGCTGGCAGAGCTGCGTTCTAGCGTAACTTCGTGAAAGCAGGTTGCAGGGTGGATCTGGCCCGCGGGCCAGGTTGCTGACCTCCCGTGTAAGGCCAGCTGCCGGGGAATTTGGCTGGTGCAGCCGGCTGAGGGTAAGGAAGCCCAGCCCCGCCGCAGGCCCAGGGAGCATCGTTGCAAATATGGGCCTGAAAGAGATCAGCACTGAGTTATTGGCCTTTAAAACCTTCTTGTGAGCGCGCTTTGAAATGGGGCTCTAGGGTCCATGCCCTCCTCGCTCTGAAGCCTCCCCACCTCTCCGTCTGCTGTCCTCCACCCCGGCGGGTGGCGGGGGTGGGGGATGGATGGGAAACAGCCTGGGTCTCAGGTCCCTGCTGTGTGATCTCGGGCCAGGCACTGAACCCCCCGAGTTTCCATTGTCTCATCTCCAAACGGACCATATTAATCATTCCTTCCTCCCAGGGTCATGATGACAACACACAGGGCGATGCGCATGAAGCAGTAAGTGCTCAGCAGGTGCCGGCCTTCAGGAGTCTTAGCTTTTTGGCCTTGAGGAGTCCCTGCAGGAAGGCTTTAGGCCTTCTGTCCCGTCTTCCTCTTGAACTTGTCAGTATCTTACCTTCCCTTCGGATTGTGTGTCTGGGAGTCCACGGAGCTCTTCTGAAGTTTCTCTTCTGAAGAGAAGCGAGTGCAAAGCCACGGGATGGGCTCCACAGGTCTTCAGCGGCTCCAGCCTCCCAGCCCCCCTAGAGAGAGGCCCGAGCTGGCCTGGTGAGCCGACGGCCACCCCCTAAAAGCCACCCTGGCCTTACCGTCCTGCCCAGCCTGCCGACCCCTGCAGCAGATGCGGTCTTAACAGGGAAAGGTTACCCCCCAAGGCTGCCCACAGGGGACGCTGGAGAGCAAGCACCTGGAACGGGCTCCTCATAATGCCCAAGCCTTCCTACATCCCGTTTATTCCCTCCCCTCTTCCCAGGCTGCCTCCTGCCCTCCAAGTCTCCTCTAGACAGGGACACCCAGCCAGCCAGGGACACTCCCCACTGCCCCCGGGACCCGAATAGCCTTCTTTACAGTCACTGTGCACTGGAGAGAAATCTCAGTCTGGAAGGAGCAGTGAGTGGGATGTCATCAGGCTTTGGAGCCCACATGTCCCTGCCAATGTGGGTGCCAGGAGAGACGATGCATGCCGTGTAGGGGCTGGAGCAGGCAGATGTGGCAACCTGGGGCCACTGAGAGGGCACAAAACCCTAACGGCGGCAATGAGCATGAGGGTCCTGGGGTCAGTTTGAAAGCAAGAACAGTTCAGGACCTGGGATCCTGGGGGATGGGGAGGGGTGGGGACAAATGCCCTGGAATGATGAGCGCAGAGGATGGAGGTCTTGCAGGTGACCCCAGAGAAGCCACTGCACTGCACTGCACTTGGGACATTCTCGGAGAACAGTTTTAACCAGGGGCACCCGAGCCAGGACTGAGACGGGCAGATTCCTGGCACAGAGCAGTGCACGTGCATATTACTGGCCAACGTACACACAGTCACCTGTCTGCCAGGGGGTCCACCCAGTGTGAGCTGAGGGATGTATCTTTAAACTGTAAGGGGGTGTAGGGGCACCTGGATGGCTCAGTTGGTTAAGGATCCACCTCTTGATTTCAGCGCAGGTCATGATCACATGGTATGTGAGATCAAGCCCCACATTGTCATCTGTCAGCACAGAGCCTGCTTGAGATTCTCTTCTCCCTCTCTCTCTGCCATGCTCTCTCTCTCTCGCTCTCTCTCAAATTAGATAAATGAATGAATGAACTGTAAGTGGGTGTACAGTCCAGATACCAGCTTCCCCTCCCTCACAGTAAAATATCTTGCGCACGTTAAACGAACTGCCGAGTGGGTCAGATGCAGGGATGTAGGAAGGAGGAGGGAACAGGTCTCAGATTCAGGGACAGGACCTCAGGCACAGCAGGAGGAAGCACCAAGGAACTGATGAAGGTGTCTCTTTGGGCTCCCTTAGCTGATGGCTCATGGCCACGCCTTCATGGGCTCTGTGAGGGGGCCCTCACCTACTCCCCCCCTGTGGCCCCCTTGCCTCCCCCTGGGCTGTTCCAGAGCAAATGAAAGCCAGCTGCTCTGCCCTGAGCGGATTCTCCACCTTTTCCAGAAATGCCTCCCGCCTTCAGGTGGTCAGGCAAGTGCCCGGGCTTGGGGAGCCTTGGGGCTTTGCAGCTGGGCTCGAGCAGAGCCGTGTCACCGGGGCTCTGGTCCTGAGTCAAGGCTGTCCATTTTGATGCTCTGAGGCCCCTCGCTGCAAATCCGGTGCCGGCGACAGGGTGCCCTGACGGGACTGGCACATCACCGCACGCAGCAAATCTGATTTTCTCCACCTGTGCTGTTTCCTGACTCGCTGCCCTCCAGCGCCCCTGACCTTGGAACCCAGGCCCGTCTGAGGCTGCAGCTGTCTCCCCAACCCGAGGCCTAACTAAAGGCAGGGAGCCCCAACATCTGGCTTCCGGCCTTGTTCCTAATATCTAAGTCTTGCGTCTTACCCCATCCCTGTCTCCCTGCCCTGAACTTCTTTGCCTCTGTCGTCCCTGTTGCTTCGGCAAATCCCAAGTCCTACACGAATTCCGCCCCCACCCCCCACTCCCCACATCTGGGTCCTGTGCCTCTCCTCCATGAGGGGTCCCCCCTATCCCATCCCTCATCACCTTCCATTTTGTTATCCTTTCTTTCCAGCCAGTCTCCTTGCCTCCAGCCCCTCCTTTCGCTAACACAGCAGTTCTCAAAGGACAGTTCTGGGAGCCTCCGCAGCAGCGCCGGGGACCCTTAGGCCTGCACGTTCTCCAGACCTGCTGAATGAGACTCGGGGAGGAAGCACAGCCTTTCAACAAGCCCCCAGGTGATTCTGAGGCTGGGAACCGCTGCGTCCAGCACATCCTCTCTGTACCTTCCGGAACATTCTTTGTAAAACCCAGGCCAAGACCTCACATTCTCTGGCTCAGCAACAGCGGATGGCTCTCTCGCGCCTTCCGAATTAATTTTCAATTAACTTCTGAGGCATAGTGTTCCAGGCCTTTCACCATCTGGCCCCAACCCCTCTTTCCAAACACCCCCTTTCCCACCACATCCCCCCTGTGGGCCCGGCCCTTCGGCACCAGCTCTCCTCTTTGACATCTGAGGGCCCAGTCCGGACGCTGTCCCCTGTCCCCAAGAAGCAATGTCCACCCTCCTGGTCCTCCCGGGACATCAGGCCCCGCCCACAGTGCTTGGCATTGCCTGTGTGTGCCTCTCTCCCGGCCATGGTTTTAACATAGCATGACTCCCTGGGGACGCATCCATCTTCCCCGTCCATGCGCGGCGAGCTTCTGGAAGCAGGGATAATAATCTTTCTCAGCTGAGCACTGGGCCGGTGCAGACTGGTTTCCAGGATTGGGTCTAACTCTTGCCGGTGTCTCCCAGAGCCCAACCCTCACCACCCCCCCACCCCGCCATCCTGGAATCCCACCCACCTGACTGCCTTGATCCAGCACCCACCCTTCTGGACATGTAGGGCCTTCAAGGGCCTCTCTGAACCCTCCCGTACTCCTGTGGGTCCGTCGGGGCCCGATCACTTCCAGCCGGGTCACTCAGCAGCCTAACTGTGTGTAGGGAGTGAGGGAGAGTCCCTTCCTGGGGCACCTGGTGCTGATGCGAGTCATTCCCCGCCACAGGGGTGGGGTGGGGGCTACAGCATCTCCTCCAGCACCTTTCCAATGATGCAGTCAATGCTGACAAACAGGAGAGCCCTGGACACGCCAGCCAGCAGCCCATCCTCCTGTTACTTAATATAGTAGGGTGGGGTTTGGGGTGGTACTTATTTATGGTGTGTGTGTGTGTGTGTGTGTGTGCGCTTCCCGACTAGGTTTACCTTCCTAATTACGTGTGCTTACAGCAATATTAAAACGTGTTTGTATCCCCTATATGCACAGCAACTGATAGAATGGCCGGCGGGAGGCAGGGAGGTCCAGAGGTTGGGGGGGAGCGCTGAAATACACAAAAATTAAGCCTTGGCCTCAACCTCCAAAATGGACAATCCCCAGGTAGGTAAGACTTGTGGCCATTTTTCAATGGGGCCCTAGCAATCGAATTACCTTCTAGGGGATATTTTCAAACTGTCACGAAAGTCACCCTTGAAGTTAGGTTTAATCAGTGGATGGAGCCCTGACACATGCTGGAGCCTTTGTGGGCTGAGAAGCCCCCCCCACACCGGACCCCTCCCATGGGTGAGGAGCACTTGCACTTTTGTGGCTGGGAAACTACTGGGATGCCCGGTTCACTTAGGACCTGGTCCACACGCCTCTGAACCCTGAAGCCCCTCCCAGGAGCGCCACTCCAGTCCCATCCACCGGGGCCTCCTGCGTCCTTCAAACTCCCAATGTCCCAGACTCTCCGTGGCGAAGGGAGTGTGCGGAGGACTTCCTACAGTCTGCCCGTTAGCCTTCAGGTGTGATCAAGCACACCTACCCCACACCCAGGTCGACACCCGGGAAGAGGGCGAAGCTGGGTCCCTTCTTGTAGCCGCTCCAGGACCTCAGCTTCTGCGATGATGTGACAGAGGCCAGCAAGGTCTTCTCTCCCCGAACTGGCACTCGGGTCGCCTAGCAACCTCGACAGGCAGCCGGCTGGCCAATCACCTGTGGCTGCTGACACCCACCTGTTTCGCCGGGAGTGTGGGGAAAAGGCCACCTGGAAACTAAGCCTCCCCAACCGCCCGCTGGCCACCTCTACAGGTCACCCGCCCCCCCGGAAGTTCCCCAAGGAGGCAGGCGGAGTGACCAGTGTTTCTCACCTCACCCTCTGCTCCCTACCCAAGGCCCATTCTGCGGCTTAATCTGTGACATTTAACATAAATAGTTTTCTATTCCCAGTTGACCTTTAATGGCTTTTATCATCCGCTGTGGCTCCTGGCAGTGGCCCAGGAACAGCTGTCTGCTGCCTCCGTCTATCCCGACAGAACGCCCGAGGAGGCCCCACGGCTCTCGCCGCCTGAAGCCAGGGTGGCCCCTGGAGATGTCTGCCCAGACCCAGCCTGCCGCTCTCCGCTCGGAAATATCATTACGTGTTTCAATTAGAATTAGTGGGGAAGTCAGTTATTAAGCGGTTCGTTATTATGGTAATGGAGACACTCCACACGAGCTGGTGCAGACTGTTCTGGCCTTTGACGGCCGCTTCCAGAGCCATAGTCCCTTTCTGATGCTCATCTGCAAGTGGAGCCGGGAAGAAATGGGAGGCGGGAGGCCAGACGGGTGGGTGTCTCTGCCCCTGCTGCCTGCCCTCCACATCCCTGCTCCCCACCCCCAGACACGGTCCCTGAGAGGTGACGTAAACAAACCCTCCAGCTAAAATCACAAGTCCTACCTCCCGGCCATTGTCAAGGCCGGTGCCCACCGCCCCCGGACCCTCCTGGTACCTTTCCTCCTCCTCGCAGATCCACGACCATCGCGGAAAAGAGTTCACAGGACTCCTGAAGAGGTGTGGGTTTGGGCAAAGGTCCCGCCGCTTCTGAGGGTGCAGAGGGGTGCGCCTAAAGACCACTAGGGTGGAGGACGGTGGAGCCCAGCTCTGGTCCACCCTGCCCGGCGAACTTGGGCATGTCACATGACCTCTGAGAGCCCCTGCCCTCCCTGAGTGATGGAAGCTTGGGTCAGCAGTTCCTGACATTGCGCTGCTCCGACGTGCCCGTAGGAAGGGGCGTTCCCTGATCATCGGGGTGAGGGTCTGCCGTGGAATGAATTGTGGCCCCACAAATTCATGTTGTCGCCCTACCTCCCAGCACGATGGTATTTGGAGACGGGATCTTCAGGACATAACTAGGTTAGATGAGGTCATGAGGGTCCAGCCCCCACCATGGGATTCGTGCCCGTCTGAGAAGAGATCCCAGGTCTCTCCCTGCGCCCCCCACCCCCACGGCTGCAAAAAGAAGAGGTCACGTGCGCTTGCAGCGAGGGGGTGGCTGCCTACAGACCCAGAGGACAGGCCTCAGAATAGAACAAACCTGCCGGCGCCCTGATCTGGGACTTCCAGCTCCCGGAACTGTGGGAAATGAATGCGTATGGTCCAAGCCCCCGGCTATGGTGGCCTGTTCCCTGGGCCTGAGCTGACTAAGGCAGGGTCCCCGGGGTGGGGGAGAAATTCCCCACATCAGGCAGGCCGGCACCAGAGTCCGGAGGGGGTCCTGCCCCCCCTCCGACATCTGTTCGTCTTCTCTTCCTTAGGGTCCTGCTTTCAGACACAGCTTCCCAGCCACCTCTTCCTCCCCCGCCCCAGGCCAGCGGCCTGCGGCCAGTGGGCTGAGCTGAGTCCCCCTCACAGCCCTGACCAGAGTGAGACCCGAGACTGGCCCTGGGGCCGCCGAGCCTCAGTTTCCTCATCTGCTGACATCTGTGAGGATTAACAAGCCAACGCAAGAGAAGTGCTCCCCACAGACTTGCAAGGCGTGAATGCTCCAGAAGGGTCCTGATTGTTGCCATTCTTATTTAAAATAATAATCATCTCAGTGGGGGCAGGGAGAGAAAAAGCCCACAGTTGGCTCCCTTTTCCTTGGGATCTGGTGGGTATTTAAACAGGAAGGAAAACAGGAGACCTGAGGGATCAGAACGAAGTGAAGAAGGTAGGAGGAAAAAGTGGAATTGGAAGCAAAGGATGAGAGGGAGAGACAGGGAGACAGAGACAGAGAGACAGGGAGAGAGATGGGGAGACAGGGAGAGAGATGGGGAGACAGAGACTGAGAGACAGGGAGACAGAGAGATAGGGAGACAGGGAGAGAGACAGACAGAGACACAAGGAGCCAGAGAGACAGAGATACATGGAGAGAAACAGGGAGACAGGGAGAGAGATGGGGAGACAGAGCCTGAGAGATGGGGAGACAGGAAGAGAGATGGGGAGACAGAGACTGAGAGACAGGGAGACAGAGAGATAGGGAGACAGGGAGAGAGACAGAGACACAAGGAGCCAGAGAGACAGAGATACATGGATAGAGACAAGGAGACAGGGAGAGAGAAAAGGAGAGACACAGAGAGACAGAGAGATGGGAAGACAGAGATACAGGGAGGCAGAGAGAGACAGAGGCAGAGAGACAGGGAGAGACCCAGTGAGAGACATAGAGAGACAGAGAGCCAGGGAGACAGAGATAGGGGGCAGAAGGGAGCAGAGAGAGTCTCCTGACCAGGAAGGGCCATGTGTGGCTGGGTGGGAGGCAGGTGGAGGGACAGGTGCCCCATTATCTGCCACTCGGCTGTGCCCACAGAAGGCACAGGAACGAGAGGGGCCAGACAAGGTGGAAGACGCGGCCCCGCACCAGCGAGGTAGAGGCGGCGGCAGGCACGGGGCCCAGAGAGCGCGGGCTTCCTAACCACTACCGGGTGCCGTGATGACCTCGCCCCGTGGTTCTGGATCTTGGGGGAGAGGCCATGTGGTTTGATTCCTTTACTCTCTGGACCCGCCTGTCGCCCAGGAGTGGGTAATTAGAAGACAGCCCAGGCTTCTGATTGGCTTATCGGCTTCTCCTAGAGTCTATCCTGCTTTTTTAGGCTGCAGCTACTGCCCGATTCTCGGTGGGGACTGCCTCAGAAAGCAAGAGGGGGTGTCCTCAGAGGCCTCGGAGGGACCAAGGACCCTGCCAGAGTGCCATCTCTCCAGCACTGTGGCAGGTGACAGCATCAGCGGCTTGTGCCCCAGCTGGAGAACCATTCACCTACCGGTGGCCTCAGAGGGGGCGGTCACTCCCCAGAATCCTTTTGAGCGCGTCATCCCTGAGCACAGAGCCCAGGCCACTCATGGGTCTGAACCCCCAATCCAGGCCCCTGCCACATACTGGAACCTATCCCTTCCCCGGGCACCAGGACCAAAGCTCTACTTCTGCCTCCTGCTCTCCGTGCTGGGCCGGACAGCGGCATGCAGCTGGGCGGGGGGTGGGGGGGTGGGGAGGGGTTGGGAAGGGGCAGGAGATTTGAGAACAGGCTCGGGAGGCAAAAGTCTGCAGAGAGGCATGGGTTGTTCTGACCGTAAATGACGCGGAAATCGGTGACCATCGTTTGCTGTGCAGTGCACATGCCGGGCGTGTGGATTCAGGTAGCCCTGCTACCGGGAACCGGGTGCCCCGTCCTTCTCCCTGGGGCCCAAACTCTCCTTCCCTGGGCAGGAATCTTCCTCTCCACCCAGGGATGGCTGGAGGGTGCTTGGATGACAGCGGCACATTTTCCCCTCCTCCCCGGCCGGTGCGCACAGCCCCTGCTGAGATAAAAGCTGGAGAGGAGAGGAGTCTAACCTCCCTGCTGCTGGAGTCGCTGGAGTCTCTGGAGTCGCAGAGCTCTTAGCAAAAGTGTGGAGTCAATCAGAGCAGGGAGAGGGCATGGCTGGGAGAGAGCATGGCTGGGAGAGGAGGCCTTGTCCGGATTTCCTCATCACTCGTAGGCGCAGGCAGTAGGACATGGCCGTGAGGACAGACACCATGCCAAGGGTCTGCAGCATCTGGGGGCGGGAGGAGTGGGGTGCCGAGTATAAGCAGCACGGGCTCCGGAGCCCACAAGCTGTGCCAGCCTGGGCACGCCTCCGGCTCCTTGGTGCCTGACTTTCTCCTCTGCGTGGTGTGCAATAACACAACACGGACTCATGCAGAGGGTCTTGGGGAAAACGAGCGAAGACGTCTGGTCAACGCAAGAGCTTGGCACGCAGGGCGACAGCTCCACAGTGTAAACCGTAGGGCTCCTTCAGCATCCGCCCATCAAATCCTTGGACCCCAGGCAGGACGAGAGCCCAGGCAACTTTAAGATCCTAAATGATTTGATTAAAAGGCACCTTCCATGGGGCACCTGGGTGGCTCAGTCGGTGAGGCGCCCAACTTTGACTCATGATCTCACGGTCCATAAGTTTGAGCCCCGGGTCGGGCTCTGAGCTGACATCTTGGAGCCTGGATCCTGCTTGGGATTCTGTGTCTCATTCTCTCTCTGCCTCTCCCCTACCTGTGCTCTGTCTTTCTCTGTCTCTCAAAAATAAACAAGTGTAAAAAAATTTTTAAAAAAAAAGAAACAGATGTTTTCTCTCTCAGTTGGGGAGGTCAGAAGTCCACGGTCAAGGTGTTGGTAGAGTGTCACCCTCTCCAAGGCTCTAGGGGAGAATCCTTCTGTCTTAGCCAGCTGGGGTTGCTATAATAGAGCCCTACAGACTGGGGGACATATATTTCTCACAGTTCTGGAGGCTACTAGTCTAGGATCAAGGTCTGGAGAGATCTGGTGAGGGCTGGCTTCCCGGGCTGCAGAAGGCTGTCCTGGTGCTGTTCTTGAATATCGGAGAGGAAGCATCGAGGAAGCAAGCTCTGGTTTCTCTTCTTAGTAGACCATGAATCCCATTCATGAGGGCTCCACCCTTATGACACCTCTCCTCCCCATAGGCCTGTCACCTAATACCATCACCCTGGAGGCTAGAATGTCAACATATGAATTGGAGGGAACCCAGACATTCCATCTATGCTAACTTCCTGCCTCTTCCAGCTTCTGGAGGCTCCCGGTGGCCCTTGGATCAAGGCCAGATCCCTCTAGTCTCTGCCCCATCATCATGTGGCCTCCTCTTCTGCGAGCCTGAGTGTCAGATCCCTCTCCACCTTTGTCTTATGCCTCTGGTCAACAGATTTCGCCCCCCTTCCCCTTGAATCCAGGACAGTCTCACTTTGAAATCCTTAACTTAGTTACATTTTCAAAGACCTTTGTCCGGATAAGGTCACATTCATGGATTCTGGTAGTTAGGACACGGACAAATCTGGGGGCCACCGTGCAGCCCACTCAACGCCCATGCAGATATTTAAGTGAGCTGTTCATGTGTCCCCTCTTCCCCAGGTGAGACCAAACCCCTCAGTCCATTCACAGGCCGTCAGTGTGACCTACCCGAGGCCTGGCCGACCCCCATCAGACATGGGCAGAGACCCAGCCTTTCTTCTCTTAGGTAGAAGAGTTGGCCACTTTCAGCTTGTTAGGATAGGGTGGTATGCGGCGGGCTGTAGGGGTCATGTGGACAGAGTACTGAAAAAGGAAGTTCCCCAAAGCTGGGCCCAGACTAGGGTGAGGCAGGTGAGGCACCCAGGTGGATACGTAAGGCGGCCTCACCCTCACATTCACCTAATTACAGGTCAGCCCACTGGGCACCTCCTTCTCTTCACCCTAGTCCCGGCCTTGCCCCAAAGAGGCCAGCCTGGGTCATCTCTGTGGGTGAGGAAGGGGGACTCCCTGTACACCTGCTTCAGTGTGCATCCCCCTAAACCCACAGCTTCCCCACCAGACACCAAGGGGTCACAGCACTGTCCCCACCCAGCGCAGAGCAGGGAGAGTTCTGGGGAGAGAAAAGGTACGTGGCAGAAAGTTCCTTGCTCCAAGGGCCTCAGGCAGCACCTTCCACGCCGCCGTGGAGTTCGCACGGAGCCTCTGGAGCTGGGATGGTCGGTGTGCAGGTCCCCAGGTGGTGGGGGTGCTCCCGGGCAGAGCGCGAGCCTCTGCGTCCCTTCCAGGCACCTCCAGTTATGAACTGAGGAGGCTGACAGGGGTCTCATGCAGTGCGCTGCCTTCAGGGTCCCAGCGAGGGGGATCCTGCCGCCACATCTGCTGGCTGGTCTCTGGTAGTTTCCTACCCTCCTCCCCCCACACCTCGATGGTCTTCCTGTCTTCTCCTGACAGCTGTCACGCATACAGCTCCTTTGCAGTTTGCAAAGCACTTTTTCCTTGGCCTTTAATGATCCCATTCACAGTGACCTCGACATTCATTCATTAGCCCCGTTTAGCTGAGACGAGCCTGAGGCTCAGGGGATCAGCAAGCCCCCCCAGGCTCCATGGCCCAGAACTGGGGGGTCAGACCCAGAACCCCGGTCTGAGCTCCCTCCTTTGCCAAGTACTGTGGTCTGACAGGAGTGCCAGGAGCAGGCAGCAGCTCGGGCATTTCGTCTGGCGCCTACAGAGTCGCGTCTTCTGACCAAGAGGAAGGATCGGTGAAAACCGGGCTTCCCTTCCCACCAGGAAGGGAATTCGTCTGGTTAACGGCACTTGCCAAGAAACCCGAGGAGACAATCAGCAGGTGTCTGGGCTTCCGTATGCTGCTAAATCCTCACCTTCTCCCGCCCGGGAGCAGCGATTCCTCTGCCTCCCCCCACAGTCACCTCCATCCAGGAGAATGCTTACCCAAAGCCCCCCCTCTCTTTCTCAGTGATCCCTGAGATGGGCTGGGAAGCAAGGTGAAGGTGGAATCTCTTGTGCTCCTGGTCTGGTCCACGAGGCAGCTGAAAACTTTCCAACGTTTCCTCCCTGGTCGGTTTGCGGCTCTGATGGGCAGGTGCTCAGAGCATCCAGTGGGACCGGCTCATCTGAAACTGCTTACGAGGCCCCAGGGCATGGCTCTCCATCCCTGCTGGTGGACGCATGTGCATCCCGGTGGGTATCCAGATGCTCGCCCATGCCACCTGTAGGTACCCAGCCTCCAGGGCAGCGGGGCCCCATGGGCTGTTCTGAGATGGTGCAGCAACACCATGTCCATGTCAGGGCACGGGGGTCTTAAGCCTGACTCTTTAAGGCCACCTGGATCTATGCTTTGACTCCACTCATTACCAAGTGTCCTAAAACCAGTGACTCAACCTTTCAGAGTGTAGGCGTCCTCTTCTGTAAAGTAGGCAGAATAATAGAGACTTCTATCTCACTGATTGTCATGAGGCTCACATTAACGGATGGATGACGGAAAAGTACTTTGCCTCTGTAAAGCGCAGGACAAGTGCAGTTACTATTCATGTCATTGCTGGGCAGAGTGGAAAGAACCCTTCCCCGAGTCCCTGCAGCCCTCCTTCAGACTCACACCAGTTACCACGTTTCCATCCATGATGCCAAGTCTCGCCGCTAATGCTGTGCGCCGAACCGTATCTCCACCTCTCAGCTTCATATGTTGAGGTCCTAACCTCCAGGATGGCAGATTGCGACTCTATTTGGAACTAGGATCTTGAAAGAGGTGATTAAGTTAAAATGAGGCCGTTAGGTGGGTCCTAATCCAACATGTCGGCGTCCTTCAAATAAGAGGAAATCTGGACACAGACATACGCAACAGACAGGGAGAAGGTGACACAGCCCAGGAGGTGGGTCTCAGAAGAAACCAACCCTACTGACACCTGGACCTCAGATATACAGCCTCCTGGATTGTGAGGAAATGCATTTCTGTAGCTGCCCAGCCTGTGGTATTTTGTTACGGAGCGCTAGCTGACTGATACAGCTATTACTGATTACAGGTATTACATGGGATCTGGGAAATACTTGCTCTGCTGGATGTCCATAGGGGTTTTAAAAGCAGTGTTCTGCAGTCACACAAGTTTGAGAACCACTGGATTGAACAAAACTACATGGATATTATTATTATTATTATTATTATTATTACAAGACTCCTCACAGCTATGCTTGTGCTAGCAGGTGCTTTGAATATCTGGGAGGTGGATAGACTCCATGGCATGGCGTTTCCCAGACTTATGTGAGCACATGGAACCCTTTTATTGCAAAGCAGTCTTGAGAATTGTGTTCTGTGGAGCATACATTCCAGAAACTTCTGGCTCCGGGGATCATATGCCTTCCTCCTTCCTTCCTGCCTCTCTCCCCACCTGCCAGGGAAGAGTGAGGAGCCTGGACCAGAGGGGGTGCTGTGGGCAGGGTGGGTAACTCTGGCCCAGAGCCCTCTCTCTGTAGTTCTGCCTTATCAGACGAGCAGCCGGCCAGCCAGAGCTCTGTATTTTATGGCCACATCATGTGTGAGATCTTGCCCATTAGGGAGAAGCTGTCAACGCAAAACATAGATTTCAAGACGCACTTTCTGCTCCAGGATTATGAATAACCCCTCCAATCATTAGAACTGGAGTATTTTTTAAAAATCCAATTTGTTTCCCACCTCGAAACCCATTTACTTTGCTTCCTGCCCTCTGTTAGGAATGGGGGGGAGGGATCTTGAGGCTGGGCCTTCTAGAATCCTGGCTCTTGAAATCTTGCACCCCTGGAAACAGAGCCAGCCCCTCATCTGAAACCTGAATTTTCCTTAGAATGACCTATCATCCATTTTCGGTAGTGCAACTGTGTATTTCTACAGGAAGGTGTCCCCTTTCCAGTCAGAGCGATAGGCTGGAGAGAACCCCATGAGGGGTCACGGTCCCCCACGGAGGGACAGGCATGGCCCATGGGGGCCCTGAGCAGGACCCCAGGGAGATGTTGCCTCCTCCCAGCAGGGAACTGGGGAGGGTGCTGATTATGATTCTCCAGGACGTAAGCAAGGGATAAATCCAAGATTAAAAGGAAACAAAAATACTAAGTAGGCAAAAGGGTATGAAAAATCTCCATTTCTGTCTGTCTCCTCACCAGTCGCTCGCTGGAGCCGGCACTCCCCCCTCCCCTCCCCGCCCCTACTCTGCGGCCTCATCACTGCAGTAAAAACTGACACGAGAGATTCATCGAGACGCGTGCCCTCGCTCCGCTCCCCACAGCCCTCCGCGGGAACAGAAGTTGTTCATCTTCTCTGGGGCCCAGCTTGCAGCCTCCAGGAGGCTGGTGAGGGGCTCCCGGCCCCGCTCCAGGACCAGATGAGGCATGGGGCCCCTCCCCGAGGTCACAGCCAGCGCGCCCCGAAGTCCTGCGGTCTGTCCACAGTCTCAGGCCAGGCCAGGGTGGACGCTGTCCTCTCAGCAGGCCAGATGAGTGTTCTGGAGGCTGGGGCTGCCGAGGCAGCTCATCACGCACCACGCCTTCTCTTCTGCCCAGCTGGCCCTGCCCTGTGAGCCTGACACCCTCCCTGTCCCAGAGAAGGTCAACCCCGGAGGGAGAGGGACGCCGAAGCAGCTGGGTACAACCACCCCGCCCCCCCCCAGGCACTGTAATGAAGCGAGGATGGGAATGACCAGGATCCCAGAGGAGGCGGTGGCTGATGGCTGGACGCAGAAGAAGGGCCCACGGAGCCACACCTGCAAAGATGGTAAGGAGTCTGGTAAGGTGTCCCTGGCGCAGGTGGGGTGGTTCCCTTTCCGTGTCCACTTCCCACTTCCTTGGCTTTATCTGTGTATAGTGGCTCATTGTTTACTTTCCACCCCCTAAAAGGCCTAAAATCTCCATCCTCTGCATAAAACAAACTCCGGGAACCCAAGACCTTTTGCCCTCAGTGCCTGGCACGCAGTAGGCCCTCAGAAATGTGTGTCAAATGGCTGGGAATTAAGGCAGAAGGAAATTAAGGCACATGGGAGGGATGGAGTGGAAATGACTTTGGCGGAGAGTGACATGTCCCTGCCCTGCCCCACGGTCTCACAGGAAACGTCCTCCAGACTCCCACCTGGACAGGTGCCGACCAGCCAGCCTTACAGAGAGGTCAGTAACCCTGCAGTGTGCTCCTTCACGGTCCCCAGCAGGGACAGGCTGGCGGCCGGCCGGCCCCTGCCTCGCGTCCTGCTCGGGCGCCTATGTGGCCCAGCCCGGCGTCGCTGGAGCCTCACCTCTCCCGCTTCTGCCTCTACTGAGCCTCTGTCCCTTTTAGCTCTCATTTGTACCTGGGCCTCAGCCCAAGCAAAAGATTCAGCAGGAATCAGGCCGGGTTCCCAGACGCTTAATTGGAGCTGGGCTCTTCATTACCTGCACACCTGCTCCCCAACACCATATGGTCGGAGGTAAATAGACTGTAATTGTTTATCCAGAGTCAATCCTGCCGCGAGTGAGGGAGTGGGTACGGGGCCACCGCCCCCTGCTCCCCACCGCGTCCCGCCCCATCCCTTGCCGGGCTGCTGAAGGACAGAGTCCCGCACAAGATGAAACGGTGTGCAATGCCCCCCCGCCCCCCCGACTTCCACACCCAGGGCCTACCTTGGAATTCTTCTCTGCCGACTCCAAGGCCAGGTCCCCGCTTGCCTATGCTGGCTGTCAGGTGCTCCCTGCCCCTGCCAAGGTGGTCGAGCAGGCGGGCACCTCTTAAGACCTGGGCTCATTTATCTCTTTCCCGGGAAGGTTGAAGGATGTCTGAGCCAGGCTGGGCTTCGAGGCTGGAAAGCCTGGGTCCGGATCTCCGTCTGCCACTCCCGGACTCGGTGGCCTTGGGCAAGTTTCTTAATAGCTCAGAACCTCGGCTGCCTGCGTCCACCAGAGACGTGTTGACTTCCATACCACGCAGCCACGGATAACAGAAGGAGCTAATGTGGATGGGGTGCGTGCTGATGGGTCCGGCAGGCTGCCAGGAGCTCTAGATCCAGGGTCTCGTTTAATGCTCCTGGCAGCTCTGGTAGATGGAGACTTGGAATAGTCATACTTCGCAGAGGCGCACACCGAGGCTGAGGAGGCTGAAGCCGCTTGCCCAGCACTACCCGGCCAGGAACTGGGGGAGCTGGGATTCTAACCCCGATCGGTGCACTCAGGAGCCCACGCTGTTGGCCAGCATGCTGATGACGCAGGAAAGGGGCCTGGCATAGGGCCAGGAGTGCAGAAGGAAACCAATAAATGCCCAGCCCCTTCTCCATGCCCTTCGTTTCAGACCCCTCCCCCACCCCTCTAAGGCTATGGCACCCACAGCGTCCAGACCCCCAGGCCACTGCCGCGCCCTCTCTCAAAGGAAAGTATAAATGGGGCAATCCCCACCCCCTCCCCAGTGTCTGGCCAGCCAGGGAGAGGGGGTCCTTTCCCCAAGGTGGTCCTTTCCCCACGGTAGCTCAGGGAGGGCGGCCAAAAGAAGAAGGCGGCCAGCCGTGCCCTTGACAGAGGCAGGCTCACATCCTTGCAAGGAGTCAAATGAGTTGATCTGAAGAAGGAACAAGGGCCCCTGAGCATTTTCGAAAAGACGACCCTGTGCAGGAAGTGATCAGCACCTGGAAGGGGACCGGAGGCCTCCAAGAGCCTGGGGCCTCACTTCAAGGCCCCAGGAAGGGACTCCTCTCCATGTTGCTGCCCAGGTCCTCCTCGCCCGTCCCCAGAGGCTTCAGGGGGATAGATGGCTGTCCTAACCCCAAGAGAAGGAATGACATGTCTTCTTAGAATGTCATGAATTGGTCTTTAATCTGATGAAGGGTTTCCAGGCCTTCCATCCCTGATAGATCCTTGCTGCCTGACGCAGAGAGAGACACCGGCTCCCACCTTGAGCCTGTCCCATCGGGCAGGCAGCCTCGTGGTGAGCTCAGATGTGGCCGGGGCCCTGGCCAGTCACCAGCAGCTGCCCCCAAGCTCAGGCTTTGGACCAGGCCCTGAGGAGTCTCAGAGAAAGGAGGGTGCCCAGTTCCCGTCCTCTGAGATGCTGTCATCCTTCTGGAGAGACAGATGTCAACCTCCCCACTACATGGCTTATCATACCTTAAAGATGAGCTCCCCAAGTCAAAGCGACGGAATGGCCTCCAGGGAGACCCGAAAGCCAGAGGAGCAAGAAGGAACGCTGGAGGCAGTGAGAGTAATTAGGGAAGTCTTCCTGTAGGAGGTGCCCTCAGGGGATGGAGCTCTCTGATTCCTATAGGTTGCTCCCTGGAAGTTAGAGGCTGAGACAGGAGCCAGAAATCTGTAAAGAAGAAAAAATATGTAAGGAAGGAAAAAAAAGAAAAGAGCTTTTCCTAGCAAGTTTTTCATCTGCCCAGGGGGGATGCCCTTTGAAGAAAAGCCTGGAGCCTGGAGCAGCACCAGCTGACTCCCACATCTCCAGGAAGGGGAAGGAGTTTTAAAAGATATTTAAGCTCCTGCATAAATTGGCCCCTCAGGGGGCACTGTACACCACTTGGCTTGGTGGCCATGGGGATATTTTCAACCCCAGGCGTCAGGCAAGAAGCTGCTACAGTAGCCGGGGAGGGGCGCCTTCTGACCTTGGCATGGAGAGGGCGCAGAGAGTGCCAAAAACAGGGGCCCTTCCCTGCCTCCTCCCAGAATAGGAGCCTCAGAGGAAATCCTTGTAACTCAAAACACTCCAGGTGGCAGGTGGGAGTGTGAGGGTGGGGGTGGGGACCGCTCATGAAAGGGAGGAGAAATAGATATGCCCTGGACCCTTGCTCTGCGACAGACACGGAACTAGGCACCTTATGGACACTGTCTCATCAGTCCTCACCAACAGCCATGCCAGGTAGTATCACTGCTCCCATCTCCCAGGTGAGCAAAGTAAGGCTCAGAGAGATTCGGTCACCTGCCCAAGGTTACGTGACCAGAGGTGCCAAGACTGGTGTTTGAACCCAAGCCACATTCTGTGCCTTTCCTTGAATGTCCCACTTGGGGCAGGATCCAGAGAAGGAAGAGTCCCTGGGCATCTGCACACTGGCTGGCATGGTCCCAGGGCCCCATCAATCCGAGGAGATGCAGGGACAGTGAGGGCTGGCAGGGGACAGGGGGTGCTTCCCAGAGCTCCGCCTCTGATACCACGTGTGGCCCCATAGCCCACCGATCAGCCACCGCCAGGGCCCTGCCACCTCCTGGGTATCCACTGGACCAGCACATGTGACTCTCCAACTGGGACTTCTCTGGGTCCAGGCCACGGTCAAGCTCAAAGGGCTAGCGAGCTGATGCCCTTGGGAGCGGCTCAGCCCGGATCAGCTGGAGTCGGAAGACAAAAGCTCTAGCTTGCTTGCCCCTTGGATGGAGGACCTTTGGGGTGCTCCTCACCACCTTCCCGCCTTCCCAGGGGGAGTGGAACACCAGTCGCCCGTGGCAGCAACCTGCTCACGGCACAGCATTGTTCATTGGCTCCCTTCCTCTCCCGGTCTCACTTCCCCGCCTACCACTGGGGCTTCCTGGAATCACTTCCGAAATATGCTCCATGCCCCGTCTGAGGTCAGTTTCCAGTGAAGCCTCACTCAGGCCCCCACACGCATGTCCCGCACCTTCTCGAGCCTCCTGCCCACCCGACCCCCCATCAGGAAAGAGATGGTCGGTTTTCTCCTTGAGAAGTTATAACTAATAACCAGACCACAAGGGACCAAAGACCCAGGCATCAAATATTACACAGCCGGAGTGAGATCCATATCTCTCTATCTGTAGCACCGCGCTTTATCGTTATGGCCGTGGCCGCCTGGCCCTCTCATTGATGAAGTGTGTTATAAGTGCTAAGTAATAATAATACCGTAAAATGCCTCAGTGCTCAAGAACGGGCTTTGGGCTCCAGATAAAATGCCAGACAGATAGATTAGCAGGCGGAGGAAAGGCTCTCGGAGCCGTCTCTCCCCACAACTCCCTGGGCCTAATAGATAGGTCCAATCAGACTACTTCAATTACTACTCGGGGACTAATAGTGAGAACCTGATTAAATCCCCTGTGCTGGTGTGACAGTGCGTGCGCTGTGCAGAGCTGGTGACAGCCGGCTCTGGAGGGGCTGGGACAGGGCTGCCGAGATCAGAGAGGGAGGGGGTTGTGCTCTTCTGTGTAGGATGAGTGTCATCAAGGGGCAAGCGACCGGCCTTCTGGACTGATCTGGGGATAATGCCCTTGAAGCTCCCCCTCCCATCCTTACGGAGGTCAGCCCAAAGCCCCAGCAGGACCAGCATCCTTTGGTGCCCTGCCTGGCCCCCTCTTTTCCTTGGGGCTCTGGGGAGAAAAGCAGGAAACCCTTTCAGCCCAGGTAGAAAGTTTCCAGCAGAGGAGATCCGATTTTCTGTCCCCTCTAATGGTGAGGAAATCAAGGGACCTGGACAGGGTCAGAGAGAAGAAAAAAGACAGGTGATTTGCTTGTCCAGGGGGGACAATTTGGGTGCAGGAGGTGACTTTGCCTCAGTGGAGAGCCCTTAGAGCCAACCAGGGTAAGGGGTGCCCCGGGTCAGGAGGCGCTAGCTCAGAGGTGAGACCAGAACAGAGGAACATCTGCCAGCAAGGTCAAGGTCAGAGCGGGACCTGTGTGGGGTGTGGCCTCAAGAGACCAGGACTTGGGCAGGGGCCATTAGAAATCGACGGGAGGAGAGGTTCTGACTCTCGGGGAGGCTGCCCTCCGCAGGGCGGGGTGGTGTGTGTGGGGAGGGCGGGACAGGTGGGAACACCCCAGGGGCCACGGTCAGGCAAGTGCACACCTCAGTCCCATATCCTCCAACCACCTGCTTCCTCCATCTCCTCTCCAGCAGGAGATGTCAGGATCACTGCTGCTGCACGTGTCTGAGAAACACGTGGGAACATATCCCTGCCCCAAGTGTAACCTTCCTGCGTGTTCTGCTGAGCTGGAGAATCTTCTTCCATATGGGGCCATTGACCCCCTTGAAAACATATGACTCAAGGTTCCTATCAAAAAAAGGAGGAGAAGGAGAAGAGGGGGAAGAGTAGGGAGGGGAGAAAGGAAGGGGAGGAGGGGGAGGAGGGGAAAGAGAAGGAAGAGGGGAGGGGAGGGCAGAAGAGGGAAGAGGAGGTGGAGGAAAGGGGAGGAGGAAGGGAAGGTAGAGGGAAGGGAAGAGGGAGGGGAGGTGGAAAAGAGGAGGAAGAGGTGAGGTGGGAGGGGGCAGAAAACGGGGAGAAGTGGAGGGGAGGAGGAAGGAGGGGTGGAAGAGAAGGAAGCAGCCAAAGCAATTTATACCAAAATTTATACTTGATGGAGAAAGTAAGAAAACGCTGGATTCTTTCATAGTCCTTGAGAGAACAGAGCAGTGCGAGTGTGGCTGAGCACATGTTTCTGTTTTTTGTTTTTAATGAAAAGCAGAAAATGTACAATGCTATCTGGTTCAAGCGTTCATGGCTGGGTTTGTGGACCCTGATGGCTGGGCCCTGTGGGCGGAGGTAAGGAGGTGCACTCTGCCATGAACACCGCTGGGCAGCCTCCGGGCCCCGGGGGCAGTGAAGTCGAGGAAGTCACCCCGAGCTCACAAGCAGCCCCACGTATGCAAACAGAGCCCGTACATCCGAGGCGCTTGTGGGCCAGGGATGAACCAGGGGAAACCGAGGCACCAGCGGGTGGGGGGCTGGGCCTGATGCCAGGAGGAGCAAGGGGCTGACCACGTGAGCCAGAGGAGAGGCGAGACCCAAGGCTGGGAGAGGAAGCTAAGGGCAGAACGAGGTGGGAGACGGCCGTGGGCACGAGAAGAGGGCAGAGGCCAGGGTTGCCATCCAGGCAAGGGGCCAGCAGTAAGGGACAGACGGACGGCTAGGGACACAGAAGAACGTGAAGGTAAGACTCCTGTGTCCTTCTTATTCCAGGGGGTGCTGAGGGGAGAGGGCAGGCGCCCATAGGAGGGCAGAGCAGACCTGTCTGCCAAACCCCAAAATCCCCACTGAGCCTCCTCCTCAATAAGGGAGGAAGGGGACCTGCATCTCGCTGGCTGGAACAGGCCCTCCGCTCTGCGGTCTCCACTTCCTGTTCCGCCCTGTCTGGGGGCCAGCCGATTGGGAAGCTGTGCAGATGCACGGCCCGTCTGCTCCAGCTGCCGTAACAAAGCACCACAGGCTGGGCAGCTTAAACCACAGAAATTCGTCTTCTTACAGTCCTGGTGGCCAGGCATTCGAGGTCCAGGCGTGGGCTGGGTTTGCGTCTGCTGAGTCCTTCCTCCTCGGCTCGCAGATGGCCGCCTTCTCCCTGTGTCCTCTGTGGTTATCCCTGTGTGTCCTAATCTCCTCCTCTTCTTTTAAAAAATGTTTTGTTTATTTATTTTAAGAGAGAGGAAGAAGGGGAGAGAGAATCCCAAGCAGTCTCTGAGCTGTCAGCACAGAGCCCAGTTCAGGGCTTCCTCTTGAAACCTGTGAGATCACGAACTGAGATCATGAACTCAAGAGCAGGCAGGATGCTTAACCGACTGAGCCACCCAGGTGCCCCCTAATCCCCTCTTCTGATGAGAATGCCAGTCATATTGGATTTGGGGCTTCCCTGCTGACCTCATGTACTTAATCACCTCTTTAAAGACCCATCTCCAAACACAGCTGCATCCTGAGGTCCTGAGGTCCTGGGGTTAAGACTCCAAGCCATGCCTCCTTCATTGGCCCAGATGAGGGGGACACAGAGGTGAGTCCCAAACATCCCCAGTGCTCATGCCGAGAGGATGTCCTCTCTCCTTAAAGGATTAGCCAGGGTCGGAGCAGGGAGCCAAGAGCATGGTCAGGATCCAAACTCAAATCACTCAGCCCTGACCCTGCACTGCCATTGCCCTTGGGAGCAATGCACCGTTGGGGCAACCAGGAGGAAAGTTCTTAAAAGGAAGTGGAGTAGAAATGGGGCTGGTGAGGGTCACCCCCCTCCTCTGGAAGGGTCCCAGGGCACCAATGGTCAGGCAAGGTCTCTCGGGGGCCCATCTACATCCAGGGTCACCACCATGATGACAAGAAGACAGTGGGTAGACTGCCTGGGTTTACTGTGTGACCTTGGCCATGGGCATTACCTGTGCCTTAGTTTTCTCATCTGCAAAATGGAATAAGCACAGCATCTACCTTGCTGAGGGGACTGAAGGGGTCAATAGATGGAAAATCCTTATGAGGGCTCCTGGTCCACAGCAGGAATAATGCACATCAGCTACTTGCACGTGTAGTGGGATGCATGCTGTTTTGTTCCCTCCACAGCTAGTGTAAGATTTGCCTTAGAAAGAGAGACCTGCCTTGCTTTCAAATATTCCTTGGTAAGGCCACTTGGGGTAGAGGCTGGGACTTGGGAGCTTGAGGCGGGGGGGGGGGAGGGGGAAGAACCAGAAAACAAGTGGGTTGGTTGCCTCAAAAGGGGAGGAAGAGCAGAGCCAGGACCAGGACAGGGAGGGGGACAGGGAGGTCCCCACGCCCTGCATCCCTCAAAGTCTTACTAAACTCGCCAAGTTCTCGAAGCCAGTGAATTCTGTTCTGTATCCGTATCTGCTCAGATGATGTCCCCACGGGGGTGGCTGCTGGCATGACACTGAGGGTTTGAGCCAAGTTTTCCTACATTTCTGAGGGCCAGGGAGTTACCTATCCCTCACTGGGCGTCAGCGAGTCTTGATGAACCAGCTGGAGGCCAAACACGTGAGCCTCGCGACAGAGCTGGCTTCCCATCGACACGTCCCCGGGAGGGTGGGGGGAACTAACATCTCAATAAACCAAATAGACTCCAGCGCCGAGGTCCCGGCCTCTTGGCCAGAGCGTGGCCCACGTAATTTCCCCCGAATCGCAAATGGAAAAGACAATTGGATGTCAGAGATGGTTTGAGTCTCCGCTCAGACCGGTGACTTTTATGGAAAGCCGGCACGAGAGCCCCCAGGCTCAGGGAAAATTTCCCCAGTGGCAGCGCTCGGCTCCCACCATGCCTCCCCAGCCTGCCGCTCTATTGAATCCAGCATGATTGTCTTCGGGGCCCGTAATGGAATTTTATCAGGGATCCCTGTAACTGGAGAGCTTATTTGCAGCCTTCCGCCCAAGGCTCCAGATAAAGGATGCAGAGTATGTGCTGTGGTGTCAGAAACCGAGCCTGGTCACCATCCATCATCCTGTCAAGGCATCACTCTGGACAGCCCGGCTTCCAGCACAATCAGGTTGGGGATTTTCCTCCCAAGAATAACAAATAGCAACAAAGTCAGGTTTGGGAGCCTCTGCCCCACCCCCGCCCTCCCTTCATTACAGGTGAATGGATTTGCGGTTTCCCCATCCTCTCCCACCAGCTCCCCCCTCCCCTTCCATTTTCTTGAGCCTAAAGTGGCAAGAGTCACCAACCCTCATCCGGTTCCAGAAGCCTCTAAATACCACCGCGGGTTTATGTCTTAGTCAGCAGGATATAAAGATGGAGATAATAGAAATTCTTCGCATGTAGAGAACATTTATAAAATTCATCTGTGTACCTTATCCCATTGGTCTTTACAGCCACCCTATTAGGGAGGAATTGTTAAATCTGGTTGACAGAGGGGCCAAATGGGCTCCAAGAAGTTTCAGGACTTCTCCAAGGTCACACAGGGAGTCAGAGAAGTTGGAGCTTAAAGTGCTTGTGACTTCCTATCCTTGTGCATGCTTTCTACTCTTTACATGGCAATTCTTCCCCCTGCCCCCCAACTCTCCGTCTTCATCCGTCTCTCTGCACCTCTTTTGCCATCTGTCCTGCCAAACCTAGTCCCCAGGCATGGAGTGAGGGCTTGGCCATCTCGGCACAGCCCTAGTCATCTGCAGGAGGCCACTGGTCTTCACCTGTCCAGCCACACCTTCTCTGCATCATATCCTGCTGGGGGAGGGGCCAGGAACTGCGGGGTGGGGGGGTGGGGCAAGGATCTAGTTACTCTCTTCCATCTGACAGATCCAGGAGCCGGGATGGACGTGGTTCCCTCCTATGTTAATGTGCAGGGAGGCGAAGGGCCCGGGACCCGGCCCCCCAGGCGCCCATACCCCAGCCCCTCCTCAGCATGGCCCAGCACCATCTCTGACCAAGAGACTCAACACCCAAAGGAACTGCAGGTGGTCCATTTGAAAACACCACCAGCTGCCCCAGTGGGCATCCTTCCGACAGACTGATGGGGTGCACTGAGCGTTCAGTCTTGCTTACTCCAGGGCTCATGGATCACTGTTTCCAAACCCAAGCAGTCCCGTGTACTCCAGAATGAGCGAGGAGAGGAGGGAAGGGGAAGCAGATCTGTGCACGTCATCGCTGAGTGTAGGGTATAAGAGAGAGACAGTACCAGACACAGGCTTCCATCCACAGGCCTTTCATTGAGAAGCACTCCTATAACCTGTAGGGGCCAAAGGGGATCCAGGAGGCGGAATCATAGCCTCCCAAAAGTCGCCTAAGTCCCAGAGCCTGTGAACATTACTTCATATGGTAAAGAAGGAACTTCACAGATGTGACTGAGGTAAGGGTGTTGAGATGAGGAGATTATCCTGGATTATGTGAGCGGGGCCCTGAGCGCAGCCGCAGGAGTCCATGTAAAGGGCCAGAGGGAGATTTGACCACAGATGGAAGAGGAGAATGGGTGTGATCACAGGGGCCGAGGCCGGAATTGGTGCAGCCACCGTGCTGGGAATGTGGGCAGCTATAGCCGCTGGAGGAGGGCAAGGAACAGACTCTGCCCTAGAGCCAGAGGGAACGTGCTCCCTTCCACACCTTGACTTTGGCTCATTGAAACTGATTTAAGACTTCTGGCCTCCAGAACCATGACAGAGTGCATTTCTATTGTTTTAAGCCACTCAGGCTGTCATGATTGGCTATAGGGGCCACAGAAAACCAGCACCAGAGATGCAAACAGCACTGCTGGTGGCCGTTGGTGCCACTGGGTCCGTCTGCGGGGAGTAGACCCAGGTCTGTGGAAGCAAGGCTCCCAGAAGAGCAAAGGTCAGTGCATCTGGAAGAGGAGGCAGCCGCCAGGTGATGACAGGTCTTCCATTTCTACCCAGATTGAATATGATTCTCCCTACGTCTCCTTCTCATGCTCCCTCACCTCCCAAAATGGCACCTGCCTTTGCTCTGCCGTTTCTCTGACATGTGTATGCGAGGCTCTCGACTTTTGCCCTCTCCCCTGTGAGTCAGTGTCATCTGTGCCTGTGGTCTGTCAGAGGGGACCTCGTTCTGGAATGGGACCCCCAGCTCTGCATTTGCCAAGCTGACCTGGGTGACAGGTGTCCATCCCAGAGCCAAAGCCATCCCCACTTCATGGGGACAAGACTATGACCCACCCATCTGCTCTGTGCAGAAGATCCCACTTTGACTCAGGACCCACCCCAGGGGCTTATGGACGCTTCCCCTTCCTGCCCACCCAGTCCCTCACACACTCTCAAAAGTTAAGAGGCACTTCTTGAAGGCCTTGCCCCCACTGACAGAGGTGGTGCCCAGAGTGGGGGCACAGTGGGGAGAGGAGGCAGAGTTGTGCAGCTGACCAGGCATGCAGGTGGGGGGCAGGAATATTAGGGTAAGGACAGGAGAGCATCACGGGGAGGTTTAGGGAAATGGAGGGCAAGGAAAATAAGAGGTAGATACCAGGGGCCATTGGGAGAGAGTTAAAACAGAGAGTGAGGCCACCCGGGAGTAAGGATAAGGAGCCTGCGCAGTGGCGCCCACCTGCACGAGAAGGGAGGATCTGTCGCGGAGGAGCAGGTGGGCAGGTAGGAACTGGGCAGCCTTTGGAGGTGCTTGGCACCAGGTAGCAATGGTGGAGTCCAAGAGAAACAGCACAGAGAAGCCATTCATTCATTTGCTCATTCATTCATCCATTCACTAAAACACTCATCGAGTTCCGACTCTGTGAGAGGCATCAGGCTGGGCTCCAAAGATAGAGATGGGCAGAAATAGTCCACGGCCGAGACCACGGAGCCTGGCGGAGAGGCTGGCAAAC
This sequence comes from Proteles cristata cristata, assembly GCA_017311185.1. Taxonomy (NCBI): domain Eukaryota; kingdom Metazoa; phylum Chordata; class Mammalia; order Carnivora; family Hyaenidae; genus Proteles; species Proteles cristata. The sequence continues at coordinate 495,947 of JAESUZ010001861.1, read as the reverse complement.
TAGTAAATACGGGACCCTATAGGCATCATGCCGGGAGGCTGACGGGGTCCAACAGCTGTGAGGACAGAAGTCCAGTCTCCTGCTGGGGGTGGGGAGGGGATGAGAAGGTGTCCTCATTATGGTAAGTCCCAACCCAGGCCTCGAAATGTAGGTAGTTGTTTCTATGCAAGAGAGGGGAGGGGGTGCTGTCTGAGCAGAGATTTAGAACAGAGATTTGACCTCACCCCAGACAGGGCAAAATTAGTTCTTGGCGGAGAGGTTGGGGGGGAAAAACATCCTATGTCTAGAGCCAACCAGATACATATAGTGTCTGGTTTATATACATAAACAGATGTATAGGATACCTGTGTTATGAACATTTCACGAAGCAGGCAGGGGAGGGGGCGATGAGAAAAAGGAAACTGGGAAACGCTGGCCCACACCCCGAGTCTGGACTAGGACAGCACGCTGGAGGGTGGCCATAGATGGCGCTACCGAGAGCCAGCAGTGCGGCAGGGGTGGGGTCGGCAGCCATTGGGATAGAAGAGGAGGACCCGAGAAGGGAATCCGCATGATCGCCAGGTTTCTTGTGACTTGGCTGCTGGAAGAGTCAGGAGGTAATTTACCAACATGGACATTATTGAGGTGAGAGGTGAGGGGTGTACTGGGTTGAGTCGTGTCCCCCCAAGTTCATGTCCACTGGAACCTCGGCGTGTGACTCTACTTGGAACTAAGATCTTTGCAAAGCAATTAGTGAAGATGAGGTCACACCAGTTCCAGTGACTGGTGTCCCTCTAAGGAGGGACACACTGAGGGGAGGAGACCATGTGGACATGGAGGCAGAGACGGGTTGATGAGGCTACAAGCTTGGGAACACGAAGAATTCCAGAAGCCACTGGGACTGGGGAGAAGCAAGGAAGGATTCTTCCTTCGAGCCTTCCGAGGGAGCATGGCCTTGTGGCACGCTGCTGTTGAACTTCTAGCCTCCAGAACTGTACAAGAATAAATCTTTGCTGTTTCCAGCTACTCAGGATGTGGTGCTTTGTTACAGCAGCCCGAGAAAAGGAAGATAGTGGGCTCAGTTTGGGCCACGTGAGGTTGGAGGTGCCTATGGGACACGTAGCTTGCAAGGTGCAGTAGGGAGCTGGCCTTGGGGACCTGACGTTTAGGGAAGCCATGAGGGGCGAACACGCCGATGCCACCCAGCATAAGGGTGGCAGTGCAGAGAGGGGACATAGCTGAGATCGTTCAGGGTGAGAGAGGACAATGAGGAAAGTAGAGAGCTCAGGACAGAAACCAAAGGAAATACCATTTAGGGACAAGCATAAAAAGATGGCTTCCCAAAGGAGATGTCAATTAATGAATGAGAACAGAAACTAGAGCAATAACCCAGGACCTACGGAAGGCAAGAATAAAGTGCAACAAACACACCCTGCATCCCTCAAATGGCCGTGCTCAACACTGAGGTCCCTGGACAATGCCAAGGGCGTCGTTGTGATACCTGCCCCCAAGGAGATCACAAGGGGACACAAAGCCAAGATAAGAAGAAGTAAAATTTAAACTACCCCCAAAGAGTTAACTATCAGTGCAAGGCTACCAGAGGGGAAAATAAAACAAAACAAAACACAATGTTTCAAAGGAGCATAGTGCATGATTAATTAACAAATGAATTGCACAGGCTAAAATTGTATGAAAGTTCAGAGGACAGAGAAAAGTGCTTAGGGCTTCAATTGTCAGGGGTGGATTTGCTGAGAGGTAAGATATGACCTGGGTCTTGAAGAAGGAGCGGTAGAATTTGCACAGGAAAGGATGCAGGGAGTGCTGATCCGACCTTCCGCAGGCGGGCGGAGGGCTAGAAGATGACCAGAGCTCAAGGCGTACTTGGGGGTGCGGGAGGCACTCGCTGGCTGGAGTGGGCGCTCAGGGTGGGGGGGACCCCGGAAGCTCGAGCAGAATGCAGAACATGAGGGCCCGCGAGTCGGCCAGCACTTCTGGACTTAGCCTTGCTGGTGGATTGGAACGAACAGAAGTTTCTTTTTTTTTTTTTTTTTTTAATGTTTTCTTTATTTCTAGGAGAGAGAGAGATAGCTGTGAGCAGGGGAGGGTCAGAGAGAGAGGGAGTCACAGACTGAAACAGGCTCCAGGCTCTGAGCTGGCAGTCAGCACAGAGCCCGACGCGGGGCTCGAACCCACGAACCGCGAGATCATGACCTAAGCGAAAGTCGGACGCTTAACCGACTAAGCCACCCAGGCGTCCCCGAACAGAAGTTTCTTAAAACAGGGAGGTGATACGTCCAAAGCAGTGCTGCTGGAGTCCATCTGCTCGCAGGGTGGAGGAGGGAAGGGGAGGGGGGTGGGCAGGGCTTGTCAGAAGGCCAGGCCAGCGGTCACTGGGTGTGGGGGGGTGATCAACAGTGTGCGAAGGGGGCTCTGGCAGCAGGAAACAAAAGAAGGGGAAGAGGTTTCTGGGAAAGAAAAGGAGGGCGAGACCCGGGTGTAAGAATGGGGGGTGGGGGCAGAGCGGGGAAGGGCCAGCTGGGCTTCCGCTGCTGCGGACTGGACACCCTGGGCTGAGAGCCCCAGCCCCCCACCCTACCCACCTAGGCCCATTTTGTTTCCTTTCCTTCTACTTTATTCTGTTTCCCCACTTTTTAAACATTTCTGCCCCGGTATAAACAAGCGGGGCTCGAGCCCGGGGCTTCGCTCAGCAGGAGGCATCAAGGACAGGATGGACTGGAGTTCCGATTCCTCAGCAAACCCCCTCCCGCCCCAGGGAAGAATGGCAGGACCCAGGACGGGGTGACCCCCTCCCCTCACAGCCCGCGGGCCATAAGCTCCCGGCACCTTATCACCAGGCAGCACCTTCTGCAATGAACGTTCTGACGCAGGGATGGGAAGAAGAGATTCATCCTGGTTTCCTGTCCCCGACTGCGAGCTCTATCTCACCCGCAGCCCTATTTCCCAGTCTCTCCTCTGGCGCGTTGTAATATTTCTGGCTGCGTGAACAGAATGTGGAGCGGGAGAGCTGGAAGCAAAGACTTAGGAGGGTCGCGGGCCACCGGAGGACCCGCGTATGATGCACAGGGCTGTCGCCCGCACTGAGAGTCCCCGGTGCGCACCTGGCCATCCCTTGTGTGCGCCCCGGGTCTCGCCCCTGCACCATGCTTCTCTTGTGTTTCCCACCTCGCCACCAACCCAGCCCCGATCACCTGACTGCTGGGCTGTGGGACCCCTTCCCCTTCTGCATTCACAACTTTTTTTTTTCCTTAGGAGAGAGAGAGAGAGACAGCGTGAGCAGGGGAGGGTCAGAGAGAGAGGGAGTCACAGACTGAAACTCCAGGCTCCGAGCTGGCAGTCAGCACAGAGCCCGACGTAGGGCTCGAACCCACGAACCGCAAGAACATGACCTAAGCAAAAGTCGGACGCTCAACCGACTAAGCCACCCAGGCGCCCCAACTTTTTCTTTTTTTTTTTTTATGGACATATTAGTTATCTGCTGCTGGAATAAAAAATATCTCCAATCTTAATGGCTAAACACAGCATGTTTATTGTCCCGAAGCTTCTCTGGGGCAGGAATCTGGGTGTGGCTTATCCGGGCCCTTTGCGCCAGGGTCTCAGCAGGCTGCAGCCAAGGTGCTGGCTGGGCCCGGGTCTCATCCGGAGGGTCCTCTTCCCAGTTCCCTCTGTGGTTTTTGGCAGGATTCAAGCCCCAGGAGACGCTGGGGGCAGGGCTTTCCCGGGCGTACTCCCTGGTCATCTGCATCCAGTTGGGCTGCTGGGGAGGAGGAAGCACCTTTCAGGGTCCCTTCTGACCAGACCCCACAGGCCAGACCTCAGTCACCTGGGCTCGCCTACCTGAGAGCGGGTTTGTGGGGACACCCAGAAGTGCGGGTCTAGGCAGAAGACCACGGGAACGTTGGAGCACAATTCTCTAGCCTCTGCTCCAGGCAGGGGTCATAGAACAGAGAGTGATGGTTAATTTTATGTGTCAGCTTGAGTGGGGACCTTACTTCTGGGTGTGTCTGCGAGGGTGTTTGGGGAAGAGATTAGCGTTTGAATTGGTGGGACTGAGTGAGGCAGACGGCCCTCCCCAGTGTGGGTGGGCCGCGCCTAATCTGTTGAGGGGCCAGGTAGCTCTGAAAAGCGGAGGAAGGGTGGATTCGGTCTCCACCTGACCATGGGGCTGGGATACCAATCTGCTCCCGCCCTCAAGGGTCCTGGCTGGCAGGGCTTCCCTCGGACTGGATCTGCACCAGCAGCTCTCCAGCTCCAGGCTTCACTGGGCTCCGGCTGTGGATGACAGATCATGGAAAGTCCCGTCATCTGCCTCCACTATCACGTGAGCCCGTTCCTTACCATAAATCTCAACACATATAATAATGAGATACACATCCTATATAATGTAGATATAGATTAGAGGTATTATCTAGTAGAGATTATCTGACATAGACTGTATGTATAGAATATACACATAGGTGAGGCCCCTGCCCTACCCCACACTTCTGAGTCCCCACACTTCTGTCACTTGCCCTTTTGCCACAGACACCCACCCTCCTCTGCCACCCACTAGGGACACTACCATTCTGCACGTGCCGGGACTGGCTGGACTGTCTGTCACACGTGGCTACACGATTAACCATGAGACCCGTGCTGCCCAGTAGAACATTCTTCGGGGATGGAACTGTACGACACTCGGCTCTGCCCAATTCGGCAGCGGCCAGCCACAGGTGGCCCTGAGTGCCGACGTGGCCCTGGTGTGACTGAGGAACAAAGGACTTCATCTGGTCTCCACCGGTTTACATCTCACTGTAACGGCCTCCACGAGGCTGGCGGCCATCACACCGGATGTCACAGCACTAAGAGGCGGGGCTAGAGCATAGCCCTCTGACCGACATCTGAGGTTGTTTCTCTTAGTTTTGGGAACCTCAGTGGAAGTTCCACATGGCAGGGGGGTGAAGGGAGGGACACTGAAATTTCCCGGGGCTGAAGATCAGGAAAGCACCACTTTTCAAACATCAGCCAGGAGGCCTCACGGGGTCTCTGACTCACACTCCTTGCTGTAGGAAGGAGTGCTCACAGAAGAGTTCTAGAAACTTCCATGGAAAGGCGGGTCATGAGCTCATGACCTGGGCTGATATCAAGAGTCAGACACTTAACTGACTGAGCCACCCAGGTGCCCCAACTTAAGCCACTCTGAGGTGGGTTCTCTGTCACCCCTAGCCTTTTTCTCTCCCCCTGCTCTCTGCCAGCTGCCCTCCCGACCCCACACAGGGCCTCCATCCCATATCTGCTCATCCCATATCTGCTGACTTGGGATTTGTGGAGGGAGGCCGGGCCTGCTCTGCCCAGGCTTGCCCCAGTCCAGTGGGCCTGGGAAAGGGTGGGGCCCGGGAGCCCCAGTCCAGTGGGCCCAGGAGAGGGTGGGGCCTGGGAGCCCCCAGTCCAGTGGGCCCAGGAGAGGGTGGGGCCTGGGAGCCCCCAGTCCAGTGGGCCCGGGAGCTGCCGGCTGCCCACCTGCTGCTCTCTGGCAGCAGCCAGCTCGGCCACCCTCTGCCAGAGAGCTGACCTTGCACTTCTCCACAGAGAGAGTGCAAGGCCCGTGACCCTCTGCACAGTGCACACCACCCACCCATCCAGCTGCATCCACACTTGGTCCCCTGGCCCCAGGGCCTTAATGAAGGTGAAGCTGCCATGCTGACCCAGCGCTGGGACATCTCCCAAAATCCCCAGGGCTGCAAGTCCGTAGCCTGAGGTCCTCTCGGCTTCTGTTGTCAAGGGCATGAACAGACGTACAGGCCGTCACGTGGCCCAAGTCCAGCCCGTTCCCTGGGACTGGGAAAGTGAGTAGCACCCCGGTGTCGGAAGGCACTAGGCCCCACCCTCACAGCAGCTCTCTGTGTGTCTTCAGGGCGGAACACCCATTTTTCTGGAAGCTTGCGGCTTAGCCTCTCTCTGCCCACGTGTTGCAGATTTGGGGGCCCCCAAAGGCATGCAAGCGCCCTTCCAGTCACTCGCTGGCTCTTAGACCTTATTAGTTAACCTCTCTGGTCTTCAGCGTTCTCTTCCGTGGGGTGGGGCCGTAGTAGCCCCTACAGAATAGGGTTGAGCGCAAGACAGACCAAGGTGATGGATGAAAGCATTGGGCCACCCACCATAGCATGAAGAAGACGAAGGTGTTATCCGTGCGATTGTCGGGCATGATTGTGCATACCGCCACCCGGCTAGGTCTCCGCATCGACTGTCCCCTCAACATGCACAGGTCTTTAGCCACACACGCATGCGCGCCCACCCCCACCCCCACGCGTCCGCGTGTGCGCACACACGCATGCGCACACACATGCACGCTCGCGCACACGACAGGGTCGTATTCTCACCTGTCCCCAAAGTTTCCCCAAAGCAGAGTCACCTGAGACTTGGGACGGCTTGCTGGGCCCTTCCCGGCCAGCACGCAGGGGCTCTGCCATCAGCGGGCAGGGCGCGCGCGGCTACAAAGCCGAGCAGGTTTAGGAAGGGAAATCTTGCTGAGATTTGGAACCTTAATGCATTTCAAATAGGAGTGAATTTTGCATTATTGGCTGTATGGGCAGAACTGCGCGGCCTTTTCGGTGGCGTGGGTGAGGAATTTGTCAATTCCCTCGTAGTGGCACAAGATCCAAAGTGGGCATCCTGGGGAGAGGCAGCTGGGGGTGAGCTTTCCCCGGGGCCTCCCACAACCGGGGACTTCGCCGGCTGCACAGGCTGCTCCATCAACGGTCAGAATTCCGTCTTTCAGGACCTCGGAGCAGAATCTTGGTTTGAGAGAAGGAAGGGAGCTACTCGTTCAAGTGGCAATTAAACGGCTCTTGCACAGGCACTGGGCTTATGCTGAGACCAGGCGGAGGCTTAATGAATTGCTCCAGCCCCTGGGAGACTTGTCAGCTCAGGGCACCATCGATCTGTGCGCTCACACCCGAAAGTGAAGTGGCAGGAGAAGCCAGAAGGCCTCAGGATTGTGGAAGGGACTGACCTCGGGCTGAAAGAAGACCAGTTTTCTATTACCATCCCCTCAGCACACCCACCCATCTCACACGCGTGCGCACACACACACACACATCCTTGCACACGCAAATACACATCCCCATACCAAAGTGTAGGGACTGTGGGCATGGGAATCACATTCCTGTTTGCCTGGAATGCCTCTCACTTATACTTGTGTTTCTGGTGTCATTATTAATAGTGCTTCCTCCCAGATCCTGTAAGTTACGTGGTCACCTGCCTAAGGGAAGCTTAGGTGAGAGAGAGGCAGGAACAGATTGGAGAGGTGCCACAGAGGTTAGAGAGCTCAGTGGTACTGGCTTTGCTCTCCATCCAGAACTTGGATCTGGGACTCCGATGCCTGGGGCTCTCTGGAGAGAGACGAGTGAAGATCGCCACATCCTCCTGGCTCAAACTAAGATGGCCCTTGTGTCAAGTCCAGGAACATGACGCACGTAGCACTCTGATTTAAAGCCTTACTGTGTTGGGGCACGTGGGCGGCTCAGTCAGTTGGGCATCTGACTTGGGCTCGGGTCATTATTTCACAGCTCATGAGTTCGAGCCCCATGTAGGGCTCTGTGCTGCAGCTGGGAGCCTGGAGCCTGCTTCAGATCCTGTGTCTCCCTCCCTCTCTGCCCCTCCGCTGTTCACACCCACTCTCTCTCTCTCCTTCAAAAATAAATAAACCTTAGGGGTACCTGAGTGGCTCAGTTGGTTAAGCGTCCGACTTTGGCTCAGGTCATGATATCACAGTCCGTGGGTTCGAGCCCCACATTGGGCTCTGTGCTGACAGCTAGCTCAGAGCCTGGAGTCTGCTTCAGATTCTGTGTCTCCCTCTCTTTCTGCTCCTCTCCTGTTCACGTTCTGTCTCTCTCTCTCAAAAATAAACATTAAAAAAAATAAAAATAAATAAAAATAAACATTTAGAAAAATTTTGAAGGCTCACCATGTGGCAAAATGCCATAGATTTTAGGCAAAGAGAATGACCGTCTCTGTTATCATAATCATTAAATGTTTTTTTTATCCAAGTATCTGCAGACTTGTTACTGGTTTCTCTGTGTCCGTGAATCCATAGTAAACGGCCAAGGCCAAACGTGGAAAATCAGGTTCATCCTGAGTGTCAGGTCTGGGTCTCGGTGTTAGTCTCTCCCTGGGTCACAGTGTTGAGAAGGATTCTGAGGCCATATCCCCGGTGAACATCAGACTACCATGAACTATGTCTGCTTGGGGCCGTGGGGAGAGAGCAGTGACATCGTGTCTGCTATCTGCCACTTTTGTCCCAGAGGCCATCAGGAGTCTCAGGGTCTCTTTCGCACGGATCCTTGATCTGGTGCTCTGCTCGCGGGAGTGCCTGTGAACACCTTTGGAGACCCTGTGCAGAGGCGCGTCTGCCTTGTTCTCCCTCCCACTGCCCTGTAGGCTTACTGCAAAGAGGGAACAGAGCCAGCTGCCTTTCCTCAGGAAGAAAACCGGACAAGTCTGGGTCCAAGAGACTGCTTGGTGGCACCCGATGCCTTCTCAGATTAGCATCAGCTCTTAGAGACATCTTCTGCCTGAGTCTAGTGCCAGGCATGGCTGTGACCCATCCAGGGTTGATGCCTTGACTCGCTGCCCACTCCTTAAGCCCTCTTCCCTGCCCCCAGACCTCAGCCCACACCTCAGGCAGGTGAGCAGGGAGCCTGGCACGGGGCTCTCTCTCTTGCTATAAGAATGTTAACCCAGCCTGCGTATTGATGGAATTGCGCGCTTAGAGAGGCAGCGACGCCAATGGTTTCTTGCTTTACGAAGCTGAGACAAAGGCTGCTATTCCTGAGGCAGGTGTTTCTTTGAGGTCCTCTCAGTCCCTTGGGTCACAACCACCCACCCAGGACAGGATGTTGTGTGTTAGTGGTCATCTAAGGAAGTATTTGCAAACAGGCCCATCTGTTCAAATGAGAACCAGCCTCCCCTCCACGCCTAGTGGGGCTGCAAAGCCTAATGTATCAGAAGCTCAATGGGAATAATTTATTATTTGTCCTTTGAATCAACAGAAGATGAGAACTGGGTGTGTGGCCTCTCTTGTCAATGCTTATCCGAATCCTGCTGCCCTTCCAGTAGATCAGGAACCAGATGCTTCTCCACATTGGCCACTCCCAACAAGCTCCAGAAAGGAGGCATGAGATGGGCTAAAGCGATGGAAATGCATTATGAACATTTGCAAACCGTGTTCACAAAGAAACATAAGGTGAGCGACATGTGGGGCTCAGTTCCCCTGTTTGTCAAATGAGAAGGTTGAGCTCCATGGTGCTCTGACGGGACCACAGCCAATGCTGAGCTTATCCAGGAAACAACCACAATGGCTTCTTTTGAGATTAAGGAGCTCGGGACACCAGCAACTCTGCACCACCCGTGTGGGCACGTCACCACTCCACAGTGTCTCTCCTCTATGGTGAGGCCCCAGAACATCCATGGGTCTTGGTTTGTTTGAAGTGTTGTGAGAACAACCCATCGGCTCACCGCCGTGGATACTTGCCATCACTGGGCTCAGCTTGGGTTCATCCAAAAGCAGGTCCTGAGGGTGGATCCCATGCACCTTAGGGGACCCCAGCTTTCCATCGGGGAGGAGAGAGGTGATGCAGGGGAGGGGAGGTAACCAGTGGAGTGGGTTGCAGAGCCAGCCCCTACCTGGGACCTTACGGGGAAGTCAGAGATCTGTGGGATGGAGGACCCTGCGTGACCGCAGCCAAGGGCATTTACACACCCAGCCCCCAGTCACTGCTGAGGGATGCTCCAGAAGAGAGGGTGAATTCCCCCCTTCTGGCAGAGCAAAGTTTGCAAAGACATGGAGCTAAGGGCAGGGAGAAAGTGACAGGAGACCCTCAAAGCCACAAGGCCAAGGGGTACAGTGGGGATCTGCTGCCTCAGCCTGCCTTCGCTCCTTGTATGCCCATCCCGTCTAAGCAACACTGGGGACAGAGGATTTGCATAAGCCTTTCCGCTCAGTGCCTGTGGCCTCACACACGGTGCTGTGTGTGCCCTTCTTTCTGCTGCCACCTGGACCACAGAAGACAACAACATGCTTCTAGAAACATCTTGGAAGTCCTTAAATTCATGACCCAGATGCAAGTGCCCCCAGGGTTGGAGACAATTAGGAGCAATTACAAAAGGGGCTGCTATGTCCTTTTCTGTCTGGCAGCGGATGTTCCTGTGGCCTGAAGAAGTCCAGATGTGTTTGTGACGGAGGCAGAGCCAGGGCCTCCCAGGCACCGGGATGAAAGAACAGAGACCCAGCAGCTGGTCTGCAGGAGAAGCTGGTGGGAGCCGCACCCGGAGGCCTTACACAGGCTGGGAGGGCCGGGGCGTGTTTATGGAGGAGGGGCCCCAATTGCTGAGCCCGGCGTCTGGGCCCCGCGCTCGTGCTGGATGGCCGGCATCTGAGCCCAGGGCACAGAGGCTGCCCCAGGCTCTGAGCCAGAGCACGGGACACTGATGGGACACTGGGGTCTGTACTGGGGGGGAGGGCAGGCATTTCCTTGTTTGCTGCTGCACTTGCAATGCAGAGCACAGTGCAAGGGGCACCTCGGACAAGGCAGACAGGTGCACAGGTTGACAAGACAGCTTGACATATCCCGGCACTGGATAAGGGACCGCGGTGTAGGGCCAGTGCATGGGGAGCCCTGGGGCAGAAGTGTGGGCTTGAAGTGATCTTTCCCCAAAGGTTTGCCCCCAACTTTCTCCCCTCTGCAACCCGAGATGCCCCTTCCACGCCTCCCACTTTGCCTCCCTCCCTGAACTCTCTACTTGCAGGATGCATCTAGAGTCTGGTCACTTCCTCTATTGTCGCCATGGTCCCAGCTGCCATCCCCTCTGCCTGTATATAAAACATGTGCCCATGCCCCATCCCCACTCACCCCTCCTCTGCTTGAAGTTACTCCTGGACATTCCCTGCACGGGACATGGACACAGATGTGGAACTCTCTGGCTTCTGTCTCTTTCTCTCTCTTCCCAGCAGAGTGGAAACTCCCTGGGTCCTCAGACTGGATCTCATTTGGCCTCTTAGGCTTCCTGGTCCCTTGAATAGTGCCGGGCACAGGGCTGAGACACAAGAATGAAATCCAGCCAAAGACCCCATACCGCATAGGTGTCACTGCTATGGGCTCGCCCTGTCCCCTTATTCAAGGATCCCAAAGCAAGTCCTACTCTTTTCCCCATTAGTGGATGGAGAGGAAGCGACCTTAGCCTGTAAAGCTGGAAGATGGCAGGGAACATGCAGGGAGAGACACTGTCTTTTCACACGGGACCCAGTGTGGAGCAGGTGCTCGGGACACATCTGTTGGACTGAGCGGCCAGTGTGCCTTCCTCATAGCTCAGGCTGGCTTCTCCCTCCTCCGCGTTCACTCAGCTCTGAAGCTTCTCTCGGTTAATGCCTGTGACATGGTCCCCAAGTGTGGCTCCTAGGGCAGCCGTGGGACTTCCGTCTCTGCATACCTACACCCACCTGGGACCTCTGGGTCCCTGTGCCTGACGCTTGTCAGATGACAGATAACTGAGTGGACGAGTAAGTGAGCAAGTGGATGAATGAGTGAGCAAGATGAGTGAGTGAGTGAGAGAATGAATGAGTGAATAAATGAAAGAATGAGTGAGTGAATGAGTGAGTAAATGAATGAATGAGAGAATGAGTGAATGAATAAGAGAATGGATGAGTGAATAAATGGATAAGTGAGTGAATGAATGAGTGAATGGATGAATGAGTGAATGAATGGATGAGTGGATTAATGAGTGAATGAATGAATGAGTGAATGGATGAATGAATGAGTGAATGGATGAATGAGTGAATGGATGAGTGAGTGAGTGAATGAATGAATGAGTGAATGGATGAATGAGAGAATGAATGAGAGAATGGGTGAATGAGTGAATGAATGAGAGAATGAATGAGTGAATAAATGGATGAGTGAGTGAATGGACGAGACAAAGAATGAGTGAATGAATAAGAAAATAAATGAATGAATGAGTGAATGAGTGAATCCACAGATGAGAGAATGAATGAATGTGTGAGTGAATGAATGAGTGAACAAATGAATGAATGAATGAGTGAAGGGGAGAAGAGGCAGGACATAGACACCAGACAAACTTAGCCACAGCTTCCTAGCGCCATCTGGGCCCATTTTACCACCCGAAGTCTGGATGGTCTGGACGATCCAGGGGCAGACACATCCCTCCCCAGGTACCAGGAAAGACAGGGCCACCTGATCTTGTCACCAGAGCCACCTCAGAGCACACGCGTAACTGCCCGCAGCTGCTCAGAGCCACGAGCAGCCTGGGACGCCGGTGGGTGACCGGCACGCTGAACCGTCCGCAAGGCTTCCTGAGCCCGGGGAAGTCCGGCACCCACACAGCTCTAACTCCACTCAGTTGCAGTCTGTGTTTATGGGCCCATAATCAAATGGAAACGGAAAGTTTCTCATGAGAATCATCTGTCAGAATTGTGTGGTGTCCAGGCCCAGGCTGGGAGACTGGGTTATAAATACGCAGCTCTGCTCCAGCTCGGCTCCATCTCTGGGGACTCACGGGTCATTTTTCAACCCGGTACTAATCCAAGGAACGCAATCTTTCATCAAACACTGTGTCTAACAGGCTGGGTATTTGAGACCCTGATTGTCCCCAGTGGATTAAGGAAGCAGGAGTGATCACAGGGAGATGAATCTGTGAGCCAGGCGCCCCTCCCCCGTGGCCCAGCAGCCCGCATGGCCACGTGCAGCCTGGACCCCGAGCAGGCAGCTGCCAGGCTCTGGGACACCTCCCGGCACCCACCAAAGCATCCGTCAGACGACCATCCCTCTTGAAAAATGGTTTTCCTTATTACAGAAGGTGCTCAATGCAGTAAACGTGGAGAACTGAAAAGCACAAGGAAAAGAAAAATTGCCCATAAATCCATCACCTGGAGAAAAACTCATAACACTTTGGTACATGGATTTTTCTAGACTACTTTCTCTCCCCCCACCCCCTTTTTTTCTTATTAAAATATCTCATATTGTACATGCCGTTTCCTAGCTTGCTTCCCTGCCAGCCCACTAATGGTTATATTGTGACCATTTGGCCTCATCACTGTCTTTCCACAGCCTGATTTTTAATAGCCACATTAATTTTCTTGGTCAGTCCCTTTTATTGGACATTGGTTTGCTTCCAGTGCTCCAGTAGTATAAAGATGCCACAGAGAACATACTGTATGTAGATCTTTGAGCAATTCGGATTATTTCCTTAGGAGAAATTCGTAGGAGTGAAATTCTGCTGGATCCAAAAATATGGACATTTTATAAGTCTCGGGGGGCACTTTCAACACTAGCTCTCATTGTGTCCCACATCTTCAGGAATGGCCAAATGGTTTTGGAGTACCTTTAACCAATGATCACTCTAGAGTAATAGCAGAGTAAGGAAAGTGACTTACCGTCCGTCACAGGCAGGGCAAATGATGAGTCTCCCTGCTTACACTGGCTGTTTTCAGAATCATGGTTTATCTCCTTTGGCTACGGCAGATCTGAAGACACAGTTATGGTTGAGAGGAGTGATTCCTCTTAGAAAATTAACTCTGAGCCTCCAAACTCCTTCTAACTTTGTTGGATCTTTAAATTTTTTAAAAATTTTAATGTGTATTTATTTTGGGGAGAGAGAGGGAGGCACAGAATCTGAAGCAGGCTCCAGGCTCCGAGCTTGACAGCACAGAGCCCGACGCGAGGCTCAAACTTATGAACTGTAAGATCATGACCTGAGCCGAATTCGGATGCTTACCTGACTGAGCCACCCAGGTGCCCTAACTTTGTTGGATCCTTAGAATTCACTTGAAAGGTAACATCAGACCTGCTTTTTTGTTCTCCAAGACTATGGCTGTGCTTAATTGTACGATCTGGGGAGGGGGCTGGTCTAATCAAGCATGAAGGGGAGAGGAAGTGGCTTCCCTGGGGAAGCCCCAGAGAATGGTTAACAGCAATTAGATGAAACATGGCCTGGAACTCTCCAGGACCATAGAGAGCACAGAAGCCTCTTTCCTATTGCTGAGATGTACGCAGCAAGCTCATGGGCGCAGGCAGGTGATTGAAAGCTGGGGGTCTGCGTGGGTGGTCCATTTAAATACACCGGCCAAGTCAGGGCTGGAGGCAACTTGAGCAACTTCCCTCCAACCTTGGCTATTTACTATCCATGCATCCATTCCTTGTCGAAGAGGTTTCCCTTGAGACCACACATCAGGGCACCCGAGGGCAGGAACAACCTTCTGGAAAATTGTAAATAGGGACAGAATTGTCTTTGAAGTCCTCCAGCCTCCTTGGCGGTGACCTTCCCCTCCTCCCCTGTGTCCCTCTAGCCTCTGGACAAACCACCTGCTGCTGCCTTTACAGGCAGCTTGAGAGGCCAAAGGCACACAGGCTTTCAGGCCAGAAAGACCTGAACCCCAAATTCCAGCTCTTGCTTCACTGTGCAGCCTCTGAGAAGTGACTAAACCTTTCTGACCCTCCATGTCTTCATCTGTACAACAGCAAAACGATGCTTGCCTTACTTCCTGCTGCTGACGTGGGGTGAAACAAGATGCCTGATAAATGCAGAAGGGTCCAAGACACTGCCTGGCATGTGATAGAGGCTCAGTGAACATTATTTACTGGTTTTTTCCAAACGCCATTCCCAGGAGGGCTCTGTACCCTGTACTCTTGGCTCCCGCCTACCTGCTCTGATCGCTTTGGAAACGATTACATCAGCTACACGATGCTAAACGCTGATGATCCTTTCAGGAATTCATCTTAAGTAAATAATCATGGATTTGCTACAAAATTGTTCTTGACAACATTATTTATAATACCTGAGAACCAGATGCAATCTAAATATCAAGATATAGAAGACTAAATAAAATATAACACATCCACAAAATAAACACGATTCAATATAAATTTCTGTCTTCGCAGCAAAAAAAAATGCGGTAACCCCGTTTTCGATATCCATTTGCATCTCCTTAATTATTCAGTGTATCGCTGAGAATTTTTTATTTGTTTATTGGGGTTTTTTTGTATTTCTCTTCGTGTGCATTGCTTACTTATGTCCTATTACCTCTTTTGGTTTGAGTATTCTGTATATTTTTTCTTATGAGTTGTCTGAGCTCTGTGTACATTAATAAATTGGCTTCTTGTCTTTTGATTTGTGTTCTAAATATTGTTCCCTGGTTGCCCTATGTGTTTTGACCTCAGTCTGTCCCTTGTCTTTATTTTTCCCACATTCAAGTTTCGATTTTTCTGTACTAGATTAATCAATCTTTTCGTACAAGGCTTCTGGACTTGGTGTCCCACTTTGAAAACCCGTTTCTATGGGGTTTATAACTCCAAGGTTATAAATACATTTACTCACATTTCATCCGTAACTTTTATTACATCATTTTTTTCCTTTAACATTGAAGTCTTTGATCCATCTCGAATGTACTTTGGTGGAAGCAGTTAGGTGGGGATCCAGCTTTATTTTTTTCCCCCAAAGGTAGCCAATTATCCCAACACCATTTATTGGCTAATCCCCCTTTCAGACGAATTCTTTAAATAAATCCTTTTTCACGGGGGTCACAGGCTCTTTTGAGAAGCTGAGGAAAGCTATAGACCTTCTCCCCAGGAACAAAGAAATGTACATGTGATACACACTAAATTTCACAAACAATTTCCCGGCAGACCAGGAACTTTCCAAAGCATATTCGCTGGCTCGTGAGGGGTCTGTAATCTCTGGCTAAACCCCTAACATTAGGTGGAAGACACAGAGGCTCCATGTTGAGACTCCAGGCTCACACGCAGGTCAGCGAGAGAGCGTTCTGCAGTGGAGAAGGTTTGGAAGAACACAGCCTCCGGACTCCCCTGGCAGAAGTCTCCTTGGCTGGTCCTCAGGGCTGTGGGGCCACTCTGGGTTCACCACCACCCCACGTCCTTGGAATTCAAACATTTTACTTTCCATTCTCCTGGCTCAGAGCATCCAACAAATCCTGTAAACTTGGACAGCCGGTAGTCTTCTTTCCTTGGAGTGCAAGGGGCTCTTGTCGAGTATTTTCTCCTGAACCCAAGGGCAGGTACAGGCGCGTTGCACCACATGACTCGGGTTCCCTTGAAACTCACACGCTCACCCCTAATTCTCCACCTCTGCTGAAGGCCAGCACTTGCCTTCGGCTTTGGGGTCCCCCGAAGTCTAAAGTTTGGCACCAAGTTGTCCTCGGTGCACCTGCCTGACCTCTGACTCTGTGGCCTCTCTGGCCAGGCCACAGAGCCTGTCCTAATGGCCCTTCCTCTCTGTGAGGTGCGGCTCCAGCACCCCAGCTCAGAGAAATCTCTAAATTTCCACCTGGGAGCTTGCCAGGAAGGCAGGTTCTTTGGACCCGCCCAGTCCCTCTGAGTCAGAAAATTCTGGGGCAGGGACTCTTGATAAGCCCCTCGGGGAAGACCAGCTCCATCACTCGCAGGACCCGGCCCCAAATGGAAACATAGGGGCCCCGAGTTAAAAAAGTGACGAGGAATCTCATGATGGTCACAGCGGAGCATGAAGCCCTCCTGAGACCAGGGTCTTTCTGGGGACCCCGTGTGACGGCTCCAGGCAGAGTCCCACGAAGTCGGCCCCTCCCCCAGCTGACATGAACGCACACTCAGGATCAAGGACCACGGTCCCGGCCAGCGCCGACGCTCGCTCTTCCGGGTGGTCCCTCAGCCAGCTCTGGGGACAGGACCAACCTTTGACAAGGTCCGTCCCCATCGTGGGGACCCCAACCCACTCCGGAAGCCTGTCCTCCAGCCCTCCCCCGCCGTGCTGGCCTGTCGCACGTGTGTTAACACTCGGATTGGCACTGATGGTAACTACGAGAGACTTGCTGCAGCCTCTGCTGGTTAAGGAAAATCTCAGATCCACTTTACCTGTTGGGATGGAGGTACGTCTTCCTCTCTCTCACACACACGTACGTGTGCATGTTCAAGGGGAATCCAGCCTGACCAGGGTGACAGCCAAGCTCGCAGCAGCCTGGGGTGCAGCAGCCCCTCGGCCCGTCCTGGGGGATGGGACCGGGCACCTGGCGCTACGGTCTGACACTGTCCTGGCCGCCCACTGCCCAGAAGCTTCACCCTCTGGTCCCCGGACATGCCACCTGTTCCCAGCCCAGAGGCCCCTGCTAACCCCTGACAGCCCACATCCAGGCCTGAGCCCAGGCCCCTTTTCTTCCTGTTTGCTGAACCTCAGGACGGACACCTGAGCCTCTTGGGCGGTGTCTGACTGAGCGGAGAAAAAAGACAGCATCCAAGGATGGGTCTCTGACCAGGAGGCCCTCTAGCTCACAAACTATCTCATTTCAACACGCGTTAATTTATCATCTACTTAGCTCCGGCCCGGGCCGCTGTCTCATTGCCGTGCAGGGCACTGGGGGCCACACTGGTAGAGTCCTGACTCCTCGGCAGCCCCCAGCCTGATTCCTGCAGACGGAGATCGTGGTGATAGTCACACACTGGGACCAGCTCATACCGGCTTGCACTGGCTCCTGCCACCTCATACTGGCTGGAACTGGCTTGTACGAACCCATCACCAAACTTTCAGAAATAATGGGAGACCATTGTGAGGGTGTTGATACTGTGAAATCACCATTATGGGAACATTTATTATTAGAATATTGACACTGTGGAAATTGTCAAATGCCACCAATCAGCCTTTCTTTTCCTTCTTCTTCCCCCCCGGTCCCCACTATCCTTTGGTGGGGCGGGAGGACCAGTGCGGCGTGTGACGGTGGGCAGATTATCCATGCTTTCTGAGCCCCCATCTTCAGAGCCTTGAATGGGATCGTAAGCGCACGGATGTCCCCCGGCTGTGGCGGGGATACAAGGAGAAGCACCACAGTAAGTGCCAGCACTTCACAGCCGACAGACACCGACACCGTGTGCTCAGCCATGGAACCCTGCGCCGCAGGCACACCGACAGGGAAGTGCGTGGGACACAGCCCCAGAGGACAGCGTGGCTACGAAGAGCAGGTAGGCCAGGAAAGCAGAGGCTTCTCGCAGAGGGCACGGTGCGCACAAAGGCAAGGAGGTGTGAACGGGCTTGCAGACCCATCTGGAGCAGCCTGCACATGGTATGGGCGAGGGGGCTGGGGTGGGAGGGCTGGAGGCAGGATGCCTCAGGCCCTGTTCTCTTGGCCTCCAGAGATGGTCAGGAATGTCCCCAGGAGGTCACCAGCAGATGGAGAGCCAGGGCACGTCCCTGTCGAATTGCTCTGCCCGAAGTCTTTTTTAAATTATTATTAAAATATCTTTTTAATGTTTATTTGTTTTTGAGACACAGATCATGAGCAGGAGACAGGCAGAGAGAGAGGGAGACACAGAATCCAAAGCAGGATCCAGGCTCTGAGCTGCCAGCACAGAGCCCGATGCGGGGCTCGAACTCACAAGCCGTGAGATCATGACCTGAGCCGGAGTCAGATGCTCAGCCGACTGAGCTCCCCACACCCCTGCCCTGCACTGTCTTAACAATAGAAGGGGTATCAACCACTCCCCAAGATTCTCGGACACATTCCCTGTTATCCTGAGGCTTCTGACGCTGCCCTCCCCGCCCCATCCCTACAGGCTCTGCTGAGACGAGAGTGGCCAGTGTTCACTGTCTCACTCACACCCTCCCTGCACATGTCTACGTACCTTCCTTTCAGGGCTGGGACACAATACTGCCACTTGGGGAGTGATTGAAGACACCGGTCATGACAGACATACTGTCATCAGTCCACCCTCCCCACGATGGCCCTGTGCCCCTGGCAGAACATCCCCAGGAGCAAGCCCATGCCATTCCTGGGGGCCAGAAGGGGACCTGATTCCTTGGGCCCCTAAACTGCTTGGGTAATGGGGCTTCTCTCCCACCTACCGCCTTCCTGCATCTTCCGGCAGAGCAGCAGAGTGTTCCCCCCCACTCCAAACTGCCAACTGTGGTGTCACCTTCATAAGACTCTGCTCTGAGTTTCGGCTGAGGGGGCTCTGTGCCAATGATGTTCTCATCTTCTAAGCCCAACAACTGCCCTTTGCTAGGTAGTGGTCAAGGTCTGCAGATGGAACTCAGCCATCGTCATGGCTATTAAAAAACATACTTAAATAATATTATGTGATCATCTTTAATGCCATCGTGATGATCACTTAGCACAGGCTGGGGAAACGAGGCCAACTTGGTCTGTACCCTACACCCCCAACATTCTAAGGAGGGCCCAGACCGAGACGGGTTGAAACCCGAGCGTGTGACCAATCTGCACTCCCGTGCCTGTGGCAGGCATGACTAATGGAGCCCAGATCTCTTTCTCAGAGTCCAGAGGCAGCCTCAGGTCCTTTTCAACATGGCAACAATTTGAGTTCCTACTGGTTTATTTGTGCCAGAATTTGGAATGACACTAATTTGCTCTCCTGTGTCAAGGTTAACCGTTTGGGCTCTGAACATAGTTGTGGAAAAATGGTTTTCACACCCCTGAACCGGGCATAAAGCACAGAGAAGTACATGACCATGTGCAGAATCCTGTGAACTCGTGGATTTAAAACCATGTGACTGGATGCTAAACGCTATATGGGATTCAGTATTGATAGGGTGTCAAAAGGCCAAAAAAGTTTGGAGAGAAACTGAACAACTGAAGAAAGTATAGGCACCGGCATAGTCTATTGCAAACTGAGAAAAGATCCTCTTTGACCTACTTCCCCAGGAAAACAACAGTTGAGTGTGTAGAACCCAGGACTGTGAGGAGCAGAGAGCAAGGACTCTGAGGCTTTGAGGAAAGAGCACGGAGTTTGAAGGATTCTGACCCGAGCCCTGCCGGGAATACTGTGTGACCTTGGGCAGAATGCTTAACATCTCTGGGCCTCAGTTTCTTCATCTGCAATATGGAGACCATCATGTCTACCTTGCTTGGCTGTTGTGAATTGTAAGAGCACCAATGTACGTGGAAAGTGCTGTCCAGGTCCTGAATCACTGCTTCTGGGACCAGGCTGGGATGGGGGAAGTGACCTTGAGCTGAAGCAGAGAAGACAGTTCACCTCCCAGCATCCCTGGGAAATCCCAGGGGGCACGTGCCAGCCTGATTGGAGCACTTGCATTCAGGGAAGTGGGGGAGCAAAGCCCTGCACAGCCCCCCAGGGACAGGATGGGTCTGCCCAGAAAGGGTCCCATCCGTCTGCTCACCTCCCCATCCCTGCAAACCTTCTGTCTTCGCCTTCCTTCACCCCTTCAGTGCCCTCCTCCGACTTCCAAGAGCAGCAGAATCTCAGGCAGGACCAGATTGGCGTGTCTGGGCGAAAGCTATCCAGACGGGAAAGGATGGTGTGGTCCACGCGTTCTCCACGTCTGGCAGGCGAGGGGAGGGAGAAGGTACCAGAATCTTGGCCGGAGTAGCCGTGGCAGAGGGCAACCCAGCAGGAGCTGTGACCTTCCTTGAGGGACATGGACAAACCCGGCAAATGAAGCTGGGCAAACAAACACCCTACACACGTCTCAACTCACTCTGATCTCCAGTGCGTCTCCCATAGGCCAATCCCAACTGAAAACAGGAGGCAAAGCTGTGCCTTGATGGTCTCCAGGACAGCCGGCCCCTGGAGCGCAGGGCGAGGTGCAGAGGGTAAGAGGAGACCTAGATCAGCAGGCAGAGAATGTCCAGCACAGCCAGGAACCAGAGAAATCCCAAAGCAGAGCAAGCAGGCTGGGGGCAGCTAGGAGGTGAGCGTGCCGGAGAGTCACAGGCGCCTGCAAAATGGAGAGAGAAACCTGTTTCAGGGGACCAAAGGGAGCCTGGAGACCGCCATTCACACTTGCTCCACGAGGCTCCCATTCCAGCCTCCCTGACAGCCCACGTGAGCACACACAGCACCTGTGGCCAGTGGGGCCTTTGGGGAAACCTCACGGGGCTTCTGGACGAGGTTTCACTTCCTGATACACTGAGATGCGGAAGTACAAACTAACGTTTGATCTGGCTGTGTGAGGTCAAGACGTTTGGAGCTATGGCAGCCTTTTTGCAACCACGAGGGGAACAAGCATCACACACAGAGGGCAGAGCACGAAGATGGAAAGAAACCGGGTCTCCGATAATGTCACTGAATCATTGCACAGCTCTGAAACCGCTTTGCCTCCAGGCTTTCTTTCTGTTAGGTAAAAAAATAAATGCCCTTGGCTTTTCGGTTGCCAGCGGCTGGGCCTTCGGAGATGCAGTTCCAAGTGTCTGAGCTGATGTGTTAAAGAGGAGAGACTGGCTCGGGCAAACCGATGTTTGGCTGCGGTTGTGGGTGCTCACTACTGTATCCTGAGGACCCAGCAACACCTGACACCCAGCGGGGGCTTGCTGCATATTTGCTGAGTGAATCAGCAGTGATGGGGTGGCCCGCAGACATGTGAGTGTCACGAAGCGTTCCCTCCCCCTTTTCTCTCTGCCTCTCCCAACAGCTCAGACAAATCGCTTCTCACCATGGGAGGAGAGGACCAGGGGCTGCCAGAGTGCCTTCGGGGGCAGGCACGGGAAGGCCGCGCAGCCACACACACATACAGATGACTCTTACAGACGTATCTGTACCCCCTTCCAGTGGCGATGTGCCTGTAATAAAGAATTTAATAACCCGCTGTGCCCTCGTGGAGAGAAAGCGTTTGGCTTTTGTCATGTTCATTTAGTTTTTAATGACACACAGTTGTGCCAATATTGATTTTAGCTTATAGGGACTCAAAAAATTTACTGTCTAGATGGATCCGAGATGCAACCGTTCCATCTTGTCTGCTTTGAAGACACATGGCTCCTGGCCCCGGCCTGGGAGGGGCCCCCGGGGCTGCGGGGCCTGGAGAGCCGGCTGAGGATTGATCACCTCATTGGCAACACCCTCTCTCTCTGCTCTCTGCCAGCCTCACCTCTTGCCCTCATCAGATGCGAGTGAGGCTGCCGCCGTGGGAGGCGATCTGTTTTCCATCTTGGAAAGCAGAGCAGGACTGTGTCAAGGAAACGGGAGTTAATTTTCCAGGCACACTCTGCCGGCGCGTCATTTGTGTGCGTGCATGAGCACCCGGGTGCGCATCTGTGTATCTCCAGCCCGGGGCGTGCATCCCAGATAGGGATGGTGGCTCTGCTAGTAATTCCGAGAGTCGCTGCAAATGTCACGGGGACCCACTGGGGGCTTGGTCACCTCTCTTCGAACATTACTTACAATTTTGTTTTTGTTTTTATTTTTAACTGGAGACTGTACAAAAATAGCAAAAGGGATTACGCAGAGAGCTGAGCCCACTTTGTGCTCCTGAACAGTCAATTTCAGCGTAAACACATACAGTGGCCCCTTGGTATTTGTGGGTTTGACATTTGTAATCTCAGTCATGTGTGGCTTCGGGGGTCGGAGAACAGCTCTGAAGAACGGGCAGGAATCAGCAGTCAACACCCATTTGGCACACCTTTGTGGGCCAGGCATGGGGCATACCGCCAATCGGCAAGAATTATCTCATCTAATCTCTCCATCACCCATCTAAGGCAAGTAGGGAGGTGAGGAAGTAGGGTGATGAGCCAAAGTCACAGAGAGGAAAGGACACCCAGCCTGGGTGCTCTGCTGTTAGTTGCACTTTCTTTTTTTTTTAAGTTTATTTGTTTATTTTGAGAGAGAGACACAGAAAGAACACATGAGAGAGAGAGAGAGAAAGAGAAAGAGACTTCCAAGCAGGCCCCACTCTGTCAGCGCAGAGCCCAATGCAGGGCTCCAACCCACGAACTGTGAAATCATCACCACACTCCCTCAGGTTAACTTCCCCAAGGTTAAGTTCAGCGGGTGGCTTAACCACTGAGCTACCCAGGGGCCCCCTTTCCTTGCACTTTCATCGGTACTGAGTTCAAGTCTTTACCAAGTGCCATAAATCAGGGTCCAGGGTGTGCCCCTGGCCTGGCGACTGAGCCTAGCTGACCAGGCAGCGTCTGCACCGGGGGTGGGTGGTGGGGAGGTGAGTGAGTGGAGGGGCAGGGCCACAGCTCATATCCAGGCCACAGCCACACACAACACGTTTGTTTTTCCGCTTCGGCTAGAAATGGCCCGATTCTCCCCAGGGAGCCGCGGGCTATTTGCTCGGTGGCTGCCTTTCCTAACCCTTGTGTTGCCATAAAAGTAAGGCAGGCATTAGGGAGAAAAGAGATAGCTCTGTATATAGCACATTATGATAATGAATCGTATTAAATATAATTTCATGTCGTTGGCCTATTTAATCTATTTATGTAAGTTTTAGCGAGTGCTTTCTTCGTGACGGCAGGGTCGTGGAGAATTGAATCTTAGACTCGCGGAATTTGAAAGGACCTATAAATCATCCATATAAGCCCCGTCCCCCGAGAAGTGATGTGACCTCCCCAAAGTCATGCAGTTAAATTTGAAGTTGTGGCCTCTGCTAGGAAAGGTGAGCCTCAGACCTCTCGGCGGGAACGCACCCCCGCAAGAACCTCGGTCCTATGGGATAATTGGCTTTTGCATGCGTCATTTCAACTCCGCACACCGTTTCTAGGAGGGTGCTCACCATGCTCATTAACCACCCACCCGCCACCTGCAGCTGCCGCCTCAGGTCCCCTCGCGGCTGGCTTCCGTCACTCTTCTTCTGAACGCCCAGATCCTTAGCAGAGCACGTAAGGTGACCCTGTAAGGTCTGGGCCACATGTTCCTCTTTGTTCTCCTCTTGCTCTCCACCTTGCTGCTTTACTGGCCCTTTTTCAGTGTCTCCTTCCTGCCACAGGGCCTTTGCACATGCCAGAGCACCCCTCCTGTGACAGACTTACTCCCTGTAACATTCCTCACCGCCTCTGGATCTCAGTCAATCACCCCTCCTCAGGGCAGCTTCCTGACCATTCTGGGCCAATGCACGCTCATTCTTTTTCAGTGTAGCTTACCTCAGGCGTAATGTTACATTAATTTAAGAGACTGTAATAGCTGTGTTTCCTACCAGCCTGTAAATTCCATGAAAGCAGTTGCCTATTGCCGTACAACAAATTACCTTCCAATTTGCCGGTTTTAAACAACCGAGGCATTTTGCTCATGATTTTGCGGGTGAGGAGTTGGCAGCAGGCTCCGCCAGGCGGCTCACGCTCGCATCTCGGGCAGCGCGGTCAGTCCTCAGCCGGGGCCGTGGTCATCTGAAGGCTCCCGTGGCCAAGCATCCGAGACGGGGCGCTCATACCCCCTACAGCTGGCCGAAACTCAGCTGGGGTGTCAGGTGGAGCACCCGCGTGTGGCCTCCCGGCGTGGTGGTCCCGGGTCCTCAAACTCCTTCCAGCCCCCGACGTGGGCTGCCTCACTTTCCCTGATCCGGCCTTAGAAGCCGCTCTGTGCCGCTTGGCTTCACCCGCATGCCAGTAGTCACGAGGGCATCCCCGAGGCCCCTCAGTTTCAAAGAGAGGGCTGTGGACCCCACCTCCTTGCAGGGGAGAGATGAGACCACACTGCAGAAGAACACAGAGGGTGGGAGGGGGTCTTGCAGGCTTCCTTGCAAATGCAGTCTGCCACCCAGCAAACACGTGCGTTTGCTCTGCTCCCATCGAATCCCTAGTACCCGGCACGAGCCTTCAAAGATTATTTGACAAATAAGTGGATGGATGGATGGATGGATGGATGGATGGATGGATGGATGAACATATGCGGTACTATATGGTCGGAACTTTGGCGTTCCAAAATTCATGTATTGAAATTTAACGCCTGGGGTGATGGTGTTGTTAGGAGGTGGGGCTTTGGGGAGGTGATCAGGCCGTGAGGGCAGAACCCTCCTGAACGGGATTAGCACCCTTATAAAGGGGACTCCGGAGAGATCCTTTGCCTCTTCCGTCATGTAAGACACAATGAGCAGTCTGCAACCCAGGCAAGGGTCCTCAGCTGACCGTGCGGCCACCTGATTGTGGACTTCCAGCCCCCATAGCTGTGAGAAGTAGGTTTCTGTTGTTTATAAGTCACCCAGCCTGTGGCAGTTTGTTTTAACGGCCCCGGACAGATGGACGCCCTGTAGAAGAAAAGGCAGGCAGGCAGGCAGGCAGACTCAGGGCATGGAGTTGAGGAAGGAGGTGACGAGGAACGTGAGGGCGGTAGAAATATCTGTGAGCTGCAGGAAGCCTCACTCTCTTTAGCAATGGACTTCCCATGTTCCTGCCCTAGAGATGAGGCTTCCGTAGCCCCCACTCAGCCCCCTCGGAGACAGCTGTCCACACATGGGCAGGAACTCACAAAGGTAAACTCATTTCCATATCATTCAGGGAAAGATAAAATTCGGGAAACAAATCTGCTCTAAACACACACACACACACACACACACACACACACACACACACACACACACACACACAGACAACAGCCTCCTAATGCATTTCCAGGCCCAGAAGAAACATAATTTAATTATCTAAGCATCCTGATTTGGCACCTGTCACAGCCAAGAGGTGACTATGTTTTATGCTAAGACACACAGCCGGGGGCACTTGGAGCACAGAGGGTGTCTATGTCCCTAAGGCCAGCGGTTCTATGATGGGGACTTCTCTGATTTACTTCCCTTGGTGGGCGGCATGTTAATACAACTTCAGTCAGCTTGGTAAATTGCCCATCCTGGTTCTCATAATGGAGCAGATCCCAGATTGGGGTCCATTACTTGAAAAAAAGTCAAGTGTTCCTACAGGTTCCTGGGTGCCAGTGGCCGTGGGGGCAGCTGGGGACAGGCTCTGGGGACACTGCCCTGCTCAGGCCTCTCCCGCGAGCAGGATGCCTGGGCCACAGAGCCTGCCCATACACAGGTCAGGGGTCTCGTTTCTCGCCGCCCCGGCTGGCCGCACACAGCACGCACCACCATGTCAGCAGACCCCGGGCTCCCAAGTCAATTATCCCTCCCATTGTTCAAAGTGACAATTGACAGAAAATTATATTGACAGTCCCTTATTGAATATAATTACCGAACAGGAGCCATCCTGAAGCCATTAACCAGAGTGGATGGAACTCAGCTGTGATTCCGCAGGACTCGGGAATATTAGTGTTTGAAAAGCTTCCCCGTTTGGAAAATCTAAGTAGCACATCCTCCTTTCTGCTGCATGCCTTACTCACTTTAATAAACAGTATTCAATCGATAGCTCTTATCTGCTTATTATTATTAGGGGCTTAAACTACTATTTCATCCTTGCCATGGTCTTACCAGGTGAATAGCACCAGCTTTTACTTACTGATGAAGATACAGAGGTTCAGAGAGAGCCAATGACGGAGCACAGCCGTCATGAAGGAGACTGAACCAGGGCTATGACTGGGAAGTTGGAGCTCCTCCCTGTTTGCCTGGTGGCCTCCTGCGGAGAGGGCTCACCCCCCTCCTGGGGACCAGGGTGGCCATCCCACCGTGGAGAGCTTCACTGAGCGTTTCCCTGGTGTCTGTGGACCGGGGTCAGGGATCCATGTGCAAACCCAGGGCCACAATCCATTGTGGCCTCCAAATTCTGTTTCTGCTTTTCCGGAAATGGTCTCTGACCTTCATATGGGTGGGAAGGGCCTCCAGCCTGAGCGTTCAGAACCTGCGGGCGTCAGCTAACATTGGGCGACGCGGCTGTTCCCGCGCTTTCAGCGTCTCGGTGCCCTACATCCTCGTAACACCCTGTGGGGTAGGGCCTGTCATTGTCACATTTTACAGATGAGCAAACTGAGGCACAAGGAAGGCAAGGAACTTGCCCAGGGCCACATGGCGCTGAGTGGCACAGCCACTTAACTGGTGCGCACCCCCACCCCCGCCGTCTCACACGGGGCTTGGCAAATACAGGTTTCACCCGATGTCTGCTCGGGCCACCATGATAAAGGACTCCAGGCTGACTGGCTAAGCCACAGGAATTTATATTCTCCAACTTCTAGAGGCTGGAAGCCCAAGATGGAGGCGTCGGTGGGGTTGGTTTCTTCCGAGGCCCTTGCCCTTGGCTGGCAGGTGCCGCCATGTTTGCTGTGTGTACCCCCCGTGTCTCTGTGTGCCCAAATCTCTTAGAAGGAGACCAGCCAGGTCGCGTCAGGGCCACCCTCAGGAACTCATTTTGACTCAATCACCACTATAAAGCCTCTGTTCTCCAAATACATCCCATTCCGAGGTCCTGGGAGTTAGGGCCACAGCACATGAATTTTGAGGGGTCACGATGCAGTCCACAGCACCTGAGAATTGGGGGGTGGCTGGCACTGGGGACAGAAACGCGACATGACAAAATCAAAAATGCACGGGACTGTTTTTCGTCTTTCCGGAAGCCGGAGTGGGTTTTCTTTGTCCCATAAAGAAGGGAAATGAGGGGAGTAGCCTGCAAGGGGGCTCCTTGTGCGACGACTTACGCAGCCACGATCTCAGAGGAACACGTGAGGCAGGGAAGGAAAAGGGAGGCAGGGAAGGAAGAGGGAGGCAGGGAAGGAAGAGGGAGGCAGGGAAGGGAAGTCAGGCGAAGCCAGCCCCCGACCGGCCTCGGCCCGCCCACGGGAGGAGCGCTAGAATGTGAATTGCACCACAGATGTCTTCCCTCCCCAGGGTCGGGAGTGGGGCTGGGGACACTGCACCCACCACATCAGGGGTCACTGGCTGCGGGCCACGCTGGAGGGCACCTAGGGGAGAACAACGTTCCACAGAGGGTCACGGGTGACACCTGCCGTGGCCTGATGCTCTTCCAGACTCAGGAGCCCCAGGGCAGGAAGGAAGGCGTGTGCTGTGTCCTCAGGCTGCCAGACCCCGTGTCATGGGCAGCGAAGGGGAAAATGCTGTAACATACCCCCCACCCCCCACCATGGGAACTGATAGGGTCAGCAAGGACGCAGCTGGGGAGCGGCCTCAGGGAGTATCTGTCCCCTGGGAGCCCAGCCCCCGCCATCAGTCAGGCTTCTCCTTCTACCCGGCTCTCCCCCCATCCCCGGCCCAGACTGGCTTAGGGGGCCCACACATAACCACACACTTAGACCCAGACTTCACCCTCCTCTGCGCAGATCGCCCTTCCCAGGGGTCATGCAGACACTGGCTGGCGGGCCTCAGAGGCGGGGAGAAACCAAGGGCGAGGTGGGCGGCAGAGCTGTGGTCACTGCTTTAGGAGCACTTTTCGTGCAGGGACAGGGCAGCTGTGATGTGCACGGAGGGGGGGGCTCTGTGTCTGCCGGCCCCGCGGACCCCGAGGGCGCTCCCAGGGGTACTGGGACCGGCCCACACAGGCTCCGTGAGAGCGCAGCCCCAAAGTCCACGGCCGCGTGGAGCAGTGCCCTCCCGCGTCTCCACCTCTGGAAACAGACCGGGAGAACCACCCAGGGAAGCCGTCCTCGGCGCCCGCAGCCCCCGCCGGCCCCGCTACAACGGTACTTGCTGTGATTTGTTCTCTGCTTGGCTGGCACCGTACAGGACACGGCCGAGACAAAGTCCTGCCCCTCAGGGCTGACAGTCCAGCTAGACAAGCAGCTTCAGCCGCGAACACTCACTGAGACCCAGGGAGAAACTCCCCCGGACGGACGGAGACAGACCCCACGCGGGGAGAGAGAGGAACCCGGCCCGATCGCTCCTCTGGCCCGGGGCCCGGAAACGCCGCGGTCCTCGGCCTTGCTTCCAAACACCCAGCCCTACCTCTGCAGTTTCTCAGGGGGTTCCCCTGAATCCTGAGCAATAGCGAGGGGGCCAGCTTTCTATTCCCCCCTAGGATAGATGGGAAGCGGGGCCACAGGACATGAAAGAATGTAATAACTGGCCGAAGGCCCTGGAGTACAGTGCTGAACCGAGGACAGATCTCCGAGGACAGAACAGAATTCAGCTACGGGGGAGGGGAGTCAGACTGGGCCAAAGGGGAACTCCCCAGCGGGCCTGGAATCCTACAGACAAGACTGCAAATCTTACCAACCAGTGCTCACCAGCAGAGCAAGGATCCCATCTAAATCTTTTCCCCCAAGGTGGCAGGCAGGTAAAATACAGAGCGATCACTAAGCTTGGAAACGGAGATGAATGTACAATATTCAGATAGATTATTGATATTGTGATGATTGATAAAATCTATGCTTCCAGACCTTATAGCCAGCATGCACCACCCACGCCCCAGGCTTGTGGAAAAGATGACACCATAGACTGACTGACGTCAAGTGTCCCTAAGCGTCACTGTTCTAAGTACTTGACTCTCGTTACCTCATTCGATTCTCACAAGACTAGGGCACAGGGGTTAGTTTGTCCTAAGGGAAAGATGGGACATCAAAGCATAAAGATGCAGCTCAGTCTTTTAAGCATCTGACTCTTGAGTTTGGTTCAGGTCATGATCTCATGGTTCGTGACATCAAGCCCGGTGTCAGGGTCTGCTTGGGATTCTCTCTCTTCCCCTGTCTCTGCTCCTCCTCTGCTCTCTCTCCCTCTCTCTTAAAATAAACAAACATAAAAAAAGATATTGAGTGACTCAACCAAGGTGACACAGCTCAGAAGTGGAGAAAGGAGAATTTGGAAAATTTGAATGGAAGCAATGAGTTTTCAGAGCACATGTTCTTCTCAACCATCCTGTTGAAAATGATTTCAGCTATCTCTAAAACGGGCACAACGAAGGCCCCACACATTGTGGCCCCGGGACAGATGGGCTTGGGATTTGCAGATCAAGGGACGTGCTGGCCCTCGGGCCCCCACCTAAAACCACCAGGTACCCAATCTCATATAGCTGCACTGAGAGCAGGTGTCTGATAGAACATTGATGCCTCTGAGCCAACTTCGGTCCCATGTGTGTGCATGTGCGTGTGGTTTGGGATCTATTGTTTTTCCCCACAATGGAGAGTCAGGTGAACCTCGAACCAACCGGAGTGTGCACTTAGGCTTCCCGACCGTTTCTGGGGTCCCGTCGGGCCCCAGCCGCGGCAAGGAGACAGACACGTCGTCACAGGACCGAGAGCCACGCTGCACTCACGGCCTCTCGTATCCCCTGGTTTCACAAAGTACAAAAATAGGAGGCAAGCTCGAGACAGCTCAGATGCCTGGCTCAGACAATCGCAGCCAAGCCGGGGCGAGGAGAGGAGACACAAAGAGAGAGAAAGGAAGGAAAATCGGCCACTTAAGGTCAAAGCAGTGGGAAAAACATGAAAACGCTGCCAAGGGAGCAGAAGCAAGACGCCTTCGAGGTTGGAAATGTGCTAACGGGACTGTTACTGCCTCTGGGCTGGTGTCACCGCCATGGCCTCTCTAAAGATGAGATCCCGGACAGAAGGCTGGGTGGGGGGGTCCGCCAGGGCTCAGGAGCTCAGATGGGGAGCCGGGCGGGGGGCGGGGGGGCTCCTGAGGAGGCGTGGCTTGGTGACACCAGGGCCTCCTCCATTCTTGAAGGCTGATGGCGTAGAGCTTTGATGGATGGAATTGATGGGATGGCATGCAAATATATGCAAATGAGGCCTCTGAGAACCCATGGTGCTTTCCTTTATTTGTTTATTTAGTTGAGACAGAAGAAATATATGCTCATTGTAAACGGATCCGAAAAGACAGATCCTCACAAAGAAGGAAATCAAAACCCCTCGTTAGCCCCCCACCCAGAAAAAAAACCCAAAAAGCATTGCTAACATTTGGGTAGATACTCTTCCAGACAATTTTCTGCCCATACATATATAGTTGAGCATTTTTCCCCCCAAACCAAAATAGGTTCTTACTTAACATACTGTTTTGCAACCTGCTTTTTTTTGCATTGAAAATACATCATAAATGTGCTCGTGGCACTATCATTTATTTAACAAACTCCCTATTGTTAGAAATACAGATTGTGTTCAGCTTTCTTAGGCAAGGTTAAAAGACCCTGTGATTCCATTGTAGGAGGCAGACTGAGCCTTAAAAGACTTGGGGAACAGTGCCCTTTTGAAAATCATGTGTGTGGCAGGGATTGGGGTACCCCAAGGAAGCTCAGATCAAACAGTTATGGAAATAGAATTACTTTTAATCTCTCAGCGGCTCCGGGGAAAAAGTGCTGCCCAAACTCAGGCCTGAAGACCAGAAGCAGCAAGTCACCCGGAGTCCTTTGTGCCACCTTTACAAATGGGTCTCTCGCAGGAAGCCCAGCCAGCTGGAGGCGGGTATAGGCAGCTTCCCAGGGACGAGGAGAAAGGAGACACAGCCCCAAAATTCACCCACCTCCTTTTAACATCAAGAATTTGGCAGACAGAGGGGCGCCTGGGTGGCTTAGTCGGTTAAGCGTCCGACTTTCGCTTAGGTCATGATCTCGCGGTTCATGGGTTCGAGCCCCGCGTCGGGCTCTGTGCTGACTGCCAGCTCAGAGCCTGGAGCCTGTTTTAGTCTGTGACTCCCTCTCTCTCTGACCCTCCCCTGCTCACGCTGTCTCTCTCTCTCTCCTAGAAAAAAAAAAAAAGAATTTGGCAGACAGAGCCCTATGCCGGCTCTCATAAGGAAGGACAAATAGAAGCAGAGATCACCCCGGTCTGATGGGAAGACACGTCCAGAAGAAAGAACACAGTGTGAGAATACAACGTTCCATGCACACCATGTGTCTCAGCGGAAAAAGCGCAGGTGAAGGGGTTCAAGCAGTTAGCATTAGTTGAACACCTACTGCGTGTCTGACTGCGCTACGCCTTAATCTCACTTAATCCCAGGAAGGCGGCTATGATGGCATTGCCTTTTTGCGGATGTGGATGGGGACGCCGAGGCCCGGGGAGAGGATCGCACGGGTCACTCGGAGGCAGAGCTCCGGCGTGGAGCCACCTCCCCCGAGACCCCAGAGAGGCCCCATAAGGAGCAAAGTGTGCTCTGCAAAGGGCGGGATGCGGCAAGTGAGGCTCCTGGGAGAAGGTGACCTTGGAGAACTGCTTTGTCCCAAAGGAAGGGTCGCAGAAGCGCAGAGAAAGGGATGGCTGTTAGGAGAGGGAGGGCAATATGGTGTAAAGAGAAAGAGCAAGCCCAGTGGGAAGGAAGGCAGTGGGGCAGGCTCTGAGGCTGGGGTCAAGAGCATGCACTCCTGAACTTGGCGTGCACAAAGGGTGATGCTGTCCCGGGAGCCCCAGAGGGCAGGGCAGGGTGACACCAGAAGTGGTAAGAGAGAGGCAGGCGTGGTGCCTGCCCTCCACCGGGGGACTCAGGAACTAGCACTCAGAGCCAAGGCGAAGAGCACTCGGTCTTCCAGAGCCTGGCTCCTCGCTGCCCCCTTCCCCTAATTACAGCTCAGGGCCCCAAGTGAAAGCCGCTTTGGGCAAGATTTATTAGGCTTCTCCTTTGCACTTGAGCTTCATTTGTTTTGCTCCATATTTGCTGGTGGCTCTGACCCAGCATTAATGGCCTATTTGGAGTCCGTGATCCTCCTGTGTCCTTTGGGAGGCTGGAAGGGGCATCCGGGCTTTTTATTTGCCCGTGTGGCTGGCTTTTTAATTACGCCGAGTGGGCAGCGCAGGGGCTCTGGGCAGAGCAGAGGGCTGCCAGCCAGTATTTATCATTATTGTTAGTATTTTCACTAATAATCCTGGCAAATGAGAAACCGTAATCCAGAGGATCTGGGATGTTAATTGAAAAATAATGCCGAGAAAAAAAGAAATACAACATGGATGGAGACATAGAAGGGACGAGAAATGTCAGCTCCCCTCTTCCAGTGGCAGGAATGAGACGTGCAGGGGGTCTTCTTTCCCAGCAGAGCAGGCTGATCCACACCCTGGGAATCCAAGAGAACATCACAGAACGTCTTCCTAAATTCCGGAAAACAGGAAATGGGTTTGGGAGTATTTATGAGCTATGGGGGACTCCTGAGGGAAGATGAGGGACGAGGAGGCCAGGTTGGGCAGAGCTCAGAAGAGGCAGAGAGATGGCCTTTGACGTCCCCTCCTGGATGACCCACCCACACGCCCAAGACTGGAATAGGCTAAAGAGAAAAAAAGGTAACACACACCATCAGTGAGGCTCTGGCCAATGGCTCTCCGTCCCGCTCACCACAGTGGGAGAGTAAACTGGTAGATCTTTTCTGGGAAGCAGTTTGGAACTAGGAATCCAGGGAGCACCTGGGTGGCTCAGTCGGTTAAGCATCTGACTTCAGCTCAGGTCATGATCTCACAGTTTGTGGATTCGAGCCCCGCATCAGGCTCCATGCTGACAGCTAGCGAGGAGCCTGTCTTCGGATTCTGTGTCTCCCTCTCTCTGACTCTCCCCTGCTCATACTCTCTCTCAAAAATAAATAAAACATAATTTTAAAAAAGAAAGAAAGAAATTAGGAATCCAAACCTCTTGTAAGTGTGCATCCCTTTGACCCAGCAATTCTCAACTACGTCCGAGTGAGATGAGAGATAATTACTAGGGTAGATGTGTCAACAGGGACTTGGGAACAAAAATCCTTCATCCTCCCCACTTATAGCGAAAGGTCTGGAGCTGTGCCGCTAGGAGGCTGTCCCATAGGCTGGCCGGTAGCCACAGGGGGCTGTTGAAATTTAAATCATCTAGCCACACTTGGTCCCTCAGATGTGCTAGTCACATTTCAGCCACTCAGTAGTCACATGTGATGAATGGCCATAATATTGGACACCGCAGATGTAGATGTCTCCATCACTCCAGAAAATTTTCTCGGACAGCACTGGTCAGCAGGTCTACCTCTAAACCTGGTCGCCACTCAGCAAAGCAGAAGGATATTTGTAACAAAGTAAATGTTATCGGGCATTAACATACTGCAAATTCTGCGGTGTCCCCCAGATTGCCCTGAAAACGGGGTCCAAAATCTCACGGGGCCCTCTCTGACCGCACTTTGGGCCAATCTCTACCTTGTCAGCATTCAGCAACACTGATCTCCCATGAGCCCAGAACATGCAAACCCTTTACAACCCCAGGGCCTTTGCACTGGCCATGCCCTGAACTTACAACCCTCCCTCACATCTCAGTCCTGGCAGGGAGAGGTGGGTGTGAATCTGGAACACGGCCCAGAAGCAAATACAGTTAACCGCACCTTGGCAAGTAGGGATTTTGTGAACCTACCTAGAACTCTGTCAGTACGTCCCCTCTAGAGATTGGGGCCTTCTGGGGGGGTCATCTTGCCCTTTATTCAACAAAGGGTAGGTTCAGGTGCCGAAACAACTTTTGCTGGTTTGAGGACAGTGATTATAATAAGAGAGAAGAGTCCAGAACTATATCCCCCACCCAACACCTTACATAACTTGACAATCTTGGGTTTCGGTCATTGTATCGATGTCACCACAGTCATCATCCGGGGTAGTACTGATGAGGGTTAGCTCTGGTCTTTCTCAGCCTGCCTGGGCTCCAGGTCCCCAGGCCCTAGAACAATCTCTGAGTCGCCAGCCCTTGGTCCCCACTCTGTCACTAACCACTCCCAGCATGGTGTCTGCTAGCAAAGGAACCCTCCTCAAGGACGGGGCCCTGTCGTGTTCCTCTCTACATCCCCAGGCCAGGCTGAGGGCGTGGCATGTAGCCGGTGCTCAATAAGTGCTTACTGTAAATGGCAGGCCTTGAAATTCAGCTGCACAGATCAGGCTGTTAAATTCATCCTCACCAGTCTGGCTAAGATGGTCCTGTGAACGGCACTGCGAAGTTTACAGCTGGGATCCTAAATCGAGCGGAGGTGTTTCTAATGATCTTAATGGGCATTGTTATTTTAAATTAACTAATGAAGCTGATTTTAATGTGCTCCAACCACGCAAGCCCATCATCATCATTAGCATTATGTTATAGCTCTGATGAACCGAGCCTTGCGTGATAAAAGCCGGACTCTGCTCCCCTGTTATATTACCATCATTGCCTGTTTGTATACAAACTTCCAGGTTGCATTAAAGATGCCCAGGATTGACACTAATGTATGTTAACAGTCACTGGACTGCCCTGTAACTGTTATTATTCAAATTCCGATGTCTGGAACATCATCAAAAAGTCCCTCTCGGGAGGGTAAAAGGAAGACAGTGATGTGTGTAGGGCATCGTGAGATGTTCTTGGGAACATCGGAAGCTCTCCACGAGGGCCCTCTCCTGCCTCCTTTCCTCCTCACTCCCCCTGCTCATGATTAGGGTGAGCCCCCCGTCCCCCAATGCCAGGGCTTTTGGCATCTTTGCTAGTTGATCTCCGTGTCCCCAGTCTTCTTGGAAACTCTCATCACAACATGGCCAGATACGCTGTCTCAAGTCCCAGCTCTAACCTGGCCTCCGATCTTCTCTTTAGCTTACCTCCCCTCCCTTCTCCAGCCAGTCTTTCCCGCGTGGCAGCTCTGAGCTGGGCACTGACATACTACTCACCTTGCCCTGGGGGCATACACCATTTCCTGGAGCGGATGTGCGTATAAATAAAGATGGACAGCCATGAGACAAGTGCCCATCATGGTGGGCACGAGGTGTCAAGGTGCCCAGAGGAAGGGGCTTTGCAGGTCTTGGTGGAGGAAGGGAAGTCAGGGAGGGCTTCTCAGAGGAGGCGATGTTTGTGCAGAGTCTTGAGGAATGAGCTGTCATCCAAGACACGTGTCTACACCCACCTGTGTTCTTGGGCTTCACCATTCCCTCTGCTCATGGTTACCCCTCCTCCTCTCTGCATACAGAAGGTCTCCGTCAGCTCAGTCCCACCACCCTGTAGGGACCCTGGACCACCTCACCCCCACCAACATCTTAGTTGAAAACCACCTGCTGCACTCACAGGCTGCCCTGTTTAGGGGTTTGATCTTTCCAGAAAGCTGCAAAGCCCTTTGCAAAGTTCCCTCTATCTGGACTGTTCTTCCCCCAAATGGTTTACCTCTGCACCTCCCTCTGGTCTCCACTGCAAGTCACCCTACCCCAGGGCCTCTTCTGACCACCGTATAAATGACCCCCACCCCACCGTGCACCCTCCATCCCCCTTCCTTAATAAAATATACAAAATAACTCTTTCCTGACTTACTTTTCTCCCTGGATCTTATTATCACGTAATATACTAGGATTTCATCTGCTTATCGTCTGTTTCCCCTTGCTGGTTCCGAAGCCCGTGCACTCAGCAACTGGTTGATTGACTGACTATAAGTGATGCTAGCAGTGTCTATAAGGTCAGTCTTCAGGAATGTTCATGTGCACAGGAACCACGTGGGGATCCTGTTAAAATACAGATTCTGGTCAGTAGGTCCAGAGGGAGCCCGAGATCCTGCATTTCTAGCAAGCTCTCGGGAGATGCTTATGATGCAGGTCCATGGACCCCCCCCTTGAACAGCAGGGGGTAGTGCAGGATGCAGATCTATGAACAGAGGACCCTGGGTATCCGGGGCATGGCGCAAGGAGTGCGCGGCAAGGCAGCAGGCTCCGAATCCATGCAGGGTGCCAAACATTGCCTGAAATCGGAATCAATTACGCGTCTTTCATATCTACATCTCCGCATTCTTCACGCTGTCAAGGATGAATAAAACGCATCCATTTAGAAGCATTACTACATCCATAGTAACTTTTCATTGTTGTGCTTTTTCTCAACTGATAGATGCTAAACATACGGGAGGGGGGTAGAAAGGAGATCTAAGGGATCTTTTCATATTTAAAAAAAAAAGTGTTAAGACCTATCTGGAACATTCTGCGGCCTTGAGTCCTGCCTGCTCTCCAGAAGCTGGTTGGCAGGAAGCAGGTGTTAAAAGACAATCACCCTAGGGGGACTAGTGAGAGAGACAGGCACACACGTGCGGACACAGGAGAGGCAGAAGGAACAAGTCAAACGATGCTGTCACCTCCGATCGCTCTCTGGTTGGCATGGCAACAGTTATTCACGTAAATGCCGACCTGTATTTAATCAACAAAAAGAAAACAGGGAAAATGGACGATGGGGGTGAGGGACAGACGGGCCAGCACGGTGGGGACTGGCGGGCCTCCCTGACTCTCCTCGGAGAGTCTATTCCCTCCAGCGGGGCGCAGACTCCAGAAGAGTGAGGCCGGGCAGTGCATCGGGCAGGGCAGGGGCTCCGTAAACACAACTCTGCAGTAGCGAAAGCAGCCACGGTGGTAGCAGCATCACCAGTGCCAGGCATTCACCCACGCTCCTTCCATGTACCACTTTATTCGGCCCAGACTTAGCCTGAGGTAAGTGCTCGTGGTATCCCCATTTTAAAGATGGGAAAACTGAGGCATGGAAAGTTAAATGACTTCTCCAAGTTACCCTGGGTAATAAGCAGCTGCAGTAATCTGTACATCAGTCCCCCCTTGCGTGGTAACTTGAATCTAGGTTGGCCTTGGGACACACTTTTTGTAAAATTTTTTTGATCTTTATTTTTGAGAGAAAGAAAGAGAGAGAGTGTGTGTGTGAGCGACGGAGGGGCGGAGAGAGAGGGAGATACAGAATTCGAAGCAGGCTCCAGGCTCTGAGCTGTCAGCACAGAGACCGACGTGGGGCTCAAACTCACGGACCACCTGATCATGACCTGAGCCAAAGGCGGATGCTTAACCGACTGAGCCCCCAGGCACCCCGACCTTGGGACATACTTTAACTGAGACAGGACAGTCAATACATCGATACGATGAGGCAGTGCTCAGCTAAGCTTAAGAAAGCTTACAGCTCCGGGGCGCCTGGGTGGCTTAGTCGGTTAAACGCCCGACTTTCGCTTAGGTCATGATCTCACAGTTCGTGGGTTCGAGCCCCGCGTCGGGCTCTGTGCTGACTGCCAGCTCGGAGCCTGGAGCCTGTTTCAGAGTCTGTACCTCCCTCTCTCTCTGACCCTCCCCTGCTCACGCTGTCTCTCTCTCTCTCTCCTAGAAATAAAAACATATATTAAAAAAAAAGAAAGAAAGAAAGAAAGCTTACAGCTCCTGCTTTGGACTCTTAAGGGACCTGAGCCACCATGGAAAGGGTCTAACTATCCTGCTATAGAGACTGACCAGAGACGAGGAGGCTTTGAAAGCACGTGAGGAGGAAGAGCCGGTGTCCCAGCAGAGCCCAGAGCCTGGCTGACCAGTCACTGATGACGAGGCCAGAAGAATTGCCTGGCAGGGCCCAGCCTGGTTTGCAAGACCCATGAGCTAATAAAATAGCTAATCCTTTAAGTCACTGACTTTGGGGGTATTTGCTCCACTGCAATAGATCAGTAACCCGACGAGGCCTCTCTGAGTGATCGGTAGGTCCTGCCTTACCCTCACCGCCAGCCACAGCCCTCATCCCTATTGCTTCTGGTGCCCGCAGACCCCCCCGGCCCCAAATTTCTTTCATTTCGCCATGGTGTTGCCGTGTGCATTTCACCAAACAGGACCTCACCTCCACGGGGCGAATCACATACTCTTTCCCCTGCACCCCTCATCCTAGCTGAGCTCCCCTCCCCCATTTCTTACCTCGATCATTGTAGAAGCTTCGAGCTAGCCTCACCCCACTTGTCTCTCTCTCCCATCAGTTCTCCAGGTGCTTCTGACGGTGTTACCCTTTCTGTTTTTTCTTACCTGACCTAGGAGGCTGGGCACGACCCGGCCCCATCTGCTGTCCCCCAAATACATCGGGCTCCTCTCTCTTTCCCACCTCAAGGGTGTCCTTGAGTGAGTTTCCTTCTTTTAAAAAAAAAAAAATTTAATGTTTATTTATTTTTGAGAGAGAGACAGAACGCGAGCAGGGGAGGAGCAGAGAGAGAGGGAGACACAGAATCTGAAGCAGCTCCAGGTTCTGAGCTGTCAGCACAGAGCCCGACGTGGGGCTCGAGCCCACGAACTGTGAGATCATGACCTGAGCTGAAGTCGGACACTTAACAGACTGAGTCACCCAGAAGCCCTGAACAAGTTTCCTTCTGCCTGGTATGCTGTTCTTCTCCTCCCCAAGGCCAATTTCTGCTCATTCTTCAGGACTGAGGGGTTTTTTTGGGGGGGAGGGATGGTCAAGTTGAACACACAGTAAAATGCATACAGCTTAAATGTAGAGCTTGGTGAATTTTGACAACTCTATACACCCCTGTAACCCCAACCAAATGGAGATACGTAGAGCATTTCCATCATCCAACATGTAAATTAGGATGCACAGGACATTTCCATCATGGTGGAAAGTTTCTGCATGCTCCTTTTGGTTGTTTCTACTTTCTGATTTTTTTAAATGTTTTTTTAAAATTTATTTCTGAGAGAGAGAGAGACAGCATGAACAGGGGAGGGTCAGAGAGAGAGAGGGATATACAGAATCTGAAGCAGGCTCCAGGCCCTGAGCTGCCAGCACAGAGCCCGATGTGGGGCTCGAACCCACGGACCGTGAGATCACGACCTGAGCTGAAGTTGGACGCGTAACCAACTGAGCCACCCAGGCGCCCCTCTGCTTTCTGTTTATGAATACAACCACTGTGCACATTTGTGTGCAAAGCCTTTTTGTGGACACATACTTTCATTTGTCTTGCATAAATTCCTACAAATGGAATTTGGAAAAATCAAAGAGTAGGTACATTCTTAACTCTACTGGAAATCAACAGTTTTCCAAAGTGATTGTACCGTCTCATGTTCCCGCAGGCGGTGTGTGCATTCTGATCTGCCGGCACTTGGCGGTGGTGGTCTTTCTGGTTCATTGCAGCGGTATCATATTGTAGGTCCATGTGAATGTCCCTATTGACAAATGACCTTGAGCAACTTCTCATTTGCTTTTGTGGCCCATTCAAATAGGCCTTGATGTGAAGTGTCTGTTCAGGGCATTTGCCCACTTTTAATCTATTCATTTGTAGGTATCCATTTTCATATTGTTCTCAGAGAAGCTCTGAGGGCATCGTTCCCCACACCACCCGCCCCACATGCGCACACACGCGTGCACACACCCATGCACATGCACACGCACACACGTTCTGTCCCTCAGTTTTAAGCTTTCACAGGACCTCATTCTGGCCTTGAGGACGTGGTAATGCTTTCCACAAATAACATGTACCATTACATGGTTATCTGTTGGTCTTCCCTGCAGACTCAGCTCCACAAGGGTCTGGACCCCCCCTGCCCTGGTTACTGTGAATCTCCAGTTCTGAACACAGTCCTAGGCACCAAGGAGGTCCTCAATAATCATTTTCATTCAATCAAGTTTTATTGAGTGTCTACTATGTGCCAAGCAATATAGCACTGTGCGTATCACAGTGCACAACACAGGTCACCTCACAGGGCTGCCATTCTGGGATGGGGCAAAGGTAGGAGAGAACCAGTTAACAGCTAAGCCCATAGATACAGGGTGTGCCAAGTGGTAGTGAATGTTTTGAATCAAGACTAGAAAGTGACATTGCGTAAGATGATCAGGGGGGAGTTTCTCTGATAAGGTACCATTTGAACACATACTTGAAGATGAGAAAAGAAGCTGAGTGGGCGCCTGGGGCAGGGCATGGCTTAATAGATGCACAGCAAGATTTATATGGGAGGAGGGGAGTGAGGGGAGGGGAGTAAGGTAGAGATATGAGGTGAGGGAATGTCACATAAGGCTCTGTGTTTTAAACCTTTTTCACCACAATCTGCTGGGGGGAAAATTCCCACATATGTGTGTACGTGCGCACACACACACACACACACACACACACACACACACACAAGCATACGCTCAAACAGAAGGTTTCAGGAATCAATTCTTCTCTTTACTATACATAGTACGCTCTCTGGTATTTTTTTCTTCTTTGCTCTTCCGTTCCATTTTGTTCTATCTCATATAATCAAAATGCTGATCATGACCCACTGGATTGATTTTATGACATATTAATAGATTTCTATGTACATGGAGAAGATTCTGGATGAAAAGCTGCTGGAAGATTTTGAACAGAAATGCGATGTGACCTCACCTATGGTTAATTTCTTTCATTTAAATGTTGCATTTTCACATTATGATGGAAAATTGGAAGCAGACACAAAGGTAGAGTGCATGGAATAACGTACCCCGTGTACCCTTTCAATCGGCTTCAACAATTATTGAGATTTTATTATCTCACTTTCCATAATCTCCATCCACTCTTTTGCTAAAGCAGAGCTCAGACATCATATCCTTTGCCCTTAGATACGCCCATACGTATTTCTAGCAAATAACAATCCCATTTTCATACGCAGCAATTATTTAATCCTTTCTTTTACCCAGCTTATGACCCACTCTCCTTGACTGTCTTCAAAAGGGGCTTTTACAGTTGGTGGGTGTGAATCCGGTTCCAAACAAGGTCCACGTATTGCATTTGGTTGGGACTTTTCTTAAGCTCCTTTCCTCTTTTCCCTCCCCTCTCTCCCTGATTGTGATGCTTATTCTACATAAAGTGAAATGAACAACTTGACAGGGTTTGACTATCAT
This sequence comes from Proteles cristata cristata, assembly GCA_017311185.1. NCBI lineage: Eukaryota > Metazoa > Chordata > Mammalia > Carnivora > Hyaenidae > Proteles > Proteles cristata. The sequence continues at coordinate 454,847 of JAESUZ010001861.1, read as the reverse complement.
ACACACTCATACGACCACCATGCTTATCAAAATAGGGAACATTTTGTCACCTCAGAAATTTCCTTGATGTTTCTTACAGGTCAGACCCTATGCCCTCGCCCAAAGGCAACTGTTTTTCTCATTTCTATCACCATAGATTTGCTTCGCTTGCTCTTGAAGATCGTGTAAATGGAATCACACAGTGTGTTGTCTGGCCTCATTTGCTCATATGTCTGTGAGATTTATCCCTGTCATTCTGTGTATTGGTATGTAGTCCGTTTCTTTTATTAAGGAGCTGTATCCCATCGCATGGATGTCACTATATAATTTGACTATCTACTCTCCTGTTGATAGACAGTTGAATTGTTTTCCATTGTTGGCTACTAAAAATAGGCTGCTCTACGGGGCACCTGGGTGGCTTAGTCGGTTAAGCGTCCGACTTTCGCTTGGGTCATGATCTCGCGGTTCGTGGGTTCGAGCCCCGCGTCGGGCTCTGTGCTGACTGCCGGCTCAGAGCCTGGAGCCTGTTTCAGTCTGTGACTCCGTCTCTCTCTGACCCTCCCCTGCTCACGCTGTCTCTCTCTCTCTCCTAGAAATAAATAAAACATTTAAAAAATAAATAAATAAAAATAAAAAAATAAAAATAGGCTGCTCTGAACATTCATGTTTATGTTTTCATGTTTCCGAATAAAACTTTGCTGTTGTTTTTAAGATTGTCTTGACTCTTGCGAAACTTATTTTCATGTAAATTTTAGAAACAGCTTATTAATTTCTATCAAGGAACTTGTTGGGTATTTGACTGGAGTTGTACTCAATGCATGGATCAATGTAGGGAGAATGGCCATCTTAAAAATGTTGACTCTTCTAACCTGTAAGTGGGCTATAGCTTTCTACTTAAGTGGATCTTTTTAAATTTCTCTTAGAAATGGGTGGGTTTTCAGTATAGAAGTCTTATACATCCTTTGTTAAATTTATTGCTAGGTATTTGATTTTTCCCCCCTCTGCTATTTTAAATCTTGTGTTTCAAATGTTATTCTCTGTTGATTGCTGGTACATCGAATACGATTGAATTTTGTATATCTACCTTATATCCTGCGACCTTGCTAAATTCAGTTGCTAATTGGAAGAATTTTCTAAGTGGGCAATCCTATCATCTGTAAATAACAATTTTCTGTTTTCTTTCCAGTTTTTATAGCTTTTATTTATTTTCTTGCCTTATTATACTGACCAGGCTTCTAGCACAAGGCTCAATAGAAGTGGTAAAAATAGACTTCTTTGCCTTCTTTCCAATCTTGGGAGTCACCATGAACTATGATTTAACTTTCAGGTATAGGTGGTTATCAATACAACTATAGAACCTGTAGAGGGAAGTTATAAATCATAGATACCCATTATTAAGTTGAAAATGTTAGTTGTGCATTCTATTTTTAGTATAGTGGCATATTTTTTATTACGAATAAGGGTTATATTTTGTCAAATGCTTTTCCTGCATCTATTAAGATGACCAAGTAGGCATTTTTTTTCTTTTTTATTCTGTTATATGATTAAGCACATGAATTGATGTTTAAATGTGAAATCAGGCTTGCATTCTAGGAATAAACCTATTTGGTCATCGATATAGTATTCTTTTTAAATGTTGCTGAATTGAATTTGATGATATTTTCTTTAATTGAAAAAAATTTTTTTGGTACAGAGAAAGTGTGAACAGGGAGGAGCAGAGACAGAGAGGGAGAGAGAGTTTCCTAAGCAAGCTCCACCACGCTCAGCCCAGAGCCCAGCAGAGGGCTCGATCTCACAACCAAGAGATCACAATCCAGGCCAAAATCAAGTTGGAAGCCTAACTGACTGAGCCACCCACACGCCCTGAATCTGATATTTTCTAGGGAATTTTGCACCTAAATTCATGAAGGGTAGTAATCTTTAATTTTTTTTTTCTTGAAAAAGAGAAGCCTTTTCAGAATTTGGTGTCAGGGATACGCTAACCTCATGAAGTGAGTTGGGAAGTGCTCTCTCGTCAAGTAGTGTTGGTATTATCTCTGCCTTAAAAGTTTGAGAGATTTCACCAACAAAATTCTCTCTGGAAATTGGTTTACTTTGTGAGAAGAGTTTATTTTTCAAATTAAATTTCTACAATTGATATAAAGCTATTCAGATTTTCTATGTCTTCTTTAACAGATTGTGTTTTTCAAGGAATTTCCCCGTTTCACTGAAGTTGTCAAATTTGTTGGTATGCAATTTTTATATCATTACCTTATTATCTTTTCAATATTCATAGGATCTGCAGTCATTATGCCTCTTGAATTCCTGCTACTGGCAATTTGTCTTTCCTATCTTGTTTTTAATTTAACACTCTTGCTAGGGTTTATCAGCTTTATTAATCTTTCAAAACATCAACTTCTTTTTTGTTAGTTCTTATTGGGTTCATCTACTGTTTTCCCATTTTATATATTATGGACTTCTGCTTTTTAATATTTCCATCCTTATAGTGTGATGTTTACTTTGCTTTTTTCCTAGATTCTTGAAGTGGATTTTAAGTCTTTCTTCTTTCCTATTACAAACATTTAAAGCTATACATTTTCCTGAAAATACTGCATTAGCTTCATTCACAACTTTTGATTTATTGTGTTTTACATGCAAGTTTAAATATTTTCTAACTACCTTTGTGATACTTCTATTGGACCAGAGGATTATTTAGAAGCATACTGCTTAAATTCCAAGTACTTACAGATTTTCTAGAATCTTGTTTTTTATTTGTACTCTGATTACGTAGTGTTTACAAAACATACTCTGTGAGGTTTCATTTCTTTAGTCTTTTAGGCATTTTTTAAAAATTTTTTTAATGTTTTATTTATTTCTAGGAGAGAGAGACAGAGAGAGAGACAGCGTGAGCAGGGGAGGGTCAGAGAGAGAGGGAGTCACAGACTGAAGCAGGCTCCAGGCTCTGAGCTGGCAGTCAGCACAGAGCCCGACGCGGGGCTCGAACCCACGAACCGTGAGGTCATGACCTAAGTGAAAGTCGGCCGCTTAACCAACTAAGCCACCCAGGTGCCCCTTAGGCATTTTTAAGCACATGGACAATCTTGGTGAATATTCATGTATATTTGAAAAGAGCATGCATTCAACAATTGTTCAGCGTAGCTGTGATGTGCAAATATCAACTATATGCTGATTGTGAGTATAGTATTGCTCAAACCCTATATGACTATTACTCATGTTTTGCCTATTTGTTGTGTTAATTAATCAAGGAGCATTAACATCTTCAGCTATGACTGCATATTTTCCTATTCCCTCCTTAGTTCTGTTGATTTTTGCTTTATGTGTTTTTAAGCTCTGTTATTAGTTACATACAAATGTAAGGCTGTTGGGTGTTCTTGACAAATTCATCTTTTTTTTAGTATGATAAAATATCAGTGCGATAAAATACTGCTAATATTCCTCATTTTAAAGTCAAATTTGTCTGATAATCTCTAGCCACACCAATTTTCTGATGCTTGGTGTTTGCACTGGGATGGCTTTTACTCTTCTCAACTTGTCCACGACTTTAAGTTGTTTATCTTATAAACAGCACATAGTCATATCTTGTTTTTATCCATCTTTACTATGCCTCTCTTTAAGCTTAAGAGTTAGGTCTGCTTGTAGTTTTAAAAATTACATGGTTATATTTAAAAATATATGGTTGAGGGGCACCTGGGTGATTCAGTTGATTAAGCATCCAACTCTTGGTTTTCACTCAGGTCATGATTTCATGGTTCATGAGTTAGAGCCTGGAGTCTGCTCTGTGCTCACAGTATAGAGCCTGCTTAGGCTTCTCTCTCTCTCCCTCTCAATCTGCCCCTCTCCTATACATGCTGTCTCTCTCTCTTTCTCCCTCTCTCTCTCACTGTCTTGCGTGCTCACTCAAAATAAATAAATACACTTAAGAAACTAAAACAATTATTATATGGTTGAATTTAAGTCTAATTTCAATATTTGCTTTATATTTGTCCTTTTACTTGTTCTTCTATTCTCCATTCCTTTCTTTCTTTTATAGAATATTTTTCAACATTTCATTTTACCTCTTCTGTCGATTTTTTAAAGTAATCCTTCTTTGGGGCACCTGAGTGGCTCAGTCAGTTAAGCATTGATTTTGGCTCACAGTCCATGAGTTCAAGCCCCACATTGGGCTCTGAGCTGACAGCTCAGAACCTGGAGCTGCTTCCGATTCTGTGTCTTCCTCTCTCTCTCTGCCCTTCCCCCACAGCCACACACACACATACACACACACTCTCTCTCTGTCTCTCTCTCAGAAATAAATAAACATTAAAAATTTAAAAAATAAATAAAGTAATCCCGCTTTGTGTTAGTTTTTAGTGGCTACTCTAGGTTATGGTATGCATCTTCAACTTAACATAGTTTACCTTGAAATCATTTTGTGCTGCTTTACAAGCAACATAAAAATCTTGTTACCTGGGGCACTTGGGTGGCTCAGTCGGTTGAGCGTCCAACTTCAGCTCACGTCATGATCTCATGGTTTGTGGGTTTGAGCCCCACGTTGGGCTCCGTGCTGACAGCTCAGACTCTGAAGCCTGCTTTGGATTCTTTGTCCCTCTCTCCCTCTGCCCCTCCCCCACTCATGCTCTGTCTCTTTCTCTGTCTCAAAAATAAATAAACATTAAAAAAAATTTTTTTTTAATCTTGCTACCTGCTGTAATGCCCTCTTGCTGTTCACATATTGTACTTTTACGTAAGGTATCAAACCACAATACATTGTTTAATTTTTACTTTAATCAACAGTCCTCTACAGAAATCTTAAGATTATTTTTCATAAAATATGAAAATAACTTGTAATTATCCTCAGAGTTACACATTTTGGTGTTCCTCATTTCTTCCCACAGATAGAGGCTTCCACGTAGAATGATTTCTTTCAGTCTGAAAAACTTCTTTCAGCATCTCTTGAGGTGGAAGCCTGCTGGAGAAACTCTGCTCAACTTTGTCACCTGAAAATGTTTCTGCTTCATGTTTGTTTTTGAAGAACACTTTCACTGGGCATAAAATTCTGGATTGATGGTTTGAATGTTTTTATTTGTAATTTTTAATTTTTTTTTACAGTTTATTTATTTTTGAGACAGAGAGAGACAGAGCATGAAGGGGGGAGGGGCAGAAAAAGAGGGAGACACGGAATTCGAAACAGGCTCCAGGCTCTGAGCTGTTAGCACAGAGCCCAACATGGGACTCAAACTCAGGAACCATGAGATCATGACCTGAGCCAAAGTCGGACACTTAACTGACTGAGCCACCCAGACACTCCTGAATGTTTTTATTTTTAACAATTTAAATATATCATTCCATTGTCTGCTGTCTGTCATTTCTTTTATGAGAGGACACTCATTATCCTAATTGTTATTATCCTTAATGTGTTATGTATTTTTTGGTGAGTGGCTTTTAAAAGTTTCTCTGTATCTTTGGTTTTCAACAGTTTAACTATGGTATAACTAGGTATGGGTGGGTTTAAAAAAAATTATGGTGATTGGAGATTGTTAAACTTCTTGGACATGAGGATATCCTTGACCAGTTCTGGAATATTCTTGACTACATCTGTCCAAATATTTCTTCTGCTGCATTTTACTCCCTTTCTTCCGGGAGTCTAATTATATATAGGTTAGATCATATTAATACTGTCCCTACAGGCTCAGATGATCTGTTCAATTTGTTGTAGTTCTCTTTTTCTGCTTAATCAGATGATTTCTATTGACGTGTCTTCAAGTTCACTGATTATTTCTTTCATAACATTCAGTCTGATCTTAAGCCCATTTAGTAAATTCTTTATTTCTGACTCAGTAGTTTGCAGTTTTAGAATAACCCTTTGATTCTTTTTTGTATTTCGATGTTGAAATTTGCCACCTGTTCACATATGTCACTCACCTCTCACACTGGATCCATTAAAATATTTTAAATTATTATTTTAAAGTTCTTGTTTGCTCATTGCACCATCTGGAATATCTTTGGGTTTTTTTCCATTTTGATTATAGGTCACATATTTCAGCTTCATCAAGTGTTTTGTAATTTTTAATTATATTTCAGACATTGTGTATAAAAGAACAGTAGAGACTAAAGTACATAATAATTTCTCAGTAAAAGTGGGAGGCTAGGTCAACTTCAGTTGTGGTTGAGTCAAGTTGAGTCTGGGCTTCATTGCATTCACTGCATCTTTAGTTACCACTGATCCACTATGGACTTCAAATATTTAGAGGGTTCAACAGGACTTTTCCCTGAAGCTTGGGATCTGAATACTGGCAAGTCTTCTGAACCACAGGCAATCTCTCTGTTTAAGAGCCCAGATGCTTTGGGATCACTTACGAGTTCTTTTGCTGTCCAACTCCACACCTGGCTTTCTTCCTTCAATGATCTCTCTACCTTGCTTTCCTACCCATGTACTTTGTATGCTGTCTTGCACTCGGTGAAAGCCTGGTGCACATTGACATCATCTCTTGGCTCTCCTGACCTGCCTTCAGCCACCTCCATACTCTTGGGAAAGAATTGGAAGGCGTGACTGGGCTTCATGGGATACAGATCTGTCATGTTAGTCTCTACATGCCTATTAAAAGTTATTACAGTTTAGCCTGATTCTTTTTACCACTGTCTGTCATGGGTTTAGCTTCCTCCTCCACAGACACAAGTCTCTTCTATCCTAGGAAGGACTTGTAAATTTCTGGAATTTGTGTTCTCAGCTCTCTGCTGGGCTTTTAAAGATGTGATTGTGTATTTTCTCCAGCTTATTCTCATTTTTAGGATAAAAAAGTAGAGTGAGGGAGTCTCTTAAAACTTTCTACATCCTAACTAATATAGAAACACCTTGCTAACCAGAAGCAGATGTCTTAAGAAATCATTATGAAGAGAATGAATGTTCCTTCTTCCTGGGCAGCTCCTAGGGCCCTTGTCTGTCTGGAAAATGCTCCCTCGACTTTTGCCTCTTCCTTCTTGAAGTCTTTGCCAACTTCCCCAGTAGCCTTGGGCACTTTTTATTCTAGTCTCCTCTGTTCTTTGATCCTGCCTGCATTAGTGCTATTTTTCTTACTATATCATAATTGTTTGCATGTCTGTCTTCTCTGCTGAACTTTCAGTTCCTTGAGGGTAAGAGCCCTGTGGTTAATAAATTACACACACACATGCACACACACACATGGATACACTAATTACTAAACCAACATGTGCTTATTGTAACAACTAACACATGAATTTTTATCTTTTGTGTCCAGGCCTGGGTCCTAGTGCCCTTTCTGACACATGGTAAGCACAAAATATATCTTTGTGGATTTATGGATAGATAGATAGATAGATAGATAGATGCCTCCCTGATTTCTGTTCTGAAGCTGCATCAACATAAGATATGGTTACCACCTGGTCACATGTGATCTTCTACTTTCTGCTTGGCTGGGGAAGGGAGTGTGTGTGTGGGAAAGTATTGATTGGCATGTGTAAATTTGTAATTCAGTCTGAGTATTCTGAGTTTGTGGTGTTGGCTTTAAAGATTAAATTTTTGGCAGCATGAACCAGTGTCCAGAGATGGCAATAGGCGAAGGATTTTGGAATGTGCCCAACGCCGGCCTGTGGACAGTGAAATCCACTCTGAAAAGGAAACTGGGCTTTGAAGGTGAGACACTGTGCCAGGAATGGTCTTCAGCAAGGCTGGCATTCCCTATTTCTATTCTTAGAACTTCAGATCCAGGAAAGGATAAGAGCATCAAGGGCATCTATTTTAACCCTTTAACCAAATCCTACGTCTCCTCAGCCCCCAGAATTCCTCCTTCTGACACAGATGCTCACTTATGCATGGGATTTGGAGTCAAACAAACCTGAATTCCAATCTCTCAGCTCTTAAACGCTCTGGGCCTCTGTTTCTTCATCTGTTAATTGGGGGTGTCAATGCCTACCACTGTTGAGTCCTAGGGGAAAGTCTGTTTGCAAAGTGCCTGCCCTGAGTTTTTTGACTCTTCCCCAGCTTCTTCTGCCCACCTCAGTCTAAGCATCAATCTGTTGCCACCAGACCAAGTCCTGCCAGGGTAAGTTACCACTCTGTCTAGAAGGTCACCTTCACGCCCTCCCTTCTCCATCATACCAAAGCTACATCATAGTCCAAGGCCACTCTGGGCAGGGCATAACCTGAGGAGAAAGGTGCTGGGAAATTTCCATCATCAGGCTGTTGGGAACTTTCAGGTGACCAGGCAGAAAGAAGGAAAAGGAAGAAAGTGGATAGGGATGATCAGCCACAACATGCATACATGAGGGAGTAGAGTCAGGGCTGCTTGGTGGAGGGCACAGATGGTGCCTGCCCCTGCCTGGGGTCCAGAGACCTCCACAGGCTCAGCCCCACTCCCCATGGAGCCTCCAAGCCAGGCCAAACACGCTAAGGTGGACAAGGAACTGGGCCACTAGCTGAGAGTATGGCCAATAGAGACAGAGAAGTACACGATTTGATGGTAAGAGAATCCTTAGCCTCCAGCCGCATGTTCATTTTTTTTTTTTTTTTTTTGTCTTCCTGGGACTAAGAATGGAGTGCAGAGTGTCTAGAAATGAGAGGTGGGAGTTCCAGTGGAGAATCCTGACACCCCCTGACCCAGCCTAGCAGGAGCGAGCGTAACAAAATGAGAGAAACGGGGGTTTATGGAACACCTACCAGGTAGGAGCCAGGCATGCACCACGCCCAGATGGCATCTCTGATCTGCACAAAAAGGCAGGTAAGTATTCCCATTGTACAGATGAGGAAGCCATAACCTGTCAGTGATAAAACCCGGATGTACTTCTAGGAGTGTCATATCCCAAAGCAGGAACTGTTTCCACAACAGCAGCCTGCCTATTCTTCAGTTGTGTAAGCCCGGGTGGGTGAATTGGGTGTGTACGTGCAGGACGGGATGAGCTTAGTCACTAGCAGCTGTTTCAGTCACCAGGCGACTCTTTCCAGTGTTTTAGATCTTACGGCACTGAGTGTGTCACTGTGTGTGTGTGTGTGTGTGTGTGTGTGTGTGTGAGAGAGAGAGAGAGAGAGAGAGAGAGAGAGAGAGATAGAATACACATGATTGTTTCTCTCCTTTCATAATAATGGATAGCAATTCTGAGAAAGTTCCCTTTGTAGGATTCAGGCTATGTTGGGGAGTTTGTTTTCCCAACTCCCTGCAGAAAAGTTAATCAATTTTAGAGCCAGCCCCTTCTGTGCCAGGATGACAACTGGGAGAAAAGGGATTGGTTTTTTAGCTGCTGGGTTTGCTGCGTAGACCCCTCCCACTTCCATGGGGCCACTTATTGACATTGAAATATCTCAACAATAAGCAGCTATTGATGCCCCCCGAGGTCAATACCAAGATTCATTGACCCAGGCTGCAAATATGGGAGGCGGCAAGTCCAAGGTCACTATTTACCTGAAGGGATGAAAAATAAATCTTGATAAGAACCAAAAATAGAAATCAATATGCGGACTGTGGTGTGCATTGCATAACTTCTCTCCAGCAGGAGGCTATTTTAGGAGGTTTCAGGGGCCCCTCTGCCATCAGAAGCTGAATTCGGGGCTGAAGGGGAAGTAGGAAGAGAAAATGATCCTTCTCTGGTTGCCCTGCCCAAGGACAACAGGCAATGGACACCGCCAGGATCAGCCCAGTCTCCATAGAGAATCTCAGCATCTGTGACCCCAATCACTCTGGCCACTTCTCAAGAAAGAGCAGAGTAGAACCTCCAAACCATATGATCTGTGATGGGCATGACAAGGTGATCATCTCCCCAATGTTTCATTGAAAAGAGCCCAGAGAAACACCCATCAGAATGATTAGCATGACCTTCACCTTTTGGGAAAACTTGTGCTTCTACCCTGGTGTCCAGAATTCATCTTCCTTTTTAAGCATTCCAAAGCTTTTAGGTGGCTGTGACATTTCCTCTCCTTTCAAGGCTATTTTTATTATAATTATTTGTTTAGGCTTAATTAACTTTTTTCCCAATTATGAAAGAAATTCATGTTCTTTGTAGAAAATGTCAAGCCTGTTTATGATGATCCTTTTAATCTCACCCATAGTGCTCAGGCTCTCCGATGCCGCGAGGAAACTATGGGTTTTGAATTTATATAGATCTGAGTTCAAGTACCAGTTCTACAACTTAGTAGATGTGTGGTCTCGGGCAAGGAAAGGAATAATTTTCTGCTGCCATTTCTTGATAGATAAACCTCTTTTTTGAAGTCCATATGAAGATTAAATCAGTACTTATGTAACATACCCAACAAAAAACGATATAGATGATAGAGTAACATCTGACAAGTTTGATCACAAAATAAACACAGACACAATATAAAACTTAAGAAACAGAAATGGGAACATAACCACTGAAGTAGAATGATTTTTAAAAATTGTAAGAGAAGAGTATCCACCTGTATACCTTTATTCCAACAAATTTGAAAATTGACATGAAATAGATGTCTCCTTTAGAAAAGATAGATGAGGGGCGCCTGGGTGGCTTAGTCGGTTAAGCGTCCGACTTTCGCTTAGGTCATGATCTCGCAGTTCGTGGGTTCGAGCCCCGCATCGGGCTCTGTGCTGACTGCCAGCTCAGAGCCTGGAGCCTATTTCAGAGTCTGTGTCTCCCTCTCTCTCTGACCCTCCCCTGCTCACGCTGTCTCTCTCTGTCTCTCCTAGAAATAAATAAAACATTAAAAAAAATAAATAAAAAATAAAAAAAATAAAAAAATAAAAATAAAAAAGATAGATGATTGGGGCACCTGGATGGCTCAGTTTGTTAAAGTTGGTTAAAATTAAAAGTGTATGACTTTTGATTTCAGCTAAGGTGTGATCTCACAGTGTCATGAGCTCGAGCCCCTTATCAGGCTCTGTGCTGTTAGTTTGTCACGTGCTTGAGATTCTCGTTTTTTCTCTGCCTCACCCCTGCCCTGCTCTCACTCTGTCTCTCTCAAAATAAATAAATAAACTTTTCAAAAATTTAAAAAGGTAGATGATCAAAATTGATTAAAGAAGAGGCAGCAAATCAACATCTGTATGAGTCAGGAGCTGGTTAGGATGTAGAAATCATGCTAGGTCTTTCACATGGAGGGAATTTAATACAAGACATTGGTTGCATAGGTGATGGATGAGCTGAGAAACCTTACGGGGTTGCCAAGCAACAGGAGGAAGCTAGCAGGAAAAAGGGAAAGGGTACTCTAGCAGGGGCCAGTCTGGTGGGAGCTAGATCTGCTGATTGAGGGGTGGAGGTGCTGAGAAGCCACCAAGGGGGTGCTGTGGCTATCAGAGATGCTACCCAAAGCAAGGTGGGGGAAGGAACACCCTTGTTTCTCCCCACTTCCCTTCTTTTATTTTTTAACCAGTGCCTCTCATTGGCCAACCTGCTGGGAAGCCATAGGGCAACTGAGCCTGGGAATGTACCTCCTGGAGATACAGGGCAAAGCAGGGGACGGGTGGGTAATAGAAGCCAACTGCAAACAGGACATGACTGTCCCAAGTCATAGCCCCAAGGAGCTGATGGGAGCACTCTAGTAAACCTTCAAGGAACAATTGACTCCTATGATGTAGACATTATTCAGGAGCATAGAAAGAACTCTAAATGTTTCTACTGAATTCTATGAAATGGCAGGACATAGAGACCAGACCCAGAGTGGCACAGAAAGCAACAAATGGCTACAAGCTAATTTTGTTGTTAAACATCCGAGGCAAAAAAAAAAAAAAAAAAAAATCTACTTCATCAGTACATTAAAATATATATTATACTTAAGTTTAACTTGTTCCAGGAATGAAAGGATGGTTTGATATTAGGAAATATATTAATGTCTTTTTGATGTGAATAAATGTAAGAATCATTCTGGTTATTTCAGTGGGTAATAAAGAGAGATTTGATAACATCCAACCATTTTTCTCGTTAAAGATGAAAAGCGTTGGCAGTTATGATAGGGTTATATTTTACAGGATTCAAGGCTGAGGTGGGGGTCATTTCCCTGCCCTGCTCCCCCATTCTCAACAGGAAACATCAATCAACCTTGTATCTGGGGTCATCTGGTGCTCACATGGCCACTGGGAGGAAAAGTTTGGGTTTATCTGCTGGTTCGTCAGGCAGACCTCTCCTATTACCAAGAAGTTCTTTACTGACATTAAACCGTCTCAGTAATAAAAGATTTATGGGAGAGAAAAAATGTTTTGGAACTAGTTAAGTTTCCTTCACACTACAGCAAAGCAACCACAGAGATCATGCTTGATACTTACATACTAAAACCATTTCCACTAATTGCAGTTTCATGGAAAGTTTAAATGCTATCGCTCCTACCATTTAACACTGCTGTGGATGCACCGGCCAGCACAATGAGGAAACAAAACAAAATCATTTTTACATATTGGTCCAGGAGAGAGCCAGCTGTCACTATTTGCACACAATATGATTACCAGTCCAGGGAATGCCAGAGAATCGACTGAAAAGCTATTAGAACAAATAAAATTAAGTTGAATGTAAAGTCAACACGCAAAATCCAATAACTTTTCTCTTCACGAGCAACAACCAACTAGCAAATAACGTAGATGCCATTCTCAATCACAATGGAAACTGTAAAATACCCTGACAAGCCTAATAAAGAAATTATGAAGACTACGGCAACACTTCATGGAAGGACACATTCTTTGGAAGACTCAGCCTTGAAAATACATGAGTTCTCTTTATGCCATTATAGAAATGTAACAATATTGCAATTAAAGTCCAGAGAAGAGATCTTTCAACTTGATGAGTTGGGTCTAAAATACATATGGAAAAAGTAATGCCCAAAAATCGCTGAGAAATTTTTAGGAAAGAAGCACAGTGAATGGGGTTCTATTAGGTAGAAAAACATACAACACGGGCGTTTGCTGAGATAACTGAGTAATGATGAACAAATAGGTGAGGAGACAAATGTGCTGAATAGAGGCACAAAACAGATACACTTATACACAAATAGATACATTATGCAAGGTGATTTAGTTTCAGATGTAGGTGACATCGCAGCAGGAAAACAGCTGCATAGGCGGTTGATGATGTCCATGCCCTTCAGGACAGGGGAGTTGGGCCCTGAATCACATCTTACATAATATAAACTGAAAATAAATGAAAGATCTAAATATAAACACAATCCAACCCTTTCAAAAAAGACTTAGATTAAGGGCATTATTTAAAAAAACAAAACAGAGGCACCTGGGTGGCTCAGTCAGTTGGGCGTCCGACTTCAGCTCAGGTCATGATCTCCTGGTTCATGGGTTCGAGCCCCACCTCAGGCTCTGTGCTAACAGCTCAGAGCCTGGAGCCTGCTTCACATTCTGTGTCTCCCTCTCTGTCAGCCCTTCTCCTGCTCACTCTCTCTCTCTCTCTCTCTCTCTCAAAACTAAACATAAAAAAATTAAAGCAAAAATAAAACAAAACAAACACCATTCTCATGGTAGAGAAACATTTCCTAAAATAAAGAAATAGAACCTAGTAGTCATAAAGAGAAGAGTATAATCTAAAAAATGTTTAAAAACAAAAGTACCCAGGGACGCCTGGGTGGCTCATTCAGTTGAGCATCCACTCTTGATTTCAGCTCAGGTAACGATCTCATGGTTTGTGGGATCGAGCCCCGAGCAGGGCTCTGCACTGCCAGCGTGGATCCTGCTTGGGATTCTCTCTTACTCCCTCTCCTGACTGCCCGCACTTGTACTCTCTCTCTCTAAAAATAAATGAACACTAAAAAATAATGAAAATAAAAATGGGAGGAAAGATGCAAGTAACCCAGAACAAGAAAATGGCTAATAAGAATTTTTCAAAACTACTTGCTATTAACTGGAAATCAAAAAATGCAAATAAAGATAGGAAGCCATTTTTTAATTTGTCAGTTTCATTAAATGAAAACGGTAGCGTGCTGAATTCTCCCACTCACCTTCTGCAAGTCCTAGGTTAGGGCAATCCCACTTCCTTCTTCTCTTGGGTTTCCCCCAGCTCCTAGGAAGGGGTTGCTGCTTCCCACAGAGACCGCAGTATGGTGACTTGAGCCCCAGGCACAAATTAACATCTGCATTATTTCACAGTCCCTTACGCTGTTTTTAACCTTCCAAACACCTCTATAGCCAATTCCTTCAGTTAAGTTCCTTCAACTTGAAATCTTTAATGTTGCTCTGCTTTCCTGCGGGGGAGGAATTCAATAAATTATGGTATCTCTGCATTATGCAATGCTATACAGCCATTTAAAAAAAAGACAGATGTAGATGTATTGTCATGGAAAATTTCTGAGACATACCATCAGACGCCACAAGTCACAAAAAGTATGTATAGAATGATCCATTTTATGGTAAAGTGCATACATATACACAGAATTATGTATAGAATGATCCATTTATGGTAAAGTGCCTACACATACATACATGTACACACATGTACAAGAAGGTGACAAAATGGAGACACCACCCAACTGCCATCAGCAAGACCCTCTAGAAAGTCAGGGTGAATATAAATAATGGGAGCAATTCACTTTTCTTCTGTATATTTTCCTGCTAGTTGAACCTTGAGAAATATTTTCATTTTTTTAATGTTTATTTATTTATCTTTGAGAGAGAGATCATGTGCTCATGTGAGCAGGGAAGGGGCAGAGAGAGAGAGGGACAGAGAATCCCAAGCAGACTCTGCACTGTCAGCACAGAGCCCAAGACGGGGCTTGAACCCACCCACGGTGAGACCATGACCTGAGCCGAAATCAATAGTCAGATGCTTAACCGACTGAGCCACCCAGGCGCCCTGAGAAAGAAGTTCTAAGAGACAAAGAAGAGCATCTTCTGTTGTGTTTTCCAGAAGCAGAATCCCAGACAAGGAGTCTCATGCACATGACTTTCGATAGAGTGCTCCCTGAGGGAGAACCTGTAAGGAAAGGGGTGGGGGTGGGGGTGGGGATAAGGCAGGAAAGCACATCAAGCCAGAACATGGGTTTTGCGGAAGTCCAACCTCAGACTGATCCCTCAAGGTGCCCTGGAGCATGAAGACACCACAGAACTGGCAAGGGAGTCAGACTTCTGTGCCCTAATATCAGCGTTGTTGGCTGAAGGCTTCCTCCAGAGAGGGGGGTGTATATGACCCGCCCGACTCCCCAGTATCTCCAGACAAGGCAATTCCTGATGGCCGAGGTCTCAGGGTCCTTCTCAAAGTCAATTTTCTGGACAAGGATACAGCCGTGACCTGTGGCGCTCAATACCCAGCTGGGGAATTGGTGCACCTTTCTGGTAAAAGGATTCAGGGCAGGACACCGGCAGCCTCTGCTGCTTCTCACATTGAGTTCCCTCTATCTAGGTCAGCTTCTCCAGAATTCCGCTCCGTCACAATTTCCGGGGGAACTATAAAGAGGAAGGTTAGTGGGACATGTACTTTCCTTGCTGTTTGAACCAGTCCCGAAGCTGCGACTAACGCGCACCATCCCCCTCCTCTGGCACCCACCCTTCTTCCTCACCACAGCCTGTGTAGGTGGCTTGCCTTGGGTGCTCGGAGCCCTTGGACGCCATGCTTATTAGGCCGTGGTTGTGTTTGCCCACTTTCTTTTAAATACTTTTTTTTATGGGTTTTTTTTTTTTATTATTTCTAGGAGAGAGAGAGAGACAGCGTGAGCAGGGGAGGGTCAGAGAGAGAGGGAGTCACAGACTGAAACAGGCTCCAAGCTCCGAGCTGGCAGTCAGCACAGAGCCCGAGGCAGGGCTCGAACCCACGAACTGCGAGATCATGACCTAAGCGAAAGTCGGACGCTTAACAGACTAAGCCACCCAGGCGCCCCAGTGTTTGCCCACTTTCAATTAAAAATATGCCCGAGAGTACCAGGAGCCGCCTGGGCCGGCCACCTCAGTGTCCATCTATTTCTCCCTGGCTCCATTATGGAACAGCTCCCTTCGGGCTGATGCAGAGGAAAGCTGCTTCCTTTCCTTGCTGCCTGGGGAAGACCCCCAAGTGAAGGAGAGGCAGCCAGAGCTTTACATTCAGAGACTTTCCTGCACCCCCTGAGGGCATCTTCTTCCCTCTAGGAGCTGTACTCTAGGCTCATGGTTCTAGGGACACAGGGATGGGAAAACGGTGACTACAATTATGCCTACTTGTACCCATGGCTTCCGAGCCCCTGTGTTCTGTCTGCTGGAGGGATGCACATCCATGTGACCATCTGCATTTTGAGACACACGCCGCACGCTGCAGGATGGCCTCTCAATTGTGCAGTTGGACCTCCGCTGCCCTTTTTTAAATAATTTTTTAAATGTTTATTTACTTTTGAGGGAGATCATGAGCAGGGGAGGGGCAGGGAGAGAGGGAGACACAGACTCCGAAGCAGGCTCCAGGCTCTGAGCTGTCAGCACAGAGCCCGACGCGGGGCTTGAACCCACGCACCATGAGATCACGACTTGAGCTGAAGTCGGACGCTTAACCGACTGAGCCACCCAGGCGCCCTCTAAGCTGCCTTTTAAGAGATCATCCTCCGGCTCTGTCAGGCTTATAGCTTCAGGGTGGTGCTGTGCGTGGAAGGAGGTCCAGAGCGCAGCATTATTTATTCTTTACTGTGGAAGGAATTTCCTAGCATGTTTCAGAGATCGCTAGGCTCCTAAAATCCTCACTGACGTTGCAGGCTCCTGAATTCTTGCTGCGCTACTTCCTACCCTCTAGAGAACATGTGTGCTACCGAGATGTCTAGAGCACTTGCCCTTCTTGCTTGTGAGGTCCAATTAACACGATGCCACTCTCACAGTGACGAGTGTAATGTTTGTAGAACATCCAGCCATCCAGATCTCCCGGAGACAGAGCAGGAGACCCAGCAGAGCCCTGGGCCAAGACTGCCGATGTTTACCGTGGTCTGTCTCATAGGAATGCTAACTGTTTCAAACCCCCTTTCTAGGAGGGTATTGAAAAGACTGCAGTTGTCAGATCAGTAGCGGTGTATCACATACCAGAAGCTGGGCAACTCTCGATCCATTAAAGACACTGCATTGAGCACGGCAGCCACAGGTGGGGCCCGCCGAAGTTTCTGGAAGTCCCCCGTTATCTGCCCTGGTCCCTCAGGTTTTGCGGGGCTCAGACAACACGAATGCGATTGAGATTACCACACTGCATCCCATAAGTCCCTGAGGCACTGATCTCTGCCATACTTCTCAGTGTGCAGGAGAGTTTTTGATATGCGACCTTGGGCAGGTGAGAGTGGAGTGGTCCATTTCAAGGACTTCCACTTGGCCTTGTCCACCATCATAGCGGTTGCCTAGCACAATAGCACGCATTCCATAGGCCAAGGAATAAGGTGAGGACTGTGCCGGCTGCTAATTTTGATTATAGGTTTGTGAATCAGGAAAATGACCACCAGCTGGGTCCATGAACCTGGTGGAGTCGCTGGGAGAGGACCCTGGGCCAGAATTCCACTTAGAGCCTTCTCCCCCATATGCCTCTAACACGGAAGCCCGGACCATCCTTCGGGTCACTTGACATCACTGTCCACTTGTTTCCAGCCCTTGGAGGATCTGAGCTAATGGACAGTTGCCTGATCTAATGGACTATCTTCTAACAAGGGGGACTGGGCCACTTCTGCAGGTGCCTGGGGGTTGGGGGGACTTCTCCGGGGCTCCTAATGACAGCTACATGAGTATCACAGGCCGAGATCTCAGGCCCTGCCCTGTCCTGTTCAGGGCCCTGACTGCAGCCTAGGAGACTTGCTGAGGCTGAGACTTCAAACGTTTCTGTGCCTCCTAAGAGTAGATACTGAGCCAGGGTTTCAGCACGGCCCACCTTTCAGCTACAGGCAATAAGGACCTCACTACCAAAGAGGTCCCATGACCTTCACATTGGCTCTGAATTGGTGATTAGCCACCTTGATTGATTATTTTCTTTCTCTAATGCACTGACAGCTCTCAGATACAGCCTCTCAACCCCCTCTCTGCGGCACTGCTCAAGTACCAGAAACATCGCAGAAGCTGGTGCATCCCTGTCCCCACTGGAGGCTGTCACAGAAATTGTACCACATGCTAGGAACTCCCTGCCCCCACTACCACCCATGTTGGGGTCCCCATTACCAGTAGATCATCCAGCTCCAGGTCCCATCCTTAGAATTCACTTCACCTGGACCATCTGTCTTACATCAGGTCCCCTAGATAGCGGTTCTCAAAGTACGGTCCCTGGACCAGCAGCAGCAGCAGCCCCTGGGAATTCATCAGAAAACAAATTCGTGGGCTCCGCCCCAGATCAGCGGAGACAGAAACTATAGAGCCCAGCAGTCCACACTTGGAAGGCTGAGAAACATTGCACCAGACGCAGAGCCTGAGACAGGATTCCTGTGCGAGTGATTTCTGGAAGGCAATGCTCTCAGAAAGAGGGAAGTGAGAAGAGCAAAATTAGACAGAGGAAGAAGCGAGGCCCAGTTAGGAGTTCTGGGGAAGCTCCATCCCAGGCTGATCCCACAGGAAGCCCTGGAATATAAATAGTACCATGGAGCTGGAGGTACAGAGCCCCGGCTTTGCACACCTGTATGGCTAGCCATTGGCCAAGGCTTTCTGCCCCGACCCCAGAGAGATTGAAGAAAATCTCCAGGCATCTCCAAGTAAGGCTGCACCGGATGGCTGTGAGCAATTCTCCGAAGAAGGGACAGCTGTGAACAGTTAGCAGCCAACGCTTACAGTTCTTGAGGCATGAAGACAAGGCTCGGCGAAGGGCATCTGCTTGGGGCCCCGCTAGCATCCGCTGCAAGGTGCCCAGAGCTTGTTAAATTTCTCCCTAGAAGCACCCAAACAGTGAGACAATGCAGGGCAATAGAAACTAACTGCATGTGGGGCGCCTGGGTGGCTCAGTCGGTTAAGCATCTGACTTCAGCTCAGATCATGATCACATGGTTTGTGGGCTCAAGCCCCATGTTGGGCTCTGTGCTGATGGCTAGCCTGGAGCCTGCTTCAGATTCTGCATTTCCCTCTCTCTCTGACCCTCCCCTGCTCACACTTTTTTTTTCTCTCTCTCTCTCTCAGGAAAAAGTAAAACAGTAAAAAAATTTAGAAGCTAACTGCATGAGGCGAATCTGGACGAGAAAACCCAACAAGTGGGCTTTGATCCGAGCACCAAACTACAGCTGTGTGTTCCTGCATCTGTCCTCCATGCTCTCCTTGATAATACGGAGCTAACATCCCTTTCCCACGGCTGTGAATGTCGCGTCAGAGAAAATATGTGCAAACACATTACAAACGTTAAGTCGTGAAGGAATATTGTATGTTTTATGCTTTCCATTGAGTAGAAAAGAAATCCACAGTTTACCTTTGGTGGTGAGGATTTATTAGTAAGACGGAATCGTCGGGCTATGGGGTTGAGTGTTTTCATCCTCAGCAGATATTGCCAAATTGCTCTAAAATGACGATATCAATTTCCATTCCCACCCACAGCCGTACATGAGAATTCCCGTTTCCTTCCAACCTGACCAATTCTCTCTCATCTATTTGAGCCAGCCCAACAGGGCTGAAGGGTGCGTACATAGGGAGACACAGGTTCAAGTGCATCCTTTCCAGCATTTTTGTCAGAGATAAAATTGGAGATAAGCCAGGTGCACCTCATTAAGGGAATGAATAAATCAAAGTGAGGTATTCATATGCCATCATATCTAACAGTTACAATGGATGAACTAATGTATAATATGTATGCAGACGCACAGATATATGACAGCATTGGATGGAAAGCTTAAGTTGTACACCATTATGTGGCATATTATGCCATTTACATACATTTTTAAAAACACATAAAACAGTACCTTGTATTGTTTGTGGAGGCTCACGTTTGTAACAAATATATTAAAAATATGCACGGGGTACATACCAAAGTCACTATAGCAGTTACTTAAGGGGAAGGAAAGAGATGGGCCTTGGGACGGAAACACAGGAGATGATAAACTTTCCTCTAAATTTGTTTTCCTTAATAAAAGATATATGATTACTAAAAATAACGTGAAAAGGTATTCACGCTTGTGTGTCTGGCATAGCAGACACATGTTTCCTGTCTCATTGGCACTTTATTCTTCATTTTAATTTTTTTTATGTTTATTTATTTTTGAGAGACAGACAGAGCATGAGCAGGGGAGGGACAGAGAGAGGGAGACACAGAATCTGAAACAGGCTCCAGGCTTTGAGCTGTCAGCACAGAGCCCGACGCGGGGCTCGAACCCAGGAACCTTGAGACCACGACCTGAGCCGAAGTCAGACGCTTAACTGACTAAGCCACGCAGGTGCCCCTGTGCTTCATTTTAATTATTGTTTTAATTGCCGAAGGCAGATTTTTTTCAGAAAAGGGACCAATGGTGTGGCGGCCACCTCATTTCATTGTGCCAGGGTGTTGGTGTACACACAAGTGGACGAAATAGCCATGAACTTGGTCCTCATGGAATGCGTGGCCTCGTGGGGATGCCGGACCAAAAACTGTGGTCAGGGCAAAAATGCGAAATTACAGAGTGCGGTGATAAAGTAAATCAGGGAGGTTAACTTTAAATTGGAGCACTGCGGGGAAGGGCATTGCTGAAAGGCTGGTTTTAAATTGAGGCCTGTGGGTTAGCAGGAAGGGGAGAACGGGCACTGGGGGGAGTCGACTCACTTCTGGGCCCTGGGAATGACCCAGGAGAAGCCCCCGGGGGAGGTTGGAGACGAGGTTCTGGCAGCAGGGGCGGGGAGACAAAAGGAGCTCCCCAGGGAAGGGAGGGTTTCCAGGCAGAGCTTCAAGGAATGGGGGAGGGGTGCCATGCACAGGTCAGGTTCAGGCTAGAGCTTGCAGGCTGTGGTGAGCATGGTTTTTTATTGTTGTTGTTTTTTTGTGTTTTTGTGCTTTTTAATTTTATGAGTAATGGACTTTCTCTACAAGTTTTATTTATTTATTTTTTTAAATTTATTTCTAGGAGAGAGAGACAGCGTGAGCAGGGGAGGGTCAGAGAGAGAGGGAGTCACAGACTGAAACAGGCTCCAGGCTCTGAGCTGGCAGTCAGCACAGAGCCCGATGCGGGCTCGAACCCACGAACCGCGAGATCATGACCTAAGCGAAAGTCGGACGCTTAACCGACTAAGCCACCCAGGCGCCCCTACAAGTTTTATTTTGTAAACTTGTGAATAATCAAGCATCCTCATGATTTGCTTTTTAACTTTTTCATTACACAATTTTTCAATGGCATGCACAGGTAGAATAGGACAGTGAAACCCTGAGTACCCAGCTTCATTGTGACCAAGGTCACTTTCCGGGTCTGCCCAGTATTACCTTGGAGAGTACCCAGCACCTCACATGACTTTGCATAGACATATTGCAATATGTAACCTCTAAAAGAGAAGCACTCTCTTTGGGGGAAAAAAATAACCAGGATACAATATCATTCCTGAAAGCTGAATAATCATTTCTGAACAGCATCGAATATTTGAAGACTTGGAAGCAGGAGAATTGTCATCCGATTTACTACCTTTAATAAACCATCCTGGCTTCTCTGTGCATGTGGGGTGGACTTGGGGACTGGCAGGGGAGACAGGGAGGTAGGGGGCCGTCGTAGATGTCCAGCTGGACTGGAGGCTGGACCAGGACAGCAGCAGAGGAAGGAATGAAGAGTGCAGACATCGGGCCTATTTGGGAGGTGTGTACACAGACTCGGCAGTGGATGGAATGTGAAGGATGAGACAGGGAGACAGATGCCAAGGGGATGCCCTCTGGACAGATGCCCTCAGGATCTGACCAGAGCATGAGGGAGAGTGGAGGTGCCATCCACTGAGAGGTGAATGCTGGGTAAGCAGTGGGTGAGGTCTTCCCTCTTCTGCCCCTCCTCCCCCTCTTCCTTGATACCGGTGCTGGCTTGCAGCACATCCTGAGAGCAGCAGACCTGAAACAGACGCGGTTCAGGCTGAGGCTTCAGACGAGGGGAGCAAAGAAGCCCTTCAGCTTTCCAGAAGGGCTGCGAATTGTCTGTGGATAGCCAGGGGCGTCGTTCTCGCTCGAGGAATGAGTTTCATCCTCTTGAGCCCCCAGGATGCCTCCACACTCTGGCCCTGAGCAGTCATCTCTGAAATATTTCTTGAAAGGAGAGTGGTGGGTTTTCCAGACATGACGGCAGTCGCCCTGCCCAGATGGCCTGCAAACTGGCATAAATACTAGAGAGAACATAGGAGACATGGAAGACTGTGCCAGGATGCTGCAAGCTCATGCAATGCCTTTGGTGAATTAGAAGCAAATGTCTCCTCTGGCAGATATAGCCCCCGGGCACATGATTTTGAAGGTGGACAGTATCCTTGTGAAAACGAAGAAAAGGTGTTCCTTTTGTGGGAAGCTGCAGCCCCTTGCCTAGCTACCCTTGCGCAGTGGAAGCAACCAAAGCGATTGTTCGTAGAAGCACTAGACTTCGTCCTTGCCTCTAGTAGATTTTAACCTAGTTGGTGAGATGAAGAGCATGTTGCAATAATTCTGTTATCTTAAGCCCTGTCTTGGATTTATGTATGTGTGCACCAAAAGGAGGGTCTTGGTCAGGAACTGGATGGATTCAGTAGACTGACACGGAACCGAAGTTAGGAAAGACTCACAGAAGTGGCCAGGTTTGAACTGAGCATTTAGGGAAGAACAGGAGAGGGAGATCACCCCAGGTGAGGGTATGCCCAGCCTTTCTTCAGTAGGATAAGGCAACATGAAGATGTTGCGAAAGTCAAAGGTATAGCACGATCCAGAAAGGCCGTGGTAGTCAGCCACAGCCAGTGCTGCTGAAAAGCCAGAGAAGGTCTTTCAGAAAAGTTTTTAAAGGCAGTGAGTCAAAAGCCAGATTTCAAGGGGTTAAGGAAAAGAGATACATAAAGAAATAGAAGTAGAACTTGTTTTTCCTGAATTCAAGGAATTTGGCAGAAAAAAACCAATTGAGAAAGGAGATGGTAGCGGAGAGAGGCAAAAGGGTCAAGTGAAGCTTTTTCAAGCTGGGAAGACCTGCTTCTATTTAAAGGTATTACGAAAAAAGTTAGTACAAAATAAAAGCCTGAACATATGCTAGAGGAACAAGTACACAAAGGAGGGGGATCCCTCGGGACTTAGAAAGTTTCTCATCTCAGGAGGGACATGTGATTTGTAAGCCCAGAGAGATGAGAGGATGGCTCTGGGGACCAATGTGATAAGTGACCATTCTTCAGGAGTACAGCCCTAATCATTTAAATCCAATACGGAGCGAGAGCAAATTAAAGCAGCCAGTCTTCAAATGTAATGTGCACCCATGTCACCCAAGGATCTTGTTAAAGTACAAATTCTGATTCAGTAGGTCTGGGGTAAGGCCTGGGCATCTACATTCCAGAAGGTTCCCGGCTGCCGCCCACGCTGCTTGTCTTCAGGTACAATATCCAACTCTCAAGAGTCTTAGGAAGTGGGAAGAGAGAATGCAGAGAAAAAAGAAATGATCAAAAATCTAATCAAAGGAAACTTCCTTGAGGAGAATGAATGTCTCTGGAAAGAATGGGCTCACTGAGTATGATGAATGGAAAAAGACCAGCAGAGACACATCCCAGTGGAATTTCAGAACCGAGATGAAAAGAAGTTCTCCCTAGAGATAGCTAACAGCTTGTCTGCAGAGCTGTGAGAATAAAACTGGTATCGTATATTTCATCAGAAATGCAGGGGCTCAAGGATCTACAATGTGCTCAAGGGAGACCATATTGAACCTAGAATTTTATATACCCAGCCAAACTATCACTCCAATGAGCTGCTACTCTGAAGCACAACTTACTCAACAAGAACCTTATGGATTCTGGTTCTCGTATCTTCTTTCCCATGAGTCTACCTGCAGAATGGCAATCTGAAATTCACTAAACATGATGATGTCCAGGCATACAGATCTCATTTTCTGAGATCTGAATTGAGTGAAAATTTTTTAAAATGAGGGACAGTCATTTAAGAATGAGGGAGTAGGTCATGTCATCCATGAGAGGCAAGGGGAGGCTGACGGCAGAGACTGAAAGTGTTGAACTTGAAGTTGAGGCAGGCTGGTGGGCGCTCAGTGTTGAAGAGCCCCGCCCAGGGGCACCTGGGTGGGTCAGTCAGTTAAGCATCCAACTTCAGCTCAGGTCGTGATCTCACAGTTTGTAGGTTCAAGCCCTGCGTCAGGCTCTGTGCTGACAGCCAGCTCAGAGTCTGGAGTCTGCTTCAGATTCTGTGTCTCCCCCTCTCTCTGACCCTCCCCTGCTCACGCTGTCTCTCTCTCTCAGAAATAAATAAAAAACATTGAAAATTTAAAAAAAAAAGAAGAAGAGCCCCGCCCATTGCTGCACTGAGAAGCAAGAGTGGGAAGGAGAGGTGATCGTGTTTTTTGGGTCACCTTGAGGGGAAATTCAGAGTTCAGTTAAGAAAGGGAGGCAAACTCAAGCGGCAAAGAAATTGCTCTAGGGTAAAGGAACTGCATCCCCATAAGGGAAGGGAGTTCTACAGACTGAAGTGAAAAACCAAGTTGTAGAGAGATTTGCAGGGGATGAGGGGGGTGGTATGATGATGTGGAAGAAGACAGCAAGAACAGCACAGCCTTGGGGAAGACAGTGAAGGTCAATCAGGGTGAAGGAAACAGGGGTTTCCGGGGACCCCTTACACTTTGTAAGTTTGTAAGAATCATGGAGATTTAGCCCTGAATAGCGTACAGGATAAAGGTAAAGGAAAGGAAAAAAGATCCAACCTCAGTGTCCCCAACTAAATTTTCTAGTTATGTTCATGGGGAATGGTTACGGGGAGGGCTTAACCGGCCAAGGGCAGATCCAATCAGGGCAGACTTCAGCCAAGACCTTTTATACGCTGGGGTCTAATGAGGGATGGGGAGATGCCCAATGGGGCAACCAGCAAAGACAGGTGAGGGGAGGAGGCAGTGTGGATCAAAGCAGAGGAAGGAGCAAGTCCAGAGAGGTCTGTTAAGGAAGACGCCATGGACCCGGAGTCTTCAGGGCAAAGAAAGCGGTGTCATCAACCCAGGATGGCACTTCTAAACCCATGACAGAGAATATTTGTTCCCTGGCCCACTCCTTATTGCATAAATTCCTGCTGGCTGTGATTTTTGGCCAGATATAAGTCAGGTGATGGGAAGCTAGGATCATCTCACATCACTGGACGGCTGCCTTCAGATGGCTTCAGGCAAGCATAGAAGGGCAGGCTGATACTCGTACCTGCAAGTTAATGGTCTGAATAGCTCTGAACAGGATCCACAATGTCAGCATCCAAAATGCTGCATGGGGCTCCTTGCCTTCATTTTCTCTTAGAGCAAGAGTTAGCAAACTTTTTCTGGAAAGAGCCAGATAGCGAACGTTTAAAATCTCTCTGATGCCACATCCCAGCTCTCTTCCACTCTCCCATTCCCTTCTAAAAAATGCCTGTATCCTATCCTAAGCACGGGTAGACTCTGGTCTTAAAATGTAAATTGAATCACATTTTATATGCAGGCTTTTCAGAAGTCTGGACTGTAAACTTTTATAGAGTCCCTTTCAGAAACAAGTAAGCAAGCTTTACTCCACCACAGCACACCTTAGACTATGAACTGTGCAGGGGTTCCTAGGTGGCTCAGTCAGTTAAGCATTGGGCTCTTGATTATGGTTCAGGTCATGATCTCACAGTTTGTGGGTTCGAGTCCTGCATCGGGCTCTGTGCCAACAGTGGACAGCCTGCTTGGGGTTCTCTCTCTCCCTCTCTCTCTCTCTTTCTCTCTCTGCCCTTCCCCGGCTTGCATGCTTTCTCTTTCTCTCTCTCTCTCCGAAAATAAATAAATAAACTTAAAAAAAATATTAATTGCATAGTTGATGAGAGGCACCCTCATGCCTAAAAGCCATGCTACCTTTCAACTTACTCAGCTCTTGCAGAACCTTACTTCTTAGAATCTAAATGAATGTATGTGTTTGTATATGTTACAGATACTAGTCAAGGATTGGGTTAACCTTCAGGAAGTAGTGAATGTTTGCTGTAAATACAAACATTTTTCACATTTGAGGTGTAAATGGCTTCATTTGCAAGGTCACAGGAAGTAAAGACACAGTAATGAAATTGAAAGGCTGTCCACACTTCATACACATTTTCCTGTTGTTTTGATCTCATTGAGCATAGATCACCACTTGATCCGATTTTGATTATTTTATATGCACAGAGCAAAACAGGCAAAGATTCCTGCCTTCAGGGTGCTTACATTTAGGTGGGGGAAGACGGGTAATAAACTAACAAGTAAAATCAATACAATCAATACTTTATAGGATGGGGGTAAGTGCTAAAGAGAAACACGTAGGAAGGGACCATAGGGAGAGAGCAGAATATGCGTGTGCGGCCATGTATGTACTGCAGTTTGTGAATCCAAAGGGTGACACACAGCAGGATGTGCTGGGGGTGTGGCCCAGGCAGCAACTGTTCTGATTGGCCAGGAGTGCCTCTGCTTTGAACATCACCCTCCGAGTGGGAATGTTTTCCCCAACTGATTGACAGGGAGGATTCCTGGCCTGCTACCATTTAAGTAGAGCCCTAGTGAAGGAGAAGGAGTGAGCCATGTGGACATTTGGAGGAAGGGCATTGCAGGCCAGGGGATCAGCAGGGCAGTGTGGGGGCATTGCTATGAAACAACCAGGTGACTGTGACGGATGTGGACGGTGCCCAAAGGTACGCGCCCTTTATTGTGAGCTCTTGCCTTTTGTGGCTCTGAGAGGCAGGTCCCCAGTTTCCTCTTATACCGAGCAGCTGAAGTAAACCTGCCCAAGTTAGAGTTCACCGCTTTATGATTTTGATTGGCCCCAAATGATTGTAAATCTTTGTCCAATTTAGAGGTCGATGTCCTGGCCGCCCAGAGGAGGGCTTCTCCATGGTGCTTCTATCGTAGGCACCATAAAGACATTTGTGAGTAAAATGTGTGCTGGTTTCATTTCTGAAACTACCACTAAGTACACCTTCTGCCCCCAACCAACTTCCTCTTTCCTGGACCTTGGGGCAGTGTGTGTTTACAGCGCCCTCTCCTGGCTGGCATTAGCACCACATGGCTCCACCAGATTTGGCCGCACCCCTCACCCGCCGTGCCAGAGGCTCAGGGTGGCTGAAACTGGCCCAGATATAGAAGATGCCTGTGTTTCCTTATGTGTTCAGTTTCTTCCCCAGCCTGGGCTACATTTAGCAGCTTTATTGTTTAAAAATGCTGTCTCCTGTGGTCTGTTAACCTCCATTCTCTCCCGCTTGCATCTGGCTGCCGACCAGCAAGCTGTCGTATTGGTGGGTTTCTGCTCCCTCGCTCCGTGTCTCTTTCCCTCCTTTCCTGGAGAATTGGCAGGCGCAGGCAGGAAGGAACATGGCAGTTGGAACACCAGATCCCGGCAGAGGGGGGTGAGGGGGTCAGGAGCTGAATGCGCGGTGGCTCTGACCTTGGCCCAGAGGACCTGAAGTTGCGGGCTGCTGCCCAGCCCAGCCCTGGGCTGCCCTGTGTTCTTAGGCTCTTCCTCCCACAAGAATAGAAGTAAATTATCACGGGGAATTGAGGATGGGGGTGGAGCCTGGATCGGGGGCCACTATGGGCTACGTTGTGTCCAAATTCACGCGCTGAAGCCCTCCCCTGCCTCTACCAAGCGTGACGGTACTTGGAGAGGGGTCATTGGGAAGATAATTGGGTTTAGATGAGGTCATGAGGGTAGTGCCTTTATGATGGGACTAGGGGCCTCATAAAAGAGAAGAGAGAGCTCTGGTCTCTGTCTCTCTCTGTCTCTCTCTCTCTCTCCTCTCTCTCCCTGCCATGTGTGGACACAGCAAGAAAGAGGCCATCTACCAGCCATTAAAGAGAGGCTTCACTAAGAGCCAAATAGGCCAGCACCTTGATCTTGGACTTCCTGGCTGCAAGGAAGAAATTTCCGTTGTGTAAGCCCTCAGGGTGCGGGTTTTGTTATGGGAGCCCCAGCTGACTCAGAGGGGGACCCAGGGCCTTTTTCTTTTCCAATGGAGATTAATAAACCACTTCTATCTATTCGACTGCTTCCCTCTCTCCATCTTCAAAACAGAACAAAATGAAAAAAGAATGCCATTAATTATTTACCGGAAGCCGTGTTTCAAGGCAATTAGTATCCTGAGTTCCCTTCAGGTAGAACAGAGCCGGCACTGCTGAAAGTCCCTGCTCGAGGTGGGGGGAGGGGTGCTCCAGCCCGGTCCCCTCCTCAGCAGGTCTGAGACTGGCCTGGCATGAGGTTCTAGGAACAATGGGGACTGGAGGGAGGCATAAGCGTGGGACATATTTGTGCCCAGAAACCCTGTAATTTAAAGGCCACTTCCCCTTGGCCCCGGCCAAGACTCTCCTGTGGGTACTCTTTTTTTTTTTTAAGTTTCTTTATTTATTTTGAGAGAGAGAGAGAGCAGGAGAGGGGCAGAGAGAGAGGGAGACAGAGAATCCCAAGCAGGCTCCATGCTATCGGTACAGAGCCGGACACGGGGCTTGACCTCACGAACTGTGAAATCATGACCTGAGCCAAAATCAAGAGTTGGATGCTCAACCAACTGACTGAGCCACCCAGGCGCCCCTCCTCTGGCCACCCTTTCATTTTCTTCTAGGCAGAGCTGTGCCCAACGCTTTCCCCCTCTTCTTCAGGCCCACCCTTTCTGCAAAATAACCACAGGGAGGGACTTCTGGGCTGAGGGTGGCACCCAGTGCAGCTAGGGAAGTGGGGAACGGGGGATGAGGGGGTAGGGGTGAGGTGTGGGTAGGGAGCAGACACAGTGCGTCTCCCCGCCTGGCGTCACTGCTGCCTGCCTGGTCCCAGCTGGTGGAGGATGGGCCTGACCTTGCACTTGAACGCTCCGTTCTAGTTGCTGTTACACTTGAGATGGAACATAGCAAAAAATATACAATAATCATATTGAAAAGTTGACTCTGCCCTGTGTTCCCTTTGGTGTCTGTGCACGAGCTGGGACAGAGTACCGGGTCTGACACCAGGGGATGGTGGGGTGAGGAGGGTCTCCACCTTCTGTGATGTTAAACAGCTCCATCTGACTGTCCTGGGTTTTGGCTCTTGGCTCTCGGCGGGGAAGTGGTGCCGCGCACCTCCCACCCAGAGCTCCCTGGCAAAGGTCTGCGGTGACGCTCCCTCATCGGCTCTGCATGTGACAGGAGAGTCTAAGAAAGAGGTCCTGCTTGGGGTTCTGTGAAGCTTCTCTTAAGAGCGGTGACGTGTTATAACACGCGTCATCCACTTGGAAAGGGAGAGGAAGAGTGCGAGGCAGAGGGACCCAGGCCTTCCCTTCTGTTTTGGAATGAATCGTGGGACCCTCTGCTGCCATGCCCCGCCCCCACCTCTAATTTACAGAGTGAAATGTACGGAGAGAGGCTTTGGAGGATAAAGAGCCTTCTACCAAGTGCTGGGTGTGGGGGCGGAGGGAGATGGCACGTACACGAAGGAGACCCACATCCTGTCCCGAGTTTTCCGGGGGAGCCGGGCGCACAGACTCAAAGCAGAAGGGGCAGGCCTGCAAAGCGGCGGAGCAGAGCAGAGCCTGGGAAAGCCTCACAGCCCTCCTGATGGGGCACCCACTTTAATTGCATGGTTTGCGACCTCTAATTATGCCACTAGTGGCAAGAATGAGGTCGTGGTGTCTGCAAGTGGCTTTCCCCATAACAAGCCCTTCTCAAAGGGGCCGGCTCCCTGCTTAGCCTCCTTCCTCCTGGGCCAGCCAAACTCCAGTAAGAAGCAAACTCAGAGAGTTCCCTTCCTGTGTGTGTGTGCGTGCGTGCGCGTGTGCGTGTGTGCAGGCTGAGGCCAGACGGGGCCCCCGAGTCCCCTTCCCCACCCCCAGATGGCTGGAGACAGCGATTTGCTGGAGGGGGTGCTGATAGGGTACCCATGCCACCCCCCCCCACCCCCCGCCCCAATGCCCTCTCCTCTCTACCATGCAGACGTGCCCGGAGATTTCCAACCCCAGAGCAAATCTCTTCCCCCATCTCAGCCCCCCACCCCCACCCCGGTGGTGCCCTGCCCCGGGCCTTTGGGGATTCAACTCCCAGAAGAAAGTGGATGGTTATGCAACTCTGTCTCATCTCACAGCGACAGCGACGCTGTTTCAGAGCCCCGGGAGCGTCCAGTGCAGACTCCTGGCTGTTGGAAGTCTGGGGCTGGACACGAAGAGGGTGACAGTTGTGGCAATGTGAGCTCCGGCTCTCTGAGAACAGAGATGAGCCTTCCTGCTGTCTCTTTGCCGGCTGAGGAGGAGCTCCCAGTAAATCCAGCTCTCAGGCCCCCTCTGTGAGCGAGGAGTGTAACAGCACCCTGCACACGGCTGTGCTCCATGGTCTGGGAAGGGCCCGAGCCCCAGGGTGGAGGCGGTAAGAGTGTGTGGATGTGTGAGGCCACAGCCGGGCGTCCCCAAGAAGCTGGAAACGGTGTAGCCGCCGAGGGAAAGGAGGGCTGGCCATACGTGGGCCGCTTGTCCCCAAAGCCTTCTTGTCTACTAGTCAGCCAGCCAGAAGGGCTTCGGCCTGGCATGCGGCACAAGTTGCCCAGAGAAAAGAGTCACAGAGCGTTCGAATTAGGTGACTGGAGGGGCTGTAAGGAAGGCAGGTGAATAGCTTCTCAGCCATTTTCAAGAAATGCCCATGGTTTTCTTTCCAAAGCAGGTGACACGGAATGCTCGTGTTGGGTGCGTCCGCTCCTCGGCAGTCGGAAGGGGGTGTCCTCTGCGGTGGCGCGGGGCCCTAAGAAAGGAGAGGCGTCAGTGAGGCACGGGGCTAGGAGACACTGCTAGGGAGCGAGGAGAAGAGTGGTCCAGTAAAAAGTGTTGGGTGTCAAGGGCTATTTGCTCCCCAGGAGAAACCCAAGCTTGTTCACGCAGCATGATTTTTTATTGGCGGCCCATGAAAATGTTTTAATTTCTTTTAAAATCAGAAAAA
The DNA here is from genome assembly GCA_017311185.1 of Proteles cristata cristata. Taxonomy (NCBI): domain Eukaryota; kingdom Metazoa; phylum Chordata; class Mammalia; order Carnivora; family Hyaenidae; genus Proteles; species Proteles cristata. The sequence goes on along the minus strand of JAESUZ010001861.1, from coordinate 424,033 downwards.
ATTAATGAACTTTTAGATTGAAGAAAATGTTTTAACATGTAATATTAATACATTTGTCTTTATGCCAAAGGAGTCTTTTTTTTTTTTTTTTAAGGAGAAAGATGTCCAAAGAGGCAAAGCTGTCTAGTGCCTAGGAAAGTTCAACTAGGTTCTGGAAACCCTCGCTGGCTTCTCCCATGCGGGTGCTGGTCCAGCTCACTCCTCTGGGCCACAAGGGAGGCCCTTGGCTTCTCTGCTCTGTGGCCCCCTCACCAATTTTCTGTTCTTCTACCCTCAGCAAGCAGAGCTCAAAAGAAAAAAAAGAAAGAAAGAAAGAAAGAGAAAGAAAAGAAGAAGGAACAAAGAACGCATACGCCTTGGCACCAACTTCACTTTCTCGGCCGTCTGTAAGTCCTGGCCTTCCCTTTTGTCTTGCTCTGGGCCCTGAGCGTTTCCAGACTCTCCCCAGCCTGACCTGGGAGGGGAGACTGGAATCAACCCGTTGACCGACCCCCTCTTCCCAACACACCCTCCACCCCTGTCACAGGAAAGGTGGTTGGGGGGGGGCGGTGGTTCCGGGCTGTGGGAGAGACTGGGAATCCGATGCAAGCCTCCGACAGAGAGAGGGGTGCGGGGCCGGGGCCGGAAGGAGAGGCTGGCCGAGGGGGCGGGGGGGGGGGCTGGGTGCGCACCTCTCTCCCCCCCCCTCCAGGCGCAGGGCTGGCACCGCTGCCCTCCCCCCGCCCCCCACGGGTGCCGCGGCCGCGCTGACGGACCGCGCGTCTGCGGGGCTCGCTCCCGGCCTGGCTCGGGCCGCCGCCGCCGCCGCCCCCCTCCCCGCGCGCAGGCTGTCTCCAGTCGCGGCCACGGGGTAGCGCTCGGCCCCCCTCTCCGCGTCTCCGCCTCCGCCTCCGCCGCGCTCGTCCCCGGCTCACGCGGCCCCCGCAGCTCCCGCTCGGCGCAGGCAGGAGCGGCTCTCCGGACTCCGAGCCCGGGAAGCGGAGGGCGGCGGGCTCGGCGAGAGGCGGCGGCTGCGGAGGCGGGCGGGCGGGCGGACCGGCGGCGGCGGCGGCGGCGCGGCCGGGCGCCGGGGCGGGCGCGGCGGCCGCTGCTCCTCAGGCCCGGGCGGGCCGGCGAGCGCCGGGCGTCCGAGGAGGCGCCGCGCCCCCGGAGCCGGGGCTGCCCGCCGGGCTCTCCGAGCGTCTCGCCGAGAGCTCCGGCCGGGGCGCGGCGGAGGGCAGCGCCGCGGGGGCTCGGTCCTCGGCCGGCAGGAGGCTCCGCGCGCGGGCGCCGGCGACAGCCCGGGCCGCCCAGCCCAGTAGCCGTCCCCGCCGCCCCGCAGCCGGCGCGGACATGGGCGCGCGGGGCTGCGCGCCGGGCCGCGGGACCCGCAAAGTTTGCTAGCCCGCTGGGCGCGGAGCCGAGGGCGCGCCCGGGCCCGGCGCCGCCGGGAGGGACCGAGCGTCCCCGGATTGGGCGCCAGGGCGGTGGAGCCGAGAGGGGCGGCCCGGCCGCGCCAGATGCCGCCTGCAAAGTTAAGAGAGAAGAAAACTTCAGCTCCGGGGAGGTTCGGACCGCTATGCTAACCGCGCCCCCCGAAACCGGCGCCCCTGAAAGACGCCCCGCGCCCGCGTCTGCCGCCGCGCTCGCCTCCCGCCCGGCCCCGGGGGCCCGGCGCCTGGAACGGCGGTGACTGCGTCCGCCCGGAGAACCCAACCAGGGGGCGGAGAGGGGGCGGGGGGCGGGCAACGTGGCCACGAGAGGAAGTTTCCTGAAGTTGCCGGTTTATTCCGGAGCCCGGCCCGCGACCCGGCCGGATCGCAGAGGCCGCCCGGCCTGGGAGAAGTCGGAGTTGGGGTGCTCCGGGAGGGAGGAGCCCCGAAGCCGAGAGCGGGCTTTTCCTCTTTCTCTTTGCTCGCCCCTCGCCTTCCGGGCGCGCCGCCGGGATCGGACTTGGACAGCAGACGAGAAGGAAGGGGTCGCCAGCGCTGCCCTTCCCAGGCGCATACCAGCCCCGGGCGGGGGCCGCGTGGACAGTCTCCCGGGACGAAGCCGCGGGGTCCCAGGCCCCCACCCAGGATTATAAAACCGTGCGGAGGACCCCCCACCCAAGGCTGGTCATCATGTGGGGGCTGCTGGTCTGGACTCTGTTGGCCCTTCATCGGATCCGCGCGACCGGAGCCCAAGGTACGGAGGGCCACCCCCACGTGGGGTTGAGAGAGTGCTGGGCGGGGGGGTGGCGGGGACTCGCTGGCCTCTCCGTGGCCTCCTGGACATGGTGCTTAGTCTGGGCAGAGCCCTCTCCAGGGAGTTTCAGGATCCCCTCCTCGAGTTTTGGGGGCTCTCTTTGGGGGTGGGGCCATTTTTCTGAGACTTGTGGCTTCCAGAGGAGGGAAGGTGGGGGTCCATGTTGGGAGGCGTCGTCCGGGGTGAGGTGAGGGGTAGAGACCCCCACGCACCGCGGGTGCCCTCGGGCCGGCATGGGAGGGGCGCGCCTCCCCCAGCCCCTCTGGCTGGGCTCCGGGTCCCGGCTCGGTGTCCGCGGGAAGGGCCGGGCCCCGCCGGGCACGCGCTGGCCGCCCCTCGGCGAGGGAGCGGGGCGCGGGGGGACACGGGAGGGGCGCGGCGGGCAGGAGCGCGAGTCGGGCGCCGGAGCCGGGTTGGTGACCACGGGAGGGCAGTTGCCGCCGGGCCTGGCCACATACGGGAGCCCGCGCCCGGCTGCCCGACCGCCGCTGGGGCCCAGGGGTGCTCGGCGGGGCGGGCCTGGAGCGGAGGTAGCGCGTGCCGCCCGGACCCAGCGGGGGGTGGTGCCCTGGGAGGGTCTGGGGCGTCTCCCCTCCCGCTCCCAGTCACACGCAGCATTCTGCCCGCGCCTCCCTCTCCACCGGCCGCTCGCGTGTCTGACCTGTAGCTGCCTGGAACAGCCTCGCCGTGGAGAAGAGCTGCGCCGGGGGTGGAAGCGATAGGAGGGATGAGGAGGCGTGATCCGCGCTACCTCCCCCTCTAGAGGGCGGATGCCCAGACATCCCCAACCCTCCCCGCCCCCCAGTCCTTGGGCAGGTCCCAGCGGGGGAGGGCGACTGCACCGGTGCTTCCTTGCCTTTGGGGTTCGCAGATCCAGACAGTGGTGCCCGCGGTGTCCGAGCGGCGCCTGCTGGGGGCGGAGGGAGACGAAGCCTGGACTGAGCTTCAGGACTCGCGGGGCCTGACTTCCCTCTTCCAGGCTCAGGAGGGTGCCTGGACCCACCCGGGGGCGCCGGCCTGCGGAGGCTGCTTCTAAGAAGGGCCCCACCCCAGCTCTGGGGGCGCCCAGCGGCAGAGGGTAAAGGGACCCCAACGCGCGCGGCGTCAGGCAGTCCGGAGAGCCCGGATCAAAGAGAGGAGAGAAAAATCAGCTCTCACTCACAGGATTGGGGGGAGGATTTTACAAGGTAATTTACGTTAAAGCACTTAGGAATTTTGGAAGGGGCCCTGTAAATGTAAGATAATAAAAGTTATTATTAGTTTCATAATCATCATAAAATCCGCTAGCAGGAGGGACCTTAGAGGTCGGCTTACTCTAGCAACCATTTAACAGATAGGAAAACTGAGGTCCAGGGGCATTATTAAGTGACTTGCCCAAGGCTGCTGGGGTGATCTGGGTGCAGAGTCAGGGACCAGGGGTGTTCTGGGCCCTTCTCTCCCTGGAGCCAACCATTGGCAGCTGGAGTGGGTTTGCTAGGGCAGGGCCCTTCTTTTAAGGGTCCCGGGAGGACCTTGAGGCTGCCAGAGTAGGGACAGGGTGTAGCCTGCCCTGGGACACCTCTCAGATATGCTCTGAGATGCCCGTAGGCTACTAGCTGAAAGCCAGGAGCCTGGGACGGCTCTGGGGGTGTCAGCCCCTGTCTGGGGGCATCTGACTTCATTACTGTCCGGGCCCCGGCCATGGCATGATTTCCGAGTGGCAGGTGGCTCATGAGTTCTTGCCCATCCTGGCCCAGACCCATCAGGAGTCCCCGGGACACCTGAAGCCCTTCCTTCTGGGTCACGAAGCCTCTTTATGTCCCAGCCAGCACTGTCCCATCCCCCTGAGGCCGAGATCCCTGGATCGGGCTGAAGTTAAGGCGGGGCCACCTCGCCCTGTCAGAGTTGCTGATTGATTCCCCCTCTCTCTGGTTCTCTTGCTGCTGCCTTTTTGAATGTGGCTGCCCAGGTCCCCCGTGGCTCCGTTTGTGTTCTCTGGCTCTGAGAGAGTGTTTTCCAGAGTCCATGGGGGTACTCCCTCATTTGTCTCCCGGCGGCAAACCGTGCAAAGGATTGTGGGACCTTGGCCTCAGCCTGACTTAGGGGCAGTGCTGTATTGTGTAGAAGGGTCTGGGGGAACAGGGGCAGGCCATCCGGCTCGGGGTCCTTTCCTGTGTGCTTTGGGGTTAGAGAATGGAGTTTCTCCCTCGCTTCTCTTTTGAGTTTGAGGCCATGCCCTTAACCCTTTGGGGTAGCCGAAGCCATCGCCGCTGTCTGTGCTTTCTGAGCCCCTTCAGCCCCCTTCTCCGATCATGACAGAGAGTGGGACCAGCCGGTGCTCCTCTCTGGGACAGACCTCACGCTGGCCACCTCTGGCTCTTGTCTAGACTTCGGTCGGTGTGTTTTCAACCGCTGGACCTGGGCAACATCACCCGCTTATAGTGAAAGCCTCCATCTGACCAGTTCCCCTGAAACTCAGTGTCAAGACGGTTCACATGCTTTTCCTCAACTAAGTGCAGTGATGTTGTAGAAAGACTGATCCAAGGTATTTGGGGGAGGGGGGGGCTCTCAGCAAGTGCCTGGCACTAAGGAGATGCTTAATAAAGGGTAATTGCTGTGATGAGCATGATGGTCGTGATGAAGATGATGATGGTTTTTACATTATAAACCAGAGGATCATGAGGAGTAGCCCTGGGCACCCACCGAAAAGGCCTCGAATGCCTTTCCCTCATCCAAGATGCTTCTTTTACTTCCTGCTTCTTCCGTGTGGCCCTGTCGCCATCTGTAAGTGACCCTCTGGCCGCCTTAGGCTCCACTTCCACAGACTCTGACCAAGGGTGTCCCGGTGAGCCCGGACATGTGCATTTCAGCCAGCTTCTTAGATGTTGCAGATGCCACGAAAATTATCACTGGCCCACATCCCGAGGCGGCCGAGGGGCTGGAAGGAGGGTAGTGGCAGCCCAGGCAGCTGGTCCAGAAGGTTCTTTGGAAAGCACAGCACCTGGGGAGGGACAAAAGGGAGTGTGAGCTGAGGGAAGCAGGCAGCACAGACCCCTGTATGAGTGTTGGCAGGTCCAGCCTTGGAGGCTCTGGAAGGCTCCAAGGGGAGAAAGTTTAGTGCTAGGAGCTAATCACAATAAAAGCCAAACAGCACGCGAGGGAGCGGGATGAAAGTTTAATTACATGGTGTGGCTAAGCTGTAATTATTAATTACTGACAGCAAAAAATAACTTATTGATCAGGGCCTCTTGCTAATTAACACAAGGCCGAGTGTCGTGCTTGCCTGGGGCTCAGCTGGTGCGTGTCAAAGCCCCACACGACAGTGGGCTGGGGGCGGGGGGCGTCCCTATTTCCCTTCTTCCTCTTCTCCCAGGGCCAGAGAGGCAGCTCTCTGCCCTGCACCCCCATCTCCCTCGCCCTGTGCGCCCCAGCATCAGCTGGGGAGTCTGGAACATTCTGGCTGTGGCCAGATGGGTGGCACACGGTGTGTCTCCTGGCAGCAGGGTATGGCCCCTGCGGTGGGAGGAGCAGCTCGGGACCCCTACCCAGAGGCTGAATCATGCTGGCAGCCTGACACCTGCCTCCGAAACCCTTCCTTGCATGCATTTGTTTGGCAAATAGTTATCGACCGCTCCCTCGCTTATGTCCTCTACTGGAAGGCCAGAGTGGGGGCCAGGAACCTGGTTCTATCAAGGAAGGGCGGCTGGGAAAGAGGCCAAATCCTTTACAGCAGTTCTCTGTTTAAACAGTGCCTGAACGGCCGACTTTAAAATGATGTGTTAAACTGCAGGTTGGTATGCATTTGACTTTGTACCGCAGGACACGGTTGGGCTGTAAGTTAAATGATAAGGGAGAACGAACTTGTCTGTCCTGAGGGCTCAAGTGAGTCAGGACGCTGGACTTGAAAGACACATGAAGAGGCATCCGGCGTTGTTCTTTGCCCATAAGCCTGGGACAAGTGGCCACCTGGTGTCTGCTTGTATACCCCCGGTGATGGGGGTCTCACTACCTTACAAAACAAGCAGGTTGTAAGACCGTCTCCCCGTGGCTGGTTATCCTAGGATTCGGCTGTGGTTGAAGAAGTCCTCTGATTGGCTGGAACACCTCCTTCCCCAATCCTTCTGACTCCCTGCGCCACGGGGAGTCAGGAGACAGAGCTCAGGAATTGACATTGGGTGTTACAGCGCCGCCTGTGGCTTTTCCACCCTGGCTCCCCCTGGAGTGTGCTGCCACAGGCGGACCTCGAGCTGCCTAAAGCGGTGGGAATTAGTCATCATAATTCGGGGCTTTGGGATTCCAATAGCAACAAACGGGCCAGGAGTGACTGCCGGCAGCAGCCCCACCGCCTGTAATGGAAAAGAAAACGAGCCGGTTGCTGAGACATCCCCGTTGCTTCTCCTGCCGTCCCCGCCCTCCCCCCGCCATCCACATGCTGGGCAGAAGGCAGGGCCAGGGAGCAGTGCCAGGGTCCGGCAGGGGCCATCCAGGGCTGCTCAGGGTCCTGATGTGGGGGGACGGGGGGCTGCACAGCTGGTCTCATCAGTCTCCCCAGCCAGGTGTCTGGTCCCGAAAGTTCCTCTCTGAGCCCAGGGAGCCCTGCGGAGGCCTCTCTCCAGGTCTGGGCACTGACATGGTGCAGGGCTCCCCGCCTCTACCTCCACCACTGAGTGACCCAGAGCTGAGACTCTTCCTGTCCGTGAATGTTAAAAATCACTATATCTACCTTGTAGGGTTTTAGGGTTTTTTTTCTTTTTGTTTTTGGATGTTAAATGCGATGATCCTAATCACTGTAAACTGCTCTGAGTAACTGATAAGTACTTATAATGTATTGGCCACAAGGCTGGATGGATGTCACAACCCACACCTCCTCTCCAACATCTCCACCGCTCTGCCCACCGCACTGACCACCTCCATGTTCGTGGAACTGCAGGTCTCTCTCTGGACTCCCACCTGGCATGTGAAGGTCCCGTGTCCCTGGGGTCACGCCCAGTCCTCCCAGATGTCTGCAAGGCCGACTCCTTGTTTCCTTCAAGACATTCCCCTAATGTCCCTAATCTGTCGCTAAGCCCCTGATAACATGGCATCTCCAAGCATGAGCCCCTTCCCTTACTTGACCTTCCCCATGGCACTCAGCTTCACCTGGCATATATGGACTTGTCTATTTATTGTTGGCCTCTTTCATGGGGGCGGAGGCTTTATTTTATCCGCTGTTGTATCCTTTGTCGCTTCGGGTGGTGCCTACCATGGAGAACCTGGTTGAGGAATATGAATGACTGAATAAAGAATGAATGAATGAATGAGCCCTTAGCTAAGGAATAAAGGCCTTTGTCATCCAGCCTGTCCCTCCAGCTTCCTCTCTGACCAGTCACCCTCTCTGATGGGCTCCTCGGGACATCCTATAAGCCACCTGCCGTGAAGCCCTCATCGCACTGAGACAATCACCCCGAGGATGGGAGCCCAGCCCGCCAGAGATTCCAGCCCAGGCTTACACAGAACGGGGTAGTGCTCCTATTTAAAAAAAAAATTTTTTTTTAATGTTTTATTTATTCTAGGAGAGAGAGAGAGACAGCGTGAGCAGGGGAGGGTCAGAGAGAGAGGGAGTCACAGACTCTGAAACAGGCTCCAGGCTCTGAGCTGGCAGTCAGCACAGAGCCCGACGCGGGGCTCGAACCCACGAACCGCGAGATCATGACCTAAGCAAAAGTCGGATGCTTAACCGACTAAGTCATCCAGGCGCCCCTGGGTAGTGCTCCTATTGAGTCCAGAGCCCCCACTCGGACTCTCTCACCTTCACTCCCAGCTCTTCCTGCCTCTGGCCATACAAGTGAAGCTCCTTCTTGCAGTCTGGCCTCTGGATTGCATGACTCTTGGGATCTTCTGGAATCCTTATTAGCTGAACTGCACCTTTATGAAACTGGGAGAACACATAGGAGGTTTGGGGAGTAAGACCCATCCGTGCTTGAACACCCCCTTTGAAATACATGAGAGAGGGAAGTCTTGCATTAACAGTTATATGCTGTAGCCTCTCACCTCCCCTTGCAGCCGTTTGGCTAGAACTGATCATGTTCTAATGGGAAGTGCAGGCTTCCGTGTGCTGGAAAGAGAGAGGCGCGCTGCTGATGTCCCACATTCCTTCGTAACCGCAGAGACGGCTCTGTGGTCTCCAGGAGGGCATTGCATACAGAATTACTTACACCCGCCGGGGCCATCCCGAAAGCATCCCCGAGTTACCCTAGCCCTGTGCTATTACTTCCTCGCTTTGGCAAGGGATTTTTTTCCTCATGCTGTGGAAAAGGGTCCTGTATCATGGCGGTCTGTGCCTTGGACTTGGGGCCATCTGGGTCCAAGCTCGATCACTTTGTGCTACCGCGGGCCACTTTGGGTTCAGTTGCTTACATCCAAGCCCCATTTTCCTCGTCTGTCAGTCATGCCGGGGAGGAGCCTGGTGGGGTGTGCCGGAGCTGTGGCCAGTGGTGCCCTCCACGGAGCCCGGCCAGCTCATGTAGCCAGCTGTGCATCCCTGTGTGCCCTTCCACGTGGTCTCAAGGTGGGATCTCAGGTTGCGTGGGGTTTTTGGATACCCCGCCCCCCAAGTATCTCTATAATTCACCCGCATCTTCTTTTTCCCATTTTCTTGGTTTCTCCCCCCAGTTTTGAACGATCTGGCCATTTGTCCCCATCCTAGGATCACCAGAGAGGAGGCACGGTCATATTTGGTGTGCAGTTCCACATGTCAGACAGCGTTGGGGGCAGTGTGACCGTTACCTCTGCCCTCCTTCGACTCCAACATGCGGGTAAATTGAGGCTCACAGAGATCATCTGCCCAAAGCTGTGTAGCTGGGAAGTCCGGATTTGAACTTAGGGCTCTGTGACCCCAGTGCCTATCATCTTCCCACTCCCCCCGCTGTCCTTGCCTCCATGGCATCTTTCACTGGGACTTTCCCTGAGAGAGAGAACCATTTGCTGATGAGAGGCCCATTCAGGTGTGTTGGCGGAAGACCAGGGCTGGCCCAGGGGACGCGGTAGAGTTTGAGAAAATAGCCCTTGGAGGGGCGCCTGGGTGGCCCAGTGGGTTAGATGTCCGACTCTTGATTTCAGCTCAGGTCATGATCTCATGGTTCATGAGTTTGAGCCCAGCGTCAGGCTCTGCACTGTCAGCATGAATTCTCTCTTTCTCTCTCTCACTGCCCCTCCCCTGTCCCGTCTGTCTGTCTCTCTCAAAAATAAATAAGTAAACTAAAACAGAAATAGCCCTTGGAACTTCTCCTCCTCCTCCTGATCCCTCCCGGCTCTCACTTCCATCCTGGCTGTGTTCCTGCTGGGTCTCAAGTTGGCGGAATATGACGGTCAGGATGCGAACCCCTCTGTGCCTCTCTGTCCTTACTCCATCCCCTCCCAGGAGACCCAGAGACGTTTGTTGAGTCTCCTTAAGGTCACTTGGGGCATTCACGACTGGGTGCCGGTGACCGAGCCTCACAAGAGTCTTTTAAACTCAATGGGGCAGGGAAGAGGCGATTAAAGTTTGATGCCTGCAGGAAGCTATTAGTGGCCTGGAGCAGTGATGAAATTTTGATGATATGATAATCCTAAGGGGAGGAAATGTTATTTGCCATCATGCGGCCCATTGAGGGAATTCAGCTTCTGGGGTAAGCCCGAGTGACTCTCAAGGGCCTGCTGGAGCCAGGACCCTGGACGCCCTCCCCCCCCATCCCTGCCCCGTCACCAAGGGGCACCGGGTAAAGGTGGGGGTGACGGAGGCACTCATGTGGCCCAGAATCTGAGGAATGATCAGAGATAGGGCTGGGCACCTGGATGCTTGGGTTATCACCACATAATGGGAGTCAGTTATGGATCTGCTATAGAGGCCGTGAGATTGGCCGTGAGAGCCAATCTAGAATGTGCTGTCTGAGGGTCCCAGTGGCACAGCACGGGCCTCTGAGGAGCTTGAAATGTGGATGACTCCCAGGGTTCAAATCCCACTGTTGTTTACTGTCTGGGTGACCTTGGATGAATTAATTGGATAGCCTATCTGTGCCTCGGTTACTCCATCTGCAAAGTGGGGATAACAGGAGTCCTTACCTCATGGGGTCATTACAGGGTTTAATAAAATCTGCTAAGCTCTCAGACAGCATTCAGTGTATAGTGAGTGCTGTATAAGTGCTTGTCATTGTCAGTTTTATTACCATTTTGGTGTTGGGGAAGCAGGGTCAGCTTTGGGCCTACAATTTGACGTGTGCCACGTCCTGAAATGCCTCTGCTGCCTTTATCTCTCACAGGCCAGCCAGTGGCCTCTAAACTTATGCTGTTAAGGGTTTATTTATTTGGTTAAGACATTCTCTGGCTCCAACTTAAAATGCAAATACACCACGGAGATCCCAGATATTAAGCTGTTATTAGGTGTTCAGGCCTTAAGGTGGATGTGTTTATTGGATCCTTTCATAAAACCTCAAATTTCTGTGTGTAGCTTTCACAGACAACTCCTTTTTGTCTTTGTCCTAACCTTCGAAGGAGTTTGGGCAGAAAGCATTCACAGTATTAACATTGTTAATACTTGCGAAAGTCACTGGGTGTGCAAGAAAGTGACGATGAACACCGATGAACGCAGGTCAGCTGCTTCCCAGGCCATTGCTTTTGGTCTGGTCAGGAACAGCTCACCTTCCCGCTTGGCCTGACCATGAACTTTGCCCCAGCTTGGCTGGGTAAACAGGGTGAGGCTCTGAGTACAGCCTAGGGTGGCCTGTAAGGGAAGTCCCTCGAGACCCCATCTTCTGTCCCACGGAGTCTAGTGATTGTATCTAAACGCTAAGACCTGTCAGGTCAGACCCTACTTATAGGCCTTCACCTCAGGGGCTTTGCTTCTCCTGTTGATATCAGTGCGGAGCCCCCCATGGTCTGGCCCTACGTGTGGTGCAGCCTCCCCTCCCCTTCCCTGCCACAGCTGTCCGCTTGCTCAGCTGGCCCCACCCCCTGGAACCCCTCAGCTCCCTCACCTCTCCGCCACCCTGCACCCTGCTAGAACTCATCCTCCCAAATGCCTCTGAGCTCTCAGGATGCCGACGGTCTAGATGCATCTCATTCGGCACTTTGGCCTTGTTGATTCTGAATTATCTTTTAATGTGCGTGTGACTGATTTCTTTAATTATAAACTCCTTGAATTTAGATAATAACCTTCATCAGCAAGGATAGAGGCATTAGACATAAATTATTGTTCGCAATTAATGAACTTAACCCTTTGAAGAAGGGTGCTGGGGGTAATCGGCACATCAGGCGGGAGGTAACAGATGAAATGCCGTGTGGGCCTCGGAAGCTGAGAGCCATCCTCACTGGGTCCCTTTGGGCCTCCGTGTCTTCACTGGGAAATGGTGGGGGAGGGGCGTAAACACAGCATTTCCGAGCTGTGGTGATGGATTTCTGTGCTGAGGGACGATGGACACAGGCCCTGGGGGAGCCGTCCGTGAGCCTGAAGCTGCCCGCAAGCAGCCTGACTTTCCTCCGTGGTATGTTCCGTTTTAAATATATGAAAATTTGCATTCTATTCCATAGTCTCTCTGAATTCTATTTTAACACACAAAGGGTATTTTAAAGCGAATGGACGCTGCTAAAAGAGGGGTGGCGTGTCTGCCCCGTGGCTTCCAGCACCGGCTCCCCCCCCCAGGATAGATGTCAAAACTTGGTTTTGAAGAATTTGAATACAGTGATCTCTTAGGTCACATCATCTGTAGGATTCCAAGATGCTTAACATATTTCAACCATTTGTAGTTAAAACTCTCCATAATGTTTTGTAGACACACAGGTCCCCCTGAAGCAGCAGCGCCCCAAGCATAATTGAGCCCGGGCCGGCATAACCGTGTGCCGTGGCCGATGGGTGGTGGTGTCTTCAAGGGCTGTCAGCCCCTCGCTAGGTGATCCTGATGCTTGGGTCCGCCTCACTTCCTGGCTGTCTCCTCCATACCATTCGGGGTCTGGCTCCTGGCCTCTCCCTGGGCCGTCTCCCCAGCCCCCTTTGCATTGCGAGCCACTGAGCCCAGCTGTGATGCTGTTGGAGCAGGACGCTGAGCGAGGGCCTGGAAGGTCACCTTAGTGAGAGGCATTGGGCTCTGTGATAAACGTGTCCACTGCACAGGGACCTTTCCTGTGGAGACAGGGTGCCTTCCAGAAGAGCGGAGTCCCCGAGGCTTTCCCCTGGCCTAGCAGGGTCTATGGGCATTTGTGTCCTGCCGAGGCCCAGCCACCCCGAGCCCCACGCCCTGCCTGTGTGGCACTAATTAATGTTCCCAGTCCAACTCAGCCCCTCCTTTGAGATTTCTCTCGAGGCCCTTGGGGTTTTGGAAGCGGAAAGTGTCCGTGCACCCCCAGCTCCGTTGGGCAGCCGGCTCTCTCCATCACTGTTCACATCTCTCACTGCCTTGGCCCAGGGACCCGCCACCTAGCATGGGAGATGTGTTGCTGCCCTGAGCAGCCAGCACCCCGAGCCCGGCACTCAGACCTTGCTCAGTCAGCCTTGAAGTCTTCTCCCCATGGGCAGCATGTTTATTGGCCTCACACAGCTTTGGCTGGCTCAGCACAGTGGCCCTTGACCTTCCCACGGGGACCCCTTTATCCCTGCCCTGGCGGAGCAAATGGAGGCAGGGCAGTGGGTTGGGGGCAGGCCACCGTGAGGCCTGGAGGTGCCAGGGAGGGTCAAGAGGACTTGCTCGTTAGCTCTGGCCCAAACTCATTATGGGGCTGTGCTTCACCGGGTGAAAAATGGTTGTCGTCGGGGCAGTAATAAATACGCTGCTGTCAGCGTTGATGTGATTGCACTAATGAACAGAAATCAGCCAGGGCGAGGGGGGCTGCTTCTGGCTGTGGCTCCGGGTGGCTGGAGAGCTCTGTCCACAGCTGGCCGTCCCTTGGCCCAGGAAGACCAGCCCGGGCATGGCTGGGAAGAAGAGAGGTGTTGGCATTTAACCCCTTTCTCCTAAGGCCTTGGTGGATGAAGAACCTAGAAGGTGCTAGAAACCTCCAGGGAAAAGGAGCATTGTTTGGCCCCAGGGAGTGGGGTGGGTGTGACGGGGTGGGGGTGGGGGGCAGCCTCAGCCTGGGCCTTGGGCAGAGAGAGGCAAGCAGGGCCAGCGGGGTGGACGGACCGCTGTGCTTCTGATGGGTCAGCCTTCCTCCAAGCCCGGGGTGAAAGCAACCGCAGGAAGGCGTGGGGAGAAACACAAGACCCATTGTCCGTGCCCCTTGCCTGCCACCTCTCCTGGGATGTTAGGACTTATTGTCTGTCCAGGAACTTGGAATGTCTGGCCTCAGGGTGCAGGGAGCAGGCCCCTGGCTCCAGCTACCCTCATAGCTCTGCTGGGGAAGAGCTCAGGGCGTGGATCCTCTGAGCCCAGGCTTAGTGTCCAAGCCGAAGCAGAGCTGCGCCTCGGCAATGCGGGCGGCCCCGCTTAGGGCCGGGCCTTAGGGCACCTGAGGATCAGGGGAGGGCCAAGGGAATGAGGGGCACCCTCACATCTGGGGTCCCAGGAGCACATTCTTGGAGCCTGCTTTGTGATGGAGGTGACAGGGTGGTCCGGAGCAGAGGGGCTCCCAGCGGGGCCTGCATTGAGTTCCCGTGGAGGGCTTGCCAGAATGCAGATTCCCAGGCTCCCCCCCCAAGCTCCTGACGTGGCGGCCCTGGGGTGAGAGCCAGGAGTTTGCATGTCTGACCAGCTCCCAGGTGGTGCCGCCGGTCCAAGGGCCACACTCGGAGGAGGTCCCGTCTAGAGGTTGGACAAGGTGGCTCATGTGCTGAGCCGCCTTGCACCTGTGAGGGACAGACCGCCGCTCCTTCCTGTCTCCCTTCCTCAGCACCAGAAGCTCTCACTCTCAACATCCTTGCTTAAAAGAAGGCCAAAAGCCAGCCCAGAGGCCTCCCTCCTGGGAGAGGAAGGGCGGGCAGTGAGGTTATCACTGGCCGAAGCAGCTTTTGCTAGAAGCTCAAAGTAACCCGGTGCATGGACGGGTAACATAAGCCTCTAACCTCTGTTTGCTCATCAAGCATTTTCCACATCAACCTGTGTTGCTCCAGGCGCAGTGCCTAGGGTCCCACAAAGGCCGAGTCAGGTCCCTGCTCTCAGACTGTCCCCAGACAAAGGAGGCCATCGAGCGCGCGGCCGCTACTATAGGACAGTGTGAAAGGAGGGACTGGGTGATTGGGCGTCCAGCGGGAGATCGGAGAATGCTGCCCCAGAGGAGGTGACCTTGAAGTCTAGGTGTCGTGGGGTGGGAGGAGCCCCCATCTTTCTTGGGGAATCCTGGAGGCCTTGTTTCTGTTTTGCCGGAACAAGTTGCACATATTTAGGGTATAACTTGGGGCGCCTGGGTGGCTTAGTTGGTTAAGCAACTGACTCTTGATTTCATCTCAGGTCATGATCTCATGGAGTTGGGCTCCATGCTGGGTGTGGAGTCTGCTTAACACTCTCTCTCTTCCTGGGGTGGGTGGCTCAGTCGGTTAAGCGTCTGGCTTCAGCTCAGGGCATGATCTCACAATTCATGAGTTCGAGCCCCGCATTGGGCTCTGTGCTGACAACTCAGAGCCTGGAGCCTGCTTCAGATTCTGTGTGGGTCTCTCTCTTTGCCCTTCCCCAACTTGCACACGTGTGCATGTGCTCTCTCTCCCTCTCTCTCTCTCTCTCTCTCAACATAAACAAATATTGAAAAAAAAGATTCTCTGTCCATCTCCTTCTGCCCCTCCCCAGTGTGTGTGCGTGCTCTTTCTTTCTCTCAGTAAAGAAAAAAAGAGTACCACTTAATCATTTTGTCACATGTGTAACCTATGAAATCGCCACCCAAATCAAGATCAGGGACATATGTGTCACCCCCCAAAGTTTCCTTGCATCCTTAGTAATCCCTCTCTGCCGAGTAGAGATCTTCTTTTCCACCCAAATGTATATCTTATTGTTGCAGTCATTTTTTTTTTCTGAAATAGTTTATTGTCAAGTTGGTTTCCATGTAACACCTAGTGCTCATCCCCATAAGTGCCCTCCTCCGTGCCCATCACCCCCTTTCCCCTCCCCTCCACCCCCATCAGCCCTTAGTTTGTTCTCAGCATTCAAGAGTCTCTCATGGTTTGCCTCCTTCCCTCTCCCCAACTATTTTTCCCCTTCTTCTCGGCCATGGTCCTCCGTTAAGTTTCTCCTAATCCTTCTATACATACAGACATATGGTATCTGTCCTTCTCTGCCTTGGAGTCATTTTTTTTAAACTTTACATTCAGCCCTGAGACCTCTGCACCTTTGTTGAAAATCAGTAGTCCGTCTATGTGCGGAGCTATTTCTAGACACTGTATTCGGGTTCATTGCTCTATTTGTCTTTATTCTAGTAGTGCCCTATTGTACTTGCTGTTGCTTTACGATGAGTCTTGAAACCAGCTAATGTCAATTCTCTGACTTTGTTCGGTTTCAAAACTGTTTGGGCTCTTCTAAATCCTTTACATTTCCATATGAATTTTAGAACCACACCGGCGTATCTGTCTTTAGAATTGGTTTACATTTCCATTGGGGCACCTGGGTGGCTCATTCGGTTAAGCATCTGACTTCGGATCAGGTCGTGATCTCACGGTTTGCAGGTTTGAGCCCCACTTCAGGCTCTGCCCTTCACAGCACAGAGCCTGCTTGGGATTCTCTTTTCTCCTGGTCTCTCTGCCCCTCCCCTGCTTGTGCTTTCTCTTTCAAAATAAATACACTTAAAAAAAAAAAAGATTCGGGGCGCCTGGGTGGCTTAGTCGGTTAAGCGTCCGACTTTCACTTAGGTCATGATATCGCGGTTTGTGGGTTCCGGCCCCGCGTCAGGCTCTGTGCTGACTGCCAGCTCAGAGCCTGGAGCCTGTTTCAGAGTCTGTGACTCCCTCTCTCTGTGACCCTCCCCTGCTCACGCTGTCTCTCTCTCTCTCTCTCTCCTAGAAAAAAGAAAAAAAAGATTAGTTTACATTTCCATATGCATTTTAGAATCAGAGTTCCCCCCCACCCCCGCCGCCAAAATCTGCTGGGATTTCTGACCGGTATTGCGCTGATGAAATAGATCAACATGGAGGGCATTGACACAGTGGTCACATCCTGTCTGCTGGCCCACGACCGGGGGATTTCACTCCGTTCTTTAGCTCTTCGGTTTCCCTCAGCGCTGTGTTATGGATTTGGTAGTACAGGTATTGTACATTGTCAGATTTATCCCTAAATATTTCATAGTTTTCATGCAATTGTAAATGTTGTTTTTTATTTCGACTAGGAGGTGCTTGTCTCCAGGATATAGAAGTGAGGTTGATTTTAACGTGTGGCTCTGGCACTCCGTGACTTGATTCGACTGAATGATTAGTTCTGGTAACTCCTTTGTAGGCTCCATTGGATTTTCTACGTAGATGATCGGGTTTTCTCCGAATGCAGACAGTTTAACTTCTTTTCCAATCTGGATTTCTTTCCTTTCTCCTTCTTGACCCCTTGCCCTGACTAGAGCCTCCAAGGAGCCTTCATTTTCATCCTTTCGGTTGCTGAGTGGCTCCCGGGCAGCAAATGCACACCTTGGTGGGGGGCTAGCCACTGAGGTCAGGCGGCGTTGACCTCACTTGCGAATGGCCTCCTCACACGTGGTACCAGCCCTGAGGTGCTTACCTTCAGGGCACATGCACTTTTTGGCATCGAACGTCCTGTAGAAACTGTGTAAGCTTTGGGAAGGGAGCAGCAATCCAATGCACAGTGATTGCCTTGCCTTCCACGTGGGGAGGGGAGTGAGCACCTGCGTTTGGGGCTGTGGCTCTCCTCCCTGATACCCCTGGGTCCTGGAGCTCCCTGAGTGGCGGTAGGTGAGCTCCGACCGTAGGGAACTCAGAGAACCACCAAGTTCAGATTATAAAGGGCTCCTCATTTTATAGAGGAGGGTGTGGGGGCCAAGAGGTGTCCCAAGGTGTCCCCAGCCACAGAGCTTGGGAGCTCAGGATTTCCTGCCCTCCCCCCCTTTGCGGGCTCCATCGCCTGTGTTTGGTGGCCCTTTGGTTTTCACCAGTGCTGAGAGCTGTGAAATCAAAGCAGGGCTGCGATTTCTCTGAACCTCCTTTCCAGCTCCCGTCTGAGCTATGGGACGGTCACATCAGCTAAAGTGGGAGCTGAGAAGGCTATGCTGCCAGCAGCCGGGGACGCCGCGAGCTGGGGCGCCGGGGGCCTGGGGGCAGATGTCCCAGCTACAGAGCAGCCATGGCCTTGGCTGGGGGAGGGGGGTGGATCAGTCAGCCCAGTCAGCCACTGGGCTGTGGATTTGGAAGACGGACCACCACTCACCTCTCCTCCGCCTGCCCCAGGGTCTCTGGAGCGCGGGGGCTTGAGTGGCCCTTTGCGGGACTGGGATTCTTCAAGGAGGTACAGATGGCGGCTGCCAGACCTGTCACTTCCTTTCCTCACAGTGGCAGCTGGTTGCTGGTTCAGGGACCCAGCTCCCTGGCACACCCCTGGGCCCCCCTCTGCTTCCCCAGCATCTAGCCTGAGATGGCGGAGGTCACGCGTGGGGCTGGGGAAGGCTGAAGCTCAATTTTGGACAATTAGCTTCCGGAGTCACCGGGGAACGGTAAGAACTCTCCGTGAGCCAGATGTCCTTGTAAATGCTGTACACGATTGTCTGGTCCTCTCCATGACCCTTTGAGGAAGCGTACTTGCCCCCTCAAGTGGATTCCGAAAGACCCAGAGAACTCTAGCAGCTTGCCCAGGGTTGCAGAGCTTATAAGGGGCTCAGGAACGGGCCCGGGGCAGACCCAGTGCCCGAGTTCTCACCCACTGGGCCGTGCTGGGAGGCCGAGGTCCTCCCTGCAAAGACCTCTGTTTCTCCGGCTTTCCGTCTAACTGCTGATGAGTATAATAGCCTGGCCCCGTTTCCACAGCTGGCCCATAATTTGGCCTAGTTCAGCCGCTTTTGGGCCAAATGAACTTGGCCAGGTCACTTCGCTTTTCTGAGCCTCGGTTTCCTCTTCTGTTAAGTGTGGATTTAAGACGGACAGAACTCCCTCACACTCATGGGATGGGTGGGTGGGTGGGTGGGTTGTCTGAGATACTATGGGGGCACAGCCCCAACACAGAGCCTGGCGCATGGAGTCACAGGGGCAGGATCCCTGCCCCCCTCACCTCCCACTGTGTTCCTGGCCCACCTGCCAGAGACTGTGCCAGCCCATCACGGCCCTGACCGTGGCCTTGTGTTCATCCCCCGCCCCCCACCAGCGGCAGGCTCCCCAGGGACCTCAGGTGCTTGCTCTGTCCAGCAGCCCGAGGTCTGTGTGACATTTCCACACGGAACTCCATGCAGAAACTCCGCCCGCGTGGAAGGTGTCGCTGAAAGTGATCCAGTCTCATACGTACGCTCATTGTCACCATTGTCCCGTATTTGATTGACCTTAAGACATCAATTATAACACACATCATTATTTTATGTACCATTAGAAAGAAAAGCTACTGCCATTGAATCTGCAGTAGGATCATTCTGACTCCAGAGATCTGAAACTGCATTTGGAATCCAGAGATTGGGTCGTGGCCACCATTTACTTAGCACTAAGCCCTAGCCAGGCTCCTGCCTGGAGGGTCCTGCCTTTACTAACGCATTTGTTTCACCCGTGCGGGTTTGGATTCGACCATCCTCTGGACCACCGAACAGGCCGGTAGAGTTGATCCAGAAAATGTCCAATGTCACAGAGATTTCTCTGTGCTGCTGACTCTTGTCATCTGGGCCCAGGAAGGGCAAGACGGAGAAAGAGTGAGGGTTAAGGGGCCACCACGGTAGACCGAACACTGCCCCTCTGTCCCCAGCCCTGGGAGCCACTGTAGAGCAGTGGCTCCTGGGTGTGCCCCCAACATTCCCCAGCACTGTCCCCTCCCCCAGCACTGTCTTCCTGGAAAGTGCTGGGCCTAAGGAAGCCTTTCTCCCCCCCGTCATGCCCCAGGCTCCGCATTCCCTCCTCGGCTCTGCCTGATGCCGGCACCTGTCTCCCGGGGGACAGTGGCCCCAGAGGAATGAATGTCTGGCTTTGGCTCCTCAGCAGGCCTCCCCTCTGAGCTGGGACTTCCGGGCCAGGCCAGAGCTTCTGAATCAACTCTGCATGGCTTTTCTCTTCTGTGGCCAACCCCGAAAGCCAAGCACAGGGCTCAGCTCTAATTACACGGAGACCCTGCGACGGCCTGGCACAGCTGAGCACCCTGCATCCGCCCAGCCCTCGGGGTTTGGGCGCTGTTGGCAGTGGTTTCCTTGGAGAAGCCAAGGCCCTGAAGACAGCTGGCCTCTCTCCTCCCGTCCCCAAGCCCCGGCCAACCCGTTAGTCTGTCACCACAAGCAGGGAGAGGGCAGGGAAGCCATTCCAGGCCCCCCTCAGGCACCGTTCGGGAGTGTTAACTTACTCCACCCTCAGAAGGCCCTGCCTCTCTGGAAGTTTCCGTGCGTGTTCCAGGCCCCCGGGTTCCGGCCCGCCCTCCCACAGGCAGCCCCGTCTAGCTCAGCACCGTGCGGTTACCACACGGAGGAGTGGCTGGGAAACAGGGCCCAGCCTGGGCGCCATCTCTAACCCGTTGACATGATTTGTGGGGCCCAGTGAAAAATGAAAGTGCGGGTCCCTTGTTAATAAATGATGAGTTCCAAGATGGTGTCAGCAGGACATCCAATGGGAGCAGGAGGGGCATGGGGCACTCACTCGGGACCGGCCCTGCCCACCGGTGAGACCCCTCAGGGATTCCCCTCCGTCTCCTGGGTCTGTTTTCCAGTCTGTAAGAGCAGAGTCCAGCCACCTAGGATCCCGTTTCCCTCCTGCGGGCCTCCCTGGGCCCCCACTACCTCTTCTTGGGCCGAAGGCGCTGGGCTGTC
The DNA here is from genome assembly GCA_017311185.1 of Proteles cristata cristata. NCBI lineage: Eukaryota > Metazoa > Chordata > Mammalia > Carnivora > Hyaenidae > Proteles > Proteles cristata. The sequence goes on along the minus strand of JAESUZ010001861.1, from coordinate 403,981 downwards.
CTGTCTCCGGCCCGGGGGGTGGGACAGGGTGAGGCGGGTGGAGGAGAAGCACAGAGACTTCTCTGTGAAGTTTGCCAGCTTTGTCTGGGAGGTTGTCTCCATCATCACGGGCACGCAGGGGGACGGAGGGGAGGGGTCTGGAACACAGCCCCGTGTCTCTGAGGCCTGCTTGTCCGGTCCTGCCTGGTATGCACCGTTCTCTGTCTCCTCATCCCAGAGAAGCCACCTACAGAATCCCACTGTCTCAGGAGCCAGAGCACACATTGGTTAGAACCCTGGCCTTGCTGGATGGCTGGCTGTAGGACCTCAGGAAGCTATCGTAGTGCTGCCAGCCTCAGTTAGCCCATCTGGAAAATGGAGCAGCCATACATACTGTTCAGAAGATACCCATCTTCTTATGTCCACGTTCCGCCTTCCCTCTTGACTCTTGGACGGACATCAGGAAAATCTTTTTGCAGCACTGGATAGACCCTCCTTCTGTGGTGGGCACATAGTAGGTGCTCAGTAAATGCTGGTGACTATTAACAGCATTACTACGACCACCACCATGGTTAGGGTTGTGTCTTCCCCAGAGGAAGCCAGGTTCATTCAGGGCTTTTGGAAGCACCCGTGCTTTGCATGGCTGAGAGGGGACCTTCCACTGTGCGGAATTTGCTAGAAATGGAGACTCTCAGCTGACGAATCAGAATCCTGCCCAAGGAGGGGAGGAGGCGCCCCTAAAATATGTGCTGTTGGACCCATCATCTTTCATGGCAAATGTACGGAGAAGCCACCGGTTGCCTGAATCTGGTCAGTTTCGAATCCCGGTTCCCTGTGCTCAGAGGGCCGGTATCCTCCGAGCCCCAGCCCTGGCACCCCCGCAGCAGACAGAACCGGGAAGCATCCGGGGCCTGAGCTGGCCCACCCGGCCCTGCTCCTGCTCTGTTGCTGGCCTGTCTGCGTGCTGTCTCTAATACAGGAAGGAGAGCGTGGAATCACCCCCTTAAATAAACAAAACTGAGACTCCTCCGGGGCTGCGTGCGGGAGTCCTCCTTTAAGAGCTCATCTCTTATTTACAGGCAATTCCCTCCACGGCGTGGATTCATTAAACATCATGGAAAAGCACAGAGCAGCCCCGCCTGGCGCACAGGCAGGAGGGAGCTGGGAGCGCCGGGGTCTCAGAGGAGGTGGGGTGCAGTGGAGTTGGCCCTGTGAAGCCCTCTCCACTCATCCCTGCTTTTACAGAGCAGAGAGGGAATGGAACTGGGCGAGGGTGTTGTCTTCTGTCCCCAGTCCCTCCTCCCCCTCAAGCTCTGTGGCTCCGGAGGGGGACGGCAAGGCCCCCTCCCTCCTTCCTGCCCTGTCGTTTGGACCCCGGGCAGAGGGTTGGGTTTCCCTGTTCCTCTGCTCAACTAATTGATGGGACGTCCAGCAGTTGAGAGAGAGAGAGAGAGAGAGAGAGAGTCACGGGGAACTCAGGTTGTGGATAAGAGGTAGGACCCTCAGGCTGCCTCCTTGGCTATAGACAAGCAACCCAGCCTCTCTGAGCCTCGGTTTCCCGATCTGTAAATTGGGGGTGGCAAGACTTGGTTCTCGAGGTTGCTGTGAGGAAGACACAAGTTATTTCTTGTAAAGCGCTCGGAAGAGCTCCTGGCATAGAGTTGATAGTATGTGAGTGTTTGTTTAATAAATCAAAATGAAATAGGAAGCAATAATCAAGTGGGAAAGAGATGCCTTCCCCCTGGGGGACTTGGAAAGGATTTTGCAGAAGATGGAACATTTGAACCGGGAGCGTAAAGATGCACGTGCTGGGGGCGCCTGGGTGGCTCGGTCGGTTAAACACCTAGCTTTTGATTTCGGCTCAGGTCATGATCTCACGGTTCATGGGTTTGAGCGAGCCCCACGTCAGGCTCTGCTCTCTCTCTCTGCCCCTCCCCCTCTCGTGCGCTCTTGCTTTCTTTCTCTTTCTCTCTCTCAAAATAAATAAAAACTTTAAAAAGCGTGCATGCTAATTGGGAGGTAGAGGTACAAGCACAGGAGGAGAATTCTGGGCAGAGGGCACTTCAAGGGCAAAGAGGCAGCACCATTAGTCAAGTGCAGGGCCCGGGAGGTAGACGGTTGGGCCCCTGCTCCCTCTCCCAGGAATGGCGAGCAAGAAGCAGATGGATGATCAAGGCCCTCGAACTTCAAGCCGAGGACTTGGGAGTCCAGGGCCCCGAAAGCTGCAAGCCAGAACCGGCCCCAGCCTTGCCAGAGTGGTGCCCTGCGCTAGGGCCATCCTAAAGCTAGCAGCTCCCCTGAAGAGCTGGTCTTTCTGGGGCCCCTGGGCCGTGGGAGGAGTGGGCGAGGCTCGGGAAGAAAAGCTCACCTCTCCCTACTTTGTCCAGGTGTCTTTGGCAAGTCACCCGCCCCCCAACCAGGTGATACAGCGGCAGGATCTCAGCCTGCGTACCTGTCACAGGGCTCCCTGCCCCCCTCCACTTGAGGGAAGAAGAGGAGAATGACCTAGAGCTATTACTTCCCTCTCTGAGCTAAGAGGACTTATCCCAGCTGTAGAAACAGTTTCTAGAATCCAGATGTCATGCAAGTCAAGAGGGAACCAGAGGCATAGACCTCTCTGCATCTGGCTGGAGGAATCAGCCTAAATATGCACATGGGGACATTAGGGGCATGAAGGAGGGTCCTGGGTCCCTTTCCAATGTATTGCTGACTTTTTGACATCCTGGGAATAAAAGGCTTTCTTCCCACGTAGCTGAGTTGACTGCTCGGTTCCATGGAGAGAAAAGTACTTACTGGCCGTGACTGAGCAGAAATGAAACTGGGAAGAGCCCTCTGAAGTTTGGAAACTTGGAACACAGCAGCCCCTGCTCAGGATGTGGGCAGTGGGCGGCTGACTCCAGAGGACATGTGGCTTGGCCCCCAGGGCCGTGCCAAGTCCTCCTCATTCCGTTGCTGGAACACACCGACAGGCGTAGCAGAGAAGGGGATGTGAAGTCTTCTGTCTCCTGTATCTTTGGTTTTCAGAAGTTTGACCATGACGTGGTTTTATTTTCTGTGTTCATCCTGCTCACGGTTCACTGACCCTCTTGAATCGGTACATTTGTATCTTTCACCAAATTTGGGAAAACGTCAGTCATTGTTTCTTCAAATACGTTTGTTCAGCCCTATTCTGTCTTTTCTTCTGGGGCTTCAGTAACACCTGTGTGAGATACGTTGGTATCGCCTGACGTGTCCTTGAGGCTCTGTTCAGTTTTTTCCATCTTTTTTCTCTGTCCTTCAGATTGAATAATTCCTATAGCTATATTTTTTAAGTTCTACTTCTTCTTTTGTCTCCATTCTGCTGTTAAGCTCATCCACTTTTAAATTGCATAGAGTTTGTTTTTTGGTTCTAAGATTTCCATTTGGCTTTACATACTATAAACAATACTGCGTTATCCTCTAGCTCTCTAAAGATTTACAGTCTTTTCTTTCATTAAGAGCATATCATCATGTACCTCACTGAGAATAGTCCTAGGAGCTGCTTTACATCCGAAGCCAGCTCATTGCAACATCTGGTCATTCGGGGTCAGTCTCTGCTGATTATCTTTTATCTTGAGACTAGGTCATATTTTTCTGGGTCTTTGTGTGTATAGTCATTTTGGAATGTATTCTTGGCATTGTGATTGCTGAGTTATGGAGAACCTGGATTCTGTTATATTTCTTCAACGAGTGTTCATTTTATTTTTGCTTTAGAGAGAATGAACTTAGTTGATTGAAACAGCAATCTCTCTCCCTCTCACCCCCCTTCCTCTGTCTCTCTCTCTCTGTCTCTCTCTCTCTGTCTCTCTCTCTCAGCAGTAGCTCAAATATCCATTCAGTTCTTTTATCTTCAGCTGGATTACTTGAAGGCAGCTCTGGGCACGCGTGACTGAAGTGTCCACCAGAGATTTAAGTGGAGTCTACATATGGAATTTGAGGGGGTCTTCCTTTGACTCTCTTCTTTCTAGGATTTACTCCTCACTTTCCATTGGCTGTGGTTGCCCTTATTCTCTGTTCTTCAAGTCAAAAGGACTGAGTTTTCTTTTTTTTTTTAATTTTTAATGTTTTATTTATTCTTGAGAGAGAGAGAGAGATAGAGCATGAGTGGGTGAGGGGCAGGGTGAGAGAGGGACACAGAATCCAAAGCGGGCTCCAGGCTCTGAGCTGTCAGTACAGAGCCTGACTCGGGGCTCAAACTCACAAACCGTGAGATCATGACCTGAGCTGAAGTCAGATGCTCAACCAACTGAGCCACCCAGGTGCCCTAAGACTCTGAGTTTTCTACTGGAGGTGTTTTGTTTTTTTTTTTTTTTAATTGTAGTGAAGTTGACATGACATAAAATTAACCATTTTAAAGTGAACAATTCAGTGGCATTTTTAGTACATTTACAATGTTGTGCAACTACCACCTCTGTCTAAGTTTCAAGAGATTTTCATCAGCCCCAAGGGAAACCCTGTACCCATTGAGAAGTTGCTTCTCATTTCTCCTGCCCCCAGCCCCTGGCAGCCATCAGTCAGCAATCTGCGTCTATAAGTCTACTTATTTTGTGTATTTCATACATGCAGAGTCCTTCAATGCTCATCATTTGCGTCTGGCTTCTTCTACTGGGCATAATATTTTGGGGGTTCATCTACATCATGGTATTTGCTAAGACTTTATTTCTTTTTATGTCCAAGTAATGTTCCACTGCATGGATACACATCGGTTTATCCATTCATTTGTTAATGGGCATTGGGCTGTTTTCACCTTTTAGCAGTTGTGAAGAGCGCTGCTGTGACCGTATAAGTACATGTATTTGTTTGGGTATCTGTTCTCAATTCCTTTGGATATACACCTGGGTATATATCAGCTGAGATGGAATTAATTGCCAGGACCCATGGTAATTCTGTGTTTAAATTTTTAAGAAACTGATAAACTGTTTTCTAGTTACTGAGCCATTTTACATTCTTACCAGCAACGTACAGGGGTTCTAATTTCTTCACCTCCTTACCAACAGTTATAGTCTGGTTAATTATTTGTTTCGTGTATTTAATTAATCTGTCTAGTTATGGCTATCTTTGTGAAGTGGCTCCTTGTTGTGGTTTTGATTTGCATTTCCCTGATGATTAATGATCTTGACCATCATTTTATGTGCCTGTTGGCCAATGTGTGTGCCTCCTCTGATGACATTTCTCTTCAAATCGTTTGTGCTGTTTTTACTCATATTGTTGAGTTGTGAGAGCTCTTTATATATTCTGCAGCCTAGCCCCTCATCTGATTTGCAAATATTTTCTCCCATTCTGTTAGATTGCCTTTCCATTTTCTGGAAAATATCCTTGGATGCACAAGTTTTTCATTTTGATAAAATTGAAAAAAAACCGTTTTTTTCCCTTTTGTTGTCATATCTAAGAATCCACTGCTAAATCTAAGGTCATGAAGGTTGAACCCTGTGTTTTTCCCTGAGAGTTTTATGGTTTGGCTCTTACATTTAGGTCTTACATTTTAGGCTCTTCTGTTTAAAATTTTTTTTAACTTTTTATTTATTTCTAGGAGAGAGAGAGAGAGAGAGAGAGAGAGCGTGAGCAGGGGAGGGTCAGAGAGAGAGGGAGACACGGACTCTGAAATAGGCTCCAGGCTCTGAGCTGGCAGTCAGCACAGAGCCCGACACGGGGCTCGAACCCGTGAACCGTGAGATCATGACCCAAGTGAAAGTCGGACGCTTAACCGACTAAGCCACCCAGGCGCCCCTAAAGTTTGCATTCCTTTTGGTAGGTGCTGTGGCGTCGGGGTTCAGTTTCATTCTTTTGCTTGTGAGTATCCAGTCGGCTTGGTACCGTTTGTCAAAGAGATGGTTCCCCAGTGAACGTTGCTGGCAATCTTGTCAATTGGCCGTAGATGTTTAGGTTTGCTTGTTGCCTCTCAGTTCACTCGCATTGGTCCCTGCGCTTGTCCTAAGGGCAGTACCACACCGTTCTGAGCGGGGCTTTAGCTCTCTGTGCGGTGCTGACTTCGGCCCATCGTCAACTTAGAGGCCATAAAAAACCAGGAAACTCACATCGTGCTGTGTGCTTCTTGCTTGTACCCCGTCCTCTCCAGAATCTGCCTGCTTTTGGCTCACTCTCTAGGGCCTCCCTTCCTGTAGCTGGTAAGTTGGGGGTTTTTTGGTAAGCTTTCCAGGGTTGGTAGCTGTTAGCTGTGGGCTGGTTGCTCTGGCCGTGGTTTCCTCAGCTGCGCCTGAAGCAGCCTCTCCACTCACCTGCCCCTTTTTCCTCCTCTTCCTCTCCTTGGCTTTTAGTGACAGTGGCAGAGGGACACAGGATGGGGAAGGCACCTGCTCAGCACAGGATTCCTCGCTTCGCCCGTGTCTCCTTGAATATGAGTGTAGAGGTGGGGGTGGGGGGCTGCTTTCCCAAGTCACACACCTACTGCCCGTTCCTGGGTGCAAGGTGGGTTGTAGATCCTGGAGCGAAATAACCCTTTGCGTTCAGAGGACGGAAGTGAAGGCTCCTTCTTTTCCCTTTCCCTTCTCAGCCCTGTGCTGTGCGCACAGTAGGCCTTCAGTAGCCCCTCAGTGGAAGATAAGGTTTCTGCGACTCTAACGGGGGCAAAGGAGCAATGCTTCCGTGATTCCTGACAACCATAAATGACCCAACACACTGAGCTCTCCCTTTCCACAGGGGGAGGAAAGTTGGCAAGAGTGGCCATTTCTACCCAAGCCAGAAGCAAGCCTTTAAATGTGGCCGGGCAGAGGTAGGGGGGCTAATTACGAGGAGGCATAGACCCAAGTGTCTGAAATGCATGCAGTTGCAGACTAATGAATAGGTCTCCTTAGCAAATTACCATTTTCCATATTTGCAGGTGAGGAAACCTGCTTATCGGATCAAGATCTCCCCGCCTTGCCTTGGATTAAAGTAACCGCCGTTCTGTCCCTCGGCAGGCTTCGCTGCTGACCCCCCACAGTCCAAGGGCCTCCCTGGCTTCTCGGGGGGCTGGTCTCCGTCTAGTGGTTAACTCATCTGAGAACAGCTTGCCCTGGTTAGGACTTGTTTCTCTGTGTTCTGTTTGGTCTTGGGCATTTCGATCCGGCTGATTTCTCCAAACAGCATTGTTGGTTAGCGAGTTTGATTTCTTTCATACAACCCTGCCCAGAGGCAGGGGGGTGGAGGAGATGACCTCGAGAGGTCTTTTCGGGCTCTCTTCTCTCCTTTCCTCCTGGAGATGCATCAAGAATTCTTTAGTTAATGGGCATAAAGTGCTTTTGAAAACACAAACTGTTAAGTGGCATCGAGGACGGGCTCACTAATTTATTTATGATTTCAGAAGAGCCAGTTAATTCACCAGGAGAAGGAGTTACGTTGCCAGGGACGGTGAATCACGCAGGACAAGAGCACAGATAGCAGAGGCGACCCCCGCCGAGTTCCGTGTATGCTCCAGAGATGGGACACGCCCGATGTGGCCAGCCCTCTGCAGCCGCGTGGGTTAGGTCTAACGGTGGCATCACCCGGGAGCTTCCTCCCCACTTTGCCTGGACTTCGAAATCAGAGCCAGAAGGGACCCCAGGGGTCTCAGGGTTCACCCACGTGCCTTAGAGCAGGACTGAGTTCAGACGATCCCGGTCCCCCGAAAACTCCCCAGAGAGGGAGTGCGGCCAGAGGCAAGCAGAGAAAAGCCCCTCCATCAGCTCCCGGGGCTAGAATCAGAAAGGCCACCGGGTCCCTCCCGCATCCCTGAAATTCACCGCCGAGCCCTTGGCCGCCCTCCGCCCCCTTCACTGCGTGAGAGGCCAGCTGTCTTGCCTGCCCCCGCCCTCAAGGCTGCTCAGGCTACTGACATTTGTGCCTGTCAGTGGGTGCCCGGTGCCGGCAGGTCTGCAGAAACCCCCTTCCTCTCCTCTCTGCCCTTGCTACCTGCCCCCTCCATTCTCAGCTGTCTCCACTTGAGAAGGGGCCCCGCTGGCCCTGAGCCCAGGAATCTGAGCTCCTCCCTGGGCGTCCCATCCCGTCCCATGGGAGACCCGAGGGAACGCTGCCCTGCCGGCACCTGGCTGAGCACTGCCCACCATCTCTCAGGCACCTTTGCAAGAACTGGCTTGATTGAGGAAGAAAGGGGCTCCGTATCCTTGCCACGTGTATTTTTTCGGCAAAAAGTCGCTGTACTTCAAGGCTAGTTTCTTATCTTCCTTCTTTAAGACCATCGTGGAATGTTAATTTTTCCCAGCACCAAACACCCACGACTGAGACTCCATTACTCTCGAAAGAGGATCGACTGGCGCCTGGTAACTCAGCCTGGAGAACAAACCAAACAAAACAGAACAAAGACAAATACACGCTCAGGGCTAGAAATTACAGGTCGCGGCCCTGGAGACAGCTGGTCAGCTGGCCCAAGTGAAACGGAGTCATGACGGCCAACCTGTCCCCTTCCTGAACGTGCATGTGCACACTCAGTCCCCCTGAGCTGGCCCTAGAGAGCGGAGTGACAGGGGACCAGGGGACCGAGGAGGTGGCTGCCCAGCCCAGGAGAACAGGAGCCGCCTAGGGAAGAGAATCAGCACTGCGAAGCCCCGGGGCAGCAGAGTGTGGGTTTCGCAATGTCCTGGGGTCACTTTGCAAGCAAATATCCAAATGGCTTGACCGGCGTTGTGGGAGGGAGGTGGTGCTGTTCCCACAGGCTGGACTGAGCGCCTGCTCTGGGCAGATCTGCAGGCGGGGGTGCAGAGGGAAGTGTGTGTGTACATATGCGGATGTGCATAGGTGCTCATGTATGTGTGTGTGCGTGCATGCGTGTGCACGTGTGTTCGTGTGGGGGACGGGTGTTGCTGTTTCACATGACCGTGGCTTCTGAAGGGCGCCCTGACCACCTTGCCCACCACCCTGCCGTCCCCCATCCTGGCATCCCTGAGCTGCCGTGCTGCGGGCTTTACTCCAGACCAATCCCCACAGCCACTGGCAAGGCCCTGGGGTCAGAGTGGCTTTGAGAAGGGAACAGAGCCTGAGGAGGGTGTGTGTTTTCTCTCATTTTGGTGAGTAGCACAGACACATCCTCTGAGTGTTATACAAAGGACCGATTCTATAAAGAATCCTGTTAAGACTTTGCACTGCAGGCGCATCTGGTCTGCATGGACTCTGGCTAATGGTGAGATGGGCATCGGGGCAGTGGGCACCGGCAGAACGCCAGGGGGCCCGGCTCCAGGCTCGGCTCCACGAGTGACCGACTCAGGGGCCCTGGACAAGGGCCTTTCTTTCTGGGGCCTCAGATTTGTCCTTTACAACAGAGAGCGTCCCACCAGTCATTTTTAAGGCTTTCTTCTTGGGGCGCCTGGGTGGCTTAGTCGGTTGAGCGTCCGACTCTCGCGTCATGATCTCGCGGTTCTCGGGTTCGAGCCCCGCGTCGGGCTCTGTGCTGACTGCCAGCTCAGAGCCTGGAGCCTGTTTCAGAGTCTGTGACTCCCTCTCTCTCTGACCCTCCCCTGCTCACGCTGTCTCTCTCTCTCCTAGAAATAAACAAAAATATTTTAAAAAAAAATAAAATAAAATGAGGCTTTCTTCTTGCCGTATCTCTCAAAGATGCTGAATAGAATCCCACACCACTGGGTCAACAGTTTTAATGTTTACCAAGTATGTACTCAGCGTGTGTGCCAGGCACGGCTCCAGGAGCCGGAGGGATGAAAATGAGCACAAGAATAGTAGCAACGAGAGAGGCGGCTGGGGCTCTCACTTGCTCATGGCAGGCAGGACCCAATCACTGAGGAGCGGCCTCCGCAAACCATCTTTCCAAGATGCTACGACATGTCTTGTGGTCCCTGAGCTCATCTGGCCTCAACTTACAGTCTCGGAGGGGAGCAGGGACCAGGGACACCCCAGATAAATCCCATAGGGTATTTCATTCAAGTGCTTAGAAAGATGCATCAGAGGGTCCTTCGGGAAAACAGGCAGGACCCGGTGGTCTGTCCTGGGGTAGGAAAGCACTTTCTGGAGACGAGATACCTGTGCCGGGTTGTAGGGGAGCCAGGTCATCAGGCGAAGGAGGACCGACGGACATGCCCTGGAGGCTGGAGAGGCCGTGGCTCCCCAGTTTGGGAAGCTACAAGCGGCTGAATTGTTAGAGCTCAGGGTGGAGAGGAGGCAGGGAGGCTGCTTAGAAGCAGAGGCCAGTCTGGAGGCCTTGCTCCGAGCCCTGGGCTTTATCTTCTGCATCACGTGTGCCAACAGAGGAGGGCAGTGGGTTTTCTTCTGTTTTTGTTTTAGTAGCTGGGTCTCCGTACTGCACTAGGGAGAATAATTTTAGTTCAGAAGTACAGGTCCCTGGCACCCCAGTTAAGCGTCCGGCCCTTGATTTCAGCCCAGGTTATGATCTCATGGTTTCATGAGTTCGAGCCCTACATGGGGCTCTGTGCTGATATTGCAGAGCCTGCTTGGGATTCTCTGTCTCTCAGCCCCTCTCCTACTCTCTCTCTCTCAAAAAATAAACACTAAAAGAAAAAAGTACAGGTCCCTTTGCCTCTAGGAGATCCCTCCCCTCTATATTCTCTCTTTCAGAAAGTAGCTGAAACCTAGTTAATTACTTCCTTGGGGAATCTAAACCCCTCCACGCTCCCAAACTCTCCTCTTTCCCCCAGTGATCCCCCTCCTCCTAGTCTTGGGGGGCTTGGCCATGCATCCCAGCCCTGTCCTGCTGCGGGCCCAAAATAGCAGGCTAGGTGGGGCAGCTGGCGGGGGGTGAGGCCCGAGATGCCATCGGATGGGGGTTGGCCGGCGGACAAAAGGGTCCGGAACAGCGTGATGGATGGAGGAGCACATGCCAGTGGGGGAGGGGCCGGCGGGTGGGGGTGGGGCCACACAACGGCTCCGATTTCAGAAACCTGCCCTCCCCCCCCCCAGATGCCTGCAAACAGCTGACAGCCATGGAAAGCGGATGAAACAGGATTAGAACATCCTTTCCAAAGAGAGCACGGACTGTAGAGCGTGACAATACGTTCCCGGTCCCGCTGGCTTCGCCCGCTAATTCCACTAGCCTCGAACCATCTCTCTCCAGGGGCCTGGGGCCAGGGGCAGGGGGCAGGGAGGAGGTGAGCAGGAGACTCCAGGGAGCATCTCCAGGGAGACAGGCTGGGAGGGTGGGTTCCTTCAAAGGTCACCTTGAGCATCTCCCTGCCCCCTGCCCAGCCACAGGAGTACGAAGATCTTTTTTCAGGGAAAACTGATCTTGCTGACTTTATCCAGCCCTCACTTAGCTCCACGGGACAGTCCCCTGGGTATATCTGAAGTCCCTTATACCGCTGTGTGAGCCTCACTCAGGACTGAGTGGGGCTCGGTGGGTGGGTGGGGTCCCTAGAGGCAGAGCCTGGGAATCAGGATGGTGCCATCAACCAGCTCGCACCCCCTGCTCCCTGGCATGAGCTTGAGCGGAGAAAGGACCCTCTTTGCCTCAGTGTTTTCATCTGCAAAATGGTTTCCATCTAGAAAAATACTTCCTAGCGCACAGGGTCAGTGGAAGGCCAGAGCACAGAGCCTGGTATATAAGAAGCATCCAATGTGCCATTGCTACTGTTATCACTCTTCTGACTTGGCCTCCGGGCTCCCCACCTCTGCACCTCTGCACCCCTGCTCCAGGAGTCGGGCTGGAGAGTGGGGCCTGAGCCCCATGATGGGTGGAGGGGTCCCAGCTCGCAGCCGCCTGCCGCCGCCATGTCCCAGCTAGTGGATACTTGTGTTTATCTTCCCCGCTCGAAGGAGCCTGCAGCAGGGGTGAAAGGCATTGATGTTTATTTTGATAACGACTTCTCAATGCGTTTGCAAACTAATAAAATCAACTCATTAGGCTGCATGTTTAATTCACAACTGTACTGTGGGGAGACTTCCCTGGTGGCTGATGGGTAACACGGGCTCCCTCCTGAGATGGGGAAAAGTGTCTGCAGTATTTAAACTCTCTGCAACCAGCGGCACGTGTTGGGGGTCCCGTTTCCCCCACTTCCCCTGAGAGGGGCAGTGGGAACCTGGTCCTGCAGATCCCAGACGCCTTCACCTGCACCCCAGGGCTCTGGGGATGCTCCCTCTCTGTGACCGTAGCTGGGCAGGAGCGGGGGAGACGCTGGCGGGGCTGTCCCAGAGCAGGCAAGGACTTGGGTCCAGCAAGAGGGGTGTGGAGTGGGGGGTCCCGCAGAGCTCAGGTGGGCACAGGAGACCCCCTTTCTGAGCTCTGACCGTGTGCAGACCGTTGCTGGGGTCTTTCCCGTCGTGCACCTCTGGGGGAAGCGGCAGACAGCCCCGTGAGGGATGGCGTAGGGACCGTTGCTTTACAGACGGGGAAACTGAGGCTCAGAGCTTCAGCAGTTCACACCAGCTCTCACAGCTGCTTAGCACACCACAGGGCCAGATCTCGGACTCAGGCCTCGGTAACGCCGTGCTTGTTTCACTGACCACGTGAGCGGTGGCCCTGGAGGGGCTGGCATGGGGGCCCTGGTGCCCAGCAGGGAGCGGTGCAGGAGCTGGCACCAGCCCTTTCTGTGCCATGTCCTGGCCTCCTGGAGCTTTGTCCTGTGCCCGCGCTGGTCAGAGCAGGCCCCGACTGTGCCAGAGAGAGGACTCGGCTCCATCACAGTCCTCTGGAGAGTATCGGGTGCCAGCGTGGGCTGGGCCTGCCAGACTGGCCGTCCTGCCCAGAGGGAGGTTTGGGGGCAGCCAGGGTCCTGCCCCAATGCCAAGAAAGAGAGGGACAGAGCCCAGAAGCCTGAACCCAGGTGAGGGGGTCTTTGCCCTTCAACAGTATCAGGATGGGGGAGGGGCAGAGAGAGAGAGATGATCTATAATCCCCTCCACGGGCACTGATTCTAAGGGGAAGGGGAAGGGACTGAGACAGAGCCGGAAGCTTATCCCCGTTCCTACCCATCTGCCTTAGAGCTGTGACCTTGGGCCACACGAGAGAAACTCTGAGCCGGGCGGACCACCGCATTAGAGCACGATTACTTGGATTTCTAGTAAAGGGTAATTCCCCTCTCTGTGGAGAAGATACAGACTTGAGACTCATAGCTGATGTCATCTCTTTAGAGAGTTTTCCCACGATTCTGACAGATCCTCGGGTTCCTGCTGAGAAGGTGGGGCGGCGCGTCTCCCCTCCGTGCACAACACAGTCCTCCACAGCCTCTAACACACACACACACACACACACACACACGCCACACGCACTTGCCGGCATACACCAGTTGCGCGCGCACACGCACACATTTGTGCATAAACACATACATCCATACACACGCCCACTTTCCTCACAGCTGCTCCGGGGGAAATTAGCAGTGCCATCAGCTCTCCTGGCTGCCAGCGTCCTAATTGCACCGAAACAGCCTGTGAGTCACGGAGACCCAGAGAATGACCCAGATACTGGGAATCACACTGTCCCTGGGATTTGCAGCCGCTCAGGATATGTGAGGGGACAGAATTCAGGCTGGTTGCAGAAGAGCCAATTGGTTATTTTCTCCCTTTCTGCCGTGGCTGGGAAGGAGCCAGCAGCTTCTGGGCTTGGAGTGGGGGGGTGGGGTGCATTTCAGGGTGCCCTGTCCCAGGCTGGGCCCCTTTTTCTCTCCAGAGGACATGGACCCCTTTGAAGAGCTGATAAAACCTATACATGTGGGGGCGCCTGGCTGGCTCAGTCGGTTAAGCGCTCAACTCTTGATTTTGGCTCAGGTCATGGTCTCACAGTTCATGGGTTCAAGCCCCGCATCGGGCTTGTGCTGATGGTGCAGAGCCTGCTTGAGATTTTCTCTCTCCCTCTCTCCCTTCCCCTTCCCCACTCTCACTCTCTCTCAAAAGAAATAAACTTAAAAAAACCAAACCTATACGTGCCTGAGCATACAGCATTTAGGTCATAGTTTCAGGGGCATCAACCCCCTGTCTGGAGATCTCAGGGTGGCAGTGGGTCCAAAGCATCCTAAGCTTTCAGTGCCCCCAGAGACCGGTGTCACCGCCGCAGTACTTGGAGGAGGGACATGAGGTGTCTTCCCATGCCTCAGGGCTGACGAGGGGCCCAAGGATACGCCGCTGTCTATGCCCCTGACAGTTGTTTCCAGGGCAGCTGCCCGGCCGAGCTCTGTGCCTCCGGTCACGCCAGCCCAGCCCTGCCGGTGGCTCCCAGCGGCTGCCCAGTGACGGCTGGCGTGGGACACGTGTCCCGCCAGCCGGGGTGTCGTCTCCTGTGTGCCCGGGAGCTCTCGGGGTTCCAGGATGTCCCCAGCATTGGCCCCTTTGGGATTTGGGGAGCTTCTAGCACAGAGCGATGGGAGGGCCCAGCACCCCTCTTTGAGGTCTTCCCCATCCACAGACAAACATGATTTCTCCCGCCGTGAGAAACCAACCTCTCCAGCCCACCCTCCTGGGCCCTCACCCGTGCAGTGGTCTCCTCTAGCCCCTGGGCCTGAGATGCCCACCTGTAACCCTCCAGACTCTGGACTCCTCTGTCCCACCCTGCACCCACACCCAAGACCGAAGTCCCGGTCTCCACTTCCCCTAGACGCCCTCCCCCAGCAGTCTTCCCGAGCTAAGAAGAGGTCAAGGCCAAGGGCCAGTTGTCCACAGCCGAAGCCTCAGGCCGTCCTTGACTCTGCTGTTTGTGTTGCCCCCACATCTAACCTACTAGAATAGTCTAATTAATGAAATCGATCTTATGAATATGCATAGACCCCAGCTGCCAGTCACCCCCTTCTGTGCTGCTGCACTGGTCCCAGCCTCCATCATCTCTTGCCCTGGGCCACTCTCCCCGCCTCTGGGACTAGACGGGACTATAAAAGTGATCCCGCTTGGGGAACTGTAAAAGTAACTTGCAGTGGAGAAGCTTGGCAACACTCACCCCCCACCCCCTCAACCTTAGCCAGGCGATCAAGAGCAACATCACCAGGGATAAGGCATGTTAATAACACATAAGCTTTTTTTTAAGCTTATTTGTTTATTTTGAGAGAGAGAGTTGGGGGGGAGAGACAGAGAGAGAGCGCGCGAGAGAGAATACCAAGCAGGCTCCACGCTGTCAGAGCAGAGCCTGACATGGGCCTCAAACTCATGAACCGTGAGATGATGAGCTGAGCCGAAGTCAAGAGTCAGGTGCTTAACCAACTGAGCCACCCACGCACCCCGATAATGCATACTCTTCTTTTTATTTTCTTTTTAATGTATTTATTGGTTTTGTTTGAAGGAGAGAGAAACAGAGTGTGAGTGGAGGAGGGACAGAGAGAAAGGGAGACAGAAGCTGAAGCAGGCTTCAGACCCTGAGCTGTCAGCACAGAGCCCAACATGGGGCTTGAACCCTCAAACCTTGAGATCATGACCTGAGCAGAAGTCAGACGCTTAACCGACTGAGCCACGCAGGTGCCCCCCGCCAGTAATGCATACTCTTGATATGATGTGTTGATAATGGTACTTTACCTCTGTGATCTTCCTTCCAAAACCCACAACCACAGTCTAGCCATGAGAAAAACATCAGACAAACCCACATTTAGTGAACATTTTACACAGCGCCTGATCAGTGCTGCTAGACTCTGTCAAGGTCATCAGAAAAGAAAAGAAGTGTCTGAAACTGTCAGGGTCTAGAGGAGCCGGAGGAGACGGACAACTAAATCCTGGGTAGGATCCTGGAACAGAAAAGGAACTCGGGGCGGGTGGGGGGGGGATGGTTGGGAACAATGAAATCTACATACTCAGGAGTGAAGTTCATAGTCATGTTTCAGGTTGGTTCCTGAGTTGTAACACATTGTGCCATTGTGAGACTTCAGCGGACAGAAGGGACTGTGTGATTGGGTGATGGGGACTCTCTTTCCTCTCTTTGTAACCACTCTGTAATCTAAAATGGCCCTAAAGTGAATTTTTTTTTTAAGTATATTTATTTATTTTGAGAGAGAGTGTGCATGCACCAGAAGGGCAGAGAGAAAGGGAAAGGGAGAATCTCAAGCAGGATCCATACTATCAGCGCAGAGTCCGATGCAGGGCTTGAACTCATGAACTGTGAGATCATGACCTGAGCCGAAACCAAGAGTCGGATGTTTAACCGAATTGAGACACTCAGGTGCTCCCAAAGTAAAATCTTACCAAAAAAAAAAAATTGGGGTGTCTGGGTCGCTAGGTCAATTAAACGCCCGACTTCAGCTCAGGTCATGACCTCACCGTTCATGAGTTTGAGCCCCAACAGCTCAGAGCCTGGAGCCTGCCTGGGATTCTGTGTCTCCCTGTCTCTCTGCCCCTCCCCCACTTGTGCTCTGTCTCACTCTGTCTCTCAAAAATAGGTAAGTGTTAAATACACACGTGCGTGCGCACGCGCGCGCGCACACACACATGAAGCTAGAGCTGCTGTCCTCAAAAGCTAGAAGTGTAAACACTCCGGGGGAAAGCCATCATCCTTACCGTGGCTGAGGCCATGCAGTCTGACTTTCTGTAGCTTCTAGAGCCCCTCAGCTTTAGCCGGGTGGCCTCTGTTCTGTGTGCCACACGCCCCGTGCATCTCCCACTAGACCCACTGGAGGACCTTCTGGCCAGCTGGTCCCGCTCCCCTGCATTCTCCGTCCCCTGAAAGCTGTTTGGTTCTATCCTACAGCTCAGCTGTCCCCTTCCCAGCGGGGTCTAGCACGACTGTACCCCGCCCCCAGCACCTGCTGTCACACCCCCAGACCGCTCACCCTGCCCGATGTCTTCCTTACTTCACATCATGTATCACCTTCCAACATACTCGATCCCTCACACACTTATTGTGTTTATTGTTTACTGCCGTCCCTGTCACCAGAGTGTCAGCCCCTCAAGGGCAGGGATCTTTCCTCCGCGCTCACGTGTGAATCCCAAACGTCCAGAACGGTGCCTGGTACGTGGTAGGCGCTGGACCCACGCATATCTGTTGAACAGATGAATGGATGCGTGTGCACCTCCCCCTCTTTCAGGCCGGGGCATAGTGAAGATAGCCAACAACTGGTTAGTAAGTTAGTTAACAGCCCCTCCGAGTGGCACCTGCGACATTGGGGCTCATAATAAGAAGTATATGTATTTGGTCTGCATCTCCGCGCCTGGCACAGAGCTCCTAAATCCCTTGGAATTTCCTAAGTGATGAGAACAGCACAGAAGTCTCCTGCTGTGTTGATGAGGTGACTTTTGGACCTCACCTAATAAAGGGGCTGGTGCCTGGGAGGGTCAGAGGGGTAGGTGGCCTTGTGATTGGAGGGTTGAGGCTTGCAGTCTGACCCCTGACCCCCAGGGAGGGGAGAGGGGCTGGAGGCGGAATGGGTCCCCAATAAGCCAATGATATCATCAATCATCCTGTGTAATGAAGCCTCCAGAAAAACCCAAAAGGACAAAGGATGAGGTTCTGGAAGCATCCGGGTTGGCAAACCCTTGGATGTTTGGGGAGGGTGAGCACCTGGAGAGCGCGGAAGCTCCATACCCTAGTGTTCTAGTGACTAAAATGTGTCCCTGAATTCCGTAAGGTGCTCTGCAAATTAATGGAACCCAAGGAGGGCGTCGTTGGAACTGCCGTTTATAGCAGGTCGGTCAGAAGCCCAGGGGACAACCCGGACTCACGATTGGCATCTGGAGGAGGGGCGGGGGGCAGTCTTGTGGGACTGAGCCCTTCACCTGTGGGCTCTGACGCTGTCTCCAGGTAGATCGTGTAGAATTGAGTTGAACCGCAGGACGCCCAGCGAGTGTCGGAGAAAAGCGCCGTCCTGACATTGGGCCTTAGAGTCCTGAGCACCTCCTCCCCTGTGCTCACCTGCAGCCCTGTCTTCCTGCTCGAGCGGGTTCCTGTCCAGACTGTCCTGGTGGGGAGGACACGTCTTCTCGTCCTCCCTGAAGATCTGGAGGATTCTACTAAGCACTCTTAACCACTCCTTGTCCACACCTCTTATTCGGCACTTGAATCAGTAGTTGCTCTTAGGGACGTATCTTATCTCCCAGAGAAAGTGTGACAAGAGGCTGCTCGCAGAAAGGGTACGGAGCGAATGAGGGGGGAGGGGACCATCTTCGCTGTCTGGTCCCCGTGCTGTAGGTCAGAGCCTCGAATCCTGGAGACCTTCCAAAACAGTCACTGAGCCAGCCGTGTGCTTCCCATCACGGGAGCCTGGAAAGTCACCCGGAACTCCGTCTCTGTCTGCTTTGCTGCCCTGTTGGACTTGGCCTTGGCTTTGGGAACTATCCCCTTAATTAGGTCCAGGTTCGCCAGCTCCTTCTCAGTCTCCCAGCCCTACTGCCTCCATGATGAAAAGTACGTTTTCTTTACCGATAGAGTCTATTGCCTCTTTCTTTGGTTTCCCATTTCTCTCCCCCATTTATTCCCTGGACTGAAAATCTGGATTCTCCATGGGGAGTAGATAGTGGCTTTTCCAAAAGGAAATGGGCTCCGGAATGAGCCAAGGAACCGAATTTGACCACTTGCTAGCCACCTCACTGGGGTGAATTGACAGTACCCCATTGAGCCTCATTTGCAAGACGGAAAGAGACTTCTCTGCCTTGGCGGGAAGGGCGGGGTGTAAGGGCTCGAGGGGATGTGGGGAAGGGGGCCTCCTGGCATGTGGAAGCCTCATCCCCCCCAGGCTCCTACTTAGATCTCTGCTCCCTGGCTCCTCACCCGCGAGCAGCTCCCCCTGCCCAGCCTCAGAAGAGGGGCCCAGCAGGCCCCCCCCCTCGCCCACTCCACCCCCATATCCCCAGCCACATTTCTTTTCCCCGGGGGGCTGCCTCCTCCGCCGGCTTCCTGGGCTCCTGCCGCCGCCTGTGAGATCCACAGCCTTTCATCGCCTGTGCATCCATGGCAGTCAAGGCATGAAGCAAAGTAATAATAAGAAACAAGCATGACGTGCCCCCCCACAAGCGTCCCACAAATAAATAGGATGTTTGCAAAGGAAAATCAACACAGCCCTATCTCTGCTAATTAGACCTCATCAGCACGTCACCAGGGCCACCTCATTTCATTTGTTTGGTGTGAGTGGATTTTTTTTCTTGTTTTCCTTAAAACACAGGAAGGAAAAAAATTTTCTTCTCTGCGATTTCCTGTGGTCTTGCTGGGCTGGCAGGGAAACAGGCCGTCAGCCTTCTCGGGCTCGGTGAACCCTGGGAGTCTGCGTCTATGGGCAGAGAGAAGAGACTGGGATCTGGAAGTCACTTGACTAGTATTCTGAGTGCCTGTGGTGACGTGCACGTGAATGTGACCTGTCAGCACGTGCTCAGTGTTCGTGAGGAACCCAGACGGCCAAACAGAATTGCGTTCTGATGCCCGTGGTTGGTGTGGGGGATGGGGCATTACTGGAACTTCGAGAGGGGGTTGTCACAAGAAGCCCACCCACCTGGAGGTAGCTGGGAAGCCTGCCTGGAGGAGGCGATGCTGGGCTGCTGCAAGAAAGGAGGGAAGGGAAATCTGGGGCTGGGTTGTGGGTCATTCTTAGCACCTCTGTCACCTCCTCCACCCCTTGGCTCGTGGCCCCGCCTGCTAAGTCTCTCCCACCTTGGCAATTTCTCCTGACTGCCTTGGCCCCTTCTCTCTATCTTCCTTCAAGCCGCCATCTCCATCCGCTCCCCTCCCTTGCTGCTCACCCACCGTCACCCCTGCCCCTCCCCCCACTTACAAGGCTGCCTGTGATCCTGTGTCACTGAGTCCAGCGGACCCTCTACCGGACTTGAACTCTTGTCTACTGTTGATTTTGCCCACTGGCACGCTCTCCTTCCTCGGCTTCCAGAACATCGCAATCCTGGGTCCTCCTGCCTCTGACTCCCCTTCCCAGGCCCATCTGGGGACCTCCACTTCCTCAGCGGTCCCCTGGACGTGGGTGTTGGCTGGTGTTCCACGCCCACTCCCACCCCTGTGGCTGTGGCTGCCCTTGCTGTGCCGACGCCTCCTGCTAAAAGGTCTATGATGAGCCACAGGCCACGTGGACATCTCCATTTGAACGTCTACTGGCCCTTCCCTTAGCATCACCCCTAAAGCGAGCCCCTGAGATCGCTACATCCGCGTGCCTGCCGTCTGAGTGCGAGCCCCACCTGCCTCCCAGTGGCTTGGGCCACTCCCCTGGGCCCTTGCTAGGAACAGGTCATCAGGTGCTGCCCAGCCCGCTGCAACCTCTGCACCTGTCAGCTCGCTGCACAGGCCCCCAGACCCCGACCAGCGGAGCTGGAGGTGTCGGTGGGCTTGCGTCTGCAGGCCCAGTGCCCACCGGGCTCTTGGGATGCTGCGTGTCATGTGTTATTGTGACGCCGTGTGTCCGGGACCAGTGCCTCCCCCCCGAGCAAGCCAGCTCCCCCTTCCCGGCGCCCTGTGTCTGCATCGTCCTCCCGGGGGGGCTGGGAAGGATGTGGCCAAGGTGGAGAGGGCCTGGCTCCCGACGGGGCCAGCCGATCATCTTGGAATTGACTTTTCCACCCTTCCCGGAATGCGGGCTGTCGGCCACGCAGGCGGGTTCACCAGACGGGCTGAATGGGGCTCTGTTCCTGAGGAACGGCCGAGGGCAGTTCAAGAGAGAGAGTGTGTGTGTGTGAGCACGGTATTTCCACGGACCCCCACCTGGAAACCGCTCCCGGCCCCGCCCTGGAAATAAACACGGCCACGGCCAAGGTGGCTGACGTGTCGGCGCCCGTGGCCTGGAGCCGGCCAGGGCGGGCACTCCCTACATGTGGCAGTCTCGGGGGAGCCTGATGCCCATCTGGCCCTGGGTCCTGAGGCGGCCGCTCTGAAGACTTCCAGGTGACATCACGCGTAGGTTCTGGGCCCTCCTCGTCCCCCTCTGTCTCTCTTTGACACCTCTTTCCCAGTGCTCCTGTTGAAAGGAGGCTTGTTGTGACCACCCTGGGAGGTGGCCCAGGTGGGGGACGTCATCAACAGATCTCGGGTGTCCGGGGCCTGTGCTGTAGGAGCCAGACAGACCCGGGCTGGAATCCCGGCTCTGCCTCTCACAAGCCGCGTGACCCTGGCAACTTCCTCGACTTCTCTGAGCCTTGATTTCCTCTTCTTTAAAGTGTGTTAATAATACTTCTCTAATAGGATAGAGGTTTTTTTTTGTTTTGTTTTAATGTTTATTTATTTTTGAGAGAGAGAGGGAGAGCGAGAGAGTGGAAGAGGGGGAGATGCAGAGAGAGAGGGAGACACAGAATCCGAAGCAGGCTTCAGGCTCTGAGCTGTCAGCACAGAGCCCGACGTGGGGTTTGAACTCACGGACTGTGAGACCGTGACCTGAGCCGCAGCCGCACACCCAACCGACTGAGCCACCAGGCGCCTCTAACAGGGTAGTTTTAAAGACTGAAAGTGATGACATATTGGCTGAAAAGCAGAGAGCACTGAACCACACAACATGAGTGGTTTTTACAGAGTCGGTGGGGGGGAGGGACAATGGGGGCCCAGGCTCCCGGGCACTCGGGGAAGGTCACCCAGGCTGGTGTGGCCTCCTGGATGTCCCAGCATGCCGATCATTTAGGGCCCAGCGGAGGATGCATTTCAGAGGAGAGAGGAGTCATCCCACTGTGCATTTTTGAATCTTCAAGGGGAAGCGTGCACCCTCCCTTCCGGAGCTGGAATTCTCTCTCGGCAGCGGGTGGCCCCCCTCTGCCTGGACAGTCCCTCGGGCAGGAAGCTTCTCCTTTGCAAGGCAAGTCCCTAGATCACCCTGCAGCCACAGTCCCCTCTCTTCTGTGGTGCACGTCCCCTCTTCCATCCACCCCTCACTCTGTGCAAATGGGGAGGCCTCTGAAATTGCACCCCCTGGGACCAGCATGGAGTGGTCTCTGTGGGGGGTGACTTGCCCCCCAGGGACACAGGACGATGGCCACAGACACGTTTGGTTGTCCTAGGTTGACAGAGCGTGAGGACTCCCGGCGTCCAGTGGGTGGAGGTCGGGATGCTGCATTAGAGCGCAAGGGCCCGCCCCCGCGGCAGGGAGTGATCGGGGCCCCAGCGGCCAGGAGTGCCTCACTCACATCAGTGTCCCTCGCTAAGGGCCACGTCCAGACCCAAACACAGAGCAGATTGTGTGGGTCTCCCAGCACTTAAGAGACCGGGGGGTGGGAGAGGGGCAGAGTCACCCAGCTTCATTTCCAATCGGCCTCCGAAAGGAGAATCTTGCAAAGGAACGCCATGGAAGAGGGCCTTTCTGCCTCCTCTCCCGTGTTCACTTGCCAGCTCCTCCCAGGCGACAGGCACCCCATGAAGTGCTGGAGAATCAGGTATATTTGCTCGGAGTCCAGGAACTTTGGCGGAGCCCAGTTGGAGCTGGGGATCCGGTGGAGGAAAGCAGTCTCTACTCCTCCCACGCTTGGCCCTCTTGCCCCAGCTGCCTTCCTAACCGCGTGGCTGGAACGTGGCACCCACGTTCCTTCTCAGGCTCCACGACATGCAGAGGGATTCTTGGGGAAGGGGTGGGGGCTCTAAACAGTAGGCTTGGCGCTATGACTGCCCTGTGACCCCAGGGCAAACCACTCCAACTTCTGCACCTCAGTTTCCCAAACCCGCCTGTATTAGTCCGGCTTCTACAGACAGACGGAACCAACAGAATATAGAGAGATGTGGATTCACTGAGAGGAATTGGCTCGTGTGATTACGGAGGCCGAGAAGTCCCACAGTCTGCTGCCCGCAAGCCGCCGGCCCAGGAAAGCCAGTGGTGTGCGTCCAGTGCAAAGCTAAGAACCAGGGTCCCAGTTCAAGTCCAAAGGTCCCAAAGGTCGGAGAAGCCCAAGAGTGCTGATGTCCAAGAACAGGAGAAGATGGCTCTCCCAGCTCATTGGAGAGCAAATTCACCCTGCGTCCCCGAGTCTAGATGTTCCTCTTCTTGGAAAGACACCGTCATAGACCCAGCCTCCTCCAGCATGACCTCATCCCAACTTGGGTGCAACCTCAACCAGAGAAGGCCACATTCTGAGGTTCCCAGTGGACAAGAAATCGGGAGGACACTAACCCAGTACGACACCTCAAGGGGTCCACGTGGTTAAGCTCAGCTCGTTCCCAAAGGCACAGGGTCTGAAGGCTCGGAGGCCTCTCTCTCCGGCGGCTTACCACGCGCGGCCCCTGCCTCCTGTCCTGTCCCCGCTGATCCCAGCCAGGTTTGGGCAGACATTGGGACGCACAGGAGTGAATAACCGTGGATTAGTGGATCTGAGCTGCTCCAAGGACAGATGAAGGATACCCAGGGGGGCGGGGAGGAGGGCGGGGAGGGGAGGAGGAGGTGGGACAGGTGCTGGGGGGAGGAGGCCCGTTTGTTTTCACGACAGTAAGTGCCGCTGGATGGACTGTGGTTTGCCCAGGGACTCCGTGCCGGATCAAGTTGTCCGCATTGATCGGATGGCCACAAAGCCCGGTCGCGGAGCCGGAGAGCGGCTGGCAGGAGCTGCCTCGTGGCGTGTCCCCACACTGTCCCCAGGCATCCTCAGAATCAGTGGGGGAGTTAGGGGCCGAGTGAACAGAGCGGGCGGGGCTCTGCCCTGGAGAGGCCCTTTGTGGGACGCTGGGCCAAAGGCCACTCTGCCTCCCTTCCTCTCCCCGCCCCCGGGCGGGCAGCAGCCTGTTGGGAAGACAGCCCGTTTCTAATGAACAAATTACTGTCCTTGTTAACAGCACGAACAGGGCTTTGGGGTACCAAGGGAGCCAGCGCTTGGGAAAGAGCCACTAATTTAATGAAGAGGATGAGTTCTAGATGTGGCCTCTGGCCCAGCAGACAGCTGCCATCCTTGGACTTCTGGACGGGCTGGAGGATGAGGTGGGGGCGTGATGGCAACGGGAAGGGGAGGGGTTAGGCTCTGTGGGACCAGCATCCCTCCTTTTCTGGCACAAGGACCCACTTCCGAAGAAACTCGGGGATCCCCGCTTGCTCGTGGCTGTTCATTTAGCAGCTGCTCTTTGAGAAAATCCATGACAGAGGGCTGCAATGAATTCAGTATTACTTTTAAATGGATTTTTTTTACCTTATTAATCACAACAGCAGCCACGCGCTTTTGACAAATGGCCGTAGGTGCATGAGGCATGTTGATTCTGCCGGCAGACAGGGTTTGAGGGGCCCACGTTCGCTGGAGGGCCCACTGTAGCTCGGGGGCCCTTGGCCCCCCCATGTTGGAGACCCCTGGCTTAGCTCTCTGGACCCTGGAGCAGGCTGGGTTCCTCAGGGAAGTGGAGGGCGTCTCCAGTTTTATCCTGGGGCCTGTGATGTAGAGGACGGCTCGGCGTGAAGGAATAGTTTTGAGCTGTGTTTGAAATTCGAGGAAAAGAAAGTAGATTCCTGTGTCTTCCCTCTCCCTTCCTCCCTCCCTCCGTGCCTCCCTCTCTCTCCCCACAAACACATGTTAAGTGTGGCTGGGGACACATCCCTGAGCCAAGCCCACTGTGCAACATACCACCAAGCAAAAGACCCACTCTTCGCCTTCCAGAAGCCCCTAGAACTTCCATTGGAGAAACCAGAAAGGGCTAATTCTCCAAAAAGAGGCATCTACATTTCCCACTCGATCCACATTCAGAAAAGTCTGCTCTCAGCTGTCTTATCTGGTGGGGATCTTGTAAAATGCCCCTTGAAGCAGGGGTCCTCCACTTACAAAGAGTAAAAACAGCCGAGGCCACTGAGGCTGAACCGCTTACGTTACTGTATGAAATGGAGATGGGGGTCTGCCTGGGTCTTCCAGCTCAGAGTCAGCAGTGGGCCTAGGCCAGGACCCAACGCTGCTCACCACCCCCGTCCGGGTCCCCTCCCAACCTCCCCGGGGGATGGGGTGGGGTGGTGGGGGCACCCATGTAGGCTTTGGGGCTGTCCATGGAGGGGTCGGTGGCTCCCCTAGGACCATCCGAGTCCCCGATAAAAGCAGAGACCAGCGACGCATGTTATATACCCGGAGCTTCCCACTTCACTTACAGCTTCTTCTTCCAGGAGGGTCATTTACTGACAATTACGGGTTTAAAGTGGGTCCAGTTTAGCGAGTGGTTTCTATAAAGAGCAGAGGAGTGTCCCCAGGGAGTGAGAGCCAGGCAGGGGATGGGGGTGGGGAAAGCAGGCACTATCTGTGTTATGGATTTTATCGAGTCATAAACAAGCCTGGAGAACAAACAATTAAAACTGGCTGATGCATGGGGCTGCCTCGCCAGCTGGCTGTCACCGAGGCCTGTGCCACTGCCGCTGGAGCGGCCAGACCCGGGGGGGGGCAGGGGTTAGGTTCTAGGACTCGCCCCCCACCCCCACCCCAACCCAGCTGAGTCGCCTCCAAGCCCTGGGAGGAGGCTTTCACTCTGCAAGTGCTCAGACGGCTCCCAAGCATTGACTGCATTGGGAGTGATGTGCACCCTCCGAGCCTCTGGAAGAATACGTAGCCTTGTGGGGATATGATAAAAGTCAGAATACTTCGCTTTACAGAGCACAGGGAGACACTCCTATGAAAATGTACCCATAAGGATTATGTCCAGGGGAGATTGGAAGGGGCTGACACTGGATAAGAGGCCAGTGACGCCCATGGTTCCGTGAATTCTGTTGCCCCCTCTGTGTGCCGTGTTGCAGCCAGTTATGTGCATAACCCCAGAGCGCCCTGTAAGCAACGTCTTCTGGTCCCCTGGTTTATGAAACCAAGACCACAGAAGTTAAATATTTTGCCCACAGTCTGACAATTGCAAATGGCAGTGTTGAGACTTGATCACGGGTCTCCTGTGTCCTGAGTCCAGGAATCTTACTGCATCAGGCATTCCTCTTTGACCACGGTCAGTTTTCTCTCCTGTGTCCACAGTGGGAGTGGCCAGAGGCTCATGCCCGGGGGCAGGGGGGGTACCACGTAGCTTGAGAACCAGCAGAGTCCCCACCCTACAAGCCCCCCAGGGAGATGGGCAAATTAAGTGTTCAAAGACAGGGTGAAATGAGGAGCGGCTGGTGGTTGGTAGGAGTGAGCACAGGTGCTAATTAAGCAGGTGAGCTGAGAGCAGGTGCGCTGGGTGCGGGGTTAGGAGACCGACCCGGGGACCTCCGCTGGCTGCCAGGTCTCCAGAATAAAGTGGTCAGGGTCACGTCCTGCCTTTCTGGGCTGGGAGTGGAGGGAAGTTGCCAGCCTCCAACAATAGGTCAGCCCCTCTCACCGCTCTGCCTCCTTTGCTCAGATGCCACAGGGCTGTGATGAGACTCGGTCTTCTGAGGCCCTGGAGGGGGGATTAGGACTGAAGAGGCCCCAGATCAGAGCGGTGGCAGGAGGGGCTGGAGAGGCTGACGGCAACCTGTCCCTGTCCTTCTCTCCCTGGGGGCAGCAGAGTCAGCTGTGGCCTCACCAAATGCTGGGGAATGCCGGGAAGGGAGTTGATCCCGGGCCCCCAGAAAAACCAGGTACATCGACAGAGCCCTCCCCTCAAAGGCCAGGACGCAGGACAAGGGGGACAGGCTGGACAAAACTGCGTACACACGTAAACAGATGCAGCGAATCAGGATAGGTGGTTTGGTCCACGTTTGGTCCACATGGTTTGGTCCGCTTCATAGTCCTGCCCACCCATTTCACAGATAAGGAGACTGAGGCTCACAGGGGTTGAGTGAGGTGACCCACCCAGGGTCTCCAGACCAGGTGTGGAACTCTGCTGGGCTTTCAGGCCATGCCATGTAGCCTGCCGGTCACCCAGCTTGGTGGAGCCAGCGTGGGGACAGAACCAGGTTGCTGAGCCCCGTTCTGATCCCTGATTATCACTATGCCGACAGACATGCTTTCTCAGGGAGGCCCCCCCTTGCCTGTACCCCCCCCATGGGGCCCTGCTCCCCCGGTCCTCCTGGGGTTCCAGATTGTCCAGTGGCTCAGCTCCAGAGGCCGCATCCCGGCAGACCTCTCACTGCCTCTGGCCAATCCCTCTGACCTTTCCATCTGTGTCCAGAACAGGCCAGGCATGTTGGGACAGGCAGAGGCTGGAGGGAGGCCTCCCTGGAACAGGAAGCCGGGAGGGCCTCTGATTCAGTGGGCTCCCCCCAACCGAAGGCCAGGACCTGTGATTTCTGCAATACCTGAGCCCAAGGGCTTCCTGCGCCTGGGCTGTGTCCCTGACGCCCTCGGGCCGCTTGGCGGCTGGTCCTGAGTATCAGGGAGCCAGACAGCACGGGGTCTGTCCTGCAGCTCCACCCGACCCTCGCCAGGGCCTCTGCGCCCCAGCTCCCTGCCAGCCCCTGGGGCTACGGTGAGCAGCTGGGGCCTCTGGGGCTGCTCCCTCGACCCCACACCTCATTAAGAAGCAGCTTGTGACCCTGGCCTTGTCCCTTACCCTCCTGGCTACGCTGGCCATGTCTTTGCTGCGGCAGCAGCCCGGGATCCGGTCACATGCAGAGCTGAGGGGGACGCGTGTGGCTGATGCGGACAGGGTGTCAGAGCAGCACGGGGTCCCCGCTGGCACCCGGGAGGCCCCTCTTCTCCAGCCTTCCCCGCTGCCTATGCCCCCGAGAGCCTCGTGACGGCCCCCACGCTGTGGCCCAGTGTCCGTGGGGCCCACCCTCGGTCAGGATCCTAGTGCGAGAGAATCACACAGCCAGCAGTGTTAGCCCGCAGCCCCAGGGCCTTGACACCTGCCTCTCCCAAGAGCATGGTTACATTTCTGCCTTTTCCTACTCACAGGGGGCCCCTCTTGTACGCCGTTCCCACCACCTTCCGCGTCCACGCACTCCCTCCCCTGCCCCCGGACCTGCTTTTTCCTGTGTTCGCCTCCCAGACCTTTCTCCCCTGAACCGCCTGTTCTGCTCACATCTTTGTCACCCGCCTCCACTCTCGTGCATGGTCCTCGCAAATGCAGAGTGAACATCTGCTGGATCCCAGGCACTGTGCTAGGAGTCGAGGATGTGATTGTACGCAAAGGAGAAACGGGCAAATACCCCTGTTCTCGTGGCCCTTACATTGTGGCGGGGAAACCCCCAGAAGGATAGCTGGGCAATTGTTTATATGCTGGACGCTGGTAACTGCGGGGGGCGAGTGGGTGGGAACAGAGCAGGAAAGGGGTGTAGGCCTGTCGGGGGTGTGCCTGCATGTGTGTCTGCACATGTAGGTCTGCATGTGTGTCTCTGGGGCTGTGCAGGCTCGTGTGTTTGTGTGTATGTCCACACGTGTGTGTCGGCAGGGGTATATCGGCACAGGTGTGCGTGGCTGCCTTGTATCCGATCACAGCCGGAGGACATGTGACTCAGGTGCCTTGACCTCTTTCCTGGAGCCCACAGATCTGCACCCACACTGCGCTGCCCAGCAGGTAGCCCGAGAGGCTAGGAGGTGTGCACAGTTCACAGCCAGCCCCAGAAGTTGGGGGGAGGGGTGTTGGCCAAGACTAAGGCTAGCGACAGTTTTTGAGATGCAAATAATATAAGGCAGACCTGGATTGGAATCCCAAACATATTTATTAGCCATGGGTCCTGGGGAAATTCTCGTTATTAACCCCTACACCTCTGTATTTCCTTCTGTTAAATGGAGGTGCTGAAATTGACCTGGTGAATTTTCTGTGAGGTTAAAGGGTAAAATGCAAAGTGTCCAACACAGAGCTGGCCACGTGGTCCATGCCCCAAGAAGGAAGGACACTGAGGCAGGGCTGTGGCAGGTAAGTGAGGGGACGGGGCCAAGTTAGGAAGAGGCTGAGCACCGGGGCCCACAAGCCCCCCCTCCCCCACTGGGCACTCTGTCACTCTGCCCTGCCCCAGGAGGGACGGGGTCACACGCGCAGGCCCCTCTGCTTATTGAATGGCCACTTGCGGCCAGTGTCCCTTGGAAGCCGTCTGCCTAATCCAGTTAACGCCTCCTGTGATCCGATTATTCCGTGTAAGAAACCCCAAATCTGATCAGAAGGCACCATGTGAGTAGATGAGTTGGGGGGAGGCACTGCGGAGAAGGGGTTCAAATTTCGGTGCCATCTGCAACTCCCCTGAGGCCTCTGGTGGCCCCTCCACCCTGATGAGCCACACAGGGGCCACCCCTGTCCTCCCCCAGGCCCCCAGGAAGCACAAGCTGTCACATCACCTCTAGCCTCTGAGCACATGCCCATGGCCTCAGAGGGCAGCCTTCCTTCCCCCACTAGCCTGGCTGCCAGCGTCGTCCCCTCCCAGTCAGGAGAGCCTCAACTATGGAAGAAGGGGATGATGGGGCGCCCGGAAGGCTCCGTCAGTTGAGCATCTGACTCGTGGCTTTGGCTCAGGTCGTGATCTCACAGTTGGTGGGTTCGAGCCCTGTGTCAAGCTCTGTGCTGACAATGCAGAGCCTGCTTGAGATTCTCCCTCTCCCTCTCCCTGCCCCTCCCTTGCTTGCACCGTCTCTGTCTCTCTCAAAATAAATAAATAAACTAAAAAAAAAAGGCAGACAGGGCAGATCAGATGGGTCCTGAGGTTCCTTTCCCTGCCTTCCCTGGAGTTTTGGGCATCTGAGTTGCCCAGAAACGTGAAGAACGTGGGTGTTTGGGTTTGAAGAAGATAGATGGGGGGTGGGGGGGGGCCTGCCCTGCATGGACCCCTGGGAGCAGCTCTGAGTCTAGGGCTGGTGGAGGGACCCCCAGAGCCCCTCCTGTCCTTCCAGAGTCAGGGATGTGGGCCCCGCAGGAGGATGAGGATGAGGCCCTTTCAGGGAAGGCCTGGGGGAGAGATGTGAAACGGGTGGTGGCTTTGCTGCCACTGGGCAGGGGTGGAGGTGGGGGGTGGGGGGAGCTGCCGCCCTATGTAGAAAGAGCAGGATGGAGCAGAAGAGCTCCGAGCTCTCCCCACACCACCCTGCGTGACCCTGTGAATCCGCGGATCCACGGACGGTGCCGTGCGCTGCAAGCACAGCACCCCTGGGTGCGGTGAGGATCTTAGCCCCCCACAGTAGGCTTGGAAGAAAGACAGGTGCACAGGATGTGAATCCACGGCTCTTTGATGCCATGCCTTCCCACCGCCCCCCGCCCCCAGCTGAGCTCATGGCGTCACGCAGCGCCTGAAGTGAGCCCTCTGTGGACGCTGGTGGGGGCCCTCATTCCAAAGCCGGGGACAGGCCGGAAGCCTCTGGGGCAGGGCCTGCCCATCCATTCATCCTTGGCCTGCTCCCTGGGTCCGGGCTCTCGCTGCCTCGCACTGCCCTCCAGGCCCCTCCTGCCGCCCTGAGCTCGGCTCCTGGGGGGGGCTCCCCGCGCACCCCGTTAGCCTCCAGGCAGCCACGTTTCTGGAAGCAAGCTAAGCAGGCGGGGAGCCGGCGGGGCCAGATGGCGGGCGGCGCTGGTGGGGGCATCGGAGGAGGTCGGCACATCCTCTGTGCGGCCGGCCTGCCGCAAAAATAAAAAAGCCTCAAAGTCTCTCCCTCCGATGCTCCCTCTTTGGCTGGGTTCCGACACCATTTTGATCATTTTTATTTTTATGATCCCGATAAAATCTGCTCTTACACATTCTAATCATACGGGTTATAATCCTGACGACAGCACGAGGGCATCTGCGTGTCGCCAGCCTCGCACTCCCTCCCGCATGATGGGGGCGGCGGGGCTGGTCACTCCAGGGGTGGAATGGTGCCGGGCTCATCGAGGCGTGGCTGCGGCCCGCAGGACGTCGTCCTCGTTTTTGGCTCTGGATTTACCTTTCTGAGTTCAGGGAGCTGCTGGTGGACAAGGGGCAATTCCACGAACATGGTCTTAGTGACGGATCAAGGTAGGGCCAGAGCCATCGGCTGGAGGTGAGAGGGGCCAGGGCCCTCCGCTCACTTGTAGGAAACCAAGGCTGGGCGTGTCGGTAGTGAGCACCCCGTGTCCTTAGAATGGCTGGCGTGTTGTAGGCAGTCTTTGATTCCTGAGTGTCAGCTGCACTGTCCCCGCCCTCTTCCCCCAGGGTATTATCCCCATTTCACAGATGAGCCGTTTCGGCCCTGCGGAGAGCCCGGGGGGGCCCCCGGTGCCCTGACTTCCTGCACACTTCATTCCAGGCCATGTTTTAGTGCTCGTGCACCTGCTTTCCAGGCGGACCGGGTATCAGGGAAGATACGGTAAATGTAAGTTTCAGATTCAGGGCGACTGGAAGCCCCAGGCACGATGCCCCAACCATCGACAGCCCCCCCACGGACTCCCCTGGCCTCAGTAGACCCCTGCCCTGCCCTTCTGGATGTGACCCCAGAGCACGAGCAGAAAGAACCAGCTGCCCCCAGGCAAGGCAGCTGTGAACAAGGTGGTCATGCCAACGAAAGGGCTCTCCGGCCCCTGAGATTTATTTAGGCTTCGATCCATATTTTCCCCACATGTGGACTGACTGGTGAAGACCTCAAGTCGCGGGCCGCGGTCTGAGGGGACACAGGAGCCCCCCACTCTGTGCTATGGATGGTCTGGGTTTCTGCACACATTCTCTGCAACGGGCAAGGCCACGTTCGGGTCCTTGACATTGGAGAGTCTGCTAATCGGGGAAGCGAATGCCTGGGAAGGAGGAATCCTTCCTCCCGTGTTCCTGGTCCCCGCTGTGGGAGCTCACGCCTGGATCACGGTAACAACCTCCTAACTCCGCCCTCTCCTCCAGCCCCTCCTCGCCACCCATCCTGCAGACAGCTGTCCCGTTCGACGTGCTAGATGCCCTCTTCTTCCACACGCCGTCTCAGAGGACCCCGCTGGCTCCCTGTTTCCTGTTGAGCCAAGACTTCTGCCTGCCTTCCCTTTAAGGCTGTGCCCTTTATAGTCCCCCTTTCAGATCACCTGATCAGGGCAAGGACGAAGGCGTGATTAGGTGCTAATGGCACTTGGTGCCTTTGCTAATCTGCAGTGGCCCTTGGCACAGCTCAGAATAAACTAGCCACTCTGCCCGCTGGCTGGGGACGGGCTCCGTTGCTGCCCAGATTCGCGCACTCTTGTGCACCTCGCCCGATCCCACACCCCAAGTGGGGTTTCCGCCTCCAGTGACCAGACCGGAAACGTCGGTGCCTTGAGGCCAGCCAGCACCGACATAGGAGCAGCGTTGTGAACGGAGTGAGCATTGAGTGCTTTTCCGTGACTTCCCTCATCATCCCCTCCCAGGGGTGTGTGGCAGGTGGCACTACCCCCGCTTTGCAGCTTAGGAAACTGAGGCTTGAGGAGGAAGTGACTTTCCCACTGGTAAGTGGTGAAGCAGGACCCAGAGCTGCCTCTGGCTTTGTCCCAGGCTCTCCCTTCTCCAGCTTGCACACCTGACCCACGTCTCCAGGCCCAGCTCTTTCAGGGGCCTCCCTTGCCCCCACTTTATTTTGCTTAATGCACTGAGCACCTACAATCACACCTTGAAAGTGCGTGTGTGTGTGAGCTTGTGTACATGTGCACGCGTGTGCCCATGTGCACTACTGTGTGCTGATCTCTCCTAGCTGGAGTGAGTGTGGAACTGCACTGCCACACCGTAGGGAAGCTGCCTTAGGGAGAAGCATACAGTAAGCACTCAATAATGACCCCTAGACAGACAAAGTGAGCAAGATGTTGCAAAGCCTGCAGTTTCCCTTTTTGGCTTAAACAGACGGCAGAACAACATCTCAGCACCTCTTGAAGAGGGCGTGCACAGCAGGACGTGCGTGAGGACGCAGCTCTGGGTTCCTGTCCCCTGCCCAGCCGCTCGCACCTGCGACCTGTGCTTTGGGCTCCCCATCTGTAAAGTGGGGTCCCCAGGGAAGGGCACCTCTGCAAGGGCTATTGTGGGGACGTCCTGGACTCCTGTGGGTACAGCGCCTACCAGCGTGCAGAGAAGTCCTCCTTGCATGTGCTCCCTGTTACCGTCTAGAGCCTAAGGGTTGGGGATTCTGTCCTGGGATTGCGTCACCCTGGCCCAGGGCACTCTAAGGGACCCTGTGGCACCCCCTCACCCTTCTCAGATGCTCTTGCAGGATGAGCTTAGCCTGGATGAGTCCAGAGCAAGGTTTCTCAGCCTCTGTACTTTGGCCCTTCGGGCCGGTCCCTCTGTGTTCTGAGGGCACTCCTGTGCTTCCTTAGTAGCATCTGTGGTCTCTAGCACTGGATGCCCATTGTGACAACCATAAATGTCTCCGGAAATTGCTGAATGTCTCCTGGGGGAGGGGGGCATTTCTGGGTCTCACGGCTCACCTGGAGCATCGGCTCTCCCCCTTGAGTGTGCGCCAGAGGTCCTTGGAGGGCTTAGCACAGCCCACCTGCAGGGTTTCTGATTCCTCGGACGGGTCTGAGGCAGGACCCCGAATCTGCATGTCCACCAGGTTCCCAGGTGCCACTGCTTCGGCTGTTCTGGGGACCCCGCCTGGAGCACCCCGGGGGAGCACACTCTCTCCGCCCGGTCAGGCTTTCGAGATGGCGAGGTCAGTACCTCACGCGGCGCTGAAAAGAGGTAGGACAGGAGAGGCGCTTCTTAGATGCTCGGCATTCACAGCTGTGAATGAAGGATTATGAACAAGCCCAAAGACCGTGTACAGAAACAAAAATTAAAACGACAGACTCCAAAGCGGCGTGAAGGCTTTGAAAGGCAGGGGCCACCCCAGGCGCACGCTTAGGAATGGAGAAGCGAATTGGCCAGGAAGTTGCGTGATCGAGACCCAGGGACGTCTGACGGGGGGGTCAATGGGCGGAAGGAGAGCTGCTCGTGCGGGACCTGAGGCTGGGGAAGCCTGGGCCCACCTGGAAAGGCTCGTTTCCCCAAAGGGCTGGTGGAGCCTGGCGGGACAGCAGCGCTCAGCTCTGACTTGGAAAAGCGGCTCGGAGTCCTGCGTCATCTACGAATGAGCCGTGCCAGGGTGACACGCCCAGTCCCGAGGCTTCCCGCGGCCAGATGGAAATTGCTGGAGGCTCTCAGCTCTGTAAGCAGAGTGGAGTACTGGGCAACCCCAGGAGAGGGGTTGCCTGCGGGGTGCCCTGTGGTGTTTGCAGCTCAGAGTAACTCAGTGCTACAAGTAGGCTGGCCCGCCCTGTGGGCATGGGCAGTGCCCGGCCCCTCCTGGGGCCCTGTGGACACATATTAGGGAAGGCCAGGAGCAGGAAGCAGGTCTAGCTCAGCCTGTTCAAGGGACTTAATCCAGTGACCCTGGCCACCAGAGACCCACTCACTCTGAAGGTGTAGAATTGGAGTCAGGGTCTGTGTCCCGGCTTCTCCATCTGTAGCTGGAAGAGTGACCTTGGGTGGGACCCTTGAGTTGAGAGATCTCTACCCGGTGCAGCGTCTACAGCCCAGCACTGGACTGGGCCCTTTGCACGTGCCCTCTTATCCCAAATCGCATCAGAGCTGCAGGAGGCACAATCTTTCCCCTTTGGACAGATGAAGACACTGAAGGTCAGAGCAGCAGCTAGAAAGTGACTGTAAAGAACTCATTGGGCTTAGTTTTCCCGTCTCTGAAAGGAGGCCTTTTCCCGCCTAAAGCTGTCAAGACAATCAGACGGGGGAGAACATATGAAAGGCGTTCCAATGTCAGAGATTATAATCATGACCATTAAACTTCTGAACCTTCTGGTTTCAAGAGCCAGGCATCCTTGGGGCGCCTGGGTGGCTTAGTCGGTTAAGCATCCGACTTTCGCTTAGGTCATGATCTCGCAGTTCGTGGGTTCGGGCCCCGCATCGGGCTCTGTGCTGACTGCCAGCTCAGAGCCTGGAGCCTATTTCGGAGTCTGTATCTCCCTCTCTCTCTGACCCTCCCTGCTCGTGCTTTCTCTCTCTCTCTCTAAAAATAAATAAAAATATTAAAAATAAATAAATAAATAAATAAAAAAAAAAAAAAAAAGAGCCAGGCATCCTTTGCCTCCAAACATCAGGAGAGGCAGGCAGCTCCGTATACCTGTTTGGTCGGCTGGGGGTCTGGAAGCGGGACTCCAGGTGGGCGGCCCCCCGGATGGGTACCCACCCACCCCACCGAGTCTGCTAACGCACCCGAAATTAAATTTCACGGTCGGGTACCCAGACACACCAAGTCAAGTTCCATGTGTTTATGGCTTGAGGAGGAGATAAGATTTGATTAAGAAGACCGCTATTAATTTATGGCAAGTACACTCGAGCTAAGGGAGAGGCTGCTTTTAATTAATAGCCAGAAGGAATTTACGTTCTCGGTCTCAGCGAGGGGGAGAGGGAGGCAGCTGAGCAGAGTAAGTGATGTAGGTGAATTGATCCAACCACACACACACACACACACACCTTCCTTTTGAAGACATATAAATAAATAAAGGGCATTGGGAAGACGGGCAGCATTCTGGTTCAGGAGACGGGCGGGTGGGCTGGGAGAGCCAGCCAGCTGGAGGGGGAGGAGGAGGAGAAGGAGTGCTCCCAGTTTCTCGGGTGCTCGCCGTATGCCGGGCGTTTATGCTAAAACCCTTTGTGTGGATCACCGTACAGCAGCCCCACCAGCAGGTAGAAAGTCTCTTTTAGAAGAATAATACAAGCCTGCAGCAAGAAATGCAAACATTCCAAGAGTATCCAGTGACAGGTAAATCCTCTCCCCTGACTCCCGCCCTTGACCTTAACTTCCCGCTTAAGATCCAACTGCCCCATTCCTTCTACTCGCCTAACTTTTCCAGTGACATCCTGCATGTGCCCAAGCCGAGATGGGTGCATGTGCGTGTATGTTTTGTGAATATGAAAAAAGGTTCCAGTCTATCCTTATTTCAGAGCCAAGGAAATAGGGACTCAGAGGGGTCTAGTAACTTTCCCAGCGTGACACAGCTCCTAAGGGGAGGAGCCCCGTTTTCCAAACCGCGATGCCTGGTTCCTGAGCCCTTTCTTTCACTACTGCCCTCTCTGGGCTCACACTGAGAGCGGCGTTCAGGGTGTGGCATAGGGGGGCTCCCTACATAGTATGTGAGGGGTTCGGTCCTGGCAGAGGGCAGAGCTGGTGAGGACAAGAACGCCTGCAGCCATTCAGCCGGCACACCCTCACCTGATGGACAGGAGACGGGATTTTTGCCCAGAATGTGCCCTGACCATCAGTGTCTTGGCGTCCTACTCACCCTTCCCCCATCCTGATCTTCTGACAGTCCTACAGCTTGAGGTCCAAAAAGAAACCCCGAGTTGTCCACAGGCACACAGCTTGTTTATAGTGGTTAGGGTAGGGGTGGGGAGAGATGGGATAGGCTGGCTTTGGCCGGGCTCCTGATTCCCAGTCCCACGCCCTTTACTCTGAAGCAGCCAAGACCCTCACACTCGACCCTGGCACCCGGGACAGGAAGTGCGTGGCACTGGGGAAAGAGTATGTTTTCTCAATCAATCAGACAGATCGACATTCAGATCCTGGCTCTACGCCTAGCTGTGTGGCCTTGGTCACATTCCTGAACCTCTCTGGGCTTCAGGTCTTCACATCTCCAACAGGAATAGCACCACCCTCTTTGCTAGGTGGCTGACCAGACACAGGGAACTGGTATCAGCCAGCGTGCTGGGCACAGGGACCGCGAGAAGCCAGCGTTGAGTCCCTGCTCCCTGACTTCTCCATGCCTGAGAGCGGGACCGGACCCCCTGAGAAGAGGGTGGAGTTGGCCATGCTGCGAACTCTTTGGTCATGCTGTGCTTACTCTGTCCCCTTCACCCCTACCCCTTTATCTTCCCCCGGAGACCGGTTTCTAATCAGCAGTGAGCACAGAAGAGTGACCACCAGCATCCATCACCTGTAACAAATCAACAGGCTCTGTGGTCTTTGAACCCTCCTTTTATAAATCACTCTCTCTTCCTCTGCTGTGGACACCCAAAGGTCAAACGGGGTGGCGGGAGAGGCGGCAAGGTCCCTCAGGCAAGGGGGAGTCGCAGAGGGCATAGCACCCCTAGGTGGTCGGTGCTGGGGGACCCCACTGGCATATGGAGTATGATCCTCAAACTGCACAGTTGGGGAAACCAAGGCTTGGGAGGAGGGACACGATCTGTCCACATGCACTCCCCAAGTTGGCATCTGAGCCAGAGGAAAGCCCGGCCCCCGGAGCCCGGGTCCAGAGCTCAGGGTCCTCAGGCCAGCACCTGGCACACAGAGGGTGCCCTGGGAGGACTTGGTGGCAGCGGACTCTCGCATGTCGGAGAGCAGGACAGCACGGGTGGGGGGGGACACTCTGCTCTCGAGCATCGGCTCTTGCTCTCTTTTGGGAGAAGGGAGGGCGGGTCCCGCGGCTGGACGTTCAAGTCTGCAGAGCTGTGTTCCCTCACTTCTGGGGACACCAGCGTCTTTGGGAAAGGTGACGCTGAGTGTGGCTACCCAGGAGGTGTCCTACCTCCCTAGCCCTGGCCAGTTCCGCCTGACCGCACTGCCACCCAGACCCCAGTCCAGGGCCTGCCAGGCACCCCTACCCGCCTGTCCTGCATCTGGGAGAGGTCTGAGAGGCTGGGTGCTCGTGCCCAACTGCCAGCGCTCCAGGATGGCCCGTGCGCAGGACACAGGTGGGGGGAGGGGCTTGCATACTTGGGGCGTGGCCGGAGGCACCCCTCCCCTGCCAGCCTGGAGGTGAGGGTCCCACAGGGACTGTGAATGGGCAGCTCCCTCCACGGGCCGCATCCACCCCAGCCTGGGGACTCACTTGTTTGCAGGCAGGTTCCAGGGTCGGGGACTGTTCCCACAGCCAGGACACACCACGCAGGGTGGTGCGTCTGACTTTTCCCCTAGACTTTGAGGTCTGGATGGGGAGGGGACAGGGACTGCTGGGTGGGGACAGGGACTGCTGGGTGGGGACAGATGTTCAGATCCCTCCCTCCCCTGCTCTGGGGAGCTGAGCATGTCCTAGAACGGGCGTGGGATGTCGTGCAGAGATTCAGGGACTGTTCCAGAAGAAGGGGTGACTCCATCCCCACAGCAGAGCACAGTGCATCAGCCGCCCAAGTACCCGCCCGAGTGCGGGAAGAGGGGTCACAGCTGCGGCACCGTGTGAGGTCCGCCTGCATTGGGGCTGATCCCGGGACACTCGCCTGCTCTTCTGACAAATATTTATTAAGTGACTACTGTTTGCTAAGAATGTAGCAGTCTCTGCTCTCAGGGAGCATACGGTCCAGGGGGAGAGACAGATGTTAGCATAAACTTATTTAATTACTATAGTGATTGGTTCCATAAGGCAAGTTATAGGATTCTAAAAAAATATTCAAAAGGGGTCCATGACCTGGAGTGTGGGGTCCAGGAAGGCTTCCCAAAGGAGGTGGCATTTAAGCTGGATGCCTAGATGATGTGTAGGAGTTAGTAGGCCAAGAGGTGCTGTAGGATGAGCATCCTGGAAGAGGAGACAGTGTGTGTAAAGGTCCTGGGGCAGGTGGGAGGATCCTTGCTGTGTTTGAGGGACTGAAAGGAAGCTGACGTGGAAGAGAATGTCTCTGCCCCAGGGAGCCCAGAAATCGAGTTGCCTGATGAGACACAAGCTTCCACGATGGCACCCCCTCCTACCACACACACACACACACACTTCTATATACAGAGATGAGAGTGCAGTGCTGTGGAGGAAATGGAATCTCCCAGAATCTTTCTGGGTGAATGGCTCAAAAGCCTATATCTGAATGATGAGGGAGGCACCCAGGGGAGAGGGAAGTCCCTCTGGTCTGGAAGGGCCAGCTGAGTAAGAGGAGAGGGTGAATGCCCAGTCAGGAGGGTATGCAGAGGCTGCCCAGCCAGGGCCACAGGTGTGGGCAGGCAAGCAGGGCCCGGCCCCTGGCGGGGGCACTGAAGACCCTTTCTCACCCCCTGCTTGTCAGTCTCTCTTTCTCCGAATAGGAGGCTGGCGGGGCTCCTGCATTATTAATAGTGACACATAGTAAACATTTTGATAATTGTCACAGCCACAGGCTCTGAGATACAGCACCAGCTGTTGCCAGCGTGAGAAAAAAAGGCAAAATGCCCGCGCCTGCATGGCACACGCTCCCAGACACTGGTGCCTGTGTGCCCCATTCTCCTCTTTGTTTTTTCTTCACACAC
Source organism: Proteles cristata cristata (assembly GCA_017311185.1). Classification (NCBI taxonomy): domain Eukaryota; kingdom Metazoa; phylum Chordata; class Mammalia; order Carnivora; family Hyaenidae; genus Proteles; species Proteles cristata. The sequence goes on along the minus strand of JAESUZ010001861.1, from coordinate 365,287 downwards.
CCCCCCCACCAGAGATCAGGCACCTCCTGGGGCTTAGATGTGGGGTGCTGGGTAGTGCAGAGGAGGGGCCCTCCCCATCCAACCCAAGGGAGCCTCAAGTTAGGGTTCCTGCTCTGAGCCCTCCCCCCAGTAGGGGCCACACAGTGCCCCAGATAACCCGATCTCCTCAGCCCAGGCCTGGCCCAATCCCGCTGCACCCAAGAGGTGACCGAGTCAGGCCAGGGATGGGCTGGAAAGGCAGTTTTCCCCATGGGAGACCACGCGGGGGCACCTTCCTTGAGGCCCCTGGCAAGGCCTGGCATTTGGGGAGTGGTAAAGGCAACTGCTTCTCCGGGGCTCCAACTGATGACTGGATGAGACCCTGGAGGGAGTGAGGCCCAGCATGGATGGGGCCACCGTCCTTGCCTCTGCCTGGTCGCCGCTTCCACCAGCCGCTAGAGGAATGGGCGGAACGCGTGCTGTCTGAGCTGGGGTTTGGGGGCGCTTCGGATCAGAAGCCAGGCGTCTCCATAGCCCAGAGCTAAGGTGGCGTGAGGCTGCAGGAGTGGATGTAAAGTGCCCCCCCAGTACCCCAACTCCGGGAGGCTCAAGAAACCAGCGAGGGAGAGTCTTACCTTACCAGCCATGTGGGGGACACGCTTTGCTTAGCCTCTGAGTTTCCCCAAGTTCGGCGTGGCACTGGCTCTGTCTTTTGCAAGTCCCGGTGCAACACGAAAATGGGGGTCCTTGCTTGAAAAGCAGGCAAAAAAGTGCTGTTGATGTCACTTAAACACGGAGCTCCCCTTTCTTCCACGTGCCTCCTCTGCTCTCGCGCCTGCGCCCTCGTTCCGGGGGGCGCTTCCCTTCCAGAGTGCAAGCCTGAACGTGACATTACTGAACGTTTCAAGACGGCGGCGTCAGCAGAGCGCCAAACCGCGTGTGGCCCTCCTGCGCAGGGCCCCGCAGGACTCCAGGGCTCAGCCCCACAGAGGTGGCCCTCGTTCCGCGTGAGCCACCGCGTTGCACAGAAGTGAGTGCGGCTGTGATCAGGGAGCCTGTCCATTCGAGGGAGGGGACGCCCCGCTCAGGGTGGAGCACAGCGGGATGCGGAGGGCGTGGGTGTGGCGTTTCAGCCCGAGGACAAGCCGTGGGGTATGGGGGGAGGTGCAGTGCAAGAAAATGGGGCTTTGTGGTCTGGCCAGGAGGAGCGTGCAAGGCAGACCTGTACCCAGTGAGAGGGAGAAGAACGGGGTGAGGCTGGAGTCCAGCCGCAGCCAGTGGGCAGGGGGGGCTGTGCTCACTGTGCTCGGGCAGCTTAACTACACACGTCGATTGTCCTGCACTTCGAGAGGCCAGAAGTCTGAGACCAAGGTGTCAGCAGGATCAGCTTCCTCTGAGAGCTCTCTCCGTGGCCCACAGGTGCCATCGCCCACCCCGTGTTGTCACGTGGTCTTCCCCCGTGTGTGTCTGTGTTTTAATCTCTCCTTAGGAGGCCTCCAGTCATACCAGGTCAGAGCCCACACGTGTTCCCTCAGTTTCCTCTGCAAAGACCCTGTCTCCAAATGCAGCCGTGTTCTGAGGTCTCCGAGGGTTAGGACCTCAATATCCGAATTCTGTTGTGGGGGTAGGGGGCGGGCAGAGGGGGACACACAGTTCAGCCCAGAGCAGCTTCCCAGAGGAAATGCAATTCGAGCTCCCGTCCAATCAATGACCTACAAGGTATTCAGTCTCAGGAGGGAAGGGGGAGACCCTCCGGACACAGGGCGCCATCGAAGAGCCCTGGTGAACCCCAGGTGCAGTTGCTGGAGAAGATTCCAGCAGTGAGACCTGGGGAGTTTGCAGACAGTGGCAGGGACCCCACCCCCACAGAACCAGGGTCTCTATTCTGTAAACCTGGTAGGGCGGTGATCTTGACTCACTGTGACATTTGCCTGCGTTGAGGACGAGAGACTTTTTGTCTGGATTTTCCAGGAGAACTGAATGGAGAGATCTCTATGTGTATGTAACCAGGCAAAGGGGGAAAGGCTGAGGTCCCGCTGACACAGGCCAGAAGAAGAGGGGGCAGTGAGGGGTGAAGTCTCCCTTGCTCCGCCTTTTGTTTTACTCAGGCCCTCAGCCGAGGGGAGGACCCTCCCCAGACTGGGATTCAAACACCAGTCTCATCTGGAAACATCCTCCCAGACACACCCAGAGATAGTGTTTGCTCTTAACCATCTCAGGCTGCAAAGGTCGGGGGGTGGGGGGGAGGGGGCAGGGGATAGATGGTGACAGTGTGGATCGGGCCATGGGAACAGGGGAGAAGGGAGAGACCTCACGGGCCTCGGGAGGTGTTGGGGTGGCTCTCGGAATGGCCCACCTGGTGGCCCCAGCCCCTGAGGGGGTGAAGCCTCAGATGGGGATGTGACCAGGAGGTAGGACCGAGGAGAGAGCTTGATGTGAGACACGGTAATGCAGGGGTGGCTTGCAGACCTCAAGCAGAGGTGATTATTGGAGACATGGCCCTGGAGGGCTGTGATTACCCAGGGTCATGGCTCAGGGGGGCAGTGGGGGACTGGGCTGTGCGGTGAGACGGGCCCACATTATCGGCGGGCGGAGGAGGGTGAGGCCGGCTTTACCCGTCCAAGCCGCGCCGGGTAGCTCAGCTCACCCAGTGTTGGCCCAGCTCCAATCCCTGCTGGGCCCTTGACCTGGGGGTTTCACTGTCCCCAGCTGTTAGACCTTGTGCTGCCTCCGCGGGAACCCCCCACCGAGGCTGGCCTACAGGACCTTGCCTCCCACCTCCCCAGATAATAGTACCCACCCTTGGGATGCATTTGCTCTGCGCCCTTAGGTCTTCAATCTGCACACCACCCTCTGAGGTGCCTGCTGCGATGTGGCCGTTGTAAATGGCCTGGAGCACCGTGGCTTAAAGCAACACTGATTTATTTATCTTGCAGTTTGGGAAATCAGAAGCCCAGACCAGGTCTCGCTGAGGCCTGAAGGGAAAATCCATTTCCTTGCCTTTTCCGCTCCTGGAGGGCGCCGATCTTCCTTCCCTCTCCGGGCAGCGGCCCTGGCCCGTCCGGCCACCTTCGTGCTGCACACGTCCGACGCTGACTCCCCTGTGCCCCCTCTTCCACGGTTTCGGACCCTCGTAATTAAACCTCGCCCATCCAATAAGCCGGCATAATCTCCCTCTTCTAAAGTCGGCTGATTACCAACCTCGGTTTCAACTTTGTGATGTATCGGGACGTATTCACAGGTTCTAGAAGGGATTAGGACGGGGACGTAACTGGATTCGTTACTATGCTCAGCACGGCGACCACTATCCTTTTACAAAGGAGGAAGTTGAGACCTAAGATCCAGGAGTTGAGTGTCACCCAGTGGTAGGGGAGGGGCGGGAATTCGCCCCCAGGCAGGTTGGCCGCCCAGCTGTGCACAGAGTGGGGCCCCTGCCTCTCCCGGGGATGGCCCCTTACAGAACCCGGGTAACTGGCTTCTTGATAGTCCCGTAGAGCTGGGCCACCAGCCTCCGTCCCCATGCCAGCTGCAGGGCCCTCTCTCCGCTGAATGCCAGCTTCTTGAGGGCAGGGGCTGTGTTGCTTTCTGCCTTCGTGTCCCTGGCAGGCAGTCCCGTGCCTGGGACGCAGCAGGTGCTTGGCACAGGTGTGTCGGGTAAAACATGCATGAACAGGCCCACTCCTGGGACTTTGGTGCCGACAGATGACATTTAAGAGTCTTTTCAATAAACTCAACTAAAGCCTTTATAGGTGTCTCAAAAGCCCTTAACCACAGCTAGCAGTACTTGTAGACATTATTCCTTCGCACCCCTTGGTGCGTCTCCAGGCCTGGATTCCAGCTCCGAGGAGAGCTGGGGCTCCATAGGCCCCATGCCCAGGCTGTCTTGTCCCCTAAGCTGGCCCCTGCCACAGGGGACACGCTCCCCAGAGGGAGGGAACTGGGAGCATGGTGTTCTCACCTCCTTGTACATCGTCCCCACCATGCTCTGCTGCAGGGGAGGAGCTGGGAGCGCAGGTGGGGCTTGAGGGGCCTGCAGAATTGGGACCAGGACCCCGCTGCACTCGGAAGCCCAGAACTGCCTAGAAAGTGGGGGTGCTAACAGGGTGGCATTAGGGTACCCCGGGGTGCTGGCTCTAGCAGAGCAAGGTAGTTAAAGCTGAAGGGTTTATGGGACTGACTGTAAGAATCGACTGGGCAAAGCCCCACCGGGGGGTGGGGGCCCTGCAGATGTGTGGGGCCCTGTCAGGAGAGAAGGAGATGGAAGGAGGGGACCTGCCCCAGGGAGCCCCATGGTGGCTGGCACCCCCGTGGCATACAAAAGCCAAGAAGGGCTGTAGGGAGCACATCCGTGTCTTCCTTTAACCCAGAGGAAATGGGGCCCAAACGGGTGGCTCAGACTCATGGCCGAGACTGGGACCCGGGTGTCCTGACTCCAGCGCAGGGCTCTCCTGTGAACAGACCACACTTTCCAGACGATGGAAGCAAGACTCCAGCTCCTTGACAGTGCCGTTGACCCCTCCTGGGTCATTCAGACCCATCCCAGGGAAGCCAGGTCCCTGTTCAGAGACTGCGGCCTGGAAGGGGTCAACCAGGTTGGACCTCAGCATCCCCCAAGCCCCGATCTTCTGTCCCTGGGCGCCTTTCCTGCCCCAGGGTCTCCTGGGCGGATCCGGCCCTCCCTGGCCTGGCCCAGCCCGGAGCTGCCGGCAGAGAAGGAGCCCTAACGGCAACATCACGGAACGTCAGCCTGCCTCCTGACCTCTCAGAGAAGCCTCGTGCTCTCACGCGGCCCTGCACATGCTCAGAGTCCCCTTTGCTTTGGGAGCTGCCTGCCGTTCCGTTCTGTTTACTAAGAGCCCCTGGTCCAGCTGTGGTCCTTGGAGCAAACAGCCTCATCGTCCCAGATCCCCAGTGGTTCAGCCTGGCACGTGGTGGGTGCACGCTGGGGGCTTGGGTTGACCTGTCCTTCACCCTGTAGGTGTCTCCTCCCCCGGGGTCTGCAGCCCCTCGGAGCAAGGGCGCGCCTCCTCGTGAGAACCACGTCCCCAGGGCTGGGCTGCTCGCCTCTCCTGCCGGGGAGCGTGCGCTCCGAGTCCCACACCAGGCTGAGCTCCTTGAGCACAGAGATTGTCTATTCATCCTTAATTCCGTAATTACAAAGGCAACACTCATCTAGTACTCAGCGAGTGCCAGACACAATCCTAAACGCTTTACACACATTAGCTCTTCTAATCCTTAGCTCAGCCCCACGAGATGAATGCGACGGCCGCCCTGCTCTGCAGAGACGGTGGCGTGGCGCAGACAGCTTATGCGCTCGACCCCAGGTCATAAGACGGGCAGGAGACAGGGCTTCATCCCAGACGGACGCACTCCAGAATCCGCGCTCGCCTCCCACGCAACCTTCCGTGCTCTTGTAGGGGTCCAGGAAACGATGGATGGATGGATGGATGGATGGATGGATGGATGGATGGATGGGTGGATGGATGGAGTACCTGTTTGGAGTGGCTTGTCCTGAGAGCCCCGGGCTGGCCAGGGCAGGTGCAGAGCCCAGGTGGAGAGGGGGCCCCTACGACTGCCACGATTGCCTGTGTGGCCTGGGACAAGTCAGAACTCAGCCACCGCTATGGTCTTCGTAGCAACCGTGTGAGGGAGGGAGGGAGGGAGGGTGAGCCCGGTCTGTATGCCGAAGCTTTAGTGGCCTGCCCAGGGCCCCTGGGGTGGGTGGCAGGGGCTGGGATGCACAGGTCCACCAGGCTCCCAGCCTCCCACTCTAGGAGCTCAGGGAAGGTCGATTGTCCTAAGACCCGGAGAGCGGTTCGGTCAGCTGACCCACCACTGGAACCTTGAGCGGAGAGATCCGGTGGCTTCCTGAGCCCTCTGCCTGGGCCCTGCTTTGTGCAGGAGCAGCGCCCCTGGCCTGTAAGTATTTCCTCCTGTCCAGATGCCTCTCAGCGTGCTGCTGGCTCCTGCTGGAGAGCTATCCCCCAGACTCAGGACTTACCGTCTTGGCTGAGTTTTTCCTGGGTCGTTCCGGAAGCATCTGGTCTTCTGGCACACGCTGTGCTCACAGTGTCCAGAGATACGCCAGGCATCAGGGGAGGCACCGTGTGTTCATTACGAGGGCAAGACACTTATTGCGTCTCTCGGTTCTCAAGGGGAGGTAGGAGTGCTGTGTCCCGGCTGACAGCTGGGGCCACTGGGGACGGGCCGGCCCAAAGGGACCACTTCCCCCCACCCTCCCCAGCACACGTGTACATACAGGTGACTGCCCAGAGCTGGGTAAAGGGAGAGAAAGGAAAACTGAGGTTCATAAATCGTGATGGCTCCAAGGGGTCAAAGGTACAAACAGAAGAGGTAAAGGAAGGGAGCAGAGAAAGATCAGCACGTGTGTGTGCATGTGTGCACGTTGGTACACATCAGCGTTTGCTTGCGCCGTATGTGTGTGATGTCAGGTGTGATCTGGGCTGGGATCGGATGTGCCCCTCTGAACAAATTTGGCCAAGGGGGACTGATTGAACGGATTCGAAAACTGATTGAACAGCTAACGGATTCGAAAAAATAACTCATGCATTTAATAAATGTTTATTGAGCACCTTCTATGTACAGGGCGTTGTTGTAGTCACTGAGGATACAGGAGTGAAAACATAAAACATAAAACATAAAAACATAAAATCCATTGCCTCCGTGGAGCTTACATTCCCCAGGGAAGGGCAGAGACTATGGAAGTGCGTAGAAGGAAGAGGTAGTGTCCGAAAGAGGAATGGACACGATGCCTGAGGACACTGCAGCCGGTGGGGGTGAGGCACGGCAGTAGGTTGCCATGGTGACGCGGAGGGTCTGAGAGGGCCTCTGACGTCCACAAGTGACCCAGAAGAAGGAGGAACGTGGAGGCGTTGAGGACACTGAGTGCAAACCCTGAGGGAGGGCTGGGCTTGGCATGTGCTGGGACGGACGGGCATCGAGTGAGCATGAGAGACGGGAGGTGGTGTCCGGTCCTCGTGGGGCCTTGGGGGCCATGGTGCGGACTCTGGATCTTATTCTGCGTGGGAGCCCCTGGAACCTTCAAGCGGGGCTGTGGGGTGATCCAGCTTACACGCTGAATTGATCCCTGTAGGTGCCACATGGGACCAGGTGCAGGGGGGGAACAGGGATGCCAGTAAGGAGGCTGGGATGGTGGTGGTCTGGGCCAGGGTGCTGGTGACAGGGTGGTGCGAAATGATCGGATCCTAGGATGCTGAGCCGATGGCTTGGATGGGAGGGAAAGATCGGAGTCAAGGACGGCTCCAAGGTTTGGGATCCTAGTGGCTGGGTGAGTGCCAGAGGTGACCCAGAGTGACCGGTGGGGCACTGGGCAAGACCAGGAACTTGACCTATCTGGTGGCCCTTGGGCACCTGTCAGGTGCCAGTGCCCTCCTCTTGATGAAGGAGGGACAGAGGAATGTGGCACTTGGGCCTCCAGCTCACAGCGCCTCAGATGCTCCTCTGTCACCTTCCTTAGCTGCATCACTGTCTTGTCATAAGGAGAGATGGCTGCCTCCTAATCCCCCCCCCCCCGCCCCGTCATCCAGATAATCCCCGCTGCCCAGAGCATATTCCCTGGAGAGTTCTTCTGAGGCTCTGGACAGGGGTCTAGGGGGTGGCCGACGAGCGGGAAGCCAGAGGACAGAGAGGGGCCATCCTGTGGCCAAGCCATCAGCCCAGAGAGAGTGGTGCTATCACGTGGCAGCAGGGCCATGTGATAGCAGCCCGCTCATTCACCCAGCACACCTGTATTGGACGCCTGGGCACGAGTGGGTGCTAAAGAGTCCGCACCTCCCCCAAGGGGCTCATAAGCCAGAGAGAAGGAAACCTTCACCGGCGAGCATATTGACGTTTGAGCCGACCGGGCAGCTTCCTCGGGGAAAAATGTCTCAGTTGAAAGGTGAGCGACAGATAGGAGATAACCAGGTTTTGCCGGGGGGAGCCAGGGGTCGGGAGGAAGGGCAGATAGAAGAGACATGGGCCATGAGGATTGGAGGACAGGAAAGGTCAATGACAGCAAGATGTCGATTGCCCTTCTCCAGAAGGCCTCAGAGCAATCTAGACATTGTCAGCTTGGATCATTCATTCATTCATCCATCAGATCCTTACTAAGCACCCACCGTGTGCCCACACGAGGCTCACGCTGAAGATAAGGCTACAGAACTCTGTACCCATCCCTGTGTGGCTCATGGTAGGCAAGTGGAATTCTAAATGGGTGGTGCGTGCTAAGAAGAAACAGAGCTGAGTGATGAGGGGGCTGGGGGGAGGGAAGGAGGGAAGGCTCCTGCTAGGGGAGGTGGATGGGAGATGGCCACAGGAGCCTCCAGAGCTGGCAGAGAAGACAGCCGTGGGGAAGGCCTCTCCCCCCGACCTCACCCCACCCCGACTGGGATGCAGTCTCTACCCTTTGCTCTGTTTTCTCTGTTGGGACCCTAAGTAGGATTGTATTCAGATCCGGTCTAAGTTTGAAAGCACTGATTTGGAAGAGATGAGCATCTGGACCAAATGCCACCCAAGGTCCCACCTGCTTGAAACTTAGGCCCCAGAAATGCACCTCTTCCCCAGCAACGGTCAGAATGGCTCCGCCAAAGAAGGAAGGAGTGTTTCCTGGGTGCTGGGCACACCCAGGGGGTCTGTCCTCCCAGCTGGAGGCCGGGCCAGCCTGGGGTGTGGAAATCCCGGCTCCTGTAGTCGCAGGGGCAGCTGGGGTCCCGCCCCCGCGGTGAGGACCCTGGTCAGAGAGGGCAGGGCAGCTGGCCCGGCCCCAGCCAGGCTCCCCCTTTCCTGGAAGGCGGGCCGGGTGGGAAGCCGAGTTTCCAGTAAGAAGGCGCAGCCCGCGCTTGCTCGGTGCACACACCCCCTCACTGCAAGAGTTGCGCTCTGAGCTCGCCGTGGCCCTAATGAGTGCTGAGGACAGCTGCTCACAGCTAAGTGAGCTGTAATGGCTTTCTGCGGTCATTAGACACAGGCTGTTGGGAGCGCCTGAGGGACCACGCGGGCTGGGCTCCTCCCGCTCCACCCGGACCCGGATCGGATCAATAAGCCAGGAAGGGGCCAGGGCTCGGACACTCAGGACCATGCTGGGGCTCACGGTAGCCACCCTCACAGCCAGGCACAGAGGGGGGAGTTGGTGGGGGCAGGAACCCCAAAGGGGGCATGGGGCATGGGGGCCCCGCCACACTGCCGGGGGCCTGGTCCTGGCCAGGGTGCTGTTTAGAATTGAATTCGATTCAGTACAGCGAGGGTGTTGAGAGACCTGGAACAGGAGAATAAGGCTGCTCCTGAGAATAGCGTTGATCTGGCTTTGATCTCAGCTGTGCCACGGGAAGGCAGTGTTACCTTTTTGAGCCTCAGTTTCCCCACCTGTAAAAATGGAGCCAAAATGGCACACTTGGCGGAGTGGTTCTGCGAAAGCAATGAGTACTGCACATGAAGTGCCTCCCGCGGAGTAAGTGCTTGGTGGAGGGTGGCTGCTGTGTCAGCAAGGCCATCGTTGTCATTAGCAGCGACCCCACCACGACCATCCTCATCGCCATCACCCCATGTTGTCACCACCACCACCACCACCACCACATCACCACCATCATAAGATTTTAAGTGAGTCTCACCATTTTGTTTTTGTTGTTGTTTGGCTAATCTGGTATCAAGTGACCAAGCTGAGCTGGACGGCGGTAAGACCCTGCCTCATTCATACTTCTGTGTGTTCAGAGACTGTGCTGGGCTTTGGGGAAACAGGGCACGGAGCTCACAGTTGGTGGGTCATTTGGATTCTGGGCTGGGCATCAGGGGTGGTGGGGGCAGTGTCCTAGGTCCGGGGTGGGTTTAGGGGGCAGGCTGTGAGCAGTGTCAGGGAGCAGCGGTGGAGGTGGCAAGGCCTCCCCCGAGAGCAGTTGGCCCCGTGCAGGCAGGACTGTCCTACGGGCTCTGAGAGAGTAATGGGGGCTGCCTGACTCGGCCTTCCTCAGCCAAAGCCTGGAAGGATTCCGGCTCTGAGTTCTTAGTGCCCATCCTTCACCCAGAGCAGGCGTCCTGTGTCCGCTGCTGCAGCCTCCTGTAACTCAGGCCATGCTGCACAGCCTCTTCGGATACTTTGATCACCCCCGTGCCTTCCGGAGCTGAGAGCTGGAGACGGCTGTGCACCCCCTAGAAATCTGGGGAAAAGACCAGGAGTGGAGGGCTACGGACATACAGGTCTGGGTTAGAGCTTTGTCCCAAGGGCCAAGAGCTCTAACTGCCCACCTCTCAGTATGAGCAGGTCTGACCCAGTTCTCTTCCTTCGTCTGGAATTTTCCAGGTTGCGGCGTAGTGTATGGTACTCAACTCATGCTGAACCTTAAAATCATCTGGAGGGGCTTTAAATTTTTCCAGTGCCTGGACCCCAGTTTGATCCTGATCTATTTCTGGGGTGGGAATTATTTTCAACTCCTCCCCCACCCCCACCCCACACACATGAATCCAATATGTAATCCAATAGGCAGTCATATAAAGGGAAGACAACAGGCTTTGGAGTTGGGCTTCCAACCCTGACTTCACCACTTCCTGTGTGATCTTAGGTGAGTTGCACAACATCTCGGAACCTTACTGCTGATTTGCAGTTTTTTAAAGTAATTAATAAAGGGCTAAGCAAAACAAAATGGAGATGAGAGTTACTGGTTCTTAAGGAGGTACCTGCATGTCAGTTAAGAGACAAAGACACTCAGCACCTGCGAGGTGCTGTTGTAGCCTCAGCCGCCCCTCCCTGCGCACTTTTTATTTTATTTTTTTTATTTATTTTATTTTTATTTATTTTATTTATTTCTAGGAGAGAGAGAGAGAGACAGCGTGAGCAGGGGAGGGTCAGAGAGGGGGAGTCACAGACTGAAACAGGCTCCAGGCTCCGAGCTGGCAGTCAGCACAGAGCCCGACGCGGGGCTCGAACCCATGAACCGCGAGACCATGACCTAAGCAAAAGTCGGATGCTTAACCGACTAAGCCACCCAGGCGCCCCCCTGCGCACTTTTTAAAGAGAGAATAGAATGTTGTTGTACCGTCTATCACAAAATGTGCATGGAGCCTGCAGAGAGGCAGGCCCTGCTGCCCAGTGGTTTTTGAGGTGAAAGAGATGCAGTGGTCACCCCTGCAGTTAGTGGTTGGGTCCACGTCTTGTATGCTCTGTGTTTATCCTACTTGGGATTCATTTAGCTTCTTAAATCTGCAGTTTGTCTTTATCCAGATTTGGGAGATTTTCAGACCTTGTGTCTTCAAATACTTTTTCTGCCCCTATTCTCTTGGTTCTTTCTCTAGGGTTCCGTTTATATGTATATCAGACTTTTAGGCCCTGAAGTTCTTTATTGTTTTGTTTTGTTCTTTTAGTCTTTTTTTCTGTTTTTCAGATTGGATATTTTCCGTTGATCTAGCACTACATTCATTGCCTCTCTCTTCTGTGCTGTTCAAGGCACTGTTAGGCCTATCCCATGACTTTTTTATTCCAGATACTGTGTTTTTTCGATTCTAGAATTCTTACGTGTCTCTTTTTAATAGTTTTTATTTCTCTCTGATATTTCCTGTAGGCTCACTCATTACAAGCATATTTTCCTTTATGTCCTTCAGGACAGTTATAATACTTATTTTAAAACAGTCTGTATTGATTTCTTTTCTCTCATGCAGAGGTCACATTTTCCTGTTTCTTCAGGTGTCTAGAAGTTTGGGGTTATGTCTTAGACATTGTAGAGACTCTGGATTTTGTTACATTACCCGGAAGTGCATTGATTTAAAACAAACAAAACAGTTAACTTGCCTGGACTCAAACTCCAAACTTTACTTCCCCTGTGGTGGCCAATAGCAGACATCTCAGTTCAATTCTTTTAGGCTTGGGAGGGGTCGGGGCGGCTAGAGAAGCCCTTGCATGCAGATTTCAAAGGCCAGCCCAAGATTTGCGTGGAGTTTTTATACAGGATTTGAGCCTCCTCCCTCTGGCTCTTGTCTTGCTGATATTCCCAGCCTGACTCTCAGGTTGCTTTGGTTGCCCCACACTCTGTCCTGTAGTTCTTTAAGCCAATAAGACTGTGGGTTTTCTATCTGGAGCTTAGCTGCCCCACTTAGCAGAGGCTGGAGCCTGCCCTCAAACAAAACCCCATGAGGACAGGAAACCCACCTGAGTGTGTTCCTGTCTCCTGAGTATTGAAAACTAGTGCTGCCTGCTTCTCTCCCTGCCCCAGGCAGTTGTTTCTATAGTTATTATCTGTAGGAGGAAGGAAGATTGGTCTGATAGCACCCACTCCACCCTTTCTAGAAGCCCAAGCCCAGATGTTTGGCTTCTCGAGGCCATGAGAACAGGCAGGGAGGACAGTAGGCATCCCTCCGGGTCACACCTGCATCCAGCGGGATAAGTTAAAACAGTTGTTGGGACGCCCGGGTGGCTCAGTCTGTTAAGCGTCCAACTCTTGGTTTTGGCTCAGGTTACGATCTCACGATTTATGGGATTGAGCCTTATGTCAGGCTCTGTGCTGACAGTGCGGAGCCTGCCTGGGATTCTCTCTGTGCCCCTCCCCACTCACCCATGTGCACTTATGCTTTCTCTCTCTTTCTCTTTCTCAAAAATAAATAAATAAACTTAAAAGAAAAACAACAACAAAGAGTTGTTCCCAATGAACATATAGCCCAGAGGCTCAGGCCCAGGAGAGAATGCAGACTTCCACTTGAAGTGGAAGCTGATTCAGATGGGTTCCACAGTCCAGGAGAACTTCCTTTGGTGATAGACGTGGTCTGTATTCTGCCGGGCCCAACATTGTAGCCACCAACCCCATGTGGCGGGTGCCGTTGAGAAACTGAATTTCTTAGGCTATTTCATTTTTTTTTATGTGAAGTTAAAATTTAAACAGCTCCATGTGGTGAGTAATTGCTGTATTGGACCACGCAGATCCAAGCAGAGCTAAGAAATCAAAGCCTGGATGTACAGAAATGTAGGAAGCAGGGTAACTGCAAGAAGTTTACAAAAAGATAATCCCGTCAGAATGAAAAAGAAAGAAAACTCACCGGGGCATTTGGAATAGTATTTTCTTTATCCCCCTCCCCCAAAACGAATACACAGAAGAGACCCTTACAAGGCCCTGTCACAATGCAAAGGGCCTCATGATGTTTGAAACTGAGAGCTGTGTTAGGGAGTAACTGCAAAGGGACACAAGAGAAATGTTTTAAGTTATGAGTTCCCTTAAGTATTTGAGATATGATGCGACTTATAAAAACTAGATTTGCCTGTTCGTTCTGGGGAAGCATGTTTCCGGCTCCAAGCTAAGTTTTCCAGGATGGGCTTTGTCTTAGCCCGGCCTTGCTGGAAGCCATGAGGCTCCTGGGTGGAGGGCGCCTGCCCTCACCTCCCTGCCAGGAGTGACCTGAGGCCCAGCACGGGGCCTCTGTCCCTCCCCTCCCTCCCCCCTTCCCTGAGGTCTGGGTCAGACCACCTGAGTCGAATCTCTGCTTCATCGCAACTCGACGGCCTTGGGTATTTCTGTGCACCTCAATTTTCACATCTGTAAAATGGGGAACGTAAGTGAAACCACTTCCTTGTGCTGTTTTAGGATGAAATGAGGGAGCATGTGTCAGAGCGTATAGAATGTGCACACGTCATGTCCAACAGCCCATTGTACGTCGCGGTGATACTTTCCCTTCTTACTCAGGTTCTCTCTCCCCTCCCTGCTGTCTCTGTCTGTCCCAGGCCCAAAGATGCTCCCGCTGACTCCCCAGCCCTTGTCCAGCACCCTGGACAGACCCTCCTCCCTGCCCGCCTGCTTCTCCCCTGCTGGTTGAGAGGCTTCTGGCCCCACTTTGCATCAGATTCTATGTAGCTGCTGTTCTCGCGTACTTTCACCTGCCCTGATCCTTGAGGGGTGTGGCCAGAACAAGTGAACCTATCAGGTGTGGAAACAGAAGGGAGTGAGGTGGGGCAAGTAAGGCCTTCGCCCCCCGGACAAACTGGAAAGCGTGCCCAGAAGTGCGGTAATCAAGATAAATAACGTTTCGATGCGATATGTTTGAAAACCCAAATTAATGCAAGAATTCCACCATGAACAAAATATCAAAATGTTCAGTCCTGACCCTGGTCTTGGCACGGCTGACCGTACTCGCCTTCCCCACTCCTGGCCCTGCCGGAGCCTGACTTTATCTGTTTTGATACTTGTTCATCATGGAATTTCTTACCGTAATTTGTGTTTTGGGAAATGCCTTGAAATGTTACTTATCACAATGACTGCAGTTTTGGGCACCCCTCCCTTACATGTTGCACCCCTACCTCACTTTTCTCACCCTGGTGAGATCCTTCCTGGCCTGATCCTGGCCTTGGAAGAGAGAGCCCTTGTGAACGGAGACTCAGTCCAGATGCGGCCAGCAAGGGCGTCTTGACGATCCACGGGTGGCCCTCTGCCTCCCACCTCTCGGGCCAACTGCTCCTGGTCCAACCTTGCGGTTGTCAGAGGTGGGCCCTGAGCGACGCACAGGAAGGTCCCATGTCACACTGATCTCAAGTGCTCCCAAATGACCCTTGTGACATGCACCTCTGAGGCCCATGACAACAACCACATAGTATGGCCTGAAGAAGGAAGCTGGCTTCTTCTCCATGACAGCCCAGAGATCCATGTGTCCCGGGCTGTTCCTCTGCATCCAGTTCACCATTTGGGGACTCCCAGGCCCTGGGCTGACTTCTCCTCTCCCTATGCCATCCCCTGCCTTGACCTCTCTTCTCCGTCTCCTACCTCCCCCTCGGGCTCTTGAACATTTATGCTGAGGCCAAATTGAGGACTGACCACAGGCAGGGTGGCTTCTGTGGGTGGAAGGAGCCAGAAGGAGGGGCCCCGCCCTGCCAATCCTGACCTCGCCTCCCTCCCACCCACCACAGCCCTCTTTCCAGACCCAAAATAGTTCCCCAGCCCATCTCTTGGCCCCATCTTGGGCGGGGCTAGAAGCGCCTAGGCTGTGGGAGTCGGGGGCGGAGCTTCGCCAGATCCCCCAAAGCCTGGGCACAGCGGGTGGGAGCAAGGTGGTGTCTCCACTCTTCGGTTCCCGCCGGCAGTGCAGGAGGCAGGCGCGCCTGACACTCTGCTGACCCCTACCCGCCCCACTGTCATCGTCACCCATGCACCCCTCTTCCTGACCCCCGAGAGGCATCCTAGCTCCCGTGACAAGTAGGAGCTTTGGCCCAGATGCGTCCACTGGCGGAGGAGCCTGGGTGCTCCTGACTCCGAGCCCAGGAAGGAGCAGGAGGCGGCCCTGTGGGCGCAAGGCCACACAGGCGCACACAAGAGGAATAATATTGTGTGATGTCATATTATATCATAGTAAATTATATGATTTTCCAACTCCTTGCTCTGAGCCAGAGCAAGCACAGTAACCCTGTAAGCGGGGCGCTCGGTCACCCCGAGCCCCTCCCCCTGCCCTCCAGCCCCTCCCCTTATTCCCCTAGTCTGCCCCCTCTGCCCCCGCCGGATGCTCCTCCGTATTTGCTCAGCCAATGACAGCTGCCGCCCTGGCATCTCTGCGACGCAGCGCCTTCCAGCAGCTGAAGGGTGCACGCGTGGCACAGCCACCACAGTGGGGCACCCAGCCCTCTCCACCCTGTAGCCGCGACCTTCCAGCCGAGCCGCGCCCAGTGTTCCTGGTTATTAACTGTTCTGATGGCACCTGTCTGTGGTTTATCCTCATGACGCTGGGCGACTGTGCCCTGCAGATGAGGACACCGAGGTTCTCAGGGTCTCAGGCGGGCAGGATTCGAACCCAGCTCTGTGCGGAGCCCGTGCTTGTCTTCCATATTACGTTGCCTTTCCAGGCGCAGCCAAGGCAAGACTCTGGGGCATAGACCCACCTCCTTCGCATGACAACTGGAAAGATCCGCTCCATCCTACACACTGATGAAAAACCAAGAGGAAATGGTGGTCAGGGGGCCCTGGCAGTGAGCGGTGCCCAGCCTTTCGGGGGCATCAGGCCCACGACGAAAGGGTTTGAGCTGCCTTGCCTTCTCCCGTGTTCTCTGTAGGCAATGTTTTAGTGGCATCCTGACCCCTGTACAGACATCTGGGGCGCTTGTCTCTATGACGGAAAGAGGGAGGGGCTGACCTTACCTAATTATCCCTCTGTGTCTACTTCCCTGGCCATGGGCAGACCTTGGGCAGGTGGGAGAGCAGCCAGGCTAAAGGGTGGTTTATAGGGTAGAAGGGAAAGGGGGTGGGAAGAGCAGGTCCAGGCACATGGATATCAGGGCACCCGTCTCCCCCCACCTTTTTGCATCCCGGCTCTGGGCTCTGAGCTCTGGGCTGGATGTCTTCCCAGCCACCCCTTCCCCTCCTCCCGTGTCAGCAGAAAGTTCTCAAGCTCAGGAGTCCAGACACCAAGAATTATAACACACATTAGGACATAATATATTCGATAATACTGCATTATATTATATTAAATGATATTATTTTCCATTTTTCAACTCCTTGCTCTGTGCCAGACAGCGTGCCAACTGGTTTTACATACATTATCCCACTGAACCCTCGGAGACACTCTGGTGTATGAATTACTGTCACCCCCTCCCCCCTCCCCCTGTGAGAACACTCAAGGCTCAGGGAAGTCCAGGACTTTCCCCGGGGTCCTCAGCGTGTGCTCCCCAGGGCCATTCCGTCTTCTCTGTGGGCGTCCCTGTGTCCCCTTCAGATTCTGTATCTCCCTCTGTCTGCCCTTTCCTGATTCGTGCTCTGTCTCTCTCTCAAATAAACATTAAAAAAATTTTTAAATACATACAAGTAAATAAAGTGCCATGTATTTTTTTTTAAATATTTTTTATTTATTTCTAGGAGAGAGAGAGAGAGAGACAGCGTGAGCAGGGGAGGGTCAGAGAGAGAGGGGGATACAGAATCTGAAGCAGGCTCCAGGCTCTGAGCTGGCAGTCAGCACAGAGCCCGACGCGGGGCTCGAACCCACGAACCGTGAGACCATGACCTAAGCAAAAGTCGGACGCTTAACCGACTAAGCCACCCAGGCGCCCCAAAAGTGCCATGTATTTATAAAAAAATGTGCTTGGCTACTATTCTGCCTTTTCCTTCCATCTTTACCCTCCCTCCCGTCCTACTGAAGTTCATTTGAGAATAAGGCATCCAAGTCCCCTCCCGTCTCTGCCCGGACAGAGTCGTTGTCATTAATGGAGATGTACTGGAAGGTTCCAGAGGAAATCTGGTAGAACCATATGCAGAGTTCATCACATCCACACATGTTCTTAGATCACCGGCTCCCTGACACTTGCCTGGTGAGGCCTGGAAGGTCTTTCCCCACCATTCACAGGCAGGACTTCATGGGCAATGTGCATCTTTCCAGCTTTGATGGAAGGTGTTTGGCTCCCACACTAGGAGCGTGTGTGCTGAGCGAGCGTGCCTATGGCTCCCAGCCCCCTGGTGTGGAGGACAGGGCCGGGGGCAGATGGCTGGGGCAACCAGCAGAGGGGGACTGAGAGAGAGAGAGACAGAGACCACCCCCCCATCTCCCTGGCTTGCTGTTCCGGGGAGCCCTGGGCTTGTCAGTGTGAGGAGTGGGGAGAAGCCACATCAACTCCCTCTGCTGTTTCTTCTGTTTGGACTCAGAATATTCAAGGAACTGCTCTTAATGAGAAAAGAGAGGAGAATGACAAGACTTTGAAGCTTTGGGCTCTTAAGAGCTGAGATATTCTCCATCTTCTGTTGAAGGAGGAGCTTCTAGTGAAAAAGGAGGGGAGGAGGAGGAGGAGGAGGAGGAAGGAAGGAAGGAAGGCAGGCAGGCAGGTGGGCGGAGGGAGGAAAGGGAAAGAAAGAAAAAAGAGAAAAAACATTGTAGATCCAGCATCTCCCAGGAAGCGTTTGCTCTAAGCCTTGGCAAGCTCAGGCCTTCTGCAGCCAGGCCAGCTAGTAGCCACTGAGCAGGTACTTTGTGTTGTGTTCTTTTATGAGCTTCACACTTACCCCTTGCCGCTAATGACCAGTGTATTACCATGGCTCCCATTTTACAGCTAAGGAAACTGAGGTTGGAAAATCAGCCAGGAGTCTCAAAGGCAGTAGTAGACGGCGGAGCTCAGATTTGAACCTAGGCAGTCTGGCCCCAGAACTGGTTGGGGCAGCCCCCCCCTGCCGTCCCCTGCTCTGCTTCTCGGCAGACAGGCTGAACTAGCACCTCCTACCAAATTCCTTCCGAAACGGGGGACAGCAATGGAACGACCACAGAAAAACCACCACGGCACAGGGATTAGCAAATATTTTTCTGAAAATGTGCGTTTCAGGGGAGAGTCCTGTACAGGTCAGCCTCGAACGCCCTTACCAGAAATAACTCACGGCACATAAATACCCAGCCACAAATGCCCTCTGGTCCAAGCAGCGCCCCACGACCATGTCACCTGTCCCAGGCCACGCCCAGACACTCCTGGCACTTTGCGTGATTCTGGCCGAGAGCCCTTCTGGTTCGTTCCTGTCCGGGTAAGGTGAGCTCTGCCTCTTCCAAGAGCATCGTCTCCTTTTATTAAAAAAAAATAATAATAATAACTCGTGTGGTGAAAGCTCTCTGGCCTCTTGGAATTACTCATCCTATTTAACTAAAGCTCTTTGCTGTTTTGCTCGGTTGATCTGTTTGTTTGGAAAGAACCCGCCGCCTCCCATTCCGCAGATCCCTCTGACTGCGCCTCCATCCTGAGGGGCTGGTGTCAGTAAGAGGGAGAGAGGAATGGTCCCTGAATGTGTCATTTCCTGGTGGGGACCGCCATTGGGTCCCATCGCTTCGCCCCCCTCCCGCCCCGCCAGGCCTCCTGGGCACTGGCACTTGAACCTCAGAGCCCTGGACACTTCCCCGGAGCCTTGCAAGCTCAGGGCCCTCTGCGCCCTCCCTGCCTCCCTCCCTGCGGGGCCTGGCCACTGCTTTCCACGAGCAAGAGGGCTGACCCCCTTCCCCCCGCCCTTTGCCTCATTCCCGGGACACCCCTCCCGAGGTGCGCGAGGCTCCAGCCCTCCCCAGGTGTTTGGAATCTGCACCATTTCAGTGTTTGCTTTTTATGAAAGGGAAGCAATTCTGTCTGCAGAATATTAAGTGGCTTGGGCGGCTTTGGGAAGCAGAGCCACTAATCCGCCGACATCTGCTGCTTATGTGATCTTGGCGCCTGGCGGCCCCCTCCCCTCTCCCCCCACTTGGGCCCCTCCTCATCACCCCCCAGTTACGCACACCCCAGAGCTTTGAGGCTGAATGAGACGGGGAGATTGGGGCCAGCCCAGCCATGCCCACCTGATGGCAGGGGCTGGAATAGTGACCTCCAAATACCCTCTGAGGCCCAGGGCAGTGGCTGGGCCAAGACCCGTGACCTTGAGCGAGCTCCTTCCTTGGATGGCCTTTAGCACGCTCAGAAGACCGAGGAGGGGATGGGCAGCCCGGAGCCCAAGGTCTGATACACCCACCTGGTTCAGGTCCTGCCCCCTTCAAGGCCAGGTTAATACTGGGGTCCTCCATGCGGCCCTCCCTGACTCGCCTCTCCAGACTGTGTCTCTGCTGTTCCTCTACTCTCTCTGTCCCCACAGCGTCACCTGCTGCATGCAGATCTTCTTGGGGGCAAGACCGTGTGCCCATAGCCCGCAGCTCAGCGCTGGCCCACAGCTGGATAACAACTGCTCTTGGGTTAACTCGGGGTCCACAGGGGTGTGGCACTGTTGGAGTGACAAACCAAAAGAAAAGTGCCCCATTCCTTTCTCCCCCAGCCTGATTCTCCGGCTTGTCTGGGGGCTGAGCCCCTGGCCGAGTCCAGAGCACAGGGAGGGGTTCCCGAAGATGGGAGAGACACAGGCCTGGCAGGAGAAAGCTCACAGCCCCAATCCTGTAATAAAACTCACACCCGACCGACTTAGTAACACATGTGGAACAACCCAGGAAGAAGTGTGAGTCCATACCCCACACACACAGGACACTGAGAGCCCCAGAGTTACAGGGGAAAGAGTGGCTGTAATCAGAGCAGGCTGCCTGGAGAAGGCGGGCTTCCAGCCAGCACTGGATGTATAGAGCTCCCATTTGCAGAGAAGGAAGCAGACGAATTCCAAGGAAGGGAAGAGATATGTACAAAAGTGTGTGTAACCATTTGCTAGAGTGGCTGTGACGTCAGCGAAATGTATTTTCTTCCCATTCTGGAGACTCAGAATCCAACCTCATGGTGACAGCAGGCTTGGCTTCTTCTGGGGGCCAGTAGAGAAGGATCCATCCCAGGCCTCTCTCTTTGGCATGCAGATGACCATCTTCTCTCTGCGTCTTCACGCTCTTCCCTCCATGCGCCTCTGTGTCCCAGTTCCTCTTCTTACAGGACATTGATCATATCGGATTAGTGTCCATGTCAGTGACTTCATTCAGCCTTGATCACTGCTTTCAAGGCCTGTCTCCAGGGCCGCCTGGGTGGCTCAGTCCGTTGAGTGTCCTACTCTTTATTTTGGCTCGGGTTGTGATCTCACAGTTCATGAGTTCAGGCTCCATATCAGGCTCTGTGCTGACAGTGCGGAGCCTGCTTGGGATTCTTTCCCTCTCTCTCTCTCTCTCTTTCTCTGCCCCTCTCTGCTTCTCTCTCTCTCAAAATAAACAAACTTAAAAAAAACCTAAAGGCCCTGTCCCCAAATACAGTCACAATCAGAGATGCAGGAGATTAGGGCTCCGACATATGAATGGGGGTCAGGGGGCAGGAGACCTCATTTAGCCCATTCCAGCATCGAAGTCGTCATGCTCTGCTGTTGAGTGTGGATTAATCGCTTCTACATTCCTGACATTTTGCAAAGCACTGGACTCCCAAGGTCAAGGACAGCTTGGTCCCATCCTCAGGAGCCCAAAGTCATGGGGAGAGCCCCTCCAGAAGGAGCAGAGACCTCAGGGTGGGGGCGTCAGCACGACCAGCCTCATAAGCAACAGAGGCTGGTGTGTGAATGTCCAGGGTCCTTTTGAAGTTCCCACAGCAGGAGGCCTGGAGTCCAAGGCTGTTGCAAGGTGATAAGCGATGGGGCTGCTCCGGGGGTTAGCCCCGTGTGGGTCCCAGCCCCAGGAGAAGGACATAAAGCCTCTCCCCACGTGAGTTCAGGGGCCCAGCACTCCTAGTCACCCACCCCCTACCTCCCATCCCCCCCACACACACTGGAGGACATGCCCCCAGTGAGGAGCCTGGGTTCCCGGAGGATATGTCGGAGCCACCAAACATCTCCCCCCACAGAGGGCCACGGAGGCCAGATCGCACCTGGGGGAGGGGCCTGAGAAACCGCCACTCCCGCGCCTCACCTCCTCCTCCCCATACTGGGAACTTCCTAAAGGGCTCGAGAAAACAGGCTTCAGGCCAGAGCTGGCTGCGCCCCTGCACCTGCACCCCGCAGGAAGGGGCTGATTTGTGTCCCTGGGTCAAGCCCCGTGCGGTCAGGAGGCAGAGGGCTCAGGCCGTTCACCTGCTGGTGAGCAGCAGGCAGGGGGCACAGGCCTAAGGGAGGAGGTCACAGGTGTGAGGGGTGGCGGGCCCGGTGCAGCGGCTCCCGGGAGAGCCTGAGGCTCTTCCCTCTGTCTTCTGTTGTCCCTGACTTGTTAGAGGACAGCTCCCTGCGGGAGAAGCCCCCCAATACGGAGGGGGTGCACCCAACACAGGCTCGGGGATGACCCCCGCCAGGCTGCTCACCAGCTCAGTGACCTTGGACAAGACTCATTTGACCTCTTGAGGCCAATTTCCTCATCTTTGTCAGGAGAATAAGAATATCCACTTTCCAGGGTGGCCATGGGGAATAAATAGGTAATGTGTGCATGGAGCCCTTGACATTGGAAATGGTGCACGGGCATCAGTTTCCCTGCCAGAGGCGGGTTCCCACAGCTGGCCGCCGGTGGCTCCTCTCTCCCCTCTTGGCTCTATTGGGGTTCAGAATGAACAGATACCGCAGAGGGGGTTCCGTGCTCCGCATCATCTCCGTGCCCAGAGCTGGGTACCCTCTGCCCCTTCCCTCCCAGCCTCCACCCTGGACTGCACCCGTCCAGCCACAGGAGCGACAAGATACTGGGACCGTCAGCCTTGACCGGGGAGCCCCGCTCCCGGCCGGGATTGGGACCCTCCGAGAACCCAGGATGCAGGCGACCCCTGTAGACCTTCCTCCCTGGACAGTCCAGCTCTGTGCGCGCGCCAGCCAGAGGCTCGCAGGGAGGCTCTTGAGTTGAGAGCTTGCCACGGGGAGAACTTGGAGAAAAATGGAAAGAAACCAGAGTGAGAAGCACTCACAAGCTGACAGAGAGCAGCCGACCGAGGCCAGCTGGTGGCCACGGATGCTGCCAGTGGCTGCATCCCCCGAGGCTCTGGGATCAGGACAGTCTGTCTGGGTTCAGATCCTGTTCCCTACCTCCTAGCGGTGGATTGGGGACAACTTGCTTCATCTGAGCCACAGCCCCTCCTATCTAAAGTGGGTGGAACATTGCCCACCTTGTTGGGTGCCGGGCAGCTAGTCCAGGGGACACAGGATAGACACCAGTAAGAGCTGGTCATCATAGCTGTCCGGATGGTGGGAGGGCAGGAACGGAAGCCCAGGGGCCCTTAAGAGAAGCCTGTGCTCAGTGTTGTGGCAACAGGCTGGCATCGGCATGGGGTCTCTGCCCACCTTTAATCTCTCCTCCAGGCGGCCCTGGGCTTTGGCTGTGTTACAGTGTAGCAAGATGATGTTTTTGGAGGATCTAAGCCTCTGCTTCCCTCCATTGGTGTGGAAGGAGCTGCATTTGTAACCTCCCCTTCCCAGTGGCCATGGGGAACCCAGCCAAGTGGGAGCTAGCTGGATGGTGGCGGGCGGGTTGGAGGAGTCTGGCAAAGTGAACTAGAGTGCACTCTGGAAGGTTCCGGGGGAGGGGGACGAGGGGGGCGCAGGTTGGTGCCCTGGCAGAGAGCTCTCAGTCATCGCCCGGGCGTGTGGACGGCCACCTCCTCGAGTCCCTTGCCCCTCCTGCTTTCACTCATGACACAGATGTCCTGAGTCCTCTCCAAGCTGCCTTAACATGAGGGAATTCGATCTCAAATATGTTGCACAAATGAATAATAAAAACAAAGGAAAATTACCCTCTTTATTGAAACTCATTTTATGAATAAAACAATTATTCTGGTAATTGAAAAAATGTGTCGTTAAATTAAATGCAGTGGTTCCTATTAAAATTTTAGTGCGTTTTTGCTGCTGCCGGCTAGAGGCTGGTAATTATAGTCGAGAGTTTCGCTTTCTCTTTATTGTTTTTTAATCTCTCTGTGCTGCGGCTCTCCGACGATATTTTATGTCAAAGAGATTTAGAGCCGCGCTCCCGACGGGCGGGAGAGGCTGGCGCGGGGGGTGGGGGGGGGGCGGGGACGCGCGGCGCGGGGTGGGGGGGGCTGCCGTGGCATCTGCCTCTGACACCCGATTGGCAGGTGCTCTGGCGGCCCAGCGGTTTTGATTGGTTGCTTCAGCCATCTGTCAGCCTGGTGACGACCAATCACAGCCCTCCGAATCTGGTTCCCTCCCGCCCGCTCTCCTCTCTGATCCCCTCCCTACTCGGAAGGGGTTGGGGGAGAAGTGCAGCCTGGAGGTGGGTCTGGGGAGGCCCGGGCCTCAGCTCCTACCTGGAAACCCGGGTTTGGAAAGGTGCAGGGAGCGCAGGCCTCCTGAAGGTCTTCCTGCCCTCGTGGGGGGCAAGTGAGGAAGGTCGTGGGGCTTTGAGTGGAAGCAGCGTGAGGGTAGGCGCCGTGCTTGTCTTGCTCTGGGCTGCATCCAGAGCCCCCCCCCCCCGCCCCCAATAACTGATGGTGCATCGGAGGCTTTGAGCTGTTGCTGAGCGAAGGTGGGAGGGAGAGAGGTAGGGCTCCGATAGGGTTAGGTGGGGAGTAACAGAAATGGAGAACTGCCCGGGTGGGAAATCGATGGGTCTCCTTTCCAGCCCCGCCCCACCCCCATACCAGGGAAGGGAGAAACCCAAAGACGGCTCAGCTCGGTCTCAGCTCCTGGCAGGGGCTGCCAGCCTCCTCGGCTGACTCAGACAGTTGGAACCTGCCCTTGATGTGTTATATGTCTCCCTGGCTCGGGCTGCATTTCTGTTCTTTGTCTGGGAGATTAAGCTCCTGGTGGGCAAGGTCTCTGGCCGAGCAGCCTGCCACTGGGAGCCTGATGAATCGGGCTGGGGGGTGGAAGCTTCTGGCATTTATCACCAAGGCACCGGGAGCTGGAAAGGAGCCAGATGCCATTGTCCAGTGTTGTCAGGCGAGCCCTGGGCACTGGTCAGGAAGGCAAGCAGGGGAGGGTCATCCAGGCATGTTCTGTGGCTGAAGGCGACCATCTTAGTGGTGCCATTCCTGATCTGCTGCCCCCGAAATCCTTTCCTTGTCCTTCTTCTGTTCTGTCCTGGATCACAGGTGGCTATTTTCCCAGTTTCCCAGGCTCCCGGCTCAGCTGGCTCAGGCTGGATTTGGCCCGTGGAAGGCTTGGGCAAGAGAGGGCAGGTGAGAGGAAGAGAAGCCAGGGTGTTCTCCCCGGGTGTTCTGCCTCCATTGGCGTTCCTCAAAGCAGTGGGATTTCAGTCGTGCCCCGGGCTCCTGGTGGGCAGAGTGCCCTGTCCCAGATGCCCATGGTGATCTGCTGTGTGCTCAGATCACCCCCGCCCCCCCACCGGCATCCTTTCTCCCTGTTGCACATTCCTTCTCTGCTAAGCCACCAAGTCATTTTCTGCTTTTCTGGTTGAACTCTGGCTACCCACCTGTCCTACGAACATCCCAGGAAGATAGACGGATCCCAGAGGCGCCACAGGGGTGAGGGCGGGAGAGGCCCCCTTCAGCCCCTCCCGCCTCTCCCACTGCCCAGGAGAGTTTGCCGTGTCCAGCTAGTCTCTGCACTGTGCCCCTCTGTCTCTCCAGACAAGCAGCCACTCATGTCCGGCCTGCTCTGCTGATCATTTTATGCTGGTCCATCCACACGGGACAGTACCTCATTTTGCAGTAATTGAGCTATTTTCCCAGCTGGCCAAAGGGTAGCAGGTTAGGGCCCTTTCCTGGGAATGCAGCATCCAGCAGAATATATTACAGAACCATTAACCCCAGAGCAGAGTGACAGGGAGGCCAGGGACAGCCGTGCCCCCCACCCCCGGCCCCTGCAGCCTGCTCCCTCCCCTCCCCCCCGTCCCCTACTGTGTCAGATTCAGCTTGAGTCCTTTTAGCCACATCTCCACCAGGCATATTTTTAAGCCAGGCTGGTTCACCTTGATATAGAAATAACCAGGGCACTAGACCAGAGAAGAGCTTGGGGCAGGTCGTGGAGGAAAGGAGCCATGGTGAGAGGCGCCGGAGGGTGCCGAGAAATGGCAGCCGACTTGGAACGGGGGACATACAGGGCGCGGTCCCGCTGTGATGCCGTGCGGAACAGCCAGAGGGTGGATGTTAGCTGAGCACCTGCATGTTAGGTACTTTCACTTATTATCTTCTTGAATTCTCTGCAGCCTGCGAAGTAGGAATCGCCAGCCCCGTTTGATAAGACCGAGGAAACGGAGGCTCAGAGACATTGAGTAGCTCGCCCAAGGTCACACTTGAGGGCCACTTACTGCCCACCCTGGTCCCGCCTCTCTTCTCTAATTCTCCTTCTTAGCATCTCCTGGAAGACTTACTAAGTAGCCTGCACTGGACCCTCGCTCGGTCAAGTCCTAGGATTCTACCTGCATTGAGTCTGAGACAAACAGCCCAGCCCTAGAGGGCCGCAGGTGCATGCATGAACATGTCATGCGTTCATTCATTCATTCATTCATTCATTCCTTCGCTCATTGGTTTGCCAAATATTCACTGAGCAGCTGCTGTTTGCCGAGCACCGTCAGAGCACTGGGGGTATAGAGCTGTGAGTTAGACACTTGATTTCATCCTCAGAGAGCTTACAGTCGAGCAAGGAAACTCACCCTGGAAGGCACACTCCGATGAGTCACGGTGATAAAGCGTGGTGAGGGTTAGGAGGCGTGACGCTTGGGGACCTGTCCTCAACAGCCCTCCAGATGGCCCCTTGGAGAGGTCGGAATCCTTCAGGGCTCACGCCTCAGACTCTCCTCGCCTCCCCCCACCCCCCTGGCTCCTTGGGTGGCTTATCTGTGTTCATCTCTAAACCCTGTCTAGCCCAGCTTGCCCTCCTGAGCACTGAGCTGTCCTCTGCCCCTTGAAGGCAGAGGGGAGGGAGCACCCTGGGCTGTGCTGGTGAGTGTCATCGAACATCTGCCAGTTTCTGTGGGCCGTAAGGGGCCCCATTGTGACCGATTTCAGCCCACTGCCCTGACGTGACTGAGCAGAGCTGGGAAGAGGTATGCAGGGTGGGTTTTTGAGAAGCGGTCCAAGCTGGCCCCAGCACACACCCAGCCAGAGCGTGAGGACATGAACTTGCCACCTCACCCCCTCCCCGAGCGGGCAATTTTCCTGGGGGCCCCAAGCTCAATGGCATCAGCAGCTGTGGTTCAAGCCAGAAGCCCAGGAGATATTCTCCCCTCCTCCTTCTCCAGCCATTTTCCATCAGTCACCAGATGTGGTCCGTTCTACCTGCTTCACCTTCCAGATGTCTTGAATTCATATGCACCCCCCCCCCACCACCATCCTCTCTAGCCTTCGGCCACTACCTCGCTCTGGTCACCACCACCTCGCTACCGAGTCAATGCCAGAGTGACCCACCTGGCCTCCCCTGTCCCGTCTCCACACCACAGCCAGAATGACCTTTCTGGTGCAGGGATCTGGTCTGTTACCTGCTGAAAGTTGGATTGCCTTCCCATTACCTTATCTCTTGGGCCTCCCTTCTCCTCACCCTCCCCTGTCCCTGCCTGCCATTCTCCCCCACCACGCACCCTGGCAACTGGGACCTGTCACGTTCCTTCTGGCCTCTCGGTCTTTGCTTGAGTCCTTTGGGGCTTGACTTAGATACCCTCTCTTCCAGGAAGCCTTCCCTGATGCCTCCAGGCTGATTTTGCAACCCCTCCCCCATAGCACTTCATGGTGCCGTATCCAGATCCTATTTACCATCCACCCTCTTCCCTTCTGCCCATGAGCGAATCGAGGGCCGGGGCTGAACCTTTGTTCACAGCGCCCTACACATGCCAGGCTCTCAGAGAATGGTTTTGGAGCAAATGGTCAAAGGATCAAAATACTTAAGTAAAAGTTAATCAATCAAGTACAAGCTAAAGGGCAAAGAGCACCTGGAGAGTCCCGAGTGATGATGTCGCAGGAAGCTTTCTCTGACAGTGAGCAGCCCCAGGTGGCTGGCCGCCTGCTCCATGGCAGTCCTGGAAGGCTGCCTGGTAGAGGCAGCCACCTCTTCTCTTCCCATCCTCCCTCCTTTGCCCCCTTTCTACTCCCCGCTCCACTTCCCAGTCAGCCTAAGAGCTTTTTCCTTGGGCAGGGAAACCGCCCCTCTATCAGCCAGCAGCAGGGCCAGGGCGGGGCTGCTGGCACCCAGCGTCTCGGCAAATAGTGAGCTGGCTGATGGCATCACCGTGACAGGACCCCTTAACCTTGACCTGTCTCTTTAGGAGACAGCGGGGGTTGTCACTGAGAAGGGGCAAGCTGAGAGCAGCGGCTGCTGGCACGTGTGAGACACAGCTCGGGCCGTCTGGGCCGGTAACCGGGGCCAGGGGGAGGCTGTCGGGCGAGCGGTGGGGAAACTACCTTCCGGACGCCCGTCGTTTTTTGGGACAGCAGCAGAGTCAAGTGAGCCCGCGGGTCAGAGGCTTCAGTCACATGAAGGCTAACTGTTTGCTGGGTGAGAGGGAGGCCTGATTCCCCCGGACAGAGCCCAGGCTGTGGGCAGTGTCCTCCCCTGAGAGCGGGCACCAGGAGCCAGCCGTCGGGGACCCCAACATGCCTGGCCCCTGCGCCGCGTGGACCTTGGGCGTCAGTTTCAACATTCCAAAATGGGGTGGGCAAATAATGCCATCGCCCCTGTGCCAAGGAAGCTGCAGAGAAGCCAGGTGTGATGCTGCACTGGCAGGAGGCTCCCCTTGGCGGAGGGGTGGGAAACGGGGAGAGGGGACGGGCACTCTAAGGCCAAGCAGCGGGGCCCTCTGCCTCCCAGCGGGAGCCTCACTGGAATCTTCCAAGCTTTAGGGGAGCAGAAAGGGCACAGACCCCAGGCTTAAAGTTCACCACCGCCACTTCCTAGCTCTGAGACGCTGGGCACATGACTTAACCGCTCTCAGCCTCAGTTTCCTCAATCTGTAGAATGGGCCCATAAAACTTCAGCTCTCCTGATCAATTGAGGTAAATAATGCAAGCAGCAAACAGCACAGCCCCTGGCATGTTGAACTGCTCAAAGCACATTTGTCCTTTCCTTTTCTCTCTCTTCTGACCGAGAGCCTGGGGGACACCGGTGAGCCTTTAGGGACATCTTCATGGCGTCTGCTCTTCTGTGGTGGCACAGGCAGGCCCGGCCTGGAAGGGAAGGGGATGCAGGGACTCGCTGAGCTCCGTCCCCAGTTTGGCACTCTTGGGGGGCCCCCCCTGACTGCAGACCTGCCCTCTCTGAGCCCAGGTCTTACCAGCTGCACAAATAGGCTTGTGATCCCCGGGGTTTAATGGGTGAGGTACCTTTGGAGCCTTTTACCCAGCCGTGCCCAGATCTGCCGCCTGTCCAGGCCCTGACGGAGTGGACCCTGGGGGGCTGGCCGCCTCACTCAGCAGCCATGTCCAAAAGAGGACACTTGGCCGAAGCCAGACTCAGTCCCCTAAGGTGGGCGGTGGCACTAGCTCAGCCGGGCAGCCCCTCCAGGAAATGTATGCAAGGGGGGTGGGGAGGTGACACCTGGTCCCAGGGGAGGTGGCCATGTGCAAGCTGTAGGACCCGGGCACTGGGTTTGCATCTCGGCTCCACCTCTGATAAGCTGTGTGACCAGAGACGATGCCTGCACTTCTCTGAGCAGCCCTGTTCTCAGGCGTGCGACACCTTGAATCCTTGGGCATTTATTTGATAACAGTCCATAGCGGGGCTCCTGGGGGTTGGCTGGTTAAGTGTCCGACTCTTGATTTTGGCTCAGTTCATGATCTCACGGTTCATGAGTTCAAGCCCCATGTTGAGCTCTGGGCTGAGAGCACCGAGTTTACTTGGGATTCTCTCTCCCTCTCTCTCTGGCCCTCCCACGCTCAAGAGTGCTCTCCTCTCTCTCTTTCTCAAAATAGATAAATAAACAAGGAAGGGAGGGAGGGAGGGAGAGAGGGAGGGAGGGAGGAAGGAAGGAAGGAAGGAAGGAAGGAAGGAAGGAAGGAAGGAAGAAGGAAGGAAGGAAGGAAGAAAACAGTCCGTAGCTGCTGAAATGTGAGTTCCACTCAGATTCTGGAATATCAGAACTCAAGGGCAAGGCCACTCCCCAGACCCCACAAGGACCCTGAGGTTCAGAGGCTGGAAACAGGTCTCCCCACCAGCACCTGTGCTCCCCCCTGGTCAGCCAGGGGCAGACAGAGAAAATGTGGCCCAGGTAGTGGCCGGGAGGCAGCAGGCCCTTCCCTGGCCCAGAGGCGAACCTCTAGCCTTGTCTTCCGCCTCCGCCTCTGCCCTCTGCCTTGGGGAGCCGACCCCGCCGCGCCTCCCTACATCTGCAAGCACATCTCATGCCACGGAAGAAGTGGCTGGCCCAGGTGTCATTTCGGAGCAAAAGTGCCCATTAAACCACCACTGGCTGCCAGGCCTGTTGAGTCCCGGGAGCGATGTTCACAGACATGTCAGCTAATGAATTAATTGATTCTTTCCTCCACTGCCGGCCCAGAGAGGGAGGGCAGGACCAGGGTGGGCGCCTCAGCCCGGCTCCCACCCTGAGTCCGCGGAGGGGAGGGTGAGAACCCAGGCTCCCCCCATCCCTCCCTGTCCGTTCCCTTAGCAACCCTCCCTCCACCCCCCCACCCCCCCAGCCTTGCCTCAAACACTTTTTTGGCCACTTTTCCCCAGCCTCTCTGCCGTTGGCATCTTTTTCAATTAAGACTTTAGTTTCAGGCTCCCATGAAAATTGAGCCGAAAGTCCAGAGACTTCCCCTGTTCCCTGGGCCACCCCCACACACAGCCCCCCTCACGGTTGACATCCCGAGTCAGAGGTTGCGTTGGTTTCGATCGATGAACCTCCATGGATGTGTCGTTTTCACCCAGAGGCCGTAGTTTACATTAAGGCTCAGAGCTGGTCTTGCACATTGTATGGGTTTGGACAAATGTATAATGACGCTTGTCCGCCATTGCAGTATCATACAGGGTGGCTTCTCTGCCCTCAAAATCCTCTGTGCTGCTCCTGTTCAACCCTCCCTCCCCCTCCCCGCCCACCTCCCCCTCCCCCCCCCACCCCGAGCAACTATTGATCTTTTCACTGTTTCCATAGTTCTGCATTTTCCAGAATGTCATACAGATAGAATCATACAGTCTGTAGCCTTTTCAGTCCGGCTTCTCCCACGTAGGGATATGCGGCTAAGGTTCCTCCATGGCTTTTCATGCCTTAAGAGCTCATTTCTTTTTAGAAAATGAATAAAAGTCCATTGTCTGGATGGACCACAGTTTATTTATCCATTCACCTCCCGAAGGGCAATTAGTTGCTTCCAGATCTGGGCGATTATGAATAAGACCGCTCTAACCATCACTTGCAGGAGTTTGTTGGGCATCAGTTTTCAACCCCTCTAGCTAAATACCAAGGAGCCCTCTTGCTGGATCGTATGCTACAAGGATGCACCGTTTACTAAGAGGGTGCCAAACTGGCTTCCAGGGTGGGCGTGCACTTTGCAGTCCCACCCGTGACGAGGACACTGTCACCCGCACGTATCGCCATCATTCCAGTTTTGCTCGTTCTCGTGGGTGAGCACCGCTACCTCCTTATTGAAATTTGCGTTTCCCCGAAGACCTGGGACGTGCAGCGTCTTTTCACGTGCTTGTGTGCCATCCATCCGTCGTCTTCGGGGAGATGTCTCTTAAGGTCTTTGGCCCGTCTTTTAATTGGGTTGTTAGTTTTCCTGCGGTCGAGTTTTAAGAGTTGTTTGTGTCGTTTGGATCGTAGTCTTGTAGCAGATGTGCCTTTTGCAGACACTTTCTCCCAGCCGGTGGTTTGTCTGTTCGCTCGACAGATCTCTTTGGAGGAGAGTCCGAGTCTGTGGTGGGGGAGGGTGGGAACAAGGCTTGCCTGAGTCCTGGTCACAGCAGCCTGTCCCTCCCAGACCCCCCCCCCCCCGCCCGCTGTGGCCCAGCTTGGCGGACCCAGCCCCACCCTGATAGGCAGAAGAGTGCCACCCCGGCCTCTCCCAGGGACCCTCTCCCCGTCCCCAGGGCTGTTCCCTCAGCCCCGCTCAGGTTCACCTGGTGAGAGTCTTGTGGGATCTCTCCATCATGTGCTTTTAAGAAAGCTCCAGCTTTGGGGTGCTTGGGTGGCTCAGTCAGCTAAGCACCCGACTTCAGCTCAGGTCGTGATCTCACAGTTTGTGAGCTCAAGCCCCGCATCGAGCTCTCTGCTCTCAGTACAGAGCCTGCTTCGGAAACTCTGTCCCCCTCTCTCTCTGCCCCTCCGATGCTTGCTCTCTCTCTCTCTCTCTCAAAAATAAATATTGTTTAAAAAAGAGAAGAAAGCTCCCGCTTTAAGGAAGGGGTGGGAGCAGCCTGGAGGCTGCAGGGGTCTTCCAGAAAGGGGAGGAGTGAGGCCCTAGAGGAATGAGGCCAGAAGCAGTCCAGACAGCCAGGCTGATGTCCCGGGGGCAGCCTTGCAGAGCCGAGGGACACCCCCCGAGAGCAGCTGGTGGTCACATTTTCCTGCTCAGTGGGGCTTGACAGTAATTGACATTTATCGGGGTGGGGTAGCAGCGGGAAGTGGCAGCACTGTCCCCTAGCCACCTCACGGTGGGACATCCATCAGCCTTCTGGGGCTTGAGACGGGGGTGGGGGGGGGGAAGAGTCTCTGCTTCTGCTTTTGTCCCTGTTTAGCTCGGTGTCCTAGTGTCCTCTGTCCCTTCCCTCCCCCTCCCCATATTCCCAGTAGCCCCCACATGTGCGAATGCACATCTGTTAATCGAGGAGAAAGTCTCACTGAGTGACACGGAGCTCAGGGGTGCCCTCCGAGGGGTGCCCTCCAGGGGCTGGGATGACCCACACACAGGCGGTTGGGTGGGCAGCTGAGAAAGAAAGGGCGAGAGGTTTGAGGAGTCCAGTAGGACTCTCCCTGCATCTCACTCCCCAGTGAGAGGTGTCTCGGGGAGGGGATCCCCAACAAGACATAGAGGGTATGACATCCAGCCTCAAGAAGGGGATGCGGGGGTCGGAGATCTTTCTCTGCAGGAGGACAGGGAGGGAGAAGGGGGGGCTGAATCAGTGGCCATGATCTGTGACCCTCCACTGCCTGCTGGAGACCTGCTCCCCAGTGTCCTGGGCAATGAATGGCCCTGACGTGGGGACCTGGGCTCCGACTCTGGCTGCTGCCCTGCTCTCAAAGGTCTCATGAGCCACCCCCTCTCCACCCTTCCCCTGGTGAGTCTGTTTTCTACCTGTGATGTGAAGGGGGTGGGTTACGTGATATCTGAGGTGGTTCTTGGAACAGTTGTTGGTCTGATGTGACATGATTCTGGGACTGTGAGGTATCTCCATCCATGTGTGCATACATCACCCACTCACCCCTCTACCTGTCCATCCATCCATCCATCCATCCATTATTCACTTTTCTGTCCATCCATATATATCTATCCATCTGTTCATCTGTTTATGTTTGTCTATCTATTTGTTTGTCTATCCATCCATCCATTTATCCATCTGTTCATTTGTCTGTCCATCCACTTGCTTGTCCATCCATCTATCCCTTATCCACTCTTCTGTCCATTTATATATTCATCAACCCATCCATTTATCCATCTGTTCATCTGTCTGTCCACACATTTCTTGTCCATCCATCCATTATCCACTCTTCTGTCCATCCATCCATCCATCCATCCATCCATATGTTCATCTGTCTGTCCATCAATGTGCTTGTCCATCCCTACATTTCCTACTCTTTTGTCCATCCATCCGTCCATCCATCCATCCATCCATCCATCCATCCATCCATCCATCCATCCATTTATCCATCTGTTTATCTGTCTGTCCATCCATTCACTTGTCTACCTGTCCACTCACACACCTGTCCATCCCTCTTCCATCCATCCATCCCTACGTCCTTCCATACATCTGGTAGATACACACCTGCTCCACCAGATCCTGTTGCAGACTCTGGTGATGACACATTGATCTGTGAAGAGAGGGAGCTACGTGAACACACAGGACAGGCCCCAACCCACCTGCCAGGGAGTAGCCAGAGAGGCTTAGAAGGAAGTCACCGATGCTTCAACCTGAAGGGTGAGGGTGCCAGGCAAGCCTCAGAGTTTGCCGTGAAAACTTAAATGAGTTCATGAACGGCAAAGGAGGTGGAGCGCCTCTCCATAAATGCAGGTGGCCATCATCACGGGACAGACCTTTAGTGTCTCCTTGCCTCCAGGTGTCCTGACCTGCAGACGCCTCAAAATACCTCCCATCCCCCGAACACACCACATGCATTTCTCTCTTGCTCACCTTTCTGTTCCTCTGTAAGACCATGCTGAAGCGTGACTTCCTCCACGGAGCCTTCCTTGTGTCCCCCAGAAGGTTCTCCCTAACTGCAGTTTCAAAGCACTTGTGTGTCGCTCTGCACACCTGCGTCCTCCCCACGGCACGCAGGTGGGCCACAGTCCGTGGTTGCTGAAGGGCAGCGCTCCGGATCCAGAGGCTGCTCCGGGGCTCCTGGAGGATGGGCCTGGCCTCGGTACCCCCGCCTCTGCTAGAAGCTGGCCACGCTGGACTCTGCCCACACAGGAGGAAGGGGAGCAGGCCAAGTATGGCCCCTCACGCCAGCCTGACTCAGTGGCTCTTTCTGGGGTCAGATGCAGAGCCCCCTTCCCAGCCCAGGTCACAGTAACTCCTGCTTGGACTGGGGAACAGGTTTGGGCAACCTGTGCAGGACGCTCCTGTGCAGCGGGAGCAGAGAGGGAGAATCTGGCTGGCCGGTGCTGAGCCATGGCTCTGGTTCTCCATTCACGGATTAGAGGGTA
Source organism: Proteles cristata cristata (assembly GCA_017311185.1). Taxonomy (NCBI): domain Eukaryota; kingdom Metazoa; phylum Chordata; class Mammalia; order Carnivora; family Hyaenidae; genus Proteles; species Proteles cristata. The sequence goes on along the minus strand of JAESUZ010001861.1, from coordinate 331,266 downwards.
GGGCGGGGAGCGGACTGTGCTCCGAGGAGTGTGAATCCCATCCTGGTGGTGGGTGTCTGCTGACCACCCCGCACCCCCGCTGCTAGCAGCCTTCTCTGGGGACGCAGGAAGGACCTCCCCCCCCATAGTGCACCTGAGAGGGAAGGTGAGAGCTGGCTCCAGCCAGGCGCCGACACTGCCCTTGATCCCCAGCTTGCTTCTCGCTCCGTCTCCTCCCTCCTCGGCCCTTCTGGAGTGCCGAGTCCTGGACAGGAGGACAAGGAAGCCCGGGGGCTGCCTCCTCCCTGCTGCCCTCGGGGAGCCACTGAGGTCTATTCATAAAATGGCAGAAGCAATGAAATCTGCTGGGAAGGCTTGCCAGGCCCCTCCTCGTTCGCACATGAGGGAGCTCGCCCTGAGGGGGACCTGCCTGTCCTGCCCGGGGTGTGAGACCCCCCCTCTCAGAGCTCACGCCAGCCCCTCTGCGCTCGCCGGCCGTGGACCTGGGCCGCGCACTCCGGAGGTGCTGAGTGAGTGCGGTCGCTAACGAGTGTCATGACTTGTGAGCATATGTGGGAGCTTTCGTCACCTCCGGGGACCTCCTGTGGTCACAGGCAATTTCCCACAAAGCTAATGAAGCTTATGCTTCGGGGCCGCTCACCTGCATGCCCTTCGGAGACTTTTATACTTAATTCTGTTTGCTCTTTTGTATCTTAAAGAGAATCAGCAAATCAGGGCTCTCTGCGAGCTTCAGGCCCCTCACATAGGCTTAGGGATGGAAGCCTAGTGTCCCAAGGCCCGGAGCCCGAGACCACTGCCCTGGGGTCTCAGTGTCCCCTGCTGCCGGGAACCCAAAAATAGACCCTCCTAGCAATATGGCACTCGACAGTTTGCGACAGGGGCTTCAGGGTCTCACGACACCCCGTAAAAGAGATGGGCTTGGGGTGCCTGTGTGGCTCAGTTGGTTAAGCATCTGACTTCAGCTCAGGTCATGATCTCACAGTTTGAGTTCAAGTCCCGTGTTGGGCTCTGTGCTCACAGCTCAGACCCTGGAGCCTGCTTCAGATTCTGTGTCTCCCTTTCTTTCTGCCCCTCCCCCACTTGTGCTAGCGCTCTCTCTCTCTCTCTCTCTCTCAAAAATAAATAAACATTAAAAGAGAGAGAGAGACAGAGACAGAGAGAGAGAGATGCTCTTGTCACCGCTTATTTGCAGAAGAAGCTAAAGGTCAGAGAGGTTAGGGGCTGTCCTCGGGGCACATGGGAGAGAACGGGCCAGGGCTTGCCCCCCGCAGATCTCAGACTCCGAGCCCCACTCGGTCTCCACCAAACCTTGAGCCCGGTAGGCTAGGAGCTCACACCGGTGTCTGAGCACATCCCAAGTTTCCCGTGGGTGGATTCGTTAGTGACGGGCTGCTTTGAATTCGACGTCGGCTCCGTGCTGCCACTCAGCGCGGGGCCACCCCGCACCCCCTTCCCTCTGCCGCTGTGCATTCTGGGCAAACTCATTTTCATACCAAATCAAAGAAAAGCAGACTCTGTCAGGAAGGTATGTCCACCAGGAGAAAGGCAAAGCCAGCAGGGAGAGACAGGGAGGGCGGGGCGGCAAAGCGCCTCTCCTCCTGTGCGAACGGGGGTGGTGGGGCATTACCCGCCCACGCAGGTGAGGGGGAAGCGGCCAGCAGGGAGCCGCACCTGCCTGGTGCGCGGTCAGGGGTCACTTGGTCCTTCCGGGGTCATCCGCGACGTGCGGACTGTCCCCGCCTCTGTGTCCACTCGGGGTTGCGGGGTGGGGAGGCTGGGGTGCGAAGCGGCAGCCAGAGCTTTGCTCCTCCGTCTGTGGCTGGGGACAGGGGCTCTAAGGAGTCAAGACACTGGAGTCTTGCCTTACCTCCTTGCCCCCTGCCTCCCAGACCGGCCTGGCCTGAGGGGTGGGTCGAAGCCCTGTCGAGCAGCAGAGAAGCACAGGGAAGGACCCTGACCATCCACTCCCAGTGATGAGTATCTTTGAGCTTAACCTTGCCAGCTAGCCTTCATGTCCTCATTTATAAGCTTTTTTTAAATGTTTTATTTATTTTTGAGAGAGGGAAGAGGGGCAGAGAGGAGGAGACACAGGATCTGAAACAGGCTCCAGGCTCCAAGCTGTCCGCACAGAGCCCGACGTGGGGCTCGAACTCACGGGCCGCGAGATCATGACCCGAGCCGAAGTCAGACGCTTAAGCGACTGAGCCACCCAGGCGCCCCATCGTGTCCTCGTTTATAAAACGGGTGCTATGCTAAACGTCATGCCCAGTGCCGTATTCTGTTGGGGACGTCAGAGGAGTGATCAAACGTAAAGCCCCACTGATGCTACCACGGGGTCGGCATCACAGCAGGAAGATGGGAATGAGACACAAAGAAGTGTGTTTATTTGGTGTGTGGTGTGCGTGTGTGCACGTGAGCACGGGTAAAACGTTCCTTCCTGCTGGCCGTTAAGGATTAAAACAAACCGGGCCACCCTCGTTGACAGGTCTCCTATAAACACCTGAGGTCGTGGAAACTATCAGATCATCAAAAACAAGGAAGTCTGAGAAACGGTCCCAGTCTGTAAGAGGCTAAGGAGACGTGACAGCCACCCGAAATGTGGCGTCTGGGTTGGGATCCTGAAACAGGGAAAGGACGCGCAGGAAGCACTGAATGGATTATGTAGATTACAGAGTTTACTTGGTAGGAAGGTACCAATACTGGTCCCTTAGTTGTGACAAATGGACCACAGGGACGTAAGATGCGAACATGGGGTGGGGGACGGGGGGAGCCTGGGCGTGGGGTAAGTAGGGACCCTCTGAACTTCTCTGTAAGTCTGTAAGACCTAAATTAAGAGGCTCATTCAGGGGCGCCTGGGTGGCTTAGTCGGTTAAGCGTCCGGTTAAGCGACTTTCACTTAAGTCATGATCTCGCAGTTCATGGGTTCGAGCCCCACGTCGGGCTCTGTGCTGACTGCCAGCTCAGAGCCTGGAGCCTGTTTCAGTCTGTGACTCCCTCTCTCTGACCCTCCCCTGCTCATGCTGTCTCTCCCTCTCTCTCTCTCCTAGAAATAAATAAAACATTAAAAATTAAAAAAAAAAAAAAGAGGCTCGTTCAGCACACCACCACCTCACACTCCCTTCTCCCAGGACTGAGCTGACAGGTTTCTCTATTTCCCGTCTCAGTTTTGTATGTAACCTTAACCTGTGTTTGACGCAGACACAATAATGTTTCCCCAAACCTCGCTGCTACATCTGATTGATTCCTGACTGAGTAGCAAGGCCACTGGGAGTGGAGGAGGCAGGGTGGCCCGGCAGCCAGGAGCGGGGACCCCGGCTGCGTCCCCTCTTGGCAGCTGGTTACCAGGGGTCTGGCTGAGCAAGCGACCTCACCTCCGTGAGCCCTAGTGTCATCTGAGCCTCGGGTTTGTGTGGGAAGCTGTACGGCCCCAGCAGGGACCCAGCCTGGTGTAGACGTGTGTCAGATGGAGGTCGTGGGTCTCCCCTTACGCACATGTCCGTTTGTGTGCCCAGGGCCATGTCTGCGTAGTCCCCAAGGCCTGCCCACCCGATGGGGTCCCGAAGGGCTTGGTCACAGTTCTCTGGTGGTGACAGGCAGCTCAGCCCCATGCCGGAGAAGCAGCCGAGAAACCCCTTCCCTTGTAATTCAACAAGCTGGGGGGTCCGTGGGCCCCCTGTCTGCTGCCCTGAGCCCCTCCATCCAGCCTTCTTTCCTTCAGTGGAATGATTGACCCATCCGTCCATCCATCAGTCTGTCCATCCATCTAACCAACCATCCATCCATCCATCCATCCATCCATCCATCCATCCATCCACTATTCAGTCCTTTGTTCACTGGGCACCTTCTCTGTGCCAGACTGTGCCCTGGGCCCTGGAAAGCAGCCCTGAACAGGCAGGTGATCTGACCCTCACGGAGAATCATCTGGGGCAGAGCGGACCGTAAACCAGGGACCCATAGATTCAAGCGGTCATGACTGCTAAGAGGGGGACATACCAAAGCAATGTGAATGAACAGTGCCCGAGCACGGAGCGGGCGCCTTGAGGAGGCGACATTGGAACGAAGCGGGCAGGGTGGCCCAGGTGGAGGGGAGAGCATAGGAAAAGATGAGGGTGGACGTGGCTTGTCGCGAGGCTGGGTGCGGCCACATGGAGGCTGGCTGGACTCAGACCACGTAGGGCCTCACAGACCTTGGAAAGGGGTTCTGGTTTTACTTCAAGGGCAGTGGGGAGCCATGGAAATGCGGGTTTTGGGGAAAAAATTCTCGTGGTCAAACTATTCATAATGAAGCTTACCGTTTTTAACCTTTCTAAAAAATTTTTTTAAGTGTTTATTTTTGAGAGAAAGAGACAGAGCATGAGCAGGGAGGAGCAGAGAGAAAGGGAGACACAGAATCCGAAGCAGGCTCCAGGCTGTGAGCTGTCAGCACAGAGCCCGACACGGGGCTCGAACTCACGAACTGGGAGATCATGACCTGAGCCGAAGTCAGAGGCTAACCTGACTCAGCCACCCGGGGGCCCAACCTTTTTTTTTTTTTTCTTCCAATTGAGGTAGAGTTGCCATGTAATATTATCTTAGTTTCAGCGTACAGACTTGACGATCATACACTTCACGGAAGCTCGCCACCATAAGCCTAGTTGCCATTTTTAACCATTTTTAGGTGCACACATCAGTGGCAGTAAGTACACTTACACCATTATGCTGCCATTCCCCTGAGCAGCCTCAGAGGTCTTCTCATCTTCCCAGATGGAAGATGTGTCCCCATAACCACTGGCTCCCCATCCCCTCCCCACCCCCAGGCCCTGGGCCCCACCCATCTTTCTGTCTCCATGGCTCTGTCTAGCTTCCTCATGTGTGTGGACTGGCTTATTTCGCTTAACATCGTGTCGTCCTCAAGGTTCATCCACGTTGTAGCCAGTGTCAGACTTTCCTTCCTTTTTCGAGTTGAATAATATCCCGTGGTATGGCCCCACCACATTTTGATTATGCACTTATCCATCAGCGAACATTTGGGTGGCCTGTACCTCTCGGCTCCTGTGAAGAGGGCTGCTGTGAACATGGGTGAGCACATATCCCCTGGAGACCCTGCGCTCTCAGGTCTTCGGGACGCGTCCGCAGAGGCGGAGTGGATGAATAGGGATGGGGTTCAGCAGGGGTGTGGCCTGAGTTGTTTGCCAGCTTGTTTCTAGGTTTGGAGTTGATTAGAGGAATCAAGTCAGGGACAGAACATGCTCTGGGGACCTGGTGAGTTTCCTGGGGCTGCCTTCCCAAAGTATCCCAGGCTGCGTGGCCTAAAACAACAGAAATTTCTTGGGGCGCCTGGGTGGCCCGGTCGGTTAAGCCTCTGACTTCGGCTTAGGTCATGATCTTGCAGTTCGTGAGTTGGAGCCTCGCGATGGGCTCTGTGCTGACAGCTCAGAGCCTGGAGCCCACTTCGGATTCTGTGTCTCCCTCTCTCTCTGACGCTCCCCTGCTCATGCTCTCTCTCTCAAAAATAAACAAACATTTTAAAATATTTTTTAAAAACCCAGAAATGCCTTGTCTCGAAGTTCCAAGGCCAGAAGCCTGAATTCAGGGTGTCGGCGGGACCGTGAGCCCCCAAGACCCTGGGAGAATCCTTTTTCATTTCTTCCGAGAGTCTGGGCAGCCCTTGGTGTTCCTTGGTTTGAGGCTGCAACCCCACCCCCCACCCCACCCCCACAGACTCTGCCTCTGTTTTCACAAGGTCTCCACTCTGAGTGCCTGGGTGCAGACCTTGCTCTTATAAGGGCACTAGTCATCCTGGATGAGGGCCACCTCAGGGACGTCATTCTACTTTGGTCACATCTGCAAAGAGTCCCTTTGCAAATAAGGTCACAGTCATAGGTACCAGAGGTGAGGCCTTCAGTAAATCTATCTAGCCCACAACAGGCCGCTTGCTCCCACCCACACAAAAGGCTTTGTACCCGGGGCTAGCGTCCCCACCCCCCCACCTCCCCAACCCCTGCTCCCAATGTCTGCCTCCGCCCTTCCCCCCTGCATGTCCCCAGCACCCTCTCCCTGACGGCTGTGCTCAGCAGAGCGGGGCTGATCTACCTCAGGCCATGTTTAATCCCCCTTCCTTCCCGCTGACCCCACCCGGCCCCCCGGACTTCACTTCCCCTTGATGATAAACGAGTGATTTCTCACTCTCCCATTTATGCTTGTTTTTCCTCCGTAAGGGGCCTGCTCAGCCTGTCCAGTGAGTGATGGCCAGACAAATTTCAAGCGACAAGGAAATGTCCCCAAGGCTTCTCCTCAGTTCTTTGGGACATCTGGAGGGGACGGGGCAGAGGCGGCTCCCTCGGCTCTTTGGAGCTGCGGCCACAAAGGAACTGAGGCAGGGAAGCCGGGGTGTGCTCAGGACAGTGAGGGCCACCCCGCCGTCCTCTCTCTGGACGTCTTCTGCGGCCACCTGCTCTTCTCTGCCTGGGGGATCACTTTGCCTCGGATAGCACATCCGGGGTGTGTAGGGAGGCCACAGTGGCTACTGATGGGTGGGAAACCAAGTTTCCTATAGGTTAGGGCAGCAATGGGGTGCGGAGTCCGGAAGCCCAGCCTCTGGCCCCACTGTACTTCTCCTGGTTGATTCTCCCATCCAGGAAACAGGGACACCATGACCGAAGCCCCCCCACCCCCAGTCATTTACATTTGAGAAGAGGCTGTTTGTGGGGTGTGGTGGGGCCCCCTGGGGTGTAGTGGGGCCTTTTGTGGGGTGCCCAGCCCCTCCTCCTTGCTGTTTCCCAAGGAATCCCTGAACTTCCCAGGTCCCTCCCCTCACTGAGCACCCAGTGGGGCAGGGCGTGGGCCTGGGTGCTCCTGGGCGTGAACTTGTTTGACGCTATTCATCTAGTAGGCCAGAAAGTGGTTCGCTACTCATCTTCCCCCATGTCTGCCGTGCACATTGGTTTATTGATGTATTTATTGAAAAAGCTATCCTGGCACATTATCAGTTTTTTTTAAAAAATCTTTTTTTTTTTTTTAATGTTTTTTATTTATTTCTAGGAGAGAGCGAGCGTGAGCAAGGGAGGGTCAGAGAGAGAGGGAGTCACAGACAGAAACAGGCTCCAGGCTCTGAGCTGGCAGTCAGCACAGAGCCCGACACGGGGCCCAAACCCACGAACCGCGAGATCATGACCTAAGTGAAAGTTGGACGCTCAACCTACTAAGCCACCCAGGCGCCCCATTATCAGTTTTTTAAATGTTTATTTTTGAGAGAGAGAGAGAGAGAGAGAGACAATGTGAGCGGGGAAGGGGCAGAGAGAGAGGGAGATACAGAATCTGAAGCAGCTTCTGAACTCCGAGCTGTCAGCACAGAGCCTGACGCAGGGCTTGAACTCAGGAACTGGGAGATCATGACCTGATCTGAAACGAGGAGTCAGGCGCTTAACAGCCTGAGCCACCCAGGGGCCCCAGCTATCCCTGCATATTTTATTTTATTTTATTTTATTTTATTTTATTATTTTATTTTATTTTATTTTATTTATTTTTTTATTTTATTTTATTTTATTTTATTATTTTATTTTATTTTACTTTATTTTTTTATTTTATTTATTTTATTTTTATTTTATTTTATTTTATTATTTTATTTTATTTATTTTATTTTATTTTATTATTTTATTTTATTTTATTTTATTTTATTATTTTATTTTATTATTTTATTTTATTTTTATTTCAATGTTTATTTATTTTTGAGAGAGAGAGAGAGAGAAGGAGGCAGAGAGAGAGAGAGGGAGACACAGAATCCAAAGTAGGCTCCAGGCTCTGAGCTGTCAGCACAGAGCCCAATACCAGGCTCGAACTCACAAACCGTGAGATCATGACCAGAGCCCAAGTCGGACACTTAACCAACTGAGCCACCCAGGCGCCCCTGCTGTACATTTTAAAGCCGAATCCTGGTTTGAGCCCCCAAGGCCCCCGCATCATGTGATAATCGTCAGGCAGAAGGCCCCCAGTGATCCCTTCAAAAGGGGGCAGAGAGATGAAGGAAAATGTGGGGAGTGTCAGCAAAGGAGGGGGGGAGCCAGATACAGGGGTCACCGACTCAGGACCCAGACAGACTGCTGTGCTGATTATCAGCTGAGTGACTTTGGGGAGGTGCTCAACCTGTCTGTGCCTCAGTTTCTCTAAGTATAACATGGGCACAATCATGGCATCTACTCGACACCAGTCTATCTGGCTTCTGAGTGTTGTGAGCTGCGACCCCAAAACTCACTGACCCCTTCCTGCGAGGCCCAGTGTGGTGAAAACCAGCATCCCCGGTGTCATGAATCCTCATCATCCGGGTACCAGCTATAGGCCCCCAGAGCAATATGTCTGCCCAGGCACCTCTCATCTCTAGGGGTGAACTAGCCATGCCCCCTGCAAGCTTCTGTGAGGCCACGCCCACCCAATGGTAGGTGCCTATGCCAGGCAGGAAGGGGTCTGCGGTGCAGAAGGCCAGGCCCACTTCTTCCGTCCCTTCTTTTCAGCCATTGGCAGATTTCTGAATGGAGATGCCAGCTTTCTGTCCTCCAGGGTCATGTTCATCTGTAAGAACAGATTTAGGTACCTCCTGGCAAGACAGTAGAGAAGAGCAAAGGGAATTTGAAGTGGGGAAGCAGAGCACTGCACTGGGGCAAGATGCCATGGGATTGGCACATTGAGAAAGGGCCCCACCCCTGCTTTGGGGATATTTTCCCAGGCGGGGTGGGTATCTCTGTCTTCCTTCCCCCCCTCGGTGGGCATGTGGCCACCTGCATAGACCCCAGTCCACTGTGGGAACAGACCCTTCTCCCCCCACCCAAAAAAAAGACAAACCTCCCTTTCTCTCCCAGCCTCTCCCCTCTAGGCCACATGGCCGACCTCTCTGCCTTCCACCCCCGCAGCCGCCTGCTCTCCATTATCAGATCTGGAGCCGATAAAAGGAGCCCTTACGAGTCGGGTCAATAGATCCAACTTTGGGAGATAAAAGCATGGGGGTTGGGGAACAAAGCGGAGAATGGAAGGCAGAGGAGGCAGGAGCTGGGGCCGGAGGAGGGGAGCCACTGAGTTCTGAAGGCCCCAAAGCGAAATCATGGACAGATTGAAAATCTGCTTTGATGGCCTCTCCGTTTATCTCCCTCGTTAACAGGAGGGTCCATTTGGCAGGGGTGAGGGGAGCGGGGCAGGAGGCTGGCTGCGTTTCAGTTTGATTTCTCGGGGCTTAGGATCCATCGTCTCTTTGCATAAAAAGGGATTAGTATCTGGGGCTGAGTATTAACTGAACATTCAGACACACGTGCATGCATGCACACACACACGCATGCACACACACCGCTGCCCCAGGCTCCCGAGTCAGGCGGGCACCATTCCAAGATGGGTCCCCCGTCCCAAAGCCTCAGGGCAGGCCTGTGCTCCTGCACCCCAGCCTTCCCTGGTGCACCCACCCGGGCTGCCCTCCAAGCTCCCTGTCCCCGTTATGTAAATAAAGTGCAGGGCGGTCATGATCCCTTCCAGAGGGATTAAAATGTCAGGAAGGGGGAGGTAGTTTCCAGGGAGAGGAGGGGGCTGGGCTGCAGTTACCTGCAGGCTGTTCATAACCTTCCAACATCAAAGAGGAAACCCCTGGTCACCTGCCCCCAGCGGGGACAGGGGTAGGAGCTGGAAGCTAGTTTTGTGTCCCTGAGTTCCCCACAGGTTTGCTCATGGAAGGGACCCCACTGTGGGCCTTGAGTGGGCAGAAGCAGAGAGAGAGGGATGAGTGATTCGGTGACCCTTCATTATTTGGGGGGGGTCTCTCTGTGGTCTACCTGGCCCATTCTCTCCTGGTCCGAACAGACATCAGCATGTCTGGCCCTGTTGCAGAGAGAGGGGGAATGCCCGGGTGGCGTAGCCCGCTCCCCACCCCCCCCGGGGGGGCTTGGAGAGCATGGATGAGGGGAGGTGGGAGGCAGGATCTAAACACACAGGGCACTTGGGGATGCGAGGCAAACAGCGAATCAAGTCATGGCCTTTCCTGGGCTGCGAGAAGGGCCTCGGAACTCTGCAGACCCCGAGTCCGCCGCAGCCCAGCACTGCTTCCCTTCCCTGGGTGGCGACTGCCTGCTTGATTCTCTGGCTCTCCCCCTAGACCAGTGGTTCTCAAAGTGTGGTCCCTGGACCCGGGGCAACAGGGTCCCCTGGCAACATGTTAGAAATGCAGAGGGGGCGCCTGGGTGGCTTAGTCGGTTAAGTGTCCGACTTTCGCTTAGGTCATGATCTCGCGGTTCGTGGGTTCGAGCCCCGCGTCGGGCTCTGTGCTGACTGCCAGCTCAGAGCCTGGAGCCTGTTTCAGTCTGTGACTCCCTCTCTCTCTGACCCTCCCCTGCTCACGCTGTCTCTCTCTCTCTCTCTCCTAGAAATAAATAAAACATAAAAAAAAAAAAGAAAAGAAAAGAAAGAAATGCAGAGGGGGCACCCGAGTGGCTTAGTCGTTAAGCCTCCGACTTCGGTTCAGGTCATGATCTCACAACTTGTGGGTTCGAGCCCGCATCAGGCTCTGTGCTGATAGCTCAGAGCCTGGAGCCTGCTTTGAATTCTGTGTCTCCCTGTCTCTCTCTGCCCCTCTCCCACTAGCACTCTGTCTCTGTCTCTTGAAAATACATATTTAAAAAAAAGAAAAGAAAAGAAAAGAAATATAGAGTCTCCTTGCTGAATCAGACACTCTGCAAAGGGAGCTCAGAGTATCTTTTCCTAACAAGCCCTCCAGGGGACTCAGATGCTGCTCCGGTCCATAAACCCTGTGGGTTCAGGATTGGGGCCCGTTTGCTAGGGAAGCAGAGCCCCAGGAACACGGGAAGAGACTAGACGATGTGCACAGACACATCCCTGTGTGACCAAAGGGACGGTGTCAGGCCTGGTGTGGAGAGGAGGGGAGGAATTCGGAAGATACGGTGTGTCCGCTGTGTGGTCGTAGTCCCTACACGGGCGTCTATGAGCCCTAGCCGCCCTTCCCTCCTCCCGCCGCCCGTCCACACAGAGGCGAGCCCACTCGTGAACAGGGACCACCAATGGGCAAAGTGGCTTTGTGTTCCAGGGACTTGCCTGGCCTGACCCGGGTTCCGGAACAGCCCCCTGCCAGTCACACCCACGACAGAGAGATTGCTGCTCCAGAGTCCCACTTCGGTGACGCACAGGTGCCCCAGGACCACCGTTCATCCTCCGCCTCCCTTCCCAGTCAGTGTTCAGTGGTGGGCCTTCGAGAGCTCGCCACTGGCCACGTTGGGGATTTTCACATCACGGAAGTGTGGCAAACAGGGCAAATCAGGGTTTTCTTATTTTTCCCGGAGAGAGGGTTAACGGTTCAGCCGCACGCGACTGCGCGCAGAGAAGACAGCAAGGACGAAACGATCTGAGCTCCCCGGAGGCAGCCAGCCTGGAGAACGCCCGCCCACCGTTCACTCAGGTTCAAACCCAGCAGCAGGCACCTTGCTAGAAAGAGGAAAACATCATCTTTGTCCTCACAGCAGCCCCGTGAGCGAGATGGTGACATCCCCATTTCACAGATCGGTAAACAAGCTCAGAGAACTTATGCGGCGTGTCTTAAGCCACACGATAAGGAAGTGGCAGAGGGCTGGTTTAGACCCGGGCTGTTGGGTCCCCTGGAAACCTACCCTCAGGGACGGGTGAGCCATGCCCTAGACAGGTGAAGGCAGGCTCATGTTTTCATCACACATGGGTGAGAGCTTTGAGTGGGGTGACCTTTGGTTCCCTGGCCGGGACTATGGGGGATTGACGGTGTCGTCTTTGGGGGTGTCACCAGGAGAGGGGATTCAATGGGGTTCCACTCTTTCCCCTCCAGATCCCAGGCTGTCCTGGGGGCTTCCTCAGATGAGCCCCCTGCATCTCAGAGGCTCCTGGGCCCCGGCCAGCAGCCAGCTGGCCTCACGGGGAGGTGGCCATCTCCAGGGAGGCCCAGAGGATGTGAAAGAGTCTGGCAGCTGGCCCCTCGGCCCCCAGCCTAGTTAGGAGAAGGGAACTTTGGGGAATAGCAGCCACTTTCTCCGAGATGAGAAGAAGGGAGGTCAGGGCCCAGGCTCTCGGCTCCTGGCTGTCATGCAAATGGATGGTTTCAATTGAGGCCACCGTGGACCACAGAGATTTCTCTCAGATGCAATCACACCTCCTCACCCCGAGCCCAGCTGAGCCAGCCAGACTCCTTCCCCTGGCGCCCCCCCACCACCACTCCCCTGCTGCCCATCGGCACTATCTCTTTCTCCCAGTCCCTGCCTCTCTGTCCCTGGTGTTATGACTTAATCTTCCAACTTGCTCCTTCCTGTCTGTCTTTTCTCCTTGCTTCCCACTCTGCGCAGTGGTCCTGTCTCTGGCTGACCCTCCAGGAAACCCCCCCCCAGCCCACGCCCCATCCCCACCGAGCCACATCCTACTCCCCTTCCCTAACCGCACACGGGGCCCCATCAAGGCTTTGGTCTCGGTGAGAATTCACTGGGTCTGTACCGAGCAGGGCAGAGATCTCAGGTACTGAATCAAAGAGCAGAGAGCCCAAGGCCCTCTGGGACTTCGCAGCAGAGTGGGAGGGAGGAGGAAGTGGAGGAGGCGGAGGAGGAGGAGGAGGAGGGGAGGGGTGGGGAGGGGCGGGGAGGAGGAGAGGCAAGGCGGAATGGCACCTTGGCTCCTGGCTCCAAGTGGAGGTGCAGATGTTGCCCGATCGCTGTGCTCCTCGGGCTGCTGTGTTGTGTTTGGAAAGTGATGAATTTCAGCACCAGCTAATTAGTCTCTAATTAGCAAGTGGAGTGTAAACAATCACAACAGATGGGGGAGAAAAGACATTAGCAATAATGACCCTACTTCTGGGGTGCAGCTCTGAGAGGCACCTCCTTGAAGGTGCTGGAGGGCAGGCCAGAGGCAGGGCTGGGCAGTCCCCTCTGGTGACAGGTGCCCCGGGGGGACTCGAGGGGTCTGCAGAGAAGGTGCTGGCTGCCGGCTACTGCGCAGGGCAGGTCTATAGCACTCACACGTCTGTAGTGGCGTGAGCCTGAGTAGCCCCCGCGATGTGAGTTTGGAAATGGAGGGAGGCTCCTTTGGGTGTGTTGGTGTTTGAGAGTGTTGATTCAGAGCCGGCCATGGCCCTCGGAGGCTGGCGTCCAGGGACTTGGGGCTGGCGTCCAGGTACTTGGGGTTTCCTAGACCTTTCACACTCGCTGGGGACACAAACCTGTGTCATTGGCCGCTGCCCAGGGAACGGACAGACTGCCAGATGTGCTCGCCTGCTCTGGGGAGGTCATCCTTCCGGGCTCGGCGACCCGCCCCTGAAGCCAGGCCAAGCCACCAAGCCAATGGGTGCAAGTTGGCCCTCGGGGCCCGGAGCATGCCCTGGCTGTGTGCCTGCCTGTGCCCGAGGCTGCAAGCCGGGGAAACTGAGGCTCTGGGCTGGGGCGCTGTGGCCGGCACAGCCCCATCGGCACAGCCAGCTGCGAGGGGCGCTGAGGGAGGACTTCTCTGCTCCTTGCTTGGTGGAGCTCAGCTCTGCCCGCCTCCAATTGGGGCCCCAAGGTTACCCCGAGGGCTGGAGGGATCCGTGGGCTCTGAGAGAGGTGAACCCTCGAAATGTGAGATCATGACCTGAGCCGAAGTCGGACGCTTCACCCGGGCGCCCCTGTTCTCCTCTTTATTAAGTGTCATTATCCACTGCCTGTCTGGGCCACGCTGCGGTGGAGAGTTAACTGGTCCAGCCCCCTGCCCCTTGGGGAGCCCAGGGCTGAACACAGATAGTCTGATCCCCACCCCACCCCCACCCTGCCCCAGGGCTGCAGCAATGGTGAGAAACTGTCCTCCTCTGGAAGGTGACAGAGCCCAGCCTCAGGCTCCATCCCTGATGGGACAAGAGAGAGCCCCCCGGCCCTCTCTTTCCCTGCACAAACGGTCCTCTCCGCGGCTGCCGCGAGGGGCCTAATTAACAGGCTTGCCGCCTCCCAGCCTGGCAGTCAGCGCCGGTGAGAAGGGCAGGGTCACTGGCAACGTTCTCACAGCCCTGGCAGCTTGTTGGCTGAATCGGTCGCATCCGTCGCGGCTCCTGGCGGAAACAGCTTCTCCCTGAAGGGCGGCCTCCTGCCCCCGGAGGCTGGTTCTTGGGGCCACGAGACTGTCTCAGCCCCTCTTTGTGGCCTGGGCCTCGCGCCTGGAGATGTCATTGGGTGTCACTCAGGCTGGGACATGGTGTGGTGACATTCATTCAGCCAGTAGGTGTCGAGGGCCTGAAATGTGGCGGGCACGTGGGCAGGCCCTGGAGTCTGGCCGCGGGTGGACGGGGGCCCTGTGCTCATCTAGAGGTGGGGTTCTCAACCTGGGCACCACTGGCACTTGAGCCAGGTCCTTCTTCATTTTGGAGAGGCTCTCCCCCGCCTCCCGCCCCCCGCCGTGCAGTGTGGAATATATGCAGCATTCCCGACCTTGACCCGTTGGGTACCAACAGGACATCCCCACCAGCTGTGACAGCCAAAACTATCTGCAGACATTGCCAGGTGTCCCCTGGGGGCTGGGACCCTGGATGAGAACAAGGGTCTGGGTCTGGAGAGAGACGTAAATGCATGAGGAGATCAGCATAATGCCACACAGTGCAGGTCACAATATGGAGCTAGCGACGTGTACCTGGCTCGCTGTGGGGCTGGGACAGCGGTGCCCGGGGGAGGTGGGCGAGGAGGAGTCCATCAGTACATCAACAGGAGCAAAAGCCCAGGGGTAAGGCTGTGTGTTGTGGTAGGAAACTGTTAAGTTGTTGAGTTCACCCGTTTAACCAGTATTTCCAGAACACCCACCATGTGTCTGGCATGACAAAAAGGGCCTGGTGTTACTTGTAAAGGAGTATTTTATCCTATACCTGGTGGGCACCACTGAAGGAAGGACATGAAGCAGGAAGCACGTGGTTAGGAATCCCTTCACTTAAGTAGATCAAGCTAACGACTGATGGCCAGGAGGCCGGTAAAGCCTGGGCAAACGAAACCTGATTCAGAGATGAAAAGAGGTGGGACAGGGTGGCTTGCAATCTAAGGATGAGTGAGTGATGCAACGGGGCCCTGGGAGGAGAGGAAAGCAAAGATGGCCGCCATTGCCTCTGGCTTGGACGCCTGGATAAACAATACTACTACCTGTACTAGAGCCTTCAAATGCTACACGCTTGTAGACACCTGAGTTCAGCTTTGGGAATTCGAAACATTTGAGCCTGGAGGTCATCAAAATACAGCTGATTCGTCTGGGCAGGGGATCAGAGTTCAAGGCGTGAACAGCATCGGCATCCAAAGCAATGGCTGCCGCTGGAGGAGAAAACTGGGTGTTTTCACCAAGGGAAAGCTGGGTGTCTGCCAAGGCTTTACCGGCCTCCTGGCCATCAGTCGTTAGCTTGATCTACTGAAGTGAAGGGATTCCTAACCACGTGCTTCCTGCTTCATGTCCTTCCTTCAGTGGTGCCCACCACGTATAGGACAAAATACTCGTTTACAAGGAACACCAGAGAAAAGGAGAGGAATGGCAAAGGTCAGAGCAGAGACCTGGGAACTCCAAGAGCACAGAGCCCGAGGAGGAAGAAGAGCCAAGCAGGGAGACAGGGAAGCAAGAGGAGAACCGGAAGAAGGCCGTGGGCACCCAGGTTTGCAGAGTTTCAGGGAGGGAGTGGCCGACATGGCCAGACCCAGGTCCAGTGAGGCTCTGGGGGTGGTGAGGAGAGGGAATCTGAGATGCCCCTTATCACAGAAGACAGATGGGGCTCCGCTTCCCCATGGGTTGTCAGCCAGAAGCTTTACTGGAATTCCAAGGGGTATGGTTGTTGCCACTAGCACTTGACAGAGATGGTTCAGTTCTGAAAATAAACATGGCGCCATGAAGTTTGTTAGGACTCTGACAGAGACGAGGTTCAGGGAAGCCAGGGGGAAACAGGGCTGCGACACAGAGTGAAAGGCGGGCAGATGGGGTGCTGTTTGTGCACCCCTGTTGCCATCCTTCCAAAAGTATAGGCCCCGCCCCTGCCCCACCCTACAGCCCCTCCCTCAGTTTACCGGTATGGGGATTCCCCGGATGCTGGAGACCAGAGTGGAGACACCAGAGAGGAGACGAGAAGCTGCAACAAGGTATAAAGACACTTATTTCCACCTTCTCTTCAAGTGTTGGTCCAAGTGAGGAGGAGACAGCGTGGAAGGATGGTTTTGCTCCCTCCCCATCCACCTCTGCACGCCAGGCAGACAGGAAGGGGTCCAGGATTGAGGAGACACTTCTCCCACCGCCTTCGTACCAACTGTATGAGTTTCGTATGGCTGCCATGACAAATTACCACACATTTGCTGGCTTCAGACAACAGAAATGAGTTGCCTCAGAGTTCTGGTCCCAAAGCAAATCTGATTCCTTCTAGAGGTTCCGCGGGATAACCTGTCCCATGCGTCTCCTAGCTTCTGGTGGCTGCCAGCGACCTTTAATGTTCCTTGGCTTGTGGGCCTGTTACTCTGACCTCTGCCTCCGTCTTCACGTGGCCTTCCTTCTTGTGTGCCTCTCTGTGTCTTCACGTGGCCCCATAAGGACACCGGTCATTAGATTGAGGGCCCACCCTAATCCAATATAATCTTGTCTTAATTTATATCTGCAAAGACCCTGTTTCTAAATTTACTTCCCATTCCAAGGTTCTAGGTGGACATGAATGGGGGCGGGGCGGGGGGGCGGGCAAGGGGACAAGCCTTCCCAAGGCCAGCTTCCTACCCTGTCTGACTTCACCTAGATGTTGCTACCTCCATTTTCAGACAAGAAAATGGAGGCACGGAGGGATGGAGTGGATATTTTTTTTTAATGTTTTTTATTTATTTCTAGGAGAGAGATAGAGAGAGAGAGAGAGCGTGAGCAGGGGAGGGTCAGAGAGAGAGGGAGTCACAGACTGAAACAGGCTCCAGGCTCTGAGCTGGCAGTCAGCACAGAGCCCGACGCGGGGCTCGAACCCGCGAACCGCGAGATCATGACCTAAGCGAAAGTCGGACGCTTAACCCACTAAGCCACCCAGGCGCCCCCCGGTAGAGTGGATATTTTAAAGTCCTCCAGCTCAGAGATGTGGAGGCTGACGCAAGTGAAACCTGTGGGCATCCCGGCCCGGTCTCCCCTCTGCCACACCTCAGTGGCCCCTCTCCTACCCACTCATTGCAGGGCACCCTACAGCTAAACCCCTTCCTCTCTCCAGAATCCTCTGTCTGGACAGGGAGATGTTTCCTCTCTATCACTAGAAGGAAAGTTAAGTACCCTAAAGGAGATATTTACAGAAGGCTCGAGGGGACAAAACTATAAGAGGACTCAAGAAAGAAGAGGGAAATTGTAAGCAAGGCCCGGGAGAGCCACCCAAGGGAGCTGCAGAGGTCGGGGAGAGTTACAGGGACCCCCGGGAAGGCACAGGTGCGTGGGGCTGGGCTGCTCCAATGGCTCCCTCCACCTGTGCCTGGGTCCAAAGGGGAACATGGAGGCACTGATTGGTCCATGAGTTATCCGGGACTGGGCATGGCCGGAGGGGCTCTCCTCTCACCCAGAAATAAAAGCTTCGACCTTGAGGGGGATGAATGTGGTGCGTGTGGCTGAGCGCATCTGCTGTTGCGCATGACAGCTCTGCAGCGTCCAAGAGTCAGCTGGCATTGGGAGAGGGGTGAGGATGGGAGGGGCCAGCCAGGGAGGGAGAAGGGGCAGAAATGCAGAGCTAGGAGGCAGTGAGTCCCCTGCCGTCCCCGTTGGGGCTCTTCCTCCGGACGCCCCCATGGACCCTTCCCAGGAGCAGTGAGTGTGCTGCCATATGCGCCCACAGCCTGCGGGGGAGGCTACCCCATCTGTTCCAGGGGCAATAATGACCTTGAAGGTGACCTTCAAGGGTGACCTTGGTGTTGATTGGCTGAGACGTGCACCTCAAGCACCTGGGACAGCCCGGCCTGACGCAGGCACTTCGTTCTTCCACTGTGCGTGCGTGAGCAGGGCGCCCACCACCGGTCAGCCTGGAGCTGGGCTCCACAGAGGCCACATGGCTCTGTCCCCACTGCTCACCCTTCTTCTTCTAACCCCGGGCTCCACTCCCCTTTTCCAGATCTGGGTTCTAGTCCTGGATGTCCAGCAGGGCCCCAGCATACCTGAAACAGGAGTTAAGAGTCTTTCCACCAAACTGGCCTCTACTCCAGCATTTGGGTCTTGAGAAGTGGCCCCATCACCCCGACCCTGGCCTTGATACAGAGCCACTCTACCTCCTGAATAGCTCCCAAGCCCCCCTGCGTTCCTCTACGCGCCCTGCCAGGGTCCAAGCTAAACCCCCTCTTCTCTCCTCCACATCCTCTCTCTCTGGGCAGGAAGGAATCCCCCCCGAAAGAAGCCAAGTTCCCCAAGTAGACATTTCCCCCCTCGAGATCATCTCTCCCTGGACTCATAACTGGCAGCCCCCAGCTGGACTCTGGGGTCCCCTCTTACCTCCTTCCTCCCACGCCCCCTGAGCCTCCAGAGGTGCAGAGAGAACTGCAGACATGGCCCTGCCCCTCCAGTGGCTTCCTGCTGCCCTTGGAGAAAGTCTAGATCTTGGATGTGGCTCACTCGCATGGCCAGCACCGAGTGCACGTATTTCCCTCTCACTCTGTCTCCCTCTTGTCTCCGCCTCTCTTCCAGGGCACCAGACACAAGGGTCCCCTTCCGGTTCCGAGCCTGACATGAACGGGCCAGGCTGCCTGTCCCTTCACGCTCTGGTACACCTGCTCTCGCTCTTGCCTGGCTTCAGTCTTGGCTGGCATGGCACCTTTGGGGAGGTCTCTCCTTTGTGCTCTCTGCGCCCACCCCAACCCCACCCCCCACATTCTGCTTTCAGGAACCTTCGCACTTGCAGTCCCTGCTCTAACACCTGCATTGCTTGGTGGAGTCTAAGCTTCGTGAGCTGGGAGGCTGCGTGGGTCTTGCTCCCCGCCCCCCTTACCCCCGTGGGTCCCGGAGCATCACATCACAGGGTGGCCAGCGCGGAGCCGATGGTCCAGTGCCTTCGGATTAATCAACAGGCGAATGACACATGATGCATCCTTCCTCCCTGGAGCTCCCTGGCTGCCCACCCAGCCCTCAGGGAGGCCCCCCGCCCCGCTCTGTGCCTCATGCCCATTGTGCCTGGGTCTTGCGTCCTTGGGCACTGCGCTCCCTGATGCCTCACGCCGTTAGTCATCGCTGCCCTTGTGAATCCTATCTCCCCAGCCAGCCAGCCTGTGGCGCCGAGAAAGGCCTGCCCGTAGTCGGTGTTCACTGAGTGGGAGAGGTCCGCAAGATAAGTCATGACCTTGAGACTGTGCGGAGAAGGTGGCAGTCCTACCTTCGCCCCCATCGAGGGTCATTCAGCACCATCCGTGGCTTCTCCAGCATCACTCTGCCGCCCTCTGGGTGACGCCTAACTCCTTGGCATGGTGTACGAGCCCTTCATTCCCTGGGACTCTGACCCCTCACCATTCATTCATTAAAAAGCCATTGATCATCTCGTTTTCTTTTTGCTGCCGTTCTGTGAAGCAGGTGCTGTGACCCCACGTCACTCCTCAAGTGAGGAGACCTGCTCGCCGGGGCTAAATGATTTGCTCAAGGTCATGGAGCCCCTCGATGGAGAAGCCAGAGTTTCAATCCAAGTTCACCCCACACATGCCTGCCCCGCGGCCGCTGGACGGGCCAGCCTCATTCCCGCCTCCCCGCCCGCGCCGCTCACACCCTCTCTCGCCATCGTCCCTATGTCCACATCGAGACACCCAGAGTTCCCTGAAGCTGCCGTTCATTTCCTGGCTTTGGCACAAATGCACGCCCCCGCCGCCAGGCGCACATCCTGCTCTCCTTTCAGAGTGCTGCTGGGGGCACCTGCCTGGAGGGTCCTTCCTGGCCATGACGGCTGCGCAGGAGGCCTGATATGTCACGGGCTTCACTCCTTGTGTCTGGTGGCTCACACACCTCCCACCTGCCTCTGGGCAACCGGAGGGCAGAAGCTTTTTTCCTGCTCACCAGCAACATCTCCTAGCACATAGTAGGTGTTCATGTGGCATCTGTTGAAGGAGTGGGTGGAGCTTGAGTGAGCACACAGGCACAAAATGCACACTCTGCATTGGGACTGAGGCCAAGAGCATTTGTGTGAGCTGGGTGCCGAGGGCAGTAAGGATCTAGGGAGGTGGGGGATGGGGTGCGTGGAGCCAGGGAAAGCTGGTGGGAAGGGGTGCAGAGAAAGGGGCTGGAGAGCAGGCGAGGGGACGGTGGAGGGTCAGGAGGCCCGGCTGCCCCACACGCTGCCTCCTCCCCCGTCCTCCCCCTGCTTGCCACTGGGAAGGCACCTTTCCCGCTCTTTCCCTCACTCCGTCTTGCCTTCTCATTCATCCTTTTGACGATCTTGCATGGGGCTGTTTCGGACCACATGTTTTATCCCTTGTCACCAGCCAGGCGGCCCTATTATACTAATTTATTGTCCTTTCCGGTAACTTGAAGCCTTCCTGGAAACCCCTCCTTTCCCTTGCTGGGTTTGCCCGTTGCCAAACCACAGCTCCCAGCTTGCCCTCCTGCTCCCCAAGCCCAGGCCTGGCTGGATGCTGGGCAGAGATGAACCTGGCCATGACCTAACAGCAAACTGAGGCCCGGAGAACTAGTCTGGCTCAGGTCTTGGGGGAAGGGAGTCCCGGCCGTGTGCTGCGTGTCATGGTTTGGCCTTTGCTAGAGACCTGACCCTGCCCTTTACTTAGTGACATCAGGCCAGCCCACACCCATGGGAACTCTGTGCTCACCAGAGGAACCTGCTTCGAGGTTTGTGCATGACGGTGGAGTGCCCGGAGATGGCTCCGTCACCTTTCCCACCTACTTTGCATGTTCCAGCAGGAGGCACATGAACGTTGGAGATGGATGGCCCTGAGTGCAAACCCCAGGGCCCACACTGGCCATCGCTGTAGGCAAAGTCAAAGCACTTCATGTCTTGTAGTATCAGCTTTTCTATCTCTGCAATGGGCAAGTCATACCTACCTGGGCTCAGGGACCACACAGAGAGAGCACAGAGACACGGATCTTCATAACCAGGGACAGAGGCTGGCCCTGGGGGGATACAGGACCCTGGCCGGGAGTCCCTTCTCCAGTCAAGCCAGAGGGAAGGGGACAGTAAGTGCGTGACTCCCAGGTCACCCTCTCTGGATGGGGGTGTCCCCGCAGGAAAAGTAACAGGTCCTCAAGGAACATCTTATCCACTTTCTGAGCCGGTGAACGCGAAACATGCCATCCACTGCCGCATGCCAGTCGCCAGGGGAAGGACAAGGCCTTCAGTTCTGGGAAGGAGGGGAAAACACACTCCCATGCACGGGTGGGCGGTGGAGGGGGTCATGCTCCTCTCCTTCCCAGAAAGGCTTGGTTTCCGGTGAGCCAACTGGAAATAGCCACACAGGGCCATCCATCACGACGGTGCCTCCTGCCAACATGCCAATCCTGGCACGCGGGCCATCGTCCTTCATCATTAGTCCAGCTCAGACCCGTGACAGATCAACTGGCAGGACGTTGCTGTGGGGCCAGGGAGGGCACGCTGAGGCCTGCACTGAAGTGATCGGAGAGAAGGGGACATCATAGGTCCAGGGCAAGACAGGTTAGGGTCAGAACAGAGCCTCTGGAAACAAGACGATTCTTTAATTCATTTGCACAGACAGAGCACAAGCAGGGGAGGGGCAGAGAGAGAGGAAGACACAGAATCCGAAGCAGGCTCCAGGCTCTGAGCTGTCAGCACAGAGCCTGATGTGGGGCTCGAACCCATGAGCCATGAGATCATGACCTGAGCCAAAGCTGGATGCTTAACTGATTGAGTCACCCACGTGCCCCTTCATTCCTTCATTTAGTATCGAGCGCCCAGTCCATGCACAAAGCCAGGTTAGGGGCCAAAGGCACCATGGTGGCCATCATGAAATGTGTCCTTGAGCAGCTTCAAATCCAATGGAGCCCTTAGCTGGGGGGAGGAAGGGGGTGCCACAGTGGTTACTGGTGTGACTGCAGATGTGTGTGCAACTCGGTGAGCACAAAGAGGGGGGCTTGCTTCTGCTGGGGGAGGGACATAGTGAAGCCTTCAGAGAGGATGTGCTTCCCTCCAGGCTGGCTTTTCTGAGGGGTGGGCACCCGTGCGGGGCATGTGAGGTACCCAGGGCGGTCCATACACAGTGCCACCAGCTAGGGGGTTTTCACAACAGAAATGTCCGGGGGCACCTGGGTGGCTCAGTCAGTTAAGTGTCCGACTT
Source organism: Proteles cristata cristata (assembly GCA_017311185.1). NCBI lineage: Eukaryota > Metazoa > Chordata > Mammalia > Carnivora > Hyaenidae > Proteles > Proteles cristata. Next base: position 309,040 of record JAESUZ010001861.1, on the reverse strand, counting down.
CGGCCCAGGTCATGATCTCATGGTTTGTGAGTTCGAGCCCCACGTCAGGCTCTGTGCTGACAGCTCGGAGCCTGGAGCCTGCTTCTGATTCTGTGTCTCCCTCTCTCTCTGCTCCTCCCCAGCTCATGCGCGTGCATGCGCTCTCTCTCTCTCTCTCTCTGTCTCTCAAATAAATGTAAAAAAAGAAAATCAAAAAGATTTTAAAGAAAGTCTTGTCTCACCCTTCTGGAGGCCAGTTCCAAGTCAGGGTGCTGGATGCTCTGCCGAAAGGCTGTCAGGGAGAGCCCTTCCCCCCCTCTTCCGGTCTCTGGTGTCCCCCAAAATCGTCACCCCCATGGCTCCGGCTTTGTCCTCACCTGGTGTCTTCTCTGTGTCTCTGTCTGTATCAGATCAGGGCCCACTCGTACGTAATGATCCCCTCTTTACTCGGTCGTGTCTGCAAACACCTCATCTCACAATGGGGATGCCATCCAACACGCAGCAGGGGATACAGCAAGGGTCTATGGGGGAACATTCGAAGGCACCCCGACCTCGCTCCATCCAGAGCGGCCGCTCAGGTTTCCTCGGGGAAAAGAGGCCCTCCTAGCGTCAGCCAGTCCTCCCCAGGGACGCCCAGGTGTATAAGCTCAGCGCAGTGATGGGGGGAGCACACAGGACATCTCCTAAGTCCTCGGGCCCATTCATAGAAAGGGGAAATGAGGCCAAGCATATCAAGTGAGACTGAGTGACTTGGGATCAGAAGAGCTGGGATGGAGTCCTCCCTGAAACTCCTCTGCCTCAGTTTCCCCATTGGCCAACCAGAGGGGTTAGATGGGGTGAATTCTACAAATGCTTCTTACTCGAGGTGCCTGGAGCTTGTGGGAAGCCACGGCAGCCGGGGTTTTGCCCGGTGGCCAGACCTCGTACCTAGAAGGGGTGGGGCCCCATGTCGGGAGCACCGACCCCATGTCCATGTGAACCACTGCGCCATGGAGATGCTCTTGCTTAAACCTGGTCTGTCTCCTTAGTGCGAATCCTGTCTCCGTCGCTCTCACTTGCCTCCCTGTACCCTCTGCCAGGCCCAGGCTCCTCTGGAGAGGCCTGGGAGCCCCATGAGCTTTGGGGGACACGGTGGTGATCAGAGGAAGCCAGGGGCGCTGCTGGCCGACGAGGAAACTGTCTGACCTCCCAGGTGGACACCTGGCAGAGGGTCACCAGTGGGGCACCAATGCCACCACCTTTGGTCCGGCCTCCATAATGCACAAGAGATAAGCTCTAGGTTCCCAGGGCGACAGAACAAAGATGCAGGGCCGGGAGCCTGGCTGGTTCAGGTGCAAGGGTGAATAACAGGGGCCCCGTGCCTGTCTTCTGCCCCTTCCCTCCACCTCCCCCACTCTCAGCAGCCTCCCCTCTGCTTCCCCAAGCAGGGCTGCTAGGTGCTGCCCGGAAAAGCCACCTGCCGCCTGGGCCTGGGAGCCCAGCAGCCAGGCCAGGGCGAGGCAGGCAGAGGCGGGCTCGACAGCCGCTGATTGCACCTCATGCCCCTTGACTGTGCCTTTCCCATCCTCAGGCTTCACGCTCTGGGATGGGCTCTGATGCCCCTCATCTATGGGAGGGGCAAGGAAGGGAGATCCTGGCAGCCACCCACATCTCCACCCAGGCCACTCGCAGGCCACCAGCCTTAACAGTAACTCGGTTCCGCCAGCCTGCGGGGATGGTTGGTAGTCCGCCCCCAGGGCGATGCTGTGTGGCGGGACTTGGCGCATGCGCAAGGCTAGCGCAGAGGCCGCGTGTGGCCCGCACGCGGCCAGACCTTGTGTTCCCGGCGCTCAGGTTCTGACCCAGTGCATCCCACAGAAACCCGGGGGGGAGGGGGGAGGGTTGCAGGACCCCTGTAGTCGTGCAAAGGAGGGAAGAGCAGCGCAGAGAACCGATGTGCCGCCTCGCTGCCCCGGAGTCTGTAAGTGCGGAGATGGGGCTCACACTCCATCATCCAGATCTTCCTGCCCTCCTTCCGGACGGCCTGTCCGCTTGGGCAGCGGCCCGGGAGGGGTCTTCACAGGCAGCGAGGGCTGGCTCCCAGCCCCGCTGTGCCCCAGAGACTGCTCGCAAACCCACCCCGCCTTCCGTGTCCCAGACAGGACCCAGCACTGACCAGGGACTTGCCCGTAGCATCACGGCAGGTGGGAGGCAGAGGGGGTGAAGGGAGGAGCCAGGTGACTTCTGGGGACAGGGGGGAACACGTAGAACTTCTTCATAGTCTCCCTCCTAAGGAGCAGCTGGGGCTGGGGAGACAGCCCCTGAAGGGGGTGAGCAGAAGGCTGGGGGGCCAGGGGAAGACCTTTTCGTACCAGATTTCCTTTTGCTTGTTTTTAATTGAGATCAGACAGACTCGCAGAGCATAAAATGAGCCTCTTTCAAGTGAACAGTCCGGTTGCATTTAGTACTTTCGCAGTGGTTACAGCCACCACATCTGCGTAGTTCCAAAACACTTCCATCGCCCCGAAAGGAGACCCCGTGCTCACTGAGGCCCCAGCTGCCTGGGATCTCTGTCCTGCCTGTGGATTATGTCCGGTGTGTGGAATCCTACAGTGCGCGGCCACATTTTACTCTTCTGATGGGAAGGAGGAGAAGCCGTGGCTGGCACCCCTGTGCTCTCGGTCCCAAAGCCCCGTCTCCGGGGAATTCTCCAGGCCCCGCTCAGAGGAAGCTGCCTCGGTGGGCCTCTGCCGAGTGGCTCCCAAGGCGGCTAATGTGGAGCCCGCAGGGGAGCAGCTGCCCCTCATCTGAGGGGGCCTCTGTTACCACTCACCCCCCGTGAAGTTTGGAGGACAGAAACAGGCTTCTCCTGGAGACCCGGGCACACTGCAGTCCCTTCTAAACCAGGAGGAGTGGGGCACCTGGAGGGCTCAGTCGGTTAAGCCAGCGACTTCGGCTCAGGTTATGATCTCGTGGTCCAGGGGTTCGAGCCCTGCGTTGGGCTCTGTGCTGACCACTCAGAGCCTGGATCCTGACTGTGTTTTAAGAAAATAAAGAAATGAATAAAACAGGGGGAGCGACTGTGGTACCCACACTAGGGAGGCAGCGAGGGCATAGCATCTGCCAAGCCCCTCTGCTAACGAGTGCCGAGTGCCGGTGAAAGGGTCCAAGGAAGATTTTGGGGCAGGAGCTGAGCCCAGTGTCCGGGGGTGGACGAGGGCCTGTCTTCCTCCAGACTGGGCACAGGCCTGGGGTGGTGGGAGGGGAGTGACATCAGGAAAGGAGGGTGGCACTGTGCCCACTGGAGGGGCTGGGGTGGGGCGGGCACGCTCAGGCGTCTGTGTGTAACACAGCTTGTCAGTTGCTTGGGGGCCCATATCTGCCGACAGGACCAGAGAGCCGCGTGGCACTGTTATTTATGATGGAGCTCAGAGGCACCTGCCAGGGACTGGAGTGGGCTGGGCGCTGCACGGCGTGGACGGCAAATTGAACTCCAATTTTCTGCTCCACAGTCTCTGTCACACGCCGCAAAGCGCTGGCACGCCGGGGTCACCCGCCTGATGAATGTGTGCGCTTCTTGGGCGGGCGGGCTCCCATCTCTCAGCCTCCGCACGGAGGCAGCAGACTCACCGCTCTGGTTTCCCTCCGCCTCCTGCCCCCCAGCGGCCACCGGGGCCCAGCCCCGGCCTCCTCACCTGTGGTCCAAACGGCACACTGCCCTGAGCGGCCATCCTTGCCGGGGATTCGAAACCCGGCCTTGACTCTCAGGTGACCTCGCTCCACTCACCTCCAGGCTGTGCCTCGGGAAATGGAAGGACCGTTATGACGTCTCCCCCAGGGTGGTGGGGGGTCAAATGAGAAAACGCGGGGAGATTGCTGGGGATGAGGTCTTCAGCAAACAGCTTTCTTTCCCTTCTCCCCGGGCTGAGCCGCCCGCCCTGATGTCAGGGAAGGGAAGGCAAGGAGAGGCCTCTGAGATGGGGTGCGACACTGAGGCCTGGGGGGAAGAGGGGAGTGCAACATGGTGCTATGGCACCTGAGCCCTCTGGTGCATATTAGGAGGTCAGTGCCAGTGCTGAGTCAGACCCCCCTCTTCTGTCTCCCGTCCCCTTCTGTCCTCACTTCCTCAGGGACAGTGAACCGTCTCCTGTAGGTGATGGCCTTTCTCAAGGGTGGGAAACAGGAGGCAGGGGAAACAGTGGTCCCCAGAGCTTGGGACCGTTTGTCCACTGCTCCTGGCACAGGCCTCGGTTCCCTGTGTCCGGTGGTGCCATCACTGGGCAAAGTGGGCACCAGGGATCCCCAGGCTGTGGGTTCTTGGAAATATCTGTATCTTGGCTTCTCGAGGCCAGTGGGAGATGGATGTTTCTCCATCTCTAGAGCTTAGAGAAAGGCTGATGGTGGTACCTGGGTGATGGAGAGAGCCCACCCGAGGAATCTATAAGACAGTCCCCTGGGGGAGTGCCACATGCCAGTGGAACGAGTTTCCATGGGGGCCGCCCGGGCCTGGCCAGGCAGCTGACCCCTACAGCTGAGCTTTGCCAAGTGCCGTCATGGCCAAGGGTCTCAGGTTCCAGCTGAAAAGCTGGGGAACCGTGCCAAGCATGTGCCCTGCCCTGGGGTCTCCGAGGGGGGAGACGGGCATCATGCACGCAGCATAATGGAGCTTCGTGGGAGGAATTCCAGGAGTTAGTGAAAATTTTATTACTGCTGCTTTTATAGCTCAAGTGAATTTGAATACAGGAAAATGGTAATAGCACCGTTAGGCAAAAACATTCTAATCCACGGCATCAGTTTAATCGCTTAACCCTCCCGCCGAAATGCAAGAAAAGTCTCCCTTACCCTCTGTTACTTGCAAGACGAACCCATTGGAAATAAGAATCCCCTTCTTTGTGCACAAGGCTGGGGGTGCTTTGGCCTTACTTACCTGTGCCCTTCCAGTGGGAGGCCCTGGCCATGACATGGCTTGCGGTAAACCTAAGGACGGGTCATTTGTGCCTGCTGCTGGTCTAAGCACTTACCCGTCTCACAAGGCCTAGGAGGCAGCCACTCTCCATAGCCCGATTTTCAGGTGAGGAAACGGAGGTACAGAGGAGCTTTGGAAAAAGAGTTACTGAGGACAGGCCATTTGAGCTTAGAAGGGACAAAGGGCAGGAACTAACATAGATTTAATACCTATGTTTTCCCAGCAAAGAAGGGAAGGAAGAAAGGGCTCTGTGGAGAAAGGGAATGGAATAAGCAAAGGCCCTGGGGCACAGCGGACGTGCTATGTCTGAAGAAGGTCGTGGTCTAGACTGGCAGGACTTGGGGCTCCAGACTCACTTCCTAGTGCTCTTTGTTCTAGTGCAGGCAGACTTTCGTGGAATGACAGACCCACATCTCTGCAAGGCATTGCATCCGTTCCCCGGGGCTGCCGGAACAAAATATCATAAACTGAGTGACTCCCAACAGAAATGGATTTTCTCAGAGTTCTGGGGGCCAGAGGTCTGAAGCCAAGGTGTTGGCAGGGCCCGCCACCCCTGACGGCTGGAGGGAAGAATCCTTCCTGCATCATTGCCAGGATCGTGGTGGCTGCTGGCAATTCGCGGCATCCCTGGGCTGGTGAATGTACTGCCCCAACCTCTGCCCCCACCGTCACATGGCCGTCTTCTCCCTGCATTTCTGTCCCCATGTGCCTCCTCTTACAAGGACACAGGGCCTACCCGACTCCCGTTCGGCCTCATCTTAACTAATTACAGCCACAACACCTGTTTCCAAATAGGATCTCATTCCGAGGTTCCAGATAGGACATGAATTTTGGGGGTGGGCCACAATTCAACCTTTCAGCCCAATTCAGTCATCAATTATTCTCACCTTGGAAGGGAAAAGACCAGCATCCCTTGGCTTCCATATTGGGCCTCATCATCATTCATTGGCCATTCATGTGTTCATTCATTTATTTCCTGAGCATCTTCTTGTTCCGGGCTCTGTGCCCCGTGCTGGGGCTGTAGAAAAGCAAGAGGCACCTGCCCAGCCCTCGTGGCCTCTGCACGCTTCATTCTTCTTTTCTCGGTGACATTTTGGCTGAATGTACGGCAGGCCAGGCTGCTTGGGTGGTGGGCTTGGGGCATACACCCTTCCTGGCCCTTCCCCACACAGGGCCCCTCTACCCTGCTCACGGTTCCCCCGGGCCATGTGGGGGCTCACTTGCACCGGCCGCCCTGGTGGCTAGGCCCCCCTAATCAGATTAGATGTGTATTCAAACAAATTGATGATCCGTTCCATTAGATGCTTTTGGAACATGCTCTTCTGAGCGAGAAATCCATTCGGCAGCAGCTGTGGAGGCCGGGGCATAATTGATTGTCCCACCCTCCCAGGCCCCGGCATCAGAAGGTGCCTGGCTCCTGAAGGTCACTGGCGAGGATTAGATTAAGGAGGGCGAGAGCCTTCTTTCCTGGCTAATGAAGCACTTGGCATGCAGGCAGCTCTGGGGCTGAGCCGGGCCAGGCATCTGCCAGGAGACAGTGGAGAGGCATAAATTAGCATCTCATTTGTGGGAGGCAGAAGGGAAGGCAGAAGGGAAAGCCTGGGGGGCTGGGGTACCACTGCCCTGGCTGGACGAGGTGGGAGCAGGCGTGCGCTGCTCCGCCTGGGGGTTGGAGGAGAGAACGGAGCATCCCTGAGTCCTGGGGTCTTCATCAGAAATTTTTCCGAGAGTGCCCGCTAGCACCTTCCGCTGCATATGCTTCCCCGGACGTTTCTGGAAGGCAGAGCTCCAACAGGGTCATGCTGGCAGCCTCTCCCGGTGCCCTTGGCACTGTATTCCCAAACCTTCTTGCCCAGGCAGCTCCAGGCTGAGGACCTCCCCACCTGGATTCGGGCGGAAGAGGGAGGGACATGCAGGAATTTCTGACGTTGCGCAGAACGTGCCGTGGCTCCCGCATTTCTACCCTGTCCTGAGCCTTTGCTCACAACCTCATGAGCCATCCCTAGGCCAGACCCGGTTCCTGAGCCAGCTTGCAGCGGCCGTGAGACAGCTGAATGTGGAAGGTGCAGATCTGGGCAGGTCCGAGATGCAGGAGTGGGTGGGGCGATCGTAGCACCCCTGCCCCCCATTTCCCCATCTCCTCCCCATCTGATCACCTCCAGAGAGCTGTTCTGCAGAAAGAGCCCCCTAGAGGTGCCGAGCAGGGTGCTTTGAATGTGGCGTGCATTGGTTAGCTCCCTTGGCCTTCCCAGCAGCCTCTGGGGCAGGCGTTAGAAGCTGTTTCACTGACAAGACAAGGAAGTCTCCAGAGTTACTCTGCTCAAGGTCAGACTTTAGGTAGCACAGGAATTGGGACGGAAACCCAGATTCTTTTCTCCCACTGGGACCTTCAAGCCAGACTCCTGGGAAAGGTTGGCACCTAGAGCCTTGAGTGGTGAGCAGAGCCAGAGGGCGGGGACCCACTGAGGCTCCGACCCTTGCTCTTCCTTCTCACCTCCGTCTGTCTGTTCATCCTCTGCTTCTCTCCCTGCACCCTGCTAGCCCACCCCCACCCCCACCCCCCAGCCGCCCGAGGCCTCAAGGCTGCCAGTCTCCGATGCATTCCCAGCCAGCCCGCCTCTCCTCCCTGGATCTCATTCCAAGGCTGTGACATTTGAGAATGTCCCTGCTATACAAGCATCATGACCCCAGCTTGTGGCTTCCAACCAGGCACTGCCCCTCACTTCTCAGCATGAGGCCACTGATCGAAGTGTAAGAAGCAGGACAGCTGAGCATCAGATAGGGAAAGATCGGAGCTCTGGAATCCTCCAGACCTGACTTGATGCCTGGGAGGCAGCGTCAGGTGACCAAAGTTTCCCAAGTGTCTGTTTCCTCATCTGTAAAAGGGCGGGTAATGACAGCACCTTCCTTGGACGTTGTCATGCCTCGTAACTGAGATGTCGGACATCAAGTGCTCCATGTATGGAAAGTTCCATGAGAGGCACGAAACAGAAGTGTGGGGAGAAGTGGGGGTCGTTGTGATGGGGGGACTCCCTGAATCCCTGCTTCCTATGGCCCAGGGCCTGGCCAGCTCCAGGGAGCCCAGGGCTTTCCAGCTGGGACCAGCTAGCAGGCCATGGGGGTCAACCCAGGACAAAGGTGATGGTACAGAGACCGGGGGAGGGTAGGGGAGAAGGCTGCAGGAATCCCAACCCCCACCCTGTTCCCAAGCAGAGTGGAGCTGCAAGGGACAGGCTTAGGCACGCTTCAGAGCTGGGACAGGATTTGTCCCTGGAAGTGGCCTTGGAGGGCAATAGGCATCCTCTGGCCAATTGGGTGGTGGACGGAGGTCTTCACCCCAGCTAGCAAGATTCTGTCTCCAGAGAAGTGGGTTCCCAGGCCCCAGACTGGCTGGGAAGTCAAATCCCTGGAGCAGTAGAGGGACCCCAGAGAAAGAAGATGTTATTTCGCTGGTGGGGGGCAGGAGGGGAGAGGTTTGAGTTGAGATAAGCTTCTTAGAAGCCTGGAGCCTGGCACAGAAGGATCACAATGGGGGTATTTAGTGGGAAGATCAAGATCAAGAGAAGGCAGTCAGGGGCCTCTGAGCTGTTACGGGAAAGGAGAAGGAAGCCCACGACGGCGACTCTTCCTTCAAGAGTCTCAGACTCCGGTGGTCAGGGGGCCCCCAGTCTGCCACACCCCATGTCCCACGCACAGAGGCCCTTCCCTTTCCTGTCCCTGGCAGGACAGGTCTGTGCCCTCTCCCATCAGTGTGTGCAGACGTGAGCATGTATCTGATTCTAAGGATGTAATCCATTCCCGTGCAGTTCATATAACAAAAGGTACCGAAAGGTACAGAGTGAAACATGCGTCCCCTCCCACCCAGTTCGTCTTCCTAAAGCCTGACTGCAGCCAGTATCTCACGTCATCCCCCAGAAAACAAGCCTGTGGATAGACAAGCAAATATATTTTTATGCTTCGAGGAACCAGAACGTGTGTAAATGGCAGCAGGTTACACAGCCGTTCTGCACCTCGCTTGTTTTCTCTTAACAGCAGCGCCCCCAAATCGTTCCAGAGCCTTACGCTGCAGAGAACTCTCTAGCTTAGAAGTGCCACCATTTCTGTAACCAGTCCCCTTTTTATGGACACGCAGGCCATTTTTGAGCTCTCGCTGTTACAGAATCTAATGCTGCTAGGGGCGCCTGGATGGCTCAGTCCGTTGAGCACCCAACTTCGGCTCAGGTCACCATCTCGCGGTTGGCGGGTTCGAACCCTGCGTCGGGCTCTGTGCTGACAGCTAGCTCAGAGCCTGAAGCCTGCTTTGGAGTCTGTGACTCCATCTCTCTCTCTCGCCCCTCCCTGGCTCTCTCTCAAAAATAAAATAAACATTTAAAAAAATTTTTTAAAACCATAATGCTGCTAAGAAATACTGTCAGTTTCACACATGCACAGGTGTGTCTTTCAAGGAACAGTCCCTAGAAGAGCTAGGGGCTGGGCTGGAGGGGGGGTGGCTGGGCAGAGGGGAGGCATGCATTTTTAGTTTCGAGGGAATCCCCAGGCTGCTCTCTGTAGATGTGGTCCAGAGCTCACGGTCTCATGTAGCCGTGTGCGCACATGCCTGGGTCCCTGCAACCCAGCCAACACAGTGCATTCTCCCGCTTTCAGATCGTGGCCTGAGGGACAGGAAAAAGCGGTATCTTATCGAGTTTTATTTGCCTTTCTCTTGTTGGGAGGTTCGGCGTCTTCGTCTGTGTTTCAGTTATTTGTAATTCTTTTCTGTGAACGGTTCGGATCCTTTGCTCATTTTTCTGTTGGTTAGTTCATCTTTTTCTTCCTGATTTATGGGAGTATTTTTTATACAGGAAAATGAGCTCTTTGTCCATGATAGAAGTTGCAAATATTTTCCCCCAGTTTGTCATTTGTTGCTTTTTTGTTTATGGGTATTTTTTTTTCCTGGGCAGAATTTTTATATAGCTGAAGTTATCCATCTGTTTTATGACTTCCTGGACTTTGTATAGTACTTAGAAAGTACTTGGCAAATACTTCACCTCCTCAAGATTATATATTTTTAAACTTCTGTGACTTTCTTCTACTTGTTTTAGAATTTTATTTTTCATGCCTAAAACATTGATCTATGTAGCATTTATTTTAAGGAAACGTGTGAGGAAGACATTTCAACTTTATTCCCCACCCCCACCCCAAATGGCTGCCTAGCTGTTCCAAAGTCATTTGGTGAATAATTGATCTTTTCCCCACCAACTTGAAATTCTACTTTCATCATATATTAAATGATCCCATATGTACTGAAGTCTATTTCTAGATTCTGAGTCTGTCATTTCATCAAGCTATTTGTGCAAGAGCACACTGTTTTAATTATTGCAACTTTATAATATAGTTCAGACAGAGCTAGTGTTTTCCACCTATTGTACTTTTACAGAATTTCTTGGCTATTCTTTTGTCATTTTTTTAAATGTGAACTTTAGATTCACTTTGTCTAGTTTAAAAAAACTGTAGTGTATGTGTGTGTGTGTGCACGTGTGTATTTTCCAAGTGAGGAAAAATGTAAGGGAATGACACCCATATAATATTGATTCTTTCAGTATTCCAAATTTTTTCTCCTCCTTTCTCAGTTAGCTCCTTCCCGTTGAGAAGGTGGCTAACAGGACTGTTGTGTACGGTTGTACAAGTTGTATACTGCACAATCCAAGCACTTAAGGCTCTGAAAGGAGCTGCTGGTGCCTGCCAACAGGGCATGAGCTCTTCTCTCCTGTCGTCTGCCCGTCTGCACACATAACTAATAGTAACAGTGGCCACCCCTCCTAACTGCAGGGGCCAGGCACTGCTTCTAACCTCTTTCTGTTTCTTAATTTATTTGATACAACAGACATATCCCCCGGTTTACAGCTAGGAGATTGAAATGCAAAAAGGTCATAAGTAAATTACCCAGGGTCAACGAGTGGTGCGTTCATGGCAAGAAACCTCTTTCGCACGTAAACGTACGTATACATGCGCCCAGACACACACTGGGACACACAAACACATAGATACACACACATGAACACACACCTACATACATACCCAGACACACACACACTCAAGGACTCACACACAGCCGGCTGCCCCCCAGCCCCCACCCCAGTGTGCTTTCCCCATCAGTGTCCTGCCTCTCCAGCACCCACACTGCCAGTCGCCCTTCCAATCCCCTGCTTTTGGGAGACCGCAGGCCTGTCAAGGAAAACCAGCTGATTTGGACTCCTGCCATTGCTCGGTGCTGGGATGGCAGGGGAAGGGGGGAGGGGAGGGGGGAGCACAGCACAGGGGCTGGGGGAGAGGAGCTGTAGTTGCTCGCAGGCCTCCTTGGGAAGATAACTAGAGATGGGGGGAGCAGGGATGCTTAGGGCTCAGCGAGTTCCCAGGAAAGGGCAGCCCCGCCCTCCTCTTCCCAAAGTCATTATCTCGGGCAGCCGCCGGAGTCAGCCCACCCCGTGCACAGCGCTGGGCTCCAGGCAGGCGCCCCGCAGAGCCCGAGGAATGAGCTGGCACATGCGGACCTGGTAACAGATTGCCCGGTGAACAGGCTGAAGGAGGCCAGGGGGTCTGGGTGCAGAGCGCGGGTGCGCGCGGGTGCACCTGTGAGTGTGCGAGCGCCCCCTCTGATGTTCCGGCTCTGAATCAGCCCCGCGTGGCGTGCGAGGGGTTGAATCACTGGGAGTGTTATTGTTTTAAAACAAACGAGTGATGACGGGAACTAACAGAGGTTTTTAAAAACGCAATTCAAAGGGCTCTGCATGCTGCTGGGGGATGGGAATGTGCCTTTGAAGTGCGAATGTGCCCATTTGTCAAACCTGGAGCAGAGCCGCTGCCTCAGCAGAGTGGGCTGTGGGCAAATGGGTGCCTGCTCTCCTCTCTCTGCTCTGCTGCCACCAGAGGTGGGCGGGGGACGGGGAGGGGGGAGACTAGGGGTGGGGGCCACTCCCCCAGCACACTCCCCAAAAGGGGATCTTGGGAAGGGCTTTGGAAGGCTGTAGGCTCCTCGATGATTGTTGGGCGCACTGCAGAGGCGAGGCGGGGGGAGGCTCAGCGGCTGCCTGCCCTTGCTCCCCCCGCCGCCCTCAGTACACACCCAGGCTTGCCCTCCAGCAGACCCCACAAAGAAGGCTGGTAGCAGGGATGGGGTTCAAGGAAGGCCTCCCCCCAGTAATCACAAGCTATGCACTCATGAGATTCAGACCTGGGGTAGGTAGGGGGTGGGAGTGTGACACCAGTTGACCGGGCCCCAGACGGATATCACTGGTGCCCTGAGTGGTTGGTCTGCACTTGAACCCAGGATGAGGCCTTGACATGAATGTGAACCCACCTGCAGACCACAGACACCTAATTCTGGCCAGATCTGACGGGTCAGAGGACAGAAGGACAGAACATTCTGGCGGTGGAGAGGGCGCCCCGGATGGACTCTGCCCATGATGTTTTTGATGGGCTCTCCCAGCCTTGGGGACAGGACTCAGGACATCCCTGCCACCTGCCTCTTGTGTCAACCCTCCCCTTCCCCTCCCCCCCCCACCAGTTTCCTTGTGATCTTTATATTCCCTTTGACTGAAATGCATTAAGTGCCTGCATTCCTTCTGCCCTGGAAGGAGAAATCCAGAATCACAGGGTATATCCAGTGGATGGGGATCTCAAGGGGAGAGCAACAGAAAGTTCCAGAACAGGGCGGTGGTAGCAGAGGCAGTGAGCCTGGCGTGGTCTGGGAGGAAGGAGGTGGAGAACTAATTGGTAGGCATGAAGGACTCGCTCTGAAGATCAAGCTCTAAAGTCAGACGGACCCAAGTTCAAGTCCTTCCCGGCCACATGACCTTGAGGAAGTTAGCTGGCCGCAGCTGCTCTGTCTACCCAGGGGGGTTAGGTTGCTGCTCTGTCTGCCCAGGGGGGTTAGGTCGCTATGTGAGCAACCACCTAAAGGTGAGCGGTGATAACTGGTGGCTTTGTGTCTCTGCTCACCACAGATGACGTGGCCCCCTATTTCAAGACGGAGCCGGTGCGAACGCAGGTGCACCTGGAGGGGAACCGCCTGGTGCTCACGTGCATGGCCGAGGGCAGCTGGCCGCTGGAGTTCAAGTGGCTCCACAACAGCAGGGAGCTGACCAAGTTCTCCTTGGAGTACAGGCAAGCCTCCGCTCCTCTCCCCTCCCCTCCCTTCCCACCCACTCCCCTTCCCTCCCGCCTGGCTGCCAGTGTCATTGCTGTGCCCTGAAGGGGAATTGGGGTGGGGGGCTGTGTAGCCATGTGGGGTTAGGGGTTCCCACACCAGAGCTACCAGGCGGCTGGGGTGGCAGAACTCGGGGGGAGGGGAGGGGTAAAGACAGCCCTGCCCCGGGAGAATGTGGACCCTGCCCTGCTGAGCCCAATGGAGGACGTCCAGGTAGTGGGCCAGACGGAGGGGACCAGGCAATAGACACTGAGGTCGGGGAGCTCACTACCAGTAGCTGGGTGGTGGTGCCTGTGGCCAGAGCCCCTCCTCCCCAGCCCCTGAGAAGAACTCTGCTATCTCCGGGGGGCACTGGAGGGGCCTGGGACCGACATACGACATACAGGTGGGGCGTGTGACAACCTGGGACTGGTAAGGAAGGGAAGGACATCTTGTTTTGGGGGGCAGTGCGGGTGTGCTGCGGAAGTGGCCTGCCTGAGGCCTTTGGGCTGGTCCCTGCTCCGTGACTGTGCCCACGCCCTGAGCTCTGGCCTGCCCCTTCCCTCCCTGGGATGCTGCCAAGTGGGGAGAAAGGAGACGAGGGCTGGACACAGGGTCTCAGTAAAGGGGGGGATGGCTGCTGAAAGCCTGAGCAGCGGGCAGCTGGGCCCCCAAGCCGGGCCTGGCCTCCAGTCTTTCCCCCCCTCCCCCGCAACCCCTCCCTCGGGCCCCTATCTTCCCATCTCATCTCCGCCTGCTTTTACTGCCTCGAAGCCCTGTGGCTGGTGATTAATCCCCAGGCCTGATGTGCATAATCGGTTTTGTTGGGGAAACAAGATAGTCTTGCCCTGGGGATGTTGATACAGATCTGCCGCCAGGGACCAGATGCAAATAACGGGAGGGTACTTAATTGCTGGCGGATCTGTCCTTTCCAGAGAAAGGTGCTTTTCTTGGCGGAGCAGGGAGGCCAGAGTTTGGGGCGACCACCCCCCCACCCCCTGCCCCACCCCCGCGTTCCTTCTGCCCCAACCCTGGACTGGATTGGCTGGTGGACGAGGCCACTTTGTCAAACAAAGGAGGGAGCAGGAGGGCACAGGACGGGAGGACCACGGTCCTCTCCTGATGGTGAGAGGCCAAGGAAGCAGGGGCCCTCCAGTGCTGGCCACTTTGGGCATTGGGTGGCCAGGGAGCCCCCAGGGGAGAGCAGGGGTGTTCCCCTGAGCAGCCTCGGTGGCGGTTTTTACCCCGGGGGGCCCCACAGCGCTCCTGGCTGCTGCCTGGTGTCCCTGAGGCCGTTCTGACAGTCTCTGTGAAGAGCCCCTCTGTCCTCTGGATGGAGGGGACGTGCCTGAATGGAAGCATGTGGACGCCATACCACAGGTGTAGGTGCTGCCGGGGCCTCCCAGCCTGCCCCTGACTTCTGGCAGGCGGAGGAGGCGTGGTTCTTTCTCTGGGGCCCAGCCCCGGAACCGCTAGGGCGCCAGTGTGGACGGTACACAGGGGCAGCTGTTAAGGATCAGACTTGCCCCCGGATGAAATGGGCTTTTCTGAAAACAGCTCTTAGTCTCGGAGGCGTCCGGGCAGTGGTCAGGGCCCCAGCGGTGGGTGACGGCAATGATCATCGTAATCCCTGGCAATGAAAAGGAATCCACGACGCGGCAGGCGTTAACGATGCACACGGTGTGATTGTCTCATTCAATCCTGCCAGCCATGCTTTGAGTACGTTCAGTTGTTTTTCCCATTCCACAGATGGGCACACCGGGGCTCAGAGACATTCAACACCTCCCCCAAGGTCAGATTGTTGAGCTGGGCTTCAGGTAGAAGTCGTCCGGCTCCAGGGCTGGAAATTCTTTACATCCAGCTTCTCGCTGAGGAAGAACAGTGGCCACGGCTTCCTTAGTATGCATCGCGAGCAACCTCCGCTAAGTGTGTTCTGCAGGTTCTAGAAAACAAAGCAGAGAGGAGAATGCAAATACCATTGAGCCTTGAACAGCATGGGCTGAACTGTGCGGGTCCACTCACATGCGGGTGTTTTTGATAAATACAGCGCGCACAGCACTGTAAATGCATTTTCTCTTCCGTACTGTGTTCTTAATAACATTTTCTTTTCTCCAGCTTACTTTACTGGAAGAATAGAGTATGTAATACATATAATGTACAAAATACATGAGAATTGATGGCTAATGCTATGAGTAAGGCTTCTGGTCAACAGTAGGTCTTAGTAGTTAAGTTGGAGAGGGGCAGGGGGGCAGAAGTCACCCGTGGATTTTCGACTGCACGGGGGTCGCCGCCGGCTCTTACGTTGCTGGCAGGTGAGCTGTGTTCTGTTTCAGAGCATGATTGGGTGGGAATTTCAGGGGGTCACGAATCTGCTTCCACTGGGGAGACTCATCCCCTTGCCTTCCCATGCCCAGGAAGGCTGGCTGTTACGGCGTGGCGACCACCCCGTGCCCAAGTACAGGTCAGTCGGGATTTTGCTCTAATCAAAACTGTGCAGTGCCCATAAGAACGGTCTCTTCTCCAGGGGCTGGGTGGTTCAGTCAGTTGAGCATCCGACTCTTGATTTCGGCTCAGGTCATGATCTCATGGTTTGTGAGTTTGAGCCCTGCATCGGGCTCTGCACTGACAGCCTGGAGCCTGCTTGGGATTCTGTCTCCCTCTCTCTCTGCCTCTCTCTCTCTCTCTCTCTCTCAAAATAAATAAACTTAAAAGACGAAAAAGAATTAGTTGCAGACATCATGTCACTTCACCCCTAGGTAGAATTTCCCAAGAATAAGGCATTGTCCTATAGAACCACAGTGCAATTTTCACACTCAGAAAATTTCACATCGAGGGGTGCCTGGGTGGCTCAGTCGGTTGAGCGTCCTACTCTTGATTTCGGCTCAGGTCGTGATCCCAGGGTCATGGGATCGAGCCCCGCATCGGGCTCCGTGCTGAGCATGGTTGAGATTCTCTTTCTCTCTCCCCCTACCCCTCGCCCACTAACTCTCTCTCTCTTTCAAAAGAAAAATCTAAAATTAAAAGAACAGAAAATTTCACATTGATACAATGCCACCATCTCATATGCTGTCCGTATTCACACATCTGTGACCATTTTTATTGTTGATGCAAGATCTCATCAAGGACCACACATGACATTTGGTTGTCATAGCTCTTTAGACTCCTTAAATCTAGAACTATCCCTCATTGTTTCTTGCTACCTTTCACAGTGTTGACATTTCTGAGAGCTCAGCCAGTTTTGCAGAATGTCCCCTAGTGTAGATTTGTCTGGTTACATCCTCATGATCAGACTCAGGTTAAACCTTCTTGGCAAGAAAATTCCCCGGATGTGAGTCCTTCTTCGTGCCTCATACCTGAAGGCGCTTCCTGTCAGTGTGCCCCATTATTGGTGACGTTAGCTTTGATCAGCTGGTCAAGGTGATAGGCACCAGACCTCTCCATTGTCAAGGTCTGGAGGTATCCTCTTCCCTTTGCGGGTTAACTCAAAACTGTGAATATTCTCGTCCCCAGAAATCCCCCGCTCAGTGGTTAAGGATCCGCGGAAGGGTCTAACATGAATCAACTATTACCTTTGTGGTTGTGATAAGCAAATGTTCTACTTCTATATTCCTTCTACTTATATTTGTCACTTTTATTTTAAAAAAAGATCTTCCCTTTCTCAATTCCTTTAAAATAATTTAGCCTCAGTATGAACTGATGGATTATTTTTCCTATTCAGTGTGTTTTAATCCCTACTGTCATTCTTCAATTTGATGCTCTGTGGTAACCCATAATCGGCCAGTAGAGCCTCCTCCAGTGGATCCTGGGTCTTTGTGACATGTCTCCCTTGGATTTCTAGCACTTTCTTGCTTTTTGGCTCAATGAAATGTACCAGATTCACTGTTGAAAAAAAATGCGTACTGAAAATTGCAACCCAGAGGAGGTTGGCCAGCTTCTCATCCCCTGCTTCTCTGCCCACCACTTGCTGCTGAGAACTTCCTAGTCTCCTGCGAACCCCAGGCCTTGTGTCGAGTGATAATATCCAATTTTCAGGCAGAAAGATGGCTGAATTTACTCAGCAAGTCGAAGGAAATAAGACTGGAAGTGCTGCTGTAAATTTCACTATGTTTCCTAATCCATCTCGGAAGGAAGAACCGAGCATTCACTTCCAGCCTCCACTGGCCTTTATTCTCGGTGGGATCTGAAACGGGACGGGCGTGGCCATGTGTGTGCGTGTGCGTGACATCCACACGAAGGAAAGGCAGTGCACCCTTCTGAGGACGAATGATTCTGAGGAGCAGAATGGAAACGGCATGGACTTCAGAGCTGGCCCCCCCTGAATACAATCAGCCTCCTACTGCTTCCTAGCTCTGGGACCGTGGGTGGGACTAGCCACCCTGCCTCTTGGAATCAGGCTCAGCAATGCGTACTTTAGAAAGTTCTAGAAAGAATTCAATGAGATTCTATGGAACAAGCCTGGTGCAACGGACATGAAATAAATGGCACCTGCTAGGATTATACAAAGTGTTTGCCTCGGTAGACTAACAGGACAAATCTGGTGACAAACTAACCGGTCGCGTTTGCAAGCGAGCTCATCTCCTCCTGGGCGGTGACGGGGGGGGTGCTCTGTACACCTATCCTGTGACGCTTTTATGGTCCAGGACCCTCTTTAGAGCATGAGAGCCCCTTATTGGTGACATATGTTACCCGTTTTGAAATCAGCCTTGAATTCCCAATTTGAGAAATAAAGTGGATCTAACAGTTAGGGTACCATTTGGGTACAGCGCGATACCAGACTCTAAGGAAATGAGATCTCTTTTCCCATGTGGGTGGGATACTGCCCGGGAAGACTGGCCCAAAGGTTTGGGCACCGTCCCCACTGCCCCACCCCCCACCAGTGGGACAGGGCACCGCCTCACACAGCGGCCCTAGGTGTGTGTTGGGGCTGGGTGGGAGGTTGTTGAACACAATAGTGGAAGTGGAAGCTCTCATGTGTTAGCCTCTTTGCACGTGCGCGCGCGTGTGGTGCTGGTGGGTGTGATCCCGTTGTGAGTCTGTGAGTGTGCGAGGCACACTGGCGTGTGAGCCTCACTCTCTGACTAGGCAGATGGTCGCTCCTGAAAGGTCAGGCCCTTTTGTGCTGCCCCTGGAGTCTCTCCCATCAGATCACTCTCCCCTATTCCCTCCCCTTGGCACCCCTCCGCCGCCCTCCCTTCCCCTCCCCTCCACCCTCCAGGGCCCTCTCCCGCGAATCAATTCTGCCTCACTTTGCATCCACTGAAGCAGCCACAACTGCGGGGCTGGGGACGACCCACCAGCTCAAGAAGTGGCAGGTGAGGCAGCAGGAGTGGGAGGAACGGGGACGGAGCAGGGGCCGTGACCACCTGTCCTGCGATTCCACCCTGGCAAAGCCATCAGCCGGGCTGCCGTGTCCCGCCCCGGCCATGCTTTCTCCCACCATCGTCCTCACACTTAAAATTAAATCAGAAAAACAAACCAGCTAGGTGGCTCTCGCGCTCTCTCTCACACACACACAGACACACACAGACACACACACACTTCGATCCTCACGCATGGTTAACTGAACATACATCATCTCGCCGCAGCGCTAGGTGAGTGTTATTACCGTCATTTTGCAAATGAGGAGCCTGGAGCTCAGAGAAGTTCTGGAACCCGTCTGGGGTCATGAACAGAGCAAGTGGCACCTCCAGGGAGGCTGTGTAGCCGGAGTGTGTTCTTGTCCTGCCTGTGTAGACGCACCCGAGGTCCTGGTTGGGCCCCCTCTGCCTCGCTCCTGTCGCCGAATGCCATTCTTCCACCCGAGAGGCCAGAAGCCAGGGGCCCCTCAGACCCTCTGACGTGCAAGGGGGTAAGATGAGTGTGGGGATAGGATGAGCGGAGGCCGAGCCCGGCCTCTGAGGCCCCCGCCGGCCCTTGGCTGGCGTGGAGAAGAGCAGGTGTGTGGAGGGGAAGCGCGGATGAGCCAGGCGGGGCAGTGGCCAGCCCAGGCTGGGTCCCCAGCCCCACGGCCAGGCTGATGTCCCTTGTGGGGGAGCCGGGCTATCGGCACCGCACGCGGGCTCAGCGGCAGAGAGAAGAAAGCCCTGAGGCCGGGGCAGGGACCCGTGCCTGCTGCAGCCCTTGCGATGGGCCCAAAGCCGGGGACCCATGTGGGGCGGCTGCAGCCTTTGAAATCCTCCAGAGAAGAGGATGAAGAGAAACTCACCGGGCCAGCTGCTTCGTCTCCGGCTTATCCTCTGGCCTCCCCCTTAGAAGTGAGAACAGGTGGCCGAAGCTGGGATGCAGAGCCCAGTGGGCTTCCCTGGGGGGGTTACTGGAGCCCATGCCACGCGGGTGCCCGGAGCCGTGCCAACCTCTAACCAACGGCAGTTCTGGGAGATTGATGCTATCATTATCTCCGCCTCGTAGCTGGGAGTCCCAGCTCAGAGAGATTCAGCAACTTGCCCAAGGTCACACAGCCAGACCTGGGAAGTCCGGCTTTACCCAGGACCTTGGACCTCGAGCCCGCATCTCTCCCCCTGCTCCAAGCTGTTTTGCCGTGTTCCTCCCCACCCCCAGGGCGGCAGCACTTCGGGGCCTAACTTTCTGGGTCCGGCCCCAGCCAGCCTCCTAAACCAGCACAGGGGAACTAGTCACGGCTAATACATGGGACTTACATGGGCCCAGCCCTGTTCAAGGACTTCACGTACGTTAACTCTTGATAACAAACGCTTCAAATGACCATCTACCCCGTGCGAGGCCGTGTGCCAGCCCCTTTCCCGCAGGCATTGTTCTCAGTCCCCGCACGTCTCCTACGGGAGAGGCGTCTTGATGGGGAGGGACGTGGGGCTTCAAGGCTGACACCCCAGAACCAGGACGAGAGCCAAGTCCTCTCGACGTTGAACTTGAGCCTAGAGAGGAAGAGACACCGGTGAGGACGGGAAGTGAATGGGCGGAGGTTCCCTGGAGCGCAGACTTTGGGCGCTAAATAAGACAGGGAGCCCTTACCCCGTGTAGGGCATGCAGCGCGGAGTGGAAGCAGGACTCAGTAACTGCGCGTAATGCGGACTCCGGTTTCTGCAAGGGCCATCCAGGTGCAGGACAAGGTCGGAGAAGGTGTCATCAGGGACAGTGGGAACTAGCAGGGTTAGCCAGCGCTGGAGGAAGCAGACGTGGGGCTTTGGAGAGAGCCGTGTGCACAGAGGAGCTGAAAGAAAGCCGGCATGGGCAGGGGGTCAGGACGCTGGAGGGGCGGCCGGGGTCAGTCAGGTCGGGGCCCGCTGGTGCTCTGGGGAGCTCTTATCTTAGGCCGAAAGCTGTGGGGCCCTTGACTCGTGTTTCACAGAAAAGGGCCACGATCAGGTGTCCATTTCTAAACCCTGTAGCCAGGCACCGGGGCGGAGCGCAGACCGGCGGAGGACAGGCAGACGCTGGGGAGGGAGGCGGGTGGCCGGCCGTCTTGGAGACAGCGGGGATCTGAGACATACCCAGGAGGCAGGACGGAGCAGACGTGACGAGGGGCTGGACATGCGAGTGAGGGAGGAAGGCAGGTGGAGAGGCAGGGACTTGGAGCAAAGCCTGGAAGAGCAGGGACCCGTGGGGAGTCTCCGTGCTCCCCAGGGCGCGCCGAGAGACGGCAGGTAGCAGCGTCCGGCAGGGAAGGAAGACGCGCGCCTGGAGTGGAGAAGGAAAGCCCAAGCTGAAGATCTTGACTTAGGAGTCACTCACGTCAGCGTGACCGCGGACACCGTGGGAATGAGCAGGAGGAGAGAGCAGACGCGGCACCGAGGGCAGAGCCCCAGCGCCCCGGAAGGCAGGTAAACAAAACAGGTGGGAACCTGCCCCGTGGAACGAAAGCAAGAAGCCAAGACAGAGATCCGGGCATCAGAGGACGAGGAGCAGGTTTTGAGAAGGACCGAGGGGCCAGCTGTGTGTCAGCTGCTGTGGGACACTAACCACTGTCGGCTGGATGTAGGGACAGAGGAGACCTTAGGGACAGTGAGGGAGGCCGGATGAGGAGCCCGCGAAGGGGAAGACAGGAGTGTGGTGGGCGAGACCGGGCCAGCAATGCTGCCCTGGAATCCGGGAGACACGGTCGGCACGGGATCCTGGAGGAAGGACCCCAGATGCCAGGAGGAACATTCCGGGCTGCGTCCGGCAGCTGGTGGGCGGTCTTTGGAGGATTTGGGCCCAGGGAGCCTCAAGCCCCTGTGCGCCCGGGTCCTGCCCCTCTTCCCGGTCTCCCCCCTCAGCCACGTCCTTGGCTAGTGGGTGGAATGTGTCCTTTCCTGACTGTGTCTGTGGTTCAGCACCACCCTGCCCTGACCTCTCGCGGCGACCTGCACTGTGCTCCCTCACCTTTGCTGCCTGATCTTCCAAGATTCAGCATCAGCATCCCTCCCCCCCCCACCCATAGGAATCCCTCTCTTGACCGTGACTCAGTGTATACATTTGGGCAGATGACGTAAGCCCGGCCTCAGCTGCCCCGTCTGTAAAATGGGAATAATAACACCAGTTATTATACGCCCCTGCCCAGAAGGTCATGAGTGTCATGTATGGTTAAGTATGGTTGGTCATCGACGGCTGTGTAAATGGAAACGGTGGCCTGGAAGCCACCAAGTAAACGCCACCTACCCATGTCCACACCTCGGGGCAGGCTATCCCCGCCTCCTTCTGTCTGGCCACGGTCTCTTTCCAGTGCTTCTAGGGGGTGCCAGACTTCCCTTCCTCAACAAACCAGATCCCCCGCCCCGTTGCCAGCCTCTTTGGAGATAAACTCTGATTTGGCCGTGAGCTTAGACATCTTGTCTGAAAATTGAAGGCTGCCGGTGAGAAAGCCGAAGTGTAGGAATTAGTTATGATGGGCATAAATTGAATTTTAATAGAGATGTGCGTGGCATGGAGCCAGTGTACTCAGGCAGAGGGAAGGTAGTAATTAAAAGTTAACGAGTTTAGAAATGTCGTAATCCTCGGGGAGGGATGGGGGAGGTGGGCTGGGAGGAGAAAGCGGCCCCCAGCCAAGGGTGCTGTCCTTCCCCTGACCCAGAGCCCCACTCCCGCTCGCCGGAGCCCCGGAAGGGAGGAGGGGTGCAGGGAGCCCAGCCGTCCGGCGTCCGCACACACAGGGAGGGCTTCCAACAGTAGGGGTGGGGAGCAGCGTTGGAGGGACCCCCACACGTTACCCTGTGCTGCCTGCAAGGAGGACCATGACCAGAGCAGGGTTTCCCAGCCCGGGCACCGCTAACATGTGGCAGGCCACGTTTTGTCGTGGGGACGGCCCCACGCACCACAGGGGGGCCTAGCCACACCCCTGGTCTCCACGCACTGCAGTCCGGTGACCCCTCCCCAAAATGTGACAGCCAGAAATGCCTCCGGCACTGCCACTGTACCTCAGGGGGCCACATGGACCCTGTTGAGAACCGGTGGTCAAGAGCGAGGCGCCGGGGACCCTTCTCCCCCAGACTCTCCCAGTTGCAGCCAGAGCCGCCCCAGTGCGAGCAGGCCTCCAGTCACACACGCTAGAATCGGCGGCTGGCTTGGCCTCAGAGGACATGAAGGCGGACCTGGCTGGCCACCCTCCAGCCCCTCTTGGGGGGGGTCTCTTGCACCCCCCTTCTTTGTCTTTTCCCTACAGTCCAAGTTGATGGGACTTACTGTTGCAATAGATGCTAGTTCCTTCGATGCTCTGCATGTTCCCCGGGCATGGGATGGACAGCAGGTAGGACAGATCCATTGCACAGATGGGAAGACCGAGGCTCGGAGAGGCCCAAGTTCATGTACCCAGTGGGCAGAAGGGTCCACTCCCATAGTGTAAATTAGGAACCTTAGTCGGCTCTAGCAGTCCTGCTGAAAGCATTGGTGAGGAGCTTGGGGCCCCTGCTGGAATTGAACTTGGCATCTCAGTTACCTGGACAGCTTCTTCCTGGACCTGAGGGGCCAGCCGTGGCCGCGGGGGGTTGCTGGTGAATGACAGGAGAAGCCAGGAGAGAGGTGACAGGGAGAGAGCCCCGCAGGGTCAGGGCAGGTGGTGGACGGCAAGGGGCACAGCTGGCTCCCTGCGCCTCAGGTTGGCGCTGTAATAATTATGTCAATTAAGATGAATAAGTTCGAAATGTAAGGGAAAAAAGGGAAACAAGAAGCAAAAGTCTCTGAAACATTGGCTGCCTCGGTTTCCATAGCAACCTGTCTCCGCACATCCTCATTAATGGGTCCTAGCTTGGGGAGGAAGTGAGCCCCCCCCATCCCCGGCTCCCACAGAAGCCAGAGACTCATGGTGGGTGTCACCTCGCTGGACCCCAGCTGAGGCCTCCGGGGCGGGGAAGTGGGGGCACAGGCCTGGAGCCTTGACACCCTCACATGGCCACAGAACGGCCCAGCTGGCACCTAGGCTGAGCCTCTGTCCTCTCCCCGGGACTCTCTGTAACCTGGAGACGACAGTGACTTTCCCCAGGGACCAGGCCGGGTGTAGGCTGCTGGGGTCTGACCAGGTACCCAGTTGTGCAGGGTCCAGGCCTGGGTAGAGGGCATAGATTCCACGATCCAGGTTGATTGGGTGACCTTTTCCTCATCGGGCTGACCCCCCCAGGGGGCAGGAGACACCCTGGGTGGGGGAAGCGGTTCTGGCCTTGCCTCTCTCTCCCCTTAGATGTCTGCTGAGTTCCCCCCATGTCCCTGTGGGTTCGGAGCTCCACTCAGAGGCGTCATGGCGCCTAGAGCCCTTGCAGGTGCAGCAAGGATGACATTTCCAGGCATCGCCGGCTCTCCTGAAGCTGGGGCAGGCCAGGGGGAGCTGCTGTCCTTCTTCTGCTGACACAGCTCTGGGTGTCCATCCATAGCCCACGGCGTCCCAGTGGTTGATGCCCACAGGCTGCCTGAGCCTGAGGAATCCACAGAGCAGTTACTACGCTTTCCATTTTACAGATGCAGAAACTGACACCCAAGGGATAAAGTTGACACGTCCGGGGTTATGCTGCAGATTAGGGGTGAGGCCAGGGGTATGGGTCGGCTGCCGGCCTCACTCCCTAGAACACACAGCCCCCAACCCCGGCACACACAAGCCACGCCCCCTCTCCCCCACCCTCCCCACCTCCCACTCTGCAGTGACGGACAGATTCTCCAGAGCCGACCCCCAGCAGCCCTGGGACAGGTAACCACAGGCGGATGGCGCATGATGGAGAAGTGCTCATTGCCACTTTAATCAAAGGCTCCCAAAGAAAGCTCTTCTCTGATGAACTGAGGCTATTTATTCTACCACAAGGAAATTTAACATGCAGATTAGGAAGGGCTTGATCATCCATAACCTGAAATTGACAGATCTGAATCTGGCCTGAATCCCTGGGACCCAAGGCACAGAGAGGGGCGCAGGGCGGGCGTGTGCTGCCCAAGGTCCTTAGGGAGGCAGGGAGGGGGGTGGTCTCCATCAGAGGCACATATGTTTTTTATCTGGGATAGTCCAGTGTGCGGAAATGAGATGCTCGTTCCTTTTCCCCCCACGGCTGGACCGGAGACCCCCCCTCGTGCCCTAAGAACTCCCCCGCCCCACATCTGCCTGTGGGCCTCCCCCTCGTTGGCTTTCAGCCAGGACACAGAAACTAATTAGATCTTGACTCAGTTATGCACTCCGGCAGGCAAATGGTCTAGACAGATGCCTGGGGAGTTGGTAATGACCCCTGCTTCTTGGGGGCTGACTCCCCTCTCCCCACCCATACCCCTCAGAGCCCCTTTTGGGCCCATGCATGGGATTTCTCTGCATGGGAGGGTGTGAGTGGTCTCTGTCCTATGTCTTTGTCCCCACCGAGAGAAGTCTCTGCAACGGCTTTGGGGTGCCGAGGTGTCTGTGACTTTGAATTTCCCACCCTGGCCAAGGGAAGGACCTGCTCCCAGCCGGCTGCCTAAGTTTCCTGCTCCACAGAGCCTCCAGGGAGGGGTAGGAGGGGTGAGGGTTGGGAGCACCGATTTCAGCTCCAGCTGGCATCTCTGGGGGCTCAGTGTCAGAAGGGCTTAGGGAAGGGAGAGGCCCCTCTTCCTGCAGAATGGGGAATGGTAACCAAAAGAGATCATCTCACCAAAGATCCAACCCAGACCATGGAGGTCTGCACCTGCTCCTTTACCCTTGACCCCTAGGGAACATCCAGAGCTGGTGAGCCTCTGCCCCCAGGAGCACGCCCAGCCTGACCCCAGCCACAGCCTCTGGTCACTTTCCTACTGCTGCCCAGAACAACACCCCAAAACTTCGTGGCTAAACAACCATGATTTATCGTTTCTCTGCAGGGCTGGGCTGGGCTGGACAGCTGGGGTACAGGCCTTTCTTCCTGTCGTTTACCATCCTTCATGGCCTAGTGGTCCAGGGGGCCTGGTAGTCTGAGAGGTGACTCTTGAGGCCTGGGCTTCAGAATGTTCCAGAAGGTTCTATTGGTGAAAGCAAGTCTCAAGGGCAGCCCAGGATTGGAGCCCTTACAAAACATTAGGACTGTGCTCTCCAGTCCCCCAGCCTCCGCTCCTATCTGTCCAGTGCCTGGCAGTCGGCACAGGGTACCTTTTCCAGATGGCAGCTCACAGGCGGGTCCTTGGGGCCTCATTGACACAGGTCTGGCCTGGTGTCCCCACTAAGTTTCCCCAAAGTCGCCTCCAAGGGTGGCTTTGGAAAATCCAAAGGGAGTGGGCAGAGGTGGAGGCCAGTCCTACTGCACAAAGGCCGGGAAGGTCAAGGCCGGTGGGATCACAGCTCCTAACAGGAGCTGCCGGCCTTGGTTCTGCTCCACAGACGGGCTTGCTGGGCAAGGACTCATCCTGAATGAGTGGCCTTCGGGGCCTGAGTTTGGAGGCTGTTGGAGAGGGCTGAGGGCAGTGCTTCCTCCCCCTAGGACGGACAGCTAAATGAAAAATAATAGCACTAATAATCCCAGTGGCAACTAACTCTTAGCGAGCTGTGACACGCCTCACATGGGACCTGGTCCTAAGTCCTTTCTGGGTCCCCTCTCATGACACCCTCACGGTGTGCCTGCAGGGAGGGACTACATAGCGCGATGGTTGAGGGCACAGAATCTAGAGGCAGGCTCCTGGGCCTCTGCCACCTACTATGTGATCTTGGGCAGATTGCTTAACCTCTCTGTGCCTTGGTTTCCCCAGCTTTCATTCATCCTCCAAATTTGGATAAAATTGATTCTAAACCTCACAGAGTAGTTCCTGAGGAATTCATGCGTTACCATAATATAAAGGGCCTAGGATGGTTTGTATTATTATTACGTCTGTTTTATGGATGAGGACATGGAGGCCCAGAGAGATCGGACAACTGGCCCAAGGTCACACATACACGGAGCATCAAAAATCCCCCTTTGCCAGCAGCGCCCACCACCGCTTAGAGCATTTTCCCCTCAAAGCCCCCAGCACAGCACTCGACCCCACTGGTTGTTGGGTACAGGTTTCTGATCTTGGCGGAAGGGCAGCCCGGACTCTCCCGGCGGGGAGATGTAACCCAGAGCCAGGAGCTGGGGCAGGACATAGGGCATAAATGCCTTCCCCCTCCCCCCCCCGGGGGGCCTGAGCCTCGGCACTCAGAGAGGAGAAAGGTGGTGACACCTGAAGCCTTGTCTCAGGGAGAGAGGAAGAACGTCAGCCGTGACCTTGAGCCAAGTCTGCCCGAGGAACAGAGTGAGCATCTCATCACATGCCTGTCCCTCCCGCCCCAGCCCTGCCTGACTGCCAGCCTCGGGCACTCAGGACGGCCAGGGAGGCCTCCTCCCAACTCCCCTCCACCTGCCCCCGGGGGAGACCGTGGTGCACCTCCAGCCTCATCAACATTCGTTAATCCCACAAACATCTGACCTGGGGAACTGGGGGCTGGTGAAGGGCAGGGAGCAGGACTGAGCTGGGCAGAGCCTGGCAGGGGTCACACATCGCCCGCACTCAGCACCCATCTAGTCCCTCCTTGTGGTGATTAAAGGGACCCCACCAAGTCCTTCCTGCCCAAAGATGAGCAAGTCCCTATTCCCTTCTGTTCTCTGAGACTCCGAGATGCCCGGGGGCCAGTGTTTAGCTCCCAGGGCAGCATGCTGTGTTGGCAGGTAGCCATAGGAACAGAACGGACTCGGAGTGGAACTGGGGAACCGTGCATTTCCAAGCAGGATATAACAGCGGCAGAAGCACCTTCACCTAAACACAAGTTGCTGATGGGAGCGCGACGCCGCAGACATGTGGTCTTCCTGTTCTTACCATGGTCACTGCTCCTGGTACTCAGAGCCTAACCCAGGGCCTGGCACGTTGCGGGCGCTCCAGGCCGGGCTGGATGGTTCACGGCAACAGGGGACACACCCAGTGCGTTTCTCCAGTGCTTCCCAAGCGTCAGACGCCGTGCAGAACGCTTGGCAGTCAGTTCCGCTGGCATGGAGAAGCCGCCCTGCTGTGCAGAATCATGCAGGAAAAACCACAGGGCTAATGGGGGACATGGGGTGAGGGAGCGACACTCAAAAACTTCATTAGGGACACACAAAAAAGAGCAGCCTCCTGAAGGCGATCGCACGGTCTCCCGCGTGTTCAGTGGGCGAGCAGTGCGTAAATATTACAATAAATCTGGCAATCGGCCTCAGGAAAGGCCCGCAGCCGGCTCGGGAAGCTCACCGCCCCTGAGTTCTGGGAGGCACGGGAGGGAGGCGTGCCTGGGATGGAAAGGACAGTTGTCAGACCAGACAGGGGCAGGTGAGCTGAGGATGCTTAGGGGGACGGGGCCGTGCGTTTCTGTGCATTTATCTGGTGTTTCTTACGGATGAGACATGCACACGGGCAAACGCCAGACTACAGTGACGCTGAGATGGCTCCAGATGTGTCCCTGCAGGGTGGAGGGAGAAGGCTCCTGGGGGCCCCTCCATCCAGCCCAGCCGACAGGTCTAATCAGGAGGCCACATCTCTGCTATTAAAGGCGGCCTCTCCCCCGCACACCTGGGAGACTGGGGAGACCCAGAGAAGTCGGTTACACAATTTGGCCACAGAGCACAAGCCGTCTGGCTTCTTGTGGCTGGATTTTCATGCAGCCTCCTACTAGGTGTAAAAAAATTTTTAGGGGCACCTGGGTGGCTTAGTCGGTTAAGTGTCCGACTTTCACTTAGGTCATGATCTCACGGTTCATGGGTTCGAGCCCGCGTTGGGCTCTGTGCTGACTGCCAGCTCAGAGCCTGGAGCCTGTTTCAGTCTGTGACTCCCTCTCTCTCTGACCCTCCCCTGCTCACACTGTCTCTCTCTCTCTCTCTCTCTAGAAATAAATAAAACATAAAAAAAAAAATTAAAAAAAAATTTTTTTAAAGGCTCCTAAGGAATTTCTGTCAGGTGCCAGGAGCCCAGGAAGAGAGATCCTCCTTTTCTGCAGAGGCAAGGAAGCAAGTAGCCATGGGGGAGATTTCCAGAGCATCACTGTAAGCAGAAGACAGGCCGCACTTCTTGCCTTTTTCTGTTCTTCCTTTTTCTTTTCTTTTTTTTTTTTAATAGCCACACTGGGAGCCCTCAAGCCTCAGGACTCCTTCCTTCCCCATCACTTTTTAAAAATCCACACTGAACTCTCTGCAGTGTTGAATTC
The DNA here is from genome assembly GCA_017311185.1 of Proteles cristata cristata. Lineage (NCBI taxonomy): Eukaryota > Metazoa > Chordata > Mammalia > Carnivora > Hyaenidae > Proteles > Proteles cristata. Next base: position 280,408 of record JAESUZ010001861.1, on the reverse strand, counting down.
CTTGAGTGCAGACAGGTTTTGCCTTCTCTGTTCCTTTCTCTCTGTTCCCGGTAATCCTAGTGTCCCGCCCCAGTAATCACTTTGCAGAAAATGATCCCGGATCGTGTTCCTCTGAGCTCTTAGAGGACTCTCTCTGCAGGGCTCCTGGGGCAGAACAGGCCAGGCAGCTCCCGGGAAGGCATTTTGAGCTGGGATGTGCCCGCTGCCTGGAGAAGGGCACCAGGTCAGCAGCAGGCGTGGGCAGGCCGTGTCTGGGTTCAGGTGGGCCTGACTTTGAATATCGCTTTACTGCCCTCCAGCTGGGTGACCTCAGGCCACTGGCTCAACCTTTCTGAGCGCAGGTGCCTGGCTCTGAAACGGGATCGGAGTCCCTTCCCCCTGCAGTAAATGTGGAAGTGAGTCAGATCATGTACATCCAGTGTTTTCTGGGAACCAGATGCTCTTATCATTGTAATGGGGATGGGGGGGCGGTCCCTGCTTACTCTCCTGCCGTGACAGTGTGGCCACCTCGCTCCCCCCTACCTGTCTTCTTGCTCCATGCCTGTGAGGACCACCCTGCTGATGCCAACGCTTAATGATGTGCTGTCTCTTGTTCATCGAGAGCAGTAATTGGCCCAGAAGGTCACGGGCGGCCGGCCCCTTCCCCAGCCAAGTCAATCCAGGGCTGTCACGGTGTTACAGCCTCCAGCTCAATAAAGCTGCGAGCCCTCTCATTGACCACAGGCCCTGAGGTCAATCCAAGCACAGGGCGCCATGGCTTCTCCAGGTAGAGCAGAGGCTCGAGGCCACTCACGGTGCTCCCGGGGAGCAGAGAAGCCAGGACAGAGAAGAGGGGCTCTGCCCGGGGTCCTCCACTTTCCAAACGAACCATCCATTACAAGGCAGTCGTACAGGCCCACACGCCGTGTCTTCTCCGAGCAGCCGGCCCAGCTCAGCCCTATGGGCTGCCTGCTTCTTCAGGGTCTGCAGAGAATGGACAGCCTCCACCCTCCACACCCCTCACGTTGTCCAAGGGACCTTTCTGGCCCCGACTCCATCCCCAACCTGGAGGGAATCTGGCTGTGGGAGTTTCCCACCCCTGCTGTAACCAATAACCAATAACCAATAACCAATAACCGCTTGGCGACCTAACAGGGCCAGGAGTCCAGACGGCAAGGTGTCGGCAGGGAAGCAACCCTGCTTAAAGCAGGAGGGAAGAGACTCTCTCTTCCTTGCCTTCTCCAGCTTCTAGAAGCCGCCTGCGTCCCTTGGCCGTCGGCCCTGCCTCCCTCCAGCTTCTACTGTTCTACTGTCGCCTTCTCAGAAAGACCCATGGGATCACGTCGGGCCTAGCGAGTGATCTGGGATAAATGTCCGCTGCTCGCGGTCCTTTGCTAAATCACAGCTACCGGGTCCCCTCTGCGCATGACCTTACCAGCAGTGCAGTCACAAAGCTCCACAGGCTGGGGGCTTAAAACAAGAGACCTTGATTCTCTCTCCGTTCTAGACGCCAGAAGTCAGAAACCAAGGGGGCCACTGGGCCCCTCCCCCCGAAGGCTCCGGGGGAAACACATTTTGTGGCTCCCTTCTGGCTCGTGGTGTGGTGGGCGCCCCTTGGCTATGACACCGCTGCGACAGTCCCTCCTCCAGGGTCACCTGGCCTCCTCCCTCTGTGTCTGTATCAGCATCTCTTCTGGTGAGAAGCCATATTGGATTAAGGGCCACCCTAATGGCCTCATCTTAGCTTGATCCTATCTGCTAAGACTCCATGTCCAAATGAGGTCACGTTCATAGGTATTGGGGATCAGGATGTCAACATATCTTTTTGGGGGGATCCAATTCAAACTTCATACCCCATAAGGTGACATACTCATGGGCTTTGGGAACTCGGATGTGGACATCTTAGGGGAGGGGTATTATTTGGCCTTCCTCATTGGCCATTTCATCTGCTCTTCCAGACAATGTTCATTGAGCATATATCATTTTAGGCCATGGTGCACGGGGAGCATGGGATCCCGTACAAGACATGGCCTCAGGGAGACAGGTACAAGTACCTAGGACATGATATGAAGTTGTGACAAACGCACCAGATCTGGCAGGAGAGAATTCCAGGACAACCCAGGGGGTATTCAAGAAGGGCTTCCTGGAGGGGACATCCTGTTTCCAAAACCCAAGTTTGGCTGCCCATCATTGAAAAAACCAATATTCAAGAGACCCGTGTTTAATTAATATTTTCATGTTTATTCGCTTTTTGAGAGAGAGAGAGCATGAGCAGGGAAGGGACAGAGAGAGAGAGGGAGACACAGAATCAGAAGCAGGCTCCAGGCTCTGAGCTGTCAGCCAAGAGCCCAACGCGGGGCTTGAACTCACAAACGAAATCATGACCTGAGCCCAAGTTGGATGCCCAACTGACTGAGCCTCCCAGGCGCCCCTCCAGACACCAGTGTTGACTGGACAGGAATATGAGCTTATTCAGGAGGCCAGCCACCTGCGGAGAAGGTGGACTCTCGTCCAAAGCCCAAGTCCAAGGTTTCTGTCTGGCCCCAGAGACTTTTAAAGGGGTTTAATCAGTTAACGGAGGATCGTAGTCTGTGACATTTCTTGATTATGGTCCTCAGAGATTGTGCCAGAAGTTCTAGCACTTTCATGCCTGGGGTGGGGGGTGTGTGTGCGAGGGAGCCTGGTGATGTACGCGAATGTTCTGTTCTCCCTGCAAAGGAGGAGGTCAGCACAGTCATTGGTGTGCCCTTAAAAAAGAAAAACATTTTGCTGAAAGATTGCCGCACTAATCAGAAAGTCAAGGCGGCTTCATCAGACTTGCTGGCCTCTGCGGCCTGAGAAAGTTCTGATCCTTCGCTCCCCGATTCGCCAGTGGTCTGCAAATCTCAAAAGAAACTACATTCGCTGTGTTACAGATGAAGGGCCTTAGGCCAGCAGGCAGGGAGTGTATTAACCTTTAAGCAGGTTAACCCTTACGACCCGCTGTTCCAATCCTAGCTGAGAGCAGAGAGGGACCCCCATGGGCCGAGGGGGTGAAGAGGGGAGGGGTAGCTTGCTTGCATCAGAAGCTGCCAGAGGTTTGGTGGAGCTGGAGTGCGGGGCCAGTGGGGATCGCTCCACTTCCCGGAGGCAGGGGTCTCCCTGAGCCCCCATGCCGGCCCGGTCCCTGCAGGGGCTGCACGCACCTGCAGATGTGGCTCAATTCTGGCCATTCCTACATCGTCAGTCCTCACCAGCCCCCAGGGCGCGGCCCAGCGCTCCCGAGGTCCCGGCCACCCCTGTGTGCCCACAGGGCATGCACTGAGGCAGGAAGGGATGAGTGACCCAGTGTCCATCTCCCTCATATTCTGGAGTCAGAGTCAGGGGGCCCCTTCTGTCTGGCGGGACACCCTCTGGGTGGTGGGGGGCACCCACCGTGCCAGAGTCCTTCACTATCCAAACGTCAGCCAGCGGTGAGCCCGTGGTCGTCTCACGCCTTCCAAGGACCCTGGGGAGGAGGACGCTCACCAGAGGACCCTCAGACCTCCCCCCTGCTGCCTCCCTTCAAAGGGTGACCCCTGGCCCGGCCTGAGCACCCCTCCCTCCCTTCCCCAGAGCGCCATTAGCAGAAGCCAGTTGGGCGCAGCACTCTTACCGAGGATGTGGGAGGAGAATTACAGTGCAGGACAGAAACCGCTTAAAATAGAAGAGCAGAAATCGCGGTTCCTGAATTTGCCCTGCCAGCCCTCACCACGGGGCGTAGCTCCCTGACATCATCCTTCCCGGGCCAGGCACCCTCAGGATCCATCTACTTCCTGTGCGGAGGCAGCTCTTGCCTCTGCGCGTGTCTATCTGTCTGTCTGTCTGTCTCTGTCTCTTTCTCACTGTCTCTCCGCATCTCTCTGTGTTCCTATTTCTCTCCCCATCCCACCATGTCATTCTCTCTCCCTGTCTCTCTCTCTCCCTCCCTCCCTCCCTCTCCCTCTCTCCCCTCCCTACCTTCCCATGAATTCCAGATCTTTCAGGCTGCAGTGAGTACATCTCACAGAACAGCTTCTGCTTCCTCTCTCCCCTGACCCCTTCCATAACCAAAAGCCAAAAGGCCCACTTAAGAGTTTTCCCGAGCAGCCCCACCCCGTGTGCCCCTGGGTTTCCCCTGACACCGGACTGGCCAGTACTCAGCACCTGCTTTCTCTGTAATGGTGCCGCAGACCAAATTCTTGGGTCCCGCCCTGAGGCTCCTCTGTCCCCACCATCAACCCTCTCTCTGTGTGTAAGGGGTGGACTGTAGAGAGTCAAAACTGCCTTCTTAAAGCAGACCCCAGAAATGAGAGACCCCAAACTATTGGGTAGGCGTCCAGGTGAGGCTCAGCCGCTCTCTACACTAGACTGTCCCCATGTGCTAGGTACTCGTTCTCTCTGTGGCCTAGGGGAGGTTGCTTCATTACTCTGGGCTCCGTTTTCTCACCCACTGAGCTTCCTGTTAGCCCCAGCGTCCTACAGCGTCATGAGCATTGGCTGAGTGGATCTATGTTAAATGCATGACACTTTTTCTCCTGTTGCTAATTGTGTTAATTATAAAGTGGTACATCACTATTATCTATTTTCTGGTACATGCACTTTCCCCTTTAAATCATTCTGGAGGTGGTTTTGTCCTTTTTCCTGAGGAATCTTTTTGCAAAAGCAAAATTGTGATGTCAGGCCCATGTCTAGGCCACTGCAGCGGCCAGCGCTCGGAGCCCCAGCCGCCCCCTGCTGCGGGCAGAGGCGGGAGGCATTTGCCCCCCGGGTCTGTGAGGACACACGCACTCCACACACACACAGGCACACGCACCTGGACTCGCTGCATCTCCCGTTGCCCAGAAGCCCCTGGGAAGAGGGAAGGAAGCCTGGGGGTCCCCGGAGCTCAGCCACACTCCACTACCCCCGCAGCCTGGGTCGACCTCGGCCATCCGTGGTGTCACCTGAACGCCGCGGCCCCACTGGCCGCCCTGTGGAAGCCTGGCGGGCGAGTCACGGAGAGCCCATGCCTTCGTGAGGGGGCCCCAAATCTCAGTGCTACCGTTTCCCTTCTCTTCCAGCCTTGGCCCTCCCCACGCACACGGCGCCTTTGTAGAGGAAAGCGCCAAGGGATCAGTGATCAGACCCCTGTGTCCCTGGGGGCTACCAGGAATCTAGAAAACACGATTTGGTTGGAGAGAATGTGCACATCCCTGACCAGACATCCCTGTGTCCTGAGGCAGCCCCGGGCACCTGGCGGTTCAGTCAATAGAGCATGACTCTTGATGTCAGGGTCGGGAGTTCAAGCCCCAAGTTGGGCGTAGAGCTTACTGAACGAGGCAGCTCGGAGTGCCCGCAGCCTCAGTGTGACAGGGAGAGTCCCTGTCCCCAGGCAGGGTGGATTTGCCCCTGGGTGACCTCGGATGGGAGTGGCCGGATGTGGGTTCACCCTAGGAGTGTTGCCTGTGTGCATGAGTGTGCGTCCATGAGTGTGGGTGGATGTGTGCACGCCATAGTGTGTGAGTATGTCCGTGTGGGAGCGCTCGCACTTGTGCGTGCATGAGTGCATGTGCGGGTTGTGTGCGTGTGTACCTGTGTGTGCACTCCTTGTGGGAGGGCGCACAGGTGTGTATGAGCATATGCAGTGTGCGTATGTGCATGGATGCAAACGGGGGTGTGTGAGTGTTCCCGTGCTGGGTGTGCACACACACGTGTGTGTGAGTTTGTGCGGGGGTCACACGAGTGTGCTTGTGTGGACACAACTTAGCACGTGTATACATGAATGTGCACGCGCGTGGGTGTGAGAGTGTGCGTGTGGGCAGAAACACGTGTGTGCGCCCGGGTGGGCGTGCGCATGCACACTCGCACCCCCCTCCCCGTGAGCATCACCGTGTGCATCTCTGGCGTCTGATTTATCAACGAGGACAATACAAGGAGAGGGTGCCTATTATTTCTGGTGTCCGCATCAGCTCCTGACAGCTTCGTGGAATTGAAATATCTTACTTAATGCGAGTAAGAATCATTTTAAATATCAATCGTGACACTCAAGGACTCGAGCCGAAAAGGGCATTGTGTGTTTCCCTGTGTGCCGGAGAAGATGCCACATTTGTTAGGTAGTTATTTTCTCCCTGCCCATCTCGTGTCTCTGGAATCCATTTGTCTGCCCCTCTCTGCACCCCGTGTCCCCTCCACCCTGAGCTCGTCTCTTCACGTGGGAGGCCGGACTGAGCCGACGGGTCCCAGGCACCAAATCAGGACACTCAGAGACAGCAAGAACCATGTGGATTCGTAGTGCGTCTTCCTTTCTTTCCACCCCAGCCCTGATCCAAGGCCCCCTTCCCCCCCGCCTGCTCCCTTTGACCATCCGACTGGGACAAAACAAGGCTTCCTCGCCACTTGCCACTCAGCCGCTGTCAGGAAGCCCGAGGAAGCTCCAGGTGAGGGTACGGAAAGATCTCCTCGGCACACGCACAGAGCGAGGAGCGAAACAGCCTCCTGGAGTCTCCTGCTGGAAAGCGGAGGGATCGTGAATTTGCATTTGCTTGTTTGCATGAAGTTCCGAGCAGGTGCCTAAGAACCTAGTGGCTTCGGTTGTGCGTGTGCAGAACTGAGAGCCACTGGGCGGCTGGGGGACACAGAGGAGAGGGACATTTCCTGTGTGCCTTTTCTCTCATTCGTTGGATTCTGACTCCTGTGCACATCCTATAACAAATCAATAAATAAGTGGTCCTTTGCCAGGGGGCGCTGATTCCTGGTGTTCCTCGGTCCCTGGGGCCACGTACCTGCAGCTCTTCGTCACGGGAGGGAGAATGAAGTTTGGAAGGTCAGCCAGGATGGGATGCCACCTACCTACTGTCACTGCTCCTCCTCCCCAGAGGAGCCAGGCTCAGGTCCCCGAACCCAGAGGACACAAACAGAGGTGACCGAGAGGTGGGGAGGTCAAGCTGGTGTCAAGAAGCTCACTGGGGTCAGGAGGCTGAGAGGAACAGCGTTTGGAAGGGGGGACGTCTGTCATTCTCTCACTTTCCTCAGTGTCCCTCCCTAAGAGGGGGTCACATCCTCTACTGGCACCCGAGCGGCTGAGGTGTAGCCCCTCTACCAATAAAGAGGATTAGGTGACCAAGGACATGGCAGGTCCTTGATGGGCGGCTGGGGACAGTTGGGGTTCACATGTCCTTGGGGAATCCGAAGAATTTGCCAGACAAGGGAATCTGTGGTCTCCCGGTGCTTGGTGGGGAGTTTCCACAACACCCTCCTTGCCTCCCTCCCGGAACCTCCCCGCCTCACCCCATACCTTCCACTCCCCACCAGTGACTCATACATCTGCTCCCTCATTTGACAGACATTAGTGAGCACCTGTCAGATGCTTGCCAGTGATGTCTGGGCCCTCTTATAATGACCCCATCAAAGACGGCCATCATTGTCCCCGTTTCACAGATGGGCAAACTGAGGCTCGCAAAGTTCCAGAACTTGTCCAGCCCACATTCCTAAGAAAGAGCAGAGGGGTGGGGCACCTGGGTGGCTCGGTCGGTTAAGCGCCTGACTCTGGATTTTGACTGGGGTCGTGATCTCGCCGGTTCGTGAGTTTGAACCCCGCGTTGGGCTGTGTGCTTGCGGTGCAGTGCCTGCTTGGGACTCTCTCGCCCTCCCCTGCTCTCGCTCTCTCAAAATACATAAACTTAAAAAAGAAAGAGCAGAGGGGAAAGGCAAGCCTGAATTGCCCTGAGTCAGAAGCTCTGGTGCTTTCCTCAATGCCGTGCTTCCCTTGAGGGGATCAAGCGTGGGCTGTCCCATCCGGGGCATTCCACCCACCCCCCCTGTTCCTGGACAGGGCTGTCCTCACCCACTTCTCACCCACTTCCCGCCAGGCCAGTGGCCGCAGGGATAGATGGAGCTGTGGGCGGATTGTATCCCGAGGGCCCAGGAGGGAGCATTTCAGGGTAATGGGCACTGCTACTGTCATTATCAAGGCTGCGTGCAGTCGAGCCGCTGGATTTGCAAGCTGAGGTGCTGGCCAGCAGCCCCGTCCGCCCACCTGGGAGCCTGGGAGGCAGGGAGACCAAGAGCTGCCGTCGGGGTGGAGTGGAGCGGGTTTCCCTGGTAGGAAAGGCAGTGGGCGGAACTGTTACTTTAAATAATGTTGCCAACCAGCCAGAAATAGGCCTCCCGGGCAGGGAGGAGAGGGAAGCTGGAGGATGGAGGGGACGCACTGCTCCCCACCCCACAGGGGCCAGGGAGTGCCTGGCCTCAACTCCAGGGGGACCAAGAGAGAGGCCCAGAGCCAGTGCTTCTCATCTGGCTTCAGGGGCAGGGCAGGCCTGCAGCCAGTTGACCTTCCCTGGGGTCTGGGGGTTCCTGGCTGAAGCAAATGGACACAGAATCTTCTACAGAAATCTACTTCCATTAAAGTTTAAATTTCACTATGCATCACTGACATCAGCAAACAAACCCACATCCAATGAGTCCCTGGTGTCTTTTTTATAATGTATACTTAAATTATATGCTCAAAGTGCATTTTTACATTTTATTTTTAAAATAAAAGCAATATATGGGTACGATAAAGAAAGTTCTGGTGGCATAGAAAGACATAAAATTGGGAAGTAGAAGTTCCCCTCTCTCCCCCTCCGCAGCACTGCTCGCAAAAGGGAGATAACACATATCCATCCATCGAGTATCTGTCTCCGAAATTTATATTCATGTATCACCTGTATGCACGTAAATACAATGTATGTACTTGTGATCCATGTATGCAAACGTATATACTATTTCCTTTACCCATGTGAAGTTGTGCCATTTACACTATTCATTTACTGGGTTTTTTTATTTTTTATTTTTTTGGTCCACAAACAAATTATTTGGGGGGGGGTCAATTTGCATAACCCTAAACATTAAACTGCGGGTTTGTCAGCCTGTGTCAGAGAACAACAGCTTATCAAGAGCAGTAACCATCCGATACAATTCCTGTCCCTAACACTTAGCTGTGACTGCGTGACTTCTTCCTTCCTCATGTTATTTCCATAAACATCTCCCCTTCTCCAGTTTCGACGCCCTTCCCATGCTTTGGGCGAGTCGGAGACCATTCTGTCTGGTGCAGGTGTTCCTCACTTATTCTGTGGCTGTAGCATCATTAACTGATCCATTTTTGATGGACATTTAGGGTGCTTCTGATGGCATGGTTATCTCTGCCATTATGAGCAATGCCACTGTGAGCATCTTATACCTGTTTTCTGCCCCATTTTTTTGCAGTATATTTAAAGTGCGAGCTCGCAGCGCTTTGCCTATTCTCATTTTGATACATTTCGTCTCAGAGGCTGGACCACTGGCGCCTGCACCAGCCAATCTGAGGGTACACCTCCCCGCCCCTCACTCTTGCTGGCACCGCACGTGATCAAACATGAAAGTCCCTGGCTGTCTGATAGGTGAATATTGTCTTGGTTTGATTGGACTTTCATTGTGACAGAGGTTGAGCATCTTTTTGTTAGTTTGCTGGCCATTTCTGTTCATTTTCCTCTCCCTGGAGCTTTTTAAATAATATCTGATTCCATTTCCAAAGATAGAGAGCTTTTCTAGCCAATCTCGCCCTCCATCTTTCTTCTCAGGTCACCCCATCGTTTTTGAGACCCAAACAGTTTCCCCGAAGCTATCTCCCCTCCCCGCGGCAGAGGCGAGCGAGAGTGTGATGGGTTTGAGGACGGGGTGGAGGGAGAACGGGAAATTTGCCAGAGCCTCGGTGCCTGCTATCTCCCCATCGTCACTTCCGTGCACAGTAGCGAGGGACAGATAAGAACTGCAGCCGGTGGCAGAGATAAGAGGCTTGGACAGCCAGAAGGTTCTGAATCACAGGACCAGAGCCAAAGCGAGCTCGGCACCTACCCGTCCATGAGTCTGGTGCCTGTACAGTCCCCGGATGGAAGGGGGGCCCTTTGGAATATGACGTCCATGTTGAGCTTGGAGTCGGGCAGGCTCTGTGGGACCCTGGCCCTGCTTCTTAGCACCTGTGAGACTGCCTGTCAGTGATGAAACATTTCTGACCCTCGGTTTCCCCGCCTTTAAAATGGGGATGCTGGTCAAAGTACCCCCTCCGTAGGATTACATGAACGACTTTCCAGTGCAGACCCAGGCTGTGTGCCTCTGCTCACATACGCCAAGGAGAATGAAGCTAGTGGGCTTTGCGTCAAATTTAAGTTCAAAATTTGTTAAAATTGCTTCTATGCTGAGATTACATTTCTTCTCTGTGACCTCAAAATGTCCCTTTTAGAGAAAATGCTGACCATTTCTATTTATTTTTCTCTCCCAGCCTGGCACTTTTTAATATTATCTTTTTTTTTTTTTTTTTTTTTTTTTTTGGTTGGTTGTTTGCTTTTTGGTTGGTTGTTTGCTTTTTGGTTGGTTGGTTTTAATGATCTTCCTTGGCAAAGTGAAAAGTTGACAGTTGGATGTCAGGCCCCATTTTTTTTAAGCGCTACTGGTCCATGGTATCTAAGAGTTTGGGAACTGCTGTGTGAAATGAAGACAGGTAGGAACAGTACTTACTAGCACCTCAGAGGCACACCTGGTGCTTAGAAGGTGGTGGTGGTTATTTCATTGTGGTGAGATGATGATGATGCTGATGATGCTGATGATGCTGATGATGGTGCTGGTGCTCGTAAGCCCTGGCTGAAACCCATGTAAAAGAAAACCTAGCAACTCTTGAAAATAAGGCTGCTCTGTCCCCGCACGGGCACAGCCTAGGGGCAGGGGACAATGAGCCTGTCCACCAAGTCATCTGGGAAAGCCCTAGGACATGCAAGGATGGAGGAGATGCCAGAGGCACAGGCCCCTTGATCCTCTGAGGTTCCCGCTGGGCCACTCGTTGCCCAGGGACGGGAAAGGCCATCGCAGAGGCGGTGTCGGGGAAGCAGCCCCTCCCATCCCAGAGAGCACCACCTGCCCTGGGCTCGCCTGCCAGAGCTCCCGTCGCTGGCCCGGCCTGGCCCCCACCTGCCTCTCAGCCCGGTCGGCACGCTCTGGCTCTCCCGGTACCTACCCCCTACACCGGACTCTGCTGCTCTTCCAGCCAGTCCCGGAGAGGGCTCCCCGGGTTTCTGCGTCCTGGCCTCAGGGCCCACACACGCAGAAAGCCAGTGTGTCCTGCCCAGAAGGCTCCGCCTTTCCCCTCCGCCAAGCTGCAGGGGCGCAGAGTAACTCTAAGAACGGAGCGAGGCAGAGCATTCAAGGGAAGCGTGCAGACTTCCCTGCCTCTGTCGCCCCCTCCGTGGAGATTAATGTTTGTGGTACAGTCCTGGGCCTGCCCGAAAGAGAATGCCCCCACCTTGCTCAGTCACCCGAGTCACAGGCAAGGGGGGATGGCAGCCTCCCTCATCCCTGACGCCTCCTGGTGGGAGGCCTAGTCTCAGCCAGGGTCAAGGGCTCAGGCTAGCACCTCCTGTCCTTGGGAAAATGCAGGTTCCTTCCTAGACCCCTGAGCAAAAACCCTGGTTGCCTTTGGGAGGGACTTTCCTACAGATAAGGACCTTTCGGTGACCCCAGGACCTGGCCAGAGAATCCAGAACCCCCTGGGCCTCTTCATTCAGGATGAGGCTGGCCTGGCAACGTCTGCCCCGTGATCCCTGCACCTGCCTGACCTGCTCACTGGCTGTCTCATCCACCCCCAGGTACATGATCACCAGCCTGGACCGCACCCATGCAGGCTTCTACCGCTGCATTGTGCGTAACCGGATGGGTGCCCTGCTGCAGCGGCAAACCGAGGTCCAGGTGGCCTGTAAGTACGATGGGCGACCCAGGGCAGGGAGGGGCGTGGAGCGGGAGAGGGTCTGCAGAGTCCGCACCCACCACCACACTCGGGGTGGAGCCGGATCCCAGCCGTAGCCACCCACTCTCGTTGGCTGCTCGTGGTGACCCTTCCTGCATATCTGTGTGCGCTCGTTCTTTGGTTGACGGAGCTGGCGAGCGGGTGAGTCCACACCGCTGATAAATGACACACACGTCTGTCGGCTCGGAGTTCAACACCCTCTACATGGGACCAGCCACTGCTTTTTATTTATTTATTTACTTTTATGTTTTACTTATTTCTGAGAGAGAGAGACAGTGTGAGCAGGGGAGGGTCAGAGAGAGAGGGAGACACAGAATCCGAAGCAGATTCCAGGCTCTGAGCTGTCAGCACAGAGCCGGACGCGGGGCTTGAACCCACGAACCATGAGATCATGACCTGAGCCAAAGTCGGGCGCTTAACTGACTGAGCCACCCAGGCGCCCCAGCCGCTGCTTTTTAAAAACGGGGCCCTGCCACCTGTTCGTGGGCCTCCTCTGGATTTGGCTGGGCCTCACTCGGGGGGTCTTCATGATGGCCCACCTGAACAGTCTTTTGGCAGACATCCTGGTGCCCCCCACCACGCCCTTGACCTTTCTATCCTCCAATTCACTCAGCCCTGGAGTAGTCACAGCACCCAGGTCCCATGATCCTCAGGGAGATGGCTGCGAGCACCATGACTCTGAGAGGGGGAGGGGAGAGGACAAGTCAGGGCTCCCAGGGGAGCCAGGGGGGCGGACAGCAAAGTGGCCGGTCCCTCCGAGCACCCTCTACCCCCCGCCAGTTATTGAAAGGGCTTTTTTAAATGGACAAAGGGAAGGTAGCTTCAGAAGATCCCAAGGGCATCTCAGGGCCAGAGCCCCGATCAACACCCTCTCCCTGAGACTCAGTATCCCCTTCCTTCCCGGTCCCGCCCACCCATCCTAAAGCAGCTGCTGTACGCTGGAAATGAGCCTCATTATGGGCTATTTCTTTCTGGGCTCTTCCAGGGGCAGAGGTACAAGGTTGCACAGTGGGACATGAGAATATGGAAAGCTTTAGCCAGCCTTGAAATTCAAAAAGAAAAAAAAAATAACAAAAAAAAGGCCACCTTCTCACCCAGAGCCTATAGGGGCTCGCCTCTGAATTAGCACAGGAGAGAGCTCGCCCCTTGAACAGAAGTAGGGGAGAGAAATCTAAAAGGAAAACCTCAAGCGAGGCAAAGAGTGTTGATAATAATTACAGAAAACAACCATAATCAAAAGTGGAGGACGGATTGTCTCCATAAATCAGCACTAAAGGCAGCTCAGCTCACTCAGAGGCACGGAAAAGCCCTGAATTAAAATGATGGATCAGGGCACCGTCAGCGGCTGGAGGGCTCCCGGTGAGCTTCATTTAGCCGGTGCTCCGAGCCCCCGCGGGGCCGGGGCAGGGCCGGGAGCCAGCCCCCAGACAGCCGCTGCGTGAGTGCGAGTGCGTGTGCCTGGGGGTGGGGGGTGGGGGACTGGGGGTGGGGGGTGGGGGAGGGTCGTGCACATGTGTGCAGGTGAGCGTGCCTGCCCTGGTCAGTTTCCTTGCCCCTCTCCTACCGTGTGTAGGCGAGAACGTGTATGCAAGTGTGTGCACCTGTATGTATCCGTGTGTGTGCGTGTGTGCGTGCCTGGGTTGCTGACCTGTGTGCTGGTGGGAATGTACATGTGTGCGTCTGTGTGCATGCAGTTGGAGATCCATCCAGCACAGGGTGTCCCGGACCACAGAGGCACATCCAGAGACTTCCTTGAGCTCGTGTGCGCAACGCACCCAGCCAGTGCCTGCAAATAACACACCTTCAGCCAGTGAGTTAGTGCCACAGCTCATGTCCTATAGGGTCACGTTAAGGAAAGAAGAAACAGGCCACAGGATGGAATGGCTTCTGGAACACACTGCTCTGGCCAGAGGCAGAGCAGTTAGCCAGCACCTGTACCCTCCAGTCAGCCCAGCCTCTGCCCCTCTACTGCCCCCCGCAGGAGGGTCCCCACCGTCTCCAAGCCACCCTGGGCTTCAGGAACCCTCTGGACACAATTCTGACCACAGTTGCCCCCAGGCTACACGGCACTGCTGCCTGTCTGTGCCTGTGTGTCTGCAGGTCCCTGGCAGAGAGCAAGGGGTATCTGGAAGGGCCCAAAGGACCAAACGGGGTGGGGAGGCCCAGCCCAGGTCCACCCCTTCCGGCCACCAGCTGCAGACCAGAGACCCTGCCTCTCCAACCACACAGAGCCGCTTTGCTCCACAGCGTCATAGAGTAGAAACCACTGTGTGCAGCCCTGGCGGCCCTGAAGCCGGGGGTCAGAGGAGCCCCCGGAGCTCCACGTGGCAGCTGAGAAAGACGCCCATCGTAACAAGTCGGTGAGGGTTTCGCCCAGCCGCAGTGGCCATGGTGGGACGGAGAAGGGACACCCACCTCCGTGTCCCCTGCCTTCCCGGACACACTTGTCTCATCAGGAGCGGGGGGGCAGTGGGGGGGGCTTCTTGCTCTTGCTCTTTGGTTCTGCAGGTTGAAGAATCTGTTGTCCAGCCTGTCCCCTCCTCAGAGCACCTTCCAGGATCCTGGGTGTGGGAGAGGCGAGACGTGGCCCAGCCATCACCACCCACAATGCCACTCTGTCCCGCCCGTTGCTGTGCTGGGCTGCACGCACACCCTTCTCTCCATCCCGATCCAAGCCCGCAGGGGGGCGCCCCCACCCCCACGTCACGGATGAGAAAAGCAAGGCTGGTGGGGGCAGGGGGGCCTCAGGTGATCGCCTGAGTCACCTAAGTGTCAGAGCAGGACTTGAACCCGCAGCTGCCTGATTCCAAAACACTCCCCTCACCACCCTGCCACCTCACCAGAAGGAGAAACATCAGAATGGGGGTGGGGGGCAGAGGGGGGACTGTCTGCTGAGCTCAGGGTTCATATGGAATCACCTGGATGCCCAGGACTGTAATGTCCCATGTCCATGTCCAAACAGCCCTGCAAACAGAGGCTGCGTCCACCTCACACGGGGGCGGGGGTCAGAGAGGGTGGCTTCCAGCCCCCGCCTCGGCACCAGGTGGCTTAGGGCTCTGGGCACCTGCTGTGTGTGTGCACAGGGCGCACATGGGGGAAGACAGAGGAGGAAGCGTGGCCTCCGCCCCCCTGGCAAGGTGAGCACATGCCCCCCGAGTCCTTACAACAATCACAGACACAGGCTCAAGCTCTGGTCCCTAAGGAGAGTCCCTCCTCCAGTGTGGTGTGTACGTGTCTTCCCTCCGTGGGTTCCCAGGACGAGTCTGAGAGGCAGGGAGGCAGGAAGGTGTGTTATGAGCCACGTTCAAGATGGGGAAACTGAGGCTCAGAGGAGGGAGAGGACAGCCCAGGGTCCCACAGCCAGCATTTCTACCTTCCACCTTTCCTTGCCTCGCTAAGCACCACACTGTACGGTGGAGCCCTGAACCCGCGGTTCAAATCCAAGCTCACTTCTCCCTAGCTGTGTGGCCTTCGGCAAGTTACTTCACTTCTCTGTGCCTTCGCTTCCTCTTCCATGGGTGTGAAACGAATGCTAATATTAGTGCCTATCTTGCCGGGCTGTCACCGGGCACCCCGCCCACAGGGTGGTGAAGTCTTTCTTCTCCCTCTAAGGCCAACCAGGGAAGGTGTCCTGGAATAAGGATTTGCAGACATGTCTCACACTGGCCTCCCTCACAGGCAGCCACACATCTGCTCTCCTGCCTCCAGGGCAGGGGTGAGGCAAGTGAGGCAGGAGGGTACAGGATTTAAGGCGGCGCTCCCTCTCCGGTACTCACTGTGCACTTACAGGACGCTGAGAGCGGTGCCTCCTTAAATCTTCCACCTCGCTCCCCCAGTCCTGGTCTGGGGGCTCTCCCAGCTGTGTGCCTCGCAGACTCCTGCATCTGTCTGTCCATCTGTCTGTCTTACCCTGTTGCACGGATGCACGCAGATCTAAGGATGGGTGGGGAATGGCTCTTCTCCAGACCCTTCCGTCTCGCTTTGTGAAGGTTTCTGCCTCTCGCGCTGGGGGGCTCCTTCCGGGGCTGAGCCCAGCAGGACCCACCTCCGGCCCCCACCCTCCGCTTCCCAAAGACGGACTGTGAATTGGGTTCTAACGAGAAATTAATAAGGCAGATGTGCTAACAACTAATGATAATGGCAAAGTCGTTACAAAAAGATTCTTTACATGTTTTTAATTACAGCAATTAAGAGGAAGTCAATAAAACATCCACCCCCTTCCCAGCTCCCTTTCTGCCTGCACTTCCCCCCCACACTAGTCTCTTCTTTGTTGTTGTTTTTTTTTAAGTTGCCATAAATGTCACGCTTGCAGCAGCTGGCTGAGGGGATAGGAGAGCCTTCCAGAGTCAGGAAGTCTTCCTGGCTGTCCCCATCCACTTCCTGAGGCCACTCCTGTGCTCTCCTCACCTAGGCCACGTCCCTGACCCCTGCCCCAGGTCGGATGGAAGCCCCAGGCCCAGCAACAAGCCCAGCCACAGGGCACAGGGCACAGGGCCTCGGCTGCGTCCGGAAGCCAGGCCTGCGGCCACCTGTGTGAGATGGGACGTGAGGGCGCCAAGCCTGTTTTGGGGGCTGATGCCCCAAATGACACCAGTGCGCCTGTTCTTCCTAATTGTTAACGTGAGTTTGAGCACTGAATGTGGAATATTTCAGGGCCAGGCTACAGTTCAAGATCACATTATCGTGTTTCTCTGGACACATTTTGCCAACTGTGTAATTCGCTCATGCAACAGCTATTGCTTTGCACCCACTGCATGCTGAGCCCTGTTCTAGGCAGTGAGGGCGCAGGGGACAAAGCCAGGACATGGGTTCCTGCCCTTGGGAAGGAAGCAGAGAGCCATGCAAGTCAAAAGGTGAATATAGGATAGAATAGAGAACATAGAAGGCCCGTGAAAAAAAAATAAAGTGTCTTAAGGAAAAGTGAAGCCCAGGAGAAGTAAGGGAGGCTGGGGCAGGGGACTTATTTGATGTAGTGGCCAAGAGAGGCCATCTGAGGAGGTGACATGGAGCAGAGTTTAAAGGAAGCAAGGAGGTGAGTCACACAGAGGGATAAGGTCTTTGCAGGCCAGGGAGCAGCAAGTGCAAAGGCCCTGGGGTAGGTTTGGGTGTCTGAGGCCAGGGTAGCTGAAGCAGAGTGAGGGAAGGAGAGAGTGGAAGGAGATGTAGCTGGGGAGGTGGGGCATCGGGGTCCGATGGTGGCCTTCAAGAAGTGAAGGCACTTGTGGTGTTATGCGTGGTTGGGGGCAGAGGGAGGTACAGTCTGATTGGAGGGGGGAGCACTGTTTTCATAGTAAAGAAACAAAACCATAATGAAATACCATCTCATGTCCACCCAATCAGCAAAACCCAGGTGTCCAGAGAGACCAGGAGTGGCCAGAAACCCCCATCAGGGCTGGCGGGGGTGTCAAGTGGCACATTGGTGCACGTTTGCAAACAGTGTGGCATTATCTCGTAAATTTCAGCGTGCCCGCGCCCCAGCCTGGCAGTTCCGCTTGGAGGCACATGCCCCAGAGATTACCTGAGCCGTGGGTGCAGATTACACTGTTCGTAGCAGGACAGCAAAGCGCTGAAAACAAAGCCAGCCTGCGGCTGCACTGTGCACCCCACCCCCAACACATGGACATCCATGCAGCCGTGGAAATGACCGAGCTGAGCGCTAGCGCACAGATGGAGCTCCAGAGGAAAAAAAAATTACCCCCCCACACACATCCCAGCAGACGACATATAAAATAATTCCAGGTATAAAGGGCTTGGAACCAAACTACACTGACCGTACATCGTTTAGGGATCCATCTCTATCTGGTGACACTTGGGGGGAAGGCAGTGCCAGATCGACACAACTTTTGGGGTGACAGTTACCCCTGGAGAGGGAGTTGGCGTGACTGGGGGGGCGCCGCAGGGGTGGGGCGAGGTTTGTTAGTGTTCTGTTCCCTAAGCTGTGGTGGCTGTGTGAGGGCTTGTTCTGTTCTTTAAAGCGTACGTATGATTAGAATCGCTCTTTTGTACGCATGGCATATTTCGTGATTTTTTAAAAAAGTGTTTGAGAAATAAACAAAAGCAATGAATATATTCTGGAGAGGAATGCATACTTCCCAGGACCTTTTAAGCCGTAACAAAGACATCGGGAATTTTTAGGCCACTTCCAGCTGTGCCCCAGGCTCACACGTCTTTGCTCTTCCAGGGGATTTGTGGGCGAAGGGGGACCCGCGCTGCAGATGCGGTGTTAACGCATAAGGTGGTGTGTTAACAAGCATGTACCTTGGAGAGGAAGTGCGCAAAGCCTTTGTCTGTTTCTACCTTAGTGCGCATGCTCTTCCCCCAGCGGCTCCTGGGTCCCCAGGCTCTGCCACCGTGTGGCCCTCTTCCTTCTAGCCTTTCTGTCGCACCGGCCAGCGAGTGGATGGATGCCCTCTGGGCCCCTCGCTGCCGCTGTTTCGTATGTGCGTGGCTGTGCCCTGGGGCCCGTGAGCAGAGCTGGGTGCTCCGTGAGCCAGGCCCTGGAAGCCCAATTAACCACAGGCAGTGGAGAGAACGGGAGGGTGCTGGGGGGCTGAGAGCCGCAGGAGGCAGGGAGGTTGTGGGATGGACACGTGGAGAAGAGCCTCAACTGCAGAATTTGGACCAAAACCAGCTGTGCTCTTGCTTCCCTCCTTCTTGGTGCACACGTACACACCTGCATGCGTGCGCACAGGCGTCCGTCCCCTGCTTCCTTCCTCCATCCATCTCTTCCTCTCCCTCTCCATCCCTCCATCCATCTCTTCCTCTCTTCCTCCATCCCTCCATCCATCTCTTCCTCTCTTCCTCCATCCCTCCATCCATCTCTTCCTCTCTTCATCCCTCCATCCCTCCATCCATCTCTTCCTCTCTTCATCCCTCCATCCATCCCTTTCTCTCTTCATCCATCCCTCCATCCATCTCTTCCTCTCCTCCTCCATCCCTCCATCCATCTCTTCCTCTCCCCCTCCATCCCTCCTCCATCCATCCATCCATCTCTTCCTCTCCCTCTCTATCCCTCCTCCATCCATCCACCACCCATTCATCTCTTCCTTTCTCCCTCTATCCATCTCTTTCTCTCCCCTCCATCCCTCCTCCTCCATCCATCCATCCATCTCTTCCTCTCCCCCTCCATCCCTCCTCCATCCCTCCATCCATCTCTTCCTCTCCCCTCCATCCCTCCTCCACCCATCCACCACCCATCCATCTCTTCCTTTCTCCCTCTCATCCTCTATCCATCTCTTCCTCTCTTCATCCCTCCATCCCTCTATCCATCTCTTCCTCTCCCCTCCATCCCTCCTCCATCCATCCACCACCCATCCATCTCTTCTTCTCTCCCCTCTATACTTCTCTTCCTCTCCTCCTCCTCCATCCCTCCATCCATCTCTTCCTCTCTTCATCCCTCCATCCATCCCTTTCTCTCTTCATCCATCCATTCCTCCATCCATCTCTTCCTCTCCTCCTCCATCCCTCCATTCATCCATCCCACAGCAGGGGCTCAGTCAGAGTCATTGCATGTTGACATTAGGTGAGTTTAGAGAGAACGTACAGTGTGCAGAGCACAGTGCCGGGTACATTGTTGGGACTTGCTGATGAACTCAACTGCCTCTTGAAGCTCACGGTATAGTAGGGAGAGAGAAGGAATGTGTGTGAAGCATGTTAATGCAGGAGACGAGTCATGAAAGAGGCAGAGAGGAAATGCAGAAGGGGGGGCCGGCTTTGAGTGCTGGCCCTGCCCTGCCCTGACTGCTAAACGCGGAATAAGCCACTCTGTCTCCATGAGCTTTAATTTCCTCACTGACGAAATGGAGCTAATAAAACTAGAGAGAGGAGAAAGAAACACTATTACCATGAAATTGCTTCAAATTGTTCAAATATATCTTCGGAGTTCCGTGAAAAGTTTTTTAAATAGATAAAATTATTGCGAGAACTGAAATCAATGTGATTTATTGATGCAATTTTTTTATAGACAGAGCCAAGTAATGGAAATTAATAAACAACTAAAAATATGTATTTGTTAGAGTTGCGCTGACTGTGGCAGTGTGAGGATTACGTGAACGTGAAGTCCACTTAGAAAGGAAACTGACACAAGGTCAGCGTTAAACAGTCTTTGCTCTTTAATTCTGTTTGGTGGCGTAGGGTAATCTTTGTTGAAGAGGTAGATATTTAAACTAAACTGTGAAAAATGTATACGATTCTAATATTTTAATACTATAAATATGAGGTATAATTTTTAGCACTTTAATATACTCTCCTGGTTGCTATGGCTGTGTAACAAATTACCCCCAAGCATTGCCGTATATGGCAAGCATTTATTATGCTCACCGAGCGTGCGAGCCTTGGATCCAGGACATGGTAGGGATGGCTTGTCTCTGCGCTGTATGACTGAAGTCACGGCTGGAAGACTTATTTAAAGGCTGGGGATCTTCTCTGTCCCGTGATGGTGCTAGCTATCATCTGGGGACCTCATTTCCTCCATATGTGGGCCCTTCTCATGTCCATGTGGGCCAGATTGAGCTTTCTTACAACATGGCAGCTGGGTCCCAACTAGAAGTCTCTGGACAGAGAGGGAGATCTCGTGGAAGTTGCATTCTTTTGATGACCTTGGCTGTTGTACATCATCACTAACAGCACATTCATAAGAAGAGCATGTTGGATGGGAGATAAATATTGATGCAGCCGTCTTTGGAAAGATGCACCCATGGGGCGCCTTCGCGGCTCAGCCAGTTAAGCTTTTGACTCTTCATTTTTGGCTCAGGTCATGATCTCACGGTTCACGAGATTGATCCCCGCATCGGGCTTCACGCTGAAAGCACAGAGCCTGCTTGGGATTCTCTCTCTTTCCCTCTCTCTCTGCCCCTCCCCCGATTGCACACCCATGCTCACTCTCTCTCTCAAAATAAATAAACTTTAAAAAAAAAAGAAAGAAAGGTCCATCCTGACACACACATGTGGTACCTCATGTAATCCTGACTGTAACCTGTGAGGAAAGTACTCTTCATAGCTCTATTCCCCCCCCCAAAAAAAGAAATTAAAGTTCAGCAAGGTCAAAATTATGGCCAAAGCCATGCCTCGTAAGTAACAGAAGTAGGATTTGAACTCAAGTCTCAGTGACTCCAAAGCCATTACCATTGCATTGACTGCCTGCCAGATTTAAAGCAAGGGGAGCCGACAGCACCTTCCGTTTACTGAGATATGTAATCGGCTGGGTCTCTCTGAGGTGCTGTTGCATCATGGCTCCTTGGCAAATCTTGACTTGTTCTGTGGTGTTCCGGGCAGGAGGCCCGCACAAGGACAGGCCTCGGACAAGAAGCAGGGTGTGAATAGTCCAGTGTCACAGGAGGGCAGTGACGTGGGTAAGATGGGAAAGGTTGGTTGGGGGCAGATTAGGGAGGGACCTTGAAACCAAGCAAAGGAGTTTAGACTTTCCTGGGGCGATGAGGAGAGCCTGGGGGTTCTGAGCAAGTCAGTGAAATGGCCAGAAAAGTTAACTAGGAAGAGTGTGGGAGATGGATGGGTGTGGGGAGCCCATCGGAAGCATGGGGGGCTGCAGCTGGGGTAACGGGGTTGGCTTGGCGGTGGGCCTATGGGAACTGGGGGAGACACGTGTTAAACAAGATGGATATTCCCGAGGAAGAGTCACAGGACTTTGTGGGGACAGGAAGTAAATGAAACACCTTGAAAGCCTCCAGCGATCTGAACCCTGGTGGTCTGGGCAGGTGCGGGTGGGAAGCTCTTCCCAGAACTAAGATAACAGGAGGTAAGAAATGCCAACATTTCTGTTGGAAATCGAGTTTTGGGTGTTGGAGCTCAGGAAAGATCCAGAGCAGATGTGAGAATCTTTGCAGTGAGACTGTGGTCAAAACCATCAGATTCGGCGAGGCCTCCGAGGGGGCGCGTGGCCGAGAAGTCCCCACACCCTTTCCCAGGACGTTGGGAAAGGAGAGCGTTGGCCCGTGGTTCTCAAACTTTGGCATCCAAGAGGGGCGGAGGGGAGGATGGGAACAGACCTGTGGGCTTCTCAAGTTCCCAGGGGATTCTGAGACCCAGAAAGTGTATGAGCCGCTGGCTTGAGCCCAGATGGTAGTTTTCAACCTTGGCTCATGGTGGAACTACCGGAGCAGCTTTAGAAATATCCACGTCTCCCCACCCCCAGAGGTTCTTACCTCGGGGAACATTCGAAGCCCCTCAGGGCATTCTGAGGTTTAGCCAGGCTGGTGGTCTCCGGGTTGGAAAAGAGGGAGAAGAAGCAGGGATATTCAAGGGGTTGAGCAATAACAGTCAAAGCCACACGAGACCAGGGGGCATAGAATGTGGCCCCCTTGGTCACGGAGGGGACAGTGGGCAGTGGGGACATGCAGCTAAGGGTTCAGTGTTCTGAGCCTGATTGCACATGGGAGTTCTGATGGCCAGCTCACACCAACAAGTTCTTGAACTTGGCATCGGCACTTTTTTTTTTTTTTAACTCTGTAGGTGATTCTAACTGGCATGTAGCCACATTGAGGACAGTGATGCTTCTCACCCTTGAATACGGACACGCTTCACCGCGAGTCTGGTTAAGATACAGGCTCTGATTCAGTAGGTCTGGTGTGAGACGCGAGACCCTGCATTTCTAACAGGCACGCGGTACCCATGCTGCTGGCCTGCAGACCGCGCTTTGAGTAGCCAGGATGTCCGTTTATGTTCGAAAGTCTTGACTTTCGGCACAGACCCCCCTTCCCTCGCTCCATTATAACCCTCTGCTGCTAGAATAAAAGCCCGCCCGGATTCCAGCAGGTGGGCAACCAGAAGTTTCCTGCCTGTATCTCTGCTCTTCTCTTCCCCTCCTGCCTGACATATCGGAGCTGGGATAAATGTTCCCCTCCTTATCTGCCAGCGGGGTAGGCATGTTTTTAAAAGAGCAATATGGTGTTTCCATTCACACATCCGTGCAGCCTCATACACTTCCCACCCAAGGCAGAGGAGGGAAATCCTCTCCGTACTCGATTGTGAGCATCCAAGACCCCACCCTCTCCAGCCTACCCCACCTTCCGTCCCCCGAGAGCGTAGGAAACCAGACCCCAGATGCGCCCCCACCTCACACCAGAACCCCTACTGCCTTGTAGGGCAGGGAAGGAGGGGCAGCTCTGCCTGACTCCAGATGCTGAGGTCTGAGTTCAAATCCTGGCTCTGTTCCTTCCTAGCTGCGTGCCCTTGGACTAGTTAAGGAACCTCTCTGAGCCTGTTTGGGTGGTTTTTTTTTTCTCCTTTGTAAAATGTGTGAAATAATGACCAACCTCTTGTGGTTGCTGGATGGATCCATCTATTCGTGGATGTATGGATATAAACCCCTCAAAGCCCAAAGCAGGGCTCATCATAATGATGGGGTTAGAGGGTGGGGTGACCGGGTCACGGGGGGCGGGACCTCCTTCCCCAGCGGCACCTGCTGCCATTGCTCCCGCTCCTGGGCCCGGGAGCCGGACAAGCCGACCCTCACGCGTGCTCTTCCCTCTGCAGACATGGGGAGCTTTGAGGAAGGCGAGAAGCACCAGAGTGTCTCCCACGGGGAAGCGGCCGTCATCCGCGCCCCGCGCATCGCCAGCTTCCCGCGGCCACAGGTGACCTGGTTCCGCGAAGGCCGCAAGATCCCGCCCAGCAGCCGCATGTAAGGCCCTGCCCTGGGGGTGGGGGGTGCGCAGGGGGCTCGCCACAGGGGAGGGGGCTGGGGACTTCCTAGATGGTGATGAGGAGGAGAGAAGGGTGCCTTAACAGGCGGGGCTCTCTGGGAGCACTCGCGTGCAGAATCGGGAGCACGCCGGCTCAGGCACCTTCCCAGGCGCTGGCCTCCCTCCCAGCTGGAGGTCCCCCCTGCCTCCACAGCCAGGCACCCTCCCCGTCCTCCGTGGGAGGGCGCGGGCATGTCCCCAGCAGGGTGGCCTCCAGGGTGTTTCCCGTGTGGGGTGTGGGCGTGGCTGTGTGTGTTTTGGCCGCAGGGAGGAGGGGGGAAGGGGGGGCCGGCAGGGAGGGAAACACATGGCCCTTTCAGCGTGAACAAGGACCCCTCTGTGTGGCACAAGGCGTGGGCCGTGGGCTTGTGGGCAGGAGCCATGGAGTCAGCACCTCCGCGGAGGGCGAGGGCCAAAGCATTTCCTCCAGGGACACTCCCAGCACACACACACACACACACCCCAGCCCTCCTCGGGGTCTGGAGCCAGCCCGGGCTTTCTTTCCCCTTTGGGACGCCAGCTTTCCCCTCCTCCCAGCAGAGAAGAAAGACCATCTTTGTCCTGGTCTCATGAGGCCACAGGTCAGCAGTGGGTGGAGCCCGTCCTGGCCCCTGTAGGAAGCGAGAGCTGGACAGTTCTTGCCTTTGGGGAACATAAAGCAGAGTGAGCAAAGCATAACAAGAATAACAGGGGAACATGGGGGGTCTGCGTGTCCTGGCACACCGCCCCCCTCACCCCGTCGTCTAGCATAGGTGTGCACGCCCAAGCAGGAGACACTGTGTCTCGATCCCTTCCCGACCCCCAGAGCACGTGCTCAAAAAACATTCATCGGAACAGCCTCCACAGCAGCCCCGTGAGGCGGCTGGTGCTGTCCCCATTTTACAGACAGTAAAGTCACCCAAAAGTATAACGGCTTGTTCAGATCCCACACAGCTGGTTCCAGGCTTCCGAGCCCAGAATCAGCGTCCTTCATTCTGTCTCCCGTGGAAATTGGGTGACTGCAGGGACGGAGATAAGGAGGGACGAAGGATAAAGCGATTGCGCTTGTAGAGAAGCGGTCCTGGTACGGCGATTCTCAGCGTGGCTACCTGCTGAAATCGTCTTGGACGATTTAAAACGTGTTCAATCTTCGGGTGCCTGGGTGGCTCAGTCAGTTCAGTATCCGACTTCGGCTCAGGTCATGATCTCACGGTTGGTGGGTTCGAGCCCCGCGTCGGGCTCTGTGCTGACAGCTGGGAGGCTGGAGCCTGCTTTGGATTCTGTGACTCCCTCTCTCTCTGCCCCTCCCCTGCTCATGTGCTCTCTCGCTCTTGGCACTCTGGCCACTGGGGGGGCTTCTCAAACTCCCCAGTGATTCTGCTGTGCAGTCTCAATTGAGAACCACTCTCCTAGGATCGATCCATTACCTACAGATGCAATACTGCTGCGTAACAAAAGGTCCCAGTGACCTGAAGCAGGAAGCAGTCACTTGCATGTGAATCTGCACATGGGGTCCTTGGCTGGACTCTCTCACTGGCCTGGGGTCGGCCGGCTCTTGATGAATTAAAATAACCAGGCGACTCTGCTCCGCACGTCCCATCCCCCAGTCAGCCACCCTTGACATCTGGCCATTTACAGAGGAGCAGGGAGGAAGCAGAAGCAGAGACTCAGTTACCAAGCCTCTGCTAACATCCCGATGGCGGAAGCGAGTTACGTGGTAGAAGAGGGGGGATT
Source organism: Proteles cristata cristata (assembly GCA_017311185.1). Classification (NCBI taxonomy): domain Eukaryota; kingdom Metazoa; phylum Chordata; class Mammalia; order Carnivora; family Hyaenidae; genus Proteles; species Proteles cristata. The sequence goes on along the minus strand of JAESUZ010001861.1, from coordinate 255,226 downwards.
AACTCTGCGTCTTGAGTGGGAAGACCCTCGAAGCCACACGGCAAAGGGTGTGGCTATAGGGCAGGGGAAGCGTCGACCTCCCAGGTCAACACGGGGACGGCCTGACTCAGGCTATGCATCGACACTAGCTTCCCGTGGCCCAACGAAGGGCCAGGAAGGCCAGCAGAGCAGGGTTTACCGTTAACACAGATGCTGAGGCTGGATTGCAGGAAGGGGGTGCTGGGCACACAGGTGCAGAGCCGGGTGAGTGAGCCCCCAGCCTGTCCTAACTGCTTCTCCGCGGCGCTCACACAGCTCCAGGTGGCTCTGTGATGGCGCCCTGCAGGCCAGCCCGTTGGTAGAGGCCGCCTGGAATCCTGTGTCGAGAAGGATTCTAAGGCCCCTTCTGGACTCAGTGGCGAGGGCAGCGTGTGCCGTGGCCGTGGGGAGGGCTCGCGGGCACTCCTCTACCACGTTTGCGCTGGCGAATGACAGCCTCACCCCATCACCCCTCATCACCCTCTTCTCTCACCCCTGCCCTCTGCCCTCACCCCCTCTTCGCTCCCAGCAGCTTCTGGCACCAGGACTGGATGGTCCCGGCATGCTCGCACATGCCTGCCTTAACGGCCGCACCCGCCACCATCCCACCCCCACCAACGCTCCAGCCAAACACAGGCTAGAACACTGGAGATTTTATCCCCGCAATTACAGCAGATTAATATTCATAGCTGAGAGGAAAGGTCCCTGGAAGCAAATTCTCCAGCGTCTGTTTGCCAGAGATACGCATCTGATGAGCGCGATCAGCCGGAGGGGCGTGCAGGGGTGCTGCAGGCGGGCGCTGTCTCCAGAAGGCTGCTCCCCCGGCCGGGACAGACAGCGATTAGCCACACTTCGCCTGTGCCCTGGTGCCCGTTGCTGAAAAGAAGACAAGATTCCCAACAAAGACACATGCTGGGGGCTCTGGGCAGGTTCTCAGATGAATTTCTTTTACTCTTCATGGAATTAACAGTTGGGCCCCCGTGGACCTGAGGGGGAATTAAAGGGCTGACTTAAGTGGGGTAGTGGGTGGGAGGTGAGGTTGGGAGCTGGGCCAATCAGGGAAGGGGGAAAGACCCAGTAAATTGGAAGAAGAGGAGCATTGCTGAAGAATGTAGCCCAGCCCCCCACCTGTGTGTGAGACCTTGACCTCCATGCCCGAGAGAGTTCCGCCAGCTCCTCCAGGAGTGGGCATATGTGGGATGCAGCAGGCCAGGAGTCCTTTGAGTGCCGGAGACAGCTCTGTGGACTCCGGAAATGAGGTACAGGGCTGTTCCAGAACCATCTTTCAAGGGGGTGGTCATCCTGCAGAAGGCTGGGGGTCCGTGGACCTCAGCCACCTGCTGAGGGCGGAGCAAGGGCCGGTCAGAGGTCATCAGTGCTCCCAGCCCATCTGCCTGCTGCATTCCGGTCCATACTTGGAGCGCCGTCCCTGTGCGGAGCTTTCCCAGCCCCAAGTGCCAGTCAAGGTGATGCCGGCTGCACTAACAGACCCCCACCCCCCACGCCCCCCGCCAAATCCCAGGGACTTAGCACCAGGGAAGTGCATTTCTCGCTCACCTAAGGTCCCCGCACAGGCGAGAGGTGGGAGGGATGCTTCTCCAGTCATTTGGGGGCCTCTGCCATCCTCAACACTGGGCTCTGGCTGCCCTGCTCTGATGGTGGGGGGGGACCTAGGACTTGAACGGGGCGGGGGGGGGTCTTAGGGTCCAAGCCTGGAGGTGGTGTGCACACCTTCCACCATATCCCCGCCAGCCCAGCTCCACGGCCCCACCCGGCTTCCCAGCGACTTCTCAGTGTCAGGAGAGCCTGAAACGGGTGGACGGACTGGCACCCACCGAGGCCAGCGCACCTCAACGGCGGCACAACCCGCGTTTGGGGCCCCACAGATCTCTGCTGTGTGGGCTCTGCAGTGCATGTGGGACACGTCCCTGACCTCCACCCGCTAGTTCCTGTCACAGCCCCATGGCTGGGCTGCCAGAATGTGTCCAGACATTGTCACATGTCCCCTACAGGGTGAAGCCACCCCTGGGTAAGAATCACTGGGGATCCATCATAATAGAGATAAAATAGAGCGAAAGGAGAAGCCGGTGGGTGGGGTGGGTTTCCATCATCCAGGAGAGAGCGTGTTGCGGGTGGGGACCCTCTCCGGAGGCAAGAGGGGGCTCAGGGCAGGCAGATGCGCTGGGGAGTGGGACCCAGTGGCACCCGGAGCTCCCCACCCGCCAGGGGCTCCATTCCACCTGGGTCTCCAGTGCTGTGACAGTGGAGGGGGTGGGGGCTTCAGTCACGTGGTCCAGGGGCACCGCCCACCAGATCAGCCCTGACACAGGACTCTGTGGCTGGTGAGGGCTACGTGAGAGGGAGGGCGACAGCCTCGGGCCCGATGGGGACAGAACCAAAGAGGTGGCAGGAATCAGAATCGCTCAACCTCAGGTCTGCGGGGGATGGGGGGCCTCACAAACGTTTCTTCCCCTCTTCTACCCCCTTCACAGATGTGAAGACTGAGGCCCAGCAGGGAGGACATTGTGTGCTCCTTAGAGGACATCCTGTGCTCCCAGCAGGGGATGATGTTCCCCTGCCCTTGACTTCCCAGCCACACCCCTGGGAAATCCAGCCTTCCTCCCACACCCGTCCGCCCTACTGTCTGCACCAAAGAATCTTGGTTGTACCTCCTATCAGCTCATTAATTAGCTAGAGGGTTGTTTTCCTCCAGGAAAAAAGAAATTGGGGACCAGAGGGCTTTTGTTTCCTGCTTCCCAGAGTTCTGCTAACGGTGTGATACTGTGGCCACGAACCCCCAAAACCAGGAGAGAGGACCCCAGCACAGCCCGGCTGGAGAGGCATTAGCCGGGATGGTTATTTGAGAGCCTGTTTTAAAACTCTGTAACATTCACCTAGTGGGAAAATTTGAAAAGAATTCAACAGGGTCTGTCCTTGTTAAAGTAACATTAAGGATGTTTAACAGCTGTCTCGGGCACATCACATTAAAATCCAAGATAGACTTGACAAACTAATGGTTTTGTTTGTCGTCAAGAGAACGAGCAAGAGGGGGAGCCGGGCAGGGCGGACGTGGGCGATGCTCCTGGCGCGGCCTCGCCCACGTCGGGTGGGGTCCCCAGCCTCCCGCCTGGACGGGCCCCTTCCTCTGCCTGCAGAGTAGGGGCTCAGGGGCTGAATGATGGGAGCCCCGCAGAGAGAGCCTGCACCCCACCGCCCGGCCGGCCTCCTTCTCCCTTCTCAGCCAGCCCAGCCAGTCTCGTCCTTGGTGACCAGCTTCCGGGAGGTAGAAACGGATGCCCTGGGAGGGGGCTGGAGGGAGAGGTGAAGCCCCATCATCTATGTTGCAGGAAACCCGTGGCTTTAGAATCGGTCTGAACAAGTGTAGGACTAGGTGAAGGCGTCGATTCCGGAATGATCCTGCTCATTTCTAAACTCATCATCATCGCCATTTGTTGATTCATTCATTCATTCATTCATTCCAGTGAATGGATTTCTTTGGTGCAGAGATGATCTTACACACACGCACGCACACACACACACACACACACACACGCAGAACATCAAAGCTATGACGTGAGAAAGGACAGACCCCCTGGGCCAGGCGTGGGGTGGGGTGGGGGCCGTCTCAGACCTCCGTGCCTGTGCTGGACTTGGGTCTGACCCCCGAAAGCTGGCAGCATGTTCGGATTCTCTACAAAGGAAATGTGCGGAAGTTTAGGCAGTAAGCGGTCCCGGGAGGTGGGCTGGAGCCGGGGCTCCGGGAGCCACCAGCTTCCTGTCCCCACTCCCACCCTCCGATGCTCAGAGCCCCCGGACTCCCATCAGATGACTCTTTTCCCTCTGCTCAGAGCCATCACCCTGGAGAACACCCTCGTCATCCTGTCCACGGTGGCCCCCGACGCAGGCCGCTACTACGTGCAGGCTGTTAATGACAAAAACGGAGACAACAAGACCAGCCAGCCCATCACTCTTGCCGTGGAGAGTAAGTAAGCGGCCGGGCCTGGGACGGATGGTGCAGCGCGCCATTAAATCTTGGGAACGGGGCTCCAGAGGGTCGTTGGGAAGATGGAACGGTGGCAGAGAGCCGGGGAGGCTGGAGGAGGGCCGGGGAGGGGCCTTTGAGGAATAGGAGGAGGGGATCCCGGGGCGCCCGGGTGGCTTAGTCGGTTGAGCGTCCGACTTTCACTTAGGTCATGATCTCGCGGTTCGTGGGTTCGAGCCCCGCGTCGCGCTCTGTGCTGACTGCCAGCTCAGAGCCTGGAGCCTATTTCAGAGTCTGTACTCCCTCTCTCTCTGACCCTCCCCTGCTCATGCTGTTCTCTCTCTCTCTAGAAATAAATAAAAATATTAAAAAAAAAAAAAAAAAGGAGGAGGGGATCCAGCTGAGGGAGCACGGACGGAGCTGAGTTCCAGAGCCCGTTCCCATGGCAGGACTGAGCTCCTGCACCGGGAGAGGGGACGCTTAGCTGGCCGCCGGAGACCCAGGGAGGGTGTGGACTGCCGGAGAGAGTGTGCACGGGCGGGTTAGCTGCCCCCGGGGTTCAGGTGCCGACGAGAGAGTGTGCAGGACACGGGGCGCTCGTTTCCAGAGAAATACACGAACAGCCTCTACTCCGCTGGGATGTACTCAGCTTCTACTCAGAGGCAGGCCGTCTTCACTCGTGGGAACATAGGCTTTCTGCCCAGGCTCCTGCCTAAAGATGCCTCTCCGCCAGAAGCCACCCAGTGCCCTGGAAAAGAGAGGCAAAGCTCTCCCCAGGGGCGGAGAATAGACGGTAGCAAATGAAAAGAGTTGGCTCCTTAGATCTCCTTTGCCAAAGGCATTTGTCCAGCCGAGACTAAAGGCAGGTGTCTGATCCCTGATGGAAATGCTTCTCGACCTAATTCTCGAAAGCCAGCCGGGTCCCTTCCCTCTGCGCTCCGTCCTTGGAACAGTTAGGGCGGGTGGGGTGGCCCCAGCAGCCAGTCCCTGCCCTGAAGCATGGAGTACGCGGGAGAGGAGCTTGCCGCGGCCGCCGAGCAACCGCGCCAGCTGCGGGAAACAGCTGTTCACCTCCCTCCACATCTGCACCACTCCTGCCCCAAAAGCAAGTCTCATTTATCACCCACGGTCGCATGGGGACACAGCCACCGGCAGCAGAGATGAGGGTGCAGGGCTGCATGGGACCTTCCTGTGTCTTTCTCCTGATCTGGGCCCCTGTGTCTGTAAAGCCCAGAACGTTCCTCAGCCCCACCATGTCCATTCCTGGGCTCTCTGAGCACCAGCAGAACCCCTTCTGGGATCCACAGAGTTTTCTCCTTCCCAAGTTCTAGCCTGCCTAGAAAGAGACCTGAACGCAGGGAGGAGAGTTCCATTCCAGATGCTGACCTCTCAGGGCCCCAGACAATGTAAGCTCTGACATTGACCTGGGCCAGGGTCTCAGTCCAGTCCCTGTCACCTTGGGTCCCAGCTGTGACCTGGCTCTGCTCTTTCCATAGGGAAAGGAATTGAATCATCAGAGGGAGATGTTTTCCCCCGTAGTTTCTCTAGTGGAGCCTGAGAGGATTCAGTCATCGTGGAAGAGGCAGTGTTCACGGTCTGAGTCAAGGCCAGGCCATCTTCCTGAGGGACTCAGTTTACCTTGAGACCAGAGGTTAGAGCCTCCCCAAACCTCCTCACCTGACTTAAGCCAGCCACCCTGGGGCTGACTCTGGACATCATTCCCTCTCTTCTCTACCTCGGTTATGCCCCCCACAACCCTCCTTCTGGCCCAAGGGAGGAGGGTAGGACTTCCGGACCCCCGGTACCTGCCCAAGCCTCCCCTGGTTGTCTGTTTATCCCACCCCATCGCCGCTCGCCTCCTGCTCTCACGCGGCGATTTGTACTGGATTAAGAGCAGAATCAGCTGATTTTCAGCTAATTTCTCCTCCCACAAGTGATTGCACTTCAAAACCCTGTTCATGTCACTGACACAAATCCCCCAGCCTGCCTGCCTGCCAGCCAGTTTACAAGGAGCGATTGCCACTTCACCCACCACCGGCTCTGTCTACCCTCACTTATCTCGTGGAGCCTCGCCCCTCCCTCTGTTCCCCCCTCCTCATCCCTCCATCCCTCCTCAGCCCAGGGCAGCGCTGCTTCTTAGCGGCCCTGAGATGCGCAGGGAGGGGTGGGGCACTCATGCTCTTCAGAAATGGAACAGTTAAGAGCAGAGCCAGTGGCCAGGGAGTTGGGAGTTGACCCCTGCCCAGGGGTAACCATGGTGAACTCACACAGACTGTCCCAGCTCTTGACAAGTCCAAACCTGGAGGTGCCTGGGTGGCCCACACAGTTAAGTGTCCAACTCTTGATTTTAGCTCAGGTCATGATCTCATGGTTCGAGGGATAGAGCCCTGCACTGGGCTCTGCGCTGAGAGCACAGAGCCTGCTTGGGGATCCTCTCTCTCTCTGCCCCTCCCCTGCTTGCTCTCTCTCTGTCTCAAAATAAATATATAACCATTTTTAAAAAAAGAAATGGGGGAATTAATTTTATTAATGTATTTTATGTATCCAAAATATTACGATTTTAACACACAATTGATACGGAAAATATGAACGAGGCACTTTACACTGTGTTTCTTCTTCATCATTCCGAGTCTTCAAAATCTCTGCGTTATTTTATACTTTGAGCGCATCTCAGTTTGGTTGCTCGGTTTTCATCTGAAGTACGTGATCTGTGTTTAGACTTCACCAGATTTACAGCTGGAGAGGTGGTGTCGGATACCCGTTGTTCTACCCGTACTTAAAAGTGTTCTAATAACTGATTTGGGGATCTGTTTTTAATTAAATGTAAATTAGATCAAATTAAAGCCCATCAAATCAAAAGGGCGCCAGTCACTTTTCAAGAGCCCGTAGCCACCTGTGGTTCTCCGCCCCCGTGTTGGATGCTGGCCCAGGAGAAGGCTGCGGCTTCCCTCCCTGCACCCTCCCCCCCACGCACTTGACCCATGGCCCAGGTGAGTCACGTGGTCCTCAAGCCTCTATTTTCCTCACCAAACATGATGCCTTTGGCAACGTGTAGTTGGGGGATTCACTGAGGCGACTCGGGGAGGAGGCGTCCCAGTGATGTCCCTCACGGTTACCTCCCAGCATCCCTCCGATGCACTTTAATTCTATAAATAAACATTGATCTGAGATCCTTCCAGACCTGGCCCTGCATGAGGACAGACCCCTGCCTGTCTCACTCAGTGGTGCCTACTGCAGTCCGGCATGGACTGAGCCCTCACCCAGAAAAGATCTGTTGAGTGAGGGGCCGACTCACCATCACCCTGAGACACAGTCATTTTTATCCCCATTTTGCCGCTGAGAAAATCAAGATCTAGCTCAGGATCACCCCCCCACCAGGATGCCTGGGGCAGAGCAAGGTCTCAAACCAAGTCTTCCTGACCCCCCAGGACCTGGGTGCGACCCCCAGGGTCCCCTCCACCGTTCCCAAAGCCGACGAGTTGGCCCTGAGGCCCTGGGGTGGCCCTCGTATTTTTTAAACTCCGAGGGCTCTGTTTACCTGGCTCCACCGCGGGGCACCCCGCTTGGGCTCTAACTGTCTGTCTCCTCCTCCTGCCCCATTAATCTGGGCCGTGGTACCTGTGCGCCCCAGCATGTAATAAACAACTTAGAGCACACTTTTATGGATTCAGCTATATCAGCAGCTTTCAATCCGATCACTCTTTATGGCACCTACATGAGGCTTTTATATTGTTGCAATTATTTTGCTTTATATGCTTCCTTTCTTCCCCCCTTCATTTTACTTTATTTTTTACATTTTATTCCCTTTTCCAGCAAAGCCTGCCTGGCGTCCGGGTGGGAAAACCTGCCCAGGGCCGATCAGAGTGGCAATGGGGCCGTGACCTGCTCTCCCCGTCAGGGATGTGCTGTTTCTGTGTCCCCAGCACTGGGGGTGTCATTGTAGATGTGCTGCCTCTCGAGGCTCCTGGAACGGGGCCAAGTGGATGGGTTTTTCGTGAGAGAGAAAGCGCTCCGGGTCTGAACTTTCGGGAGCCCTAGAGCACGTGCACAGAGGGTACTGGAGTTTCTGCCAGTATTGGGCCAGGGCCCGCCCACACAGATAAGCACCTGGTCACTTCTTAAAGAGCTCCAAAGCCGCAAAAGGCAGAGCTATTCGAAGAGTTTGGGGTGTTGTTTCGTTTTGCGTTTGTAAAGCCCGCTCATGATCCGTTCTCTTTCGTTTTGATCACCGACCCCGAAGTCACGCAGGGTTAGCTCTGGTGGACCCGTTCGTGCCTTCACCGGTCAAATACACATGAGCCCCTCCTATGAGCAGGACGTCACTCTCTTCCTAGAGAAGTAATGGCTGCGTAATAGGTTACCAGACCTGCAGCCTTCTCTCAGTTCAGAAGTCCAAGATCAGGGGACCAGCATGGCTGGGTTCTGCTGAGGCCTCTCTTCGTGGCTGGCAGATGGCTGCCTTCTCGCCGTGTCCTCACGTGGCCAAGACAGAGCCTCTGGTGTCTCTTTCTCTCCTGTCTCATTAAGCCCCCCCTTATGACCTCATGGAGCCCCATCTACTGAAGACTCCCCACATCTCCACATACAGTCGCGTGGGGGTTGGGGCTTCAACCTAAGGTCTGCAGGGGACACAATTCAGTCCAAAGCACAGATCTTTGAGGTTCCCGCCTCACAGAATGTATTAGCTTCCTGAGCTTCTGTAACAAAGTACCGTCAACGGGGGAGGGGCGGTTACACCAGAAATGTCCCCTTACAGCTTTGGAGGCCAGGGGTGTGGGCAGGCCCGCGCCCCCCACTGAAGGCTGGAGGAGAGGCTCCTTCCCTGCCTCCCCACTTCTGTGGGTGCTGGGGATCCTTGCCTTGGAGACATGTCATTGCAGGCTCTGCCTCGCGCTCACCTGGCCTTCTCTTCCGCATGTCTGTGTGTCTGTGTCTGTGTCTCAATTTCACTCCTCTTGTAAGAACAGGTCCTACTGGGGGTAAGGCCCACCCTGATATAGAAGAACCTCACCTTGATTACATCTGCAAAGACCTTGTTTCCAAATAAGGTCACGTTCACCACTGCCGTGGACTTGAACTTGGGGGATTACTAGTTAGCCCAGTACAGGGGGTTAGCATTCTGGCCGGTGATGATGGAAGCCAACTAGATAAATGTGGATGGAGGGGAGGGTTTTGAAGGCAAAAACAGGACAAGGAGAAAAGGGGAAAGGCATGCTGGGTAACAGGAAGGTGGGAGGGCCTCGGAGGCCTCCGGTGGGTGCTCCCTAAGCACTGCAGGTAGGAGGCAGAAGGGTGAGAGGGTCCCTGGGGTCACGTCTGCAGGTTCGGCCGTGGTCCCCTGCCCTGCTGCATAAGGACAGAAGTCTTCCATGGCATCAGCCTCTAACGGGGACTAGGCAGAGACAGGAGTTCCGACCCGTGTCTCCAGCTAACCCCTGGCCTCTCCCCAGATGTCGGGGGCCCTGCAGACCCCATCGCCCCGACCATCATCATTCCTCCCAAGAACACCAGCGTGGTGGCCGGGACCTCAGAGGTGACCATGGAGTGCGTGGCCAACGCCAGGTGGGTAGCACCTGCCCCTGCTTCCCTGAGCCCTGAGCCCTCCACTGCAGCCGGTGCTCCTGACCTGTGGGCTCCCGAGGGCGCCAGCTCAGGAAGGCCCGGCAGTGTCACGTGAGGACCCCGCGAAAGGAGGTGGGGCCTCTGCCCTGGAGGAGGGGTGACTAGTTGACGTACCGGCTACTGCCAGACAGTTGTTGGGTAGGAGCCGGGCGAGCTCATTGTCTGTGACCCACAAGGAGAGACCCAGGACCTGGATGGCGGTTATGGGGCAGGAGATCTGAGCCCAGAATATTGAGGCCCCCCACTTGGGGCCCTGCGGGCGGCCTGTGCCTTCCCTGCCACGCAGGCAGCCCTCCTTTCTCTCGCACAGGAAACAGTTAAATAACAACTGAGCCTCATCACACGTGAGCGCAGTGCTGTGCTTCCCGCACAATTTCTTTTCCTCCGACAGGCCAGAGAGGGCAACCAACCTGCCTGAGACCACCCAGCTGGCCAACAGCAAGATTGCAATAGAACAGGCCACCCCCACTCCCGGGGGCCGAGGGCCATGCTCTGGGCCTCAGTCTCCCTGACTGTAAAATGGGAATGATTTGAGCACCCACCTCCCGAGTGAGGCCTGTAGGTAGAGTGCTGAACCCAGCCTGACCGGGTGCCTCTTAAGTACTCAAGAAAGATGCGCCGATGTGATGGGTGGGGAGTCAGACCTGTGACCCCGAGGTCACATCCAGTTGAAGGTTCCCCCCCAGGAGCAGCATTCCTAAGCATTTGCTCCCGGGAACCCAGGTTTTCGCGAGCGCGGGGAAGGCTGCCCCCATGCGGCGGGACTCCATGGAGAAGACCCTCGGTCAAGAACATGCCTGACGTCCCTCAAGCCAGTGTCGCCCAACTCACTCTGTCACAGGCCCCTTTTCCGCGGAACCCCTCGGCGCAGCCCGTGAAGTGGGCCCAGACCCCTCAAGGATCTGCCAAACCCAATCTCGGGTTCTGGGGGCCCAGGGTGGGTGATGAGGGAGCCCGACCCGCCCTCTGTCTGAGTCAGGAGGTGGTATGTCCATCTGCCTGCCTTCCTGTCTCCAGACCTTGGGTGACTCTATCTTGTTCCTCCTTGTCATGTTGCCCGGCGTCTGGTGCGCAACTGCCTGCCAGCTTCTGTTTGGATGGGGCGCAGTGCAAGGGGGACAGAGGGGCATGACACACGGCTCAGGTGCTCCGTGCACCTGCCGGGCTCTGTTAATTCACCTGCATTAGTGCATCCCCATGCCCGCAACCCCCATCCCACAGACAAGGAAACCGAGGTCCAGAGCGCTGAAGGGCTTGCAGCTAAGAAGCGGCAGGGGCTGGGGTCCCTGGGCTTGCACTCCTGTGCACCCCTGCCCTGGCCCTCAGGTTTCTAGAAGCCCCTGTGGCTGACAACCTGCCTCCCTCGCCCCCTCCAGGCCCCTGATCAAGCTGCACATCATTTGGAAGAAAGATGGGGTGCCGCTGTCGGGTGGCATCAGCGACTACAACCGCCGGCTCACCATCCCCAGCCCCACGGGCAGCGACGCTGGCTACTACGAGTGCGAGGCCGTCCTTCGCAGCAGCAGCGTCCCCTCTGTCATCCGCGGAGCATACCTGTCTGTGCTGGGTGAGCTAGGGCAGGGCTGCTGGGGCTCCCCACCCCCCGGGGCCAGGGGCATGGCCGGGTGACCCGAGCAGGGGCTGTATCAAAAGGAGCATGGCGTTGAGCCCTTCCTCTGGTCCTTCTGCCCACAGAACCTCCCCAGTTTGTCAAGGAGCCAGAGAGACACATCACAGCGGAGATGGAGAAGGTGGTGGACATTCCCTGTCGAGCCAAAGGTAACACAGCGGCATGGTCAGTGGAGAACAAGGACCACCCCCCCTCCCCCCAGCCTCTCAGCCGTTCCTTGTCCCCGTCACAAACTTCTCAATGCCACTTCCGTCTCTGGGCATCATCACTCTGATCAGAGAGTCAGTCTGGCTGTGAGCAGACACCCCAAGAAACAAACAGGCCAAATTACCATAATCTCAGGACTGGAAATCAACCCACGTTACCGTAACTTGAGGGTTACAAATGAATCCAAATTACCGTAATTTCAGGATAGGCGACAGACCGAAATTGCCTATAATTTCAGAGTTGGAGACAATGCCAAATTACCGTAATGTCACAACTGCTAGAACTTGGGGTTCCTCTCGCCTGAGATGGCTCTCATGAGCTCCGCTAGGTTTCTGGCCCATTTTGTCCCATTTTCTGCCCTGCTCTTTTTACTTAACCCCCCCCACCCCCCCCAGTCAGACTTCCTGAAGAATTTCCACTCTTCCCGTCCCCAGCCTCTCTCTTTCTTGGCCTGACAGCCTGAACCCGGGGTGAAATCTGGGGCGATCGGATGGTAGGAGAGAATGTGCACCACGGCCCGTGGTCTAATTTTGAGCAAAGAGGCAGAACATAGCTCAGGCAAGGAGGGGAGGCGCAGGGGAGGGAGGGAGGAAGGACTCCTGAGCCCACGCAAAGGGAAGGCAAAGATCGATTCATTCTCCCAACACACGTTTTTGGAAGGTTTCCCATGCGCCGATAACTGCTCTTGGGCTGGGGAGACACAGAATGAATCCAGCAGCCAAACCCTGGCTCTTAAGAAACTCAGTATTCTCCAAAAGAAGGCAGACCAACCCATAAACAAATAAAGATACCTTATTTCATCTCATCGAAAATGTCATGGGTTGTGAGATGCCCCATTATTTTATGTGCCACTAAGAAAGAAAAAAGACTGCCAATGAAATTATGACGTGCTTTCGATAGGAAGACGCCTTCATCCCAGAGATGTTACCACGTGAAAGAGTGTGCCCCGTGGAAGGGATGAAATACAGCGTCATAGAATGTCAGGGATGAAGAAGAGCTGGCAGGGAGGGGCGAGCAGGCGTAGGGGGCTTGGAGCCAGGAATGTTCTTTCGAATGGAGGGTGGGAGCTCACCTGGGGAGGTCACATTTGAGCTGAGACCCAGAAGGAGAGAGGAGAGACTAGGGGTGTGTGCGGAACACCATGCGAGGCCCAGGGGGTGTGGCTTGGGCAAGGCTGAGAGATGGGGAACCCCTGTTCACCCCTCTGTGCTGACCAGGTAGGAGGGGGCTCCCGGGCAGCCCCAGCCTCCATGTGTGCTGCTTGACACAGGACTCTGTGGTCAGCCCCCATTGAAGGTTCCCAAAACACATAAAAGGCTCTGCTAAATTAAATTGCCATTAGGGTCGCCTGGGTGGCTCAGTCAGTGAAGCATCCAACTTCGGCTCGGGTCATTATCTCGCGGTTTGTGGGTTTGAGCCCCGCGTCGAGCTCTGTGCTGACAGCTCAGAGCCTGGAGTCTGCTTCTGATTCTGTGTCTCCCTCTCTCTCTGCCCCTCCCGTGCTCACACTGTGTCTGTCTGTCTCTATCTCAAAAATAAATAAGCATTAAAAAAATTTTAATTCTACTTAAAAAATTAATTTATGGGGCATCTGGGTGGCTCGGTAGATTGAGCATCTGACTCTTAATTTCAGCTCAGGCCATGATACTGGGGTCATGGGCTCGAGCCCCTCATCAGACTCTGGGCTGTGCGTGGAGCCTGTTAAGAGTCTCTCTCTCCCTCTTCCTCTGCTTCCCCTGCTCTCGCTCTCGCTCTCTCTTAAAAAAAATTTTTTTAATTAATTTGTCCAATCCAGCATTTCCAAGCTAACCTCGTTCAGCTAAATTTTCTTGAAACCCCTTCTATTATAAGAACTTGGGAAATGCCCCTCTGAGAACATCTTTCACCTCCTCCAAGACCCTGAGTGGCCCCCTGCTAAGAAGGTTCTAGAAACCAAGGCACACAGGGACAGCATCCCCTCGCACACTTGCAGGCACCCCTCGGAGGCGGGAGGGAGGGAGCCAGGAGGTGGGCTGACTGTGTCCCACGTGTCCCCCAGGTGTGCCGCCGCCCTCCATCACCTGGTACAAAGACGCAGTGGTGGTGGACGTGGGGAGGCTGACCCGCTTCCGGCAGCGCGGTGATGGGGGCTTGCAGGTCAGCGGGCTGATTCCTGACGACACCGGCATGTTCCAGTGCTTCGCCCGCAACGCGGCCGGCGAGGTACAGACCTCCACCTACCTGGCTGTCACCAGTAAGTCTGGCCTTTGCCATCCTCCCTCCCCGTCCCCCGCCCCAGGGCAGCTTCCCCCCAAGACAGCAGGCTCTTGAGGAAAAGTGCTGCATTGTGCAGAGATGGGATTCCAGAAGGCTCAGCAGCGGGGGCAGCTCCGGCCAGCCACGCCCTCTGCTGTCCCAGCCTGGGTCTGGCGCTCCAGATGCTCTGAGCCCGCAGGGGGGTTCACCGACTCTTGCAGAGAAGTTTCTGTGAGGCCACATCTTGCTGTGGCGTCGCAGCTGCCCCTGGCCTCCGGGGCTGAAGCCACCCCATCCCAGCTAAGAAGACTCGCTCCAAAGAGAGGCAGAGCTTTCATCTCAGTCCCTACATCAGAACTTCTGCTCCCTTGGAGTGTCTTGGCGGTGATCAAGGCTCTCCTGCCTCCTTAACGGGGCTGCATTAGCGGCAAAAGCCACACGCGTGGCCACGCCGTCGACGGCAGAGCTCTGTGCACGTGCAAAGTGCTGCCGGGTTCCTCGCCTCGGCAGCAAGAGGGTGCGCGGTCCCGGGCCTCCCTGGAGTCCCCCAGGGCTCATCCGCCAGCCCCACAGAGGTCCCTGAGCAGGGCAGCCCTGGGCCAGAGGCCAGCTGGTTTGCCTCCAAATGGCAGTGGGGACGGACGGGCTGCCATCTTGTTTCTTGCTGGTCCGCATCTAAGCTCGGCTCCCGCCCGCATCGGACCAGACGGCTCCCTGAGGGCCGGGCCGGGGGAGGAAGCGCAAATCAGGAAGGCTGTGCTGAGGCTTGAAGAAGTGCAGCTTGCCAGGCTGTGGCCTCTCTGGGGCCAGGCCGTGTGCCAAGTGGGCGACGGTCTCCTCTTGGCCATGACCCTTTTTCCTTTCAGAACCCAGGGCTTCGAGGTCATGTTCAATGAAGGATGGATCTCGTACCTTGCCATGAAGGGTGTGAGCCGCCCTCGGGTCCTCCCTTTTCCTCCTTCCTTAGATGGAGGCCTAAGAATCCAGGCAGGGGGACTGGGGTAGCCTGGGTCCTTCCACAGGGCAGGGGGTGCAGGGAGCCCCCGAGGGCCCTCAGGGTTTTTCCCAGTGCCGGAACCCCATCGGGACACCTGCGTCCTTCTCTGCAGCGGGACCCAGCCAGAGTGTCAGGGGCAGAGATGCGCCCCTGGCCCTCTAGTGGCGGGGGCTCCTCTGGGGTGTCGCTAAGAGGCCCCACTGTCTCCTTTTGCAGGCATTGCCCCCAACATCACCAGGGGGCCCTTGGACAGCACAGTGATTGACGGCATGTCAGTGGTGCTGGCTTGTGAGACTTCAGGGGCGCCCCGGCCGGCCATCACCTGGCAGAAAGGTAGATGGGACTGATCTCCCCGGGAGGGGGGCCACGGGGCAGCCTAGGGCAGTCCTCAGAGCTCAGCTCTGGAGCCAGCCTGGCCAGGTTCCCTGTGTACAGTGTGAACCTGAACTGTGTACAGTTGTGAAGGTCGTGCACTGCACACACCCAGGGGCGGGCGTCTTTCACACCACAGTGTGCACCACGTGCCGCCCTGAGGGGCTCAAGGCCCTTGGCTCTGCAGCTCCCCAAAACCTGCGATCTTGGGCGAGTTGTTTACTCACTCGAGCCTCAGGGTCCCCGTGGGTAAACTGAGGACAGTTAGGACCTCCTACCCTGGGCTAGCATGAGGACGACGCAAGCGGGCGTGAGAAGAGCCCACACTGTGCCTCAGCAGGGGGGAAGCCCGGGGAGCGGCCGCTGTTGGGTGGTCCCTAGTAGGGTGGTGGCTGTCCGTGCAAGTGCAAGAAAGGCCATCCCTGCCCCCACGGCCGCCCGAGCGGAGGGCACCGGACGCCTGAGCCCGCGAAGCTCAAGGGGTCCCACCCGGGTCCCACCCTCCGAGCCTCCTCCTTTCCCAAAACTCGCCTTCCCGGCCCTCCCCGTGTACACACACGCGCGTGCACGCTCACGTGTGCTCGTGCAGGCACTGCCTCGCACCCCCCGAGTCTGCATGGGGGGCTCTTCTCCCCGGGGCGCCCCGCCCCCGCCCCCCGCGCAGCCCCCCGCCCCCCCGCGCCTTTGTTTCTCCACCTCCTAACAGACGAGAGCGCGCGCGCACTCGCTCCGCTTCTCGCCCGCGGCCCCGCCAAGGCGGGGGTTCGGCTCTGCCCGCCGCTGTCTGCCTGCGGCGCAGGGCGGGTCTGACACACCGTAGCCGCTCCGCAAGTATTTGCGGGGGCGAGTGGAGGCCCAGCCGGGCGCGCGCACGGACACAGATGAGCGCGCTCACCTGACCCGCGCACTGGCTCGGGCTTCCGGGCCGGGCCTTGCACGTGCGGCTGCCGCTCTGCACGGACCGGTGGGATTTTCTTTAAAATACATACATACATACATACATACATACATACATACATACATACATACAGAAAGCAGGGGGCCTGGCCCCCCCACCCGCCCCCGTCCGCCCCATCCCCGCTCCTTGCTGCTCCTGCCTGTCGCTTCCCTCCATCCGCTCCCTGAAGGTGACGCTCCAGAAGCATCCTGCCTCGGGATGCCCGTCACCACCTTGTCAGCTGCCGCACCCCCCTCCCCGGCCCGGGTACCAGCTGTCTCCAGGAGCTGCGCCCGGCTGCTTCAGGACACAGTCCCTGGCCTTCTCTGGCGAAGGGCAGACAGCGCGGTGGCGGGGAGATGCCAGGGGCGCCGGGCTCTGTGCCCGAGTGCCCTTGTGCCCGTCACCGCGACAGACACCCCTCTGGGCCTCACCCCCAGCCCGCCCGGCCCCCGCCGCCGCTGGGGGCCTGCCCGGGCCGCCCGGACGGAGCGTCCCCCGAGCCCACCCCGTGTCGCCCCCAGGGGAGCGCATCCTGGCCAGCGGCTCGGTCCAGCTGCCTCGCTTCACGCTGCTGGAGTCGGGCAGCCTGCTCGTCAGCCCCACGCACATCTCCGATGCCGGGGCCTACACCTGCCTGGCCACCAACTCCCGGGGGGTCGACGAGGCCTCGGCCGACCTGGTCGTGTGGGGTGAGTGTGCAGAGCGAGGGCCCGCCACACGTCCGCGCGGGAGTGCGTGCACAGCCGCACGCCTGTCCCCCCAGCGGCCCTTGCTACGCGCGAAGGGCTTGGACACGTCACCCCAGAGGCCGGCGGCCGGGAAGGCCGGCCTTCCGCCCATGGGGCCTCGAGAGCGAGGCCGGGGGAGCACGGGGAGGCGGTGCGCAGCGGTCTTCGTATCCTCAGGGCACAAGTCCGCAGCTTGCTCCGTAAAGGGCCAGAGAGTGGCTGTTCTAGGCTTGGTGTGGGCCCGACGCCTGAGTCCCGACTCCTCCACCGACTCTCCTTTCATCACCAAAGCCAGTGCGATCCAGCGCTAGTGCGTTTGCCCAAACAGGCCACCGGCCGGACGTGGCCCGGACTGTAGCAGGCCGGGCGCTGCTTTAAGGACACTAATCAAGCCCCTTGGGGTCGGACGGCAGCACTTGGGATCCAGGCCCAAGACAGCCGTGCCTGTGGGGGCTGGGCACCGCGGGCCGCAGATGATCCTGCTTCTACTCCAGCCAGACCACTGTCGCGCTGGGAACATGGGCCCCCGGGCATCCTCAGATCTCCATTTGTTTGTCCCTCACGTGGGTCCATGGGGGCACGATTAAGCCCCTGCCACAAATGTGGCTTTAAAGAATTCGAGTGCCAGAGAGGCACGTTGTTCTGTTGACCGTCAGGGACCCCCGCCATGGGAGACCCGTCCGCGTGCTGGGCATGCCTTCGCCTGCATGCGGAATTCCGCTCGCCCTTCCCACCCACCTGCGTCCCGCCTGTCACCCTGGCCCTACGTGCCCTCCTCGCCACCCTGTCTTCCTGCCCTCTTTCAGCCCGGACGCACATCACCAAGCCTCCCCAGGACCAGAGTGTCATCAAGGGCACCCAGGCCTCCATGGTGTGTGGAGTGACCCAAGACCCGCGAGTGACCGTCAGGTACTGCCTCTGCTGTGACCCCATGGAGGTGAAGGGGGAGGGCAGCTTTTGGGACAGCTGGGCAGGTGTTGACACCAAGCCACAGTCTTGGGGGGGCCTCCCTATAGAGCGAGCGCAGGGCTGAGCTGAACTGGGCTGCGTCAGAGGGAGGGGGGATGTGGAAACGTGGAGGAAGGAGGGACGCAGCAGCGAGGGGGGAGAGAGAGAGGCGTTTGGGTTGGTGACACGTGGACACAGGGGCCCAGGACCCCACTCTAGCACCATCTAAGACCGAAGTCTTAGACCCTCTGCCCACCTAGGGACAGCAGACGGGTCTGGGTAAACAGGTGTGGGAGTGCAGAAAGGCTGGGGCAAGAGAGACAGGGGTGAGGAGAAAGGGCCCCCAGCGGGGCCACCCCACCACTCACCGCAGGAGCCAGGCCTACGGGGAACCAGGTCCCACTGGGGGAGCTGCTGGATGGGGCTCTGGAGGAGCAGCCAAGCTGGGTCGCCTCCCAAGCTTGGGCTGAGGACCCCGGGAAAGGCTCCAGAAACTCCAGGAGAAAAATGTCCCTTCCGGCTCCCCCTTGAACTCTGGGAAGCTGCGTTAAAAAATGTAACTTCTGCCTTAAAAACAAATATTCCCTCCGTGTTGCTTTCATACTTTATGGCCAATATCACTGCCAAAGCAACCGGCATCAAGGCTGGAAGGGGCCAGGCACTGATACCACCTGGGAGTCGGCCCCCCGCGGCTCCGGAGGCCGCTGCGTCCTGGGGCGCCATCTGGTGGTCATTGGGCATACGACAGTCTAACAGCCACACCAGATGGGCCCCTAGAAGCCAAGGTTGCCTTTAGGGGCACTAGACTTTTAGGCACACGTCCATCTTCAGCCAATCCACTGCGGGCCCCCGGGTTTGAGAAACAGCTCCTCTTTGATCCTTTAAAGACAGTCTTTTGGGGCCAGCACCGACGCAGGCACGAGCCTTGAAATCACAGAGACGTAAATACGTTGTCAACCCGTGATTCAAATACCCCTATTCTTGTGATTATTCAATTTTTGTGAAAGAAATATATGTCAACTATACAAATGTTCTCTAAGAGAACCCACATACCCCCCCAGAATACTGCGAGCCCACATATACCCCCAATAGAATACTGCGGTGAGTCTCCGCCCTCTACATAAGTAGCTATACTTTTATCACCCACTAATTGAAAAACTTTATAATAATAAAAAGCAGTGCTAATTCAGTAACACTTTAAAATAAATTGGCGTTTTACTAATTAAAATATCATCTACTATTATTTGGAAAATACTTGCATATCTTATTCATTCTCTAGATAATTCTTTTTTTTTCTTTGAAAGTTTATTTATTTATTTTTGAGAGAGAGAGAGAGAGCAGAAACAGGAAAGGGGCAAAGAGAGAGAAGAAGACACAGAAGCTGAAGCAGGATACAGGCTCCGAGCTGTCGGCCCACAGCCCGACGCGGGGCTTGAACCCGCGCACTGTGAGATCGTGACCTGAGCCGAAGGCGGACGCTTAACCGACTGAGCCCCCCAGGGGCCCCCATTTTCTAGATAGTTCTTCACGGATGAAGGGATTCAGGGATCTCTTGCAATATAGCCACAGACCCACCTCCCCAGGACCCCCAGGGATCCCCAGATGGGAAAACCGTGTTCTGGTTCACGGGAGGGGTCCTCGCCTTAGACTGGAATTCTCCACGTAGGGCAGTCTTTTCTTTTTCTTTTTCTTTTTTTAATGTTTTATTTATTTCTAGGAGAGAGAGAGAGAGACAGCGTGAGCAGGGAGGGTCAGAGAGAGAGGGAGTCACAGACTGAAACAGGCTCCAGGCTCTGAGCTGGCAGTCAGCACAGAGCCCGACGCGGGGCTCGAACCCGCGAACCACGAGATCATGACCTACGCGAAAGTCAGACGCTTAACCGACTAAGCCACCGGGCGCCCCTAGGGCAGTCTTTTCTAGATGGGGAGAGAGAAGAGAACTGGCCCCTCCGCCCCCGCAATTCACAGTCTGTGCCCGAAGCCACCCCCATGTCTCCTGTCCCTTCCTTGGACTTGAAAACGCTGTCCGAGCTTCAGGGAACACACCGCCCCTGACCAGACAGGCTAGGAAGGACCCAGCAACCACATCAAATAAAGTGGTGGCCACTTCGTTCTGTGTTCGCATCCTCCTGAGAATCAAGCCAGGGCCCACGGGGGGTGGCCTGAGCAGGATGCCGGCACAGGAAACTTCCAGAACAGCCTCAGGAGAAAACTCTTCTGTTTGGTATCCGAGGCCAGATCTAGACCCACTCTGACAAATCCACTCGGGCAATGATGAGTACTAATCAATATTTCTATTGGCCTTTTTTTTCCTAATAGATACCCTTTTGAGGAGGAAAATATAGAAAATGCAGATAAGCCTCAAAAACTGGGGAGGGAGAGAGAGGAAAAAAGAAGAAAAGTAGGTTTATCTGTTTTCTCTCAGAGATAGTAATATTTGGGCGTCGTTTATAAAAGACCGGAAACACAGTTTCTTAGTCTGCTTTTTCCTTTAAAAACCTATTGTGAATCTCTTTCCCTGTCAATAAATATTTTCACATAAACTCCATTATATAATTCTTCACATGTCCATTGTGTGGATGTAATGGAATTTATGTTACCAGTTCCTAATGCTGGATATTTGGATTCCTCCTCAGTTTTTTGCTAATATTCGGAAGCATCACGGTCCACATCCTTATAACTATTTTTGCACATCTTCGATTTCTTGAGGACTATCTAATATTGTTTTTTAAACTTTTTTTAAATTTTTTTCAATGTTTTATTTATTTCTGAGAGAGAGGGAGACAGCATGAGGAGGGGAGGGTCAGACAGAGGGAGACACAGAATCTGAAACAGGCTCCAGGCTCTGAGCTAGCTGTCAGCACAGAGCCCGACACGGGGCTCGAACCCACGAACTGCGAGATCATGACCTGAGCCTAAGTCGGATGCTTAACCAACTGAGCCCCCCAGGCGCCCCTGTTTTTTAAATTTTTTAATGTTTATATATTTTTGACAGAGGTCAGAGTACCAGTGGGGGAGGGGCAGAGAGCGAGGGAGACACAGAATCCCACGCAGGCTCCAGTCCCTGAGCCGTCAGCATAGAGCCTAACAGAGGGCTCGAACCCAGGAACCATGAGATCTTGACCTGAGCTGAAGTCAGACACTTAACTGACTCAGCCACCCAGGTGCCCCTGTCTAATATTATTTAAAGCTGAGAGAAGGCCTGAAAAATCACTCATCAAAATTGTTTAATAGTCAGTTATATAATAACACATGATTTTGGAAAATTTCTACCCTAAGTTAAATGGACCCACTAGTTGTTTCTTTCTTTCTTTCTTTCTTTCTTTCTTTCTTTCTTTCTTTCTTTCTTTCTTTCTTTCTTTCTTTCTTCTCTTTCTTTTTTCCTTTCTTTTTCTTTCTTTTTTCGCTTTCTTTTTCTTCCTTCCTTCCTTCCTTCCTTCCTTCCTTCCTTTCTTTCTTTCTTTCTCTTTTTTCTCTTTCTTTTTTCCTTTCTTTTTCTTTTTTCGCTTTCTTTTTCTTCCTTCCTTCCTTCCTTCCTTCCTTTTCTTTCCTTTCTTTCTTTCTTTCTTCTTTCCTTTCTTCATTCCTTCTTCCCTACTTCCTTCTTCCTTCCTTCCTCTCCCTCTCTCTCTCTTCCTTTCACAGAAACGTTCAGATAGGCCAGAGTAGAGAGGCCAGTGTCATTAAGTCTAATGTACCCATCTCTCAGCCTCAGTGATTGTCAGCACTTTGCTCACCTAATTTTGCCTACCCCGCTCTCCCCCCCACACACTTTTTTTACTGCAATATTTTATTTTTTTAAATGTTTTTTTTTATTATTTTTGAGAGAGAAAGAGAATACCTGCACATGCTCGTGAGTGGGAAAGG
The DNA here is from genome assembly GCA_017311185.1 of Proteles cristata cristata. Classification (NCBI taxonomy): domain Eukaryota; kingdom Metazoa; phylum Chordata; class Mammalia; order Carnivora; family Hyaenidae; genus Proteles; species Proteles cristata. Next base: position 233,680 of record JAESUZ010001861.1, on the reverse strand, counting down.
GTCAGAGACCTGTGGGGGACAGAGGATCCGAAGCCAACTCGGCACTGACAGCAGCGAGCCCAACACGGGTCTCGAACTCACGAACTGTGACATCATGACCTGGGCTGAAGTCGTATGCTTAGCCTACTGAACCACCCAGTCTGCCCCTAACTGCAATATTTTAAAAGCGAATGTTAAGCATGCAATTTCATCTTTAACTATGTCAATGGGCATTTCTTACTTAAAGGACTTTTCTTTATACGTAACAACCATGCCCCGGTCACATCTAACACAATGAGCAATCCTTTGATGTCTGCTAATCCAATGGCCCTGATTATCTCAGAGGTGCCTTTTTAAAAGTTGAACTCAGGGTTCACACAAGGTCTACACATTGCTTTTGGTTGGTGTGTCTTCCTTATTCTACATAGTCCCCTCAGCCTCCTTAATTTTGTTTTCATTGTTGCTTTGTTTACATGCAATTAACTAGTCGGAGAGACCAGGTTCTACAGGACAGAGGTCCAGCTAACTTTGGCTGTAAAGAGCCAGAGAGTACATATTCCAAGCTTTGAGGGCTATATAGCTTTTGTCACTGCTATTTGAGGAGCAGTCACAGGCAGTATGCAAACAAATGAGCATGTCTGCATTTCAATAAAACTTTATTTACACAGACAGACAGCGGGCCATAGTTTGCATGGTACACATGGTGTGGTACACCTGTTCTTCTATCCCTTGTATTTCTAACTAGATTCAAGGAACTGGCTGATTGGATTCAGATTCAGTTGTCTGGGCACAAGGTGGTAACCAATGCTTCCTAAAACACTGCCTCCTGGGGCAAAGAATGTTTGCCAGAGTTGTTTCTTTTTTTCTTAAATTTGTTTTTGAAAGAGAGAGAGAGCATGAGCCAGGGAAGGGCAGAGAGGGGGCCGGGTACAGAGATTCCGAAGCAGGCTCTGCGCTGTCAGCACAGAGCCCAAGGCCAGGGGTGCAAACTCACAAACCAGGAGATCATGACCTGAGCCGAAGTCAGACTCTGAACCTCCTGGGCCACCCGGGGCCCCCCCACCTTAAGCTGCTCCTTACGCAGGAATTCTGCTCACGCCATCAGGGCTGGCAAGGCTGATTCTTTGCCAGCTATGGCGATGAATTGAAGGTGATTCCTTGTGACAATTTGTAAATATGCATAAAAAGCCTTAAAATTTAACTCGGCAGTTTCACTGCTGTAAACGCATCCTCAAGGAAAGTATTTAGCACGGATGAAAATATGTCGCTGCAAGGATGTTCATTGCACCATTAACTATCATATCAGCCAACAAGGAGCTAAGCTGGCCACCCGACGTTTCAGGGACAATCACACAACACTTGGGGAAGCACCACGCAGCTGATAAAAACCACGGTGTGGAAGCGCCCCATTAAAAACAGTTTACGATATTTTGTTGGGTGGGAAAGCAGCGTTAAGATCGGGATGGATGGATAGAGAGCTAGATATTGTTCATGTTTGCTTTAAGAATCAAAGCAACTTCTGTGGATCCCTTACCAAACTCCAGGCACTTCTTGAAACATTTTACATTAACTCACACAATCCTTAGAACAACCTTTTAAAGCGAGAGGTTACTATTTTCCTCGTATGTCAGATGAGGGTACAGAGACACGGGGAGGTTAAATAAACATACCGAGGATCGCAAAAGCTGGCAAGTGATCAAGGCAACGTTTGGCCAGTGAATCTGAATCCAGAACATGGTGGCACTTTGGTACCATGCCCCCGGGGGCAGGAGAGAAACGTCTGGAAGGTATATATGTTCAGCTGTTAATCATGGTTACCCACGGGGCGCCTGGGTGGCTTAGTCGATTAAGCGTCCGGCTTTCGCTTAGGTCATGATCTCGCGGTTCGTGGGTTCGAGCCCCGCGTCGGGCTCTGTGCTGACTGCCAGCTCAGAGCCTGGAGCCTGTTTCAGAGTCTGTGACTCCCTCTCTCTCTGACCCTCTGCTCTCTCTCTCTCTCTCTCTCTCTCTCTCTCTCTCTCTCTCTCTCTCTCCTAGAAATAAATAAAAAAAATAGTTTAAAAAAAAATCATGGTTACCCACTATGGGAAAGCTTTTCAGTCTTCCTGGATTTTTGTTTTGTATTTGCAGTTCCCTGATTGTTTTTTTTTAAACCTAGCTTTAAAATATTACAGGCTCGGGGCACATGCGTGCTTAGTCGGTTAAGCATCTGACTTCAGCTCTGGTCATGATCTGTCAGTTCATGGGTTCGAGCCCTGCGTCGGGCTCTGTGCTGACAGCTCAGAGCCTGAAGCCTGCTTGGGACTCTGTGTCTCCCTCTCTCTGCCCCTCCCTGCTCATGCTCTGTCTCTCTCTGTCAAAAATAAATGAACATTTATATATATTTATAAATTTATATATATACATTTTTATATATATGTATATTAATTTATAAATATATATACACACATATACACATATTACTGGCTCATTCTCCCTAGCACTCTTGCGTTCTCTAACACAGATAGTTCTCTCGCATCTTTGTGGCTCAGGCCACTCTGTCCCCAGCTGAGCGAGGGACGGGTCATGTGCAGAGCTGCTTGCTCAGTCCCCATCCTGCGCCCAGCGCCCTGGCCACCCTTGCCACGGGTCAACAGCATGGTGCGCTCCCTGAAGCTGACACCCTGCATTACGCTGCTGACAGTAATAGTTGTATTTCCTCAAGAATCATTCCAGAGACCATATTTCTTATTGTCAGGCACGGGCCTGTGTGTAATTTCTCAAGTCCCCCTTTTCTACTGACTGACCGGAGCTAAAGTGATTTTTTGGACACCGAAGTCAATTTGTCACGGTGATGCATGGATCTAATGATTCCCCTCATAAAACTAATTCCAAAATGCAGTCTGTGCGGAAACTTGAATTCTTTTTTCCAGCTGTAATCTTTGAACTTCTTTGGAAGATTACCTTTTGCCGGCTCTTTTGTGCCTGCTGTTTGGCGGTGGCTTCTGGCCAAAAGCAACATGGCCCTGACCTTGACCTGAGGTAGAGGGGTCACGGCTCTGCATGGTGACCCTCCCGGATGGAGCACCTGCCGCAGGGATGGCTGGCCGCGGGCTGAGCCGGTGCCCACCGGGCGCCCATCCAGGACCAGCCCCCGGGGCCTCTCCTCCAGACTTGTCCTGGGCAAAGTCCTGGGAGGGCCCCCCAGTTCCCTTCTCTCTTTCCTGACTGGCTCTTCTCACTCTCAGGCACGTCTGGGAGAAGGATGGAGTCACCCTGGGCACGGAGAACAACCCCCGCATCCGCCTCGACAAAAACGGCTCCCTGCACATCTCGCAGACGTGGTCAGGGGACATCGGCACCTATACCTGCCGGGTGCTCTCAGCCGGGGGCAATGACTCTCGCAGTGCCCACCTGCGCGTCAGGTAAGGGGCACCCTGCCCGCCCCCCGTCCCGGCAGAGGAGGTCACAGGCAGGCTTATTTTGACCCAACACCGCGTGTGTGTGACCTGGGTTCGCTGCCCTCTGGGAACATACCCAAGCCTCCCCCAGGCCTTACCCCCAGCTCAGCGAGGCCCTCTGTCAAGAGCAGGGGAGCATGGGGATGGCCTGGGGCAGCGAGGCCAGAAAGCAGAGCCTCCAGGTGGGTGGCCCAAAGGCCGAGCTTTGTGGCTGAGCACGAGGCATCAGCCAAGTTCCGTCTGAGCCCTGGTGGCCAGGTGTCGCCGGACTCCAGACGTCACAGCCGGCGCCGCCACGCCTCTCTCCTCCAGGCAGCTGCCCCACGCCCCCGAGCGCCCTGTGGCCACCCTCAGCACGGCGGAGAGGCGGGCCATCAACCTGACATGGGCCAAGCCCTTCGACGGCAACAGCCCACTGCTTCGCTACATCCTGGAGATGTCAGAGAACAGTAAGGCTTCCCGTGGCGGCCAGCAGAAGGCACAGGCATGAGGAGGGCGGCCCGGGGCCAGCTTCCAGCCCCCACCCCGTCCCCCACCACGTCCCAGTTCTGTGCCTTTGAGCAGACCTTCTGGAGGCCTCCACTTCCCTGCAAAACGAGCGATGGCGTCCACCTCCTCGGGCCGCTGGGGCCATCGAATGAGGTCATGTCTGTGAGGTGTGGGACTCAGGGCCTACCGCCCGCCATACAGCCTCCAAGGCGGTGGCGATTCTCTTCCTTCTTTACCCTCCAGGACCCCCGAGCTGTGAAGTGCCCAATTAGCAGGCCTCACTTGAATGGTGTTTTCAGTACAGTCTGCCTGGAGTTCATCAATTTGAGGAGGGGAGAAAAAGATAGAAAAGACACCTGCATCTCTGTTCCCATGAGTCCTTGCTTCCTCCCCAGGACCCTCCAGCCCCCGGGGACCCGTGGGCTAAGGGGACCCAGGAAAATGATGTGACCAGCCTCTACTGGATGGAGTTGGGGGAGGCTGCCACTCCTCTGCTGGACTGGGGTAAGCAACATGGCCTCCGGGATGTCCACCTCTGCCTCCACCCTCTGTCCTTGTAGATGCCCCCTGGACCGTGCTCCTGGCCAGCGTGGACCCCGAGGCTACCTCAGTGATGGTCAAGGGCTTGGTGCCTGCACGCTCCTACCAGTTCCGTCTTTGTGCAGTCAACGACGTGGGGAAGGGGCAGTTCAGCAAGGACACAGAGAGGTGAGGGGAGCAGGTGACCTACCCAGTGGGGCTCGTTGATGCCGTTGGCCAGGGGGTGCTGAGCGGGGGCTGCCGACGGCCGAGACCCATATGGCCGCGTGGGACCTGGCTGCGTGCAGATCCTGGCCCTCTGGGCTCAGTGACTGCCTCTGTAGAATGGGGTAGCATTATTCATGCCTGCCCCGCAGGGATGCCACCAAGGTGAAAGATCACACAGGGGGAGGTGCCGTGAGCAGTGCCTGCGGCAGGGTCAGCACTGATTTAATGGTCCCTCCCACTGGGGACCCAGGCAAGTTCAAAGACGCCCTTCATTCTGCCTCTGCCTCCCCACCTTCTGCCATCACTGATACGTGACAGGTCTCCAGCCTGTATCCAGTGCCTCGCACGATGCCAGGTCCTACTAAGCTTTCAGCGAGGCTTTTATAAAAATGATGAAAATCAAGGAAAACCAGAGGGTCGCCCATTTTCAAACATCGCCCAGTGATACCCACTTACATAGGAGGCGATTCTGTAACCAGGCAGTTTCCTCTAAGGAGACAGAAGGCATGAAACAAGAAGTCAGAATGACAGCGACACAAATCCCATGCACCAGAGCGTTCCTTTTTATGGTTTTGTTTTGTTTTTTACTTTTTTCCAGATGTATTGAGATTATAATTGACCTATAACACGGTGTGAGTTGAAGGCATACAGTGTGTTGATTTCATGCACTTGTATATTGCAGTACGATTACCACCATGGCGTTAGCTAACACCATTTCTCTTTTGCGGCAAGGACATTTAAGATCTACTTTCTGGGCAACTTTTAAGTATATCATGCGGTATTATTAGCTATAATCACCATGCTATACTTCAGATGCCCAGAACTTGTTAAGCTTATAACTGGAAGTTGGTACCTTTGACCAGGTAACCACCGTTCTCCTCTCTATTTCTCTTAAATTCAGCTTTTTTAGATTCCGTGTATGAAATCATACAGTACTTGTCTTTCTCTGTCCGATTTTTCTCACTTAGCATTATGCCCTCAAGGCCCATCCATGTTGGTGCAAATGACCAGATTTCCTTCTTTCTCGTGGCTGGATAATACTCCATTAGATGCATTTAGCACATCTTCCTAAGCCACCCACCCATTGACAAATACTTAGGGTATTTCCATATCTTGGCTATTGTGAATAATGCTGCAGTGAACATGGGGGTGCAGATAGATCTTTGAGATCCTATTTGTGTTTCCTGTGGATGGAGAAACACCTGAAGTGGGATGGCTGGATTATACGGTAGTTCTATTTGTAATCTTTTGTGGGGCCACCGTATTGTTTCCCACAGTAGCAGCCCCAGGTTACATTCTCACCCACAGTGCATGAGGGTTCCCTTCTCTCCACATCCTTGACAATGCCTGTTCTGTTTTGCCTTTTCAGTTTTCCATGATAGCTGATCTCCCAGGTGTGGGGTGACACCTCGCTGATTTTCATTCACATTTCCTTTTCATCCACCTGTTGGTCATCTGTATATTTTCATAGGGAAAATGCCTGTTCAGATCTTCTGCCTATTTTTAGATTGAGTTGGGAGTTTTTTGTTGTTGTTTTGGGGGAGGGGTTTGTTTTTTTGTGGGTTTTTTTTTTTTTTTTGCTACTGGGTTGTATAAGTTCTCTATGTATTTCAAATATTAGCCCCAGATCAGAGATATGGTTTGCAGGTGTTTTTCCACATTCCGTGGGTTAGCTTTTCATTTTGTTGATTTTCTTTTATTGTGCAGGAGCTTGTTAGTTTCCTGTGGTCCTGCTTCCTTATTTTTTCTTTTATTGCCTGTGCGTTGAGTGTCGTGTCCGGGAAACTGTTGCTCAGACCAATGTCAAAGAGATTGTCCCTATGTTTTCTTCTAGGAGTTTGACGAGCCAGGGTCCTACGATTAAGTCTTTGATTTTTTCTTTTTTTTTTTTTATTTTCCTCCTTTAGATTTCCATCTAATTAAATTTTTTTTAACTTTATTTATTTATTTCAAGAAAGAGAGAGAGCACACACGCGCCCACATGGGGGAGGGGCAGAGAGAGAGAGAGAATCCCAAGCACGCGCCACGATATCAGCGCAGAGCCCAGTTCGGGGCTCCAACTTGCAAACCGTGAGATCATGACCAGAGCCGAAACCAAGAGTTAGATGTTCGACCAACTGAGCCACCCAGGCGCCCCGTTTTTCAGTTAATTTTTGTGACTGGTGTCAGATAAGGGTCCACCTTCCTCCCTCTGCATGTGGCTGTCCAGTTTTCCCAACACTGTGTATCAAAGAGACTTTTCTTTCCCCATTGAGAAGAATTAATACTGTCAAAGTGTCCATGTGTGAATTCAATGCAATCTCTATCAAAACTCCAATGACGTCTTTTAGACAATTAGGAAAAAAAAAACCCACAATCCGAAAATGTGTTTGGAGCCACAGCAGACCTTGACTAGCCACAGCAGTCCCGAGAAAGAACAGAGCTGTAGGCATCACATTTCCTGATCTCACACGATACTAGAAAGCTGTAGTAATCAAAACTGCGTGATACTGGCATCAATATAGAGACGTAGACCAATGGTACAAAGCAGAGAGCCTAGAAATAAACGCTGACATATATGGTCAACCGATCATTTGTAGCAGAGCCAAGAATGCATTTGGCTGTTTAAAAAATTCTCTTAAGTGTGTGTACGCCAACCTCTGGCCTAAATCAGATCGTTTGGTTTGGCCACAGTTCCGGCAAGCTTGAGTCTCTCTGGCTCTCATAAGGGGGATGCCACGGGGGTCGTGACACCCTCACTGGAAAGAGAGGTGGCAGGTAACAGGAGGGCAATTACAGGAGAATTTATTCACCCACTGTTAGTTGAACACCTACTATGTGCCCGGCCGTGTGCCACCCGCTAGTGGTGTGGGGAACGACATGGATGTGGCCGCAGCCCCTCAGAACTACAACATCCCAACCACAGGAAGCCTCAGAGTGTTGGGAAATCCACCCTCCACTTTCTCCAGGTCTTCGAGCTTCGTTTCAAACCCTGATTCATCTTCCTGATGAATCTTCATGCTAACAGCCCTGAGTCACAAAGAAAAAGGTTAAATCACCCTCACCGCGGGCTTTACAAAGACGTGGGAGTGTGCGGTACATGTTGCAAAGCTCTCCGTCAGAAAGCAAGACCATAAAAATAAGCTGAAAGGGAGAGACATCCATCAAAAATAATTAACTTTTGTTTTTAATGGATGCATGTCAGTTTTGTGAACAATACACAGCGTGGAACACTGTGTCCCCTGGCAATGCCAGAGGAAGGGACGCCGTGGCGCTTGCTTCTGGAAGCAGGCGATGGGCTTGCGCACGCGCCTCACCAGCCTCACCCGGCCTGCCCGTCCCCGGCCTGGGGCTCAGCTGGTCAGAAAAGGAAGCGTAGTGACAGTGCCCCACCAGCCTGCAACCGGGAAGTGACAAACACCCCCGCTTCTGAAATTCCTGATTACATATGACATCATCATCTCCAACAGCAGCTTGTTTGGCGTATGAGAAACTGAGGCCGGGGTCCCTTTCCTGCACAGAAAATACGCACATCTGGTGCTTTATAGTGTTTTCAAAATATTCATATATACATGGTGTCATTGGAGCCTCAACCGGGCTTATAAAGCAGGCAAGCGGAGCTTTATCGTACTCCTTTAAAAGATAAAGAAACAAGCGCAGAGAGGTTAAGTGACTTGCCCAAAAGCACACAGCAGTTGTGCAGAGTCATCCAGGAACAGAGCAGCCTCCTCATTTCCCATTAAGGGGAAGGGTCAGAGAGAGGGAGACACAGTATTTGCCCTCAAGACTAAAAGTAGAAAAGCCCTCCCACTCTGGGTTTTTTTTTGTGTGTGTGTTTACTTATTCTTGAGAGAGAAAAACAGAGCCTGAGTGGGGAAGGGTCAGAGAGAGGGAGACACAGAATGCGAAGCAGGCTCCAGGCTCTGAGCTGGCAGCACAGAGCCCGACATGGGGCTCGAACTCCCAAACCATGAGATCGTGACCTGAGCTGAAGTCAGACGCTTGAGACTGAGCTGCCCAGGCACTCAAGCGCCCCTGCACCCACTCTTTTTTTTTTTAATGTTTATTTATTTATTTTAAGAGAGGGAGAGAGAGAGACCATGCACGTGCATGCGAGCAGGGGAGTGGCAGAGAGAGAGGGAGAAAGAGAATCCCAAGCAGGCCTTGCACAATCAGTGTGGAGCCTGGCATGAGGCTCCATCTCACGAACCATGAGATCATGACCTGAGCCAAAATAGAATTGGTCACTTAACCAGCTAAGCCACCCAAGCAACCCATCCCCTACCCACTCTTGATGTTTTTTATGTCCAGGGTTTCCCTTCCCGAGGAACCCCCCACGGCCCCTCCGCAGAACGTCATCGCCAGCGGCCGGACCAACCAGTCCATCATGATCCAGTGGCAGCCGCCTCCTGAGAACCACCAGAATGGCCTTCTCAAGGGCTACATCATTAGGTAGGTGTCCACTCCCAGGAGAGGCGAGGCAGCCCAAACTCAAGGGGAGGGTCAGGAGGGGATTGGGAAATAGCAGGTCCTTGTCCATCTAACAAGGACCCGGGAACAAGAAATGCCTTCGCCATGTTATGAAGGACTTAGGTTAGACATATAAAAGAACTTCCAGAAAGCAGAACCTTGGAAGCCAATAGGAATGCTTGAGAGAGGAGGTACAGTGTAATGTCCTCAAGGCCGTATGGATGGGCAAGTCTCCCATGTGTCCCGGATCCACAGGATAGGGTACAGGGAGATAGGTAAATATTCAAGGGGCCACCGACCCCCCTCCCACCCCCAGGAAACCAAAACTATCCCACCTAAAGCCAACTACTGGGCCAAGAACTGGTCAAAAAAGTAGACATCCTTTTTCTTTGGTCCTTACTGCACAATGAAGCCCCGTTATATAGACTTTTATATCTACCCTTGACCAAGGGCATGTCCCTGATAACCTCAGAGTGAGTTATTAAGTCCTATTAATTTGGTTTTGTGAATTAAAATCAGAGTAAACTGAAGTCACTGGGCGTTCATCAATGTTCTGAATTCTGGCTGGCTGCAAAATGCACGTCTCTTTTCCGACAGGCGTACACTCTCCAGGAGAAGTTATTGTTGAGTTGACTGCTCCATTATCAGTTCATTTTGTTGTGAGCTTTTGGTGAACCCAAATCAGCAGTGGTTCTCAAAAGGTGGTCCCCGGACCAGCAGCAGCATCAATTTGAATGCAAATTCTCAAGTCCCGCCCCTGACCTACCAAATGGGAAACTTGGGAGTGGGCCTGGCAAACCTGTGTTTTAACAAGCCTTCCAGGGGGTTCTGATGCATGGTGAGCCTCTGAGAACCACTGCTATGGGGTTTTGTAACACAGCAAAATAATCTGAGGCCTCTCATTTTCCAAAAATGGGTAGAGGCTCTCCAGCCTCCAGAATTTCTCCTGAACAGACCACACGTCATTACTACCGTGTGTTCTTTCTCCAGTGGAAGGTAGAAATTGGCAGAGTAGGCAGGCTCAGGTGTTTTCCCTCCATCTAAGTGAATGGCCGTCTAAAGGGGGAGCCACTTTTTTGGAGGGAAAAAGAAAATGAGCCCAGCCTCTGATTGGACATGGCTCTCCATCAATGAGCCCTCCAAGGTGAGACAAGTGTGATCTCCCCAGAACTCTCACTGTCCATGGTTATCTAGCCATCTCACCAGTGCCCTCTCCCATCGGAAAGAACAGACACATCCACTAGCCCTGGGCTATCCAGGGAGATAGCCATTGGTCACCTGCAGTTATTGACTTTAAAGTAAATAAAAGTACAGGCTCCCAGTGCCAACCATCTTTCAAGTCCTCAACAGCTGTAGGTGCTCACGGCTGCCATGTTGGACAGCGTGGGTGTGGAACATTCATGCCTCCGCTCCCGGGTTCCTGGGCACGCGCCCCGCAGGCTGACTCTGCGCGGCCACGTCCTGCCTTCCTCCCCGCAGGTACTGCCTGGCCGGGCTGCCTGTCGGGTACCAGTTTAAGAACATCACAGATGCTGATGTCAACAATCTGCTGCTGGAGGACCTCATCATCTGGACCAACTATGAGATCGAGGTGGCCGCCTACAACAGCGCCGGGCGGGGTGTCTACAGCAGCAAAGTCACCGAGTGGACCCTGCAGGGAGGTGGGTGGGGACTGTGACCACGGAGGACAGGCGCTTCTCTCCCCCTGGGCTTGCACCTGTCGGTCCTGTACCTGTCCCGTCCTGCCTCGGCCGCGTCACCTGTTTTATCCAGTCCTGAGCTGCTGCACGCTGCTCCAGCTACTCCATAGGGTTGGGGGGAGGGTCCTGAGGGGAAGAGGAGTTCGGGGGAGCGTGAGGAAGGCAGAGGCTTCAGGGTGACAGGGACCTTCTATGCAGTCCGTGTTAACAGGATCGTGAAACCGCTCATGCTGAGTACTGTACATAAAAAGCTTCCCCTATTTTCACATCCATCACCTCTGTTTATTGGTACCCTGTGAAATGGGTCAGGCAAGTTTTATTAAACCCACACTAATCTAGAGAAAGAGGGGGTCTTAAGCCCACAGAGCAAGGGAGGAGAGGGGGTGGGGCAGAGCCTGCAGACCCCATCCCTGTGTTTGCTCTGCTTAACCGGGCAAGACTGACCGCGCCCCTGCCCCCCTCCGCCCCGCACCCCTGCCCCCCTCCAGTCCCCACCGTCCCTCCTGGCAACGTGCACGCAGAAGCCACCAACTCCACGACCATCCGCTTCACCTGGAATGCGCCCAGCCCCCAGTTCATCAATGGCATCAACCAGGGCTACAAGGTACTGAGGCTCTCCTTGCTCCAGGAGGGAGGGAGGGAGGCTGCGGGCTGAGGAGGCGGGGAGAAGGGGAGAGAAGTCCAGTCCTTCTGAAGTCATCCGTTCAAGCTAAGCAGAAGACACATGGTCAAGGCCAAGGGCTCACGGGCTCTCTCTAAGGCCACACACAAGCTGTGGGGGGTCTAGACACTGCCCAGTCTGTGACCCAGTGCAGGGGAGCTTTCTCAGTGAGACTGGGGTATAAACAAAACCAGTTTTGTTTAAGGCTCAGAGACACCTGGGCATAGCCACGGCCTCGGAAAAATCCAGAAGCCATGTCTTACTGCCAAGCTGTGGCTCTAACAAGCGTCCTGCTGGGACACACGTCCGTGGCACATATACTTGACCCCACAGAGTTATGGGTAAGGGCACAGGCCTAGGACCCTGACAGACGTGGCTTACGATCCCAGCTCTGGCCGCGCCCCGTGCTGGCTCCCTGGACAAGTCCCGTAAGCTCTCTGAGCTTCCCTCCTTCCATAAACGTTTATTGAGCCCTACTGTATACACTCCTCAAGCGGCTGGAAAACCAACATAAACTCCCGTTTCCTCACTTGTGAGTGAAGAGGATAATGACATCCGCCCCTTGGGTTGTGTGAGGCTTAAATGAGATAATATTTGTAATTCATTGAGCGCAGTGACAAACACGTTAACAAGTGCTCAGACAATGATCGCGGCCGCGGCGGAAATGTATTCATCGGATCAGACTGCCTGAACCGAGGGCCGCAGTCCGGGCGGCTCCCACCGCAGAAAGGGATTTCCTTCTCAGTTCCGGAAGCTGCACGTCTGAAATCAGGGTGTTGACAGGGTTGAGTCCGTTCGAGGCCCGGGTCCGGGGCGCACAGGCGCCGCCTTCTCCCTGCGGCCACGCGCCGTCTTTCCTGTGTCTGTTCAGATTTCCTCCTCCTGTCAGGACACCAGTCTTTCTGGGCTCCGGACCAGGATCTCATTTTAACTAACTTGCCTCTTTAAAGATGTTCTATCGAAGTACAGTCACATCCTGAGGTTCTGGGGGTTAGGACGTCCACATGTGACTTTGGTGATGGCGGAGGGTGGGGTGGAAGCACAGTTCAGCCCATGACAACGAGTGACAGCGATAATAGTAGTAGTTGTTGTAGTCATCTTATTGGTCACGGCAAGTAGTAGCAGCAGTGCTGGTAGTGGTGGCAGATTTACTGTAATTGTAACTGCGCTAAAAATCAGGACTTTCAGGGGCGCCTGGCTGGCTCAGTCGGTTAAGCGTCCAACTTTGGCTCAGGTCATGATCTCGCGGTTCATGGGTTCAAGCCCCTCGTCGGGCCCTGTGTCGACAGCTCAGAGCCTGGAGCCTGCTCAGATACTGTGTCTCATTCTTTCTCTGCCCTTCCCCCACTCGTGCTCCCTCGCTCTCTCGCTCTCTCTCTCTCAAAAATAAACATTAAAAATATTTTTAAATAAGTAAATAAACATTAAAAATTGTTTTTAAAAAATTACTAAAAGTCAGGACTTCTCATCCCTCCCCTCCTGGAACCCAGACCTCCATCTCACGCCTGGCTCTCTGCTCTCGCCCCATGCCAACCCCAGCAAGAAAACTGAAGGTGGATTGCACGGTGCGCAGTCTACGCCACGGTTTATGGCTGTGCCCCCAGCGGCAGGTGGGAAGACGGGGCGGGCTCCCCCTCCAGATGCAGGAGAGGAGGCAGCGCATCTCAGGGCCGGGCCGCCAGGGAGCAGCCTAGTGAAGGGGAGACACTGCGGGCTCTGGCTTGGAGCCCAGAGACCCGGTGACCTCACAGTGACCGCGGAAACTTCCAGAAGGCTCCCACACTCCCTCTGGTGCACGTTTGCATGTGGGGAACAGCTGAGACGATCCCTAGGACGTGCAGCCTGGGCTGTTCCTACTGCAAGCTGGGGGTGGGGGGTCTGGGCAGAAAGAGGAAGGAGATTGAACCACGAAGAACATCTCTGCTGGGGTTGCAAACGGAGGCGGGCCGGGCCGGGCCAGAGAAGGTGCGCCCGCTGCCGCAGCCCGCCCGCTCCCGGGAAGGCCTTTCCCTGGGCCGGGAGTGCCGCTGAGCATTCTCAACCCGGCTGCCTGCCTGGCTGCAGGAGCCTCCTAATTAGGACCCTGGGGGGAGGCAGGGGAGGGAAGGGGAGGCTCGCACTGTGCTGGGGAGCCGAGGAGCTGAGCTGGGAACAATTAGCTTCTTGCTGCGAGTGCTGAGCTTTCTTTCACAGATTGGGGGCTGGGCTGCCAACTTCTTTTTGAAAAGGTTTTTAAAATGTTTTATTTATTTATTTATTTATTTATTTTTGAGAGAGAGCACATAAGGGAGGAAGAGGCAGCAAGGGCGGGGGGGCGGGTGTGGAACACAGGATCCAAAGCGGGCTCTGCGCTGACAGCAGCAAGCTCGATGCGGGGCTCGAACTCATGAACTGCAAGATCGTGACCTGAGCCAAAGTCAGATGCTCAACCGACTGAGCCACCCCCGGTGCCCCTGGGCTGCAAATCTCTAAGGCAGATGCAAGTGGCCGGGACAATTCAGGCAATGGCTCAGGCAGAGTAGGAGGAGGCCACAGAAGCCCCCCTGATTTCCCGGTCTGCTTGGTACCCAGCACCCAGCGGCTGCTCAGTAAATGTGGGCAGGAATGAATTGCCCAGATATTTCGAGCACAGGAGGGCACCTTCCCACAAGCATGATGGGATGCTAAGGCTTGAGACACCTTCTCCTCTCAGAATAAGTCAGTGTTTTCTCCTCATCCCATTTTACAGAGGAGGAAACCGAGGCACGCGAGGCAAATAACTTGTTCAGAGTCAGAGTAACTGCAAAGCCCAGGTTCAAACTCCAAAAACTATATACCTTTTCCTAAATTAAAAGGACAATGTGTCGTATGAGTTCATGGTAAAATGAGAACTATACCTTGATTTTTTTTTTTTTCCTAAGTAGAAATGGATCTAAGCGGGCACTTTGTTTCTTTGGCCTTCGGTGTCACAGGGAGAGAAAAAAGCAGAGCCTGTCCCTTGCGTACCTGCAGTGAGAATGGACTCCCCCCACCCTCGCCTTTTGTTAAAATTTTCCAAACATCTTCAAAAGTAGAGGGAAAACTGCAGTGGCTTTAGAGGAACCCAGTGCATCCTGGCTTCAGCAAGTGCCAGCTCGGGACCAAACGTTTCCTTCTATTCCCCCACCCTCTGTCTCCGCCTGGAATATTTTTAAGCAAATCCCAGGCTGCTGTATCATTTCCTCCCTAAATCATTTTGCAGAGAAGTATTATAAAGCCTCTGCTCAGGACACAACCGCGGTAACCGCCCATCATCATGGTGCCTAAAAACATCAAGCCCCCTTGCTGTCATCAGATATTCAGTCAGCATTCACAGTTCCCTGATGGCCACGCCATTTCTTTTACTAGTTGGTTTATTTGCTTCAGGATCCGAATGAGGTCCCCGCGACTGCAATTGGTCGGGTTTCGGTAGGTTTTTTTTTTTTTAGGTCTCGGCTGATCTACTGATTCTCTCTCTCCTTTCTCTCCCTCTTCCTTTTGTAATTTATTTAGTAAAGAAACTTAATCATTTGCCCTATCGAATTTTCCACAGCCTGGATTTTGCTGATTGCCTCTCTGTGGGATCATTTAGCACATTCCTCTGAACACTGTATTTGCAGTAAATTGGAACTTAGAACTAGAGGCTTGATCAGATTCAAGGTTTGATGATTTGTTTTGTTTTGTTTTTTCCAAATATTACCCTCCTAGATGGTGGTGCGCATTTATATCAGAGGGGGCAAAGTCTGGCTGTCTCTCTGACTGCCGTGAGGTGACCATTGATCACTGTGTGATCTACTATTTTAAGAAGGTGGCCAACGGGGGATAGTCAAATATTATAATTTCTCCTTGATTTATTAGCTGAAACACTTTCCAATAAAAAGAATTTTCCCCTTACCAACGTTTTGGGTACTCGAAGGTTCATGGGTACTCGAAGGTTCAGTTCATCTAGAAAAAGCATGGTAAGAGTTTAGTCTTCTTCCATCACTTACCAATTTTCAGGAAAATGAATGTGATTCCTTAGCACTTTCTAAGTGACAGATGAGTTTGGGAGAGAGGGGGACATCTTTTTGTCTTGTTCCAGTGTATTATGTATGTGAGGATTTTTAACCTACGTCTGGTAGGTTTCAACCCACTGCCATTATTATCCGTGTTGATGTCACATTGACCCATCATTGGCTTCTTTGGTCGTGAGTCTTTGGACAGGGCCCCAACAATCTGGTAGCTTCCATGAAGCCTGTCAGGATGGTGCAAGCTGTCTCCAATTCCTGCATCATCCCTGGGATAAGCCACATCTTCAAAGAAACTTGCCCTTTCCAGTAGGGAATGATAGTTAGATACCAAAATCTGGGCATCAGGGTGCTCCTTCTTCTAGCACTGGATGCCGTTTCTAGGCTCTGTTAATGGACAGCTTGGAAATAATGCTTCTCTTCCCCCCTCCCTCCTCCTCCTCCTCCCCCTCCTCCCCTCCTCCTCCCCCTCCCCTCCCCCTCCTCCCCCTCCTCCTCCCCTCCCCTCCTCCCTCCCCCTCCTCCTCCCCCTCCTCCTCCCTCCCCCTCCCTCCCCTCTTTCCCCTCCCCTCCCCTCTTCCCCCTCTTCCCCCTCCCCTCCTCCCCTCCTCCTCCCCTGCCCTCCTCTTCCCCCTCCCCGCCTCCTCCCCTTCCTCCCCCTCCGCTCCTCCCCCTCCCCCTCCTCCTTCTCCCCCACCTCCCCTCTCCTTCTCCCCTCCGCCTCCTCCTCCTCTCCCCCTCCTCCTCCTCCCCCTCCTCCCCTCTTCCCCCTCCCCCTCCCCTTCCCCCTCTTCCCCCTCCTCCCTTCTCCCCCTCCCCTCCCGCCCCCTCTTCCCCCTCCTCCCCTTCTCCCCTCCCCCTCCCCTTCCCCCTCCTCCCCTCCTCCTTCTCCCCTCCTCCTCCCCTGCCCTCCTCTTCCCCCTCCCCACCTCCCTCCCCTTCCTCCCCCTCCCTCTCCTCCCCCTCCTCCCCCTGCCCCTCATCCTCCCCTCCCCTCCCTCCTCCCCTGCCCCTCCTCCTCCTCCCCCTCCTCCCGCTCCCTCCCCTTCCCCTCCTCCTCCTCCCCCTCCCCTCCCCTCCTCCTCCCTCCCCTTCCCCTCCTCTCCCTCCCCATGCTCCCTCCTCCCCTCCCCCTCCTCCTTCCCCTCCCTCCCCCTCCTCCCCTCCCCTCCTCCTCCTTCCTTCTCCCTCCCCCTCCCCCTCCCCTTTCTACCCCCTCCTCCCTCTCCCCCTTCTACCCCCTCCTCCCTCTCCTCCTCCTCCCCCTCCTCCCTCCTCTTCCTCCGTCCTCCTCCCCCTCCCTGCCTCCTCCCCCTCCTCCCCCTCTCCTCTCCCTCCTCCCTCCCCCTCCTCCCCCTCCCCCTCCCCCCCCTCCTCCCCCTCCTTGTAAAACACATACTGATACTTCCAACTCAACTTCTAGGCTATAGTAACCTCACTGGCCTTTTGTCTCCCTTTTCTCCATACTGAAAATCCAGTTCCTATAACACCAACATAAGTACCTGTCTATTTTATCCCCCAAACACCCACACCTCCACAGTGACTACCGAAAATAGTGTCCGATTATTTGCAGTGCTTTGCATTCCTAGGGTGTATCCCGCTTCGGTCGCACTTCACATGGCTGTGCTACAAACTCTCTGGATAGTTTCTCTCGTGTAATTTTGCTACAGCTCAATACACCGTTAGGTTCATTTGTTTCATTTCGGTTTCGATTTTTAGGGATTGATTTTTTAATTTAATTTTGTTCTGTAATTATGGAACATATTTACATGGTTCCAGCGTTAAATCTACAAAGTAAATTCAGAGAAAGTCAGCCTGAATTCTGGTCCTTTCCTTCCCCATAGGTTTGATTTCTTTTTGCTTGCTTGTTTCAGTTTTTCTTTTTTTTTTCTTTTTTTGTTTTCAGTTTACTTATCTAGTTTGAGAGAGAGTGAGTGGGGGGTGGACAGAGACAGAGAGGGACAGAGAATCCCCAGCAGGCTCCGCTCAGCATGGAGCCTGACATGGGGCTCAATCCCACGACTGCGAGATCGCAACCTGAGCTGATACCACGTCAGATGCTTAGCTGACCCGGGCACCCCTGGCTTCTTTAACATAAACAAATGCATACATATATAAATGTGTATCCTCTCCTTCTTAGATAAAGGACAGCGTTCTCTACACACTTTTTCCATCCTGCTTCTTTATTTATAGTATATTCTGGGGATCCCTCCATAGGAGAAGAGAGATTCCTGGTTCCCTTCTTGACATCTGTATTGGACTCCATCATGTGGCTTTCCCATAGTTGGGTCAGCCAGCTCCCCCGTAATGACATTTGGGTTTTTTCCAGTCTTTTCCTATAAAAACATTTCTGCAGTGAAATAGATTTGCCCCTATATATCTTTTCATGGTTTTCACATTTAACTTTGGAATAGATTCATAGAAAGGAGGTTGCTGGATCAAAGGATACGTATATCTATAATTTTGCTACTATTGCCAAATCCTTCCATTATTTTTTTAAGTTTTGAATTTAATTTTTTCAAACAGGAAATGTATTTACGTGATTCGAAAGCCAACAGAAGTGAAAAGATAGACGTGTAGCAGAAATCCTCCATCTCATTCCAGTTCTATATATGCCTGGTCTGTCCCCCGACCCGACCCAGAAACTCTCCCCACTCCTGGCAAAACTGTTGTTAATTTCCTGTGTATCCTTCCAGAAGGTTCTGTGTGAATCCTTGCACATGCAGAGAGAGAGAGAGAGAAACAGAGACAGAGAAGGAAAGACAAAAGGAGAGGGAAAGAGAATTTCTCTACTTTTTTCTGTTAGCTCCAGTAGCTAGCAGGCCGTATATACCATTCTGTCTCTCAGCCCCCATAACACACTGCCTCACTGGATGCAGCTATCAATGTTCCCTCTAGTGCCAGAGGCTCAGAGAGGTTGAGTGACTTTCCCAGGGTCACACAGTAAGTGACAGCGCTGGGTTCTATTTTTCTTCCTCCCCACTTCGCACGTACATGCTGCTTCCCACACAAGAACACGCCCCAGTGGCCCCAGCGCCCTTCAGTGAATGGACCTCTGCTTTCCGAGGCAGAGTGCCTGTGCCAGGAACCTAGATCTGGTGCCACTGCCCGAACACACAGGCCCCCGTACCCGCCCCCCACCCCATGCTCAGGACAGCCAGTCTGCTTGGACTCTGAGACCAAGGGCCTGATCAAGTAAATCAACACTGACCCTGGCTGGGGCGCCTGGGGGCTCAGTCAGTTAAGCGTCCGACTTCGGCTCAGGTCATGGTCTCACAGTTCATGGGTTCGAGCCCCGCGTCGGGCTCTGTGCTGACAGCTCGGAGCCTGGAGCCTGCTTCAGATTCTGCATCTCCCTCTCTCTCTGACCCTCCCCTGCTCATGCTGTCCCTCTCTCTCTCTCTCTCTCTCTTTCTCTCTCTCTCATAAATAAATAAAAACATTAAAAAAACACTTAAAAAAAAACCCAACACTGACCCTGGCTAACAAGAACAGACCCACAGACAGCAGACACACCCCAGCGCGCACTTAGCAGCTGTGTGGACCTGTGGCAGACAGGCCTTCATCCTGGGTCTGGGGGGCGGCGGGGGTCAGCGGGTGGAGAGAGTCCACGGATCTGAAGCCAGCTCCTGGCCCGTCCACGCACACCGGCCAGGCCCGACCTTCATGGTCCTTGGTTTCCCTTCCACAACAGCACAGGGCAGCGAGTCCCCTCCAGTCCTCACTGCGATGACGCAACGGGACTGGCCGGGGATGGGCTCTCCCCGGTGCCGGATGCAGAGTGGGAGCCCCTCAGACGGCAGCCCTGCTGTGCGTTCACTTGAACAGAGGCTCCTCCCCAGGGCTGCGCAGAGCCCACCTCCTGTCAGGCAACAGAAGGTGCAGAAGGCAAGTCCTTTGTCCCCCTGGCCCGAGGGAGAAGCCTCCTGACCCTCAGCCTCCTCCTCTTCAGACGCAGCTAAATGACCAGTGGCTCACATCCCAGAGTAAACATTCTGAAGCAGACTTGGCCCTGCCGCCATCTTGGGCTTCAGGCCTGGAACCGTAAGATGATGGGGTCGTTGTTCAGAAAACCACACAGCCGTCACCCTGTGCGCTGCTGGGTCATTTTTGTAGACAGTTCCCGGTGCTGCTGTTTTAAGGCACCTCTAAAAATATCCTTTGTCCTTTATTCCTGAAATACTGGCCGTGACCATAATTGGCCTCAACCCGATAAAATAATATTTACCCAGATTTTGCACTTGCTGGGGAACACACCACACAATTAATTCGAACGGCGTAATTAATTCAAATTTACATTAATTAAATTAAATTAAAACATTAAACTTGTTTCTTAATCTACTCCAAAGAAGTTCGGCAATTTAATTGCTATGAAACAAGATAACCGAAATAAGGAGGATATTTAACATACTTATTAAATGCCACTTAGTATTTCTGATTAGTATTTTTAGGGTCTAATTAGTGTCTAATTAACTTGCTATAGGCTATCTTTTCACAATACCAATTAAATTTGAAAACATCCTTTATAAACACGCGGCCATGAAGAGGAGATGAAGCATTGTTACAGGGGCGAGTTAATCAGGAGACATCGGCGTGGTATTGTTTTATATCTATAAATACCCGCGCTTATTAAAACTCATCAAGTATTGCTTTTCACCGTTAATTGCTAGTTAATCAACTTCAAATAAACGAGGAACTCTCTGAGACCAGCTGTCATTGTGGGAGACCGATGAAGGGCCCAGAAAACAGGCATGTGAGGGGACAGAGCAAGAGGCAAGAAGAGAAGGAAGGGGAAGCAGGAGGCACGAGCGTCTGTCGGGGGGGTGGGGGGGGAGGGGAGCATGCAGAGGGGAGGGCAGAGGGAAAGCCATGCTGAGCTTCCAGATGGGGTTTTCTTACAAACGCGCCACCTCCAGGGCATGGCTCAGACTGAAATCCCAACTTGGAACTAGAGGAAAGGGGTAGCTGAGGGGACAGCTCTGGGGGAGGGGGACCCCAAGGGACACCCTGTCGGGCCCAGATAAGCCGTAGGAGCCCCGCAGGTGGAATCAGAGCTCTTGAGATCCCCACTGGCTGTGTGGTATCGTGGGCATCACTGAGCCTCTCTGAGCTCATCTGTAAACACACAGAGCAGGCTCCACGCTCAGAGGGTCCCCCACTTCACCTTGCATTTCTTAAAAATTATTGAACAGGGGCGCCTGGGTGGCTTAGTCAGTTGAGCGTCCGACTTTCGCTTAGGTCATGATCTCGCAGTTCGTGGGTTCGAGCCCCGCGTCGGTCTCTGTGCTGACTGCCAGCTCAGAGCCTGGAGCCTGTTTCAGTCTGTGACTCCCTCTCTCTCTGACCCTCCCTTGCTCGCGCTGTCTCTCTCTCTCTCTCTCCCCTAGAAAGAAATTAAAAAAAAAAAAAAATTATTGAACAAGGGGACCCTACGTCTTCATTTTGCGCTGAGCCTGCACCTTCTGTAGCCGATCTGGCAAAAACCTGCCTTGTGAGAGACCACTCACCCCGGTGCCTTGCCCAGAGCAAGTTGCTCAGTGAACACACAGAGCACCAAAGCAGCCTTCCAGAAGGACAGAGGCTCGTGGCTTCTGGCTGGCTGCACGGTCACCCCTTCCCTGGGAGTGGGGCCCCAAGGGAGCCGGGCTCCTAGACTCTCTCTGTCCATTGGCCCAGACTGTGGGAGAGCGCTCGGCCGCTTCTGGAACATTCTCGCTGCCCTGCCTGAATTGCTGGCCTCTCCCCAGCTGATTGCCTGGGAGCCTGAGCAGGAAGAAGAGGTTACCATGGTGACCGCCCGGCCCAACTTTCAAGACAGCATCCACGTGGGCTTCGTGTCTGGCCTGAAGAAGTTCACCGAGTACTTCACCTCTGTGCTATGCTTCACCACTCCCGGAGATGGGCCTCGGAGCACCCCGCAGCTGGTGCGCACCCATGAGGACGGTAGGCACTACCCAGCCCCTGCGGCCCCTGTGTCCCCTCCCCCTCCCCCACCCAAGAGGCAGGCTGAGCGCTCCAGGCACAGGGCAACCCGGGCCTTGCCTCCCACCTGGGGTGTCTTGCAGACAGTGGTGTGTCTCTGGGTCTAACTGGCATTGGGTGGGGTGGGGACCCTTTCGGGGTACAGTGCCCGGACCTGTGGGACACCTGAGCTTCAGTGAAATCCTGGACACCTCGCTGAAGGTCAGCTGGCAAGAGCCAGGAGAGAAGAACGGCATCCTCACAGGTAGGCATCTCGGTGTTACTGAACCAGAACGGCATCCTCACAGGTAGGCATCTCGGTGTTACTGAACCAGGAATGAGACGGGGTCATCCAGTCCATCCCCCTGCCTTTGCGTAGTGCTCGTCCAAAACCCCTCTTTCTTAGAAAGCACTCGGAGGAGGCTCCGAGCCCCTCTGCACCCAGGTCGTCCATGTCGTCTGCCACCGGCCTCAAGCGGCCGCCATGATGGCTTAGCCCCTCCCACAATCCCCACCCAACAGGGCCGTCCCACCGAGGTTACACCCGGGACCCCAAGCACCATGTCCCCAGCTCCCTCGGCCCCAAGGCTACCACCACACATCTAACTGCCAGACTAGTGAAGAAGGGAGAAGCAGAGCGGAAGGGCCAAAGCCAGCTTTTGGTCACCGCCAAGCTCACGCCACCACTCGGGGCTCTCCCCAGGGTACCGGATCTCCTGGGAAGAGTACAACCGCACCAACACCCGCGTGACCCACTACCTGCCCAACGTAACCCTGGAGTACCGCGTCACGGGCCTCACCGCGCTCACCACCTACACCATCGAGGTGGCCGCCATGACCGCCAAGGGCCAGGGCCAGGTGTCCGCGTCCACCATCTCCTCCGGGGTGCCTCCAGGTGGGTGCCCACTCTCAGGGACCCCTGGCCTCTTGGGGTCCTCCTGACCAAGAGGCTGCCCTTTCCGTCAGGAATACTGGGCTTTCCTCCCACAGAGCTCTCCCCTGCCTTGGGTCCACAGCCCCTCGGCTTCCCCCCAGAGCCGGCTTAACTTCTCTTGGTCCCGAGTCTCTGGATGGAGGCTCTGTGGTCTACTGTTTCTTCCCACGGCTCTCAGGAAGGCAGAGTCCCCCAAAGGACCCCACCCCTGTCTCATCCATGCCCCCTCCCACTCCAGGTTCTGCATCAAGCCATGGTACCTCTGATTCAGGGGAAGAATTCTCACTGTCCCCCAGAAAGTCCAAATGGGATTCCAGCCATTGGAAGCTGGAATGGGGTAGAATTGGGAAAGGGGTAGAATTAGGTAAGAATTAATTTTTCTTAATTTTTTTTTTTTTACTGTTTATTTTTGAAAGGGGGTGGGGGGGAGGGGCAGAGAGAGGGAGACACAGAATCCAAAGTAGGCTCCAGGCTCCGAGCTGTCAGCACACAGCCCGACGCGGGGCTCGAACTCACAAGCCAGGAGATCATGACCTGGGTGGGTGTAATCTTAAACCGGGTATAAAGAACAAGCTGAGATCTACTCTCAACCCTGCTTCTGTCAAGCTCTCTGCGACCTTAAGAAAGTCAAGTGTCCCCTCTGTGCCTCAGTTTCCCCATCTGTATCTATGGGAGGTGGGCTTGAGAATCACGTGGTCCTGGCTGGGTCTATAAGTCTATGCTTACGACACCTGGCCAGAGTCCCTCGACCTGCCCCCAAAGATGGCTGAGATAAACAAGCCGACTCAGTCGACCCCAATGGCTGTAACTGTAATCCTGACAAATAGTTATGCCTGCAGCTAAGTGCTGTATATACATCAATGCATTCAGTCCTCCCAAGAACCCTGAGGTGGATGATATCATCATCATCGCCGTCTGACTGAGGAGGATACTGTGGCACAGAAAGGTTGGGTGACTTCCCCAAAGACACAGCATGGAAGTCGTAGAGTTGGATTCCAACTCAAACAGTCTGACTCCAGAATCTGTACTCTTGCTGTTCATTCTGAATCCCAAGGTTCCTGGTCAGAAAATAGAGGCTGCCCCCTATCCCCACTCCTCCTAAAAAACTTTTTAATGTTCATTTATTTTGGGAGAGAGAGAAAGAGACAGAGCATGAGCAGGGGAAGAAGCAGAGAGGGAGACACAGAATCCAAAGCAGGCTCCAGGCTCCTAGCTGTCAACACAGAGCCCAACATGGGGCTCGAACTCACGAACTGTGAGTTTATAACCTGAGCCGAAGTCAGACGCTCAACCGACTGAGCCACCCAAGCGTGCCCCCACCACTCCTAATCTTCTTCAGCCGTGATTGGGTTTGGGAGGGCAGAAATGTGTGTGGATGGAAAGGAGGATTCTTTTAGGAAGCTTTTACATGCCCAGCTCCCGTTTCCTAGCCTGGTCAGCCTCTCCACGGCCCTGAGAGACCCTCCCAACCCCCAACGCTGTATCAGGCCCCCGGTCTGGACACAGAGCCTTCAGTGCAAGAAGAAGACTGTTGGAGGGCTGAAGCCTCAGCCCTGCTCTTCCTAGGAAGTTTCTAGAGAAAGGGTGCCCCCCCCGACCCCGCCCAGAGTCCTATTCCATGTGGAAGGACCTTCTCTTCACCTGATCGCCCTTCCTTCTCTGTTTTCCAGAGCTCCCAGGGGCCCCCACCAACCTGGGCATCTCCAACATCGGCCCTCGCTCCGTGACCTTGCAGTTCAGGCCAGGCTATGACGGGAAAACCTCCATCTCCCGCTGGCTGGTGGAGGCCCAGGTAAAACCTGCTGTGGGCGCGCCCTGGAGCCCGGGCAGCGGCTCCCTGGCCTTGGACCCGCCCGTGCCCTCGAGTGCAATCATGTGTGTATTCACGTCTGGGGGAATCCTCAAGTGCCTCTGTCCGACGGCCAGACAGGCCAGAAACGGGCGCGCAGGTCCCAGCACCACCTGCGTGTCACATGACCGCCACATGCACACGCACAGGAAGTGGTTGAGTCTCCGTGTTGGCTGCACCTGGGGCGCGTTTATAAGTTCCAGCGCCTCGGGCCGCACCCCCATAAATTCTGATTCCGAGTTAGCTGGGGTTTTAGAGACGTGCCAGAGTGCGCTGCAGAATCACCTGGCGAGCTTGTTAAACCCACAGATTCCTGGGTACCAGCCCGCAGGGTTCTGATGGGCTGGGTCCAGGGCCAGGCTGTGGGGGTATGAGGGGCATGGGTTTTTCTGTTAAGCATTCCACCAGACTCTGATACAGGATGGCTCGGGGGTCACCCTTGAAGTCACGTTTAAGGGCCCGGAAAGATGGTGACCCCACTTGGTGCCCCTCCAGGCCCTGGGGTTGAATCAAGACCTTCTGCGGGCAGAGGGCTTGACCTGTTAGAAAGTGGGGCACCAAACATCTCAGCCCTGCAGCCTGGGCAAGTCTCAGTGTGTCTTCCCCTTGCAGGTAGGCGTGGTTGGGGAGGGAGAGGAGTGGCTGCTGGTTCACCAGCTCACCAACGAGCCCGATGCCCGCTCCATGGTAGTGCCTGAGCTCAACCCCTTCACCTACTACAGGTAACAGGGCAGGTCGGGATGGGGGGTTGGGCGCAGGGGCGGAAATTGCCCAGACAGGGATGGGCTTTGGCCCTGGGGTCCTGCTCTCATCATCTGGCTCACCCCCCACCCCCTCCCACCGCAGCTTCCGAATGCGCCAGGTGAACATCGTGGGCACGAGCCCACCCAGCCAGCCTTCTAGAAAGATTCAGACCCTCCAGGCTCCCCCTGACATGGCGCCAGCCAACGTGACCCTGCGCACGGCCAGTGAGACCAGCCTGTGGCTCCGCTGGATGGTAAGGCTCCCACAAGGGGATGACATGACTCCTTGGTCCCTGTCACCCTCAAGGTCATTGCCTCCCAGAGGCCACATCAAAGGGAGGGGCATCCACAAGAACACCTACAGCCCCCTTCTCCTTTCTTTGCACCTGGTACCTGGTAAGGTGCCCGATAATCAATCCTAACCAAATGAACAAATCCCTTATGTGAGAAGGTGCTAGAAAACACTAGTCAGGTGCCAAGCATTTTACCTGTTTTCTTCCATTTAATCACAGTAATCCTGTGAAGGACACATTGCTATCGACATTGACAGCTAAGAAAACTGAGGCTCAGAGAGGTTAGGAACTTGCCTGAGGCCACACAGCTCCCAAGTGGTGGATCTGGGGATCAGACATAAGTTGTCCCATCTGCTCCAAGTTAGAGAGTGAGAGGTTGCTTCTGAGGTTGAGAGGCAGGTGAGGGAGACCATCCCCACAGGTCAGGGTTACCTGTCAAGGGTCACTGTCCCCAGGTGACCCCGCACAAGGTAATAATCCAAACATGCTGAGGGCTTTCTCTCCTGCCGGGCACTGTTCTGAGCCCTTTACTCAAAGTCAAACCCAGAACCCTCTCCACGAGCTCGTGACAGCAGAGTGATCCTGGCCCCAGTTTATAGATGAGGAAACGGAGACAGAGAGAAGTAAAACAACTGGCCCAAGAAACCACACACACACACACACACACACACACACACACACACACACACACACACACACAAATCCTCCCACATCCTGTAGTTAACAGCAGGGCTGGGATTCCCAACCCGGGGAGCCTCGCCCCCAAAATCCACAGCCCTCACCACTGAGCACACTGCCCATTTTCTGGGGACCAGAAAAGGACATTTCTCCCCGACGCCTTTCCTCCAGGATGGCGTTTTCCCAGCAGCTGCCCCCGCAAAGCAGCGATCCAGGACGTACTAGGACCGTACAAGAATTCTGAGCCCGACAAACGCGGGGAACGGCACCCCGCGGCCCGGCTCCTTTCCTTAGGGAGGGCTGGGAAGAACCTGGCTGACCCCACTTCGCCAGCCAGCCTGGCTGCATAACTCTGTTTTATTTCCACTTGAAATCTCTTACCACTTGCGCAAAACACAGCTTACAAACCCCCACGCTGTGGGATTTACTAGAAAGCTGTTACTCCCTTTCACTTCAGTGGACGCCGGATAAAAGGAACTCGGTACCATCAGGCCTGGACCAACGTTAGTTATTAATTATGATTCTCCTCCCAGGGGGCCGGCGCCGAGCAGAGCTGTCTCTCCGTCCAGCTCAGTGGCCCTGCGCACCATAAGCAGCGCCCCCTCCCCCGGGCGTGTACAGCCCGTTACTGCTCACTGAGCCCCTTCGCTCCTCGGCCCCCCCTCTGGGCCGGCTCCCTGCCTCCCTCCTGAAGCTCATCTTAAGGTTTCCAAAGGCTGAAAGACTATAGAGTCTGATGCCCAGGGGGTGCCGGAGGAAGAATAAAAAGGCAGTTGCTGCACTGTGCGGGGCCCCAGGCACCGCCAGACCCGTTTAATGGTGCACGGCCTGTTACCTTTCCCTGGCAGGTAAGGAAGCGTGCGCTCTAGGTCCATCGATTTCGGTCTTAATGGTCTCTGGTCGGCTTCACTAAGTGTCTGTAGGGGCAGGACCTGGCAGGAGGCGGTGAGAGTGAGGCAGGGGCCCAAAGACGGGAGGAAGTGAGTCAGAATGTGGGCAGCCTGTGGACCGTGGGCTCTTCAGAGGCCCCCGGGGAAGCAGAATGACAGGGGTGGTGAGGGCCTGAGGGCACCCTGACCCCAGCTCTTCCCCCTTCGGAGAGAATCTGCAGGCCGAGCCCTCAGCTCACACCTGCTTCAGACCACAGCGCACAACCCACCCCCCCAAACCTCCACACACTTCCCCTGCTGATCAGCACTGCCCAAGTTCATCCAGAGGACCTTGAGTCGGCAGCCACAGCCCCAGCAGCCTAGGAAAGGAATCTGTCTTTTCTCTTTGCTGAAACTCAAACCAGAAGGAGGAGGCTGAAAATGCAGCAGGAGGTTGAAGTTTGCCGATGGAGGGACTTGACAGTGACTGGCGCTCCATCCACGCTCTAGATGCCATTCCCCCACGCTGGCATCTCCAAGGGCGGGTGTGAGCTGAGACCAGGCGTGTTATAGGCAATTAAATAAGTGTATGTTGGCAGCCTAAGGGAGGGAGTTAAGTGGGAAAGACAGCCAAGGCCAGAGGTGCCGTGCTCATCAGCGTGTTGGACAGGCAGCCTTTGTGGGTCTCCTCTCCAGCCCGACTCCCTTGGGTGGGTGGGGGGAGGTTAGCAAGTTTGCCATGTGCACAAGAAATGGATGCGGTGCATCCTTAGAGCTTGGAGCAGAGAGACAAGGAGATGGCGGGGGTGGAGGGGGGCCGGAGCCACCAGAAACACAGACACACAATCCTAGCCACACCCGGGAAGCACACCTCACATGGGCACTGACAGGTTGGATGGGGGGGCGGGGGGGGGCACGATAATCCTGTAGGGCTCCCTGGAAGAGGGTGCACAAGCCAGTCCCACACCCCGGACGGGCCCGGCCTCCCAGCAGCTCCGCCGCCCTGCCTTCCCGCAGCCTCTCCCAGAGATGGAATACAACGGGAACCCCGAGTCGGTGGGCTACAAGATCAAATACAGCCGGGCAGACGGCCACGGCAAGACCCTGAGCCACGTGGTCCAGGACCGCGTGGAGCGTGAGTACACCATCGAGGACCTGGAGGAGTGGACAGAGTACCGCGTCCAGGTCCAGGCCTTCAACGCCATCGGGAGCGGGCCCTGGAGCCAGATGGTGACAGGCAGAACCCGGGAGTCAGGTACTGCCCCCTGGCCCCAGCCGCCCCCGTTCCCGGCAGCCTATGGCCGAGATACCCCCACCTTTGGCTCCCTGCCCGCAGGGCCTTCCAAAGGGCACGAGAGCTGAGCTATTGTTCAAAATAAGCTCAGACTCACTTTCCTGTTTGTGCTTGGTGTCCTGGCAGAACCCTAGGGTGGAATTCTGTTGCTGTGTCCCCCACCATCTTCCCACTGCTCCCAAAATCGGGGGAATCCCCACCCCTGTGGGTTAGCCAGTCTACCCCCACAGCGTGCCCATCTCTGTGCCCTCATCTTTAACTCTGACACCCAGTGGTGCCCGCACAAGGCTGAGATGGGGAGGTCGGATGAGCTCACAGAACATTCCAGAAACAGAACCAGCAGCTCGTAGGTCACCCAAGGATTATGAACCCCCAGCCTTCAGGCAGCCCTCATTCATCCACATGTGGGTCCCCACTTGTAGGGAGCCGTTGTTGACACCTTTTAAAGGCCATCCCTCCCCATCCGGTCCCTCCTCACCCTTCACCGCTGCACGGGCCGGAAACGGTCTCATCCTCACCTTGGCCTGAGCCGATGCTGGGGAGGCTGATGTGACACGAGAAGCAGCATCTCTGATGTTCCAGGACCAACAAGGACCGCTGCAGGGAAACTTGCTACTCAGGCCGGCTGTGTCCTGACCTCCTCTCTGATCCCCTTCTCCCTCAGTGCCATCCTCGGGTCCCACCAACGTGTCTGCCCTGGCCACCACCTCCAGCAGCATGCTGGTGCGCTGGAATGAGATCCCTGAGGCTGACCGCAACGGGCTGGTGCTAGGTTACAAGGTGAGGCCTGGACCCAAGGCCGCCCCGTCCTGGTGACCCCTGGAGCCCAGGTCTCCGCCTTCTGGTGTCGACACACGGGGGATCCCCAAGGCTGTGCTCCGGTCGGCATGGCAACCAAGGAGTCCTCCCTCAGGGCTGGGAGGAGGTCTGGGGAGGCCCAGGTCCTTGGAGAAGCCCCCACCCTCCCCCAGAGCCCCCAGGAGGCCACACTGGCTGCGCCAGGCACACTTAGCCTCTGGGGCCCGGTTCCCATTATCTTCTAGAACTGCTCCCAGAGCTGCAGGCTTCAGCCTGGCCCACGAGTTAGGAGACGCGACTTGATGCTCCACTCGGCCACTGCTGGCCATGTGACCTTGAGCAAGTCCCACCCCCTCTCTGGGCCTGTTTGCCAACCTGAATGTTCCCTAAGGACCCTTCCAGCTCCACGGCCACGTGCATCTTTGTGTCCTAGAAGCCAGGCTGCACCGTATCTCCTGACCCTCCGGGGCCAAGCCATCCCAGGGAACCCCAGGACCCCCAGCCCTATTCACACCTGCCTTGCTCTGGGGATGAGACTCGGGGAAGGTGCCGGCGGGCAAGACCCAGGCCCCAGGCGCTCAGCCCCTGCCCTGTGCTCTGGCAGGTGATGTATAAGGAGAAGGACTCGGACACCCAGCCCCGCTTCTGGCTGGTGGAAGGGAACTCGTCTCGCAGCGCCCAGCTCACGGGGCTGGGCAAATACGTGCTGTACGAGGTCCAGGTGCTGGCCTTCACCCGCATCGGGGACGGCAGCCCCAGCCACCCGCCCATCCTGGAGCGGACGCTGGATGACGGTGAGCTTCAGTCCCTCCAGGCCCGGGGAGGCCGGGCACTCCCCTTCCTCCTGCCTGCCCGGCCCCGCCCCTCTGGGGTCACCCTCTGCCCCGAAGCGAACCATGGTGTCAGGCTTCTCCTGGGGGAGGTGGGTCACTGAGGGCCACCAACCCCAGCGCGAGGGGATGCTCATTCCAGACTGCATCCCTGAGGAAGAAGTAATTCGAGGACCGTTTGACATCTGCTTCAGTCTCTTCAGTGCCCTCTGGGACAAGTGTGCAAAACAGAGACTCGGCCTCCGTTTTGATTAGTGTTTTGCCTGGGGCCGGTTCACTTTGAGTACAGATCTGTGCAAGGGAAAGGCTTCATTTTCTGGGCACCAGCCTCCTGGGCCTGTCTGCAGAAGAGCGTGCCAGCAGGGCTCCAGGCATCGGTCCCTGCAGCAGAACTTTCTGTCAGAGGCTGACTGACGGGTCCTTCGCTCCCTCCCCTCTCCCCACACACAGACTCTCACCACCCACCACAAATGCAAACGCTGCCGGGGTGTAGACAAGAGTGTAAATGGAAGCCCCAGCCCCATATGTCCACACAGCCTAAAGTTATAAATCAACCTAATGGTCTGTTAAATTCAGTATGTCTTATCCTCTTGGCTTGCCCTGGAAAGCCAAGTTCAAGTTTAGAAATCTGAGACTTTCTGGAATTCTCTGTGGGGAGATGAGGCAGCGCGGGAAGTGCTGCCCAACCGCAGCCATCCTCCCCCCCCCCCCACCTCCCTGCTCCCTTCCTGGTCTCCCCCCTGGCGTGTGGCATTCAGTCTCCATCCATGAGCCCCACACACCTGCCCCCTGGCCACCCCTCGGTCCAGAGGTTCGAGTCTGGAGGGCGGACCTGGGGAATAGGCCCCCACAGACCCTGGAAAAGGAGGTCTCGGGCTCAGGGTGGGCCCCCCTCCCCATGGGTGGACGGAAGTCAGAGTGGCGCCTTGTGAAGCACAGATCTAGGACCAGGCCCCCTCGCCCAGCGCTAAAGACAGTCCTCTGTGTCCATATCTGTGCACATGTACCCAGACACCAAGCTATAAAGGAAGCTGGAGCCTGGTCCCTTCCGGTTCTGCCAAATAATGCCTGTTTTGATGGTAGAAACCTCACAGATGGCATCTTTGCATCCCGAGATGGAACTCAGAGTCACACACTCCACAAAAGCTCATTGGGCTGATTGTCCCCTTCCCCTGCAGCCACGCCCACTTCTTCCACCGGAGGTGGCTGAGCAGTGGCTGCACCATCACCTGCTTCTCCTTTGTCCCTCCAGTGCCAGGACCGCCCATGGGCATCCTGTTCCCGGAGGTGAGGACCACATCTGTGCGACTGATCTGGCAGCCCCCCGCTGCCCCCAACGGCATCATTCTCGGTAAGCCCCTCCCTCTCCCGTGCCCTGGCTACAGGTCAAAGGAGGAGGCATAAGGTGTAAAGGAGGCCAAAGCGAGACTAGAGCCAGGAAGGACCCACGTCTCCTCAAGAAGGATTTGGAGTTTTATTTCTCCCGTTAGAAATATTTTGGGGCCCCTGGGTGACTCAGTCAGTTAAGCATCCTACTTTGGCTCAAGTCATGATTTTGAAGTTTGTGAGTTTGAGCCCTATGTCAGGCTCTGTGCCGACAGCTCAGAGCCTGGAGCCTGCTTTGAATTCTTTGTCTCTCTCTCTCTCTCTTTGCTCCTCCCCCACTCTCTGTCTCTCAAAAATAAACGTTAAGAGGCACCGGGTGACTCAGTCAGTTAAGCGTCTGACTTTGGCACAGGTCATGATCTCATGATTTGTGGGTTTGAGCCCCACATTGAGCTCTGTTCTGACAGCTTGGAGCCTGTTTTGGATTCTGTGACTCCCTCTTTCTCTCTACCCCTCTCCCTCCCTCTCTCAAAAATAAATAAAAACATTTAAAATTTTAAAAATAAATGAAAGTTAAAAATTTTTGAAAAAAAAAGAAATACGTTTGGAGGGCATAGTCAAGGTTCCTTAAGGACTATTCATTAGCTATATGCCCCCAAATAACCCCATGATGCCAGCCATCTGGTAAACCTCGGCTGCTATTTGTAAGTGTGGCCAGGTGAGGGCGCATTGGCCAGCTCAGCACAGCCAGTCCCAACCTCAGGCGCAGAGGAGGGAGGCTACAGATCAGAGGCATCATTTCATATTCAGGATTCCTCCCCTAACACACAAGCACAGCCCCTCGGTGGGGGAGACTCACAGGGTCGAAGTCAGCAGCTGTGTGAACTCAGATCCCTCCACGGTCTCAGTCCCCGCACTCGGAAAACGGTGGGCTGCCCTCCCTGTGCCCGGGCCAGGGCCCTCAGCCCTGGAGTCCCCCGGTGCCCGTCCCGGGAGAATGCTGCACCTCGGAAGGAAGGCAGCCTGGAGACCAGGAAGGCCATGCGCTTAGAAAGACACGAGCTGGGGGCGCCTGGGTGGCTCAGTCGGTTAAGCGTCCAACTTCAGCTCAGGTCATGATCTCACGGTTCGTGGGCTCGAGCCCCGCGTCGGGCTCTGTGCTGACAGCTCAGACCCTGGAGCCTGTTTCAGATTCTGTGTCTCCCTCTCTCTGACCCTCCCCTGCTCAAGCTGTCTCTCTCTCTCTCTCTCTCTCTCAAAAATAAACAAAACATTAAAAAAAAAAAAAAAAGACACGAGCTGGTCACTCCACTCGGTCACTGCCTAGCAGGTGATCTGGCCCCCTCCAAGCATCAAGTTTCCTCACCTGAAGCCAGTACAGAGGTCACAGACTCTCTGTATAGAACGCCCCCCAGAGTCCCACTCCCCAAGTGGCAGTTGAAGATGCAAGAATGACGGAGAGGGCCTCGAGCAGACGAGCCACAGCCAAGGTAGCCCGAGTGCAGACACCGCGGTGGCCGGGGAAGGAACCTGCTTCCCAACACGGCCCCTGTCCCTCCTTCCTGCAGCTTACCAGGTGACACACCGGCTCAACGCCACCACGGCCAGCACGGCCGCGGTGGAGGTGCTCGCGCCCAGCGCCCGCCAGTACACGGCCACCAGCCTCAAGCCAGAGTCTGTCTACCTGTTCCGCATCACGGCCCAGACCCGCAAGGGCTGGGGAGAGGCCGCCGAGGCCTTGGTGGTGACTACGGAGAAGAGAGGTGACTGCGCACTGGGGCCGGGGCGGCCTGGGGGAGCCCCAGCCAACCCAGGGGCTCCCGTCCTGTCCTCACGGGTGGCCGGGGCTCAGCCAGTTAAGAGTCGCATTGCCCTGACCTGGAGCGGAAAGTGGGCTCAAATCTCTGATGTCCAGGTCAACGGCTCTAGCAGGCTTCTGGAAGCTGAGCTGGGAGCTCCCCTCCCAAGGATCATGCTCTGCCTCAGCAGAGGGAGGGTTTTCTGAAGGGAGGGTTGGTGCATCCAGCTTCCTTCCCCCCTCCCCTCCCCTCAACCAAGACAGTGTCCAGTTGGGTGGCGGAGGGGCCGGCTGCCGTTGGCCTGCAGCCCTGAGCTGCTGCCTCGCCGGGGTCGGGATCCCCTTAGGCAGGGTGAGGCCCAGATCCCTGTGAAAGTGGTTCATTAGACCATGTTCCCAGGAAAAACCAGTAGGAATGTGGTTCTCAACAGGGGGCCGCTTTACCCCTGGGAACGCTGGGCCACGTCTGGAAACACTGTCACAACAGGAAGCTACTCCTGGCATCTCCAGCGCTCGGGACGGGACAGCCCCAAGCCCCGGAGCCATCGGCCTCAAAGGCCAGAGTGGAAGCCCAGCTAGGGCAGGGCAGACAGCAGAGCCCCACCCAGGGACGCCTGGGGCGGCTGGGTCCCGGCAGTCAGGGACAGCGCAGGCCCCACCTCGGCTCTGGACACGCAGGGAGCACAGGAGCTGGGCCTTGAACCCCCTCCATTACCAGGCTGCCTTCAGGGGGTGTAAATTCCCCGGCACCCAGGCCTCTCGTGGCCTCAGGACAGGTCACGGGCCAGGAGCAGGGTGCTGGCTGTTGGGACTGAGTGAGTGTGGAGAGGGCTGGAGCAGCGGCCATCACCTCCGTCCCCTCCCTGGGAAAGCTCACCCCCCACCCCCTCCGTTGCTAACTCATCTGCTCCTACCCCCCCCCGCCCCCCAGACCGCCCCCAGCCCCCCAGCAAGCCAGCGGTGCGGCAGGAGGACGTGAAGGCACGCAGTGTCCTGCTGTCCTGGGAGCCGGGAAGCGACGGGCTGTCCCCCGTGCGCTACTACACCGTCCAGACCCGCGAGCTGCCTGGCGGCCGGTGGGCGCTGCACTCGGCCTCCGTGAGCCACAACGCCTCTGCTTTCGTGGTGGACAGGTGAGGCCCGGGCCGCCGGCATCTCTGCCCCAGCCCTTCCGGCCCAGACAGCACAGGGGAGGTTCCGGGGGGAGAGGGGCGTCCCGAGCTCCCCCAGATGTCTCCTGCAGCCTGCATCTCTCAGGATCCCGCCTCCAGCTCCGTCCCAACCTCCCCCCTACCCTGTCTGGAGCCCTGTTAGGGCCTCCTCTTAATTATCTATTTCCGGAGGCTGGAAGCCCCCTTAGTGGGGTGCTTGCCGTCCTTCCTTCGTTAGCGATTCCTACCAGCCGGCCAGCACCTCCTTTCCTTCTCTGTCTGTAACAGGAGAGTGGAGCTGGCTCCCAAATTCCAGCTTTGGTTTAATTCCCAGCGGGTCGGATTTTTCATATTCCAGTTGACGTGACCAACTTTCCTCCCCACCCCCACCCCTGATAAATCAAAAAGGAAGACATTTGTGTGGAGAGGAACGATTGAGATGAAGTGCCGGTTAACTCTTGAGACCCTTGACCCTTCCTAAATTCACTAAATTCTAGAAAGGGATGGCTTTTCTCGCGGGAGGAGTTTGCCGGGAGGGAGAGTTATCAGTGCTGTCGTAGCGGCTTGGCGCCTGTGAGGTAGGAGATGTGAGGACAGTGGCACTGGGGACCTATCACTGAGAAGTGGGGCTGACAGTGAGGCCACACCCAGGCTGGCATCCGGACCCCTGGGCCCTGCTCGTCCACCGTAGCAGACCTTCTTTTTGAGCCTCGATGTTCTCACCTGTGTAATGGGTCAGCACTCTCTGCATCGCCCCATTCCTTTCCCCAGGCAGGGATGGTGGGGTGAGGCATCAGGGGATGTCTCTGTTCACTGAACCTGATTGCCCCATATAGACTCAAGCCCTTCACGTCCTACAAGTTCCGAGTGAAGGCGACCAATGACATTGGGGACAGCGAGTTCAGCGAGGAGTCAGAGCCGCTGACCACTCTGCAGGCCGGTCAGTGCCCCCCCAACTCGGATCTCTTTCTCTTAGCACTTCCTGGGCACCCACGTTCTCTTCCGAGGGGAGGGGCCTCCAAGGCGGGACACCCTGTGTCTGGCTCCCTGGGCAGAGTCCTGAGGAGGTCTGAGCCAGAGGGACCTTTGCCACAGGCTCAGGCCCCCAAGCCAACACACATCCTAATGGTTTCCTTCTCGGGTGTCCCCAAGCTCACAGCAGATCCCGGAAACCAAGTGAAGAGGTTTGGGAGAGGCCCCAGTGGCAGCCGTGTAAGGAGCCCCTGGCTCCAGGGATAAAGAGGAGGGGGCTCTGGGCTCTGGGGTTCAGACGGAGCTCAGGGCTCCAGCCCCTCTCCCTCCACACTAACAGAAGAATCTGGGCCCTGGGGCCTCCCAGGGGGCCTAAACCCCAGCCCCCAGAGCTCACTTGTCTGTCTCTGTCCCCAGCCCCCGATGAAGCGCCCACCATTGTCTCGGTGACACCCCACACCACCACCTCCGTGCTGATCCGATGGCAGGTACGGCCCAGCAGGCAGGGAGGGGCCCGTGTCCCAAGAGGGCTGACACACGCTCCGTGCGGGGGCCGGAAGGGCTGGGACATCACACACGCGTGCACGGACACGCCTCTCCTCCCACTCTCCGGATAATCGTCTTGAGCAGATGCCCCTACAGTCCCCTTCTGCAGATGAGGACCCGGTTCTCAGGGAAGTGACATGAACAGCCCCCCGGCACCCAGCTAGTCAGTGCCAGGGTCAGGTTTCGTGCCCTCAGGCCTGCCCGTCCTGGGACAGAAAAGCGCATGGGGCCCTGAGAGCCCCCACGAAACGCAGCCACTGTCCGGGAAGGGATCCCGAGTGAGAAACGAAGCACAGGTGCGCACGCCTGGCCCGAACCCGGACGGGACCGCTCCGCCGTCACGGTGAACAGGAGCCCATCGTCCAGGGACAGAGAACCCTCTGCCTCCATACCCCCTCCAGTCAGTGCTCCGTGGTGGGCACTGTTGACCTGCCATGGCCTGAGGAAGACCACAGGGTGCAGCTTAGAGACCTGGGGCCGTATGTGCCCGCAGGACCGGCCCCCTCCATATGCTCCAGCGCCCAGGCTCTGAACCCAGCAGATCACCCACGGAGGCCCCAGAACAGCGCACCCTCGTCTCCGCTTTCTGGCATCACAAGGGGCAGGCACCAGCTTCTGTCTGCCTGCAGCACCCTCCCGCCGGGGGAAACTCCTAGAAGAAGAAGCAAGAAGGGGCCCCCAACCCCTCCCCAGCCCCAGGCCCCCCTGGAAGAGGACACCCCCTTTAGTGAAAAATGACATTGGGCCGCTGGAAGTCAGGACAAGGCTGGCAGAGGTGCGGGCCACCCTCGTGAGGGGGCAGGGAGGTGCCGGCAGCCGCCGGGGAGGCAATTAAGGAGCAAATAAAAAGCGGAACCATTTCAGCAGGCCTTTAAAAAGAGGTGTCATAAAAAGTAGCTTCCACCTTCTCCCGAAGCCTGTTCTCCAGCCAGCTGTGGATGGGAGCAGAAAGCAAAGGAGAGACAGGATGAAAGGCGGAGCGGGGGGCGCACGCAGCTCTTTCCTGATTCCCAGGAAATGCTGGCCAGGCCGCAGGTGGAGGGGCCATCGGCTGAGGGAGGGAGGCGCTATGGGAGGGCGTCCCTAGGCAAGGGACAGTCTGTGAGAGGAGCCCAGCGGTGCTGTGTGGCCTTGGACAAGTTCCTCACCCTCTCTGAGCCTCGCCTTCCTGCTCCGAGAGCGGGAATGGCCTGGCGACTCCAGCTCCTCGCTGCCTGTCCACAAGGGAATGTTGCAGACACGAAACAACCTCATTGCTTTGTAAATTAAATCGCTCTGCATCACCGTGATTCTTTCCCTGGTGGAGCCTCGGTCTCTGCTCTCGGTCTCTGCTCTGTGGTCACGGGAGGCAGGATGGGGAGGGAGGGAGGAGCAGAGTGGAGTTCCTTGCCTCCCCTCCAGCCCTGCCATTCCCTACTCCCTTCCGTGCAGCCACCAGCAGAGGACAAGATCAATGGCATCCTCCTGGGCTTCCGGATCCGTTACAGGGAGCTGCTCTATGAGGGGCTGAGGGGCTTCACGCTGCGTGGCATCAACAACCCGGGAGCCAAGTGGGCCGAACTTACCTGTGAGTGGCATCCGCGGGGGTCGGGGGACAGATGGGCGGGCACGCTCCCCTCCCTTCCTGGGCTTCCTGGCCTCGCTGTGACCCTCTCCTGTGTGTGCCTCTCCCCTCACCACACCCTCTTCCCTTCCTTCACTGGGGATTTATTAAGCACCTTCTGCATGCTCTCAGACCCTGGGGGCACATACCAGCGGACAAGATAGAGGCCACTGCCCTCTCTGAGTTTGTGGGCTCAAGGAGGAGCCGGCGCTCCAGAAATAAACTCGGCAATAAAGGTCTTAGAGGGTCAGCAAGACGGCCCTTGAGCGTGTATCCCAGGGAAGCCGGTGCTCAACCCAAGAAGCAGCAGTCTGGTCCCCTCTGTTCCCTCGGGGAAGTGCCTGCTCTGTCTGGGGTCCTCGGAAAGGAAAAGCCAAGAAGCCTGGTGTGACTCCAAGGGAGTCACAAGCCCCAGAGCGGCGTGCATGCCCTTTGGGTTAGGAAGGTGACTTTGGTGTCAGGAGGCCGATGGCTGGCCGTGGAGGACCAGAAGAGGGGTGCCGGTTAGAGGCTAATGTGATCACAGAGGAGCGGCAGGAGGCTGCGGCCAGGGCGGCCGGCTCGGGATGGAATCGAGGGCAAGGATGGGCGGTGATGTGCTCTGGGCCACGACGGGCTCTCGGCGGAGCAGGGGAGCGGCCAGGAGAGAGACGAGCGCTTGGCAGAGGCGGCAGGAGGGGTTCCCCCGGCAGGCGGGTGAGGAAGAGCACGTAAGGTGCTCCCCCGTTACTCTCTTAAGCCCTTTGTGCCTTGTCTTCTAGCGAGCATTAGCAGACAACAAAATGATTGAACGCGCAGCAGAGGAATATTAATAGAAAGACTGAGAAGTAGCTGATCCAGCAGCTTGCACTGTTTTTTTTTTTTTTTTTTTTTTTATGTTTTCGCACACATGTGCTTGTGGTTGTGGTTTTATATGCCTGTGGATGATATGGTCATATTTCCTGGTCGTAAAACGGTCTCTGGGTCATCGGAGGAAATTAACAACACCGCGATTCTGCAGGCGCCCCCACCACGCCTTAGACCAGGGAGCGAGTTGGAACGGAGGGTCCCCCAGAGCTGCCCTCAGGGGTGCGAGGCCCCAAGGGGCTCGCGGGGCCCCGTGCCCCCCTGACCCCATTGCACACCCTCTCTCACAGCTGCCGGGGCCCATAACTCCCCGTCAGGACCCCAGGGACCCCTTATCTCTCTGCATGTGCGCTGCCAGGCCCCCTCTCCCGCCCCACCCCCCTAATCGGGCTCTTTGTGGAGCAGGGTGTGTGTACTAACCTCCTCTGTCTGCTGTCTCCCTCTGGCCCCCTCCACCGCCCACCCCGTAGCCGTGTACTCCGTGCGGAACCTGAGCGGGCCCAGCCTCACGCAGTACGAGCTGGACAGTAAGTCCCCCGGCACGGCGGCTCCCGAGTGGGGCCCACACCTCCCCCAGGGACGGGGAGCGGGGCCGCTGTGGAGGACATCTGACCACCGGCCGAGCGGTGTGCCCGCCGCAGGCTCCTTGAAGGATGGGACCGTCCTGAGCACATGTGACTTCCCCCCTGGGCTCATGTGACTTTCCGGAAACATGCAAAAACCTAGAGGGTTACCAGGGAGCTGTCCTCTGTCGGGCACAGAATGGAAGAGGGAGCAGCTCCTGTCTTGTGCTGGGGGCGGGAGGGGGGTTGACAGGAGGGCTATAGGGGGAGCTCTTGATCTGCTGCTTGGACGGGTGGGCATGTACATCATGCCACCCGCCTCGCCCCGTGGAAGGTTCTTTCCTGCACAGCTCTGTGTTTCAGGCTGACCCCCACCTCCAGAGTGAGCAGAACCCCCACTTCCCCCCCCAAGGGGCCTGGGAATGTTCCTCACTCTCCTTCTCAAAATTTTTTTAATGTGCTCACTTCAGCACATATCCTAAACATATTTTTAATGTTTATTTATTTTTGAGAGAGAGAGAGAAGACACAGAGGCACATGAGTGAGGGAGGGGCAGATAGAGAGGGAGATACAGAATCTGAAGGAGGCTCTGAGCTGTCAGCACAGAGCCTGACACGGGGCTCGAACCCACGAACTGTGAGATCATGACCTGAGCTGAAGTCAGACGCTCAACCCACTGAGCCGCCCAGGCGCCCTCTTGTTCTCCTTCAAAGCCCACGGTTCTCCGGAAGGCCCAGAGCTTGGGCAGGGGAGCCCGTGCTCCGTATGAAGCGAAGCGTGAGACTGTGTCGTCCTTCCCCTTGCTGCATCAGCCAGTGGCTGCATGGCCAGTAAAACTAGGGTGACTCCCCCACCCACATTCCAGGCGAGGGGCAGAGCTCCCCTGCCCCGACCCCAGGAAGGGGAGAAGGGCGGGGGGCCCAGGGAGAGTGGGGGTAGAACCTCTCAGCCTCACCCGAGCAGGGTGGCACATCCCAGCCTGGGTGTCAGGGCCCGTTTTCCCACGGCTGCCCGTGTCTCTCTGCTTCCCTCCGGCATCTCCACCCAGGACCCCCAAACTTGGCAAAAACACAGTGTTTCTTAGCCCAGAATTCATATCCAATAAGCCCCTTCCCTGAAGGCTGAGTCCCTCGTGTGAAGAGATGTTTGCTGGGGATGGCGCAGCTGGGAATTTTAAGCATCTGCCATGGTGGGAAAGGGGTGACCGTGACCCGATGTCCCCAGGACAGGCGGGAAAGGGGGTGACCGTGACCCGATGTCCCCAGGACATGCGGGAACGGGGGTGACTGTGACCCGGTGTGCCCAGGACAGGTGGGGAAGGGTGACCGTGACCCGATGTCCCCAGGACAGGCGGGAAAGGGGGTGACCATGACCTGGTGTGCCCAGGACAGGCAGGAACAGGGGTTACTGTGACCTGGTGTGCCCAGGACAGGCGGGGAAGAGGGTGACCGTGACCCGATGTCCCCAGGACAGGCGGGGAAGGGGTGACCGTGACCCGGTGTGCCCAGGACAGGCAGGGAAGGGTGACTGTGGTGTCCCCAGGACAGGTGGGAAAGAGGGTGACTGTGACCGGTGTGCCCAGGACAGGCGGGAAAAGGGGGACCATGACCCGGTGTGCCCAGGACAGGCGGAAGGGTGACCGTGACCCGGTGTGCCCAGGACTCGGAAAGGTGACCGTGACCCGTGTGCCCAGGACAGGCAGGGAAGGGGTGACCGTGACCCGATGTCCCCAGGACAGGCGGGGAAGGGGGTGACCGTGACCCGGTGTGCCCAGGACAGGCAGGGAAGGGGGTGACTGTGACCCGGTGTGCCCAGGACAGGTGGGGAAGGGGGTGACTGTGACCCGGTGTGCCCAGGACAGGTGGGGAAGGGGGTGACCATGAGCCGGTGTGCCCAGTACCAGCAGGGAAGGGAGTGACTGTGACCCAGTGTGACCAGGACAGGCGAGGAAGGGTGACTGTGACCCGGTGTGCCCAGGACAGGTGGGGAAGGGGGTTTCTATGACCCGGTATTCCCAAGACAGGTGGGGAAGGGGGGGCCCAGTGTTCCAGGGAGAATAGTTTGAGTTCACACCAGTTGTCCCTGCATGAATATTAATAGTGTCTCTTTCAGTCTCTAAGTGTCTAGTACGCTCACTGCCAGCCGGGAAGCCGGCCATAGGCATCCCGCATCCCGATTCCCAGGGTGGCAGCATCCATGGCCACCCCACCCCTTCCCTGTTCTTTCCCGAGCCCTCAGCCTCCGTGCAGCCCCGTCCCCACAGGGATGCTGATCTCTCTGTGTTTCTCCCTCCCCCACCCCGCAGACCTGAACAAACACCGGCGCTACGAGATTCGGATGAGCGTGTACAACGCCGTGGGTGAGGGG
This sequence comes from Proteles cristata cristata, assembly GCA_017311185.1. NCBI lineage: Eukaryota > Metazoa > Chordata > Mammalia > Carnivora > Hyaenidae > Proteles > Proteles cristata. The sequence continues at coordinate 192,790 of JAESUZ010001861.1, read as the reverse complement.
CCCTCGAGCCCCCCACAGGAAGTCTTTGTCGGGGAAGCAGGTAAGCCCTCCTGCCCTCCCAGCCCCACCCCTTTCCCACCCCCAGGAGTCCAGCTAGAGGAGACATGGGATTCTGGGGCCCCAGCCCACCCCAGTTCACCTCCTCCTCCCTGAAGCCCACTTGTGCCACTCACTCACGACCTCTCACGCCCTCCAGTGCCCACGGCAGCACCCCGCAACGTGGCTGTCCACGGCGCCACGGCCACACAGCTGGATGTGACATGGGAGCCACCCCCACTGGAGAGCCAGAATGGAGACATCCAGGGTTACAAGGTATGGGGCTCTCCGGCAGGAAGGAGGGTCCAGACAGGCAAAGGGCCAGCTTGCGGGTGGGAGCGACCCCGGGGTAGTAGGTGGGAGAGGTCGCTGTGTGTACGCCTGCTCCCTCGGCTGTTTGCACCAAACCCACTGAAATACTCCAGCATCCTCAGGGCAGGCCAGCTCACACGGGGGACACCGGGGCTGCAGTTTGCATCCTCGCCGGGCCACACCCCCCGCCCCCGTCCACCAACCCCCAGTGCTAACCTAAGACCCCTCCAAGTGACCCTTTGGCCATCCCTAATTACAATATCGATTTGTCCAATCAGCAAAGGACCAACTGGCTAAGACGCAGAAATCGCTGCTTAAAATTATTTCTAGATCTTAGATGATGCCACGTGTTACATCAGAATTCAATTCATCTTCAGTATTCCGCAGAGCCCTTTAGAATCCTTCATCCTCTTGAACACCCTGTGAAGCTGGCAGATTATAAATGTTTGCGCCCATTGTACAGATGAGGAAACTGTGACCCGGTTTAGGTGGCCCAGCAAGATCACAAACAAAGCAGGTAGCAGAGAGTCAGGCTGCCGGAGGGCCTGTGCGGGGTGGAAAGGTGGCTGTGGACAGAGATTAATGATAATGTATCTTCTCGATTGGAGTCAGTGGCCTTGGCGGAAGCCTGTGTCCTGTGCTAGGTCGGGCACCTCTCTGATTCCATGTGCTGGTTTGTTAGTCCAGAGAGAAGCCCAGCACAGTGCAGGGGGTGGGGAAAGAGGGGGAGGGGCAGGTGTGAGACCCCCCACACACAAGGGGCGTCATGGGTTACCTGGCAGAAACTGAGTTCCCACAAAGGCAAAGGGGCTCGCCCGGGTCACACAGCTTGTTAATATAGGTGGCCCCAGTTTAACGACAGAAACCCAGATGGGAGTCTCTTTCCGTCTGGGGGGCAGGGGGCGGGAAAGAGGAGGACAGGCATCTTGCTAATGAAGCTCTAAAGACGGATGACAGCCCCCAAGCCCGGAGTGCCAGCTGGGAAACAGCTAAGTATCGCAGCCCTAGCGTATGCCTCCCACGGGAAGTGGGAGGAGCCAGGGCGGAGTCCGCAGCGGGGTGGTGGCCGCCAGACGGTCGAGGCGTGGAAGTCTCCAGTTAATGCGCAGACGCAGGAGATGCGAGGATGCACAGACATCATGCATCACATGGCAGATGTCTGCGTGCCCCGGAAAACGTTGCGACTGTGGACTTCACTGGGGACGCTGAATAACTGCATCCCAGACGTGTATTAACATCCACATTAATTAACACCGACGTTAAGGACCTATTGACATCGCCAACCAGCGAGCATGGCTCAGAGGAGCTTCCTTTGGGTCAGGCTGAGCACGGGCAGGCACGTCCATATGGCGACGGTCTTGCAGGGACGTTTATTGAGCTGTTATTTTGTGCCCAGTGGGGTTCTTAGTCTGAGAGTGCAGCAGTGAACAGAGAGGCGACCTGAGGTTTAATTTTAGGGGAAGAAGGCCAGCGGTGTGCAAAACAAGTAACACATGCTGATGGCGGTAAATGAAGCAGGGGGTAGAGAGAGTGAGCCAGGTGGAGGTTTGGAATTATAAATAGGGTCTTTGGGAAAGGATTTAAGGAGAAGCTGCCACTTGAGCAAAAAGGAAGAACAGGGTGAGAATCACATGTTCTTCTGGGAGAAAAACAGTCCTGAAAGAGGGAAAGAAGAGCCACAGTCCTGGGGTCAGTGGGTGCCTGGTGTTTACAAAGAGTCTTGGAGTGCGTGAAGGGCGGCGAGGTGGGAGACAGGTCCGAGCAGTGAGCTGGGCTGCATCACCCAGAGCCCTCAAGGGCTTTGGGTGTCCCCCGAGAATGAGAAGATACATGTGGAGGGTTTGGGGCAAAGGACGGACACTAGTGGCTTGGGTTTTTACGAGGCTGTGGCGGGTGCCGTGGGGGGAGAAATATGACATGGGGAAAGCAGGACACCACGGAGAGGTGACTGAGTAATCGCAGTGCGCCAGGGTGGTGGCTTGGTCCCAGTGGTAGGGACAGGCATTTGCTCTCCGGCTCCATGTGGACGGTGGAGCTGGTAGAATTTGCTGAACTGAATGTGGAGCGTGAGAGGAGAGGCAACGAGAATTTACAAGCAGTTGGTTGATGGAGCTCCCAGTCACAGAGCAGGAAAAGGGGGTGGAGAGAGGAGGCATCTAGGGGAGAAGCTGGAGTCAGGTCGAGATGTCTACTGGGCATCCAAGGGGAGACAGCAGCTGAAGCTAGATACACGTGTCTGCAGTTTAGGAGAGAGGGTCTACACTGGGGATGTGAACAGATCGAAAACACAAGAAGACTGAGGATGGAGACCTGGGGCCAAAAAAGAGTGAAGTCTCAGAACTGACATAAAGAAAACACACTTCCAGAAGGACGAATCCGAGGTACCAAATGCTACTGAGAGCTCAAGCAAGGTGAAATCTAGAAAGCAGGTGTCCAGGGATCGTCAGGCTACAGACGATGGGCTTATCTGGCCCCCCACTTGTTTTTGTAAATAAAGTTTTATTGGAACACAGCCACACTCATCTGTTTATACATTGCCCTTGGCTGCTTTTGAGTTACAGCAGAGGTGTGTGGCCTGCAAAACCTGAGGATATTTATTACCCGGCCCTTGACAGAAAGCTTGTCGAACCCTGGATTATTGCATTAAGCAGGTCAAGTTCACAGGTGACTCTGACAAGAGTTGGGGGCAGGGGATGCCGGCTTGGAGGGATTCCAGAGAGAATGAGGGGAGGCAGTGAATACACACAGATAATCCCTTGTAAGGAGTTTGGCTTTAAAAGGAAAATGGAACAGGAACTAAAAACAGTCAACAGAGGAGGGGTTTAAAATGGAAGGAATGACAACTTGTGTGAGTGCTAATTAAGGCCCGGGAAGGAGGGGAAACGTGATTCCGGGGAGAGCAGAAGCTGTGGCAGGGTGCGGTCCTAGCGGAGGCAGGAGGGGCTGGGATGTCAGGCTCCAACGCAAAGTATTCTAGAGAGATGCGATCAGTGCAGCCTTGGGGGCGGAGGCAGGCGGAGGGTACGGACACAGGGACTGGAGAAAGCACAGGGGACACCAGGAACTTGCAGAGATCCCGTCTGATTGCTTCTCGGTGAAGGGACCTCAGCTGGGGGGTGGGGGTGTGGCGGGAAGGGATGAAGGTAACCTGGATGTGGAGATGCGTGGCGGGTGGGCCAGGGCTGACCTGGGCTCCTGAACTGAAAGGGTGACTTCCCTCCAGCGGCAGTCAGCTGCGGCGTGTGGCCGTGGACCTGACTGAACAGAGGCGTGCAGTTGGCTGGTGCAAGGCGCTGAAGCCGGAAGGGCAGGGCATTGAGATCGTAGATATGAGGGGTGTGATTGTGAGGATTCACTCCTATACCTGCTCCCGCCTGCAGGTGTTTATTCGTTAGCAGACATCCATGGGGCACGAGCAGCGTGCCAGGCATGGTTCTAGGTGCTTGAGACACAGGGAGCCCCGTCCACCAAGGCGTCAGCCCTCTGCGGACTGTGTTCTAGCAGGCGCCTGGCTACCTGGTGGTGAGCGCTACGACCCGGCCGCGTGCCCCTCGGGGTCCCGGGGTCAGCGCTCAGCCCTTGGTACCATCTGCCAGCCGGGGTCATCTGACAAAGGTCTGCTGGATTCGGTGTGCACGCACCAGAGCAACCCGCTGAGGGTGTCCCCCTTCTGTATGTGTGGCGGCCCTGGGTCCTGGACCCCAGTCCTCTCCCCACCCAAGAGCACCCACTCCAGCACTGACCCCCTCCTCTCTCCCGCACCCCCCTTTTATCTCCCAGGGCAGGGCGTATAAAGGCGTTCTGAAATACTTCCTTTGAGAGCCTTTTCTCGGCCTCGGCCTCACGTATTCCTCCAGCCGTCAGCCATTTCCCTGGTTGCTCCCTTCATAGGGGAAATCCTCAAATACAATCTTCTAGACTCTGCCACCTCCAATCACCGCCCTCCGGGGAATCTCTAGAGCCCGCCCCAAGTTAGTTCTCACCCCTCACCCCCCACCGCCCCAGCTGGGTCCTCACGCCCCACCCCCACTACCCTACTAAAGTCCTTGCTGTCCAGGCCACGATGATCCCTGTGTGCACGGGAAGTCAGACACAGGCCTCACCCTACCTGGCTTAGCACCTGCGTTTGGCAGGCAGCCCTCTCCCTCCTGTGAAAAACGCTTTCATCTCTCCACTTCCCTCCCTGGCTGTTCCGGGTCCTCCCCCCACCCCCCACCCCCCGGCACAACCCTTGAACATCGAGGCCCCGAGATCACCTTGTGACCGTCTCTGCATCCATTGCCTTCATGTGCACCCACCGAGCACCATCTGTGTGCTGCCACCACCCGGCTCTCTGCCATCCGCCTCGGCCTTTCCCCTGCACTCCAGACTCAGCAGGAGCTCTGCCCACTGTTGTATCCCCGTCACTGCGAATGGGTGGAGGGAACAAAATGAGCAAATGAATGACCCCATCAACTCTCTGATATCTACTCATATCAAAGGAATCCTTTTTTCTTTTTTTTTTTTTAAATTTTTTTTAAATGTTTTTATTTATTTCTAGGAGAGAGAGAGAGAGAGAGACAGCGTGAGCAGGGGAGGGTCAGAGAGAGAGGAGTCACAGACTGAAACAGGCTCCAGGCTCTGAGCTGGCAGTCAGCACAGAGCCCAACGCGGGGCTCGAACCCACGAACCGCGAGATCATGGCCTAAGCGAAAGTCGGACGCTTAACCGACTAAGCCACCCAGGCGCCCCAGGAATCCTTTTTTCTTAAGTTGGTGGGGTTAAATACAAGCAAGGATTTCAGGGCAGCAAGATGTCCTCAGTGCCAGGCGGGGACCCTGTTACAGATGCTTCCTCCAGGCCCGTGGAGAAACGGAGGTCAGTGGCGTGCAGAAACCTTCTTGAGCAGCAGGTGGCGCCAAATTCTTGCTGATCCTCCCGGTGGCTGGGGGCTTGCAGCCTTCCCACAGGGCCCGGCTCCCAGTTCCTGATGCTGGCGAGGAATCTGGAACCTCAGTGCCCCTGAGCGCTAGCCCCTGCTGAGCAGGAAGTCACTGGAAGCAGTGAGGAGCACAGCAGGTGGAGGAAAAGGCTTCTGCAGCCAGGCAGTGTCTCTGCTCCTCACTCCTTATCACCTCTGCTTGTCCTGAGATTGGTCTTGGGAAGTGGGGTGTCTTCAGCCCCCAGGTCCGGCCGACAAAACTATGGCTCAGGGGAGTCACCTGGCGAAGTCACACTGTTTGTGATTGGTGCCCTGGGGCTCAGCCCCAGGCCAGCCCGCCTCTGCAGTGGATGCAAATCATTTCCACCCTCACCCCCCCATCCCCCCACCCCCGCAGGTGAATCTCCTGGGGCCTTGACCTGCGGTCCAGGATGGGATGGGCCTGACGCTCTGCATCTCTAACCGGCTCCCAGGCGATGCCGGCCCGCTGGTCCCTAACATGCCGCTGTGGCTGGGGTGGAGTCCGCCCCCCCCCCCCCGGAATTAACCTCCCGCCTCACATTCCTGCAGAACAGAATCGGCTCCTTCCTGCAGTAACTGTATTCTGAGGGCTGGTGTGTGGGTGCCGTGCTCACCCCCGCAGGCCCCGCAGCCAACAGATATACGGAGTCTGCTCTCCTGCGGTTTCGTCTGGCAGACGCCGAAGTATTAGCTGTGAGAAGGAAGGTTCTGGAAGGGTTTCTAAAACACTTCTTAATAAGTACTTAGTTCTGTTCCCTGAGTGGCTCGCGCCTGCTGGCCGGGGTGGGTGGGTGGTATGAACAAAGGGGCAGGAGGGAAGGCGAATGTGACCACCTCACTGCCCCGGTTGGCTGTGCCCACAGATTTATTTCTGGGAAGCCCAGCGGCGCAACCTCACGGAGCGGATGAAGACGCTCTTCCTGGCCGAGAACGGCGTGAAGCTCAAGAACCTGACAGGCTACACTGCCTACATGGTCAGCGTGGCGGCCTTCAACGCCGCGGGAGATGGGCCTCGGAGTGCCCCCACCCCGGGTCAGACCCAGCAAGCAGGTGGGAGGGGAGCGCGGCAGGAGGGAAGGGGAAGGGAAGGGAGGGGGGCGGGGCATCGACACCTGATCTACTGAGATATCGGGGCTGGGCACCCAGGCCCCATGAGACAGCCTCCAGAGGGCCAGAGCACAGCCCAACAAGAGAGGCCTAGGCGAGAGTGCTCAGGAGAGGCTGTCCTCGAAGAGCCTTGGAGAGAGCCCCCAGCTGTCCCTGCCTTGCCCACGTCTTGTACCCACCAGCCCGTCTCTGCTGCGTGCCTCGTTCTTACATGGCCCTGGCTTTGTTCATTCTACACGTATTTACCGGGCATCTTCCGCTGGGCCCGCTCTGTGCTACGTGCTTCCCGCCAGCGCAGGCCACTGCCGAGATCCTCACCCCAGGGCGTAAGACAGATCGTAAATGTGTATCTAGATGCATTGGCCTCCGGTGGCCAGTGAGCGTGAGTAGTAGAAGGACGGGGGCAGAGGGGGACATGTGGCCTTGGACCGGTCTCCCTGCAGAGGCCTCTGAAGGCTGACATCAGGGCTGAGTTGATTGAGAGGAGACCAGCGTGGGAAGTTCCGGAGGAGGGGTTCTGGGCACAGGGAAGAGCAGGTGCAAAGGCCCGGGGGGCCGGAGGGGATTAGAGGAACAGAAAGCCGGGTGGCTTGAGAGAAAATGGCCCGTACAGAATGGGGGGGGGGGAGGCGATGCTTAGAAGGAAGTCTGATGGATTCAAAGTGTGCTGGGGGTCATTGAGGGGGTCTAAGCGATTGGGCCACAGGATCTGGTTTATGGTTTTAAAAGATCATCCCGACTGTTGTGCAGAGACAGAGTGATGGAGGGGAGAGGAGGGAGTCAGAGAGGCCAGTTAGGAGGCTGGACAGGGGGTCAAGGCTGAGAAGACGGTGATGGCGAGGACCCTGCTGCCTGTGAGTGCAGCGCTGGACCTATAAATAGTTTCCCCCAAAGGCACATCCAGGTCCAGAAGCCCCAGGACAGGCAGGGCAGGTGTCACCCCCATTGCAGTGAGGAGGGTGGCCTGGGAAGTGATGCTTCTTGCCCAGGAACCCCTGGCTGGTCCATGGGGGAGCGGAGGCTCAAGGCCAGGACAGGTGAACTTGTCCTGGGCTGTCTTCACTGCCCGGCAGCCTCCTTCACCTGTTGTTAAACTCTCTCCTTGTGGATTTGAATATAAGCCTTTTGTCCTGCCCCGCCCCCCAAGCATCTTTCCCAACCTGCTGCTTCCCACGCTATAAATCACCTTTTCTCCTAAAGAGAGAGCCAAGGCACCTGGGTGGCTCTGTAGGTTGAGCGTTCAACTTCGGCTCAGGTCATGATCTCGCAGCTCATGCGTTCGAGCCCCATGTCAGGCTCTGTGCTGACAGCTCAGAGCCTGGAGGCTGCTTCTGATTCTGTGTCTCCCTCTCTCTCTGCCCTTCCCCTGCTCACGCTCTGTCTCTCTCTCTCTCTCTTAAAAAGAAATGAACATTTTTTAAAAATTAAAAGAAAGAGAGAGAAAGCACGCGCCAGACCGTGGAGTCATTTCTTAAACATTGTCCTCTTTGGGGACAAGCTGTGGCTCGGGGGAAACCCTTTTCCTCTGCTGGCTCCCAAGGTTCTGATCTGCCTGTCTGCTTGCCTGTCCAGACCACTCTCTGTCAGTGTCATGGGCCGGATGTGAGCCCCTGGGAGCCTGGAAGCTTCCGTCAGCAGGACAGAGTGTTCTGACCCATGTCCCTCTTGCCTAAGGGAGGCAGGAAAGGCCCCCTGAGCTCAAAGACTGCTGGCTGGGGCTGCCTCCCACTGGAGCGGAAGCAGGGTCCGGATTAGCTTAGGCTCGGTGGGGGGCGGCACCGGACAATAATAGCCTGGTCATCTTGCACTCGCTCCCGCTCTCGGAGCCAGCACTGCGCTTCCTTCCCTTCCTCTGTCCTCCCCACCAGAGCCCCCACAGCCCCCTGTGTTTTCAAGGCCTTTCCAGGCTTCTCAGGCCAAGAAAGCATCTCTTCCAGATGGTTTGACTGGCTGCCTCTGACAGCGCGGTCCCTCAGTGACAAGCCCTGGGGCTCCAGGGATGGGACAAAGGCCATGCGTGGCTGCAGTTCTGGCATCTTCTTGCTCAGTGTCCACCTCATGCTCTGGAGCCCAGACGGCCCCTGCCTTCTCCACCAGGGAAGGCGAAAGACACGCCTTGCTTGGGAAGCCAGGATGTCTCCTGGCCCCACAGTGACCCTGGAGGTGCAGCACAGCCGTGTCCCCAGCTGTCAGCCAGGGCTCAGGGCCACTTAGCAGGAAGAAATGGGTTTCTCCAACTTTACAGAAAAGAAAGTGCTTTTTCTTCCCAGTTCTTGAACTCAGGTATTGGAAAGCAAGTGCTAGCAATGTCAGTGGGGGAGGGGAGGGGTACCGATGACCTCTGATGACCCCCTGCCCTCTTTTTCTCTCTCCCTGGGGCCCAGAGTTGCTCAGAGCCCAGCAGGGCTTTGAACGTCTTTGGGAGGGGGAAGCAAACCATTGTGGTCTCTCTGCAGCCCCCAGTGCTCCCGGCTCAGTCAAGTTCAGCGAGCTGACCACAACCTCGGTGAACGTGTCCTGGGAGGCCCCGCAGTTCCCCAATGGCGTCCTGGAGGGCTACCGGCTGGTGTATGAGCCCTGCACCCCGGTGGATGGTGAGTGGGACCCTTGCCACAGAGCTGGATGCGGTGGGCACGTCCTTGGCTTGTAAAGCTGGAAACTGAGGCCAGAAAAGAGAAGGGGCATTTCCCCCACGGGAAAGGCGGGGTCAAAGCTGAGCAGCAACCTAGGAGCCTCGAGTCCCAGGAGAGAATTTGTACGTGTCTGCTTCCCCATCCGAGGATGGAAGTGGGGGGGAAATGAAGGAGCTACAGCGCCCCACAGTGGCCAGGCAACGGTCAGGCCTGGGAAGATGGCGGGGGGGGGCCGCTGATGGCCCCTCTCGTGCCTGCTCCCCCCACCACATTTAGGGTGTCAGCCTTATTCCGGATAGGTCTTTGCCTCCCATGGGGTCAGGAACTCTTTCAAGTCTCTGATAAAAGCCTTTGAGCCTCTCCCCGGAAAGCATGAGTTTGGGGAAGTCGCTGCACCCCTATTCCCTTGTGAACCTCAGATCGAGAACTGTGCTGTGCAAGTGTCTTCCCCTCCCCCCGAACCCTGTTCGTCTAGCTTTCCTTAGAGCCCCACCCCTTCCTTCAGGCCCTGGTCCGGACCCTGCCCTCCTCCCAGACCAGGCCGTGCTAACCCTGACTGTGGACGTGAGACCCTTACCAGCTTCCTACCCCCACGCTGGTGCGGGTGAGCCCGGAAATCACTGCCATCTACTTAAAGAGTCAGGAAGGAGGCTGGGCTCCCGGTTCCCCGGGCCAGGCCGTTCCAGAGCGAGGACTCGGGGGTGTGGCTGGCCTACCAGGCGGTGGCCTGGCAGCCAGAGGTGACTGCCTCTGGGGTCACCTGGCTCTCACCTTTCCCTGACCAGGGCCAGAGCAGGGGGCGGAGCCCTGGGAAGGCTGCGGCCAGCAGTTCTGGGCCAGCTGGGGGAACAATGGCCCTCAGTCTTCCCAGCACCACCTGCCTGCCAGCAGCTAGTTCATTTTGCAGAGTGGCGCTGGGACACTGAACGGGGCTGGGCCCCAGGAGGAGATTGGTCTGGGACAGGACCCAAGAAAGGGGCCCTCTCTCCTTCGGGCAGGAAGGAGAGGACAGAGGTCACGGGCACAAGATGCAGGTGGGCACGACAAGCTCTCACCACAGTGGCGTCTGCCTGGCCTACCCAGGGGGCTCAGTGTGAGCACTTGGCCTTCTGTCCCTAGTTCGGCATCGCCTGGCCACATGCCTAGACCTCATGCCCTCGCATATTTCCCTCCGCTCTGTGATGGCCCAGCTTAGGGGACCGTCACGCCCTGGGTGTGACTAGACCACGCTGAGCCAGGCCTCCCTCTGTCTGCCTTCACACCTCACCCCTGGATTCAGGTCAGCAGCAAACAAGCCTCAGCAGAACCCACCGCCCCCCCAACCCCTTTCCTGTTGGGAAAACCACAGCCCGGACAGATGGGGGGCTTACCAGGAGGTGTTGAGGAGCGAATCCCTAGCACTGCTGTTCCGGGTCCTGGGGCATATCCCCACGTCACTTGTTTCCCCAGAAGTGCCGCCTGAGCAGCTACTAGTCTGTCCTTCGGAACTTATTTCTTCGTAAGACAGTTTGGGCCCCTGCCATGTGCCAGGCGCTCCGATACTTTATTAAACCTCCTTGCATCGTGTCCAGGGTGTTGCTGACCCCCTCAGTCTGTAGAAGAACAAACCAAAGCTAAGGTAGGGCACACATGGTGAGACGACCCACCCCCCCCGCCCCCGGCCAGCACTGGGGTGTGACCTGCAAGGCCCGTCTCCCCGTGGCGACCACCAGCGGTTGGGCGGATTGTGACCTCCGGAGCACAGAGCACAAACCCCAGCCTCCCACGTGCCATCCCAGGCTTCCCCTCAAGTTGCTGACATTTGGGGTGCAGCTGATGGGGGGGACCTGCTGTGGAAGCCCCCGGCCCTGGCTGGCACAGGGGGAGGGCGGGACGCCCAGGTAGACCTGAGCCTGTCCTCGGCTATAGGGACTGGGTTGAGGTGCGTCCCTCCAACTCTGGACCCAGGAGGTGTCTTTCCAGAAGCACTTTCTGAAAGGTGACCCTTGGGACTGAAGTTCTGCACGGCTCGATGCGGGGGTGGGGGGGTGGGGGGTACACACGGCGGTAGAAGCCATCCAGAGCACGGTGTTTCAGTTAAACAGGATGGGGAGTCTTGTCCCGCTAGATGCCAGAGGACCCTGTGCTTATTCAGGGGACAGAGAGGGCACAGCCCTTCTCAGACTTCTCCCCCGCGGCCCCCACCTGCCCCCCAGCCCCTGCGCTGTCCCCACATGCCGTGCTTCTCCCAGGTGTCAGCAAGATAGTGACGGTGGACGTGAAGGGGAGCAGCCCTCGGTGGCTGAAGGTGAAGGACCTGGCCGAGGGCATGATCTACCGGTTCCGCATCAGAGCCAAGACCTTCACCTACGGGCCGGAGATCGAAGCCAATGTCACCACGGGCCCTGGAGAAGGTAGGGGGGCAGGGGGCGGACAGGGGGGTGCTGCCCCACACACGGCAATCAGCCCCCCAGTCAGATGGGGGAGATGGAGTCTAGAGGGGACAGCAGAGGCATGGGAGAGAATGGGGGCGGGGCCTAGCGGAGAAGGGGCGGGGTGAGGGAGCCGTTTAAAAGAGGGGATTAGGAACGACTTTGGGGGGCGCCATTCAGACAGACCCGTGAGAACCCAAACCAGTGTTTGTAGCGTTCTGAAGGCACAGCTGTAGCAGAGGAGATGGGAGGGGGCTGGGCATCCAGGTGTGAGGGACACTGGGCCTGGGCTGTGGACACGCGTCAGAGCCCCCCTGGGTGCCTGCTGTGAGTCACAGTCCTGGGCCCGGGAACTCAGAATCTCGGAGCAATCACCCCAGGATCCTGCACATGACCCAGAACTGAGGGTGGCTCTGGGCCGCCTGGGTGGCTTAGTCGGTTAAGCGTCCGACTTTCGCTTAGGTCATGATCTCGCGGTTTGTGGGTTCGAGCCCCGCGTCGGGCTCTGTGCTGACTGCCAGCTCAGAGCCTGGAGCCTGTTTCAGTCTGTGACTCCCTCTCTCTCTGACCCTCCCCTGCTCACGCTGTCTCTCTCTGTCTCTCTCCCAATAAATAAAACATTAAAAAAAAAATTAAAAAAAAAAAAAAACTGAGGGTGGCTCTTTGCCCTGCGCTGTGAGTACCACTGTGCTGGGCAGGGGGGGGGAAGTGTCCAGTCCATGGGCACGGGGGCCTGTCCTTCCTAGACACAGGTGACAGAGGCCGGCATGGTTAATGGGGAGGGCAAGAAAGGAGTAAGGCAGTTACAGGCCAGGCTGAGCACTGAGCTTACAAGGGGAGGGGTGGGGAAGGGAGAGCAGAGGGGAGGGGAGGGGAGGGGAGGGGAGGCGGGGAGGAGCGGGAAGGGAAGAGTGGCTCCTTTTAAGTTGGTGACACCTCTTGAGGTCGTCCTTGGGCCAGGGGAATTTTTCAGGGCACCTGCTGTGGTTGAGATTGGTTCTCCAGGATTCTCGTCACCCACGCAGGGTGTCCCCTCCTGAACACAAAGCCACCGCCCAGCCTCTGCTCCTTCCTTCCTGGAGAAAGCGCACCGGCCACCCCAAACTTCCCTGAACTCCCCCCACTCTTCCTCCTCCCTCTGTGGTGCCCCCCTCCCTGCCCCCCTCCCTGCCCAGCTTAGCCTGGGAGCCTCTGGGAGGCGCGCGCTGGGCCTGGAGGTGGCTTCCTGGCCTGGCCTCTCACCTGTCAGGTCCTGTGCTGGGTTGGGCTGGCCGCTCCTCATTTCCTCTTTGCAGACACTTGCCGTTCCCACCTCACGTTCTGCAGAGACGCCGGCTGGCTCCTGGGCGCCTTTGGAACAGGGCCTGCAGGGCTGGGGGAGGAAGTTGGCCAGAAGTCGGCCCCTCTGCCCCTCACCTGCCCCCAGCCCCCCCCCCTCCTGTGCCGCCTCTTCACCTGAGCCAACTTCCCTGGGAAACAAAAGCCGGAAGAGAGCTGGCAGGGACAGAGAGAGGCGGGGCAGTGGGGACAGGAGAAGGCTGGGCACAGGCTGTTCTAACCTGCAGCCCCAGGGCCGGGGTGGGAAGAGGGCCACCCCCCGCAGGAAGTGTGGAGGCGGCGGTGGGGGTCCCTCTGAACCTGGGGGCGGAGGGGGCTGCAGGGACAGGACACACCTCCAGGCATCCTTTTCCGTCCAGGCCAGGCAGTGGCTGGAAGTGCTAGAAGCTTCTAGTCCAAGAGGTGAAGCACAGATCTCCTCCTCTCAGCTTTGAGTTCTGTCTTGTGCAGAATGAAAACTCGGGGTCCTGAGAGCCCCACCCCACCCTTCACACCCTCCTTGGGCTGTGTCCCCCACCCCCGACCCCTCAGCCGCCTTTGCCCTGTGCTGTGGGCAGTATGCACATTGGGGAGGGAAGGAAGGAAGGAGATGAGGCCCTCTGAGGTCAAGGGCTGGGCAGTGGGCTGTGTCCCGGGCCTGCTGTCCAGCCGCCTTGAGGCTGGAGAAGAAGCTGGACTCCAGGCTCCTTCCCCGTAGACGTCTGCAGGAGACACTCAGCCAAAGGGTCCCCCACCCCCCCACCCACTCACCAGCTTGTTTCCCCTGCCCCACAAGTGCGTAGGAAGCACCAGCTTGTGCCCAGCCCTGGGGAGAGAAGGCTCCAGGTCTAGCGAGGAACAAGCGTGTAGGAGGCAGCGCACAAGGGCAGGGCTCCAGGGACAGTGAGAGCCCAGGGGACAGGCACTGGCCTGCACGGCAGGGCACCCTCAGGGAGGACCAGCTCGGGACCCTCGCTGGATGGGGCTCGCTCTCCTTACTACAGAAGTAAACCCTCTCTTGCTTCGACTCCTGGGGCCGGTCCCCGGGTGGCTGACGTGACAGGCTGCCACCCTGAAGTACCTGCCGTGCGAGGACAGCCAGTGGCAGAGCCCACTCCTTCCTCCTCCAGTGGCCCCCGACTTTGCGGTGGCCTAGCCTGGGTGCAATGCTCTGCGGTGGGGGGGTGGGGGGGGGTTTCATGGCAGGAAGTAGGGAGGGCATCGCCACAATAGGCAAGGAGACAAGATGCCAGGGAGCCCTTCAGCCCCCTGAAACCCAACCCTCATTTACCAAAGGCCCACCCCCATCATCGCACTCACCTCTGCTGTCACCCCCAGGACATCCCTTCAGGCCTTATGTTCCAAGGGAACATACAGATGGGGAAACTGAGGCACCAGAGGGCTATGTGAATTGTCCATTGTCCCCCTCTAATGTGCTCTGGGCTGGAACAAGGAACCCGGTCCTGCTGACTCTGCTCCGGGGATCTTTCTGGCATTACCCAATATACCTCTCCTGCCCTAGAACTTGGAACATGAGGGTGTGGGTGACCCAGAGAGCGTAGTTGCATCGGGCAGGCCTCGTCTGCCTCCTCCCCGGGGCCTTGGCACTCGCAGGGTTTCAGGAGACTCTTCCCGGGCTCGGTTTTGCTTGCCCAGCCCTGCCTGCTAGAGCACAGGGAGGCGGGGCTGGGTGCCATGCCTTCTGCCCACTGTACGCTGTTTGCAGGTGCCCCGGGGCCGCCTGGAGTGCCCATCATCGTGCGGTACAGCTCCGCCATCGCCATCCACTGGTCCAGCGGAGACCCCGGCAAAGGGCCCATCACCCGCTACGTCATAGAGGCCCGGCCATCAGGTACACCCTGCCTCCCCCCACCCACCCCTAGAGCAGATCCCAAGTCTTGCTCTCTCCTCCTCCCGGATCCCTCTCCCTGGCGCACTTGTGTTCTCCTGAGAAGGACTGCTCCAGGTGAAGCTAGAGGTGGCCTGGGGCGAATGGAGACTTGCACACTCAGGTCTGGGACACCCAGGGGTCCCCAGGAGAACAGCACTCGGGGCCAGGTGAGGACCATCTCGGGTGGAAGATCGTTCAAGACGCCAGAGGCACAAAGCATCTGGTCCCCTCCCCCGCCTTGGCTAAACACTGAGTCTTCCACGAGACCTCCTGACCAGTGTCTCGTAAGGAGGCCGGCTGTCCCCCGGGAACCCTGGCTGCCTCCTTCAGGTCTGCCTCTGCCATCCTGAGACACTCAGCACCTCCCGTAACCGTACCGACCCCTCTTGTCAAGCCTGAAATCGAATCACAAGACCTTCCAGAGCCGTCCGCAGACCTGCGGCTGAGAAGTCGCTTCAGGGGTCTGTTCTTGCACTCCTGTGTCACGGTCACTGTGGCACCTGTTTTTCCCGGCTCCCGTCACCAACCGGAGCCCTCAGCCACTGGCAGCTCTCTCAGTTGCTAGGTTTTCGCTAAGCAGAGGGCCCAGAGCCAGCAAAGAGCTGGAGGCGTGTTCGGGGTGCTCCGTGGATCCGTGATCAGCCGGCTGAAGTTAAGAAAGGAAAGCATGACTGTGGGCTTTCAGCATGAAGAGCAAATCATCGTAACAGGAGAAGTCGGGCCCATCAGAGCTAATACTTCTAAAGGGAGCCTCGAAACATCCCAGTGACAGACTTAATACCATAGTGAGGTGTAATCACCTCAATAGCAAGTAGTTAATGCCAGCTGTTTCAGGAAGCTTCCAGCACCTCCTCGTTGCCCTAATCGTATACTAATAATTGTAGTGGCAAAGAGCGATCACATCTAGCAACTCCGATCCATGTGTAGCTGGAAGACGTGCGCGAGGTTGACTGTCCCCCCACCCCAGATGGCCCCTCCCCTGCCCCCCTGTGCCGGCTGCTGCGTTGGCCGCGGCCCGTGCCTCTGTTTTCCATCCAAGTTAGCCAGCCGGCATGCCAGGCTGTGGAATGTTGGCTCCAGACTTCGGCTCTGCTGATTTTCCAACGTTCCCTGGGTGGTCCAGCATGGGCCCTGGTGTTTCGGGGTGGGAGGGCCGTGACTCGGTGCACACAGGTGGGATCAAGGTGGGACGACCGCCCCCCCGAAGGTCCCAAGAGCTCTGACAGAAGTCAAAGGCTGTGAGGAGAGAGTGAGGGTGGAGGGCAAGGGGAAAGCCCTGTCTAACCCCTGTGGCTGCTGGAGAACATCCCGCCACCTCCGCACCCCCATCCCCACCACCACCGGCTGCAACAGCCCCCCCTCCACCCCTGCCACAAGCTGCACGTCCTCATCTCCCAGATGAAATTGCTCTGCATCGCCAGACAGAATCAGCCAAACATGCCTGCTTTCTACAAACCCAGAACGGCCAGGCGCCGCAGAGCAGGGAGGGACTCGCTCGGGGCGTCTGGCCCCTGGAACCCACCGTGCGCATTGGCCGATTCCCGGCGCTAGAGGCCAGAGCCCCTGCGTGACGCGCTGCAGCTTCTGGCCTGGCCCCGCTGCCCGGCCCGACCGCTCGTTCTGTGTGGAGCCCGTCACACAGCAGGCGGGAGGCCCCCAGCTTCTGCGAGGCACCAGGCTCCTGGACGAGCCCTCCCAGCCAGCACTGAATCACCTGCGCATCTCGAACGGTGGCTTCCTGGGTACCCAGAGGGTGTCCGGTGCCCAGAGGAGTCAGGCAGCCCTGGGCTGAAACGCCAGCTCTGCCACTCAGGGCAGCCTTCCCTTGGGAAGATGGGCTCCCCTCTCTCCCGGCCTCAGTTGCTTCATCTGTAATGTGGGTACAACGGTTCTTCCTTCTCCCTGCCATTGCTACGGGCCTGGAAAGTAAAGCCCTTACATCCACGATGCCTGATGGATGAGGAATGAGTGTCGCTGCCATATTGGCATCACCACTGTCAGCATCTGGTGTTGAAGGTGAATGAGAGAATTTGAGGCCATGGGAGGAGAGTGGGTTTGCACCCTGATACTGGGATCCCGAGGCACGCAGTACTGAAATTGGGGCCCCTGACACTATGAGGTCAGGAAAGAAGATCTGTGCTTAGTTCTTCAGCCAGCTCTTAGACGATGCCGGCGCTGGGTGGTCCTTGCCCGGAGAGGCAGCACAGCCTTAGCAGGAGAGAGCCACGCGTGCGTGAGGCAGGTGCCCAGAACAAATAAGATGGAAAATGAGGCCCCGCTCAGGACCCCAAGCCTTTGTGAGGACAGCAGGACACAGACGGGGCCTCACGGCTGCCTCTGAGTTGGAGGGATCTGGACGGGTAAGACCAGAAGGCAGCTTCGGAAAGTGCCAGCACACCCTCGGCCCGCAGTTCAGAGGTGACCGATGGGGGTGACGGTGCCTCCGCCGGGGTCCCTGACGTGGGTGGATCTGTAACCCATGTGGTGAAGGAAGGAGGATCCATCAGCCCCTGCAAGGGCTAAGCTGCAGGGAGGGGGTGGCCTGTGGACCCCTCGGGCGGTAGTGCCCAGAGGGAGCTCAGAAACCGATGGGTGGCGGGGAGCAGCGCCTCGCCGAGGGTCAGGCGGGAGCCGGGAGGCTCATGAGAGCAGGATGCAGGTAGGAGCTCGCCCAAGGCTGACAAGTCACCTCCCTAGAGTGGGCCACGGGTGGAGAACCTGGGAGCTCGGCCCGCCGCGGCCCCCTGGAACATGTGACGCGGGTGGTTGGACACTCTGGTCGCCGAATCAGCCCTGTCCTAGCACAGACAGGGCTCACCGACTCCAGGGGCCGCGCCAGCCCCGTTGGCTCTACGTGGGGGCCTCTGGCCGAGGCCCCTTCCCAGCCTGCCCGTCAGTGTGTGTGTGCGCGTGTCTCTTGTGCGGGCAGCACGCTCTCTGCTCCTTTAAAATGCGGTGGAGACGAATTAGGTCCCAAGGGGGCAAGACCCAGAGAGCCACGGACAAAGGGGCAGGTCCGAAAAGAAAGTCAGGAGCTCACAGGATGGGGGTGGTTGGGGCCATGGGTAAAGAACAGATGGAGGACCCCTCTAGGCATCTCTGGGCTTTCTCAAATCTCTGCTCCTCGGCAAAGAGGCGGCCTAGGGTGGGCCCCATCGGTCCACGCAACGTGACCAAACCCTCACGGGCGAGCCCCGCCCCTCTTCCAGCTCTCGGAAGAAGGGTCTTCTTTTGTGTGATGCCTCTACTGTGTATATGTTGAATAGGAAGTGGGGGTGGGGTCAGAAAAACAGAGGCCTGGTTAAGAAAAGGAGGGTATGCCCGTGCGATAAAAGCTTAGACTGACACTTAAAGTCACATTGCCCAGAGCTTTTTAATTACACAGAAAACGGGTGAGTTGAGTTATTCTGCGCAAGGGATGAAATGGCCGAGTCTCTTCCTGTGGACAGTGGTATTGGGTTGCTTGTTACAGTATTTTCTACGTACTACGCATTTTTTAAATGTTTTACAAGCATTTTAATAAAGGGAGCAAAGAGTCAGAGACTCCAAACAGGCATCTTTTTCAAAACATCTGCTGAGATTGTGTTGAGGCGGCGGCCCAGACAGTTCCTGCTCTCAGGGGTAACGGGTGGCATGGGAAGGGGCTCTCCCTCACAAGCACCTCCCTTCCGATCCTCTTGCAGACGAGGGGCTATGGGACATCCTCATCAAAGACATTCCCAAGGAGGTGACCTCCTACACGTTCAGCATGGACATCCTGAAGCCGGGTGTGAGCTATGATTTCCGGGTCATCGCCATCAACGACTATGGCTTCGGCACCCCCAGCAGCCCCTCCCAGTCTGTGCCAGGTACTGCCTGTGGGGTGGGGCGAAAGCGCCCCATGGAAGAGCCTGGTGACAGAGGCTGGTGCTGGGCAGAGAGGAGAGGGGCAGGCGGTATAGCACCAGCGGCATTGGGGCGGGAGCTAAAATGCATTGTCTTCTCAGTTCTCCAAGGGTAGTGAGCCCTGGGCCAGGGCCTGAGTCAGCTTTGAGGTCCAGAGGAAGCTGGGGGCTATGCATCTTTGGGGTTCTGTTATAAGGACTCCAGAAGTTCTGGGCAGGGGGCTCAGCGGGACTTGTGGACGAATCCGTGAACCCAGGATGAGAGCTTCCGTGAGCTCATCACCCAGGAGATTCACGCAGGCTGTAAACTGCATGTTTCTGTGGAAACCGCCCCAAAAACAGAGCCAGCAGCCTGTGGAGCAGTGCCCGGGGCTGGGGGGAGAGGACTCCCGTCCCTCCTCTTTTTCCTCTCATCTTTCCATCCAACATGTCCCAAAGGACTCACAGACGACTCTAATGCCAAACCCCATGACCCCAAATCCAATCACTAACCAACTTTTAATATCAAGGCCTCTTCCCTCAAGGCGGAAATATAGCTCAAAATTGTAATCCGCTAGGTGAGCCTCAGAAACCCGGCTGCCTCTCTCCTCCCACATACATTCTCCCTTGTCCAGATTGACAGAACTAGATCATGGGAAATAGAAGAGCGAGCCCCTCATCTGGCAGCCCCCGGGTGAGAAGGGGCTGGGTGCAAAAAGCATGGTACTGAGAGGGGCACCTGGGTGCCTCAGTCGGTTAAATGTCTGACTTGGGCTCAGGTCATGATCTCACAGCTTGTGGGTTCGAGCCCCGCATTGGGCTCTGTGCTGATAGCTCAGAGCCTAGAGCCTGCTTCAGATTCTGTGTCTCCTCTCACACTCTGTCTCTCTCCGTTTCTCTTTCTCTTTCAAAAATAAGTAAAACATTGAAAAAAAAAAAAAAGGCATGGTACTGGGGGCTTTGAAGGAAGCAGAGCCCTGGCTGAGGAAGCATCTAAAGACCCACTCATGTCCATCTTCCTGGTTCCCCTCCTCCCCCACTTTCTGCCACCAGAGAAAGATTGAGCCCTGCCCCCAGGGAGAAGCTCTCACAGGCCTAACACAGGCCAGAGGGCTACTTTTCCAATACAAATCTGGGCCAGCCTGCCAAGGCAGCACCTAGGCCATGGGTGGCAACAGGGAGAAAAAAAGAAAAAAGGAAAACTAGCAAGTGCATGGCTACTTCCCCCTCCTGTGTCCTCAGCAGACATCAATAATCAATCCCATGATTCTTTCCCAGTGAGTCCAGAAGCAAGCACATGGTGGCTTCCCCCTCCTGTGTCTCAGCAGACATCACTAATCAATCCCAGCACTTTCCCAATGAGTCCAGAAGCAAGTGGAGTGCCTGGTGGCTCAGTCAGTTAGGTGTCCGACTTCAGCTCAGGTTGTGATCTCATGGTTCATAGGTTCGAGCCCCACGTCGGACTCTGTGCTGACAGCTAGCTCAGAGCCTGGATCCTGTCTTCAGATTCTGTGTCTCCTTCTCTCCCTGACCCTCCCCTGCTCATTCCGTCTGTCTGTCTCTCTCTCTCTCTCTCTCTCTCAAAAATAAATAAAACGTTGAAAAAGAGGCAAGCACATGGCCGCTTTCCCCTCCTATGTCTCAACAGACATCACTAATCAATCCCAGCACTCTTTCCCAGTGAGTCCACAAGCAAGCACATGGCCACTTCCCCCTCCTGTGTCTCACCAGACATCACTAATCAATCCAAGCACTCTTTCCCAGTGAGTCCAGAAGCAACCTCAGAACTAAAAGCATCTCTCCAGGCATCCCTTGACCAACAACGGAGGAGAGCAGGCACCTGAGCTAAAACTGTCCCTGCCAACCTTGTCTTAGGCTGTCCCCCATGGATATAGCACAGACTTTGCCTACTGGGAGCAGATGGCAGGGTCCCAGCCGGAGCGGGAGGTTTGGAGGCAGGAGGGGGCTGATCGCCCTGGACCTGACTGCCCCCCTCCCCCCAATCTGTGTTCCAGCTCAGAAAGCCAACCCGTTCTATGAGGAGTGGTGGTTCCTGGTGGTCATTGCGCTCGTCGGCCTCATCTTCATCCTGCTTTTGGTATTTGTGCTTATCATCCGGGGCCAGAGCAAGAAGTATGCCAAGAAGACAGACTCTGGTGAGCTGGCACCAAGCCCTGCTGTCTGGACGGGATTCCCGTGGGTCTGTCTCCCCTTGTCACAAGATTGCGGGGCTGGGGTTCTCTCTCTCCTAGGGATGCACCTGCTCTGATAGGTGGGCAGCCTGGGGCCCCTGCACACAATCTCCCGTCTTGTGGTTTGGTCTCCGCTCTGACCAGAGAGCCAGGTGGGAGAAGGGAGGCCACCGGTCTGAGGGATGGCATGAGTGACCAGAGGCTGTCTCCCTGGCCCCCCCACCGCCTGCCGCCCACCCAGGGAACAGTGCCAAGTCTGGTGCCCTTGGCCATGGGGAGATGATGAGCTTGGATGAAAGCAGTTTCCCTGCCCTGGAACTCAACAACCGGAGGCTCTCCGTCAAGAACTCCTTCTGCCGGAAGAACGGCCTGTACACCAGGTAAAGGGCTCTCTGCATTGGGGGTCAGGGGGACGGCCAGAGGGTGGAGGTCTGGGGGGAAGCGCAGTGCCCGCGGTGTGGAGGACTCGGGGAGGGCGCAGAGCAGGCAGTGTCCACGTGGCCTCGTTGTCCCAGAAATGGCATTAAAGCTCAGGGGCTGGGAATGGTCAGCAGGGTCCAGGAAGCACATCCGGGATCTCGAGGTCACAGCCCAGCATGAGAACGCAGTAGGAGCAACATCACAAGGAGGCAGAGACAAAGGGTTCCTGCCAATGACCGCAAAATGCAGAGAGCAGCCCAGCCTACTGCTCGGAGCCAGCTGCGGCCCGGGGCAGGCCCGGAAGCCGTGAGAGCCGCTTTGCCCCAGCGGTGAGGTGGGCGCAGCAGAGGCAGGTCTCGGGGGACACGCTTGAGTGGGAAGTGCCAGGAGTCCCTCCCCAGTATTGCTCATGCCCTCCCGATCTCCTCCCAATTCTGGAAGGAGAGGGTGCTCAGAATGTGGACAGCCTCTCCCCTGGCTCCTTACTCCTACATCTTCTCGAACAATTTTCTCCTACTCACCCCACAAGTCCACGCTCAAAGGGCAGCGCCTGAGAACAGCCAACCAGGAAAGGTCCAGGCTGGCGGTGTGCCCGGCGCCCGGTTTCCTCCTGAATTCTCTCCAACCCTAGGTCCCCCTCCCCCAGCCCCACTCCCTGTGGCGAGCTGGGCTGCCCATCTCCAAGGGCAAGGGCAGCTGCCGGGGCCCACCTGCCCCTCACATGATGTGACCTGGCAGTTTTATGCTCCAGGGAGCTCAGGAGAGATGGGATGGGGAGGAGGGGCCTGTGGCCCAGAAGCGCGCCTGTCCCTGGCCTCAGCCCTCTTAACATTCCCGGCTCATCAGAGCTGCATGCCAGCCAAGCGCGACTCACAAAGCTTCTCTCTGTGTCATCCTGGAGGGAGGAGGCCCTGTGTGTGTTCCTTGGGAGAACGAGGCGGAGGGGTGGGGAGGCGGGGGGCATGCAGGCAGGCCCAGCTCTCACCCCTCCGCCAGATCTAGCGTTCCAAAGAAAGAGCCATTTGAGGCCGAGGCGGTGGGCCCTGCTGTCGGCCGCAGCCCCGCCAGGCTGGCCCCGGGGCTCTGCCACATGGAACAAGGGGGCGTTTCACAGACGGCCTGGCCTCGCCTGCTTCTCACGCCCCCAGAGTACACACACCGCGGCCCCCGCGTGCCCCCTGCTCCACTGTGTACACACAGAAGTCCTGTTTGCATCCCACCAGCCTCGGGCTCCGGGAGTCTGACCCGGCCCTGGTGACACCGTCAGCCCCCCACCCCCACCCCCTGCCCACTCACCCTGCTTGTGGCCAAGATAGCGCTAGCCCAGCACCCCGTTTCCTCGCCCCGCCCCAACGTCACTGCGGCCAGTGCTGTTACTGTCTTGTCTGTAAGTAGCTCAGGAGGCAGCTCTGTTATTTGGAATGAAACCAGTGCAAATTTAGTACGAGAGGTTGGAGGCAGTGGGGAGGTTGCTGGTGACTTGTCTCCAGGCCGCGGGATTGGTCTCAGAACAGTATTTCTGTAGCAAAGGCACCGCCCGCGCCTCTGGGGCCAGCCGGCATTCAGAGCCACAGTTCCGGAACACCTGGGCAGATCTCAGGGCATGAGACCCCCCACCGCCCCTCCCCAGTGCCCTGAGGAAGCACAGACAGGGCAGAGTCATGAAAGACCCCAGCCACCGGCTCGGCGCCCCGCCCACCGCCCTCTCCCCCAGCTCAGGGGCCTCATGGCCTTGGCCTCCAGCCTCTGGGCACCCATGCCAGATGGACCACTAGGTGCCTCGCGCTGCATGTTCACCGAGGTGAGGTAGAGCCAGGCCTCTAAGTCCGCGGGCGACGTGCTCTCTCTAAGCCCGATTGTCAGAGGTGGAGTAGGACTTGGCGCCCGGGTTCATTTCTGGTCTGGAGTGAAGAGGCCGTGGCTTCCCGTTTCCCCCTGACCCTTTGTGTTAAGCCTCTGACGCTTGCTTGGCGAGGTCAGGAGTGGCGTGGGGGCTTGTGTGCTGCGCAGGCCTGCAGGCCTCGCCGGGGATTCTGACTCGGGAGGTCTCCGGGGCTCAGAAATGCTGTGACAGTCCCTGCCGAGGGAGCCCAGTACCCGAGGCCTTGCAACCGCACGTGGAGAATCGAGTGGGGTGCTGCCCCTCCCTGCTTCCCTGAAGCTGGTTCAGCGGGTTGGTCCCCACTGAGCCTCTTCCCCCGCTGGAGGGGACCCCCCCAGGGTCCGCTGTCCACGACCCAGGCCCAGGCTCCTGAGGCGCAGACACAGGAATGACAGAGGACAGACGCGTCGAGGGCTAGCGCCCTGCCCGGCCCCGCTGAGGCCACTGCAGCCGCGGCGACAGCTTCCGGGAGAGCCTGTCTCTCAGCCTCACTTCCACTCCCTCAGGTCTCCTCCCCGGCCCAGCCCCGGCAGCCTCCACTACTCCGACGAGGACGTCACCAAGTACAACGACCTCATCCCGGCAGAGAGCAGCAGCCTGACCGAGAAGCCCTCAGAAATTTCCGACTCTCAGGTGAGGGGCAGGCGGGCCAGGTGCCCCGCAGAGGGGAGCGGAGCAGCCCCTTCCCAGAGCGCGGCCCGTCATGCGGGCCTCCTTTCCTCCTTTCCTTTCTGGGGCCGCAAAGACAGAAGGGTCGTATGTGAACCAGCCGTCACCTCCCAAGCTCTACTCAGAGTTTGCTCCGGGGCTGATGGGGGCCCTATAACCTTGAATAGGTGAGGACCCCCGCCTCCCACAAGCGCACGGTCCTCTAGAGTTTCCAGAATGTCCCCGCATGCTCTGGCCTGCAGAGGAGCTCGTGCAATCAAGGGGAAGGAGCCCTGCATTGCCAGAGCCTGGAGAATGGCAGACCTCAGCTAGTTAGGGTCAGAATGAGCTCTGGAAACTGAGGGCCGGGAGCTCCGGAGCCCCAAGGCTGGGAAGCAGTACCGACTAGTGAGGCCTTCCATTTTGGAGATTCAGACCTGAGTTTCCATCCTGACTCTGCTGTCCGGGGGCCCAGGCATCCTGGGTGTGGTAGGTCAGCTCTTTGGGCCTCAGTTTCTCCATCTGTTCTACAGGCAGAGATGCTAATAGACGCTGTCATGGGCTGTGGGATTGCTGAGGTCAAGGCACAGAGGAGCTTAGTCCAGCACACACAGCTACTGTTCAATAAATGTCAGCTTTTCTATGAAGAAAGAGATGGAGCCTCTGGAACGGGCACAGAGCTTTAGAGAGGCTGCCATTAGGTGGGCCACACGGGGACACTGTCCCACACTATGGGGAGAGGGGGGTTGAGTGCATTCCGGTGAAGTTATGTCATGGTCTCCCACCCAGCCCTGTTGACCTTGGTCAAGCCTGGTGGTTGCCCAGGAAGGGGCCAAGAAAGGCCACTGCGTCCCACGCCCCTAGACCTTTCTGCCCAGTCCTGGGAGAGGACAGGAAGGAAGGGATGCCAGCAGGGAACAAGGCTGTCGGCCGGGTAGGAGGTGCCAGCACACCCGGGTTCCACTTGTGGGCCCAGTAGACCAAGGGCCTCTGGCTCACTGCTGTTTTGTTCAGCTCCAGGGTGACTGATGGGCTTGGCAGAGCTGACGAGGCTGGAGCTAACACCCCAGCTCTGAGCTGGCAGAGACAGGGACCCCAACTTAGCCTGGCTGACACAGGGACTCACATGATTCAGGTCTTGTTACAAATATTTAACTCTCTGCGGTCGTATACATCCGGGACTTGGGAGGCCAGGCTTCACTCAAGCATAGTTCTTTCTTTCTCCCCAAAGATGGCAATGAGCATTTAGGTTCAGGTCATTCAAGGTAAAATTCAAAAAAAAATACAGCCCATGAGGCTGTAACGGAAGGCCCCTTAAGTCGTGCTCCTGTCTATGGGGAGGAAAGGCAGTGGCCAGGGGGAGGGACTCTCCCTGATGCTTTGATCAGCCTCCTTTGCCCTTCTGCAGAGGGCATCATTCATGCACACTCATTGGCTGGGCACTGACCTTTCAGGGAGGGAGCCCTCTAAGTGCGAAAGACATTGCCCAGATGTCTTCAGATGGCCCAGAGCCATCTCTACATGAGTCAGGTGGAACCTCCCCCAGGACACAGAGCTGGCCCCTAAGGCCAGCCACCCACCCCCACCGTGAAGGAGTTGCTGAGTGAAAAAAACCTCATCCAAAGACCATTCTCCTTCCATCACCCCCAGCCAAGGCTGGCAGAGTCCCTGGACTCCCCCACTTTGCCACTGGTGCCTTTTGTTCGACACAAGCCCATCGCTTGAATGCACTTCCCATGGCAATCTGGAACCAGTCACCCACAGGGAGCATGTGCCCTGGAGAGGGGAGACCTCTCAGTTCTAGAAGCCAGTTGTCACAGCAGAACACCCACATTCCCTCTCATGGGGAGCAGTGGACCACAGCCCGGGCCCAGAGCTCCGCCTGTGGACTTCGGGATGGTGTGGGGTTTGATTTGGAGGTTGGCTGGGTTGAGTTGAGTTTACTTATTCTGAAGGCGAAGTTCCACGTAGTCAGGGACTTGTGATCATCCTGAGGTCTATTACCTCCCCAG
Organism: Proteles cristata cristata; assembly: GCA_017311185.1. Taxonomy (NCBI): domain Eukaryota; kingdom Metazoa; phylum Chordata; class Mammalia; order Carnivora; family Hyaenidae; genus Proteles; species Proteles cristata. Next base: position 167,124 of record JAESUZ010001861.1, on the reverse strand, counting down.
TGTCCTTGGCACATGATGCGTGTGCACCCTGCACGCTATTGATAAGCATGAAAGTCCCATTGGAGAAGCTAGTCGAGCTGGTCCAGACTAGAAGGTTAGCAAGACAGAGGCACATAGGTTCACAGTTGTAAAGCTGTTCATTTTAGACCAAGGCCAGAGGGCACACATTCAGAGAGCTGTGATCCTTCAGAGTGACACCGATGGCCATGGTCACAACCCCTGGGGCTGCACTCATCATCCCATGCACTCATCATCCCACGTGCCTCACACTTTATGTTCACAGTGACCCTCCGAGCGGCCTTCATGTCATCTTGTTCATACATACGGGGAAACTAAAGCTCACAGAGCTTCGCTGAGTTGGCTCAGGCCCCACAAGCCAGAAAGTGCAAACCCAGAATCCCAGCGCCCGAGTCACGGACGCAGACCTCGCCCACAGGCCTTCTGACACAGCCCCCTGTCCAAAGGGCTGTTCTAAGGAGTACATGACATGAGATGGAATCAGGCCATGCAAAGCCAGGCTCATCACAAGGACCTTGGAAATGGCACTCAGGATCATGTGGGTCTGTTTGCTTTGGAATGCTTCTTGAAACCCAAGCAGTTGGGGGGTCCTGGGTGGCTTAGTCGGTTAAGCGTCCGACTTTCGCTTAGGTCATGATCTCGCAGTTCGTGGGTTCGAGCCCCGCGTCGGGCTCTGTGCTGACTTCCAGCTCAGAGCCTGGAGCCTGTTTCAGTCTGTGACTCCCTCTCTCTCTGACCCTCCCCTGCTCACGCTGTCTCTCTCTCTCTCTCCTAGAAATAAAAATAAAAAACATTAAAAAAAAAAAAAAAGAAACCCAAGCAGTTGGCTTTGGGGTCACGGCAGCTGGTACACGATCCAGGAGGCTGGGTTGGTGTCCTCAGAGGTGCAAGCATCAGGAGGCCCCTGAGGCTGTTCAGCCCAAGTCACTCATGTTCCCCCACCCCCCAGTACGGTTAAGTGTGCCATTGTTCAAATGTTGCGTAGCTTCCATACCTGTTGGGAAAAAGCCACCACCCTGAGCCCTCGAGTGTCACCAAGGGAATCCCAAGCAGACTGCTCTGGCCTTTGCCCCTACAGGCTTACCCCCGGCTCAGCAGATAGGTGACAGGGCCCTGCTTCCGCCAGAGCCTTGCCTGTATGCCTTCGGGGTCACATCAAACTTTGTGTCATAACAGCTAAGGAGGCCTGGTGTCAGCACCTGCCCAGGGCAGTGAGGGCGACTCCGGGAGGGGGAGGGGTGCGGCGGGGGGCACACGCAGACTTTTCCTCAACGCTTCTTGAGCACATACTCCAGGGACAGAGAGGGGATGGAGACATGACCCTGCCTCCAAAGAGCTGCTTGCGGGCTGGAGGGGACAGACTTGGAGACAGAGCCGCTGGTCCCCCTCTGATGTCCTTGCCGAAAACATAAATAAGCAGATCCTGTAACTGCTCGCTCACCCCTGTGTGATGCGGCTCAAGTACATGCCGGTGTCTGGTATGTAGAGCATCAGACATTGCGACTCGCAATTTGGGGCTTAAGGCGGGTGCTCCCCAGTCTGCCTGCGTGGGGTGGCTTCTGGAGGGGGGGCGTCTCCTCGAGGGCCAGCGGCCACACAGGTGGGGCCCCCTCCGTTTCAAGTGCTCTGGAGAACGATGGCCTGACTTTTTGAAGCATACCCTTCCCCCTGCATCATCTGGGAGGGACTTACGCATACGCTGCCCGGTTTCTATTCCAAGTCGGACCACCCAAAATTGGCAGAAATCTGCCCTGGGCCCTTACCCTGTGATATGGTAATAAACAAAAGTCCGCCTTGCTTATAAACAAACATGCAGGGTAAGATGTAAGAAGAGGCATAATGGGGCTGCGGGAAGACTGGGGCATGGAGGGCTGTCCCCGGAGGGGTGTTGGTGAAGGGGTGCCCAGGAAGGGGACACACAAAGGCTGAGGTTTGAGGAACCCGTGGCTTGTTTGATACAACTTCTGAAAACAAAGCATGGCTGCATTCCAATGTCATTTTCAAAGCAAAAGCCCAAGTATGGGAGAAAAATTATATAGCACACGAGCAAATCTCAATGGAAAAGGAATTCCCAGCCAAGGGCACGCCTCTTCTAATAAATACTCAGTCGTTGTGACTTCCTGGGCAGCCCCAGGAAACCCACTGCAGTGAAATTGAGCCTATGTGGAAAAGTAAGAAAATAGGACAAATTCAGTTCTCTGTAACACTTTGGAGCACCCAGTCATAGCGGCGAACATTTACGGAGCCCTTGCTGGCGGCCAGGAATGACTCTAGAGATTGTTCCAAATGACACCACTCCACCTTCCAGCCCCCTGTGAAGCCTGGGGGGGGGGGGCTATCTTTTGCAAGAGTCAAGGGGCCACCAATGACTATGCCAGGCCCACCTTAGCACCCCCTACACACCTACTGGGCGCCACGCTGGGGTTGGGCCCTGGGCGGCATCTTGCTGGCTTTGTCTTCCTTGGAACCCGTTCATTCCATCCTTACAGCATTTATTCAACCCCTGTTTCTTCTGCACCCACTAAACTCCCAGGCACGGTCGCCACATGGCGGCTCCGGTGGTGTGCAGGACCGACTCTCGGGAACGTTGTGCTATGCCGCGTTAGGATCTGTGAGGGAAGACCGCGTGTTTCAAAGAATCGCGTGTTTTCATTTATTAAATTTTACGGCGTCCTGCGGTCAAATGGGAAGGAAATGGGAAACAAAAGGCTTCCTGTCTCCTGGGCCGCTGCCCTCTGAGGAATCTTGGGAGAAGTTCACATCCTCCCGAAGGCTCACCGAGGGCTACCTGGAGGAGGTGGCCTTTCAGCTGGGCTTCAAAGTGTGAACAGGACTGGGTGGTGCAGAGAAGGGAGGAGAAGTGCAGGTTTGTAGGTGTGCGGTTGGCTGAGCGGTTCCGACACCCCCTCCCCCGAGTGTCTGAGCGTCTCTGGTCTTTGATCGGTGTTTGCCCCTTGCCTGTTGAGTTCGGCCGTGAGTCCAAGAGATTCACTGAGCCAGCCTCTGACCCATACAGGCCCAGGAAGCCCAGGCTTGTGCCAGACTACAAACACACTACAGGCGGCGCAGAGGGAGCCCAGAGCAAAGGGGCAAAGCTACAGGCAGAGTCCCCGCTTTGTGCCACGCCCCCAGCTTTGCATGGTCTCATCTCAAATGCCGTCGCCCCTCCAGGCAAGTTGCAGGGTTCCCAGTTAACAGTTGGGGAAACTGAGGCTCAGAGAAGCCAACCAACATGCCCTTGATCACATGGCGTAGAAGTGCAGGCAGTCCCCACTGCCTCAGGCCCCACTGAGCTGATGTTTTAAAAAGACATTCTTAGGAGGGGTGCCTGGGTGGCTCAGTCTGTCGATCGCCTGACTCCTGTTTTTTTTTTTAATGTGGTGTTTTTGGTTTTTTTTTAATTCCTGAGAGAGAGAGAGAGAGAGAGAGCAGGGAAGGTTCAGAGAGAGAGGGTGACACAGAATCCGAAACAGGCTCCAGGCTCTAAGGTGTCAGCACAGAGCCCGACGCGGGGCTCAAACCCACGAACCATGAGATCGTGACCTGAGCCAAAGTCAGACTTAACCGACTGAGCCACCCAGGCGCCCCGCTGACTCTTGCTTTCGGCTCAGGTCATGATCTCACGGTTCGTGGGTTCAAGCCCGGCATCGGGCTCTGTGCTCATAGTGCAGAGCCTGCTTGGGATTCTCTCTCTCTGTCTCTCTCTCTCTCTCTCTGCCTTCCACCACTTGCATTCTTTGTCTCTCTCAAAAACAAATAAATGTTGAAAAAAAAAAAAAGAGAGAAAGAAAAAGCACGTTCCTGGGAGATTTCTAGCTGTTTTAGTACAAGAAGCCCAGATGGCTGACAAAACTGTGCCTCGTGGAGGCTTCTAGAGAGGGAGACACTCGGCACTTGCCCCCTCCCCTGGCGCCCCGGAGGGGCCCCCTGCCTCAAGGGGAGGGCGACCAAGGGGCTGATGCAGGGCTGGCCTCAGCCTAGGGGAGCAGACAGCCCCTGGGCCCCAGATGGGGTGGCTTCAGCTTCCAGCCTGGGGGCGCTGCGCAGGGTACCTCCTGCCACCTGGGGCAACACAGTCCCGCCAGATTTCGGGAGATTCGACAAGATGAGGGCACCCTGCCTGGCGCCCGGATCTCAACACGGACCCCTGAGCCCATCGCCCGCGAGTGTGGTGCAGGCGTCCCTGCGCTGTGCCCGCAACGGCAGAGGAGCTAAAGGCTCTCCTCTGCCCCTCTCTCTTTTGTTGCTGGCTCTTCCCCGGGTCCTCCCTCCCGCCGGCCCCCTCCCCACCCCCCTCCGCTCCCCTCGGCACCCCTCCGCAGGCCCGGTAATTGCTGATTGAGTGGCTTTGAGGAGCTGTTAAGAGGCCCCGGAGCTGGAGCAGTCGCCTGATTGCCTGGCGGCCTGGCGGCCTGGCGGGACAGCCTGTGAAAGGTCCCCTTTGTGCTGGGTCGGTTACTGGGAAGCTGCATTCAATTACGTTGGAGAGTTGAAAGCCCGAATGGGCGCCCGGGGTCCCCCCCACTCCCACCCCCCCTCCCTCCCGCTCTCTCTTTCTTCCCTTCTCACCCCACCCCCACGCAGAAAAGAAACAGATGTTCCCGGAGATGGAAGCCCGAGAGCGGTCGCAAATGCAAAGACCGCCTCCTCTGGCCAAGGAGAGCTTGGGGGCGGAGCAGGCGCACCTCCAGCCCCCTGCACCCCTCCCTCCACCCCCACCCCTGCACCGCAGCTCTTGTTCCCATCGCTTTTATATCCGCATGGGGAAAACCGTTCCACAGTGTCTGGCATATAGTAGGTGCTCAGCTCTTGGTAGCTGTCAGACCATGATGATTTGCACGAATGGGCTCTGGGCCCCCCGGAGGGCCAGAGAGCTCCATCCCCACTCTTCAGTGTGGGGGACAGGAGCTGAATCCTTGCCAGCTGCCTGAGCATTGAGTCAGCCTCCACTACCCCTGCTCCTTCTGATCCCTCCTCCAGGGCTTCCAGGCCTTCCCACCCAGACCCACCTCACTGTCTCCCCGATAACACCTTTTGCAGCGTTCCATCATTTCACCCTGTGAGCTGCAGGCATCTACCCATTATACAGACAAGGATACTGAGGCCGAGAGAGACTAAGTGATGCGTCCAGACTTAACCTGGATAGCAAGGGACAGAGTCGGAACTTCGCCATGCCACAGCCACCTCCCAGGGACTCCTTCCCACTGGCATGGGACTGCACTGACAGAGACTCCGTTCTGGGGCTAGCCAAAGTTCTAGAACCTCTCTAGCAACGACGCTAACAACTATTCAAGCCAGTTGTTGGGGACCCTCCTGGGGAGACCTGTCCTATAGGGAGAAGTGTAGGGTGCCCCCCCACCCCTGAAAACGTCCAGGACCTCGCTGCTCCTGGACCAGAGCCCCCCAGCCCCCTGCCTCGTGGCATCCACCACAGCTTGCTCAGACTTCTCCCGCCTCTGGGCCGCCTCACTACGGCCCCGGAGATCAGGTGCCCAGCCCTCAGCCCCCTCCCCACTCTTGGCATATGGAGCCCCTGTCGGTGCGGGCCCTTTGTCCCCTCCTGGGCCGGCAGCTGGGCAGTAGGCAAAGAAAGGGGCTTGTGTCGTGCTGTGCTGCGTCATGGGGACAACAAGGGACTTTCCATTGTCTCTGGCAGCCAGTTCTGCTGCCAAGAGGGCTGAGGTCCTGGGAGCGTGTGCAGGGTGGTGGTAATGAGAGCAGCCGGGACGATGGAGGGGTGAGGTGGAGGAGGGGAGGAGCCAGACAACACAAATCTGCAGATGGACCAGGGCGTATGTAATCCCTGCTGGGGCTCTCGTTCCCATCTCATGACCTCCAGGCAGAAGTGGGCTCGTCCAGAGCATGTGGGGGTTTTGGAAAATCAGGCAGACCTGAGTCCTCCCTTCCCCCCTTCTCCCCCCCCCGCCCCCGACTCCATTTCTTGGGACAAACCCTCACTCCTTCTGCCCTAGTCTCTCAGCACTTACAGAGCAATAGCAGCAACAGCACCGAGGTGCAAACGTTCGGAACCGTCTCCTGACAGAGCGCCTGCTCCGCGGCTGGCATCGCTATAGTTCTGTGCATTGCAGCTCTTTCTCATGAGGGGCTGGATGCCATGCAGGACTTGGGGGTTCTGGAGATCAAGGGCATGTTGCCATTCCCATAGCTCAGACCCCTTGGGGCAAGGTCAACAACTTCCCGTTTGCTCTAGCTGTGATGCGGGACACAGCTAGCCATCCCAGACTCGTTGGTGTTGGGTTCACCGGGTTTTCTTGCTGCAGCTTTACCGAAAGTATGTTGATAAAATTACTGCCTTCGTGTATCAGCCGGGCAGGGACGTGGCGACTTTATGGGGCCTTCTGAGCCGTTCATTAAAATCAGAGCGCATCTCGGGGCGCCTGGGTGGCTCAGTCGGTTAAGCGTCCGACTTCAGCTCAGGTCATGATCTCACAGGTCGTGGGTTCGAGCCCCACGTCGGGCTCTGTGCTGACAGCCAGCTTGGAGCCTGGAGCCTGTTTTGGATTCTGTATCTCCCTCTCTCTCTGACCCTCCCCTGTTCATGCTGTCTCTCTCCCTCTCTCAGAAATAAACAAAACATTAAAAAAAATTTTTTTTTAAATAAAAAAAATCAGAGTGCATCTCTTCCAGAGAGTTCTAAGCATGTTCCCATCTGTCCTCTAAACATTGAAGGGAGCCTGGGGTGGGGGAGGGACACACGATATTTATAGCTCCGCGATTCAGATCCAACCGGCAATCGCTGTTTTAATTCACAACCCAGACTCTTGTCTCGCGCTGATCCCCACTTCCCTACCCCTTAGGCAGTTGGACCCATGGTGGGGACACCAAAGTTATCGACGGTTTTAAGAAAAATCGAACATCTTGTACCTGTCGGGGAAGGCTACAGGGTAATCGTGTGAAATGCAGAGCTTTTGTTGATATTTTTCTCATGCATATTCCAAAACTGGGTGTTGGCTTTTATTCTGGATCACACGTGGGTGAGCACCCGCGCCCCTTCAGCGCCAGGAGCCTCCACAAGTCTGGCCCTGGCTTTGTCCCCGGTCACGCAGTAAGTCAGAGGTAGAGCGAGATTGGAACTCAGTACATCCTGCGTGAACATCAGTTCTAACATGTAGGCTTGGTTACTATTCAGGTACAGCAAGGCCAGGAGATCAGATGACTGCCCTTGAAAAAAATGAATCATTTACAGTTCCTAAGAAGAGGGGACACATCACACCATGCAGGGCCATTCAGGAAAGCAGCAGGGTCCCCAGGGGACAGGCTTAGGCTAGTACAAATCAATTCAGTGGGCTCTGGGGCACGGGGCTGTCCCTGGTTGCCTGGAACCTGGCTCTGGGGTGATTAGGGACAGGGGACGGTGATGAAAGGGCATTCGCTAGCTCCAAAAATTGACCAGCACCTGGAACCGTAGCCCCTGCCAGGTGTCAAAGCACCAGAAACACAGAAAATGAAAAGGCATGAACTGAACCCCCAAAACATTACATACTAAGCAGAAGAAGCCAGCCGCACACCAGGCTCGTGTTATAGGATCCCACCTATAGGAAATGTCCCACGTAGGTGGACCCACAGGAATAGAAAGCAGATCAGTGGTTACTAGGAGTGGGGGCGGGGGAAGGACCGGCAAATGACCGCCGACGGGTACAGGGCGATGAAGGTGTTTTGGAACCATACAGAGTAACGCCCAGCATTGTGAATGTATGGAAAGCCATTCAATCTTGCACTTTAAGACGGTCAACTTGGTGTGCTGTGAAGTTCCCCTCAGTTAAAAAGGACTAGAACTTAGCCCTCCTGATCCACATCAGGCCCCCTTGGCAGTGAGAGGGGCAGAGGTGGCCACAGCCCAGAGCTTGGGAAATTCAAACCAGGGCCCCTTGCAGCCCTGAGCGCACGGACCCGCCCCCGCAGGGCCCCTGACTCCTCTATTCTCTGTCCCCCCAGGGAAGCGACAGCGAGTACGAGACCGACCCGACCCACCAGAAGGCCCACTCTTTCGTCAATCACTACATCAGCGACCCCACCTACTACAACTCCTGGCGAAGGCAGCAGAAGGGGATCTCGCGGGCCCAGGCCTACAGCTACACGGAGAGCGACTCGGGCGAGCCCGACCACGCCACCGTGACCAAGAGCAGCGCCCAGCAGGGCGGCCTCTTCCGGCCCAAGGCCAGTCGGACCCCAACGCCCCAAAACCCCCCGAACCCCCCGAGTCAGCAGAGCACCCTCTACCGCCCCCCGAGCAGCCTCACCCCCGGCCCCCGGGCTCCTATAGCAGGATTTTCATCGTTCGTTTGACGTCGGAAGGGGGAAAAGAAAGAAAGAAAAAACAGAACAGAACAGCACCAAACTCCCCATCCGCCCCTCCCCACACTGCCTGCCAGAAAACAAAAACACCAAGAAACCAAGTCAACTTTTCACCTCCTGAGTTTATTTTTCCAGAGATTCCAGGGCCAGCAAAGACAGTGTTGAGAAAAAAAACTACCGGAGGAGGGCGTGTGTGTGGCCTACGGTTGGTGGGGTTCGCTGCTCCCTCACAGGCTGCACAGAGCAGAGTCGGGGCTGCAGGGGCCCAGACTGGGCCTGGAGAGAGGGAGGGAGAGAAAGCTAAGGCCTGGACAGCTGCAAGTCAGCACGAGGGGGCGAGAAGCTTCTGGAAGCCCTGACAGCTGCCCCTTCCACCAGTGCTGGATGATACGGTGCAAGGCTGGGCGACGCTGAGGGCAAAGCTCACCTTCTCTCTCCACACCCCTCCTCCCCGCACCCATCCCACCCCTCCCCCTGCATCGCTGACAGGCCTCTGGGGGCCCAGCCTGTCCCCCTGGCCTGCTCCTCACGCTCCCCTCCCTTGTTCAACTTTTCCACCAAGCCTTTGGTTTATTTAGAAAAAGGAAAACATCTAAGGGGTGAGAGTGTGCCTAGCCAGTTCCTTGTTTCTTACATTCTCTTTTTATCGTGACTCCAGGGAAGAACTCCACCCCCGAACCCAGCCATTGCTTGACTTGAATTCACTTTCCTGAGCACAGACCAGGAGAGGTGAACCCGGGAGAACAGAGGTGCAGGGCACTGGCCAGGCCTCACTGGGACAATTGAACATGATGGAGCAAGTAGGGAATGTAAGAAGGAAGCTTAACTTCCCTCTTCCTTCCAATTCAGGTACCATCTGCACCCTCCTTATAGGAAGAGGGAGAGGAAGGCGCTTAGATAAGGAAGTTCAGCATGTACGGGGCTGGGGGGCTAGGAAGGGGTGAGGGATGGCCGTCTGGGCAGACACACCCCTTCCTCCTGAGACTGAGACGCACACACGTCCCCTATGCACTTGCAAGGAGAAGGGTCTAAGGATCCTCCCCAAGAGAAATCCCTTTGGGTCCTAGCCACACGGCACTCCCAGATGTGTCCCTGTCGCTCTCAACCCACAGCGATCCCCGTCTAAAACACCCCCCACCCGCAAGCACAGGGGCCCAGAGGCCCAGAGACGTGGGCCAAGCCGCTGGTCTAGAGGCCAGAGCTCCCAGAGCGGACCCGACTGCCCAGCACCAGGTTTACAAAGAGTCAAAGACCCATTCCCTGGGGCGCATCTTCCAGGCTCGCCTCTGCCTGGCCCGGGGCTCGGAGCAAGGAGGCCCCCCGTCCAAACTGGACGCAGCTCCCAAGATTCCCGGCCAGGAGGAGCAGGTCAGATGGGACCGAGGACGAGAATAGCTGACAGGAAGCAAAGCTTTGACACGCACACAATCCGCTCCAAGGAATGTTCTTTTAAAAAAGCCACTTCTAGTGGTCTGAATCTTCCTTTCAGCCCCAGAATGAAGGGATTGAACGAGGAACTGTTCTGTCCGGTTCCCCAAGTGCCCTCAGCTGGCCCAGCCGCATGGTTGGGGGATGCTGGGCAGTGGCCTGTCGGGGAGGAGGTGGTCGGCAGGGACATGTTGGGTTTGGTTAGTGGGGCCTCGTAGCGGGGCCGGGCTGTCTAGGGGTGTTGAACGCAGGCCTCATCTCGGGGGTGATGAAAACAGGTAGGGGAGATCCGAGAGGGGAATTTGGGAAGCAAGCCAAGGAAAGTGAGGGTCTGCACTTGGCCCCAGCTCCCCGCCCACCCCACCCCACCCCGCCTCAGGTGTGTGGGATGGGAGCAGGGTTGGGGGCCTGAGGAAAGGACTCGCCTCCCAGACCCTCGGAAACACTGACAGATGTCCCAGCAGACGGGCCCAAACATCGATTTCCCCACAAGAGTGTCTTGGGAGGGAGACGTCCCCTCCACCCCCATGAGGACGCAGGCCTGAGGTCTGAGGCCTGCCCTGTACGCATCTGGCATCTCCATGGCGACACCCGTGCAGCCACCCGCCTGTGATCTCCCGGCTTCCTCCTCCTCTTCATCTCATCTTCATTTAACAACCTCATCCTTTTCCTTATCTGCTGTGTTTAGCCATTTACGGAAGTTCCCAGTTTGCATTAGGGAATTCATTTAGTCCTGCCCAGTGAGGGATCTGGGGGCAGGGGGACGGGAGAAACAGGAGTGTGAAGCCGTGTGTGTGTGTGTGTGTGTGCGCGCGCGCACGTACACACACGCACAGTGCACGAGGCCAGATTTCTTTTGCCTTTCACAGACTGCCTAGCACACTGAAATGTGCGCCCTCCCCCTCCCCGTGTGTTCATTCACCCCCCACACTGACACACCCATGCACACCCAGCACAGTGCCGTGCACGCCTGGGCACATGCACACACAGGTATGCACAGATGTATGTTCACAAAGAGGCTTGTGATTCCTTCCGTTGGCTTGTCTGTCATTTGTGAGGCACAGGGGCAGGGCGGGGGGTCTCCCGCTGGAAGGTGGGAGTCAGAGGGCGAGGGCACTGTGCGAGCCGGAAGGCACGCTGTGCCCAGCGTGAACGTCCAGCCCTTAGTTCACGTCCACCCATCCGAAATGTCGCCCCACTGTTCCGTCCCCATCCGGAAGCCCAGGTCTCGGTCATGGAGCTCTAGATTTCTCAGAGGACACCTCCGCCCTCGTTTACATATCTGCCGGGGCACCAGAGGCTCCCGACCACTGACCAGACAACCGGTCTCATTAGAAGGGTGTGCTGGGCACTGCCCGTGGGTAACAGGCAACCTTCGGGCTCCTGGGCCGATGATGCCAGAGCCCCTGTCTGTGTGTCCACCTGCAGCAGGTTCAGACCAGGACACCTCTGTGTCCTCTGGCTCTGCCTCGTCACGCCCTCTGGAAATCTGGTGTTGCACCCAGCCGCCCACCCTGGGCACCCGACACTGCCCTGTCCCCTTGTGGCCGCACCCCCAGTGTGCACGCTGGCTCTGCCCCCAGACTGCCAAGAAGAACCAAAACGCTGCTGGCTTCCGGAGCACCTTCCCAGCCCCCTCCCCACCCCACCCCCGCCTTGGGGCCCCAGGGAGCTTGGAAACCCAGGCTGCCCATCCTGTCCCCTCATCCGACACTGCCCCAATTCAGAGGAAACGCGGACATGTGGCTGCCCCGCCCAGAGCACGCTGTCTCGAGGCCTTCCGTCTCTGCTCACACCTCCCTGGGCAGAGCTTTCAAAGGTGCCAGAGCCTCCCAGAGCCCACTCTGGGCAGGGGCTTCCCTCCCCTCCCCGTGGTGCACACGGTGTGAGGGGCTGGAGGACAGGAGCGGGGAGGGGGACCCGCCCCCAGCAGCAGCCTGATCTGAGTGCCTCTGTATGGTCCTGCCCACGGGCGACCCTGGCCACCACCGGAGCACAGATGCCCTCTTGGGACCACCCCCCTTCTCCTCGTTTCCGTAAGAATAACCAAAAGCATTTAAACGTGTTACCTTTCTTTACACACATAGACTCCAAAAGCAAAAACCAACACAAATCTTTATTTTTTTGATTTAAAAGATATAATGAAAAATTGTGGGGAGACTATTCATTGTGGCAGGTGTCTATCTGTAAGAAAAAATATATATCTATATGTCCTATAGCTTGTTAGCAGGTTTATTTTTTAAATGAAAGGTAAGAAAGAAATTGATTTGAAATATATACCACGAGACATCCCATGGCCTGTCAAACTTGTTGGTATTTTATAAATAAACTTTTTTTTTTTTGGAGATCTGAAGCAACATTTATTCTCCTTCCTGGAAAATAAGTGGCGACCCCTACCCCTATCAAGTTCAAGGTGTTTGTTTCTTTCACACTTTTAGGGTAAGGGCCACTCAGATTATGCTGGATTAGAGGCAAAATGGTAATGTTAGATAATACCAGTAATGACAATAACCAACAGTTGTAGCATCTGCCCTCTGCCAGACACTGCTGTTACCACTTTCCATGGATGAACTTGGGAAATCCTCACGATAACACCACCTTCAGGAGAGAAGCTGGGTCAGGGAGAATTTAAGGGGCTTGCCCTTGAGAATTGGAAAAGCCGGAGTTGGTTCTGAAGCAGTCTGGCTCTAGAGCCCTGGGCTGCCTCTGTGATATTTTAGGGCAAATTCCTTACCCGTGTTCATTTTTTTTATTTCTTTTTTTATACTGTTTACTTATTTAGAGAGAGAGAGAGAGTGTGTGTGTGTGTGTGTGTGTGTGTGCACACGCACGCACAAGGTGGGGGAGGGGCAGAGAGAGAGGGCGACAGAGGATCCGAAGTGGGCAGAGAGCCTGATACAGAGCTCGCACTCACAAACCTCAAGATCATGAAGATCACGACAGGAGTTGAAGTCAGATGCTTAACCAACGGAGCCACCCAGCTCCCCCCACCGCCCCCCCCACTACTGCCGTGTTTATTTTAATTCCTACCCAGCCAGCACCCCAGCCCCTAACACTGACCTAGTAAGACCCTATGTGGTGTTTGGTGGAACTGACCTAGTTCATCCAGCCAGGTTTGGAGCGAGGGTTTGCATCACTGCATTTATGAATACGGTGGTATTTACATGATACCACGTTTCTCTCACATACATTTAGTCAGATTCAAACAGGAGAAAGAGAATGAAGGGAAAAATGATTTTAACTGTTCATGTAATGCCACTTGACGAGTTACCACTTACTTAAATAGTCTGCATTACTGTATAACGTACATCAGACATTCGTACAAGAGGCTGTTCAGCTCAACACAATTAAAGCAGGGAATTTAAAATATACAAAAATATACTCGAAGATGCTTTATTTTTACTTAAAACACAGATGTAAATTCATTCACCAATCTGTTAATGTTGGGCCGTAGCATTTTTCTTTTTCTAAGCACAGTCTCCACGCTCTCTTGTCTTTCTTACATAGAGCACAGCTATCATGCATGGGCAGTGAATTCTAGTCTGGTTCTTTAAAACAAAGCAAAAGGGGGCATCTGGGTGGCTCAGTCGGTGAAGCGTCAGACTCTCCGGATTTCCGCTCAGGTCATGATCTCGTGGTTGGTGAGTTTGAGCCCCGCATCGGGCTCTGCGCTGACAGTGCGGAGCCTGCCTGAGATTCTCTTTCTCTCTCTCTCTCTCTGCTCCTCCCCCACTCACGCTCACTCTCCTTCTCTCTCTCAAAAATAAATAACCATTTAATAAATGAAAACTAAAGTAAAGCAAAAGTGTATAGAAATTATGGATTGAGGACTTGCAGTTTCCAGTCCTGCGCATAGGAAGCTTGGAAGTTGCCGCTCCATTTTAACGAGTGAAAAGTCAAACGGAAGAGGAAGGAGCTTTAAGAGCTCTGTAAGAGATGCGGATTCCCAGGGCAAGCCACTGCCCCCAAAACTGCAGAGACAGGCAACTACAGAGAATCTCTGCCACAAAGTGCAGACTGATATAAAAGCAGAATCCTAGAGGGGCGCCTGGGTGGCTTGGTCAGTTAAGCGTCCGACTTTCACTTAGATCATGATCTCGCGGTTCATGGGTTCGGGCCCCACGTCGGGCTCTGTGCTGACTGCCGGCTCGGAGCCTGGAGTCTGTTTCAGTCTGTGACTCCCTCTCTCTCTGACCCTCCTCTGCTCATGCTGTCTCTCTCTCTCTCCTAGAAATAAATAAAACATTTAAAAAAAAAAAAGCAGAATCCTAGATTTTATTAACTTTTCTATAGTTTTTGTCCATGACTAATGCAGCACACACTTTTACGTTTCCCCCTTTCTTTTATCAAAGCATTCAGTGCAACTTTCAAAGAAATAACTATTCTTTTGCACTCTTAGCCACTCCATCATATTTAATTAAATTATGGAATTATGGGGTGCCTGGGTGGCTCAGTTGTTTAAGCGTCCGACTTTGGCTCAGGCCATGATCTCGCAGTTCGTGAGTTTGAGCCCGGCGTCGGGCTCTGTGCTGACAGCTCAGAGCCTGGAGCCCGCTTCAGACTGTCTCCCTTTATCTCTGCCCCTCCCCTGCTCACTCTCTGTCTCTCTCTGTCTCTCAAAAATTAATAAACGAAAAAAAACGTTTTAATGTTTTACTAAATCATGGAATTACCATAAAAAGTACAGCTGGCATAAACAAGTTTGGGAACAGTGAGGATTGATTGGTTATAAATCTACAACTTGATTCAGTAAGAGCAGAAATACATGGGCACTGCAGAGAGCAGGCCATTATTAGCCTTCAGAACTCCAGGAATTGTGGGGTTTTTCTGTTTTGCAGAGAGCCTATAGGGAATCCATTAACATGGCTAGTTGATTAAGTGGAAGTCAGATGAAAGAGATCCCATGTATATTACAGTACAAACCATGCACACTGAAATTTAGGACCAATTTTCAAGATGATTAAGGGATTTTCAAAGGTAATTTGGACTATGCACAGTCTTTATTTTACACGTAATTTGGACCCCAACCCCCACATTGGATGCAGCTCCACTAATGAGGTTGTTTGGGTAGATGGTAATACTGTGGGAGGCATTCTACAAACTGGAGTCACATTTGAAAGGAAGGGCTTTGAGCACCAAAAAAGCGTGTCTTTGCTGGTGGCATGTTTATTCGAGACCCAGGAGATGTCTCATTGTAATCCTTAATTCCCAAATTCTTCCTCATTCATTTCTAATCCCAGACTGGCTCTCTCTATCCGTAGCCGGTGAGTGGGGAATTTGGCTGTCTCCAGCTCCATCATCAAAAACAATGCCGGGGTGCCTGGCGGGGGGCGGGGGGGGTGGCTCAGTCAGTTGGGCGTCCAACTTCGGCTCAGGTCACGGTCTCGCAGTCCGTGGGTTCGAGCCCCGTGTCTGGCTCTGTGCTGACAGCTCAGAGCCTGGAGCCTGCTTCAGATTCTGTGTCTCCTCTCTGTCTGCACCTCCCCTGCTCATTCTCTCTCTCTCTCTCAAAATAAATAAACATTACAAAAACAATACCTACCTCCACCCGCTCAAAAAATGAGGGAGGTAAACCTGGTAAGAAGAAAGGAAGGAGGGGAAGGAAAGGTGTTTTCCAAAGCGAAGGAGATGTGGTGAAAGGCCATATACTGGCTTAGATTATGCACAGTTCTCCTTTCTACTGAGAAAAGATAACCTCACCTGGAAAATGTCAGCACTCAGTGGAGTTTCTTAAAGCTCCCAGAGTGAGTAAATGGGAAAAACACTTTGGGTTGGGGAGGTTAGCTAAGGAGAACACGGGGTTGGCAGCCCTGGGTTCCCAGAAATTTCAGCCTAAACTTGAACTCGAGCTCAGCCTTTACCAGCTTCCACTACCTCATCCATGGCATAGGTGGAACTTCTGCCTCTTCCAGCATCAGATTCCTCGAATGAAGGGTAGGGAAATAACCTCTTGGACAGAGGCGGCCTCCAGAGATGTCCCTGGCCCCCCAAGCAGCCCCCTATCCCAGCTTCTCTCTCCAGAACTTTCAGAAATACATTTTTTTCGATTTGCCGATCTTACTGGCAAAGCACCTTGGCAATGGGACTTGGCTACAGTCAACAGGTGCAGAATGCAGCTGCTCTCTTTCTTTTCAGCATCCTAGTCTCTGGCAGGGAAGAGGCCCTGAAGCATTGGGCTCCGGAGGTTATGGGTTGTGAAGGGTGTTCTGTTAAGGTGCAATGTAGGAAGGTAGGGAGGAAATGAGACTTGGGTGGGGCTGAGGAATCTGCTCCAGGTTGATTCCAGCTGCCCCAAGATGGGCTGCACCACCCCTCAAGGTCTCCAGCCTGTACTGCACCCACCCTTCTCGAATTGCTGGCCCTGACAGGCTCAAGGAAATCCAGGAGACCGTACGACTTCCCACTTGGGGGCTGCTGGGGCTCTATCAACCCAATGGCTCAGAAGCCAAGCAGGGATTAGGAATAGAAACAGAAATAACTAGTGTTTGACTCACTTTCCTCCCAACAGTGACCATCCAAGTCATCCAGGCTCTTTGGGTTGGGGTTTCATTACTACTTGGGGAGAGCGTCAGCCAGGGCAGGGTTACCCCAGGTGACACAGGGGTCAAAGCCCAAAGAACACCACCCGTTGCTCTGCAGGGGTGCAGTGACACCCTCAGCATGATCCTTCTGGAATCTGCAGCCCTGAAGGCTGGCTACACAGACATGGGTCCAATCTAGGACCAGCCTGACTGAACAGGAAGGTTCCTCCTCTTGACCTGCACTACGCATGGCGCTGCAGGGCTCTGAGGGTGGGCTCTCTGCACCTCCCCTCTGCTCCAGCTGCCCTCAGCAACATGGCTTTGAACGGTTGAGATGAATAGGGTCCTGCTTTGAACCTATTGTCCTGATCCCTTTCACTTTGCTTCTTGTTTTAAATGATTATTTATTTGGCGGGGGGGGGAGGGGGGAGGGGGAGAGAGAGAGAGAGAGAGAGAGAGAATCCAAGCAGCCTCCTCACTGTCAGTGCAGAACCCCACATGGGGCTCCACCCCACGAACCGTGAGACAATGACCTGAATCAAAATCAAGAGTCAAACGCTTAAGCTACTTAGCCACCCAGGCACCCTCTGACTTTGCTTCCTAATCATCAGGTCCCCGCACCCCTACTGACGAGTGATACCTGACAGCCAGGCAGGGCCCAGCCTCCAATCCCTCCTACAGTTGGACCCTTAGGCTGCCATGTTGAAGGTCTGGGAGAACGGAAGGGACCATCTCCTGGACACGAACTGTGAGTCGGGAGTAGGAGTTGGCATTAACCACCAATGGGTCCGGTTTCTTCCAGTGCTGTGTCTCCCGCTCGGTTCCACAGTGGCCAGGATGGGACACCGTGACCCCAGATTCAGAGCGAAGCTCTTCCCTCTTGTTTCTGTCTCAGACTCTATGTCCTGACACTTGAGGGTTGGTGCTGTCCTCAGTCCGGTTCTCGCCACCAGGGACTCTGGGACACTTGCATTCATGTCTACAGGACACTGCCCTGTCTGGCCTGTTCTGATAGTGCAGGTCTTGTTAAGAGCTGCCTAAGAGAACAAGAAACACCTACTCTTTGTATAGGGTCTTTCCCTATACAGAGATCCTACCCCCATTTCTACTCTTACTCCCCGAGACTGACCCATTGTTTGTGACACTGGGTAGAAACTTGGGGAAAATCCGTGCTGGTTCTAGGATGTCTTCAGGAATCGTGTTGGTCAGCGTAGTTGATGTAGCAGAAAACCCAGGCTGTGGCCATAGGAACAGAGGAAACTGGGTTCAAGTAAGGGTCGCCGGATAAAACACAAACCAAAATTTGCATGGGATGTGTTTATCCCACACCACATAATTTGCTGTGATCTGAACTTCAGAGTTCACTGGGCATCCTCTATTTTTGTTCACCGCCACAAATCCTAACTCCACACCAGAGGCGAGTGCTCCTACAAAATCTTTCGGAACCTCGGTGTCCTTTTCAAGAAAATGGGGGGTGCCAAAAGCGGCTCTGTATCCCCCACCGAAAGGTGCGCGGTTATCCGAAGGAAGATTACATGAGAACTCAATTTGTAAGCCGTAACAGCGTTCGACGCATGCAAGAGATTACTGCTATTGTTCAAGGATAAAGTGACACTCACGTGGAATCCACTAAGAGCTTCTGGGTTTGGGCACAATTCAGGCTCGATCCATCCCAATTTCCAATCCCTTGATAAAAACATGCTCTACCTGCTTTAGGGCTCATCCTAGCTGGAAATCACATCAGTAGAAAACTGATGGAGAAGGGCTGAGCCTACCTTTCAGAGCCTATCAGTCACGCCGGAAAGCACTCAGATCCGGACCATTTGAGGAAAGTTCCATAGGGTTGTGATCAAGTGCTGATGGACTACAAGGAACACCCTACACCCTAGGACCCAAAGCGAGGAGCAGCTGGCGCCTACCCCAGGCCTGAACAGGCAAGCGGAGGAGGAGCTTCCTGGAACCCGCAGACAGAGAAGGCTGGATGGAGAGGAAGATGTCACCCAGGAGGCCAGTCGGGAGGCAGAGAAGCACCATCTCCCACACTGGGCCTGGCTCTCCTTCTATCCTCCGGTCTCCCGCCTGGACTCCTGATGGTCCAAATTCAGCAGGAAGTCAGAGGGCCCTGGAGCGCAATCCACACAGGTCAGCCTTCCTCCGGGGACCCAGAGCGAGGGGGACAGGAAGGTCACGTGGGTGCCAGCAGGCCCACAGCAGTGCTTACATGTGTGTCTTCTGATGTCAAAGTCCCCACAGAGTTCCACTCTTACTCTTTTCTGGCTGTTGATAGAGTGGAATTCGGCCCCCAGAGGCATGCTGGGAGCTTCCACCAGAAGAGGTGGAAGTTTCTGGTGTATTCAAGAATTTGAAAGCTCTTTGGCTTTCTGTCGCCTGCGATCTCCTGGGCCATCTAGAGCTGCAGGACAATGACAGCAGCTGACCTTTGCTGACCACATACCACACCCCGCACGAAGCTGCATCTAGTTAATCCGCACAGCAGCCCCATGATGCAGGAATTTCACCTCCTCCCCATTTATCAGAGAAGGACACATAGACACGGAAAGGGGAGGGGATCCGCTGGGTTAAGTGCCAGCACCAGAGCTGGACACCAGGTCTGCCTGGCTTCCCTGGCAGCCCCCCTTCCATCTTAACCACCAAGCAGCCTGCAGCCGGGGGCTCAGACACCACTGGGTGTTCTGGAAGCCTCCACATTCTGGGTGGACGTAGGCCAGGCAGGAAACATTGTTTCCAGATGACGATGTTCACCGAGGTGGACAAACGTTTTCCCTAAAGGGCCAGATGGTAAATATTTCGGGCTTTTTGGGAGTATGTGGAGCCTGTCCTTGCAACAGAGCAGCCAAGATGATACATGAATGACTGTGAGGCTGTGTTCCAATCAAGTTTTGCTTATGGACACTGAGATTCGAACTTTATATAATTTTCACATGTAACGCAATATCACTCTGGGTTTTAGTCTTTCTGAATCATTTAAATATGTAAAAATCAGGGGAACCTGGGTGGCTCAGTCAGTTAAGCGTCCGACTTCAGCTCGGGTCATGATTTCACGGTTCGAGGCTTTGTGCTGACAGCTAGTTCAGAGCCTGGAGCCTGCTTCGTGTTCTGTGTCTCCCCCTCTCTCTGCCCCTCCCCTGCTTATGCTCTGTCTCTCCCTGTCTCTCAAAATAAATAAACATTAAAAAACTTAAAAAAAAAAAAAAAAAGAAGAAGAAGAAGAGAGGACACGGAGAGACACACAGAGAGAAGACCATGTGGACATAGACGTAGAGATAAGAGTGTGCATCTAGGAGCCAAGGGACACCACGGACTGCAGGGGCCACCAGACGCTGGGAGAGGCAAGGAAGGAGCCCCCACCCCCACCCCAGAGCCTTCAGAGGGAGTGTGGTCCTGCCGACACCTTGAGTTTGGACTTCCAGCCACCAGAACGGGAGAGAATAAAATTGTGTTGGTCTCTGCCACTCAGTCTGCGGTAGTCTGTTATGACAGCCCTGGGGAAGGAGCTCTCCTGGGGATTCCAGTGGGTGTGTTTTATCTTGGAGGGTTGAGGTTCAAGAGACTCACATAGGCCGACAGGGTCCCAGGGCCAGGCCCCTCCCGGACCTCAGGCCTCCCTTCCCCTGCTTCCCCCAACCATCTTAGCTTTCTGCAGAAAAGTGCCAGCCGGGGGCGCCTGGGTGGCTAAGTCGGTTAAGCGTCCGACTTTCGCTTAGGTCATAATCTCGCGGTTCGTGGGTTCGAGCCCCGCTTCGGGCTCTGTGCTGACTGCCAGCTCAGAGCCTGGAGCCTGTTTCGGTCTATGACTCCCTCTCTCTCTGACCCTCCCCTGCTCACGCTGTCTCTCTCTCTCTCTCCTAGAAATAAATAAAGCATAAAAAAAAAGAAAAAAGAAAAGTGCCAGCCGGCCCGGAATTAAATTGGCAGCTCTGGGATGCCTGTTTTTGCATTTCTCCCCAACCTCCCGGCTTCTTAAATTGTTTCCACCTCCCAGCAAGAGCCAAATAACAGTCATTCCCTGAGGTCAGGAAAAACCCTCACCCGCCACCAACCTGCAAAATATCAATCACAGATGCTGGTGACCAGAACGCCGGGGGCCCCTCTCCGTCTGTGGCCATTGCTGGGTAAGTGCAGAGGGAGCGGCAGGACCTACCTGCTTTTGGGGGCCTGGCACGGTGCCTGGTATGGGGGGGGCCACACACCCTCGCAAGGCAAGGCGCCACTGTCCCCCGCTTCTGCTAGGACAAAGCAGTACATCCCCAGATGGAAGAAGCCCACAGGCAGTAGTAGGAACAATATAGGAACGACAGCTCACGCTTAGCCAAACACGTTCACAGGCACTTTGCATAAATTAACTCATTCTTACAAAGGCAGGAGCTGAAACACAGAGAGGCCTGGTAACCTGCCCAAAGTGACAGGGCCGGGGCCCCCAGTGATCTCCCCAATGCTCAGGACCGCACCAGCCAAAACGCCACGTGCCCCAGCCTGAAGAGAACTGCCACACTCCCGCATGAGACCCGGCGCTGACGCCCGTTCTGACTCCCAGGCCTGGACGGCTTCCATTCCACTGGCTCTTCCGCACAGAAAATTATTGCTCAAGTTCAAGGCTCCTGGGATGACATTGAAATACAGCTGGCAGTCTTGTCATTGTTTACTCTGGTGGCACGTATGGCGAAGGGATTTGGCCAATAGCAGGGAAGATCCGGAGCGTTCTAGAAAACGGATGGGAATGGTAGGAAGTCGGAGAAGCCACCTCAGAATTATTCCCCGGTGGGTCCTCATTTCTTGGAAGGAAACCGGTGGGGGGCGGGGCCGACCCGTGGGGGCGGGGCCGGCGGAACAAGACCACATCTGTTTGCAGTTTTCCAGCTCGCCTCTCTCTACCTCTCCTCGCCTGGTGCTCTGTAATCAGCCAGCTGTCTGTGCTTGTCCGGCCTCAACCTCCTGCCTAGACCCGTCCTGCAGACACCAGGCCCTGAATCACAGGCTGGCTCCTTTCTGTGGCCTCTGTCAGCTCTCGGGATGAAGAGGAGAGGTGTTTCTTTCATGAGCCATGACTTCACCTGGGGCTGGGGGAGTTGCCAGGGTCCTGCCCCGGGGAGCCTCCTCTGCACCGCCTGGACTGGGGGCAGGGAGGGAGGGAGCACTCTCAGGGCACCTGGAGCGGGCATCAAGGATGCACGGGAGAAAAGCAGGCCGAGTGTAAGGGACGCACAGCTATGCTCAGGAAGTGGGTCAGCTCAGAGCCCGCTGCCTCCCAGGAGGCTATGACTGGGGGGAGAGCCCAGTGCTCCAGGCTCTTCTGATTCTTCAAGAACCAGAAATCCCAATTGTATGTGAATCCCCTTATGCTTAAACACTACATATACACAGTAAGCATGGCTGTGGTGCTGTGGCTGGTCACGTCTTCCCAAAATGATCGCAACAGATTTCCCACCTCACTTCACTCCTCTTATAACGTAACTTCCACATCCCTCCATCCAATGATGGAGCCAATGGCCCCTCCCCTTGAACCTGGGTGGGAAGGGAATGTGACTACAGCAGAAGGGAGGCTATGTGACTTTCAAGATCATTGTTATGTGATGAATTGTGCCACCCCAAGGATGTCCCCAAGGCCTACCCCCCAAGGACGTGTGGATGTGACCTTCTTTAAAAACAGTCTCCACAGATGATCGGGTTAAGAAGAGGTGGGTTCTAATCCAAGAAGTTCGGCGTCCTTGTAAAAAGGGGAAATGGACACAGACAGATACGCATGGAAGGAAGAGAGTGTAGAGATGAAGGAAGAGGGCCAGGGAAAGACAGAGGATTAGGGTGATGGATCTATAAGCCAAGGGATGCCTGAGTCCACCAGAAGTTAAGACAGAGCATGGAAGATGTCTCCCTCATAGCCTCAGAAGGAACCAGCCCTGCTGATGGCTTGATTTTGACATTCCAGCCTCCAGAACTATGGGAGAATGAATTTCTATTAAGTCACCACTCTGCGGTAGTTTGTTATGACAGCCTAGGAGACCAGTACAGTCATAAAAGGTCATATAGTTCCTGTCTGGTTCTCTTGGGACACGTGATCTTGGCACCTGGCTGCCATCTTGTGAGGAAGCCCAAACTATCCCACATGGAGAAGCCATACATAGGTGTCCTGGCTGATAGCCAGCATTAACCACCAGGGTCAAGGTGACTCAGTCTGATGCCAGCCCCTAGCCACTGAGTCATACCACCCATAGTCTTCCCCACCCCCCCACGCTGCCTTAAATCTTCCCAACTTCGACCTCTTACATCATGAAACAGAAACTAGCCATTCTTTACATGCAGGTTCTAAATTCCCGAGACCCACAGAATCTAGAAGCATAATGAAATGGCTGCTTGGAAGGAGTTTGTTTGGCAGTAACAGCAACTGGAACAGCTGTGCACATCAAACTGGATATATTTTCAGGCTGCATCTAACCCACAGGCCACCAGGTTGCCTTTGGATAAGATCATGGGCTGCCTGTGGGCTCTGCGAGGCTGAAAAGCTGTCTAACCTGAAGCCATGCCTTCTCCCCACCCTTGGGGAAAGGGGCAATGACATGAAATGAAAAGGATAGGAAAGATGGGGATGAGCTAGGCTGCTGGGACAGTACCATCTGGGTGGGGATGGGGCGTGTGCAAGAAGTCACCCTCAGCTAGCAAAGATCCCACATCAAGAGTCCAGGCTCCAAGAGACACTGCTTGTCAGACTGTGTAGAAAAGAGATCTCTGGGAAATATCTGCAGCCCCATGGATGTGTAGTCTCATAGGGCTTTCAGGAGATCCAATGAGCTAATAGACACAAAACGCCCAGAAAGAGTGCCTGGATTCTTATGGAAACTGACTTGTCCTGGGGTCTTCCTGTTGTTTTGATTGGTGTTGTAATTTTTCAGTGTTCTAAGGCCTTGGGGTCTCCCAGAAGAGCCTCAAGAGGTAAAGCAGGTGCGGCTCTGGGAGCCTGGTCCCACTTCAAGTTCAGTAGGACCACCTCGATCTGTTTTGTGTCTTGTCCAGTTTCATTTGAGGGGTAGAGACAAGGACTCCCTGCTTACAAAAATAA
The DNA here is from genome assembly GCA_017311185.1 of Proteles cristata cristata. NCBI lineage: Eukaryota > Metazoa > Chordata > Mammalia > Carnivora > Hyaenidae > Proteles > Proteles cristata. The sequence goes on along the minus strand of JAESUZ010001861.1, from coordinate 143,769 downwards.
AATCTTTGAAAGCCACCCATGCGGCAAACCCAGCGCTAGCCGGGGGTTACAGGGGCTCATTCCTGTCGCATGTCCTGCTAGTAGCAGGCTGTGTGACCTTGGAAAATCACTTCACCCCTCTGGGTTTTATTGTCTGCCCTGCAAAGCGAGTGGCCTGGGTGATGGCCCACATTCTGTCATCTGCCCTAAAGTAGCCAAACTATGTGCTCGGAAAGACAGAAAAATAGTCTCTTGTGCAAATTTCCATGCAATTCATTTGTTTAATTACAAGGCTCATATGCCTTCCCATGCAGCTCTCTGTTATCTTCTGATGGCCTTGCCTGAGCAGAGTTTGCTTTGCCGGAGGAATCCCTGGATGTCACTCAGCCAGGATCTCATCTGCTACCCAGAAGCGCCTCTGGTCTGGGCCTGGGGCAGTCTGCTGTCTGAAGCTGAGTTCCCCTGCTGGCTCTCCTGACAAGTCCATTGCCTCCAACCACAACTGGCTTGTGAAGGCGACGGAGGGCTTGGGGAGAGGAGAAAGCCAGCGTCCTGCGGCATCAAGCCATCAAGCTGGGAAGTGTAAATTAGCCTTGACATCAGGCTAGGATGGGTTATTGTTATGACTCGAAGGCTCTGCAGGACCCGAGGAGGGACACGCGCACTCACACGCACACACGCATAGACACACGTGCGCACGTGCATGACTTACAGGAAACTAAAGGATGCTGGAGAAAACCAACCCAATTCTGTGGCCACAACGAGGGGCTCTGGTAATTCCAAGGTGCCATAAACACCTTTTCTGGCACCTCTGCCTCATTCTCCCCACAAGGAGAAGAGACACAATTCCACTCTTGCAGCTCCTTGGCAGCCATTGGCTCAAGACACAATCACACTGGCTTGAATTTGGGGACGGATTTAAGAGGGTGAGACAGATGTCCCTTAAAGCCTGTTTCTTCCAGAGGATCTTGCTTCTGCATGTCCCGGAAGGGAGCGGGGCGGCCGGGAGAGCATAGGGAAAGCCTGGGGTCAGACAGAAGTACACGAAGCATCAGATCAGCCCCGGGCATCTGGGATCTGGAGGGCTCACTACAAAGGGAGGGAAGGAGGTAGAGTGCCCCAGTGAAAGGTGCAGGCCCCGGGACCTCCTGCTTTGAGGGGGCTGTCCCTTTAAGCTCTTGGAACATGTGGGGTGATGTGTCACATCACATCGTGTCAGAGAGGATGCTGTGTGACGCTTTCAGCTCTGGTCATCTCTTCGCCCACCCGGCCCCCACCCCCACCCCCGGGGCCATGCACGGAGCTCCAGGAAGGGATTTAATTGGGGTCTTTGGTGTGGATGTGGGCTGGTGGAGACAGGGCAACAGAGGCGAGGGCGGACATGGCTGGGGCCTCCTAAGAACGGCCTCAAGTCAGTCCTTGAGATGAAAAAGAACCTTCCCGGGGAAGATAGGAGTGTCTGCAAAGATGGTACCCACTCTCCCTTCCCTTGCCTGCTGTGGCCCAGTGTAGTTGGTGAGGTCACCAAAGCTGCCTCCTTTCCTGCTGTCTTGTGGTTTTGTGACTGGAACCGTGGGTCTCAGAGCTCCACAGCTTAGGGTCTTTTTCAATCTAGGATCTGGACTTACTAGGAGTGGAATCGTGGGCAGGTTCCTAAGCCTTTTCTGATCTTAATCTGAAAAATGGGAGTAAAAGCGCTACTTCGTAAGACCGAGATATAAAATTCTTTTTTTTTTTTTTTAACATTTATTCACTGTTGAGAGAGAGAGATAGAGTGCAAGTGGGAGAGGAGCAGAGAGAGAAGGAGACACAGAATCTGAAACAGGCTCCAGGCTCTGAGCTAGCTGTCAGCACAGAGCCTGACATGGGGCTCGAATCCACGAACTGTGAGATCATGACCTGAGCCGAAGTTGGACGCTTAAGCGACTGAGCCACCCAGGCACCCCCGAGATACAGAATTCTTAACTCAGAATCAAGTACTCAGCAGGTGACAGCGACCTTGTCTTTTCTAAGGACCCCTCTTAGGCCACATTTGCTTCTGATTTGGGCTTTTGGGGAGGAGACCAGCCTTTTCTGAGCGTGGACAAAAGCTCTTTTCTCACCCCGGTTGCTTTTCCTTCCATCTTTTCAGGGGCCCATGAGGGTTTCTGGTTATCAGGGGCTGCCCTCCAGCAGAGCTGGGTCTCTGCCCACCCCTCCCCAGAGACAATGACAGAGAACTCCGGGCGAGCCCCTCCACCCGCACCCAAGCCTGAGAGACTCCTTTATCAGAAGTCTAGGACTGTCTCTTGCAGATAATGCTATTCCTTTTTTTTTTTTTTTCCTGTTAGCTCAATTCTGGGAAACACTCACAAAAATGGGCCCCCTCTGTGCCCAACAGGGAGACACTCAGGAACACACTTGTTCCAAAAAGTCTAACTCGAGCCCTTAATTTTGAGACCGGCCCGCGTCCACATCACGTGCTCTTGTGGGGCCCCGGCCTGACGCTGAACCCTGGCCTGCACTTTCTACCAGCCTCATGCCAGCTCCATGAGGTGGGTACCCACATGCCCTCTACTTACCGATAAGCAAACTGAGCCCCAGGAACTCAAGTGACTTCTTTCCGGTCAGTGACAGTAGGGACCTGAACCCAGACAGTCCGGCCTCACGGATCTGCCTTCCCAATCCGGACCTGCACGCGCTTAGAGCTCCAGGAGGAGACCTCTGCTCACAGGCAAGGCTGGGCTTTCTTGCTCGTCCTGGGGGTCGAAGCTTCAGAAATCTGGGGGCCACCCGAAGCATTCTTTCCCCTGCTCTGGGACTCGCTATCTTTTTTTTTTTTTATATAAATTTTTTTTAATGTTTTTATTTATTTCTAGGAGAGAGAGAGAGACAGCGTGAGCAGGGGAGGGTCAGAGAGAGAGGGAGTCACAGACTCTGAAACAGGCTCCAGGCTCTGAGCCGGCAGTCAGCACAGAGCCCGACGCAGGGCTCGAACCCACGAACTGCGAGATCATGACCTGAGCGGAAGTCGGACGCTTAACCGACTAAGCCACCCAGGCGCCCCTGGGACTCGCTATCTTTAGCTGAAATCTATGCTAATTTTTTGAGGACCCCAGAACCCTGACTGTATCTTTCTTGCTCATCCTTTTCTCCGTCCCAGATAAACGAGATAGTCAGTATCATCTCCCCCCTTCCTGGAAATGTCCCAGCTCAGTGGTCAGGGGCAGTGTGTTAATAACTTGCTGATGCACAGTGACAGACAGGACCCCTAAGTGGTGGTTGAGGGAGGGGCTGTGCTGTTTTTTCCCCCCGGCAGAAGGATAGAGGAGGGGGAATCACAGTACCCAGAGACCTAAAGTCTGATTTAGCACCAATAATAGAAACCAGAGTCCCTTACATTGGACTTGACAGTTCACAAAGCAGGGTCACATGTTTGTCTCCTTCCATCCTTTTGACAGCCTCCTGTGGGGCCGGATTGTCACCGTGCCCTCCCTACAGATGGGACCCAAAGAGACTAAATGACTTCCCCAAGGTCACACAACCTAGATTTCTGCCCCCACATCCGGACTCATTTCCGGTAAATTCCATGGGTTCTCTGCTCTGTCTCCATCCCTTGACGCACCTCATCACCTTCTTCAGGTCCAGCTCAACTATACTGTCGCCTCCTCCCTGTCACCTAGCCTGGTGAGCAGTAGGTCTCCCTCGCCAAGGAAGGCCAGGGCGCCTGAGACGCAGCGGGTCTCCCTCAGCCCCTGAGCCCTGGGATGCTGACCCTGTGGATGGCCCAGCAAGGTCACTGAGGAGCTCACCGAACAGAGCCCAGTTTGAGGCTGGAGTCGCAAGCGGGGGGAAGGGAGGGGCACAAGGCTCTGGACTCTGTGCATTCATTCACCTGGCCAATGTACTGTGTGCCACCCCAGCGTGGTCCACCACCAACCAGACACCGCCTGTCCCCAGGAGCCTGGGGGAATGAACTGCTGTTTTACTCCCCGGTATCCTGGCTGCCCCCAAGTCCCGATGTGGGTTAAATCCCTCAGAAGGACGTTCATGCACCTGGAGCCTGGGGCAAAAAAGCCACCACGCCAGTGGCAGACTTTCCCCCACGGTGGTGGAGGGCTGGCCCTGACCGCAGGCTCTCTGCCAATAGCTTGGTATCCTGGGGATTTTCCCAGGCTGCACAGCAGAGGTTACCCGGGCCTGTGAAAGGGCTTCAGGTGCTTCCCTCGAGCAGGAAACCGAGGCATGAAAGAGCCCCTGGCTATCAGGGTGGGCACGAATAGCCAAGGGTGGGCAGGGCCTCAGATCCTCAAGGCTCCATCCCAAACTGTGCTGACATCAGGCCCCTGTGCTGACACCTGGGCCATCTTGGCTAACCTCAGTGGGGGGGTGGGGGGGGGATGGTGAGGGGACTCAGGATAGAGCTGGGAAACCATAGATCGGGTCATTCCGGACAGTAGAATGACCCATCCAGAGTCATACTTTACGGCAAAGCTGACTAGGTGACCTCTCTACAAGGAACTAGGATTACCCCCCCCCTCAAGGTAATAGACCCTCAAGGCCGGGGCAAAATAATAGGAACTAAGACGCCCAGAACCCAGCGTTGACAAAGCAGGGCGGTGTGAGTCTGGGAGGGGTAGGCACCCTGGGGAGCAGGGCTAGGGGAGGCCCATGCAGCTTAAGATCACGCATGCCCATTCCCCAGGGCAGGCCCCAGCAGTTTCCACAAGCAGAAACACGCGCCCAGGCCTAAAGGCTTATAGGTCAAGTTATAGCAGAGGTGCAGTTAAGACCTCAAATCCCTCTCCAAAGTCAGGGGCTTAGAGCTCGCCAGAAATTTCAAGGTCGATGTTCAAGAAGCAAGTTTCTCCTTTTGTTAATTTCCTCTGCTTACCCAATAGGCCCTCCAGTCTGAAAGGTCAGAGCAAAACTTAGCCTCAGCAGATACTTGGGAGGCAGAGGCCCCTGAAAATTCACAGAGAAAAGTAACACTCTTTCAATCAAGGCTCTCTTCCAGGCAGGGTTCTAGCAAAGCAGACCGGATCACCATCTAGAAGCACCCACTGAGCTCCATCCTGGGACATTCTGAGGGCAGGGTTGTGTTTTACACATCTTTGCCCCAAAGGCAAACAACACTGGATGGTTAAAAGTTTGAGGAAGGAGCCTCCCTGCAGAGCACTGAATTTGGATAAGCAGGGGCAGAATTACAAAGAGTGAGGACTTTGTCCTGGAGGTATGCTTAATTGATGTGTAACCTAACTGGGAAGGCCAAACCCCAGCCACCTGCAAAAAGAACAAATTACTAAACAGCTAGCCCTAACGGACAAAATAGTGTGTTAAAATTGCAGGGAAGAAGGGGCAGGGTGCGGTGCCTCAGCAAACCAGGTTAAGTTTTCTCCAGACAGACAAGGTTGAGCTGTGGTTTCAGAAGGATCTGGAATGCCAGCAACGTGGGGGAAAGCAGGAGCCTAAAGGGGTCCCCCAAGGGGGTCCCACTGAAAGCCAAGAGTCTGGGACCTGCACACCACCTCTGCCCGACTCACTTTATTATTTAAGATTTTTATTTTTAAGTTATCTCTTCACCCACCGTGGATCTGAAACTTACAACCCTGAGATGAAGAGGCGCGGGCTCCACCGACTGAGCCAGACAGGCCCCCTCGCCTTATTTCCTTTGAAACCCAGGGAGCTGCTAAGGGCAAGGGAATTCTCACTTCGTGGGGTCCGCTCTCCTGTGCAGTATCCCTCCATTGGTGTGTATTACCTTGGTAATGATCATTTACAAATGGAAGCCATTCCTGCGAAGGAGACCAAGGCCTGCTTCTCTGGGACTCAGAAGTTCATCGTCCTCTGGGTCCACCTGGGGCAGAACTTAGCCTCCGCGATACTCAGGAGGCAAAGGGCACACACCTTGGGAAAGCAAGCCGATCAAAGCCAGGTCACCCCGCCCAGACCCCGCTAACACCCTCTACCGGGCTGGGGGGCCCGCTTCTTCCCACCCCTCTCGTTTCCAGTAAGGGTCCGGGATGGAACCCACGGCGCGGGCGGCCCAGACCCCGGGGTCCCTTCTCCCGTCGGTGCCGGGCCCGGGAGGCTGGGAGCGGGGCGGGGTTGGGGGGTACTGGCTCCTGGTCACCGCTGGGGGCCCCGGGACCCCGCCGGCCCCGCTCCGGGCCGCCCCACCTGGATCCCCGGCAGCCTGAGACTAGCAGATTTGAACCGAGGAGGCCCAGCAGCCGGGCGGGAGTTCCCAGCCGCCATTGGCTGAGGCGGCGCCGTGACTTCAGCGCCGAGGGCGCGGGAGGGAGGGCGCGGGAGGAGCCTGGAAGGGGAGTGTCCGAGCGGCTCGCCGCCCAGCGCCCAGGAGCCCGAGGGCCAGAGGGAAGCCGACGCCGGCGCTGACATGGGCCTCCAGCCCCGGCGCCGCGCGGAGCCCACGGAGGGGACAGCACAGCCGCGCCGGCCCGGCGTTCGCGTCTCTGGGGACCCAGGTAGGCGACAGCAGCCCGCGCCCTGCGAGGCCTGGGTGGGCTCGGCCGGAGGGGAGCTCGAGGCCCCTGGTGGGGCGGAGAGCATGGAAGACGCCGCGACAGGGGGCTGAGGGGCGGGGAGGAGGGCTCAGGGACCCCTCCACCCCCTCTCCTGCGCCCGGCCCGGGGTGGAAGGGCTGGGCCGAGGCGCGCGCGGGGCGGCCCGGGTGCTGGGGACCCGTAGCCGCGCACCCCGTGTGGGAGCCGAGCGGGCTTTGGGGAGGTGGGGGGCGGCGGTGGCCGAGAGCCCGGGAAACCGCGCTCCGCCTCGATTTCCTTTCTCTAGACTGGGATTCGGCGTCCGGCCCTGGGCGCTCCTGTGGCGGGGGTTGTCCCCGGCTTTCAAGGTCCGCCCGCCGGTCCGGGAATGGGGCGTGCGCTGGGATGCGCAGGGGCACCACAATCGCAGGGCGCCGCCCGCCGTCTCCGCGAGGGGGGCGTGTGTGCGCACGGAGTTCTCCGTGAACAAGAGCCGAATCTTCGCGTGTAGTGGCGGAGGCGTGCACACACGCGCTCGCTCTCGTACACGCGCTGCAGCACACGCCACCCAGTGTCACCGGGCGAGGGAGGAAAGAAGGAAGGAGCGGCCTGGCCGAGGAAACAAATACTCCCCCCTTCCAGCCGCCCCCACCCCCCCCATCCACCTCCGGGCTCCCGCCCCGCCCGCTTCCTGGGAGACCTGGAGGCCTCGGCGGGAGCGGCCCGGCGGGAGCGGCGGGGTGGGGCTCAGCCGAGCTGGCGGCCTTGGCAGGGGGCCGCGCGCGGCATCGGCGCGCCGGGTGCGCCCGGGGCTGAGCGCTCCTGGCGTGGCTGCCGGCCGCGAGCGGTCGGTTAATGATTTAATCACCCGCTTGGGGCGGTGGAGCTGCGGTCGGCCGTCTCTGGCTCCGCCCCCTCCCTGGAGCGCCCCCAGCCGGGGGTACAAAAGTGCCCCTGCCAAGGGTGCGCCCTTCACCAGCTGCCCTGCGGGCCGGGCCGCCGCCGGTGAGTGTCCGACCGGGAGAGCCGGGCGGGAACGGGGAGCCGGGGCAGGAAGGCTGCTGCTGGGCGGGCTTCCTGGGAGAGGACTGAGCCCGAGCCGGGGCGGGGGGGCGGGGGGGGCTGGGGGAGGGGTGCTCTCTGTTAACTCAAACCAGATTCCTGGTGTTTCCCGTAGAGATACTGCAGCCTGGGCTTTGGAAGTTTTCTTTCTCTCCCTGGGAGAATGGAGGGGAAATACAATGCTTTTTCTTTTCGGTTCACCCTTTGCAATCTGACTGGCTCCCACGCCCTCAGCTGCGTCCTCGGCGCCTATTCTTTGCTATTCTTTGCCCGTGTGTATCGGAGCAGTTGAATGGGGAAAGGGGTCCCCGAGCTGCTGAAGCCTGCCGCCTCTTCTCTAGAGGCTGCGTGGTGCTGGAGGGACGATCTCCGTCCTCCTGACCCCCAGCAGCCATCTGGACCCGAGAAAGCTTTCCCCATGCAGCCGGCGTAAACAATGAGGGGCCCGGTTACAGGAGGGCCGCCTGCAAGGCAACTTCTTCGAACAGTCAGGGTTTCTAATAACTCCCCACCGCCTCCGCCCCCTTTCTGAGGCTGGGGTGGAGGAGGGGACCACCAGCAGGATGGACTGAATTTTAAGAGAACAAAGGGCACAAAGGAAGGGGGAACGGAGCTGTGGATTTTCCCCAGCAACGGGGAGTTTTCTGGACCCGAGCTGGGCCCATCCAGGCCTCTAGATGGCTCCAGGTCTCCCGGAGCAATAATGGGGCATCCAGGGGAGCTAGGTGAGACTCCTTGCCCCAGAGGTAGCTAGGAGCCTGCCAGGAGTGTGGGGGTGCCATGGGGCTCCACCTCTCCTGAGCTGCCGTGTGTGAGCTGCCCATGTGACTGATTAGTGTGGTTTATCTCCTCCAAATGTGGACTTTGGCCACCGCTCCTGGAGGACAGCTGCTCCTTCCCACCAACAGGGGCTTCTCGGTGAACCCTGGGAGAGATCCCAGTGGGTTCTGGTCTTCCCAGGGGTCCTGGTGACCCACCCCGGGACTGGGAGCGGGCTGGTGTGATCAAGTGGGTCTGCTCCCAAATGGCGACGCTTGGGGTGAATCCCAGCCCCTCTGATGTCCCCCTGAACTCACGGACCCCATTAGACTGCCTAGCTCCGGCCTCTACCTGGAACATTCCTTCCTTCGGGGTTTCTGCCTTCCTCCCTTGACCCCTCTTTTTTCCCTCCATTTCTCTCTTACACATGTCCACCCACTGACGCTTATACCAAGTGGGTGTGTGAACCCAGGTCTCCTTCTGTCCTGCTGCCTCTTGGAGACTGACCGTCCCCAGCCCCCGCAGTCCGGGAGCCCAGGGAGCCCCAAGCAAATGAGAGCCTTATCTACAAAGTGAGGCTGGGGGGATTCTCCCCTCCGCTCCTGACAGATGTTGACCTGCGAGAGGAATCTTAGACCCTTCTTGACAAGTCAGGCGCTTTCCCTGCCTGGCCGCAGATTGGCTCTGGTTCAGGGATTCTAATCCCCACCCCTTTGGAGTGGTTGATCGATGCCTGTGACCAGGACAGGCTGTGCCCAGGTGTGGCCGGCAAGGGGGTTGATGTTGGCCAGGCTTGCCTGTTTTCTCTCTGTCTCCTCCCTTTCCCTCTCTCTCACCGCCTCTCTCCCAATCAGTCTCTCACCCCTTTTCTGGTTTGGGAGTAGAGAGCTGCAGATTGGCGCCTGTCTCCAGGCTTCCTTTGCCCTAGGTGGGGAGGGTGGAGCCTGTCCCTGGGAGGAACAGGATCTAGGTTGATGCAAGAGATAAGGGCTGGGGGCGGAGGGATAGAGGTTGAGCAATCTTACTCTGGAAGCTGAGAGAGGGCTGACCCCAGCTTGGGTCTTCTGACCTTTGTACTGGAGCTTTATCCTCAACCTTGCGAAAAGGGAGCAAACCAGGGAGCCAGCTGGCTGAGGGTCCTGAAGGGCTTGCTCTGGCGAAGACTTCTGGGTGGGATGCTCAGGGGAAGACAGACCCGTGCCAGCCGTCTCTGGAGGAACTGGATGGTCACGCCTTGAGGGACGCGTGCATGTGGGTGGGTGGGTGTGTGGCTGAATGTGGTCTCTTTGCTCACAGCGTATCATGGAGGAAGTTTAAGCTATTAGTTTCCCACATTCCCACTCAGTGTGTCCTCGAAGCTCTGGTTGAAAATACGCCTCTTGTGGCGCCTTGGGCTTCCTTCCAGAAACGTACATCAGAGTCTCCCCCAGGCACTGCCAGCTTGCAGCTCGGGGCTCCATGCCAGGGTGGCAGGCGCTGGCATCCAGACCCTTCCTTTTTCCAGGAACAGGGGCACCGGAAGTCTCCACTCCACCTCCCAAGCTGGGGAAGGGTCTCCCTTTGGGGGTCAGGCGAGGGCCATGGGGGGCACACTCATGAAGGATGGCTTCCACAGAGACTGAGCTGCCCTGCTGGCATTACCCTCCCTTTCCTTCATCCCAGGAGCAGGGGCATCTGAAAGGCAGCAGTGCCAGGGTGAGAAACACCCTGGGTGTATTCTCAGGGACGGTGTCTTGCTCGGCCGGGTCTGCTCAGGACCTGCGCCCATGCCGTCCTTACGGTGACTGAATGTGGGCTGCACACCCCAGCTCCCAGATCTTCCCAGGGTGACCAGGGAAGCCGGGCTCTGTTCTGTCTTCTGTTCCCTGCCCCTCCTTTGTCTGTACCCCCGGGGGCCCACTCCCTGCAACCCTTCTTTATTCCTTAGAGTATCGCCCTTGACCCTGATGTATTAAAAGGGGACTAGCGCCCTTGCCTGGGAGAACACACAAGGAGCCCTCTCTGGGCTCCGCTACAGCTCTTACACCTTAGTGAGAGTTGGCTGAGGTCCAAAGAGCCAGGTAGTATTTGATTGGGGGTGGAGCGTGTGGCGGTTTTATGCATTATTTGTTGCTGGCACCCACCATGCCCCAGATTCCTCATTATCCAGCCCTCATCCTAGAGAGGAATGGCCGGCGTTTCTTTTATCTCACCTTGGCCTCAACCCCCATCCCCCTATCAGGCTGAAATCAGCAAGAGTTTAAGTGTTGTCCGACAGAAGCCAGGCTCATCCATCCTGCATCATGAAAGGTCAGGAAGGGAGGAAGTCAGGTGCAGAGAGAAGCCATGTCTTGGGTGCCTTGCCCCACGGCTGGTGGGGACTACAGTCTATCCCGGGCTTCAGAAGCTTGGAGGACCCCCTCCCCCTGCAACACTTCATCCTGACACCCCCCCCCCCCCACACACACACACAAGGACTTGAAAACGGTCAGTTCTGGAGCCTTTTGGATTGGTATCATCAGGTGACACCGGAGGTAGATGTCTTTGAACTTGGCCGGAGTGTCACTGAGGATACTGGGATTTTCCTCCTACCTTTCAAGGCATGGGCATGGGGCATCCACTGAAAGAGAGAGAGAGAGAACATTACAGCATCTTCATAGCAAATATGTGAGTGCTCACCCATTTTGTTGCGCTAAGGGCTTTGCTTATATGAGTTTATTTAATCCTTACAGTAATGCTAGGAAGTACATAATGGCGCCAATCCCTCTGAAAGCGTGCGAGGAAACAGGCACGTGTCACGCACCCAGCGTGGCCAGACCACGGTGGGGAGTCTGGCTCCAGGGTCCATGCTTTTCGCCTTGACCCTGCGTGCTCCGGCAGGACCAAGACGGAGATTTGCCAGCCTGCTCTGGAGTGAGTCCAGATCCACCCTCTGGAGAGCCTCCAGTGTCTTTCGATCCCCCTCCTCGGCCGAGCCCTGGACTCTCAGGAGAAGGGAAGCGAAACCCAACAGGGCCTCGCAGATCTGATTTCAAGCCCAGCCGCTTTGTGGGGTGCTAGGCTGGAGGGCGGGGCATCCGGGCCACTGCCAGGCAGAGGGGGTCCCCAGCAGGTGCCTGCCCTCCCCTCCGGGCTCTGCCCTCTGTGATGGCACCGCTGCTTGCATCCTATGACAGGCTGGGGGCGGGGGGTGGAAATGCAAGCTTCCAGGAAGAGTCCTCCAAACAAGCAAAGTTACCGAATATCCTGGAGTTGCTTGGCTCTTCTTGACCCCTTGACTTCTTGATTCCTGAGTGGCCTCCTGGCTTCCCGTTGGGTCCCAGGGAACGCCTTCCCTTTCTTGCCCCAGAGCTGTTTTAACTCCCAGGTGGTGAGGGGGCTTTTCTCCTTCCCCCTCCCACTTGCCTCCCTCAGCTGGCCCAGAGCACATGGTTCCGGGACTCGGGAGCAGGTGGGTACAGAGACAAACGTGAAGGAGCCCAGTGGGGAAAACAACCAGGTCCTGGCAGGGTGGAGCTGTTCCCGAATTTCCCAGGATTTACTTGTACTTTTCCCTGGGGTGGTGGCGACGGAGCGCCCAGGCTGGGAATATTTTAACCTGGAATTCTGTGTAAAGCTGCGTATCCTGTGGTGTGCATGCATCCAGAACCTTCAGAGCTCAGAGGCTGGGGCCCCAGCAGTCCTCAGGACCCTCCCCTGTACATGTTACGGTGGAGTGGAGCAAAGCCAGGGTTCAGAAGCAGGCGGATCCTGAGACTTTTCTTTCAGCCCTGTCCTTAGCAAGTACGTGACTTGGTGAAACAGTGGTGTCTCTTAGCCTCAATTTTCTTATCTGCAAGATGGGGATGATGATACGTCCCTGGGATGGGGAGGGGGAGAGTAGATGACAGTGTTAGTACTTGTTTTGTTGTTTTAAAAAAAAAAAAAAGGACAGGGGCGCCTGGGTGGCTCAGTCGGTTAAGCATTCGACTTCGACTCAGGTCATGATCTCATGGATCGTGGGTTCGAGCCCCGCGTCAGGCTCTGTGCTAACAGCTAGCTCAGAGCCTGGAGCCTGCTTCAAATTCTGTGTGTCTCTCTCTCTTTGACCCTCCCCTGTTCATGCTGTCTCTCCCTCAGAAATAAATAAAACATTTAAAAAAATTTTTTTAATAAATAAATAAAAATTTTGGAAAAGGACAGTTTAGTGAAGGCCAAGCAGCTGCCTGGTGCAGAGTAAAAGCTCAATGAATGGGAGTTCCTTTTCTCATATTTCCTGCAATGCATGGTCCACCTGAGATCCACAGGTCGGGGCTCGGATAGCACGTCCCGGAGTGGGTTCCTCAGCCCCAGCCCACGCTGTTCCGCCGTAGTTCTCTCGAGTATAAGGCCGGACAGCTGCGTCTGTGTTTTCCAGCAATCAAAGGGCAGACTTTCTAAGCTATGGTGTGTTTGCCCTCCTACAACCCAGCCTGGCTAAGTTACTGGCTTCATTTTCTTATAAGCCGTAAGAACCATAAATTCTCCGAAAAGGAACGAGAATGCGAGAATGTCTGAATCCAGTGGTGAGCATCGTGCATGATCAGTGGAGATCCTTCCAGAATAGCAGTAGAGTTTCTGTGCCAGCCGCATATGTGATTGATTGTCAGTTTCCCAGGAGGCAGTTTAAAAAACTAAAGACGGGGACGTCTAGATGGCTCGGTTGGTTGAGCGTCCGACTTTGGCTCAGGTCATGATCTCACGGTCCGTGGGTTCAAGCCCCACATCGGGCTCTGTGCTGACATCTCAGAGCCCGGAGCCTCCTTTGGATTCTGTGTCTCCCTTTCTCTCTGCCCCTCCCCTGCTCATGCTCTGTCTCTCTCTGGCTCTCAAAAAATAAATGTTAAAAAAAATTTTTTAAAAACTAAAGACAGGTGGAATGAATTTTCATGTTTGGTTTAACCCAATTTGTATATCAAAAAATTATCACTCCACCACATAAGCATAAAAAATTAAGGTATTTGACATTACTTTATCATACAAAGTCTTCTAAATTCAGTGTGTATTTTATACCTCTGGCACATCTTCATTTTGGTGCTAAGTTTTAGAAATTCTTCATTCGAATTTGAGTTTCCTAAAATTTAGGGCTGAAAAAGTAGATCCGTATACTCATGTAGGTCTTAAACATGCTTAATTTGGGGCACCTGGGTGGCTCAGTCAGTTAAGCGTCCGACATCGGCTCAGGTCATGATCTCACGGTTTGTGAGTTCGAGCCCTGCGTGGGACTCTGTGCTGACAGCTCAGAGCCTGGAGCCTGCTTCGGATTCTGTGTCTCCCTCTCTCTCTGGCCCTGCCCAGCTTGTGCTCCGTCTCTCTCTGTCTCTCAAAAATAAATAAATGTAAAAAATAAATAAATAAACATGCTTAAGTTTTCCAAGAACTGTATCAAGCATCAGTTTTCAAGTTTAAATATTTAAAGTAAAGAATTCAGTCCCTTAGTTACAGTAGCCACATTTCAAGCACTCAGCAGCCCTGTGTGGCTAGAGCTACTGTGTTGGATACACAGTTGGATGTAGAATATTCCTGTAAGTGCTGGGAAGAGAGGTGCTTTGTGTCAGCCGTATTATTCAACATCATACCGGCCGGTGTAGCAGACAGAGCGAGATAAGAATAAGAAATGGAGGAGGCAGAATTATTATCAGTTGCTGATGATAAGCTTGTCTGCGTACAAGGCCCAAAAGATTCAACTGATTCAACCGTTAACGTTGATTCAAGTATGCAGGACAGTGCAAGTTTAGCAGGGTGGACATTAAATATATAAATCTTTTTTAACATTTTAATTATTTCTGAGAGAGAGAGAGACAACGTGAGCAGGGGAGGGGCAGAGAGAGAGGGAGACACAGAATCCGAAGCAGGCTCCAGGCTCTGAGCTGTCAGCACAGAGCCTGATGCGGGGCTTGAACCCACAAACCACGAGATTGTGGCCTGAGCCAAAGTCGGATACTTAACCCACTGAGCCACCCAGGTGCCCCCCAAGTTAATTTCTCATGTCCTTTCAATTCCCACATGATCTCACTAGGATTTCTTTTGGGACTTTCTGTTTTTAAAGTCTGTCTGGGAGAGGAACAGCATTAGAAGAAGAAAATGCAAGGAAATTGTAGGAAGAAAATGAAAGTGGGGAGATTACCATATTAGATCCTCAAACATTTTAATGTTTTTATTTATTTCTGAGACAGAGCGTGAGCAGGGGAGGGTCAGAGAGAGAAGGAGACACAGAATCTAAAGCAGGTTCCAGGCTCTGAGCTAGCTGTCAGCACAGAGCCCGACGTGGGGCTCGAACCCACCAACCATGAGATCATGACCTGAGCTGAAATCGGACGCCCAACCAACTAAGCCACCCAGGCGCCCCTCAAACATGTTTTACGAAGTGCAGTATAGACCTGGTGTAGGAATCAACAGACCAGCAAACCAAAAGGGGAGCCCCGAGGTAGATTCGTGAAAGAATTTAATATCTGATGGTCATTTTAATGCCTTACCCACATTTTGTAATAACCCAGTAAGGAATTAGTAACATACAGCATTATTGTATTTTACGTATTTTCCTATTTTAAATAACCCACCGTTTTATAAGCCACAAGCATCTTTACTTTGTTGTATTTCCTTTCCTTCCTCCTCTGAGTAGTTGCTCATTATTTTATTACCTGGTAGTTTTAGAAGAGGTGGATATTTTCAGAAACTGGAAAGTGGGGAAGGTCTTTGCTTCATGGTGTTAAAGCCAGAAACTACGACACAGATTTGGCTCTGTAAGAATGAATGAGCCCTCTGGGGCGCCTGGGTGGCTTAGTCGGTTAAGCATCCGACTTTCGCTTAGGTCATGATCTTGTGGTTCGTGGGTTCGAGCCCCGCGTCGGGCTCTGTGCTGACTGCCAGCTCAGAGCCTGGAGCCTATTTCGGAGTCTGTATCTCCCTCTCTCTCTGACCCTCCCCTGCTCACGCTGTCTCTCTCTCCCCTGGAAATTAAAAAAAAAAAAAAATTAAAAAAAAAAAGAATGAATGAGCCCCCTATGGAAAAGAAGACAGTATCGCCCAACTGCAAACGGGTATATGATAAACTTGCAGAAACGTTTGCAAAATGTGTTGGTAAGAAAATTTTAACTGCTTTAATATTTTAAAAACTCCTATGCAAATCCATTGGAAAAGGTGAAGCCCCGTGCCCCGGAGAATTGGTCAAAAAGGCTTCAACAAGCAACTCTAAGAGAAAGATAAAAGATGTGGATGATGTACTTTTTAAATGCTTGCCCTACCTTATAATTTTTTTTTAATTTTTTTTAATGTTTTATTTATTTCTAGGAGAGAGAGGGAGAGACAGTGTGAGCAGGGGAGGGTCAGAGAGAGGGAGTCACAGACTGAAACAGGCTCCAGGCTCTGAGCTGGCAGTCAGCACAGAGCCCGATGTGGGGATCGAACCCACGAACCGCGAGATCATGACCTAAGCGAAAGTCGGAAGCTTAACCGACTAAGCTGCCCAGGCGCCCCTGCCCTCCCTTATAATTAAGGAGATACAAATGACAAGTTTGTGAGTATTTGGATTGTTGTGTTTTTGTTGTTTTCAACTAAAGGACATACAGCATCTGGTATCAGACACTATATTCCTGTGTTGGTAGGACTGCAACTTGCTGTGGAA
Organism: Proteles cristata cristata; assembly: GCA_017311185.1. Lineage (NCBI taxonomy): Eukaryota > Metazoa > Chordata > Mammalia > Carnivora > Hyaenidae > Proteles > Proteles cristata. Next base: position 127,863 of record JAESUZ010001861.1, on the reverse strand, counting down.
CCTCCCGGAAAACAAGTTTGTGATAAGAAACAAAAGTCATTTATCTTACTTTTCCTCCAGAAATAAAGATTGGCATAAACTTAGCCAGGAGGATTTTTGTTACAGAGTTGGGATAAAATAGAAACAACCTAGCATTCATTAGTGGCCACTGGATGTGAAATTTAGGAATTTCGTACTTAATTTAAAATAACACAGACGTTATGTATGAACACGTAAATATTTCCGCCAAATGTGAACAATGGTCGGCTTTATTTATGTACCTACAGTGGAAGGGGAAAACGCCTCAATCCACAGTAGCCAGTAAAAGCAGTTTGCAAGTTTCATATTTCATTTCCATTTTGAATAACTGTATTTTGAGAGAGAGAGAGAGCGCAAGTGAGCGGGGGAGGGTCAGAGAGAGGGAGACACAGAATCCAAAGCAGGCTCCAGGCTCTGAAGTGTCAGCACAGAATCTTGATGCGGGACTTGAACCCATGAACCGTGAGGTCATGACCTGAGCCCACATAAGGGACGCTTAATTGACTGAGCCACCCAGGCGCCCCAGTAACTATATTTTAAAAAGTGAAAAGAGGGGCGCCTGGGTGGCTTAGTCGGTTAAGCATCCGACTTTCACTTAGGTCATGATTTCACAGTTCGTGGGTTCTAGCCCCGCGTCGGGCTCTGTGCTGACTGCCAACTCAGAGCCTGGAGCCTGTTTCAGTCTGTGACTCCCTCTCTCTCTGACCCTCCCCTGCTCACGCTCTCTCTCTCTCTCTCTCTCTCCTAGAAATAAATAAAAACATTATAAAATTTTTTTAATTAAAAAATAAAAAGTGAAAAGAGTTAGGTGAAATCAACATTATTTAACCCAATAAATTCAAAATATTCTAATTTTAACATGTAACCAATAGAAAAATAGAATGAGCTGTTTTACCCCATAACACATGTGAAGTGGGACTCTGCACAGCTCAAGTGCTCTGTAGCCACGTAAGGCTGGTGCTGTCACACTGGACAGTATAGCTATAAATTATTTAATAGCCCCTGGAGAGGCAGCAGAAGGCACTGAGACGTTCTGGTGTAGGGTATGTGGGGCTCTCCCTGTGAGCCCCGCTCTGGCCATTTGCATCGCGCCCTTGTTAGCTGGGCCGGGCTCACCCCGCTTCCCACTTCCCCAGCCGGGAAACCTGGGGAAAGTGAGCAGGTCGCTTCCGTCTCTGGGGAGCAGGTATTGAAACTGGGTGCCTTGTTCACTTTCCCTTTCTCCTAGGAAGCAGGAAGCGGGATCTGCACACGTGTGGCCGGGCAGTGGCACCCATGGGCCAGTGAGCCTGGTCTGGCCGGGCAGGCAGGCAGGGGGCGATGGAGCAAATACAGGGCCCCCAGCCTGGGAGGTTCTAGAAAGAGAGCTTGGGTTCTGGTCCTCCTCCTTGGCAGCAGGAAGTACTGGGAAACACAAGAAGGGGCCAGAGCCGAGCAGGCGTGAGGGACGTTGGAGGCGGGCCTTGTGCTGAGCCCGCTGCTGACCATGCCAGGGGAGTCCTGGCTCCTGCTCCAGGGCGGTCCCCCGCACCCCGCCCCTCCCAGGGAGTCAGAACATGGGAGGTTGCTCCGAGTAGGGAGCTGGCCTGAGAGGTCCTGAGTAGGGAAGAGCCCATCTGAGCAGCCCTGAGAGCAGATCTCTGAAGGAAAGGCAGCCCAAGTGAGTGTTGGTGCGAAGGGTCTTGGATCGGCAGCCTCCCCGTGCCATCCCACCCACCCCCCATCTCCACGGGCACATTCTCAGCTGGGGGACCTCTGAATAGGCCAGGAGGCTTCACCTGGTACAGAAAACCATGGGCCCAAGGTCCGCCAGAAGTTGGCTGAAGTCCTCATTTAAGTAGCTGAGAGAGTGATCTCTGTCGGGTGAGGCTCACACCATGTGAGCCTCAGTTTCCCTTTCTGTAAAATAGGGGGCAGTCTTGACACCCTCCTTGTGGGGTGAAGGGCACAAGTGTCCCATGTCCTAGTACAGTGCCTGGGATGCAGCAGGTACCAGACACTGTCATTGAGACAGTTTACTGTCTCTGCACGTGGCTTGTTGGTTGGCCAATGGCGGGGGCGGGGGAGCACCGGGGTGCCGGTTGCCCCGTGTGATGCCAGCCTTTTCTCTGCTCCCATGCAGCCACTGGAAGAGCTTTAGGGCCGTAGAAGCCCAGAAGCAGAACTTTCACCTGCCCGGGGCATCTCGGATAGCATCCCACTGTGGGATCACCTATGTAGGAGGCTGGCCTCCAGCTTGAAGCTTTAGTGACACTGGAAACTGGCCAGTCTCCGGTGACAGTGCGGGCGGGGTTGTGGGGGGGGAGTGATTGTTATCTTTCATCTCCTGCTCAGTTGAAGAGGCTCAAGCATCAGGAAGCAGCTGCTGGGGAGCGAGCTCTTTCAGGGGGAGTCTTAATCTCCCTGTGTGATACCAGGCTGCTGGAGATCGCCCACTCTCTCTTCCCACACGACTTTGAATACAACCTGTCCGGCTTGGGACGGGGAAGGAGGGAAAGAAAACAGACATCCATGGGGGATTTTGGCGCAGAAAGAGTGGACCCGAGACCCACCTCACCCAGCCCCAGCTCGGTGCTTTGGATTGAGCCCTGAGAACCAGGCTTTGGATTGAGCCCTGAGAACCAGACTGCTTAAAAAAAATTTTTTTTATAGTTTTTATTAATTTTTGAGACCAAGAGAGACAGAGCATGATGGGGGGAGGAGCAGAGAGAGAGGGAGACAGAGAATCGGAAGCAGGCTCCAGGCTCTGAGCTGTCAGTACAGAGCCCAACGCAGGGCTCGAACACACGAACCACGAGATCATGACCTAAGCTGAAGTCAGAGATTTAACCGACTGAGCCACCCAGGTGCCCCAAAACCAGACGGTTTTAAGTAGGCTTTGAAATTAATGTCTTTTCTTTAATAAGACTTTGATGCTTTGGGATTTATTATTATTATTATTAAAACCGCATTACCACCTGAAAAGAAACCAAAAAAATGCCTATTTTCTAATCAACCCTACCGTAACTCCTCATTTTCTCTGTGTGCCCTTTAAGCCTGTATCCGTGTAGACAGATGCATGTATGTAGATCATACATAGTGTGATCGCTGTGTATGAACAAGCATGAGCCCTGTCTGTTTTCTCCTTCCCCTTCATGCCGCTTGGTAAACACCTGTTGCTTGGTGTTCGCATGTTAATCGGTTGAGTTAATAGCGCCCAGTCCTCACACCCGTTTCCTTATTTCAGGCAGATTGTTGTTTCCAGCTTGTGATTATAAATAAGGCTTCTGTGAACATCTGTGTGTGTGACTTTTTTCCTGCTTTGAGACCGTTCCACCGGGTAGTTGCTAAATCATAATCATTTTAAAGCCATTATTTAAAGAAACGGCCTTAGTCGCCACTGGCCCCAAGACTGCACTTGGGCTGGTCCCTTAATGTGTCCCTTAGTGTGGCTTCACCATCTCTGAGAGTATGGTCACTCCCTACCCAGGGATTTTAAGGAGATATTTGATGCAGATACGTGAGCGGTACGGGAGTGGGTAACGCTGATATTTCACGTTCCCATCCTGGGCTTTTTGGGGGGAGGGAGTGCTGTTCAGGTTCAGGTTATTTTAAGACCGTGCTTCTTAACTCTCCTGGTGCAAACAGCTCACTTGCAAATACGATGGCTTTTCGCAGTGCACGTGAAAGAAGTAAAAGATTCCAACTAGCACTAACGTCAGCTAAAGTAACCCCGCCCCCACCGCGGTCCCTCCTGCATTACGTAAGGATGTGGATCAAAGCGTCCACGGCTCTGTTCACTCCCTGAGCCGCCCATCAGCCCTGTCCCACTGTTGGAGTTAAAATGCCTTCTGCCTTCACTGGGACTCCTTATCTCTGCAGGATCAGACTGCCCGAATGTTCCAGAAGGCATCGAATGTGTCTCTGGCCACAAAAGCCAGACTAGCCTCTTCGGGAGAGGAGTGGCCCATGTTAACCCTGAGTTTCTTGCAGAAGGCCCTTCCGTGTGTCGCTCCGGCTGGGGGTGCTGTGTAGCAGACCGCCTCCCCAGTGTGGGCAAGGTGAAGTTCTTCCTAGTGGTGGAGCGTTGATTGCACCCTGGGAGAAAGGGCCGTAGCCCAGCGGAGAGACCTGCGGTGGGGAGCTCTGGGGCTTCCTCTCTTCCCCGCTCTGGGCCCTCAGCACGTCCTGCTGTCACTACCTCCAGACCATGCCCTGAATATGCCCTCCTCTGTTTATCTCCATAGCCGCATCCGTCTCCTGGTCCCCATCCTCTGCCCCGAGCTACTGCCGTCATGCAAACCTCCACATGCACCAAGCATGTGCTGCTTAGAAACTGCCATTGGTTTCCTTTCGTACCTAGAATGCCATCTAGACTCCTACCTGGTCTTCCGGGGACAGTGGGGCTGTGTGACCTGGCCCCGGGCCCCTGGGTTTTCATTCTGTTCGTCAAACTCCACAAGCTTCTTCCCACCTCTGGGCATTTGCATGTGCTGTTCCCTCCCTGGATTGCTCTTGACCTGCCTGGGTCCTTTTCCATCATTCAGTTCTCAGCTCGCAGGGCCCCTTCCTCAGAGGGGCCCCTCCCTGGCCCGTGACGCCCACACTGGCTCCCCTTTTTTGGATGCCAGGCGCTACAAGAGACTGTCCTACTTGCACACATATGGTGGTGTTCCTCGCCCACCTGTATTCACTACAGAAGTGCCCCCAGGAAGGCAGGGGCTTATCCGCCTTGTGTTTCCACTGCCGCATCTTCAAAGCCTAGATGGGTATGGGAAAAATGGGTGGATATGAATGAATGAATAAGTAAATGAGCAAGGCCTCCTATCGCCATTCCAAGCCACAGCTGAGGTGGCCTTCACCAAATATCCCCTTCCGTTCCGCCACGTTGCTTGGGGCTGGTGCCGGATGGATGTTGGAACAGCTCATGGGAGCCGATGGAGAGGCAGCCACAGGTGGCAATGGCCATGCAGTGGGCGTAGAAGCACGTGTACTCTGAAGCAGGGTGAGATGCAGGCCAGCTGCGAGAGTGGGAGAGAGAGCCGGCCCAGGAGAGCCTGGGTCTCTCCCCTGCCTCGGCCCGTCCTTCTGTGTGTCTGGTTGCCACTCGACTGACCGATGCCACTCGATGACCAGGGAGGATGGGCGAGGGGTCCAGGCGAGCGCTGTGTCCTCCGGGGTCCCTTAAGCAGAGCCGAGCTGAGAGGGTGGTTCGTGTAAACCAACCAGGGGCCTGGCCTTCCAGGGAGGACTCGCTGCTCTGCCTTAAGGGAATGTTCCGGGGATGGTCAGGCTGCGGGTAGAGGAATCTAGTTCCTTCGGCGGCTGGGGAGAGCGAGGGAGAGCCAGGAGTTACTGCCCCTTCTCCTTTGCTCCGGCAGAAAGTGGAATTATGGCTTCCGGGGTGAGGAGGGGGAGCCCCGCCCAGCACAGGCTGTGGGGAGTGGCCGCCCTGTCATCAGGCAGCCTGTTTTAGCCACTTCCCCAGAGCTGAGTCACTGCACTTAGCAACACCCCCGGCCGAAGGCACAGCTCTCTTTGGCAGGGCCCCCTTCCTGGCGGGGGGCGTTCAGGCCTCCTGACCTGCCCCCCCAGGACTGGCCCGGGCCACCTGCTTGCCCTTAACCTCCGTATTCCGTCTCCACGCCCACATCATTTTGTGTTCAAAGCTCAGGGTTCTCATCAGCCCTGAGGCCCAGACCTTGGCCCCGGCTCAGGGCTGCTGGGCATCCGGATGCTGGGTGACTCCACAGATGCCCCCCAGCTCTCTCAAGATTCTTCCGTGCTGGGCACTGGAGGGACGGTTTGGGTTTTTCTAAGCCGGAAAGCCTCGTTCCCACCCCCAGAGAGCAGCACTGCAAGTAGCAGAAAGCACTGGCCGCACGTTCACTTTCTCTCGGGGGGTGTAGGGGCCTGGCCTGCGGATTTGCCTACTGGCCTCCGTTCCCTGTGCCTTTGTTTCACCCTCCAGGACCTGTCCCCCCTCTAAGGGGGGCTTGGTGGGATGCTGGGACCCTCCTGTCCTGTAGTCTTGGTGGCCAGAATGCCAGGTCCCTGTGAGTGGCCGCAGGCCTCTTCGTGGGTTCTGCTGAGACCTTGGCGGTCGAGCCTGTGGTTCCCCTTTCTCCGTGAAGAGCACTTCACGTGGGGAAAGCACAGCGCTTAAAGTTGCTTACTGGCTCGGGGGATTCTTACTGTTACATCGAAACCCCGAACTCTGGAAGTTCATGGCTTATGTTCCCACAGTTTTATGGGAACCTACCCTGCCTCCCAGCCACCCGCCCGCCCCCTCCTTTTTTTTAAATTTTCCTTTATCTGATAAGCCGTATAAGCTTTAGTTTTGTAGCTGTGTTCTCAACCTGGGACAGTTTTGCACACATTCCTCCCCACCCCCACCCCCAGGGGACATTCGGTATGTCTGGAGACATTTTGATTGTCACCCCTGGGGAGGGATGCTCCTGGGATTTTAGGGGTCAGAGGCAAGAATGATGTTAAAACATCATACCATGTGCCAGAGGGCCCCCCACCACACGAATTATCTGATTCAAAGGGTTGACACTCTTGGATCGTTCAGGAACTTTCTTCAGGAAGCAGCTCCTCCTTTTCCTGGACTCTGCTGCCCCAGAAGCGGGCAGGGATGTTCAAATGGTAAAGGTAACTGGGGAAGGATGCTACCCACTGAAGGCCATAGAAAGGTCTGGAACGGACTAGAGAGAGCACTGGACCAGGAGGCCAGCCTCCCACCCAGCTCTGCTGTGTGGGACAGAAGCCTGGATGGGTTACTCTGCTTCCGTTACACCTGTTTTCTGCAGCTGCCCTGAGCGTCCCTTCTCGCCCAGCTCTTTGAGATCCCAAGATTCAGTGACTAGAAGCAGGCATTTGAGTGCAAGCAGTTTGAAGACATGAGCCTTTTCCGTTCTTGCCTTAGTGCCCTGGGGGGCAGCAAAAGCTGAGAGATTCTCTGTTACCAAGAGTTCGTTAGGAACCTGCTTTGATTTCTTTCTGTTCCTAACACGTCTGAGGCCACCCCCAGCCTGCCTTTCTCTTTTTCAGCCAAAGAGAGCTTTTCCCGCAAAGTTTCACCTGGGAGCCCATGGCGGGCCCGGAAGGTCACATACGGCGACCCTCTCCTGGGCAGTGTGGCGAGGGGATAACCCGAGGCCAATACTTTTTTTTTTTAATGTTTTATTTATTTCTAGGAGAGAGAGAGAGAGAGACAGCGTGAGCAGGGGAGAGTCAGAGAGACAGGGAGTCACAGACTGAAACAGGCTCCAGGCTCTGAGCTGGCAGTCAGCACAGAGCCCGACGCGGGGCTCGAACTCACGAACCGCGAGATCATGACCTAAGCAAAGTCGGACGCTTAACCGACTAAGCCACCCAGGCGCCCCCGCCAATACTTTTTTTTTTTTTTTTTTTAATTTATTCTAGGAGAGACAGAGACAGTGTGAGCAGGGGAGGGTCAGAGAGAGAGGGAGTCACAGACTGAAACAGGCTCCAGGCTCTGAGCTGGCAGTCAGCACAGAGCCCGACGCGGGGCTCGAACCCACAAACCGCGAGATCATGACCTAAGCAAAAGTCGGACGCTTAACCGACTAAGCCACCCAGGCGCCCCCCAAGGCCAATACTTTTAATGTAGTTTGAGTCAGCAAAACTGTGGCCCATGGGCCAAATCTGGCCCACAACTTGTTTTTATATATAAAGTTTTATTGGGACACAGCCACACCGTTTGTTTCCATGCAGTCTGTTGCTGCTTTCCTACTACAAAGAGAGCATCTTCCACAAAGCCAAAGGTCTTTAGTCTCTGGTCCTTTATAGAAAATGCTGGCCAATCCTTGGTCTGGCTGTTCCATGTCTGATTGTTGAGAGGTTAGATCCCAGGGCGTGGGCAGGAGAAGGGGGTCCAGGGTAGGTGTAGGGGTAGGGAGAGCTAACTCACCTGAGGGTTGGTGGGAGGAAGGAGAGCTGACTGGCTGTAGTGAGAGTCCTCCCCTGGCTCTGAGCCCAGCCCAAGTCACCTGTGTGGCATGTCCCCCCCGCCCCCGTGCCTGGCTCCTGCCTCCCGTCCTAGAGAACTTTGTTTGCTGGAGTGACAAACACATGACTGTCTGGGGTGAGGCTTCGGGGGGGCACTTGATGGTGGGGGAGCCATCAGACTGGGCGTCAGCAGCCGGACAAGGACTGAGAATACTGTGGAGGGTGTTTGGAGGACTCAGAGGTCAGGCCGGCGGGGAGCCCTGGAGCCGGCCATATAGGCTGAAGGGAAGCCATTGCTGGCCCTGGACTGAGAAGCAGAAAGGGAGAGTGGGGAGGGCAGGACGGAGGTGTGGCCTTTCAACAGGTCTTTGAGGACCCGCTGCTAGATGGGATTCAGTGGTGAGTCGGCCTGCCGGAACATTCTGGAAGCTCAGGGTCCAGTGGGCAGATTGCAGCCCAGCTGGCAGGAATAGGACTATGTGGGTGGTGCCTCCCGGGAAGGCCGGAGGAGAGGTGGCCGGAGTGGGTTCACCCTGGCTAAGGACAGTTTCCCGGAAGAAGTGACGCCTCAGCCGAGCCCTGAAGGACGTTGAGTGAGCTGGGTGACAGCGTGTGCCAGCAGGGACCCGCATGTGTCCAGTCCTGGAGTCCAGGAGCCAGAAGCTCAGGGCTAGGACAGAGAGCAAAGGTGGGAAGCGGCAAGCAGTGGCGTGGAGGAAGGGGGGGCAAGGACGGGCGGCCAGAACGGGGGGCCTGCGCCCGGGTGTCCTGGATGGGTTTTGTTTTAGATAAAAGGTGAAGAATGGGCTGGAGAAGGACAGAAGGGGAAACATTTGCTGGGCTGGCGTCGGGGGTCGGGGTGGGGGGAGGGGGGTGCCGTGGCCCGGCTGGGCGTGAGGAAGGACCCCCATGGGTTGTGCTTGGCAGTGGGAAGCGTGGCCCCTCTGTGAAGTCTTGTTGGCAAGACTGCGGCCGCCACCGCCCCCCGTTAGATCCCGCAGGTCTCCCCGCCCTGCTCAGCCCTGCGTTGCTGGGGTTAGCGTTCGGGGCAGGTCCCTCGGGAGGGAAGAAGTCTCGTTTGGCCCCAACAGTGGACTTCAGCTTGGTGCTTCCAGGAGCTCTATGGGTGGTACCCGAAGCTTTCAGACGCCCCAGGCTCTGCTGGGCTCCTCTCTGCAGAGCTTCAATTTTAGTTACTGTCCCCCTGGGGGTTGCAGACCTCGGGGGCCAGGCCACCTAGTCCCTGCTCTCGACCTGCACCCCTAATGATTAAAGGGACCAGGAGGGCCTTTTCTGGTCTGCATTCCTAAGAGACACGGTGAGTCTTCAGCAGAGAGCTTGGGCCCCACGGTGGAGAGGTCGCAGGCGGGGTCCTCGTTAGTGGGGCACCCAGCGAGGACGGGAAGGCTGGAGAGCTGGCTCTGTGGGTCCCAGCAGCCCCGCCCCAATTGTGATTCAGAAAGCGGGTCTGGCCGCCCACATGCGCAGAGATGTCGGGCCCGTCTCTCTGGGGCCCGTCCTGTTCTCTCCCTCGTCAGAGGACTGTGACTCAGGTTGAGGTGTCCACTGACTTCACGGGGATTGAGGTCAGACAGCAGGAAGAGCTTAGAGCGCGCCTCCAGCCCGGCTGTCCGCGGGAGTCCTGTCCCAGAACCAGCCTGTTCCCTAGACCGCCGCACGGAACCGCCTGGGCACCTCCACGTCCTTAAACGTGGTTGCGTTCACGCTGGTGGCATCCTGGTTGGGGGAGATGTCGTCCTTTGGAAGAAGGCTCATCCTTCTCTCTGGTTCTGGGAAAGTGTCCCTGTGGCCACCTGAACTCAGCCCGGCTTTGCGGAAGGCGCTCGCCTACCCCGAGTGCCTGTGCGTGAAGAAACAGACACGAGGTGCTTATTTCACGGTATTTCGTTTTGGTGGGAGAGCCGAGGTGTGGGCAGCAGCCCCTCTTTAACCCTTTGCCTCCTCTTCTCTTCTTGCAGCCCTATGATCTTCTCCTTGTCACCCCCTACGCCCGCTGGACTTCAGATCTGACCCCCGACCCGCCTGCCGCCTTGGGAGCACCCCCCCACCACCACCGGCAAGATGCCCATTCTCAAGCAGCTGGTGTCCAGCTCGGTGCACTCGAAACGCCGCTCCCGTGTGGACCTCACGGCTGAGATGATCAGCGCCCCCTTGGGCGACTTCCGGCACACCATGCACGTGGGCCGGGCGGGGGACGCCTTCGGGGACACGTCCTTTCTCAACAGCAAGGCCGGCGAGCTGGACGGCGAGTCCCTGGAGGAGCAGGCTGCCTCCTCGTCCTCCAAACGCAGCCTCCTGTCCCGGAAGTTCCGGGGCAGCAAGCGGTCGCAGTCGGTGACCAGGGGGGACCGGGAGCAGAGGGACATGCTGGGCTCCCTGCGGGACTCGGCTCTGTTCGTCAAGAACGCCATGTCCCTGCCGCAGCTGAACGAGAAGGAGGCCGCCGAGAAGGGCTCTGGCAAGCTGCCCAAGAGCCTGTCGTCCAGCCCCGTGAAGAAGGCGAGTACCGGGGAGGGCGGCCAGGAGGAGGCAGGCGAGGGGGAGCCGGCGCCCCGGCGGAACGGGGCCACCGCCCCCCACTCCCCCGACCCCCTGCTCGACGAGCAGGCCTTCGGGGACCTGACGGAGCTGCCCGTGGTGCCCAAGGCCAGCCTGGGGCTCAAGCACGCCGAGTCCATCATGTCGTTCCACATCGACCTGGGGCCGTCCATGCTGGGCGACGTCCTCAGCATCATGGACAAGGAGGAGTGGGAACCGGAGGAGGAGGAGGAGGGCGGCGGTTACCATGACGACGGGGACCCCGCAGGCGGCACCCTCCGGGTTCCCCCAGTGGCAGTGGCTGCAGCGGCGGCAGCCCCTCCACGGGCAAGGCAGCAGGAGGGTGCAGGGGGCTGGGACCTGCCCCAGGACCAGGGCTGGGCGGCGGCCCCCAGCCCCAGCTCGGCCCGCAGCGAGGGCAGCCACACCACGCGGGACAGCAGCTCCCTGTCCAGCTGCACCTCGGGCGTCCTGGAGGAGCGCAGCCCTGCCTCGCGGGGGCCCGACAGGGCCCGGGCCGCGCTGCCCCTGCAGCAGGACAAGGAGTTCTCCTTCATGGACGAGGAGGAGGATGAGATACGAGTGTGAGGGGCGCCCAGCAGGGCGGCAGGGGGCTCCGTCTCCTCCCTGCCCCCAGGCCACCACCCCTTTCCTGCCCCGACCCGTTCAGTGCAGGGCAGCCAGGAGCCTGGCTTCCACCGCAGACCCCGGATGCCCCCCTCCCTCCTGGAACTGGGGCGCTGGACACATGGGGAGGTGGCGTGGGCGCCGGGCCGCATGGTGCACCCGGCCCTCCTGTGCGCCGCGGGCCGACTGGTGCTTGCCGGTTCTCCCTTCCCTCTACCCTGGCCTCACACGGTGCCACACAGTCAGCCAAGTTCCCTCCTCGCGGGGCAGCCACAGCAGGTCATCCCGGGAGCAGCCCCGGTGCCTTGGCTAAGGACGCTGGGCTCACCTTTCCTCTCCTGGCATCTCTGCTCTGACTGGTGGCCGTGTGGCCGGAGGAAGGGTGATCCCACACCCCGGTCACCCCCCGCTGTCCCCCCCTCCACTCCCTGCCCCTGCACTGCGAGCCTGGAGCCCCTTGGAGCAAAGCCGGACCCAGTATGTGCACTAAACACGGCCCCTTCCAGGGGAGAACAGGATGGGGGATGAAAGAAAGGAGGCCCCGGGGCTTCCTGAATTTTCTACAAGGGGCCCTCCCAGGATGACACTAGGAACAGGCTGGGCGCTCGCTCAGCCCCTGTCGATTTGTCTGTCCTTGTCCTGTTTAAATCCTTCCAGAGCCGTATCCGGAACAGCGTTAGTAGGTCTGCCACCAGACGGAAAATCAGATCCTTTTAGAAAACCTATATACTAAGTGCTTCCAGACTTTATTTAGAGCTGTATGGGGTGGGCGTCCTTGGTGTGGCCCTCTCCCCACCCCATAGCCATTAACAGCTGAAGGCAGCCAGTGTAGGAAGTTTCTGGAAAAGGATTTTTTTTTAAAGAACTGTATCATTCCTATGGAGGGATAGAAGCTTTTTTGACCGTGTTACCACACACACACACACACACACACACACACACACACACACACACACACACACACACACACACACACACACACTGACTACTTCCTCTTCCTTCCTTAGGCCTTTCTGAACCTCTTCCCCCCATTTCTGAGGCCCCTAAGGGTATAGGGTTGCCAGATTTAGCAATAAAACAAAACAAAGCCAGAACGCGGGGATAAATTAGGATGTCAGGCATACAAAGGATCATTTCTTTAGTATAAGTATGCTCCACACCATGTTTGGAACATACTTATGCTGAAAACTTATTTGTTGTCCTTCTGAAATCCCAGTTTCGCCGAGTGGGAGTGTGGGCGCATGCCCCAGGGTTAACCGATGATTCTGTTCCTGTCCTGGGAACAAGCTGACCCACCTTCTCCTGTCCCCTTGTACCCAGTGGGGGGAGGGGCCGGCGGCCATGGCTGCTCCCGCCTCTCATGCTCGTTGCCAGATCTTAATCCAGACACTAACTTAGTTCCTGATTCCAGCGCCCTGTCAGTACTGTTTCCAGTAGCGTGGCTGCCATGTAGGGGAGGCATCGGACAGGCCCCCGCCAGCTGCCCTTGAAACCCATCCAAACAGCGGTCAGTTCCAGATTCTAAACTGTATATATTTTTTCATGGTATTGTTAAAACAGTGAGGAAACATTAAAAAAAAAAAAGCACACCTGGTGTCTGTCTCTGCCTCTGGGGAGGGTTACTGCAGGATGTGGGTGTGTAGGGGTGCAGACTGGGGGCCCTGGGGCTGCCTGTGCTCCCCAGGCCCTCGGGGTCTGGGGTGGCTTCTCTCCCTGTCCCTCTGCCGCCACCCCCACCCCCACCCCCTGCACTGCTCTCGGGCCCCTGGAGAGACAAGGCTTCTGTGCCTGTCTGCTGGGCAGGTCTTAGAGGCTCTGGGATTTTGGTGCCCCACATGGCATTTACCAGGTGGGGACCTGTGGGCACTAAATCACTTAGTTACTTTGTGCCTCCTTCTGCATCTCTGATTTGGGAATCTTGCTGCTCTCACGGGGCTGGGTGCAGCCACAGTCACTGCCACGGAGTTTGCAAAGCTGTTACTAAACCTGGGGAGCCTGGGTTCACCCAAGCCCCCAGGTGCCCACATGCCTGGGAGCGGGCACCACCGGGAACAGCAGGTGCAGAGGCTGCGAAGGAGCTGCCCTCCCTTCTTTCCTGGCCGTTTTGGGCAGCGTGTTCTCCGTCCAGACATGTGGCCTGTGAGAGGTGGACTCGTGTCTCCGTTTTAGGGAAGAAACGGGCTCCAGGGGCCGCATGGCCACCTTCCCCAAGTCACTAAGGAGCAGACTCGGGACATCACGGACTTAAAGCCCTTACACCTGGCTGCACACAGGCTCCAGGAAGCTTCATTCCCTCAGGAAGTGAGGTTGGGGGTGTGTCTGCCCTGTTTGGGGACCTGGAGACCCGCCCCCCCTGCCCCCGACCGTGTCAGCCCAGGCAGGGCTCTGCTAGCTGAAGCCCCTCACGTGTCCTGTCCACGGGCGGGCCAGTGTGGCTGAGTTCCTGGAAACCTTTCCCCTCGCCTCGAGCATCCGCAGAGAAATTTGGGCTTGTGCTCACCCTCCCTGGGAACAATTAGAAGCGTAATAAAAAATGTTGCACAGGTCCCTTGGCCCCAGAGAGGCTGGTTCCCAGTTAATGAGGGATGTGGCAAAGGCTGGGAGTGGCCCCAAGAGAGGGAGGGGAGAGGAGGTGGGGTCCCAGGGGGGGCTGCAGAGGAAATGCTCTGTACACTGAGGCCCAGGGAGGTTCTGGAAGAGCACCTACATGGAGCTGTGCGTCCCAGACAGTGGGAACCCCCTGGACCCACCTAGAACCCCTCACCCTGGATCCATGAGAGCCTGGAAAAAGCCAGCCACCCTGAGACCACAGACCTGCCTATCGACTCTTGGTCCAAAAGTGCCAACTGGCATTCAGGGGCCTTCGGAGAGACCTGGCTGGACCCACGCCTTTAGGAACACGCATTCCGGGTGGGACCCCAGGAGATGGACCCAGCAGAGTGTGGGATAACCAGGTAGAATCAACCAGGCCACACCAGCTCTAATCTTGGTTTGCTGCGTGGTGTTAGGCCACCAATTTCCCTCTCTGGGTGGCTTCAATTTCTCCATCTTTAAAGTTAGGGACGGGGCACCTGGGTGACTCAGTCAGTTAAGCGTCTGACCTCGGCTCAAGTCATGATCTCCCGGTTCATGGGTTCGAGCCCCACATCGGGCTCTCCTGATAGCTCAGAGCCTGGAGCCTGCTTCAGATTCTGTGTCTCTCTCTCTGTCCCTCCCCTGCTCATGCTCTCGCTCTCAAAAATAAAAACATTAAGGGGCGCCTGGGTGGCTTAGTCGGTTAAGCGTCCGACTTTCACTTGGTCATGATCTCGCGGTTCGTGGGTTCGAGCCCCGCGTCGGGCTCTGTGCTGACTGCCAGCTCAGAGCCTGGAGCCTGTTTCAGTCTGTGACTCCCTCTCTCTCTGACCCTCCCCTGCTCACGCTGTCTCTCTCTCTCTCCTAGAAATAAATAAAACATTAAAAAAAAAATAAAAATAAAAATAAAAACATTAAAAGAAAAAATGTAAAATTAGGCAACAGCCCAGTTGTCAACTTTTTACCAGACGCTTTGCAGTGAACCCATTTGTTGAATGTTGAACCCCTATCCATAAACAGACCAAGCCAGAGATTCCCTGGGTGGGTTTGGGGCTGGCGGAGGGGGAGGTCGTTACTCTCTCCCCTTTGGTCTCTGAGGCTCACCTGGGAAGCCCACGGCCCCCGCAGAGCGCATCTTACCTCACAGAGGCCCTGGAGGCCCCCCACCCCCACCCCTACCTCCCGCAACCCAAACCAGGAGCCAGGGGCCGCATCTGGGCAATAACGTAGTCATGCTGATTCAGGTCACAGCCAACACTTCCAAAAATGTGCTTCAAACCTTGCAGCTCTGGGCAGGGCTGTGGTCCAGCCTAAAGGTGCATCGGTGCCAGCCCACCCTGGTCCGGCCTTCATGTCCTGCCCCCAGCCACCGCTGCAGGGCTGGGCTCTGTCATGCTTCCGTGGCCACATGCTGTTCTGGACCATCACTGTGGTGATGGCTGGGTGTCCGCTTTTAGGACCGCCCGACGCCAGGCACTGCCCTTGGTGCTGATCTCACTGATCCTCATGACGACTCTATGGGGCCCATGCTATTCCTATTGCCCCCATTCTACAGACGAGGACGCCGTGGCAACTGAAGGCTAAGGACTGGCAAACAGAGGAGCTGAGGACCCAGGCACGGGCTCCAAAGCCCTTCCTCTCCACCACTGTCCCAACCTGATGATTTATACTTTGGGACCGGCAGTGACCAGCAGGGCCTGTGACCTGGCTCACAGGGCGGGGCAGAGAGAGGCCTCATTGGGTGGGGGGTTCCTGGCTCACCTGGGCCGTGCGCCCAAGGGAAGGGGGGTTGCTGCTCGCTGCCGCGCGAGGGGCTGGCAGCTACTGATTCACGCTGTCCAAAGGGCCCAGCCAGTGCAAAGACCCTTCCCGGGGCTGCACAAGGCTGGCCTCGGTCTCTGCCGGGCAGGCCCTTTGCCTCACAAGCCTGCAGCCTCGAGCCTGAGTTCCTGCCGAGGTACCGGCTAGTCCTACAAAGCGCTCACCTTCGACTCCATTCTCTCCCCCCCGACTTCACCGTGTTCCCAGAAGCGGACAAAAGGAATGCAGGGTGTCAGGACACAGGAGGGAGGAGTTCTTAGGATCTCCCAGATTTTAGGATACAGTTCGCCTCTCCCGGTGTCCCATTTTACAGATGGGCAGACGGAGGCTGGGGGGAAGAGAGCACTGACTGGGTCCTGTGAGCAGAGCAGAGCAGAGACGGAGGCAGACTGGACTGGCTCGGGCACGGCGGACAAGGGGCAGGCCCTGCTTGTGGACCGTGGGGGTCACGGGTGCTTACCAAGCTGGGAGTGTTAGTTGTCAGGCTGATTGGTCGGGATGTGGGGGGTTGACCTTTCCAAGTGCATGTCGCACCCCCTACCCATCCCTGGCTCACCCCGACCCTCACGACAGCCTTCCAAAGGGTCCCGCCTCTGCATACAGCACCCCCCTCCAACACCACCCCTGGGTGCAGTGACAGTCTACACAGCAGAGTATCCCTGCAGCCTGAAAATGTGGGAAAGGCAACCTAGGAATAGCGAAGGGAGAGCTTGCTAGCCGCTTGGCAGCAGCCAGATGGGAGACTGGAAAGAATGTTTGGGGGAAGGAGAGGTATTTGCAGGCAGATGGATGTCGCTGGCTTTGCCTCTGAAGCCTGTTGCTCTAACCCACCAAACTGCTGTTCTCGCAGGAGGGGACAGGAGGAGCCAAGGAGAGCTGCCTTCCCCCAGCAGGACTCTAGCCTTGAAATGACACTTGGCATGTTAAAAAAATACCCGCCGAAGCCACAGGGCTCTGCTGAATTTTGTTTTGTTTTTATGCCCTGCTTTGTTGCCAAAGGAGTGGAGGTGGCTTACCAAAAAAAAAAAAAAAAAAAAAACACAATAGGATAAAAATAGATCGAAGCAAAAACAGGGCTGGAACACACAGTACAATGAACCAAGAGGTTGGTCCAGCAGAAATGTTCTCAGAGCGGGGCCTCCATGGTTCTCAAAAGTGGGAGGGAACCTGGACTCTGGAGCTTCCCGCTAGTCAAAGAGAAAAGGGAAACCCACCTGTTAGGAAACTCACGATGTCCACGGGGTTCGACCCACCCCAGAAGCAACTCTGCATTTGCTGAGGTCTGAGAGGGATTCGTGTGAGATCGTTGAAGGAGCCAGGGGTGGGGTCTCAGGCAATGTTCTCAGCCGCCGTCTCCTAATAGATGCGGCCCATCAGGCTGCCTTTGCTCAAGCAAATCAAGGGCTTGATGCCAAAGTGCAGAATCAATAAAATCAGGTCTCTGGAGAAGGCCAGACCTAAGTGGCCCAAGTCATTCATCCAAGACGTATAGATTAGAGTCTCCAAAGCAGGGGCTCTCAACCTCAGCACTATCGACACTTGGGGCCCCATCATTCTTTGTTTTGGGGGACTGTTCTGCAAGATGTCTCTACCCACTAGATGCCACTAGCATCCCCCCCCCAAAACTGGCTATGTCCATCCAAAATGTCCCTAGACATTGCCAGATGTCCCATCCGGGCTGAAAACCACAGATCCTGTTGCAGGAACACTTTTTTCCTTTTTTTTTCCTCCAGAAGGTCCAATTTAAGGCAAAACTGTTTTTATTCAAAGGAAAAATAAAAGCTTATGGAGTCTGGGGGCGCCTGGGTGGCTTAGTCGGTTAAGCATCCGACTTTCGCTTAGGTCATGATCTCACGGTTCGTGGGTTCGAGCCCCGTGTCGGGCTCTGTGCTGACTGCCAGCTCAGAGCCTGGAGCCTGTTCCAGTCTGTGACTCCCTCTCTCTCTGACCCTCCCCTGCTTACGCTGTCTCTCTCTCTCTCTCCTAGAAATAAATAAAAAACATTTAAAAAAACATGGCTCAAAAAGCTTATGGAGTCCCGCGGGGGGTGGGGTGGGGTGGGGATGTATCCACTCCCGTCTTAAATTTTACCTACTTTGTGGGGAAAGCTGGCGCGCGCGCGCACACACACACACACACACACACCAGCCAGCAGCGTGTTTCTCTGAAGATATTATTTGAGAAGTGCCACAGAGACGCAAATTTCTAGTCTCTGCCCCCGGAGCCAGACCGAGGGAGGGACTGGGAAGGTGGCTGCGGCCGGGGCTGCTGTCTGCGACTCTAGGGTGGCGAGGGGACTGTGTAAGCTCCCAGCCGACTTGGAAGATGTGGCATCAGTATCATTTCTGGCAACCAGGGCCCCTCCCCTGCCCCCCAGCGAGTCGAACCAGGGCCGCCTGCAAGTTTAAGGCCATGTCCTCCAAAGCCGGAAATGGGCGGCACGAATTCGTTCTGTTTGTCCCGGTCAGGGGTTTACCTGACACCTGCTGTGTGCCCAGCACCGCGAGAGGCGCAGGGACGCTGAGTGAATGTTAGAGCGTGGACAGCCGGGCACTTTTTACCACGTTAGTAAAAACATGCACGCATTTATGTTATGTATTAAAACGTTTTCAGAGCGCTTGGATGGCTCAGTCGGCTAAACGTCTGACTTCGCCTCAGGTCATGATCTCACGGTTCGTGGGTCGAGCCCAGCATCGGGCTCTGTGCTGACAGCTAGTTCAGAGCCTGGAGCCTATTTTGGATTCCGCGTCTCCCTCTCTCTCTGACCCTCCCCTGCTCACGCTGTCTCTCTCTCTCTCCAAAAAAAAAAAAAAAGATATTTTTCCTTTGGCCTAAGTGCCCACATATTTTCTTCTGATTTTAAGGAAATGAAAATATTTTCGTGGGCCTTTAAAGGTGCTGAGGGCCCCAGGCACCGCACCTGCTGGGCCTGATGGAGAACCCCACAGTGGGAACGTGGGCTTGGGGTGAGGTGGGCTGGGGGGCAGAGCGTCAGCAAGACAGGAAATATGTGAAACACTGCACACGGCACTAAGGGCTTCGCACAGATAAACTGGCGAGTGCTGGGGCAGAGAGTGACCTAGGTCTCTATTTTTTCTCTTAATGTTTATTTATTCATTTTGAGAAAGAGAGAGGGGCGGTATGGAAAGAATCCCAAGCAGGCTCTGCACTGTCAGCACGGAGCCTGATGCGGAGCTTGAACTCACGAACCGTGAAATCATGACCTGAGCCGACAGCAAGAGTCAGACGCTTAACGTACTGAGCCACCCAGGCGCCCCTGGGTCTCACTTTAGAGAAGGTAATAGGGAGGTCTCCCTGAGAAAGGGGAGCTTGAATCAGACCCAGGGATGAGAGAAATCTATGATGAGAAGGGCAGGACTAGCACATTTGGGGAATCGAGGACATCCTCGCTTTGGCCCGAGCATCTGGTGGGAGTGACATTCCTTATAGGAGATGGAAGGTGGTACCAGTTTCAGGGAAGCTAGAGTTGGTCTCAGACCTATGAAGCCATTTCTTCTTTTTTTAATGTTTTATTTATTTCTGAGAGAGAAAGAGACAGTGTGATCAGGGGAGGGTCAGAGAGAGGGGGAGACACAGAATCTGAAACAGGCTCCAGGCTCTGAGCTAGCTGTCAGCACAGAGCCCGACACGGGGCTCGAACCCACGAACCGTGAGATCATAACCAGAGCCGAAGTCGGACGCTTAACCGACTGAGTCACCCAGGTGCCCCACTATGAAGCCATTTCAAGTAGAAACGGTAAGAAGGCAGCTGAGTGGGAGGCGGGTGCCATGGACTGGACATTTGTGACCCCCCCAAGTTCATACATTTAAGTCCTACCGTCCTACACCCCCCCCCAACTGTGATGGTGTTAGCAGAGGGTGCCTCGTGGAGGTGACCAGATTTAGATAAGTTCACGAGCGTGGGACCCCCACAATGGGATTGATGTCCTGTTAGGAGGAGGAAGGGAGACTAGAGCCCTCTCTGTCCACCATGTGAGGACACAGAGAGAAGGTGACTACCTGCAAGCCAGGAAGCAGGCTCTCACCAGGACCTGACTCCGCCTGCACCCTGATCTTGAACTCCCAGCCTCCAGAAACTGAGAAATTAAAGCCTACTGTTCAAGCCCCCATCTGTGGCATCGTGTCCTGGCAGGCAGCAGGATGGAGACGGTGGGCAACTCCCTAAGTGTCTCTAGCTGCTCATCTCAATGGAGTCGTGGCCCAGGGATGCAACTCAAGGCCAATCCAAGATGTAAGACCAAGGACAGCTCTCTAAGGCTTTGATGAACCACCCTCCACCCCCCACCAGAGGGAAGGTCAGGATTGGTGAGCCTCTCCCCTCCAGCCCCACCGTCTCCCAGTAGGCTGCACATGCAGGCAGGGTCGGGGGGTGTCATCCAGGCTGGGAGCCAGGAAGGGCTGCCCTCTGCTTGTCCCCTTGCCACCCACACCCACTGGGCTTGGACACAAAATGGGCACAATTGACTTCCCATCAATAGTTGGGGCCTGGAGGGTTTTTCCATCTGTACTCAGTCTGTTCCCCTCGTGACCCAAGAATCATTTAGAAGTAACAGACCGGAGGGCAGTCTGCTGTGATGGAAATGGAGTTTTGCTTCCAGACTCAATTGACCCAAAGGCACATCAAACTCGTGACCTTGGCCCCCCATCCATTGAAATGAGTGCCCCGGGGCCGTGGCTGGGAGGGTCCATCCATCACAATGTCAACAGCCAGCTGGCGGTTCTGGGTCCTGTAGAATCAGCCCTCCCCTCCTGCAAGTGGGACGCAAGCGGCGCGCGCACCCCACGAGGTGCACAAAACCACCTCCTGGGATCCGGGAATGGATAGGAGAACTCGGCTAATAATTATGGCAGATCCAGACACTGGACGTTTCTCTCCTCTACAAAGCACAGACGGCTTCAGGGCTGCGGGGAACACGACCCCCTTCCCTGGGACTGCTGGATTCTGGCTAACGGGCTGCTCCCAGTCCTTCTGTGTGTTGGGGGGGAGGGGTGGGGGGGAGGGGTTCCTTGGAAACTGGCCCCAGGGCTTTGCAGCCAGAGATTCTCTCTAAAATGCAGACTGGGGGCATCTGGCTGGCTCAGTCGGTACAGCACAAGACTCTTGGTCTCGGGGTTGTGAGTTCAAGGTCTCGGGGTTGTGAGTTCAAGGCCCATGTTGGGAGTAAAGCTTACTTACTTACTTACCGAACAAACGAACGAATGAACGGACGAAGGAACGAATGAATATGAAGGCATCGGCAAGTCTGCATTCCTTCAGGAGGTACTAGGGGATAGTCTTCCTTCTTGCAGCTTCCAGACAGCGCCTGCCTTCCTTGGCTTATGGCCCTCCCTCCATCTTCAAGGCCCTCAGAGTGATGTTTTCAAATCTCTCTCTTTCTCTCTCTCCTTTCCTGCCTCCCTCTGGCTCTCCTGCCTCCCACTTCTAAGTCCCCTTGTGATGACCTTGGGCCACCCAGGCAATCCAGGGTAATCTCAAGATCCTTAACCACGTCCACAAAGTCCCCTTTGCCACATAAGGTCACTTACTCACAGGTTGCAGAGATCAGGACGTGGGCATCTGTGAGGGCCTGTATTCTCCCCCCACAGAATATGGGGGCCTGTATTCTCCCCCCTAGAAAAATGATGAAGGCTGTCCTTAACTATCCTACGACCCAGAAACAGCACTACTAGGTATTTATCCAAGTTATACAGGAGTGCTGTTTCAAAGGGACACATACACCCCAATGTTTATAGCAGCGCTATGGACAACAGCCAAAGTATGGAAAGAGCCCAAATGTCCATCGACAGGTGAATGGATAAAGAAGACGAGGTATACACACATATATATATATGTATACACACACACATACACACACACACACACACACACACACACACACACACACACTGGAGTATTACTCAGCCATCAAAAAGAATGAAATCTTCCCACTTGCAACTGCGCGGATGGAACTGGAGGGTAACGCTGGGAAGGCGGTGGATAAGGAAGAAGAAATGAGTGTAACCTGAGTGGCCCCACATGCATCTCCTGCGAACCCATTTTTGCTGGTGGCCTGGGCCTGTGGCATCCACCCCCCACCTGCAGAGCTGCCGGCGACGGGGCATAGGAGCCCCGGCAGGCTCCCAGCAGCCTCTGCTCCCCCTAGAAGGGCTCTGGGCACAGAAGAGAGGACGACCCGAGGACCGAGACTCAAGGAGGCAGTGACAGTGGGTGAAGAAAGCCATCGGGAACCCCCTGGGCCCCACGGGGTCCTGCCTCCTTGACTCTCAGGTGGAAAGTGCAGCCCACACACCCGCTCTGTGGCCGAGCACGGGTCTCAGGGGTCAGGCTCCTGCAGACGGAGCCTCTGGTCTTCAGGAAGCTCATCTAATCTACGCCTTTGAGCCTTAGGCTTCCTAACTGTGGAAGAGAAATGATAATGGTTCTCTTTCTGGGGTTTTGTGGGAATTAGAGAGAATATGGTGTACAAAGTGCACCTCAGTTGGCTAAGTCCTAGGAACTGGTCACGAAGCCTGGGAGTCCACGTCCCCATTCCGACATCTACTAGTGAGGCAGTCCTCCTCACCTCTCAGCCATGGTTTCTTCGTCTGCAAAATGGGTACAAGCAACTTGAACAGTTGCAAGTCAGGACAGGAGGAGGCCCAGATGAGACGTGTGGGGCGGCTCATTAGTGCCATTAGTGCCATCACTGTGCCCACGCCCCTGGGGAGACAGGCGCCTTTCCCAGAGTAGAGTTCCTAGACAGGCTCAGCTCTGGACAAAGACAGCGCAGGCCCATCCCGGCTGCTGGACCTCCGTGCCCTGCACTCCAAGTGGCTATTGTGAGGCCAACAGCTGTCTCTGCCAAGTGGCATCTCTGGGGCACACAGAGCAATGGAGAGGTCAGGGCACACTGGCCCGTTGTCCTTGGGGCTGAGCGACCAGCAGCAGCTGTGGGTCCCCGGGGAGTCCTCTGACCTCCACTCCATCCCAGCACCATGGTTATTCAGCCACCGGGCCCATGTCTGCTGGACTTCGTGCGGGCCCTCCAGCGGCTGAACAGCATGGAGCCCCCCGTCTCCCACAGCGCCTTTTATCAGGGATCCTTAGGAACAGTAAGCTTGAAGAGGGTGGCACCTTGGACCTGGGGCAGGACACCATTCCTCACTCCTTACGGCACATACTTTCTAGGAGGGACAACTCCGACCCAGCTACTCCCTGATGTCAGCCACCCATGTGCCCATGTGTACTTCTCACACAGCACCCCAGGTACGGTCACCCTGTGGGTCTCATTCCCCTGACGCAGAATCTAGGGCTCAGAGAAGTGATTCGAAGACTGGCCCAGGATCACGGGCTGGGGCCCAGCGGAGCCCAGATGTGAACCTGGCCTGCCCAATGCCACAGTCTTTACCCTTTGCACGAACGCAGCAGGCCCGAGGTGGGAGGGAGGCAGATAGATGCACAGACACCAGGGAGGAGGGCCTGGCCACACTTGGGCCCAGAAAAGCACTGGCTTCGAATGATCCAAGGTCAGAGGGGGTGGGGGACGGGCTGGAGGACCTCCCCTAGTTCCTGACAGTCAGAGTTCTAGAGCTCCCCCACACATCTGCTTTTCAGAACAGCGCATTTACAGAGGGAAAGGGGCAGGGGATGATGATTCAGGAAATCTGCAGCCGGAGTTAAATAGGCGCCTCATAATGATGGTGATTAAAAATTAACAGCACTGTTTGCAGAGCGATTTGGGTGTCCACTTTGCAGCCATGAATTCATTAATCGATGAAAACACAAGTGCTGAGGATAGGCTCCGGGGCACAGAGCGAGGGCTGTGAAGGTTCCAGAGGGGGCACCGGGCTCCCCACTCCGGCCCTTTCTCTGGCCTGGGCCTTGCTTTATGTCTGCACAATGCGGATGCTGGTGCACCTGGGAAGCCTTGGGGTAGTAGTATACATGGGGGCAGGCCCCCCCCCCGCCCCGGTTTGAGTGACCAGAAGAGCAGGAAAGGACTTAGGAGTTGGGAAACCCAGACCCACCCCCCAGTTGACACCAATTAGCTGTGAGACCTTGGCAGTCAAGCACTTCCCTGTGCGTTTATTTGCTCATCTGTAAAACGGGTGAGGTCTTCTGAAACTGAATTTCCAAGCAGGCGGATGTATTACTTTGCTGCGGCTGCCTAACAAATTATCACAGAGCCTGCGGCTTAAGACAACAGATATGTGCTCCCATGGCGGTGGCCACAGGTCCGAGAGGGCGGTGGGGGCAGGGCGGGCTCCTGCCAGAAAACCGGTCCCGCCTCCGTTGGGGTCTGGGCGGGGCTGGGGAGGGTGGTGGCAGGCCCCCCTGGGTGCTCCGTGACAGCCGCCAGAATCCCGTCCCCTCCTCCATCTTCATACAAGACTCCCTCTCTGTGTCCTAAGATTTCCGTCTCTGCGTGTCCCAAACTCTCCTCTTGTAAGGACCCCCGCCATTGAGTTTGGGGCTCACACCAATTCCAGGATGATCTCCTTGAGATCCTCAGTTACACGTGCAGAGATCCAATTTCCTAATCAGGTCCCCTTCACGGGTACCAGGGGTTAGGACTGGGTCTCCCTCTTTGGGGGAGACCAACCCACCCCAGAAGGCATGTGGGGTAAGCAGAAGCCGCGAATGCCAGGTGCTGTCATTCTTAGACCAATTCAGTGACTGTGCCCTGGGAGTGGGGGACTCATGGAGGCAGCGTCCTGGGCCGGCCCTTGGCCTGCCAGGCACACCTGGAGTGGGCGGGGCCTCGACCGAAGGAGGCGGGGCCTCTGGGGCGGGTGCGGGGAGGAGTCTGCACTGGAGCCTCGTCCAAGCCCGGCTCTCGCCAATGAACCGTTTCTGGCCACCAGAGTGCAGGGAAGCAGCCCTGGGGACATCTCCAGGGCTCTGATTATTATTTTTATCATCCCTTAAATAGCTGCCTGCCCTGTCTTTCCTCCTCCATCTATTCTTCAGGGCGCCGTGTGTTGATCTCTCCCAGCCCTTCCGGGGTGCTCAGCTGGCTTCATGATAGAAAACCAAGCCCTAAAAGACACTCGAGTTTCAAATCCCAAGTTCGGCATCCCCATCCCTTCCCCACCCCCCTAACAGAAGGACTAAGTAAACCCTGAGCACCACCCCCCACCTGCCACGCTGCCCCATGCCTTCATATGCTGGCCTCCCTTCTGGAACATTCCCATCGGCACCAGACGCTCCTTCGCAGCCCCTCCCTGCCCTTCTTAGCACCTCCTCTTACCATTTATCACCTCGTTAGCCATTATCACCCCCCCAGGAGCAGCGTGTGCCTCCCCACTTGACTGGGCTGTCCCCGAGGTCAGGAATACCCCACTTTGTTTCGGGGCCCCAGCCCCTAGCACGTAGACGCTCTGTGGATGTTTATAGAAAGAAGTCTTCGGGAGACCTGGATTTGAATTGTGTCACCGCCTTCGCAACCGTGTGCCCTTGGCCTCGCTGGGTCTTGACGTCCTCATTTGCCAGCCTGCCCGCCCGCCCGCCTGCCTGCCCTGCCGGGTTGGTGTGTTGACAGATGAATGTGTTCTTGGGACTACTAATCACGGCCGGGGAACAGGGTTCATGCCCCAGGGGAGGGGCCCCTGTGCCCCAGCCTCCCTGGGAATGAAGCTGGAGGGAGGCCCCGGGCTTGTGGAAATTCTTGGATCCCTTGCCCGCCCCTCGAGGCCCCGGCCCGCCTCGGCTCCAGGTGTCTCGCTCCCCAGCGATTTTCTTTGCTGATCCGGAGTTCAAAAGAACAACACCTCCAGGAGGAGCAGAGCGACAGCCCCGGGAAAACAAAAGCCAGCAAGCAGGCTCCGCGGGGGCCAGCTGGGGCCTGCCGCGCGCTGCCCACCTCTCCCCACCCGGTCCGGGAAGGCGGGCGCCGGGTTCTTGGGCTCCTGCACGACTCTGAAAACATCAGCTCCCAGTTGGAGGGAAGGGGCCCGTTCGGGGCCAGGGCGTGGGGGGAGGGGAGGCCTGGCCTAGTTAGAGCCCTCAAATGCTCCTTTGAAAGCGCTTTCAGATGTCCCCAGACCCGGGGGCAGGGGCGGTGTAATAATAATAAAACAACATTTGCATAGAGATTTCTTTACAAAGCACTTTCTCAGGGGTGGGAGGCGCTGGGGTGGCCCGCGGAATCCTGGCCGGGAGGCTTCTGGTTGGTTCCACCCCCAGCCGAGCTCTGCGATTGTGTGCGCGTAAACAAAGCGCTATTCATCCAACTATTTCCGATTCCTCTGGATTTCGTTCCTTGTTCCCCTCTCCCATGAAGGGCTCACTCAGGGCTTGTCACTCAGGCCAGAAAAGGGGCGTCAGGAGTCCCAGAGGGAGGGGTCGGCTGGGACCTGATTGGGGGGAGGCTGAAAAGAGGGGGGGGTCTCCTTCCCCTCCCTCCACACCCCTGCCCCGCCTCCCCTCACCCTTTGGCCCCCAAGCTCCTGGGAATCAGAACAGGCTCGCTGCGGCCGGTTTGTGCAACTCATCTCAAGGCTAACCTGTGGCTTTGTCTCCATGTTGAAAGACTGAGAGCAGGTTTGGTAACGTCTGCGCCTATGCGGGGCGGACGTGGGGCTCTGCTAATACCCCCCTGCCCCCCGGCGGCGCGCCTTATGAGTGGGATGTTAGGTACACCGCGCGGGGGCGCGGGGGGGGTGGGGGGCTGGGGCGTCTGCACCTGCACCAGGTGGGAGTAAGAAGACAGCAGCCCAGCCGGCACCCGGCCCTGCTGCCTTAAGGGCCTCCCATGAGCTATATAGGGTCCACCTGCAAAGGCTTGAGCAGGTTTTAGCAGCTCGGCAGGAGATGGAAGATGCAAGAGATCATTGCTGGGCTGGACCAGTTCACCTTCACCTTCGAGAAGGATGTAGAGAGGCAAAAAGGCACTGGACTCCTGCCTTTCCAGGGCATGGACAGTGAGTGAGGACAGAGTGTCAGCCGGCCCTCTGGGGGCCTATGTGCTGATGTGTAGGGCTCCTGACGGGCAGCGCCTTCACTGCTGCGCACCAAGGGGACCGAGTGGGGGTCTGGGGCCTGCCTTCTGTGATTCTCAGCTTAGCCCCTCCCTTCCCAGTGGCTGAAGCCTCCCCTCCTACATCCTCTCCAGGATTCCAGGAAAATGGAGCTGACTTCCAGGCAGCCCATTTTCCAGACTGCAAAAGCAGAGAGACACAGAAAGGGAATTGTAAGAAGCCAGGGAAGTCCACATCGGCCTCCTGAGCGGGCTCGGGCCCCGCCAGCACCTGTATTTCAGAGTTGGGGGCTTCGGTGTTGAGGTCTTGAGGCCATTGCTGGAGGCCAGCATCCAAAGAGCCGGGACCTGGCCCCCAGGCCCGAGCTTTGAGGAGGTTCAGGGTTGCGGGTGGGGGTGGGTGGGGGCTTCCTGAGGAGGAAAAGACCCTCTGGCAGGTGCAGCCTCTGGGAAGCTACCTTCTCTCTTCCCTTCTTCCCCTTTTAGAGTCCGGCTCAGCTGTGTGCAACTTTTTCGCCAAAGGGCTCTGTGAGAAAGGTGGGTGAGCAGGTGAACCGGGGAAGGCAGGGGCAGCGACCGTCTACACATACACACCCTCTTGCAAAGAACTCCAAGTGCTCTGGTGAAGGTCACACCCAAGCAAGTCCCAGGCCCGGGGAGGGCAGGACTATTTACAAAGAGCCCCTTCCCAGCTCCCCTCACACTCTATCAGAGGGGTGGGTGGCCAAGCACGAGGCCGGTCCTGCTGAGGGACGTGGGCCCCGGGGCACCCCTGCCGACGGCAGCTCCCCCCTAAGAAGATAACTGAGTTACATAGGGCATTTCTTCTTCCTTCCAAGTTGTTACAAAGCCGGCCCTTAGGTCAACACAACCTTTGTGGGGAGTTCTGAGACTTGGTTTTAACAGGCCCTTAATGAGCAATGTGTGCCAGGGGCCATGCTGGGTGGGGGCCCTGGGCTGGAGCCCCAGCTCTGCTCTCTGGTAGGAGCCCCCCCCCGAGCCCGGAGGAGGGGTGGGGGGAGCTGTGAGGGTTCTGGTTGGGGCTTCCCGGGGTTTGAGAAGGGCAAGGGCAAGGGCAAGGGCAAGGGCAAGGCCGGGCAGTGAGGGACGTTTGGGCAGACGTGCGATAGTGCTAAGAGGACAGCCCTTCCTCCGTGTGGCCTCCGCTAGGGGTCAGGGGAGGAGAGGGGAGCACTCTCCTGGGGAGCCCCAGGCAGAGGGGGGGCCTCCCAGCTGGGTGCTCCGATGTCCCCAGGGAAACTCTGCCCTCTCCGGCACAGCCGAGGGGAGAAGATGGTGGTGTGTAAGCACTGGCTGCGGGGACTGTGTAAGAGGGGCGACCAGTGCAACTTCTTGCACCAGTACGATGTCACCCGGATGCCTGAGTGCTACTTCTACTCCAAGTTCGGTAACGCCCCTTCCTGGCTCCAGCCCTTACCCTGGGGGTGGGGCGGGGGGGAGGGGGTGTTGGCAGTGGGGACTGGAGGGACAGAATGACGTCTTGACGGGCGCCCAAAGGAGGCTGTGTATGTCTCAGGTGGCAGACCAGGCCTCTCTGGGCCCCGAGCACCTGCTGTTGCACCCTCCTAGGAACAGTGGATCCCTGTCTCACCGCCCCACGGGCTCAGGCACACGCTGGTCGCCCTCCCCAGGGAGGGGTGGGGTGTGGCTGAACTCAAAGGCTGAATTGTTTCCCTCTGCAGTCCTGGCTAATCACAGACCCAGCCTGACTGTCTGGAAATAAGCCTGGAATGGGCCATATCTCTGTCCCTGGTGGGTCCAGGCCAGTGTTTCCCAAACAGCAGGCATTTGAAAGTCACGGTCATGGCCAAACACAGAAAGCACCTGTCCTGTTGACCTGTATCCCTGTCCCCTCTTTCAATTGTCTTGCTATTACAGAGTCTTATTTTAGAAGAAAACTTTGCATTGTTTCTCTGAGCGGAAAGCTAGCATCTCTTATTGGCAGTGCAGGGTAACCGTAAGCCTACAGTCATGAGGTTCAGAAGCGCAGCCTCTAAAATTATCTTGTGTGGTCGGGTAGGGACCAGTGTCCTCCGTCCCCCTGGCCTCCAGGCATCCTTCTGTTGTGCACAGGGCTGCCCAGGAGGAAGCCGTAGCCACGTGCCACCTCATTTAAGAATTTGACAATAAACTATTTGTAAAAAAAAAAAAAAAAAAAGAAAGAATATAGAAAGTTCAGTGAGTGTGGGCCTTGTACAACCCAAGCCTTTAGGGCCTTTAGACCTCCCAAAATATCTTTGGCACAGTCTATGTTTTAAGCAATTTTTATCACAAATAACGTATAGTTTTCGGGGAAAAAAAAAAAAGAATCAGCAAATGGGCTACAGATCTCGTAAAGTAGCTTCCCTTAAAATTCTACAGCTCGGTGCTTTCCGGAGCTGGAAGGAGCCTTAAGGATTATCTAGTCCAGGGCTTTCCAAACTGTGTTCCAAAAGAGTGGCCGAGGGAGACAGGAGGCACGGCCCCCAGGGACATCTCTGACGGAGGCAGCTGTGGGGTAGCTGCCCTTAGTGCCGGTGGCGGGGGCTGGCGGTGGGGGAGGTCCCGGGTATTCAGGAAGAAGGCAAAGTGTCCCCAAAGACCCCCTCCCAGGCCAGAATTCCGTGTCCTACCAGCTCGGAGTTGAGGGCCAGCTGCCCGCATGTGTTCTTGGAAGGGAAGGACAAAGTTTACCTGGAGCCCGGCTCCCCTTGGTCACCACCGAAACCTCTTTCATTTAAAAATGCCACTTTTTTTAAAAAATAATTTTTATTTATTTTTGAGAGAGAGTGTGTGTGAGCAAGCACGCAAGTTGGGGAGGGGTAGAGAGAGAGGGAGACAGAGGATCCAAATCGGGCTCTGTGCTGACAGCAAACTCATGAACCACAAGATCATGACCTGAGCCGAAGTCAGAAGCTTAACCAACTGAGGTACCCAGGTGCCCCCGCAAAATGGCACCTATTAATTCCTTCAATAAAATTGGTTTGGTTTTCTTTTGGGACTCGGACACTGTGCTGGGGATGGGTACAGGACCAGGCTCCCTTCTGCCCTCAAAAGCTCTCATTGTGAGGGGCGTACGTGGAAACCATTGAGTATAGTATGTAACCTCTCTTTCTGCTCTTGGAGTAATGAGTATCTCTAATATCATATCAAAGTAATTATTGCTTTTTTTTTTTAAATGTTTTTATTTATCTCTAGGAGAGAGAGAGACAGCGTGATCAGGGGAGGGTCAGAGAGAGAGGGAGTCACAGACTGAAACAGGCTCCAGGCTCTGAGCTGGCAGTCAGCACAGAGCCCGACGCGGGGCTCGAACCCACAACCGCGAGATCATGACCTAAGCGAAAGTCGGACGCTTAACCGACTAAGCCACCCAGGCGCCCCTAATTATTGCTTTTTAAATTTTTAAGTTTTTTATATTTATTTTTGAGAGACAGAGTGTGAGCGGGGAGGGGCAGAGAGGGAGACCCAGAATCCGAAGACAAACTCCAGGCTCTGTGCTGTCAGCACGGAGCCTGATGCAGGCTCGAACTCACGGACCGTGAGATCATGACCTGAGCCAGGGTCGGACGCTTAACCGACTGAGCCACCCAGGCGCCCCCAAAGTAATTATCATTCTTTTTTTTTTTTTTTTATTTATTTATTTCTAGGAGAGAGAGAGACAGCGTGAGCAGGGGAGGGTCAGAGAGAGAGGGAGTCACAGACTGAAACAGGCTCCAGGCTCTGAGCTGGCAGTCAGCACAGAGCCCGACGCGGGGCCGAACCCACGAACCGCGAGATCATGACCTAAGCGAAAGTCGGACGCTTAACCGACTAAGCCACCCAGGCGCCCCAAAGTAATTATCATTCTTATTGGAAGTAAATTGTCTTATTTAGAACATTGTGTTGGGAGGTGTTGGAGTGGGAAGGGGGCAGCCGCGGGGGCCCAGGGTTTGGGCAATGCAGCTTTTTGGGCTCTTCTAAAAGGGACCGGGGACTCTGGAAAGGCGGGCTGGAGGGTGAGGCGAGGGTGCCACCTGCTGGCCACCAGAGGAATGCAGCGCGGTGCATCCAGGCCAGGACAGAAAGGCAGCATTGCACAGGTGACTTTCCACTGCCTCCTGGATCGAATGCTCACCTGGATCGAGTGCTCACCGGCCCTAGGGGACGGATGTCGCTTCCATTCCTCAGAAGGCGGGAGCCCAGCGTCAGCACTCTGCCCGGGGCTGCTCACGGCAGTTCCCCTCTCTGAGCACTGCTGTCCTCGTTCGTGAGATGGGGAGGGCCAGGAGGGAATGGTGATTTCAAACTCTTCTTCAGCATCAGCGGTGCTCTTCTTCGGGTGAAACCTGCTTTGCAGAAGACATTTAAGTAGATCCCTGGAGCAGTTTGAAAACCAGTGAGGTGAACACCATGAAGTTCCTTCTGGCTCTGAGAAGCGCCGAGTTGTAGACTTTGAAGGAGCATGGGATCGGAAGCATTCGCCAATTCTCTACGCAAATGAGGTGACACATGAGCCAAATTCTCCTCATGGCTCCTTCAAAGCCCCTGGGCCTCTGGGGAGAAATCTAAGAGGGTTCTTACGACAATTCTCAAGTGGTCTCTCCCACAAGGCTGGCTCCTTCCAGGGGACCTACCTGAGTCTTGGTCTGTAGCACAGACATGGTGCGACTACATGGGTCTCTGGGTAGCATCTAGCATCAGGCCAGTGCCAGCTTGGGAGCAGTCCACGGCTCTTCTTGGCATCTCCACCAGAAAGGACTGTGCCCTGATTCGAGAAGCACTGTAGGTGTCTGTCACGGAGACGCAGAACAGAGGGCTTTAATCGAAATGCATCCACACTGCGTCTTCTTGGATCTTTAGGGGCTCGCTCTGGCTCTTCTCTCCCTGCCTCTCCTTCGTTCCTTCCTCTCTGGTGGCCTCCAAATGCCTTCTGTTCCAGTCCCTCCTTCTGGATACCTGGATACCTAGAAAATCCCAGGTATTTTCTAGATGTGTTTATTCCTACCCAAGCCCTACTTAGCAAGTAGTACTGGGATGCATCCTTCTTAGACTGAGGGAAGGGTTAGAAAATCCTTGCTGTCTTTGAAAAGCTGCTGCTGTCGGAAGGAAGGCAAGTGGCTTTTAGGCAAGGGGTGTGGTCAGTCCACTTTGGGGAAAGGGGGGAAATGGCCATAAGGAATGCTGGGCTTTTCAGGTGATTGCAACAACAAGGAGTGTCCCTTCCTCCACCTGAAGCCAGCTTTCAAGACTTGGGACTGTCCTTGGTATGATCAAGGCTTCTGCAAGGATGGTGAGTGAGCCCTGACGGAAAGGGAGTGCTAGGCGATCGGGGTGCAGGGGGGGGGAGACCCCAGCAGGGGAAGGATGCGTGTTCCTGCTAAGGCCCCGTGAGGTGTGTCCCTGGGTTAAAATCCCAATGGGAGACCTTTCCACAGTTCTTTCCAGGCTGGCTCTGAAGGAAAGAACCCTCTGTGATACTGTAACAGTCAGCCTGGTGTGGCTTCTCCCAGCGGGCTTACGTGGGTTCAAATCCCAGTCACTTCAGAATATATCGGCTGTGTGACCTTGAACGAATCGCTGAACTCATCTCCTCACTTACGGTGGGGAAAATGGCTCCCTTATAGGGTAATCGAGCCGGTCAGATACAGGACCTCATAGGAAGCCCTTGGTATAGGGTCTGGCCCAGAGGAGACTGTTCACATGCATTCTCTTCTCTATTTCTTTTACCCCCTGGGGGTGTGCTGTCACCTAAGCATGCTGCTCGTGCCCATTAAGAGGCAGGGTCCCCCCATCGGAGTCCCTGTGCTCTGAGTACCACGTTCTTTTCATTGGTCTTCAGGCGCGTCGTTCTGAGTCCTTGGCAGTGTGCCTTTGGGGAGATCTTAGGAGACGATTAATAAACTGTGGTGGGGTTAGCCTTTCCTCAGCTGTAGCTTCCGGAGCTAAGTAAAGATGACAAATGACAGTCTACAGCCACACAAATCCTCCAAGATGCAGTGTGTTAGGGACACTTCCGACCCTACTGTTCAGGACTGGCCAGCTGGCACCCACCCCAGCACATTCCAAGGTGGCCGTTCCCCTCTTGGCCACGTGGCTAGGAAGCAGGTGCTTTGGGCAGCCCGGAGAGGACAGGTTTATATGCCCTGTTAAGTGGAGGGCTAGGGCTGCTGTACCCTCCGGGTGAGATCTATTGTGTGTGTTTCTGGCTGCTCTTTGCCCAGCAGGTCCCCTGTGCAAACACCGCCATGTCCGTAAGATAATGTGTGCTAACTACTTCGTGGGCTTCTGCCCTGAGGGACCCAAGTGCCGATTTGCCCAGTAAGTATGACTCTTAGCTTAGCAACTCCCATCTAGTACAGGGCCCGCTTTCTGGGTCCTTTCATACCTTCAGTGGCCCAAGGTGGGAAATGAAGTGTCTGGAGAGCACGCCCTCCCCTTCCCCGGGGTGGTTTCCTTGCTAGCTCACCCTGCACCGGCCCCCACCCCCACCCCCCTGCTCAGGGCTGCACTGTCCTCTACCCTAGGCTGTTCATATGTATTTGTGCGGGGCACAGGCATATAGCTCTTCCCAAACTGTTCTAGAAATGAGCAGAAACCTTTAAAACCCACCCCGGCCCTCTGCAGTTCTCTCCCTCTCCCCCTCCCCACTGGCTGGGGCATGGGCTCCTTCCCCGCAGGGCTCAGCAACCGGAAATCTGCAGTAGTCTGGCGAGGGGCATGCTAATGAGCAGGTGATGGGGCTGGAGCCAGGCTGTAACTGTCTCTCTCTCTCTCTGTACTTCACTCAGTCCCAAGACGAATCTTTTATTCAACCAGAGTTACCCGAAGGTGAGTGTGCAGGCAGGGACGGGGCAGGGGTGTGTTTCATTCCCTTTACCGCACCTGTTCCCCGGAGAGCTCTTACTCTGGTACCGCGCGCAACTGCCCTCCCTCTCGCGCGATCTGCTCCAAGTACCCGCCAGTCCCCGGAGAGGCCGCGGCCCAGACCCCCTCCCACCTCCGTAACCTCTGCTTCAGGTAGGACTGCTCTGCTTGTCAGCCCCTGAATTCTCCTTAGGTGGAGGCCATGTGTGTGTAAGTAATCCGTGGGGTTCGAACCCACCACCCTGAGACCAAGAGTCCCACGTTCTTCCAACTTAGCCAGGAGCCCAACGTGTGTGTGGCTCTTTGAGAAAGAACAAGGGGCCCAGCTCCGGGCTTCTGGTCCAAGGTCGCACCTGCACCAGGGGCCAGCCAACCACAGCCTGGGGGCCAGAGCTGGCCACTGCCTGTTTTTGTACAGCCTGGCACTTGACAATGATTTTCTAAGATAGATCGTAGGGGGAAAAAAAACCCAACAACCCCAGAATATGCTGTAACACGTGGCAATGTCAGTGCTCGTAGTTTTATTGCTCACGTTCCCATCATCTATAGCCGGTCTCGTGCCTGAGTGGCTGCAATGGAGCCGAGATGGCCTGCAAAACCGAAAATCTTTACCGTCTGGTCTTCTACAGAAAGCCTCTGCTGACCCCTGGTCAGGACGGCTGAATGTTGGACGGCCAGTTCAGTCTGGCTGTGGGAACGGGGGTGGGGGTGGGGGGCGGGTGCTTAGGCCCAGCAATCAGTGGTCCCACATCTGGTCCCTCTGCAAGAGGGAAGGCGGGCCAGGGCACGAAGGGCGCCCTCTGCTGCGCCCAAGTGGGATCTCGGCTGGAAGGCGGGAAGCCTCTTCAGTCGCTGCTTGCAATTCACAAGCCCATGTCTAAGGCCCATCGGGAGGCACACTTCTGGCCATTAAAACCGTAATCATAAAGCACCTTGAACCCAGCTTTGCATTTAAACACCAGGCCAGAGCCTCCGCTCTCAGTGTAAAGTCACCGTGTCTGCAGTGTTTTCTCCTGACTTTATCAGCAGCTTGTCAACTGGCCACGGGGTTCAGCCCCTCCTGCTTGTGCCTGGGGACCTCGCCAGCCCCTTTCCCCGATGAGGGGCCTGCCTCTCCCTGCTCAGAGGCCCCAAGAGCAGCTGGTTTCCTACCACCTGGGACTCAGGACGCTGGAGCCTGGCCTGTGCTACAGGGTGAGTAGCAGCGGACCCACCAGGCTGCTGCTCTGTGGAGGGCGAGGGGGAAGTAAGGGGGGTAGCCTTGTAACCCCTTTGGGTCAGGTAAGACCACCACACTGGGGTCTAGGGGTGTGAATGAGGGCAGTGAGGGGGCACTGCTTACCCCAATGTTACCCTGTCTCCACGACCTCATCCAACTTACTTCTCTTGCCAGACAAGACTTACTTTCTTTAAAAGCTAGTAGGTTAAACATCAGCTGCTTTGCTGCCTATCAGTTCTGAGTTGATACATAATGTTCCT
Source organism: Proteles cristata cristata (assembly GCA_017311185.1). Classification (NCBI taxonomy): domain Eukaryota; kingdom Metazoa; phylum Chordata; class Mammalia; order Carnivora; family Hyaenidae; genus Proteles; species Proteles cristata. The sequence continues at coordinate 93,010 of JAESUZ010001861.1, read as the reverse complement.
CAAGGAAGGGAATGTAGCACTTTGATTCCCCCCCCCTCCCATTTATCAAGAAGAAAAACAGACATACCTTCCTTCCGGATAAACATGTTGTTCTGTGCTTTTTGTTTTGTCTTGGGGATTTTATTTGTAAGTGATCTCTACACCTAGCATGCCAACTCACAACCCTGCGAGCCAGAGTCACACCAGCTGGGCTGACCAGGTCCCCGACTGTCCTGTGCTGCTGGCTTCTCTCTGCTGTAGAAGCTCCCTCAGCAGCGGGCAGGGAGCAGGGCCCTTGCCTTTCTCGTATGTTTGACTTTCGGGCCTTTGCACATCCAGAGCCCTGTTCTCCAGGAGGGCGATACTGGCTGGAACCTCAGGGTCTTTCGGGCCTGAAATGGAGCTTCATTTAAGACAGAATCCATCAAAGGTGCCTGGGTGGCTCAGTCGGTTACGCATCCGACTCTCGGTCTCGGCTCGGGTCATGATCTCGTGGCTTTGTGGGTTCAGGCCCTGCGTCTAGCTCTGCACTGAGCGAGGAGCCGGCTTGGAATTTGCCCGCCCTCTCTCTTCCCCTCCCCACTTGTGCAACACCAAAAAGGTAGTTAGGCAGCTAATAGCTCTTGTGATTCCCTAGACAGGTTAGGATTTTTCTCTTGGGATCTGAATTTACGAAAAGTCACACCATGAATTTCTTTCTTTTAGTGTCAAAAACCGGGGCATTATGCCAGCAAGTGTAGTAAGACTCCAGCAGGTAGGAGTTATCAGAAGACAGCCCTGGCCTGTGGGGTAACTGAAGACCTTCTGGCGAAGAGACCCAAGGGCCATGCTGTGCCCATGTCCCGGTGACTGCCACGTCAGCCCACACAGGGTGGGAGGTGTGGCAGTAGTGGCTGCACTTGGGCCGACTTCCTCGGCCCGTCCGCGAACGAGCTGCCAGAGCCACGAGGGGCTGGAGGCACAGGGGCTGTGGCCGGGCGGGTGATCCCTGAATTGGGGGAGCGGCATGTCCATGAACCCCAAACCCAAGCGAGCGGAGAAGAGCCGCCCCACCGCGTGGCGCCCACACCTGCCGCGAGACCAGCCCCGGCTGCCTCCCCTGCTGCTACAAACTGCTGATTAAATTCAACGGTTTTCTTTAGCATGACAGCGGCTTCCCTGTTACGGTTCCTTAAATTGAAGGCTGTATTCTGTGCGTGGCGGATGTGAGGAATTATGGGGAGACGGTACAAACCGGGCTTGCCCTGGGGAGGTGTGGGCGGGACCCGGCCTGTGTAATGCCATACTGTCTACGCAGATGCAGATGCGGGAGTCAGGCGCCAATGCGATCTGACCCACTGAGTGGGGGGTGTTGCTAAGTGGAGGCTTTCGGAGAAAGGGAGAAAACATCAGTAGAAGGGGTGCGGTATGAAGCCCCCCACCTGGTGGCAGATGGAGACACCTGCCCAGACCCTGGGGCTGGAAGGTAAGGGGACAGGGCGATCTAAGAATGCCGCCCCCAGAATCTGGGGGTCAGCCCTGCCTGGGCTGCTCAGACAAACACAGCCGTGTGTGCAGACTGCTTAGCCTCAAGCCTGTTTCCTCAGTGTGACAAATGAGCCTAATGGCGCCGGCCTCCAGGAGGGTCCTAAGGATGAGAGAATGCAGGTAGAGAACTCTGCACAGCACTTGGCTTGTCCAGGGCAGGCCCCAAAGGGCAGCCGCATTTTAGCGGGGACTGTGGCAGGCTTGTTCTCGCTTGGTTCATGTTCAGAATCTGAACTAGCAAGAGGCCACCGGGGGTTCAGAGGAGCTGTTATAATGTAATTCCTACCACGCGTGGGCCCTGCTGGACTTTACCGTGCAGGTCTTCTAATCCCACCGGATCTCTGCAAAAGAGGTATAACTGTCGCCACTTTACTGTCCAGACCCTCCAAAGAGGCTCCAGGAAGTTAGACAACTAGCTCCAGGCCACGGCCACCATCTCAAAGCTGAGGGTCTGGAAGAGGCAAATCATCAGGTGAGAGGGAATTTCTGAAAATACTGTTATGAGGTAGGAACACAGGGAGCGGGGGAATCGGGGGAATCTGTGTGTAAATCGGGGTAAAAAAAAGGACGTGGTAATGGTAATGTTTGCCCAGAACGAGTAAAACACCCTGTTGCTAATGTACAAAGGATTACCTTTAATCGCTAAGTATTCTCGTATGTATTAGAAAAACGTACTTCCCCCAGTAAACTCAGTATTTCAGGTATGGTCACTCAGGCTTCCAGCCCAGGTGCTATGACCAGGGATACCCCCCTTCCCCCAACGCAGACCACATGGGTGCGGCCAGGGCCCTCGGGCCTGCCCGCAAGTTATTTCCAACCATCCGGAAGGGACCCTCCCCGTAAGTCTTCTCACAGGTGGATATGGACCGCCCGGTACGGATTCTCTGTGCGCTGCTGGAAGGTTTGGAAATCCACGCCGCTGCCGCCGCGGACACTGCTGCCCACCTGGGGCGGGGGGGGGGTTCTGCCCATGCCGTGGGAGGCACCAGGCATCACTCTGGGAGACAACATCAAGGAGGCTGTTTAACATGGACCATCATGTTAGGGGCGTCCCTGGCTTTCTCTCGGCTCTGTGAAGAGCAGCTACTCCTGACTCACGCCCGCAGGTAATGGGCTCACTCAGCTGCGACCCCAGGTCTGAAAGAATCTCTCGCCTTCCTGGATGGAGCCCTGGATCTGCCGGGTCACAGACACCATTAGGACTGGCTGCACAAATGAACGATCTTGCAGGGATATTTGCAGATGTGAGCAGTAAATACATCCCCACGAGCCACCTGTCCATCACTACTGTAAGCAGAAACTGCTCCTTTGATCACACAGTTGGTCTGGACTGGAATCTAGGAAAAGAATCAACGGCTCTCAGCTGACCTCAACAACGCGGGCTCTTTGGAATATTATCAGGAACTCCTTAAAACACTTGAGGAAAGGTCTTCAAGCACAACCTCACCCCACAGGGAAGTAATAAGTGGCCAGGAACCAGGACTCCAGCATCTGGAGAGAGAGCCAACGGCTTCTTCAAAGTCCTCCGGACCCTTTAAGAATCCACGCTCAGTATTGGGGCGCCTGGTGGCTCAGCTGGTTAAAGATCTGACTCTAGCTCAGGTCATGATCTCACAGATCAGGAATTTAAGTCCAGTATTGGGCTCTGTGCTGACAGCTCAGAGCTTGGAGCCTGCTTCCGATTCGTGTCTCCCTCTCTCTCTACCCCTCCCCTCGCTCATGCTCTCTCTCTAAGGCTGTAAGTCAAGAAAGCTTCTACCAAACTGTGTTTGCTAAACTATCTTAGGGCCGCGATCCCAAGTTGCCTTCAACACTCCACACGTGGAGGCCGGTGGTGGGGGTCCACTCCCCCAGGGCAGGGTCGGCACACATTTTCTTGGTATTTTCAGCTTTGCGAACCATGTGCTGTCTGCTGTACGCATTCAGTTCTGGCCCAGCCACACCTGACCACGGAGGTACGGCTGTGCTCCAGGAAGACTTAAGTCACAAAACGGGGAGTGGGCTGCATCGGCCACCACAGGGGCCACAGCAGCTGCTTGAGGGCTCAGGGGCAGCCTTCTCTTCTACCTTGGCGCCCTGAGGGTTTCTGATCTGGACTAAGGGCAAAGGGGGAGGTGCAGGGAGCATACCATCTCCCTTAAAGGGCATTTGCAAAGAATGGCCACAAAGCCCTTTCAAAAGGAAAGATCCTGTTTTCAGAATTCCAAGGAAGTCCTCAGTAATACAAATGCAGTTCTCTCCTCAACCTTGAATGTTTTCCTTACGGGGAATTCTGGTATACCTTTTCCCCAACCTTGAAAAACTGATGCAGTATTAAATTACTCCCGCTGGGGATAATTAGAAGGGGAGTGAGACAGGGAAGAGAAAAGGCAGATAAAGCAGAAGATAGAGCCAGAACTCAAGTCTTGAAGGAGCTTGGATAAAACAGGGGCTGACGGCATGCATTTGGCATGAGAACATCCCAAGCAAAGCTAATGTGTGTATGTGTGTGCGCATGCGCACATGTGTATAAAACAGGTAGATATAAACATATCTAGGATATATAATCAACTCCAGGAAAACGGATTGGAGAAACAGCTCTCCGTCAGTGCAATCTAGATTACGTTTCCTTTAAGCCTTTTCTATCTGTAAGTAACCAAGGGAGGGCCAAAGCAGAAGCCATAAAATCAGAAAAACGCTGACTATTTTGATGGAGGAAGAGACCTGGAAAACCCAACAGCCCTGATAAAGTAAAAGGAAGGTGTTAAGTGTTTCACTGAAATTCTCAGGAAGGGATGGGGTGGGATTCTGAAGTTTCCAGAAAAAACGACCAATAGAAACCATTTGCTATTACACTCAAGATGTATAAAAGGCACTTTAATATTCTGTTCAGTGTGCAATCTCATTTTAATTGGTTTAAAACTATTTGTTAAGGATTTCCCACAGACTCACCTGCAACTCTGTCTCCACCCTTGTTTTGCTTTTATGGCTCTCACACTTGCCAAGGTGTCAATGACTCCACAGGGCCGGATGGAGGCAGATTTCCTGCCACTTCAGACACTAATCTGTACCAGGGGGCGTGAAGCCTGGCATCTCATACAGATGACTAATAAAATGCCAAAGCTTAACGAATACTTTTAGGGAGAGAGATTTAAAAGTGAGGTATTACTGACTGCAAATTAATGCTTTAAAAAAATTTTACTGATGACCTTTGTCACCTTCCTGCCTCCCTCAACATCTTCGGCCTTCAGGAGCAGACAAACCGAAGGCTTCTCAGGAGCGCTGTCTCTCCGGAGAGCCAGCCCAAGACCTGTCCACACAGACCTGGGCCTGTCCAGGGGAAAGGGGCGGACAGACTTCCTAATATCACGGTGTTCGGTTCCAATAATTTTATTCTTCTCACGCCCTCTCCCTGCCCCAAATACCATTCTAAACTGTCCGATCTGCACCGCAGTGGTCTCGGCCGCGCTCCCCACGTCCCGGAGTGCTCTCACTCGGTGTCCAGGCCACTACTTCCGCCAGCGCTGCAGCTCTTGGGATAAACAGAGAGAAGCGGTAAGAAACCAGGAGACGGGGCGCCTGGGTGGCTCAGTCAGTAAGGCGTCCGACTTCGGCTCAGGTCATGATCTCGCAATCTGTGGGTTTGAGCCCCGCGTCGGGCTCTGTTCTGACAGCTCAGAGCCTGAAGCCTGCTTTGGATTCTGTGTCTCCCTCTCCCTCAGCCCCTCTCCTGCTCACACTCCCTGTGTGTGTGTCTCTCTCAAGAATAAACAAAAACACTAAAAAAATTAAAATAAAAAATGAGAAAAGTTAACCTGCACTAAAAAGAGAGGTGGCATTCAGATGCTTTCCTCCTGGACAGGACCTGCGCGAGTGAACCCCTAACGAGGGTGGCTGTGTTCTCAGCGCAGAAAGTAACGTTAACTGAGGCTTCTGTGCCCTGTAGACGCAAGACTGCCGGCCATAAGGTCTCCCCTCCTCTCTCGGGGTATAAACTGTTTGGTTTCAATGCTGAAAGGCGGTTCTTAGGTAGGAATTCCGGGGGGGCGCCGATCTGGTGGGCAAACAGCTTTAGGGACACGGCACAGAGCAGCAGACTTCCGGTGAGACCCGAGCACAGGGCCAGTCATGTAATTCTAGTCCCACCCTGTGAAGGTCATTATAACCGAAACCCGTAATAAAAGACCCCAGAGCCCCAGACAGGAGCTCAGTCCCTGGGCTGTGCCAGAGAACGCAAAACTGGACTATAAAAAGCCATTTGGAGAACCCCCGGTGGGTCCAAGTCATGGGAGAGGCCTGCGACCTGGGCTCGGAGTACTGAGAAGCTTACTCAGATGTCTGAAACTCCAGCTGCACCAAAGGACGAAGTACCCTGCGAAGAGCATGGTGACGCCCCCAACGCCACTCCGCACGGTGGTACGGCACCTGACCCAGCCTGTGGGAAGAGAAATGTGGTTGCCGTGGTGACGCGACCTGCCGTGGTTCGTGTCACCCCGATCAGCCTGGGCCACGGGACCGGAGTCACAGGATTCTCGCACCTCCACATGGGTTATGCTTTTTTTTAAAGAGATGAAAAGGCCCAAAGGTGGAAGGTGTTAATTTTAAAAGTTGAGACACTCTTGTTTTAGGAGTTTGGCCGGAATCGCGAGTCGGGGGAGACTAACATGCCTAGAGAACTTGAGGTTTAGTGCCCTCCGGGCTTTAAGACGATCTAGGCGGGCAGGGGAGAGGTGAGGGGAGGTGGCCGGGGGAGGCATCACAAAAAAGGAAAGCTGGCCCGTAATGGCTGCTGCTCTCCTCCTGGCGTTGACGTCAGGCTCCACGGTGAAAATGGACTGAGGGAAGAGAAGGGAGCCTCCACATTTGTCTCTTTCTCTTTTCCTTAGTCTGGCTGGAACCATTTTGGCTAAAATACGAGACCCTTCTCCAAATGCTCAGAACCGGCAACAAAACCCAGCAGTCAATGACTCTAGCTCACCTTTCTGGACTGCTCCCAAGAGCCTCATCAGAGACAAGCTGGAGGCTGGAAGTCTGGTCGGGGGTCCCCAACTCCTGAGAGCAGGCCAGCTTCTTTCCAACAAAGGAACTACGGTTCCAAACAGAAGTCACTGTGACAGTTCGTTTAGATTCGCTCCTTTCCCGACACTCTGTGCCCGGGGTTCCGGGGCCAGGCTGCGGGGAAGGGTCCCGGAACAGCTGGAGGGCTGCAGTTAACTAAGTGCTGAAAGTCAAGGCCATTTATTCCCCGAGAGAGGTTCTATGAAGGGCGGGGGGGCGGGGGGGGAGCCCCTGGGGATTGGGATTGAGCTACACTTCCGGTCTGATGAGTGGACCGTGCAGCCAACAGGCGTGCGCATGCTTCCTGAGAGGGACAGCCCGCATCTGCTACCACTTGCTGTGTTTCAGCAGAAGGCAGGACTTCCTTTTTTTAATTTATTTTTTAACTGTACATCCCAGTTAGTTGGCATAGAGTACAACGATGTCAGGAGTAGACTCCCTCCTGCCCCTTACTCATTCAGCCCATCCCCCCTCCCACAGGTCCTCCAGGAACCCTGTTTGTTTTCCATGTTTAAGCGTCTCTTATGTTTTCCCCCCTCCCTGTTTTTATCTTATTTTTGCTTCCCTTCCCTTATGTACATCTGGTTTGTACCTTAAAGTAGAAGGCGTGACTTTCTACGGTGACCCTAACTACTGCTAGTTCTCATGACGACTAGGGTCGGCACGTGTGCTGCTTTTACTGGCGAGTCAACGGTTACGTTCAACATGGGAATAATCCACGTAGAACCAGAAAGGAGGGTTTATGCTCTCTATTCACAGCTTTCCTGCCCCTGTTTTTCTGTGTTAGGAAAGGGAATCTCTACTGTCGCTGACCCTCCGGTCTCGGTCCGGTCCATCGGGAGAAAGGATAAACAAGGGAACAGCTGCAACAAGTTTAGCAGATGCAGTGACACCCAAATGACCGTGACACTAAGCAACACTGAGAACCACCGATGAGAAAAACCGCACTGGCTTCGGAGAAATCACCCAGAAAATTATTTCATGAGGTGAAGATTAGGCTCTTAAAAAAACAAAGCAGGACAAAGCCCATTCTTCTTGGAAAAGGTCTGAAAACAAGATGGGAAGGAGCAGTTTTGTGAAAACTGCAGCTGAAAAACCACCTCCCTGCCGTGTCAGGAATGGGGCGGCCCCTCCACGCTGTCCCTTCTCCAGCCAGCAGCCTATTTCCTCCACTAAGGGCTCCATCACACTTGTGCAAATGACATCACTTTGGGACGCCCGAGGCCTAGGAGAGGCCATTTCAGAACCCACAGAAGTTGCTGAGAGTTTCTTCTGTGTCTCCTTCCCACCGTCCAGGGACCCTGGGTTCTGATCGACACCCCCTCGGCCTAGCTCCACCGCCATCTCGTCTCTGGACAGGGTCCTTGACCCGCTACCAGTACAGATGTCTTTATGTCCCAAACCTAGTGACCGCGGCGCCATTCTCTAGCATAAACACCAGAACCATCCCCGGCACCTCCACCATTTCCTATCACCCCTCTGGCCTGGCTGAAATGCCAGACATGTGACTCAACGCACCCCTCCTGCCTCTGGCTGTTGACACACGTCCCCTTTCCCAGTCGCTTCTGGGTACTAGCAGATCTACTCCTGACTGGTCATATTCCTGCTCTGCTCTGACCCTGACTAGTCTGAGCCCCTTCGTCATAGGTGTCCCATCTTGAAACCCTCATTCAACACCTTATCGGTGGAAATGGTGTTTTTCTCTCATTCAGAGAAGAGGGTTTATGAAGCTGTTTCTGGGTCTTTAAAAGCCCGTGACCCTATCCGGTTTCCTTACTTTCTGCTCTCCCAGCCGGCCAATTTCTAGGAACTGTTTTATTCAAACCTCCTCCTCTCTCCCTCACCTTCTGTTTGCCAACACCCCGGGGCCCTCCCCGACACCTGCAGAACTCTAACTTTGAAAATGTCTGGAAATCTGAATCTTAGACCGGACTTCGGGATCAGTCTCTGGGGATGAGGTCCAAAAATCTTTCATCCTATATGGGGTCATCAGGTTGTCCTGATTGGGGCTCAGAGATCTTCAACCCTCAGTCCCAGAAGCTAGGGCACTGACATCTGGGCGGGGCTCAGCTAAGCACCCCCTCCCCTGGCGAAGGGCTCGCAAGGCTCTGCTTTGAACAAAGGAAACCAATTTCTATTGCTGAGGACGGTCAGCCACTTGTACTCGCTCAGTCTCCAGAGATTTAAATCTTGGAACTTCTAAAGTCTGTTTTCTCCAGTACTGGAAAAAACACTTTTTTGGGGGTAGTAAGTCCGTGAAAATCCTTCTCCCTAAACCTCACAGGATGGCTCAGCTCTTGATGCCACCGAGCTCAGTAAACCTCTTTGTCATTCCTGACTTACAGAAACCCGACTCCGCCGTGTCCTCAGAGCTACCAATCTTGCCAAGCTGGTCACAGCAGTGTAGACTGGGAGCAATCCAAGGGGGCAAAATAGCTCTTCACCACTATTCTGGAGAAACCCAGCCCTTACCTTACTAGTACTATGTTCTTGGGACCCACCAAAGGGAGCCTGTCAACTAATAACTTAAATCAACTGTGACAATGACCACTAAGTGCCTCAAATAGTGTAAGCCTAACTCACAGGATAAAGACCATGGGTGTCCAAGTCAGATGGACCGAGACTTGAATTCTGGCCACCACTTACTGGATGAACATGGGCAAGTCACTTGAGATGCCTGGGGCGCATGGGGTGCCTGGGTGGCCTGGGTCACGATCTCATGGTCATGAGATGGAGCCCTGCATCAGCCCCGCTCAGCATGGAGCCTGCTTGGGATTCTCTCCCTGCCACCCCTCCCCAAATAAGTAAATACATAAAAGATGTCTGGGGCTTAGGTCCCTCACCCATAAACAAAGGTGGGACAGGAACGCCACTGACAGTCACCTGAGTTGTCATGAGGTTTGAATGAGGTAACAATGTAACGTTAGCTAGCAGAAGCTAATCCGATGTGAGTCTCCTTCCCTTTCCCTCTAAAATGAAAGTGGGTGGGGGCGCCTGGGTGGCTTAGTTGGTTAAGCGTCCGGCTTTCGCTTAGGTCATGATCTCGCGGTTTGTGGGTTCGGGCCCCGCGTCGGGCTCTGTGCTGACTGCCAGCTCAGAGCCTGGAGCCTGTTTCAGAGTCTGCGTCTCCCTCTCTCTCTGACCCTCCCCTGTTCACGCTGTCTCTCTCTATCCTAGAAAAAAATAAAATAAAATAAAATGAAAGTGGGTGTACCAGAGACCCCCACCCCCCCCAGCATGGTGAGAGACAGCACAGGAACTGGAGAAGTCCCACGTGCCAGAGAGATTTGCTACGGGCTGTGCGCGTGCCTATGCAATCAAGACAGCTGACCAACTCCCGTGTTTCTGGCTCCAGTCAACTTTCTGCAACATGGTTTAGTGGAAAGGGTGTTCTACTTGGAGCTCCACTGTTTAAGGCAACATGACCTTGGACAAGTCACGTGTTCTCTCCCAGCTGGTTTATCACCAGCAAAGCAGAGATAAAGGTCACCGCCCACTTCTCAGAGGGGCGGGGCCTCAGCAAGAACAGGATGGAAGCAGCACCAGCATGCTGAGGTGGACAAACTCAGACGTTAGTATCGGTACCGTATGGGGGTGGGAAAGGGGCTCCCGAGCAGCTTTGGCCTTGAGACGGACTACAACGCAGAGAGCACCTGGCCGTTAGGGGGGTTCGTAGGGCAGGTGGAAGAAAATGGCAGCTTCAGCCAGCAGTCCTCTTTACTTGACACAGTCCCCCCTGAAAGCTCTAGAAAGGACTCCTTACCCTACCAAAGGAAATGCTTCTCACAGGGGACGACCTGGGCTTCAGTGAATACATAATAATTCATACCAAATATACCAGAAAGAAAAATATGTCCCTTCAGGAAGAGAGATTACAGATTTTTCAGGTGCAAAGCTATTCTGAGTTGCCAAGGTCTCCTGTCAAATCTAAAAGCACTGATGAACACCACACACACTCTCACTCACTCACTCACTCACCACCCCCCCACTGAGATGGATGCTACGTTAAACTAACTGCGTCTATGGGCACCTGGGGGCTCAGTCGGTCAAGCATCCGATTCTTGGTTTCAGCTCAGGTCATGATGTCATTGTTCGTGAGTTCGAGCCCTACGTCGGGCTTCGAACTCACAGTGCAGAACCTGCTTGGGCTTCTCTCTCTCCCTCCCCCACTCACTCACTCTCAGAAACAAACTTTAAAAATTAATCCAAGAACTATTCTTCTAGAAAACCTTAAAACAAAAATCTAAAGCTTTCTCATGAGGAAAATGAAGAAACTTTACATATTCTAACTAGAGAGATAGTCCAACAAAAGTAAGGTTCTGCAGGAAAAAGTGAGGAATTTCCTGGCTCTGTGGGGCCACTTAACCCTTTCCGGGCACTGGCAAGGAGCCTCTGGACAGCTTCCGAGGAGAGCGCCACCCAGTCCTCTCTTCTCCCCTAACCTCTTCCCCAGTCTCTCAAGAGAGCTTGAATACCCCACATCCACTGGCCGTATGACGGCCCAATGCAGAAACTCAAGTGATCAAGGTCACCAGCCAGCCTGGCCTAGTCTGACCTTCACCTCTGGGTGGAGGGGCAGGGAGCATGGTAAACCACTGGCACTGACTACTTCTGGAACAAGAATGAGTTTTCGGAACTGGGATTATGTCTGGTCTACGCAACGCCTGGGTAAAAATCAGCTACCTGAGAGAAAGCACGAGTATTCTGAACCTGATGAGGGCAAGGGGCCCAGAGCTGTCTGGAGGAGCTGGGCGGTCCTTGAAAACGAGCATGCTTACCTTGTGAGAGTCTCTCCCCCTGGGGACTGAGGAGCGGAGGCTTCTGGGCCACGGCATTCCAAAACTGGGGCCTCCCCGGCAGCACACCCAGGCCAAGATAACCAGGATAGAGCTCTGGAAACCACTCCAGCCCGAGGGAGCCCGAGAGGCCCTTCCTGCCAGCATCGCCCACCTGGCTGAAGGGACTGTCAGAGGCGTGACGCAGAACCAAAGGCAAAGGCTGCTGGTGGCCGGGCCACGTGGCCTGGGGCCCGCAGCAGGGGCCGTGCCACAGAGGGGCTGGGGGAGGCCTGCAGGCTAATGCTTTCTCTTCTTGAACAAGCCGGACAGTCAGAGAGGCCGGGTTTTCATTACGCAACGGTGAGACAGAAAGCAGCTCACTGCAAGTCGTCCCCCTTGGAGTGAACAGACCGAAACCAGGACCTTCGTCTTGACGTTTCCTCTCTGTGGCCGAATCGTCCCCACTGAAATCCTTTGTGTCACTGCTCACAGAAGCCCAATCCTGCGTGTCTGTCACGGGTGCACCTTTCCCTGTGTTTCCTGTGCTCCCACGTGCCTCGGCTCTAGGGTCAAGTCCTTCTCCTTGGCTCTCCCTGACGTGGATTTCACCTAACGGGCTGACTTTAAAATCTAAAAAATGGGATTCCCTGCCCTTTACTTGAATCTCAGGGTCTCTACCATTACTAGGGACTTCTGAGAGGGGGTCCCTGGCCTTGGCCTCTATCTCACTGCTTGACAAGGATGTCCTTACCCTTTCAACCCCATAATGGAGATGCATGGGAGAACTATGATAATCACCATCAGCCCTATCTAGTAACTTTACTAGAGGCTTCTGTCTTGGGGGATCAATTCTGTCCAATCTTAAATTGGGAGAAGCGGTCTGTACATCATCAGATAAGGCTGAGGAACATGTTCTATCTTGATTTGATGAAGGTTCTACCGGGCCACGAGGTAAAGATGCTTTGGTCTCTGAAAGCTTACTTCTTCTTTCCCCTGATGGAGGCAAATCTCTGGCAAGTTGTTTTTTAGGAGTGGTGTTTTCTGATGCATAAAACCGAGCCTTGGTTTTTCCCTGGAAAGCAGGCTTTGGTTCAGTACCTGTTAGCATGCTGAGGGAGCACTGAACTCGATTCTGGACGTCTTCATCTGCCTTTGTGTTACTTGCTCTTTCCAAACCAACAGCACATGACGGAAAAGACTTCGTCGTCCATTCTGCTTTGTCCTTTACCAACTTGGAATTTCTTTTCTTACTATTGGTCTCTGACTCTCTCCCTTTGGTGTTATTTAAATCTGTGACCGGCCTTTTCCTCTCTGTTGTGTGTGGGCGTGTAGCTAGTTTGGACTGAGGAGCTTTGCCATCAACAGGTACAGAGGGCCTTAGCATCTTACAGTGCGGCAAGTGGGATTTTAATCGTTTAAATGGCTTCTTACAGTAAGGACACACTTCCATCCCGGCAGAGAGTCCCTCTCCTCTTCCTGAAAAAGATATATGGGAGGTTATGAAGGGCACGCAGTTCGTAAATACTGATATTTCATTGACATGTGTGCCTTTTTTTTTTTTTTAAATGTTTTATTTATTTCTAGGAGAGAGAGAGAGAGAGAGAGAGAGAGAGAGAGAGAGAGAGAGAGAGAGACGGCGTGAGCAGGGGAGGGTCAGAGAGAGAGGGAGTCACAGACTCTGAAACAGGCTCCAGGCTCTGAGCTGGCAGTCAGCACAGAGCCCGACGCAGGGCTCGAACCCACGAACCGCGAGATCATGACCTAAGCGAAAGTCGGACGCTTAACCGACTAAGCCACCCAGGCGCCCCACATGTGTACCTTTTTTTTTTTGAAGAAGCTAGGTCGAGGGAAGTTTTAAAAAATGTGTTTTGATTCATTTTCTTACAGAAATAGGAAATAGAAGACACAGTTGGTTTTAGGATAAATATTCCTGGCCTCACTTATGCTTGGCATTGTACATTTCTTAAAGTCTTCTAGGAACCATCCATTAATAAAAGACCATCAAAGAGGTTTTATAACATCCCTAACTAGGAGCTGAGCACAGCTAGAAGACTTAAATCTAATAAATAATGGTTACTGGAAGAAAAAGTTGCCCAAACTAGCAGTCAGATTAAAATGTTTGCAATTTAAGGTTACAGCAAGTCAGCTGGGTATCACACAAATACAAAGAAATTGTTTGAAGCCCTCAAACATACCATTTAAGGAAAGAATGGTGAAGAATAAAAAAATCCAAGCCAAGATCTGAAGGCCGCTGACTACAGTCATGGTTTTCAAAGTGGTATATGGAAGGCCCACAAAGGTGCAAGAAGAAAATATTAGAACTTCCAATATTTCAGCATGAGAAATGAAGCTCTACGAATACTTCCTGTATTAGTAAAATGCACATATAGACATACATGTACATATAAATGTGCGTAGGGGTGCCTGGATGGCTCAGCCGGTTGAGTGTCCTTCTCTTGATTTTGGCTCAGGTCATGATCCCAGGTTTGTGGGATTGAGCCCCATGCTGGGCTCCATGGTGAGCGTGGAGCCTGCTTAAGTCTCTCTCTGACTCTCTCTCTGTCCCTCTCCTGCCTGCGCGCATGTGCATGCACTCTCACAAAAAAAGTGTGTGTGATGCACTAATAATATATATGGGGAGAACACGGTCCCCAATTTTTTATTTATACTTTGTAGTACAATGGACTGCCAGCAAATTCATTTAGTTTGAAACCTTTGTGATAATTGTATCAGGTAACATATGAAAAAAAATTAATACCATGTATTACTTGTACCTCTTTGAGAACTGAGCTGGGCATATGGTATATGCTGAATTTTTTTCTCTAAACGTAAACGTGCAAACGCTATCATAAATCATTGACTGTGATAACCTTCTATTACTTAAGTCAAAAAAGTGACACTGAAACCATTTACAAGATAAGTAGATACGATCTTAGCCAATCCATTTAGGATCCTATGTGAACTCAGGCAAAACACAACTGTGATTAGAGTAATCATTCTGACTTTGGAGGTACCTCTCCAACAGTATAATCAAACTTGTGAACCTTAACATACAAAAATACCCACAGTTGGAGTCAGTCCACGGGCCTTAGGCTAGTAACTTCAGAAGAGGCTTGGGACCTCCTAGATACATCTGCCCCTACAGAACTCCACCACACTCAGTCCACCCTCACGTGGTAACGTCTTCCCGTGGATGCCTGAATACTTTCCTACTGGGGCTTCCCCAGAAGGATGCTAATTTTGTGGTTGTGTCTTCTGGATCTCCATGCCTCACGATCGCAGCTCCTGGGTCTGGCAAAAGAAACTCGATTCTAATTATCAGCCTGCGCAAGACACAATCGGACGAGGAACTTGACAGCACACTCAGTGAACGAATGTGGTGCGCACCGAACCGAGTACGAGTAACTCGCAGGGCAGGTGCCTCTCCGTGCTCCGGAAAGCAGACAGTTAAGGCCGCGGGACTGTGGGACTTGCGCCAAGTCGCACCCCCACCCCCGAGCCTCGATACCTGGCCCGCCCTCCTCCCAGCTCCGGCACTCATTCCGGAAGCGGAGCCGCCACTCCCCGCGGAGTGGGCGGGGGGCGTCGGGAAGCTTGCGGCTCCGGGCTGGCTTCCACTGCAGCCCTGGCCGGAGGTGCCGGAGCCACACGGACGCCGAGGGGGGCTTATCCTGCAGCCCCAGGAAGCCCCCTCTCTCCTCGGGAAGGCCCCTCCCCTCACCCCCAGACACAGGGCCTGGGCACTAGGACACAGCCCGACCCGCTACAACTCACCCACACCAGCGTCCTCACCCAGCCAGGTGTGAAAGTCCCGGAAGCCCCCGCGACAAGCCCCCCAGCGCAGCCCTCCAGCGGCTTCCCACCTCCCGGTCGGGGACCGGCCGCAGGCCGTCTGCTCCAGTGCCTGATGCTTCTCAGCTGTGTTTTTACAAAACTGTTCACTCACAGGGGCTTGACATAAACACCTGTATCGTACTGTTATGAAATAATTTAAATTAATTTAAACCTGGCTTGACTTTAATGCCGGCCCTTTTCGGCTGCGAACAGGCGAATGCTCAGGCCGCCTCTCATGAGGTCCTCTCTCCCAGAAGCTCCCAGTCGCTCCTCCTCACTCGGAGCCCGCCTCTTCCCGTGGGAGGGGTTACCGGTCGGCGCGGCCGCGGTCGCGCCACTGCGCAGCCGCGAGAGGGCGGTACCACGGCGGCTGCGACATGGGGGGGCGCGGAGCAGACGCCGGAAGTAGCGGTGGTACGGGTCCCACCGAGGGGTACTCATCGCCGGCAGCGTCCACCCGCGCCGCGGCAAGAGCCAAGGCCCGAGGGGGTGGGCGTGGCGGCCGCCGGAACGCGACACCCTCTGTTCCCTCATCTCGCGGAGCGGCGCCGCCTCGCTCCCCTCCACCGGCTGCCATGAGCGAGCGCCTCCGCCCCAGGTGAGACCGCAGGGACCCCTTTCCTTCCCAGCCTCTCGCTGGGGCCTGGGGCCGACGGAGCGCGCGAAGCTGGGGTCCGAACAAGCGTGGGCCCTGCGGGTCTCCATCTGGTCGCCCTACGGCCCGGGGGAGGAGGGGGAGGGATGCGTGAGTGGTCGGGTACCTGGTCTCTGAGGTGCTGGAGGAGGGATTCGCCAGGGTCCGAGTCTCCCCCCAACCTCGCCTTTTTCCCCCTTGTATTTCCCTACTTGGAATGCAGTCTGAACGGTCCCGGAAGAGAGACAGTGGCCCTTGAAGCTTCTCTGTCCTAAATTTAGGAGAGTGGGGGGATGGGAGGAATGTCTGATCTATGACTGGGAGCCCCTAGGACGTCTTTGAGGGACCGGGGCTGGGAGCTGCCGTCTCCCCAAGGTCAGAAAGGATTGGGTTTAGCTCTGCAGCGGGGAAGGATTGGGATAGGTGTTAGAATTTGGGCCCCGGACGGTTGTGAACATAGGAGGGCGGATGACCAGAGTGGCTTGTAGCATAAACAGGCAGGATTCTAAACTGTTTGGATGCGGAGCCGTTTGACTCCGAAGGCGGGAGGTAGGATTATATGGCGATGTTCTACTTTCCACTGAGCCCTGACCTCAGGACCTGTGTCTTGACCTAGGGGTGCTCCGCTTGCTTGACGTGTACAGAATAGAGTCCCAATCAAACTGCAGTTTTTTTCTGTCTCTCTTTTTTAACCCCCTGTAAGAAAGGTGGGGAGGAGAAAGTTGGGATTGGGAACACCAAACGAAGAGGAGCAACTTTATTTCAAATTAGAAAAAATCCCTCATTGTGGAATTTGAAGCGAAAAATCTATAGATCACCAAGAACAACACTCATTTTTCTGATAAGGAAACATACAGGGAGCTCAGCAGGGAAACCAAGTGTTTCCAGGTTGGCTGCTCTTTTCATTACTTCACAATACTCTCAGGGAAGCTCGGGTGAATCAAATGGACTTGCCTTGGTAGGTTATGCTGGATGGTTCCTTGTTCTGTATTTTCATTGGCCCTGATTGTACTGGGCAGTCTTTCCACAAGGATCCTTCTCCAGGGGGTGGTCGATTCAGAGACTAAGATTCTGGAAAGCATCTTGAGGTCATTTGGTCCAGTAGTGAAGATCTAGGGTCACCCATACTTCTGCACTGGATTATTGATTTGGGCATACGGTGGGTGAGTGGGGCACAAAGCCTGTTTGTAGAGAAAACAAGAGTGGACTAAATTTGAAATGAGGGGCCCAATTACCAACTTGCCATTGGAATTAGGAACATAGGCTCTTGTGATGCCTCATACCTGGGAAAGCCCAAATATTTCTCGCAGAAAGATTCCCTTTATCCATTGCTGTATAGAACTCTAAATGTGCTTATACTGGTAGCAGGTTTCTTTTACATAGTATACAAACAATCTCAACCTGTTTATACTGGTAACTTCATTGCCATCAAAGAAACCTTTTGATTTGGACAGGGGCTGCTTGTCTGCTTTTCACCCCATGGTTCATGTACCAGTTCTGCCAGCTCCTGCTATCACAGTATGTCCCCAGTCCAGTTTTTTTCTGGATCTGTTTCCTCAGTGTTAAGATGAAGGGTTGGTCTGAGATGGTGGTTTTTCAGAGTGTTAGAAAATACATTGGGATAGCTATAGAGGGGTGGGTGTAGGTCAAGAAAACCTCTACTTGAACCAAAACAGGTCCTTTATCTCATATATATTGAGATAGTTTTCCCAATAGAAAGAAAGGGTTTTGTTACTTTTTTTAAAAGTTTGAAAAACACTAGTTTCCATACTCAAGATTTTTCCCTCCCCCCTCCTCCCCTTCTTCCCTTCTCCCCTCCCCCTCCTCCCCTTCTTCCTCCTCTCTCCTCTCCTCCATTCTCCTCCCTCCTCCCCTTCCTTCCCCTCTTCCACCTCTTTCCCTTCTCCCTCCTCATTCTTCCTTTTAAAGTTTACTTATTTATTTTAGGGGGAGGGGGGAAGATAGAGAATCTCAAGCAGGCTCTGCACTATCAGAGCAGAGCCCGAAATGATGCAGGACTCAAACTCCTGAACTGTGAGATCATGACCTGAGCCAAAATCAAGACTCGGGCACTTAACCGACTGAGCCCCCCAGACACCCCTCTTAAGATCTCTGCTCAGTCTCCAGGAGATGACAGGAAGATTGGAGAGAAATGAAATGATGGACAGTGATGTAGTCAGCCGTCCTTGGAAGGAACAGATGCTAAACCACAATCTGTAGCTAGATGCCTGGGGAGAATATAATCAATTACATGGTGGCTGCTAAAATTATAACCTGGTCCGTGGTATTAATGTAGAAAGCTGTAATCTGACCGTGTGGCTTGGGCTGAACATGAAGCTATAATCTTGACAATTATTAACAATTTTGTTGAAACAAGAATGTTCCAAGGACGGAATCTGCACAGAGCCTAGAAAAAGGCGAATGAAGAACAGTAGGACTCATTCTTAATCGAGTACCGTCCTGAGGAGAGGCCCCCGACAGGAGATCTTTCTGGTGCCTTGAGAAAGAAGCCGATCACGAGGCTGGGATATTTTCATGCGACTTTCCCAGAGTTTAGTTGCAGTCTGGGTCAGGCTCAGAAGTGGTTAGGGTGGCTCAGGCAGCTGCTGGCACATTCATAAGAGAAAAGTTTGGGGACCAGGGTACTGTCGTTTGGTGAGTTTCCCCGGGGGTGCTAACTGGCCTTCCGTCGGACCTTGCTCTGTAACTGCAGCTCTTTTCCACAAAAAAGTTTTCTGGTCATAGCAGGATGAAAATAGTAATTTCTTGGTTCAAATCTGTGGTAATAGCACATCCATTTAAATTCGTTTTAAACCTGCTCTTCACCTAGTTTTTAACCTCCAAATACTTCAAAATAGCGTGCAGATAAGCCCCGTTGTCCTGAAAGAAAGCTTAGGGAACAGGAATGATGGTCGTAGAAGTAATTGAGGCTGGGAATGAGGGAAATAGTGTAGCCCCTTGCCCGTTGGTTAATGCTTTAGCGGCACCACATGCACTCACAAGTGACCATCCCATGCCTGGATCTGTACCCATTAATAAAGTTAGATGTCTTCAGAGGACAGGAATACTGCAGGGGACAGGGGATTAACCCCGGGGGGATAGCTTACAGTTCCAGTTTCTCCAGCGTCAAGACTTCAACCCCAGACCTTAGGACTACGGGCCTGCCCTGGTGTGCCACGCGGCTCGCATGGAAGATGGGTGGCTGCATACAAGATCCCACCCGCTCAATTCAGTACTTTTGCAAAAGCTCTTTTTCCCTCCAGCTATGGAAGTGTGAGTCTGTGAGAATTTTCATGACAATAGATTATGCTGTTTTGTATAAACTGACCTCTTGCCAAAGCTGCCCGATGGAATTTTCTGCAGTGATGGGAATGTCCCCTGTCTGTGCTGTCTGGCACAGTTGCCGCTAGCCGCCTGTGGCCTTCCAACACCGAAAATATGGCTAGTGTGACTAAGGAACGGGAGAGTAGATTTAATTTAACTTAATTTAAATAACTACTTGGTAAGCTAGTGGCTACTGTCCCGGACAGCACACAATTCCAGGCAGTTGGACTTAAAATGATATCTCCTTTAATATATTTCTATCTTCTGTCTTCTAAACTAGGGTTTAGAAGCCTTTCTAGGAGCACTTAATTCTTACATAGAATACATACAAACTTTTTTGCACATCTGAGAACACTGACAAATGTGTGGGGGTTTTTTCCCTTTACACCTGAAAATTTTGAGCAGCCTGGGTCCCGTACTCGAAGTAACAATCTGGTGAAGTAACATGTCATAATCCGAGGTGGTGTAGGGAGAACAGTGGAGTTAACGTGTCCGAGAGCAGCCTTTCCAGTGAAGGTCGGGACAAATGACCTAATGCTTAAGAGGGTACCGAGCTTTTTTTCACGTGATCATTGAGGGGAAATCGAGGACGGGAGAAAACTGCAGATGAACGACTGCATGGACCTGTAACGATACCTCCTGTGCGGCGTGGTTTCTATTGGGATTTTTGGGGTACGTGGGCAAAGACAGCCGCTCCCGTCTTCCATGTTGTCCTGTGGGAGGAGCAGAATTAGGCAACTTGAAATCGTGATTTCAGGAAATGTCGAAGGACCATAACCTTCATTAGGTGGGATTTGGAAGCTTAGTCATTAGCGTCACCCTGCTTTTATTTATTCCCAGTAGTTATTTAAAGTTGCCAAGCTTCTTTTTAGAAATCAGTTGTACTAATTTAAGCTCGCCCGTACTGCTGCTATTTTATATTTTTACTTTTTGTGCCCGGCGACAGTGTACCGCCAACTTTTTACCTGTCGGGATAGCATATGAATTCTGTGTTCTCAGGCGAGAGGGCAGATTTGTTGTGATTTACAGTTTTAAGTGTGCAAAAGATCAACCATTAGGTTTTTTTTCCCCTCCTTGTGCTTTAATTTCAGGAAAAGGAGAAGGAATGGCAATGAAGAGGACCACCATCTCCCCCCCCAGACCAAAAGGAGTAGTAGAAACCCCGTCTTTCACGATTCCTGGGACACAGAGGTAGGAAGTGTGGTCAGAGGGTCTGCCGTTCTCATTGCTCGAACAAAGTCTAAATAACCCAGTTCCTTCCTGTAATTAAAAGTATTCTTTGAATAAATAAAAGTGATCTTCTTTGAGTGCAGTGGTTTCAACTTTTTTTTTTTTTTTTTTGAGTCCTGGCCCCTTTGAGGAAGCCGTGCGCCCTCTCTCCAGCGAGGCGGTGCGTGCCTGCACATATTCATACGTACACGCGGCCCAAAATCTGGTACAACTTTCACGGACCTCTGAAAACTCTTCTTTGAGCTATCTGGTTGACACTTGAGAAACCAACTGTTTTCTAACAGTTTTTAAGCCATTAACTGTCCTTAAGACAAGTGTATTTTGTTGCTTTCATTCACATGAAATTCACATTTCATTCGTGAGAAACTATGTAAGCATTCCGAATATGCCGTGGGTGTGTATGCAAAATACTATTTTTAAGTGTTACTACTTTTTTTTTAAAGTTTATTTATTTTGAGAGAGAGAAAGAGAGCAGGAGAAGGCAGAGAGAGAGAGAGAGGGAGAGAGAATCCCAAGCAGGCTCCGTGCTGTCAGTGCAGAGCCCCAGGCGTGGCTCAGCCCCAGGAACCGTGAGATTGTGACCTGAGCTGAAGTTGAGTCGGATGCTTACCTGACTGCGCCACCCAGGTGCCCCTCAGTGTTGTTACTTTTTTTTATCTTGTTCTTAAAAGAACTCCTTGTAGACAGCAGGGCAGGGCGGGGGTGGGGGGGTTTGGGGGGGGAGAAGGAGGAGCTCCTGAAGTTTTGGTTCCCTGAGGAGAGTGCTTCGCTTCCTTACGTTCCTTACGTGTACCATAGGGGCAGATCTGGTGCAGCTGAAGGGCTGCTCTGCAGAGGGAAAGGAGGGCAGCTGGCATTTAAGTGACGCCTCTGTTAACTTATGCACCGGAGAATTATGACCCTTAACTAGTTGTCGCCCTGACTGAGAAGCTCCCCCCGGCACTGATACCTAAGCCTTAGAACTTGAAGTAGAACTCTGCATCTTACAGTTTTTATGCCACTGAAAGATGTACTTTAACTAGTTCTTGAGAATAGGGTTTGACCTACATCCAGTCTCTACCAGAAATCGAAAGGAAGCCCCCCTCTCCCCACCCCGGGGGAAGACGTCCATTAGCTCTCACGCAGGTCGTACCCGTTGAGGGGCAGTTAATGAGCAACTGTAGATGGGGGCCTTCTGTGTGGAGATTTGAGTTTGTGACTTCTCTCCCCCTTGTAAGAGTCTCCTATCATGCTTTTTCCCCTTTTTCTTACATTGTAAAAAATGATTCACAGAAAGACAATTGAGCTTGTGTGTAACGTGATGACTGGAGGGTACCCGGAAAGCAGCGATTAGAGGTGTCCGTGAGCATCCGGTGATGAACCTGAGACAGTAATGGATGGAGCTTCCATTATTTTTTTTTGGTCAGAAGTCGATTAAAAGAGCGGGCAGTGACAGCTTCCACCATATCCACGCCAGTGTTTCTTTACTTGGGTCTGTGGGCCTGTCCTGCTGAGTGAGCTTCCCATTAGCTCAGAGGCACCGTCGGTCTGACCGTGTTGATCATGTTGATCATTTGCCCCTGTTTACAGTCATGATGCCTGAGAATAGGAAATAAGTTGTCATTAAAAAAAAAACGAAACACCTCTGATCTCCTATTTTCAGTGAGACTCTTAGTCTGTTTATATTGTGTTGTTTTAATTGCTCTTGTATAAATGGTCTTCCTTCCCTTTCAAACACCTGGGCACTGGTCCGGCACAGAAGCAAACAACGTATTGTTACCCAGCCTCTCGGTTCACGTGTCTTGTTCAGACGTGTTCAAAGAAACCAGTGGCTAAACCACTCTGTAATCATCGGTCTGAAGGGCGGACTAGCTTGCCTTTGTTGTAATTAACAGCCAGTGCGGGTCTTTTTTATTTTTCACGGAAATCTAAGCTCCATGGCAGACCCGCCTGGAAGATTCTGACCATTCCTTGCAGCCTTGCTGACGAGGGGTCACCAGCTCTCTGAATGAGTGGCCGCTTGTGCTCTGCTTCCTCAGGAGAGTTGTGTGGGGGCGGGGATTAACAAGTAATGAGGCCGAGTCAACCGAGGGAGGGCTAGAGAAGCAAAAGGCAGGGGAAACCCTTTAAAATAGAAAGTTAAGCCCTAAATAATGGATTGGATCATCACCACTGGAATAGATTGTTATGTTTATAGCACAAGAATATCAAATTTAGGGGCACTTGGCTGCATTTTGACAATTGTGGCTAAAAGAAAATAAAATGATTCATGATTAGTGGACTATGTTATTTCGTATAATCAAATATTACTGAAAATGTTATCTTCTAAGGTTGGGCCAATGAAGTAAATTTTCTCAAGACTAAATGAAGAGAAACGGTTTCTTGTGACTTGAAGAGCTTTTATATGGAAGGAGTTAACTTTTTTTTTTTAATGTTTATTTTGAGAAAGAGAGCTTGAGAGCATGCGTAGGGGACGGCAGAGAGGGAGGGCAGAGAGAGAGGGAGAGAAAGAATCCAAAGCACAGCTCTGTGCTGTCAGCTCAGAGCCATATGTAGGGCTTGAACTCACAAACCAGGAGATCTGACCTGAGCCAAAATCAAGAGTCGAATGCTTACTAAAAAAAGAAAGGAAAGGAAAGGAAGAGTAAAGGGAAAGGGAAGAAGAGAAAGAAAGAAAAAAAAAATGGATACCTGGGTGTCTCGGTTAAGTGTCTGAGTTAGGCTCAGGTCATGATTTCACAGTTTGTGGGTTCGAGCCCCATATCGGGCTCTGTGGTCAGCACAGAGCCTGGAGCCTGCTTTGGATCCTCTGTCCCCCCTCTCTGCACACCCCCACCCCCCTTGTGCTCTTTCGCTCACTCGCTCTCTCTCTGTCTCTCAAAAATAAACATTAAAAATATATTTTAAAAAAAGAATCGGATGCCTAGCCAACTGAGCCACCCAGGCACCTCGGGGTTTGGTTTAATTCTAAGAGAATTAAAGTTGCTTTTTATAATTAATTTTCAGAAGTTACGTTTTTCTCCTAAATGTAATCATATTGGCAGGTACAGGGAGATAAGATGTGAGGTGTTTGAATTATGTGTGCCAGAAGTAAATCACAACTATTTCTGTGAAATGCAGATCGTATATACCTCTTTTCCTAGGTACCGTGAAGGTCAAGAATGTAAACCGACTTGCCAGATTGGTTCTGTAAAGAGAAACTTTTAGTCTACTTGTCCATTTTCTTCATACCATTTTTGCAGGTATTATCTCTGCTTTGCAGACGGGTGAATTGGGGCACAGAAAATAAAGTGGCTCGTCCCAGAATACACAGCTAGTAAGAGGCAGGGTCGGTGAGCCCCGAGCTTGGCTGGTGAGCTCGCTCCTACCCTTGGTATGTGCCGGCTCACAGAATACAGGACAGAAGTTCTGAGAGATTTTGCTAAATATATCCGGAGGCAGCTAGGTCCCAGACTTCTCTCGAATCGTAGGAACGAAAAGAATATTTTTCCCCCTCCTGTCTTAGCCGGAAAACACTTCTACAAGTAGATGCTGTGACACAGTGTTCACTTGAGCGCAGCTGTAGGTCTCTAGTTAGAAAAAGAAGAATGGGGGTCTACCCCAGGCCGGGAGCTCACCGCACACACTGCGTGTTAGCTCACTTGACAATAAGTTAGATTAACAATTAGATCCGATGGACCTACATCAGCAAGCTGATAATAAGTTTGGAAACCTAAAAAAGTAAGAAAATTAAAAAGTGAAGAAATTGGGGTCTAATGAGTTTTTCAAAACTCTAATTGGTGTTTGAAACAAAGACCTTACGTTTTAACTCCAGTGACTTAGATTTAATGACTTGTGGGCCTGAGGATACTATTTTAAAATTGGGATATAGTTTACTAGTGTGGGTACAAATTTCTTTTGTAACATCATGCTAGATGAATTGTTTTAGTTAATGTGAGGCTTATTTTTCTGTTCATTGAGTGAAAAGTGAAATCATTTGTCAACTTGTGTCTTCCTGTTGGGTCCTGTAGAAAGGCAGTGACATTCCCTGATCTTGGACAATTATTTGGATGGCTAAAACCTAGCTAGGTTTAACTTACTTGAGTTTGTTCTCTTAGGGGCTGGCCTTTTGGGTTTGAATTTTATCTTAATTTGTAGTAGAGTAATGCTTTTTGCTTTCAGTTTTAATATCCGTCTACAAATTACCCTAGACATTTGCACATAAATCTGACTTTTGTTACATAGGAACATGCCTTATCAAAGGCGCTGCTACCTGAGTAAGTAGAAGCAGTACATCTTTTGAATGCAAAGACCTAGGTTTGTGGGGTTTCTAAAACATATCTTTAACTTACCAAGACCATTTTGATTTTTTAGATCAGTGTAAAGTATAACAAGCAGAGGGTGAGAAAATGGAGGAAAAACCAAGTGGCTTATCTTGAACAACCTCTGACCCCTTTTTTTTTGCTGTCTACTAGAAGAGGAAAGTTTTCATGTCATAACTCTAAAATCCCAAGGGCATTTAGAGTGCAGACACGTGACAAAAAATTAACAACTAGGGGAACCCATGTTCATTACAATCAGGATTCTCTAAGTCCATTTATCTGAACTGATAAGAATTAGTTGAATACTATGTGATCTTTTTTTAGTAGTGTGAATGTAGAAGACAGTGGGATTATTTAGTGTAATGTTTTTAAAAAAGTATCCTAAGGCCCTCAGTTTTTGCCCAGTCTCATCTTCAGTCTGTTGTAGGGTAGCAGGTGCATCCTAAGAGTCGGAAGGATTTTGGGTGAAACTGTTAGCTGTGTGTTGTGATTAAAACCCTGTAGCAAATGAACCCTGAAATTAACTTCCAAAATGATCCATTTAAAATGGAGCAACAAGCCTTTCAAAAGTTAGTCTGATTTTTAGCAAAAGTTTGAAGAAATTTTGCTCCTTTCTGGTTTAGGTCCTTGAAGTGTTTGTAACACATCACATCAGCTCACAGCACAAAACGCTGCACCAAGCGGTATGTTATTGACATTGAAGGTCAAGTTTGTTAAATAATGAGGATACATACACACGTTTTTCTACAGTTCAGGATTATGTTCTGGCCTGTTGAAATGTAAACAAAAGTGACTGATTAATAGAACAGTTTAGTTAGGAAGGAACTTAAAACATATGGTGTGGTCCAACTTCATCTTGTAAGGGAAACTGAGACACAGAAAGGACATGCTATTTATTCAGCGGCACAGAAGAGTGACCACCTGCACTTTCTTTCCTTGCAGAGTTAGACACTAGTTTTATTAGCCCACTGAATTCATTTGGAATCTTATGGTCTTGCTGATCGTAGCAGACTTGGAGGTCTCTTAAATCACTGGGCGCTTGGGAAACGCAGAACTTTCCATTAGATGCTGTGATAGACTTGGCTAGGGTCACTCACTCCAGATTCTGCAGTGGTTAGAATCCACTTCGTCATGAGCCGGAAGGGAGTATGTGTGCAGTGAGCGGGAGTCCTTTGGTCTTTTGAGGCTCACGTAAATTCAGAAGCACTAGTGAATGGGGGCGTAGAGGTGGTGGGAAGCTGAGGGTTGAAAGGAAATAAAATACACAGCTGGTCTGCTTTTCTAATTAAGAGAAAGCAGGGTTCGCCTCAGTGACTTAGTCACTTAACCGTCTGACTCTGGCTTAGGTCATGATCTCACAGTTCGTGGATTTGATCCCAGTAGAGGCCTCAGCACTAACAACGTAGAGCCTCCTTTGGATTCTTCCTCTCCCCGTGTCTGCCCCTCCCACGCTGAAGCTTGCATTCTCTCTCTCAAAATAAGTAAAGAAAGCATACAGCTCTAGGTAACAAGTAGACACAGATATTCTGGTTCTCTCTTTATGAAGCAGAGAGACTCAGTAATTAACACCCCTGCCTGGACGGCTTTCTAAAAGATGATTAGCCGGAACAGTCTTTAGAGTTGTTTTGTGTCTACGTTGGGTGCACATGGCTGAGCTCTTAGACCGACTTTACACCCTGGGAAGGTGGAGCTAGCAGTGGGCCGAGCCGAGGGGCCGGGAGTTCTTGACTCTCTGCTGTATCATTTGAGCCCTGGGGACTGAGAGAATGAGCTTCTCAACGCTCCTGTCCCGTGTCAGGGTTTATAGACACATATGCTCTTCCTTTCTGCCGAGGGAAGTGTCCCTCTGCCTTTTTTTTGGTCTGCTCTACCTCCCGTCGAGGCTCCTGAACCCCCCCCCCCGATTGTGCCTCCCTAACCTGTGTCTGTAGTGTCTCATCCCCTGTCCTCTCAGGAGCCCACGAAGGTTGACTTTCGGGAGGCAGACCCCCTCGCCACCAGGCCCATGCCCGGACCGCGCCTTCCCTTTCCCAGCCGCTGCCTGGGGCCTTCAGCCCAGCTGGTGCTAACCCTAACCCCACCGGTCTTCCCTCCTCTCCTCCCTGCGTCCCGGCTGCCTCCGCGCCTCGCTGGAGGTTCCCTCGGCTCGCCAGTGCCCTCCCATCCCGCAGACCCGCGCCGGGTACCTAGCACCCGCCAGCTCCGTGTGTCCATCTCCCCCTGCCCTCTCCCTTTGGGCTGCGACACATCGCCTTTCATTTACATTGCCGCACGTCTCCTGCTCCACGCGGCGTCCTCACTCCTGAGTCAGATCCGGGCAGAATGAGGCACAGACCTCAGGGCACGGGACCTTCCCGCCGTGATCTCTGGGGGCTGCTCGTCCCGCCGAATGTGCCCGAGTGGCCCAGCCCCACCGCAGTCTCGGCTTTGCCCCCGAACACTCCGTCCTTCTGATTTTGCTTGTCTCGTGCTCCCAGTGTGCCGCGGCCTGCTCGCCAAACCCCGCCCCGCTTCCAGGCCAGTGCAGACACCGCTCACTTCAGGGGGCCTCTCCTCGTCCCCCAGCACCTGCCGCCAGGTCCCCCTCGCCGCAGCAGCGCGACGGTAGGATCGACGTGGCCGCAGGTGGTTTTCACCTTCTAGCTGTTATAAACAAGGCCACACTAAACGTTTGTGTACCTGTCTTTATAGCGTTGGTATAGACCAGGGGCACCAGGTGGCTCAGTCGGTTAAGCGTCTGACTTTGGCTCAGGTCATGATCTCATGGTTCGTGGGTTCGAGCCCCACATCGGGCTCTGTGCTGACAGCTGGCTCAGACCCCGGAGCCGGCTTCAGATTGGGTGTGTCCCTCACCCTCTGCCCCTCCCCCACTCATGTTCTGTCTCGCTCTCTCAAAAATAAATACAAAACCCCCCCAAAAGGTGGTATAAGCCATGTCTTAAAACACATGTTTTAAAAACACACGGTTTTTAAAAGGGTCTAGAAATCACAGGTATGTTTGTCTTCCCCACCCTTTTTCAGTATTTTGTGTGACCCATTTTAAAGACCTTTTACTGTTTCTCAGAATAGTGTCACCTTTGCTATTAGAGTGTGAAATAAAATTTGAGATGGAAACTTGACTTACTACAAACTGATTCTAGTTCTTGCCTTAATTTTCAGACAGTACCTGTAACGAAAAACAGTAAAGAAAACAGACTAAGAGGAAACAAAGTGTTCTGCGCGGTGGGTTTCTTATTTAGTGTAGTAGCTGACTCGTTAAATACCCGTGACCTAACTGGGGCCACTGGGGCCGCTCGCATGGGCTGCTCTGCTCTAGGTTAGGAGAGGCCTTAATGTAAGGAAACAAGTTTTGGTTTTGAATTGGATTTGAATTCTGAAGTCTTTAAGTAAATTCAACCGCTGCTGCTCCCGGTACCATCTGACTCCGTTCAGCCCATTTTATAATGCTTTCAGATTTGTTTTCTGTAGACAGACAGATGGCTTGTCTTTTACTATCTGTGGGCAGTGGGATACGTGAGCTGCGAAGTAGCGCCACATGACTTACGGCCCATGATGATTCTCGCTTTAAGCGTTATTAATAATGGTCTTTCATGGACATTGCTTTCTTTGCTGTTTTCAGATACGTTCACGTACCTACTGTTAGGTGTAACTTTCGATCAAAAATGGATAAAGTAGTATTTTGAAAGTCACTTTAAAAGTTCTGTCTGGAAGCATTATTTATGCATTTTTGTAATGAAAATAACCACATTGCAAGAATGTGATAGTACAGCGGGGGAAAGAAAATAAGCAACTGTAATCCCTCCGTTCTAATATAACTACCATGGCCAGTTTTTTTCCAGTCTTTTTTTCTTAGGTGTAGATTTTACATGGCTGTATGCAGACTTTTTGAAACCAATGACTTTGTGTAAGGGACCATGAGTTAGATGTATCAAACGGCTAAGTTAAAGAAAAGCATACCCTAGATCATTAGTTATTAGAATTCTGCCTTTCTCATGCATCGCTTCTTTTCAGTACGGTTTCATGTTGAGTTGTGAATGGAGGAAGCGTACCGCTAGTCATTTATTTGAAATGCAGCATTTAAATTGTAAAATTACAGAATTTTGAAATGGATTCTTTCCATTGCCTTCCCTTTTGAGAGCCCTAGCTCTCAGGGATCTCTTGAGTAGCTGCTTCAAGACAACTAAGACATCAAGTCATGCTCGCTACATTAAAAAAAATTAGGCACACTTGTGCACATTGGCCCACACACATCTCCAGCTGCAAAAATGCTACTGTAACTTAGAAGTATGTTGTAGTCTTTCAGGATATGTGTTCTGCATTCACAGAATACCATTTTATGTCCATGAGATGATAACCATGAAAGTGTCACAGATATTTTGAGACTTGTGCCCAGAATCCATTTATTTGTTAGCGTTATTTATAGCCTGTACCAGTATAGGGTATAGATATACTGGTATATATCTACGTCTATATATGTGTGTGTGTGTATCTATATACACCAGTATAGATATACCAGTTTATCAATATACTGGTACAGGGTATAGATACCCAGTACCTAGAAAGTTATCGGAGGCTGCGAACTTCCTCCTTTGATGATTGGACATTATCGGAATGAACGAAAAAATTTGCAGGTAGAGAAGGCGTATAAAGGAATTAAGGTGTAGTTGAAGGGGTTTGCGGTCAGAAGGCCTGTACTTGAATCTGGACCCTGCACTCAGCCTTACAGGGTAGCTGGGAGGAGAGAACGAGATCTCTTAGGCAGCTGTACCCTGTGAAGCTGTAAAGCCCCCTGTCGATGTTGGCGCTCCTCAAACCTAATAGCAAGAATGGTCTTAAGTAGGGCACTAAGCTACACCGCGGGGACGTTCTGCAGAAACCCAACAGCCTAACCGTGGTCCTGTTTCTTCCTCCTTTTAGTCTTCAAGCAGTGACAGCGGCGGCAGCAGCAGCGGCGGCAGCGTCCACAGCCCGGACAGGGCGAGCGGGCCCGAGAGCGGCTTGAGCCTCGTGGGTGCCGGCTCCGGCCCGAACACCCCCCAGCCCGTCCCCGAGCAGTCTGCGCTGTGCCAAGGCCCTTACTTCCACATCAACCAGACCCTGAGGGAGGCCCACTTCCAGAGCCTACAGCACCGAGGACGGCCTCCGACATGATGTGCCGGCGGTTTCTTGCCTTCTGTGAAGGGACAGTGCTGTGCAGATTTGATATTTCAACTTC
Source organism: Proteles cristata cristata (assembly GCA_017311185.1). Classification (NCBI taxonomy): domain Eukaryota; kingdom Metazoa; phylum Chordata; class Mammalia; order Carnivora; family Hyaenidae; genus Proteles; species Proteles cristata. The sequence continues at coordinate 63,172 of JAESUZ010001861.1, read as the reverse complement.
CGATGTTTTAAAAAATTGCACAAAAGTATGCCTGTTGGCTTTTCAGTCTGTATTTGAAGGAACAGGTTAACAGGCAGTTGTTTACTCGTGGTTTTGCTGCACTATTGCAATTTCAAAGGGGCTTCGAAGCGATTTTTTATAGGATTCTTTTGACGGTGGGTGTCACATCCATGTCGGGTAATGGTATGAGGAAATCTCATCTGCGTGTTGAATCCATAGTTTGTCCAGTGCAGATTGGTTTCCAAATCTGTCAATTAGAAATTCTACTTGATGTAAAAGGGCCTTTTAACAATGTGGGGTCTTTTTTAAATTCAATAAATCAGCGAAGAGTATCTAGTTTCCATGAAAAAACCCTAAGTGTTTTTTCCAAAATTTAGAAAGCTTGATTCAGTCTTGCACTGAAATTAACGGCCATACTACCTCTTAGTACGTAGATGTCCTGTTGAAAGTACTCCGTCCTTTCTGGCAGGAGAGCAGTCAGATCCAAGCTGGACCGCGGAGGTGAAGCACCCTTGCTAATACCCGTCTTTGCTCTTTGTTATGTATTTGCATCTCTGGAGAGAGTCTCTTTCAGCCTCGTGTGCCCAGATCACTTCTGCTACCGTTACTCCTCCAAAGCCTCCATCTCAGACTTCGTAGGACACACTGCACGGGTCTGGCAGCCGAGAAGTACGTAACGAATGACCTGTGTCGTACTCACAGACTCGTTCTGTCAGCAGCTTCTGTCACCTCGCGGGGAGGCGCCGCTGAATGCTGACCGGATGTAAGCTCTCTGAACTGCTGTCGGATGTCACAAGTATCGTGACACCGTGGGACAAGGCTTCACTTTAGGCTTAAAGTAACCCCTAACAGTAACTCGGGGACCACATTCCACCGCCGAAACTGGAAAGACTGGTGTGGCTTAGAAATAAATGAGCAGAGGCACCATTAGAAGAAGTGACGTAGTATTTATTTAGAGAGAGATGGATATGCTCCCCCGTTATTTAGCCATACTAGAGAGCCAGCCTAGCTTGAATAATGAAGGTGTAGACGTGTCTTCCTCCTCACTGACCAGCTGTCTGAACAAGGAGCCAGGGTGCGTTGGGTCATCTGCTCGGGAGAGGGCCGGGGGGCCAACCTGCCACGCGTGTAGAGGAAAGTGCCTTAGAGTCTCCCCAGACCCGCCTGCCTGACCCCCCCTCCACTGCACTCGGAGCCCACACAGCACACACGAGCAGGCCTGAGAAGCACGAGCGCTCCAGGAAGGGGCCTTTGCTGTTTGTCAAGATCTGCAGAGGCTACAGGGGACACGGTGCGGTTTTATTACGTGGCAGAACTAACACGTGCAGGGGAGGACTCTCCTGGGCAAAGGGGGAAACGTGCGCCTCCTCTCCCTGGTCGGTTCCTCTCCTTCGGACAGAACGTCCAGGTCAGTTACTAGAAGGGGAATTCCGAGTTGTGGGGGAGGCTCGGCACAGGCCCGCGCTTGTGGAGGGGCCGGTCTGTGCAGGGACTCGCTCTCGTCACTGCCCTCGCCCACGTCTGACAACCGGGTATCTGGCGAGGACTTGGGTCTTAGTGGGTTTGCCGGCAGGGAGGCTGGAAAGGACGCGTTGCTAACGCCCCGTCTAACAAGGAAGCAAACAGAACTAAGGGCTGTGAGAAGACAGGCTGTTTGCGCTCAAACACGTGCACACAGCACAACTCGAATACCCGGGGGGCCCCCTGCGGGCTTAGCGGATGGCCGTCTGCTGCACCAGAACGTGTGGTAACAAGAAACCGTCAGACTCAAGGAAGCAAATTCCCTTTTAGTTCCCACCCAACCGAAAGAAGTGGAAGGTGAAACCACCACCGGGACAAAATGTCTCTTTTCCAAATGAGTACAATCCTAGCGCTGGGTTAGCAGGGAACCCGCACCCCTACCAGAAGTAACGTCCACAGCCTTGGCCGCCTGAGGGGACGTTTCTGTTAGGAGGCTGCCTGACAGTGTAGATGGGCATCTTCTCGAACTCCTATCAGCTCGAGCTAGCGAAACCGTGTACTTCTATATCGCGCCGCCATTAAAAGCAGCATTAGCGCATTCTGTCCTTGGGTTCTTGGTCGATTCTTTAAGGGGGAGCTGATTGGGTGGTCTGGTGGGAGGAGGGGGCAGGACCCACGTGAACCCCCTGCTCCCGCACTCACCTGGGGCTTTGTTTCCACGCTTCTGCCGGTCGGTTTGGCCTTCCGGGTGCTTGTCATGCTCAGTGGAAGAAGTCCGAACCTCGGAGACAGGACGAAGGGATTTGAGTGGCGTGAACGGGAAGCTTCGGGGCCCGGCAAAGGCATCTTAGAACCATTACCTGATCTGACTCGACGCCAAGGGCAGTATGTTATGGGGTTCTTGGGAGTTGAACGTGTTGCTCCTGGGGGTGAACTGATTGTCTGTACCAGTTACCAACCCAAATAGGACCTGGCAGACGAGACACACTGGGTTTTTTACTGTCCGGTTGAAAAGAGAAAAACCCCTTCCCTGGCTAGTAATCAAGCTCTACTTCGTTTCTGTCCGTCCTGTTGGGGAATGTTCTTTTGAGTGTGTTAATGCTTCAGAATTCCCTTTTTCACTGCCCACGGGTCAGAACCTCAGAGTCATTCCTCTTCCTGAGGCCCTGAGCTTAATAAAACCTTAATAATCCTGATCTGCACCTCCAGGGGTCAATGGTGGTTGTCTCAGCGGTGAGATTTTCCCTAATCCTCTTCCGGCCCTTACAACTGAACTGAGCGGCTTGGCACCCGCCCCCCCCCCGGCCCAGCACCACCTCCTGGGGTGGTAAGTGCAGGAGCGGGTTTGCATGGGAGCCGGAGCCTGCCCGCCTCTCCCGGGACTTACGGAAGTTCGCTGCACCAGCCGGGTGAGGTTGCTGTTGAGGTGCGGTGTGAAAACATCCAGGTCAAACGGGTCAATGAGTGTTTCCAGATAGTCGGTCACTTTCCCGATTCTGAAAAAAAAGATTTATGATTTTCTTTGCCACATTTCCTAGGTCCAAAACTCACCTGAGGGCAGGTCGATGCTAAACAAACCCTGTATTTGGATGCAGTCATAATTGCTGGCTTGGTACCGCCCATCATGCCCACGGTCCTTCCGGAATCCCAAGGGCTTCAACCCACTGAGATGTGTACGTGAGGTCCAGTCCCTCCTCACACTGGTGGGGGCAGCGCCGCAGGCTCGGGTTCTACCCAAGAGCTGGTTGGCGGACTCAAAAGAGGGAGGAATGAGATTCCACCTACCCCACTCGACCATGGCATTTACCCGGCAGGTGGCCATTGTCTACCTAGCTGGCAATATGAGCACTTCCTGTTCAAGACAAACACAACTAACGCACATGGCACACAGAGAGGACGCCCCTTGGTGGCTTTCCCGAACGGGGGCTGTGTGCGTTTGGGAGAGCCAGAGGCAGGAGCCTACCTGGAGTCCTGCTTGGTGCGGCCACTCTTCTCCTCACCCCTGGCCGTCAGGACGAGGCTGAGATAGCGCAGATCATACAGCAGCTGCAGGGCCCGATTCTGGGTCATGGGGAACGCACCGTCTTTCTGTAAGTGAATTTCCCAGCCCCACCCGTTAAGGGAGGCTTGTGATACGAGCAAGATAAACAGCCTCATGTTCTTGAGTTACAGCTAATTCCAGAAGCAGCCGCTTTTATATTCATAAGGGCAGTTCAATCTCACAACGGCAACAGAAAGAACAGTTATGTTTGAGAGTTGGTCTTAAACCAAACTAAACACCTGAAAGGCCCTGGGGGCTGTAGACCGCCCTTTAAAAGGGCGAAGAGCTCCTAGCGTGAAGGAGAGGCATTTTGAGGAGCCCCAGGAGAGGAGACTTCGCTGAATTCTTTCCCAGGTGAGGAGCTGGTCCTGCCTTTGAAATGTCACTAATGGAGCCGGAACATCCACCAAGGGCAGAGTGCTTTGGAGGAGGGGAGGGGGGCGGAGGGCTGGGTGACAGGCGGAGGCCAGTGCCTCTGTGTGCCACACCTGCGCCGGGCACGGTCCCCCGCCCCGCTCCCAAGCAGTTCTCGGAGTGCCCGCACTTGACCGTGGAGACACGGAATAGGTGTCACAAGCTGCCCCGAGCCACAGCGTGTACTCGGCAGTGCTGGGTGCGGAACCCACGCTTTCTTTCCCACTGAACCTCCTTTGCGTGAACACCAGCTCGCTCCCTGAGAAGGGGTGTGAGGAACTCACACGCGGAAGCCACTACCGCTGAGGCCGCCTGCACTGCGCGTAAACACTTGGAATCCGTGATGGGAACGGCCCACACCCAAGAAAAAGCCTAGGCTTTTATTTCTGGTTTTAGTGGGAAAAAATGCAAACACCGACCTTCACCTGTTTCTCTTCTGAAAGCTTCTCGTAGGCAGCCACCACGTGGACCATAGAGCTTTTCAGTATCTCCTGCTGGGTCACTTTTGGCAAAGCGTGGCCTCCAACCCGGTTAATTTCCTGGCAGAGGCTAAAGAGGAAGGACTGCACGTACCAGGACGGCTAAAAGAACAAAGGGACCGTGAGTCACCAAGTTGTGCTAATTGGTAAAATTGGGTCTGTTTATCCTTACTAGGCTCATGTGCCTGGACCTTGACCCTCCATCAGCCCCTCGCGCGCCTGGACCTTGACCCTCTACCGGCCCCCCCTCACAGCAGGCCAGATAACAGCTACAGGTGACAATCGCTGCCATTCCCACGGTGGCCAGGGGCTTGGCCCGGCAGCAGGCACTTTGCTTTACGCTGTTTTCACTTTAGGGTAAACAGTCGTCTGACGAGCAGAGCCCGGGACACACAAGGAAAGGACCATTAACTAACTGACTTCTCGAACAGGCCGCTACCTACTTGGCCGTCAGTCCACTCAGCCCCGTGACGGAAAGTTACAAATACGACTTCCGGCTCTTCCTCGGAAGCCGTAGGTTGGCTGACTTCTGGGTCTCTCCTCTCTCTGCAGAGTGGGCTGTGTGGTCCTGTCCAGGCCATGGGGGCACGAATGGGGGTGCCCACTTACCTGTGTAGGGAGTCGGATGGTGGACGTGACGTTGCCGCCAGACTCTGCTTCCTCCTGGATGTCTAGCTCCTCCCAGCTGGTGGCTGTGGCCAGGATGGAGCCGGCATCGTCTAGAAGCAACGACTGGGTGAACCCATGAGCCAAAACCTGGTAATAAAAGCAAATATCCAGTAGGCCACTGAGCTCCTCTATAGAGTGTTTCAAGCCACCAGGATAATCTTGAGACCAGCTTGTGCTTAGATCATGTGTGCGGTGCTGAGTGGAAACGTGCCTCTTCTCGGGCTAACTCCCTATGCCAGTCACCGGTGCTCTGTTGTAACTGCCTTACAGATGTCGGGGGCCGCCCCTTACGATGCCAGCAGAGACCACAGGGAATATGATACTCAGGTTGAAGAGCAGGAAATACAGACCCTCGCCAAGAGAGATCTTTCTTTCATTCTTATCAGGCAGCAGGACAAAAAGCCAGTGTTTCTGTCTCTAAAATCTGGACTAAGAACGTGAGCGGAAAACTGTTCCCACTCGAGCCACCTCGCTATCACAGAGAAGTAACAGTAACTGCATGAAATAAGAATTGTTATTCCCTCACCGTGAACAGCCCTCGCCAAGGCTGACCAGCCTGGAGCTGACAGAAGGGAGACGCCCCCGGGGCCACCGCTGAGCACGGGAAGAACACACCCACGGGCTGGCCACTCACCTTCACAACCGCTGAGCTCCACACGCGGTAGCCTGTCACGCTCTGCTGCAGGAGGAGCTCCGTAACCTCCTGCCACTTGGCCTGTGTGGGAAGTACTTCCTGGGTTTTCCCCTTTCCCTGCTTTTTCAGAGCCTTGGGGTCCCTCGCTGGTTTCTCAGAGCTCCTGGACTTCCCCACGATGCACTGCTTCAGATGGGGACACAGCTCTCCCAGCGACTGGCAGAGTCTGGCCATGAAAAGGACCGCGTGCAGCTGGACACTGTTGAGGACGTCCTGCTGCCCCTGCACCACCTGCTCGAGCCTGCGCAGCTCGGCCCCGACGCAGTCTGTGACGCGCGCGACACAGGCCACGGACTGGGCCTGCAGCAGCTCCCGCACGGTCCCGGCGTCCGTGTACTTGTCGAAGGCGCAGCCCTTGGCCTGCGCGGGGGAGACGTCCTTGGGCAGCGACGGGTCCGCACAGGGAAGGTAAGCCAGGAGGTCATCCAGCTGAACCTGCAGCTTAGAATCCAGGGCAGAGCAGAAGTCCTGGACGCAGGGGCTAACGGCCAGCGCTTTCATGGAGAGCCCACTGCCGGCACACTGCCCCCGGTGCGCCACGCTGACCCAGGCGGCGTCGGGAGGCAGGTCCTGGGGACTCTCGGACCAGAGGAAGAGCGGCATGTTATGCTCCAGGTGGATGTGCTTATTTGGAGCGGAGCTGCCGGTGTTGCTCTCGAGCTCCCGCAGGGCTGAAAGGAGGAGCTCCTTGCAGCCGGTGGAGATGGAGTCAAAGCCTTCTTTTGTCAGAGTCTGAAAGAGAGCGAGAGAAGCATTCCAGCCGTGACCCCTGGCGAGAGATCTCAAAGTCACAGCACCAGCTGGGACCCCGTCCCAGCACTCCGCGCGCTCTCCGGCACGCTCAGAGAGATCACGTGGTGGTGGCAGAGGACAGGGTCACTACTGATGGCCACTGACATGCCCCTGATTGCCCCCCGCCCCTGCCAGAGGCCTCGTCTCTTTCTGTACCAGAGTCTGGATCTCTGCTCTTTTCTGTGGTTCGTGATCCAGAAGAGCCACCCCTGACTCAGTCAGCAGAGAGAGAACAGACTCGGGGAGGGACAGAAGGCCACTCGGGACGGGCCGGAAGGCAGCTGGACCATGTGATCTCCTCACCTGTAGCCGCTCAAGGAACAACTGCTGCATCAGGTCCTCCCAGAACAAGAGCGGCTTCTCCAGAAGCCGCTGACATATGATGTCCCAGCTGTGGCTGGTGGCCTCATTGGTCAGCAGTTCCCACATGGCATCCCGGACCCCTGCGAGACCCTTCATGCTCTTCACGTACAAGAGCAGGTTGGTGATCCCGTTTCTAATGTCTTCATTGCACCTGCAACGGAATCCTTTGTCTTGGGCTTTATTAGAGTCACGGTTTTCACACCGTTCTTAAGAAAAAGAGAAGGACTCCATTTGAAAACCTCTTACCTGGGTCTCCACGTGTAAATATATCTATCTCAGAGTACTTAGAAATCTACATTCAAGACCGTATTTCTGGCTAGATGGGGGCTGGGGCCTAGCCTTGCCTCCCTGGGCAATCTATCCGGAAGGAAGTGTACAGCTCACCACAATGGCCTTAGAAACTGCTGCACTGAATTCAAGCTTAGGAGGGGCAGGACTGTTACACAAAGAGAATTTAACACCCTGTAGGTAATATTCTGAAAGGTGAATTCCTTCTTGGTTCTCCCACAGCGGGGGCTGACCCTCCCCAAAGGCAGTGACAGGTGGCGGGGTGAGTGACTGGCGTGACCCAGTGGGCGGCACGCAGAGCATCTTCCAGAAGATCCGGCCTCCCCTGCGTTCCTCAGTGGCCTCGCCGGCCCTCCTGTGGCCGCGTGAGTGGTTCCTGCCAGCCTCGGGAAAGTTCTGGCTACTTACATGTGGATCCACTTCTGCAGTGTGTCCTTCAGGTACTCCTGGCTGATGGGCTGCGCCAGGGTTCGGAGAGAGGGCTGGAAGCTGACGACAGATGGTGGCAGGTGTCGGGACCAGCCGCACAGCGCTACCTCCTCCTGCAGGACACTGGCGCCCTTCCCTAAAGGAGGCCAAGCGACAAGTCATCGGGGCCATCCTTTGGAAGGCATATTACAAAATGGACCTAGAAGGAACTTCCAAAAATCATCTCGTCTTCCGCGGGGCAGGTCAGGCCCGGCCCCTGAAACAGGGGGGAAAGGAAAGTACAGAATGTACGTTCCGCAGGGAGCTGGCAGCTTCCCGCCGATACGGGCGCCGTGTTGGTTGAGAAGGCGAAGGGCAGAGAGCAAAGGGAAGAGCCGGACCGGGGGAAGAAGCAGTACTGAGCGCTGTGCGGCCCTCCCCGTCCTCGAGGCGGAACTTACACCGTCACCAAAGATGACGTTTGCCTTTCCTCTCTATCCTCCGAGCGACCTGGAAGAGCTAGGAATCGAAGACCACTCATCCTGACGAGTGACATGTAGCTCCTTAGCAGTGGCCTCTCAAGAGGGACATCGGCATCTGCGGGGCGACTCTGGGAGGCCCCGTCACCGTACTCTGTGCACAAATGCCCTCCGGAGCTGGAGACACAGGGTCCTTCCAAGGTCCCTTCTCCTTGTTCTCCAAAGTTCTCCAAAGCCTTGACGAATTGGCCCATACTCACTTTGCGGGTGGGGGGTGGGGGGAGGACGACATGGAAGCACGTAGAGGGAAGCTGAGGCAGAAGGGAGTGGCCCCCTAGCTGGGAGATAAAACAAGCCCAAGAAGAGACTACGTAATACATGTTCCTCTGAAATTGACCAGAGGGCTGTCCCCACTTTCTACTTGTTTCCCTTCTGCCTTTGGCTGTGTCTCCTCCGCCCGACCTCTGAGTTCTGGAGTCCCCTGAGGCACAGTCCTCTGTCATCCGCTCTTCCTGCTGATGTCACCTGTCCCCACGGCCTCACGCAGCAGCCAGAGCACAGATGTGTGTCTCTGGCCAGACCTCCTCCTGCTCTGCTCTGGACCCACAGCCGCCCGCCCACTCCACAATCCCGTCCCAAGGGCTCGATGGTCTCCAAAGCAATATTTTCAAGAGAGAACTCATCATCAGCCCTTTCAAGCCAGATCCTTTTCCTGTAAACTCGGATACCTCTTTTCCACACCCTCCACCGCCAATCTACCAACCCCCCTGCTAAACAGATGTCCAAGTTGTCCGGTTAGCCCCCATCGCCTGCCACGTAGGTCCTGAGGACAGCCGCCTGGGTGAGCTCTCCACGCCCACTCCAGACCCCATGAAGAGCCACTGCCACATGCAAGCCAAATGCACTTAATTCCAATTAGGATAAATGCTATCAAATAAAAGCACAGGATGCTTGAGAACATATAACAGAAGGAAGAACAAGCCTGGAAGGTCCTAGAAGGCTCTCCATTGTTCTCTGGATCAAGTCCAAACTCCGCAGCCTGGTCCACACAGCTCTGCATTATCTGGTCACTTCTGACAGACTGGCCACTTCTCTTCCCATGCGGCTCTTCATCACCCACCCAATACCCACCCCTTAGCCTTGCCCGCTTGCTTTTAGTCCCTCAACTATCCTCATATCTCCCTTGCCTCAGGACCTTTGCACATCCCATCCCCTTTGCCTGGAATGCTTCCTTGCCTCCCTCACCTGACTAATGCTTACTGAGCATTCAGATTTTAGTCTAAATATCATTCTCCAAGGAAAGCGTCATCGGTGAGGTCCCTCCCAAGTCAACTTGTACTTTGCCTTCATGACAGTGGTCAATGTGGCCATGCAATAGATGCGTGTGTATCTGTGAGTTCAGTATCCGCCTCAACTGCTAGAGTGTGACCTCCACGAAGGTGGGGCCCGCATTTGTCCCGTGCGCTGCTGCACCCCCAGAGCTCAGCCCCGCAGGCACAGGCAGAGGGTAGACCTAGCTCAGCAGGTAGCAGCCGAATTACCAGAAAATGAGACAGGCTGGCTGATGGCTCACCAGTGGGAGGCTGGCCTGTGACGGTCACCAGAGTTGAGAAGAGCAGGCCGCAGGGCAGGGACGGGTCTGGCAGCTGCCCTTCTGGCAAAGTGTAGAAAAGAGCATGTGCTTGGTTCAGGGTGGTGGCCAGCAGCTCCACTAATGAGCAGATCTGAGTCTTGATGCCAGTACCTGCGAGAAGAAACCAAACTCGTGTAAACCAGCTCCTGCAGTGAAATTAGACACAGGGACACTCCGGATGCTCTGCTCTCCCTGAGCTCATCCTTCTCCATCTCGTCTGAGGGCCACATTTTGGAAAGAAGCCAGACCCACCGTGGTACGGCTGGTTGAGAAGCTTCTGAATGGCTGCCTTTCGGGCCAACAGGAAGTCAGCGAGGGCTTGGCGAGGAGAACTCTCTTCCAAGAGCATGATGGAGCACAGCGCCTCGGCTACAGCCTGGTCAGACACGGCTTGGCATCTGAGTAGCTGCTTGCTTTCGTGCAGAATAGTCGACCTAGAGAGATGAGGACCCAGGTCAACGGGGAATTCCTGACACCTTGGGAGGAAGAACCTTGGCATATATTCCGCGAACCGGCATCAGTGAAGCATGGCCCTCCCCAGAGCAGGGCGGCGACCCGGCTCCACTTACCGGAAGTGGCTGGCCGCCGCCACCTGCCGGATGAGTATGGGGAACCGCAGGAGGACGGGGCTGTATCGGGACCCAGAGGGATCCAGCCGGAGCAGGCTGTGGAGGTGACAGCAGAGCAGGTACAGCTGTGTGGCATGGAGGTACCGGGCAGCCTCCATGGAGCTCCAGATCTTCTCGGGAATTTCCAAGAGTAGCTTGATCTGGGCAGCCATGCTGTAGAACTTCTCCTGAGACGGCTGCTGGGGCTGCAGGGAAAGGCGCAGAAACCAAGTCAGAAGAGCAAGGTTGGCGTTGGCAGGTGGGGGGCGGGGGAGGTTGGCGTTGGCAGGTGGGGGGCGGGGGAGGTTGGTGTTGGGAGGTGGGGGGCGGGGGGAGGGGACTGCCAGGGCACAAGCTCTTGTTAAGCCCGATGCCACGTGGCGAGGCATCTGAGTCTGGGGTGGCAGAATCACTGGAGCCCGTCGCACTGGCTTTTCCTCCCAGCTGGGTGCGGCTCTGCCTGGTCTCTTGAGAGGCGGCCTCAGCCTGCTCATCTCACGGTCTGGTGATCAGCGAGCCCCGAGATGCCTCCGCGGCACGGAGCCCTGTGGATCACGGTTCGAGTGAGCCTCCTCCTTCCCTTTTCTGATGTTCTGCCTTCCCATGTTTGCTCCTGCTTCTCTGAGTGCTTGACAGACGTCTCCGCCTCCTGCGGCCATCGCGCCGCTGCCCACCCCAGTCCGTCCTTCTCCGGGACCCTCTGCCCTGAAGCATCGCCTCTAAGCAGAGCACTGCCACGGCATCTTTCTCTGTCCTCACCACTCTCCTGTGTCCCAGGGACGTCTCTTCTGCCGCTGTCTGCTAAGCGTCACTGCCATTCCATAATCAGTATGTTCAACATGAAATTCACTGCCCTCCCCGAAATCTGTCATCTGACCTCCATGCGTAGCTTAGCATGCCGCCACTCCGCTCCCACGTTCCCAGGAGATGCATGTCCTTCCCACGGTTCTGCTCAGATCTCTGCTTCTAGGTTCCACTTCCAAGATTCTAATGCAGGTCCTTACACACTCACATCAGTCCAAAACCATTTCACTCGTGCTGTGCTCATTCTCTACTGCCTCCGAGCTATCTTTTAGCTTTGCCTTCCGATTAATCTCCTTCAAAGGGTGTTTAGATTCTCTTTCCTCAGTTCTAAAAGGCTCCTCACTGTTTAGTAACTTGGTCTGGGTGGTCAAAGATCTCCTGTACTTTGGAAGCACTTTCTTCCAGGGACCCTTCAATCCGATGGTTCTCAAGCGTAGGGGAGGGGAGTGATTCCATCCTCTACGGAAATATCTGGAAACAGTTTTGACTATCAGAAAGGAGAAGAGGGGTACGACTGGTGTCCAGTGGGTCGAGGCCAGGGATGCTTATAAATATCCTACAATGCACAGGACAGCCTCTGAAACGAAGAATGATCCAGCCCCAAATGTCGGCAGCACCAAGGTTAAGAATCTCTGCTTTAATCACATTGATTATCTATTTTTAATGGTCTTTTCATACTTCAGGCCCATACTCCAAATCTCACCCATCATGACAGCCCCTCCTTACCGAGAAAGACTCAAGCCTGAAGTGACTTCCTTCGGAAATCTTATGGTAAATGTACGTAATTATTTTGGAATCAATCACACATTATCCTAAAATGTTTTCTGTTGCTACTCTGAAGTACTTACATTTTTCTCATCATCTTTCCATGGATTTAAGTCCTTGACTAGTTTGGAAATTCCATCAGAGCAGGAATGGGGGTTGGGGGGGCTTCTGTTTCTTTGTGCCTTCAAAACAGAGGGCACGCAAATATTTGTGAGTTTGAGAATAAATCAGAAATAACTATTAAAAAAAATACATTTCTAAGGTCAGGCACGATACAAGTTAGCTTTTTAATAAACCTGAAGCATGACTCTGTTCTAAGAAAGGCTGACCACTAAAAGGAGGCGTGTATAAATGAACAGAGGAGAGGGATGAGGCCTCTCATTTCAAAAATTAGCCAAGTATTTCCAATCTTTATGGTTCTGTTGTGTGAGCCCTGCTTACTGACCTGGATTCTTCAAAAACACAGGGTGTATCAAAAAGTTCCCAGCTGGAGCCAAACTGTACTTTTGTAACTGGGTCTTCCATGTCCCTATAAGGTTCCTTCTCCCCAGGTAGTTAAGAACAAATTCCTTGCGGGGCGCCTGCGGGGCTTAGTCGGTTAAGCGTCGGACTTTCGCTTAGGTCATGATCTCGCGGTTCGTGGGTTCGAGCCCCGCGTTGGGCTCTGTGCTGACTGCCAGCTCAGAGCCTGGAGCCTGTTTCTGAGTCTGTCACTCCCTCTCTCTGTGTCCCTCCCCTGCTCACGCTGTCTCTCTCTCTCTCTCCTAGAAATAAATTAAAAAAAAAAAAAAAAGAACAAATTCCTTGCTTACTTTTCTGACCCTCCCTACCCCTTCCCTCCACTTTGTCATCCATCCCTAAGTCAACGTTCTTTAGGAACACCAAACGCTGCTCCAATATTAGGCTGTATGTAGGGCTGAATCCTTCCGCATCAGGTCTAATCATTATCATGGGGGGGCGGGAGGGGGGGACACTTAGAGCAACTCGATTAGAATGACCTTACTTCCCTGAAAAGAAAATGTTCCGCTACTTAAAGAGAGCTTGATGGCTGGCAATGTCCTGGAACAACTCCAACAGAGGCTAGAATAGATGTTTGGGATCGTGGAAGTTACCCTTGGGAGCGGGGTGGGGTCAAGACTGGGACGAGGAACGACCTGAGGAGACGGTGAGAGATGTGTTCTGGGAATAATGTCGGGAAACGTTATACAGGGAACGAGGGGAAGCGTCGAGCAAGAGACCCCTGGCGTCTTCATCTAAAGCTGGAAGGGAAGAGCCCCGCGAACCCACAAGGAAGGTGAGAGAATCTGGGCCCGGAAGTCAGGGACGGCTCCTGAGCTGAATGACCGACCAGCAGGCCGCGCAGGCAGGACCACGGGGCTCCCCCCACGAGGAAGGGAGTCCAGAAATTGGCTGCAGGCTCTTCCCTCCGCAGGTGAGTCTCGCGCGGGCGGCGGGGACTGGCCCGCGGCCCCGGGGAGGGCTGGGGGCGGGTCCGCGGGGGGCGGGACCGGGGGTGCGGAGCTGACCTGCGGGGCTCGCGGCGGTAGGGGGGCGGCCGAGCCGGCCTCGCGGAGACGGGCGCAGTACTGGTCGGTGGCCTTCACGGCGTCCACCAGCCCCTCGGCGCAGCGGCGCATCTGGCCGATGGTGTCGGCCGCCTCGATCAGGTCGCGGTACCGCTCTCCCACCATTTGCCGCAACTCCTCTTTCTTGTGCTCGATCTCGGCCCGAACCTGGCGCTCCAGTCCGCGGATCTCCTCCGCTCCGTGTGTCTCGAAAAGCGCCGCGGGGTCGCGCAGATCCAGCCGCTTCAGCGCGGGGGAGGCGGCCGCGGCAGCCATGATGGCCCCGTCAGCCTCCCGACGGGTCACTTCCGCCCGGAGGCTTGCCCGGCGGCCATCTTGGGTGGGGGCGGAAGCACTTCCGCCCCGCTGCCCGCCATTCTTGTCAGGGGCCGCTCCGGGGGCCGAGGGGCGGGGCCGGGGTGGGCGGTGGCTCTTTTTAAAGGGAGGCGCGGCGGGTGGGCGGGGTCGATCCCTCGGGCAGGTGGTCAGAAGGCGCGCGGGGACCCGCAGCCCCGCCGGGCGCAGGTGTGCCCTCCACGCGTCCGACCTCTGCCCCGGCCGTGCGGCTGCACCGTCTGCTCCCGACGTCCGAGCCCCTCGGGAAGCCGCAGCCGCCCCGGGTCCCGGCACAACTCGACCACTTGGGTCCCTGCGCCGCCTGCGGGCACCGGGCGTTCTCTTACGGGGCCCTTGGCCATTTGCGACCCCCGGGGTGGAGGAGTTGGGATCCGTTCGTGTTCGCCGGCGAGAGTAACTTCGCAGTTGCTCCGGACCGGCTCTTCTGAGGCGCGCGTCCCGCTCGTTGGACTTTGGTTTTTCTCTTGATGTCGATCAGTTCTTTGGGGCTTTTGGTTTTTGTTTCAAGCCGGTGTTGAGCCACGAAGGATGCACTGGCGCTCGCGTGGGGCGGAGGGTGGTGGGCAGAGAGGAAGGGGCGCAGCGCCTGGGGCTGCGGGCCAGGGGCGCCTAACGCTGACTCGGCAGACATGAGCTGGGGATGGGGGGGCTGCTGCTTCTAAGGATTCCAACCCTTTAATTTTTAGAAACATTTATTACGGAAGAGTTCATACTCACACTGACGCAGAGAGGGTGGTGTAATGTGCCCACCCGCCAGGTTTTACGCCTACTAACTCCAGGACAGTGGCCTCTGTATCCGCCCTCCCCCCCCCCTCCTCTGCCTCCCTTACTTTGAGGCAAATTCCAGACGGCAAAGATTTCAATCTGTAAATTAAACCATTGGTGTTTATACCTCGCAATAGCCCTACAACGTAGGAAATATTCTCATTTTACAGTTGGGTAACTTGCGAACCCCCAGAGGCAAATGGACTTACTCAGTAAGAGTCTAATTTTCAAAGCCTGTACACAAAACGAACTGGTTTGATACACACATCAGCCTTGCAAAGTAGGTAGAGATGATGTTTCTGTTCCATGCATAACCAAAAACCCGGAGAAGCTTACGTGCCCACCTCCGTGGCGCAGCTAGTAATGGATGGAATCTCGCCTAGGTTTTTGAGGTCCTGGCGAGTGCCTGTTCTGCTTTGTCATGCGACTTTGCACAAACTCAGAACACTCGGTGGTGGTGGGCCAGTCACAGTCAGTTGCATTCTGTAGGGGACATTTTGTTGACGTTGGCTGCCCAGCATCGGTGCGATGCCTTTTCTGTGTTTGGGGAAGCCACATCTGGGGGGCAAGATCTTTTCCAGGGACCCCTTATAGGCTATGGTGTAAGCCTGGGGGCCTGGGATTGGGTCATCGGACAACTGCTGGGGACTTTAAGTGGAGAGCCCGTGATAAGAGGCAGCAGGGACAGTGGAGATTTCATTCTGGGGGCGGTAGAGGGACCTCTTGGCAACATCCAGTCTCCAGGGGCCGCAGGGGCATTGCATCCAGCTGGGGCTCCCAGCTGCTGGTGCCAGTACTGGTACTGGTGGCAGCCGTGGGTGACCCCAGTGAGGCCCCTCATCCGACCTGAGTGCCCAGAGGCATGCTTTGATTGGGTTCTGAATGTTTTCGCTTCCCTTCGTTCCCTTCGTCTGTCCCCTGAGCCTGGTCTCCAGCTTTCCCGGGGATTGCATGAGCGACCCGGTGTCTTCCTGATACACCTGATTCCTTCCAAAACAAGTTTTGGTCGCTTGCCATAGAGACCCGAACTGACTCCATGGGAGTGTGGCTGAGGTCTCTCTAACAGCAGGGGGGAGGCATGTTGAGGCAACGGTTATGGTGGGGGACCTGGGGGTGTGTCTGTGCATACATCTGTCGTCTCAGGTAGAGAAAAGGCCAGCCGGCTGCAGAAGTCTCCACTGTGGAGTGTGTGTTCTGAAAGCAGGGCTTCCTCGGTCGTTACCTCGTTACCCTCTGCTTCCCTGGCCAAGTTCATCTGGCTGTCCTTAAGATGCCACTGTTGCTCTTCGGCCTGCAGAACCGAGCGCCTAACAGAGGCTGTTGAATGTTTTTGCTCTGGAAACTGAACAGAGCGCCTAACAGAGGCTGTTCCTGAACGTTCTTGCTCTGGAAACTGGGCACTAGAAACACTCCCAGGGCTGGAGGTAATGTGACTTTGATTCTTTACTCTCTTCATCTGCTTTTCCTTTCCCTTCTGTGTCAAGGCCCCCCCCCAACCCCTTTCTTCTTCCGAACTTTTTGCCATCTTACCTCCTCAAAACCAGGATGGGGTCTGAAAGCTCATCTTCAGCAGCTGGAAATGCAGATGCTGGGCCCACAGGAGCAGAGATGAGAAACTAGGCTTTTTTGTTTTGCTCAAGGAGGTACATGAGCAAAGGGCACTTCTGAGTTTGATTGCCATCATTTTGTTTTGGTTTAGGGAAGTGTGTGTTTATGCGAGCAGGTATGTGTGTGGTGGGGGGAGGGTGTCTCTGTCATTTTCTTCTTTACACCTTATCTTTTTTTTATGCTTTTTTTTTCTTCCTTAAATAGTTTATTGTCAAGTTGGTTTCCATATAACACCCAGTGCTCATCCCCACAAGTGCCCTCCTCCGTGCCCATCTCCCCCCTCCCCCCTACATCCATCAGTCCTCAGTTTGTTTCTCAGCATTCAAGAGTCTCTCATGGTTTGCCTCTCTCCCTTTCCCCCACCGTTTCCCCCCTTCTTCTCCCCCATGGTCTTCAGTTAAGTTCCTCCTAATCCTCCTATACGTGCAAACATATGGTAGCTGTCCTTCTCTGCCTGACTTATTTCGCTCAGCATAACACCCTCAAGGTCCATCCATGTTGCTACACATGGCCAGATTTCATTCTTTCTCATTGCCATGTAGTATTCCATTGTATAGGTGAACCACATCTTCTTGATCCATTCGTCAGTTGATGGAAACTTAGGTTCTTTCCATGTTTTGGCTATTGTTGAGAGTGCTGCTATGAACATTGGGGTACATCACCTTAAATCTTTAGCAATGGGAAACATCCAGTGCATCCATTCAAGAGATTACATTTAGATCATCCTGGGTCCCTGAGTTCAAACCCTGGCATTCTGCTAGTTAGAGTAGCTGTGATTTCGAGCACCATCCAGGCACACTGCACATGTGATCTTTAATCCCAATAATAAGTCTATAGTGTTGGTGGTCTTATGCTCCTTTGATAGATAAAGCCAGGTTCGACGGAACCCAAGTAGCCTGCCTGAGAGGACACAGCCTATCTATACATCCCTGGCAGCCTGGCTCTAAAGTCCTTGATCTTTCCACTTTGTCACATTATTAGCTTCAAAGAAGATTTTGGAACATCAAAAGACAGATGGGCCAAACCACTCTGAGCAGCATTCAGATGGTGCCCACATTGCTTCCTGTCTGTGGCAGGGAGGTGGGTCTCTGCCGCTGTGTGGGCAGTTTGGGACCCGAGCCGGAGCACATCTCCAGTGATGTGGAGGCAGGTGGTGCACGGGGTGCTCAAGCCTGGTAGCCAAGTGTCTGCGCCGGAGGGCTCACTTTCAAAACCGGGATACGTTCTGATATGTTTGCTTTCTCTGGACCCGTTGGTATTCCAGTCTCACTCAGATGGTTGAGAGGGCAGGAGCCTCCTTACTTTTTATTTATTTTATAATGTTTGTTTATTTTGAGAGAGAGAAGGAGCGCGAGTGGGGGAGGAGCAGAGAGGGAGAGAGAATCCCAAGCAGACTCTGTGCTGTCAGCGCCGAGCCCGACGCGGGGCTCGATCCCATGAACCACAAGATCATGACCTGAGCTGAAATCAAGAGTCAGATGCTTAACCGCCTGAGCCACCCAGGCACCCCTCTCCTTACTTTTTCATAGAAATATGGAATGCAAGACAGCATAATGCCTAAAATAGTAGGGTTCTTAACTGGTCTTCCCTGATGCTGTATGCGGTCCAGCATCCGGGAAAGGGGCCCAGAGACCCGGCTCCCAGGCTAAACAAGTGAATAAATATTTGTAAGATGAATGAATAGCGCCATGCACACGTCATAGACCCACAAAGCATCTGCTCCCGGGGTGTACTGGGAAAGGCGAAAGGACATTTTATCATTGATTGCCTGAGACGATTCTCACCCACGCCACACCCCCCTCGCTGACTTATCTCAGTTCCTCTCCTTTGATGAAGGGTGCTGGGTGGCTGCGTGTGAGCCATGTCAGTGTTCAGTCTGAAGCCTGAACTGCAGAATACTGTCCTGGTAGGGTGGTGTCAGAGAGAGGGCCCGCTCTCACAAGAGTTCGGGTGGGATGCCGGCTGGGCACACCCAGAGGAGAAAGAACACATAGAAGACACCCGCTGACCTGGGAATGTTAACGTGAGCTTTACTGTGGCTGAGCCAGAAGAGATGGAAAAAGAGAAAGCAGGAAGAAGAGGCACCACCAGCAGATTAACGGGAGAAAAGAGAGGGGGATTTGATCCGGTTAAAGGCACACCGTGGTGATAAAAGGAATGTCAGTGGCTTGGAAGGAAGGTTGGATTCCACACCTGAGTCCTGGTGGGATTCAGACGTTTGGTGTTTGTTCTGGGCTGAGATGCCAGCGGGATAGCGATCCTAACCCAGTCGGCCTGATGGCTTATCTTTATAGCTGTGTGCATCTGCTTGAGTCTGCTGGGGCTGATGTTTGTGGTAGAAGGGGTGCTTACTTGACTTAACTGTTTGCAGATTCCTGAGACTCCGCCCTCAACAAATAGCCAGGCAGGCATCACGCCTGATGAAAGGAGCCTGAACGTCCGGGGTACACACGTTCTCAGTACCTTGACTAAAACATGGTGATAGGTGATGCAGAATTCACGCTCCAAATGTTATGTCCTTGATTAGTGTGTGATTGAGTACTTACTATGTTTGTTTATGTATTTTCTTGTCTATTTATTTACTTATAGAGAAAGCATGAGCAGGGGAGAGGGGCAGAGGGAGAGAGAGTGAAAATCCAAGCAGGCTCCACACTCAGCGCAAGAGCCTGACCAGGGGCTCAATCCAACGACCCTGGGATCGTGACCTGAGCCAAAATCAAGAGTTGGACACTCAACCAGCTGAGCCACCCAGGCGCCCTGCGTAGCTACCACGTTAATTAGCCCTGTGCTGGAGAGAACACAAAACGTAAACAAAAGGTTAGTCACTGACTGACAAGACTCTAGGGACACTTCAGTGGCTCAGTTGGTTGAGCGTCCGACTCTTGATTCCAGCACAGGTCATGATCTCACAGTTCGGGAGATTGAGCCCCACATCAGGCTCCGAGCTGACAGCACAGAGCCTCCTTGGGATTCTCTCTCTGTCTCTCTCTGTCTCTCTGTCTCTGTCTCTCTCTGCCCCTCCCCTGCTCACAGATGAACTCCCTCTCTCCCTCTCTCTCTCTCTCTCTCAAAATAAATAAACTTAAAAAGTCAGTGACTCTAACAAGCTCAGACTTCAAGTCCCCTACACAGTCTTTGCCTTCCCCACCATCCCACCCTTTCTCGTATGTATTGACAAGATCAGAGTAACGAGACACCAACGTCCTCCTGGTAAATTGCTGCATCTACCCACCTGCCCGAATACAAACTTAGATCTCCCGCCTTCTCCCTCCTTGCAAAGGGCAAAGTGCTCCTGCTCCCTTGACCTCTCCACTTGACCTCTGGATCTCACTCCCCGCCTCTCAAAGGCTTCCCCCCTCTTCCCTCTCCTGTATAAGGAGAGATGGTTCTGGACGGTTCAGGCAGATCCTTCCCATGACAGGCATCCTCTGCTGTTCGAAAGTTTGCGCAAGGTCCCTTCGCTCTTAAGAAAGACCTCCCCGCGCACCGTTTTCGCTAACCGAAAGAAATTGAAGAGGATTTTCACTTTTATGGAAAATAGGTGAAAAGCACCAATAGCGTCCAGCGTTAGCTCTGCAGAAGCCGGGCCCCTCTGGAGGCCGCGCACCTGAGCGGTGACAGGGCTGTCCAGCCCCTTCCAGGGACTGCGCTCAGCACCCCCGCATCTGGCCGCCGCAGCTTTGGCCTGTGTGAGCGTCCAGGCTGTGTCTCCACCGGTTTTGTGTGTCTCGTTCAGCAAGATGTGTCCCAAGGTATCAGAAAAGACCAAGAGACGTGATTTTTTTTTTGCATCAGTGCTGATTGCTTCTCTGCTCTGCACCATTTCAGCCAATGAAAGTTTCTGTAGAATCTCTGTCCTTTGACATAGCGGTGGGGGGAGGGGGGGGCGAACCTGGATCTTAAAAGTAGCCCCTGGTGTCTCCCATCTTATAAACATTGTGCTCCTTTGTCCGCACGCCTCCTTGCAGCCCCTGCCTCCTTCCATCTCCTCGTTAGGACAAGAGGTCTCCGGTCACCTCCCGGCGTCCTGCTCAGCTCCGCCCGTCCGGGCTTCTCGCATCCCCGCTCCATCCAGTATAAGGCCCTTCCTGGCCTTTCCATTCCTGGGCCTTTTAGCATAGCCGACCTGCGGCCTGTGGACAGTTTCCTCCTGGCTTCTGCGACATGCCCCAGGGCCTTTCCTCCTACCGCGAGGCGCGTCTTCTCCCATCATTTTTGCCGTGCTTGGCTTCTGACGTCGGACGGGCCAGGCTCGAGCCTTAGCACTGTCCCTTCTTGCTCTGCAGTCCCTGTCCAGGCGTCCTGGCCCCGAGGGTCAGAGGGTCACCACGGCAGGTCACGCGGGAATTGAGCCGGTGCTGGGAAGAGAGGGCAGGGAGCAGATGTCTGTCTGCAGGTGACGCCTGCATTTGTGACTTCAGCCCGGACTTTTGCACGCTCCTTGCTGCCTCCTCAGAATCCACTGCCTCCCTGGGGCGCCCCGGGTGGCTCAGTCGGTTAAGCGTCCGACTTTCGCTCAGGTCCTGATCTCGCGGTTCGTGGGTTCGAGCCCCGCGTCGGGCTCTGTGCTGACTGCCAGCTCGGGGCCTGGAGCCTGTTTCAGTCTGTGACTCCCTCTCTCTCTGACCCTCCCCTGCTCACGCTGTCTCTCTCTCTCTCCTAGAAATAAATAAAACATTAAAAAAAAAAAAAAAAGAATCCACTGCCTCCTCAGAATCCCTGCTTAGTGGCCTAAGAGATTCTCTTTCCACCCCTAAGAGATTCTCTTCCCACCAGCCCATCCCGCACTCGCCCCCAGGTCATCCCCATCTCAGGAAAGGCACCTCCCAGTTACTCAGGGCTAGAAACCCAGAATCATCCTCAACTCCTTCCCCCCCCAACCACACCCCCTCCATTTACAAGCCCTATGGATTCTTCCTCCCAAATAGGGGTTGATGTGGTTTTGCTAGAAAGATCAGAGTCTGTGGGCTTTGTGCGCTCTGTGATCTCTATCACTATTCAATAAGGCTACGGTAGGGGATTAGGAATAAGAAGATGTGGGGCGCCCCAGGGGGCTCAGTCGGTTAAGCACCTGACTTCGGCTCCGGTCATGATCTCACAGTTCTTGGGTTCGAGCCCCGCGTCAGGATCTGTGCTGACAGCTCAGAGCCTGGAGCCTGTTCAGATTCTGTGTCTCCCTCTCTCTCTGCTCCTCCCCCTCCTGCAAACCTGTGTGTCTCTCTCTCAAATATAAATAAACATTAAAAGATGTTTTAAAAAGTAGGAAGAGCTCACATTTATGAGGGGCTCACTGTATGCAGCCACTTTTACAGACTCTAGGAACTAACTGCCTTACTTTATTCTCTAAATTCTCTGAATTCATAAAACCTTTGGATCTGGATCCTGTTCTCATGTCTACCTTATCGAGGAGGAAATTGGGGCCGAGGGAGATTCTGTAATTTGCCCCCAGTCATTTAGGAAGTAGAAGAGCCAAGATACAAGCCAGCCTGTCAGGCTCTGGGGCCTGTGTGCTTAGCCACCCTCCTTACTGTCCGTGTATTTTCAGCAGAGCGCCTGTCGCTACGCTGAGAGTTCACGTTCCTCTATTTGTGTATTTGTGTGTTGAGTGTGTTCCCTAAAAGGAGGTATGTCTGTCTGTCTGTTGTTGTCTCACTGAATTCCTAGCTTTCGGGAAGAATAGCGTCTGGCAACACAATGGACACTCTGTTTTTAGTGCACAGACAATTTTTTTAAAAGTTTTTTTTTAATGGTTTTTATTTATTTCTGAGAGAAAGAGAGACAGCGTGAGCAGGGGAGGGTCAGAGAGAGAGGGAGACACAGAATCTGAAGCAGGCTCCAGGCTCTGAGCTGGCTGTCAACACAGAGCCTGACACGGGGCTCGATCCCGCGAACCGTGAGATCACAACCTGAGCTGAAGTCGGACGCTCAACCAACTAAGCCAGCCAGGCACCCCAGACAGATGATAATTTAACTTTGTAATAAATTGCTTTGTTAGCGTGCTGACAAATCAGTAAGTATTCAGGAACACCTTGCCTTAGAAAGAAAGAAAGAAAATAATCAGATTTCCTGGAATCGGATTTCAGGAATATGGAACGAATTCACTTCTGATCAGCCCTGTCCTGTCCCCCCAAGGTGTGATGTGAACTCTGTGTTTTTGAATGTCACTTGTGGAATTACAAAAACCAAAAACTCCTGTCCATTCTAGCCATCCTGTTCCCTTATCTCGCTGCCTCGGGGCTGCGTGTGAGTGTGTTTACACAGGTTGAGACTCTAGAACAAAGATACCGAGGGTCAGCAGGAGTTCAAGGGGAAGTGGTCACTGCCGACCTGCTTGAATGTCAGCTCAAGGATGGAGATCTGGAAGAGAAGCTATTTCGTTCTGCCTCTGCCACCCTCGCCTTACTAGCAAAGGGCAGGAGCCTCCCCGGCATCCGTAGCCGCCACCTGCGAAGGCTCGGCTGTGGTGATACGCTCTGGTGGGATATCTCCCCCTTGGGTTCAGCCAGACAGATAGCTCGAGAGGAAGCAGTTTCCTGTCTTCCTTTCCTCGGGATGAGCCCCTGGCGGGATCATGCCCCGTCTTGGGATTCACACAACCCAGAATTGTCAGTATCAGTGGACGTCAGTTTAGGACATTTCAAGTTCAAGGACTCAGGCCTGGGGAAAGCAGATCTCTGAGGAAACTGCAGAGCCGTAGCAGGAGCTATGCTTGTAGGAAACTGCTAGGCTCTACCTCTCTTGGCTTGTGATGCTTGTGTGTGTGTGTGTGTGTGTGTGTGTGTGTGTGTGTGTGTGTGTGTGTGGTGTTTTGCTCGAGTTCTACCTGGGAAATCAGAAACATCAACCCTGCTTGGCCCCAGATCGGGTGATAAATGACACTCTGGATCTGGAGATATGAGAAAATGTGAAGTTTGGGTATTTGCACATATAGTTGGGGAGCAAATACCGACAAGTGATTAAAACGTACAGAGTACCCTGCTAGCTAGGGAGAGCGGAAGAGTATACTACTTGACCTTCATGTTTGACAAGTTGTGCAGATGAATTGGTATTTTGCAGAGGGAGACCTTGATGTTGTATTTTGCAGTGTGAGTGCCCCACGCAGAATTAAACCTCTGGGAGCTGACCACCTTGAATCCTATGTGGGTGGAACGTGGGGGCCCCTCTGGCAGCATCGAGGGCATCCAGTGGTTATTTTCTGAAAATATAGTTTATCCTTTTATGGATTAGGGAGTGCTCCTAGGGTCCCCAGGGCCCCCAGCTGTGCCGTGCATAAGGTGGAAGTTTTACTGAACGACCCTCCAGCTACGCCAGTGGACACTGGGCCGCTTGGAGAGGGCTGGGACCCCACGCACTGGAGAGCCAGTGATTCTCTGCGTGCCTCCCTCATCCATCCTGTGCCCCTCTCTGCACCAGGGCAGACCTCTGCGGAATGCCTCCCTTGGTTCTCTTGCCCTGTGGCTATGGTGGAGCTCAGCCACGGGAGGAGATCAGAGGGGTCCGTCGTGACTGTGGCCCTGGCTGAGTCCCTGAGCAGCTACAGTTCCCGTTGAGTCCCACCTTCTCCTGTGGCTGCGCCTCTCACTGGGCTCTGGTAACAGCATCCTCTCCCTCACCCCTTCAGCTCGAGGGCTGATAAAGGCTCTCACCTGTATCTAGGGCCTGGGTGCCTCATCCGTCCCTTGCTGGTCCCCTTACACCTGCCCACACCTCTCTGTACGCAGCTCGCTCCTTACATTCGAGTTAAAATCTATTGAGTGTGCCACCTGTTTCCAGCTGGAAAGATGGTTACAGACCCCGGACCGACGGCACAGTCCTCTCTTTCTGGTTAGCACCAGACCCCGGGTGGACCATGGTCTCAGCCTGGAGGGAAAATGCAGGACTGACTCAGCGATTTGTAACATGCCGTGAACTGCGAAGTTTCTAGAATGTTTTGGCAAGATGAGGTTCTGTTTAGGGAGGTGAGAAGTTTTATCCCTGGTCCATTCTGGAGGAGACCAAAGTTTAGTTAGGCTTCGCAGTGCAGGAAAGCCCCCTCGCCAGAGAGGAGCACTCCGTGTAGACAGAAAGCAAGAAAGCATGTAGCACCTTATCAGGCAGACACATAATGCATTTACTTTTCTGCCCTGGTCTTGCTTTCATCTTGCATCACATGGTTGGCTCTGTTAGTGCCAGCTAAGCTCTCCAGTAATGGCAGGGTTAGAAGCTATAGTTTAATATTAGCCAATTTGGAAAACGGTCAGTTGTTTAACAACCAAAACATTTCTGGTCTTTTTTTTTTTTTTTTTTTGCTGTGATTGAGGGTGAGGGAAACCTAATATTTACTGGGTACCTCTGTGCTCCAGACAATGTGATAAATTATTTAAAATATTTTCTTTCACCCAGTCCCTTACACAATGCTCTGAGGTCTGTGGCATTATCACTGCTTTGCAGACAAGGAAGCGTGGGCTCGGGGGGTATCGGGCACTGGCTTGGAGGTCGCACATCTCGTTGGTCCGGTGCCGGGAGTTTGCTACGCCTCAGTTTCCCTGTCTGTCAAGTGGAGGCAACAGTGGTACTTGTAGGGATTAGCCCCTCTGGGAACTGAATGAGACGATGTATATAAAGTGCCCAGAATGGAGCTTGGTACCTTGTGAGCACTGCCAACGTTAGCTCGCTTTCTTTTCTGGTTTCCGCCGTCTGGTTTGTAGTCAAGACCCTGTTTTATGCAGCTAGAAACTTCCAGCATGTTTTTATCTTGAGTCAATGAAAAGAAGGTGGGAAGGGGATAAAAATTTCTTTGACCTAATTTTTAAACCCCCTGCTCTCTCCCCGTAATCACTTTTGCTCTCAGCAAGCCCTGCCACGCCATTAGGGCATATTGAGAGCACCCCCTTCACCATCTGCATTAGTCATGCATTAGTCTGAACTCGGCCAGAATCCGGAAGACGTCAGATCGGGTCATTAAGGATCCGTCTGTGGGCCAAATGGGACTCAGCCGTGGTTGTCTGGTCTTAAATTTTGTTTTCCTTTTGCTACCAAATGATAGCTAAGATGTCTAGAAAACGTTTTGTAGGCTTTTCATTGCGCTTAGAGTTAAAAAAAAATTCTAGAATTCTCCACTTCCCAGTTCCGTGTTTCAGGGAACCTGGAAAGTGCAGGTTATGTCATGACCTAGGACCATGGCCCATTTTCCTGAAGTTGTGGAGTCTTTTACAGAGGTAGATGGGAGCGAGTTCACACAGGTGGCCTAAGGAATAAGCTTAAGTCCGAGTCCCTTCCGTGGAAAGTATGATTTCATGGAAAGGTAGTTTATAGAACAGTACACTTGCGAAGAAATAAAAGCAATACAGTTACTAAAAAAGCAATGTTTGTTTCCTGCTTTCCTGTAGACAAGATCAATTAGAACAGCAAAGACAGAGGTAAGTTTATCTCACAGAGACACATACGCACTCACAAAGGGGGTTAGAGCTTAATTGAAGGCAAAAGCAGTTTTGGCAAATTCATCTCAATATGGACACGCAGGAATGACAATGTTCACAAGAACAACCACATTCACAGCACCACGAGAATGATAAAACTAGCTTGTGCACACACCTGTGCTTGTCCTGTTAAACCCATCAATCACACCATGTCATTGACACAGGTTTTGCAGCGCGGCTGCCGAAGGCTTTTGTGGATGCCCCAGGTTTCCTTGCGTCCAGAGCATGGAAGGAAAGGAAAACTCACATTGAGCCTTCACAGATGGGTAGGCAGGGGCCCGACGGTGCGAATCTCGTGACATCCACCAGCTTCAGGAAAGGGGATGACATCAGCAATGTCAGCACCGCTCAGAAGAACAGAGAGGGAGGGGCGCCTGGGTGGCTTAGTCGGTTAGGCGTCCGACTTTCGCTTGGGTCATGATCTCGCGGTTCGTGGGTTCGAGCCCCGCGTCGGGCTCTGTGCTGACTGCCAGCTCAGAGCCTGGAGCCTGTTTCAGTCTGTGACTCCCTCTCTCTCTGACCCTCCCCTGCTCACGCTGTCTCTCTCTCTCTCTCTCTAGAAATAAATAAAACATTAAAAAAAAAAAAAGAAGAACAGAGAGGGGGTGAAATGCAGTGCGAGTGCCTGTGTACGAATAGCTTTCAGTCTCCACTGATAATGATTGATCCGCCACTTGTAAAAACCCGCTGTCATTTAATGGTGAGTGACGGACAGATTATGAAATCAGGCGTAAATATACTTCAGGAAACATACCACACGCGGGAAACCGTCGTTGAAGACATTGTCAAAGTCGACTCCGTACTGTGTTCTTTTTTGCTGAGATGGTTCTCGGGCTGTTGGAAACTGGAATGGAGGATTTTTTTTTTTTCTAGGAGAAGAGGCTTTCAAATCCTTCGGAAGAATCGAATTGTCTACTTCTTATTATCGTCAGGCAGGCTGAGTGTGGAGGCCGCTCACGACATTTGGTTGTGTGGCCGGGCCGGCCGACATCCTCCAGACAGATGGGAAAGCAGCCTTCATTAGTGGGTTGATCTAACCAGGACCTGTTTTCTCCTGCTCAGCCATGTAGTACCAGAAGGCCATGCCACCACCAGAAGCCGGAGGAATGGGAAAAGATTGAGGCCTGGCTCTGTGTCATCCACCCGTAGGATTCAGTGACTCTCCTGACCCTTTCCTTCGGAATCAGTTCTCACTTTCTCATTTTCTGGAAACTAAGGTCTTTCTATTGCTTAAAAGTCGACATTGGGCAAATGGGTGGCTCAGTGGGTTAAACTTCTTACATCGGCTCAGGTCGTGATCTCACAGTTTGTGAGTCCAAGCCCCACCTCGGGCTCCGGGCTGACAGTGCGGAGCCTGCTTTTGATTCTCTCTCTCCCTCTCCCCTGCTCTCTCTCTCTCAAATAAATGAAAAAAAAAAAAAAAAAAACAAAGAAGGTGGGCATTGTGGAATTCCCAAGAGAAGGCATTTTTAAAATGTCAATATATATATACATTTCAATAATTAGAGAACGCTGTTTCGAAAGATAGATGGAGGAAACAGGATTTCAAAGAGGTATCTGCACCCCCTTGTTTATTGCAGCATTTTTTATGGTCACCAAATTGCGGAAACAACATGGATAGAACTTGAAGGCATTATGCTAAGTGAAATAAGTCAGAGAAAGATAAATACTATATGACTTCACTTATATGTGGAATCTAAAACAAACCATGCACACGAAAAATAAAAATAAAACAAACTGAACAACAGGAACTCTGATGAGCTAAAATTTTTAAATGTGAGACTCCCTGTTCAAAGGCAACCCCGCCCCCCCCGCCATCTCCTTTCTTGATGCTACCAGAGTACCTGGACCTCAGTTGACCTTGTTACTCTTACAGGTGACGCCCACCTTCAACAATAAGCTTTGCTGTCTGCCCTTTCAGTGCCCCACCTCGGTTCTTCTCTGGCAATTAGGGTTGACTTCATTGATCCCAGAGGCAGTAAGGAAGCCCTTGAAATCCCAAATCCTCTAAACACCCATTTCCATGTCGATCCAACAGCCCAGAACCATGTTGCTGAAGCAAACCAGATTTTGTATCTGCTCAGTTGGACTAGAAATGTTCTGTTTAACGGGTGAGGAGGGCTGGGTTTCCCCGGCTGCAGGGACCGCTCCCAGAAGAGGCCATATGCCGCGTGGCTGAGAATACGACAAGCCCTTGGAGCCGGGAGGACATAAAAGTGCGGAGGTGCAGAGGAGAGGAAAAGCAAACCATTCGTGATCCGTTGCCTCCCAGAGCAAGCCCGCGATAAGTCCTACAGTGCCCATCCAGCTGGCAGTGTGCAAGAGAGCTGCTAAGAAGCATTTAAGGTGAAGCCAAACAAAGTGAGTCTGCATTCAGTCCGAGTCTTTGCTCCAGAAGCGTCTAGATTGCAGATGGACAGCATAGCTGTCTTTCCCATCACATACTGGCAAAACCTTAAGCAAAGAGGAGGAGCTGACAGAGATCTCCCGAACCACCGAAATGGACTGGAGCGGGACGATAGATGAGGGGAAGACTTCTTTGCTGTTGGAGAGCTTCTTTGTGGGGGGTATGCTGATGCCTGAGGAAGAGACTGCAGTTCATTTTCTTGGTAGCCAAGCAACTCCTCTTCCCCCAAAGTGTTCAACCTCAGATTTTTATTAAGAAACATGGAGACACAAAGCTAGAGTCATCAAAACAGTATGGTATTGGCATAAAAATAGACCCACAAATCAGTGGAACATCATAGAGAGGCCACAGATAAACCCACGTATACACACACACACACACACACACACACACACACATAGTCATTTAATCTATGACAAAGGAGCCAAGAGTAGACAATCGGGGAGGGACAGTGTCTTCAATACATGATGTTGAGCTGGGAAAACTGGACAGCAACATGCAAAAGAATGCAATTGGGCAGCACACACAAAAATCAACTGAAGATGGATTTTAGACCTAAAAGTAAGACCAGAAACCATAAAACTGGAAGAAAGCTTAGGCAGTAAGCTCCCTGACGTTGGTCTCGACAATGATATTTTTGAATTTGACACAAAGTAAAGGCAACAAAAGCAAAAGTAAATAAGTGGGACTTCGTGAAGCTAAAAGGCTTCTGCAGAGCCAAGGGAACCACCAACAAAATGAAACGGCAGCCTCCTGAATGGGAGAAAACGTTTGCAAATCATATATCTGATATGGGCTTAGTATCCAAAATATATAAAGACCTCCTACAACTTAATAGCAATAAAAAATTTCAATTAGAAAAATGGGCAGAGGATCTGAAGAGATATTTTTCCAAAGAAGACATACAGGGAGCCAGCAGGAACATGAAAAGGTGCTCAACACCACAAACCAGCGGGGAAATGCAAATCAAAACCACAGTGAGGTATCGCCTCACACTGGTCAGAATAGCTGTTATCCAAAAGCCAAGAAAGGAATGTTGTCAACGATGTGGGGAAACAGAACCCTTCTGCATGGTTGCTAGGAATGTAAATCAGTGCAGTCCCTATGGAAAACAGTATGGAAGTTCCTGAAAAAAATTAAAAATAGAGGGCGCCCGGATGGCTTGATCAGTTAAGTGTCTGACTGTTGGTTTCAGCTCAGGTCATGATCTCACAGTTTGTGAGTTTGAGCCCTGCATCGGGCTCTGCACTGACAGTGTGGAGCCTGCTTGGGAGTCTCTCTCTCTCTCCCTCTCTCTCTCTGCCCTACTCTGCTCTCTCTTTCTCAAAAAAATAAAAACAAAACAAAACAAAACAAAAAAGAACTATCTTATGATCCAGCCATCTGACTTCAGAGTATCCATCCAAAGGAAATGAAAACAGGATTTCAAAGAGGTACTTGCACCCCTGTGTTCACTGAAGCATTATTTATGGTCGCCAAGATACGGAAACAACATGGATGGGCCTTGAGGGCATTATGCTGAGTGAAATAAATCGGAGAAAGATAAATCCTATATGATTTCACTGATATGTGG
Organism: Proteles cristata cristata; assembly: GCA_017311185.1. Lineage (NCBI taxonomy): Eukaryota > Metazoa > Chordata > Mammalia > Carnivora > Hyaenidae > Proteles > Proteles cristata. The sequence continues at coordinate 33,541 of JAESUZ010001861.1, read as the reverse complement.
AATTGAAAACAAAACAAAACAAAAAACCCATGCACTCAAAAAAATACGAATGAGACCAAAAAAAAACCACACACACACAAAACCAAGCTCATGGATACAGACAACAGACTGGTGGTTGCCAGAGGCAGAAGATGGGGGAAGGGGGAAGGGATGAAGGGGTTCAAAAGACACAAATTTCCTTTATAAGTAAGTCAAGGGGATGTAACGGAGAGCTTGGCCACTCTAGTTAATACCGTATTGAAAGCGGCTGAGAGTGAAAGTTCTCATCACACACACACAATTCTGTAACTATATATGATGATGGACACCGAGTAGATTCCCAAGGCGATCATTTCCCAACTTGTGCAAATATCAGTTACGTTACGTTATATACCTGGAACTAATACAGTGTTGTATGGTGGTTATCCCTCAGCAAGAAAGAAAAAAAAGAAAGCAGCACGGGAGAAAGAAATGTGTGTTAGAATGCCGTCCTCCATGATGACCCATTTGAAAATTATTTTGAATGATTTTTCTGCAAAGAGATTGCATGTCTTTTCTTCTGCAAGAATATTGCTGTTAGCAGGCCATGTGCTTCACGTTGCTTAACCAGTGGGGATGGAGTTTCACCAGCTCCCCTACTGTTTTTGAAATTGAGGTGACCAGTTATTTGCAGGGACAGCAGGCTGGGGCCAGGCATGCACCCTATGATGTGGCACGGAGTCGTCTGCGCGAAACATTAGCTTATACGCCATGTCCCCCCGCCCTATAAACAAATGAGTGAATATCCATACGCTTCCAGTGAGTTAGTCAAGTTACAGTTCTCTCTGTCCGTTGAAAGCCTTGGAGAATCTCTGCATCGGAAGTCTTACCGGCAAGATCCAGAAGGTGTGCTGGGTGTGGGCATGTGTGCGTGTGCCACGGTGTGCCTCACATGCATGTGCATGCGTCCTTCACGCATGTGCCACACGGGTGCTCCATTGTGTCACCGTGAGTACTGCACCACAGGGGTGTGTGTGTCCGAGAGCACAGAGCGTAGTGAACCTTAGGCTTGTCTCTTTGGGCTGAGAAGTAGGATGCTGGAGAACGTTAAAACAAGGAAGCCTTGTGTATGTTGTGCGAGAAGCACTCGGGTTTCTTGTTAAAAATAACACCCATGAGGGGGCGGGGGCCTGGGTGGCTCAGTCCGTTAAGCATCCGACTTGGGCTCAGGTCATGATCTCACAGTTTGTGGGTTCGAGTCCCACGTCGGGCTCTGGGCTGACAGCTCAGAGCCTGGAGCCTGCTTTGGATTCTGTGTGTGTCTCTCTCTCTCTGCCCCTCCCCAACTCACTCTCTCTCAAAAATAAATAAACAATAAAATACTAAAAAAATAAAAACACTCCACGAGGGAAAATGTCCGCTCTCTCAGTTAAGGCCACACTCCCTCGCCTGGGTATGGGGATGGATACCCCCGCCCTCAGCGAGGAAGGGGGAGCACGGCCCAGGAGTGGCATTGCTGCTCCTTCGAGGCACCTTAGTGGTGGGTCGACAAGGTACCTTGTCAGGTAGTCCGGTAGAGCTGCCCACGGCTCTTCCTCTTTTGAGACTAGCAATTTCCCTCCGCGCCCCCGTTGGGCCATGTTGGGACCAAATCTTTGTAAGGACCCGGGTCGGCTGTGTCTCCTCCTGTGCGCAGGGCTGAGGCGGTCTGAGTTTGGCTCCACCTTTCCTTCTTTAGTGACTACCCTGCAAAGGGACCTGCTCTATCACTTGAGCAGTGGGCATCCCCGGTCCCTGAATGATGGAGTGGGATAGGCCGTGGGCTGCCATTTGAGGTGTTCCCTGGAGCGGGCCTTCGTCATGCTCCCCCACGGGCTTTCCCTTGAGGATAGGGCGGTTGGATGTCGGGCCAGTCCTCATGGGCTCAGGGGCAGAAGTGAGCCGCCTCTTCTCACCAGACACTGGTTTCCTGGCAAAGAGATCGTCTCCTCTCCCTCCTCTGTCCCTTCAGGAATGCCAGGAAGGAAGAGGGGTGACAAGCTAAATGCGTCTCTCCGTCTCCATATAAACGTCCTCTCTGCCCACCTGAGGCTGAGTCCGTGCGATTGGTTCTCACACTGACAGTCTCTGTCGCCTGAACCCAGTGAGCAAAAGCCACAGCATTTCATTTAATGTCATACTCACTTTTAGCCTCGAGAGAGTGGATTGTTTTACAGTCAGCGCTGTTAAGTCTTGGTTAATATTGCACTGTGTTGTGTAGCGCAGCCCAGATGCACGCAGCCTCGAAAGGAGAAAACTGAGGTGGTCAGCCCGCGTCCGGTCACTGCCAAGGTCACAGAACGGGGTGGGCAGTGGGGGCGGGCGGCGTGAGCACTTGCCCTGGAGTGGCTATTTCCAACCCTGACCGTCTGCTAACTGGGGTAGGAGACTCACAGAAGCTTTTCAGCCCTAAGTAGAATACAGTCCCTGGTGCCTCCTTTCTGGATGAGCTGCTGGAAAAAAGAATTTGAGATGCCGCCTATGGGAACGTTCCAAGAAATTCACCCATTAGGAGCAGAACAACCACTTAGGCGAAGGTTTGCTCTGATAGGACGTGTGATATAGGAAATGTGGTGTTTCTGAATCTGGCAGAAATGGTGGCCGATTAGAAGTTGTTACTTACAGAGCTCAAACGCGTGGCTTCCTCGCTGTCTTTGGTGATTTTTATGGTGACACACATTCCAGAAACACTAAGCAGACCTACCCAACCATCTGTGGAGCCTTTTGATGATTCTCTTTTCACCTTCCTTCAACGAGACCAAAGTTCATGTCCGCTCCCATCATAACTTAGCTGCCTTGATTGAACGGTCAACGTTTGGAGCTGATTAGCAACACATACCTCGAGAGTCATTTCCTTCCTACCTGTCTCCGTGACCACTTCCCCCGCACGGTGCTCCTGATCTAGGGCAGCTGGGGCTGAAAGGGTCAGCCATCAACACTGGAACTAGATTAAGTCTGTGTAGGCAAATAGACTCCAGTTTACTGCCAGCTCTGGGAGTCCCGCCCACCAGCCCACATTTTCTTCTCGGCGTGCTGTTTGTGAGAGATACATAAATCCACACAAAATAAAAAAGAGGTACGGTTTTAAGATGAGGCTATAGGGAAGAGAAAAGCTGTGACCCAAAACTGTGTGCAGGAAAATCCCAGGCTATTACTTAAGGAAAGGTCGGCTACAAGTTCTGCTCAGGACTTCCTAGCAGTTACAACTAATGAAGAGTCATGGTCTCCTCCCCCTCCCTCCTCCTCTTCCTTCCCCTCCTCCTCTTTCTCTGCCTTCTCCTCCTCCCTCTCCTCTTCCTCCTCCCTCTCATCCCCCTCCTCCCCCTTCTTCTCCCCAAAACAGGAAGGAAATACAGTGTTCTTCCATCACCCACTGCCCTTCTCATTGTCCACCTAGACCGTCCCAAGCTATGGTATGAAATCCACCAAAGTTTCGACTCCACATTCGGTATTCCTCAACTCTCTGTGTTCCTGAAGCACAAGCTAACCTTGTCCAACACAGGCCACCGTGTCATACTATCTGTCCTGATACCTCTCTCACCAGATCCACTTAGGTTTAACCAGCTCTTAACCACCCATGCGAATGGGTAGGTTAAAGAGTCACTTGCATCATCCAAATGATCAGACGCCCTAACATCAATGGAGCGCCTTAGTTTGCATTCTCTCTCAGCATCCAGCAGATTTACATTCATAATTAAATGCTGAGCTGAGGCTAAGCTTGCATTTTTGGAATTAAAATTATGTTAACATTTAAATTAAACCAGTTATTGATTCCCTCTTTTGGAAGAAGGAAAACCACTAGAGAGCAAGTTAACCTTGAAAGAGAGATTTAAAAAAAAATGGAGAATTCCTTTTCACAGAGTAGCACCCTGCCTGCTCATTTGGACAGAATTATAGCTTCAGTCTTAGCATGAGCATCCTGCTGATGAGCACCGGCTGTATACATGGATATGTATTTTGTTTCAAGACTGCCCCCTTGGAGGCCAGTGTCTGATTGCAGGGGCCCGAGTGCTACAGAGTTAGTCTGCCTTCTCTGAAATTACTTCCACCAGCCTTGGCCCCTAGGAATCACTTCCCTAAGTAAAAAAATCAGCATTTATTAAAGACCCTGGAACGTCTCACATTATGAGTATTGGTAAAGCCGTGTTTAGAGCATTTCCTTCCAAATCTTTGCTTATTTTTATGGTGGAGGAGGAGGAGGAAGAGGAAGAGTCACCTTCTGTCAGGAAGTCCTGAGTGGAACCTATAGCCGGCCTTTCCTTAAGTAAACACTCCTGGATCACTGCTCTTCCTGCAGTCTCATCTTATAACTGTGCCTCTTTTAATTTTGGCATGGATTTACCTATCTATCATTATTACCGAACACATTTTTCTAGGCCACAGTGAGTGCTTTCGGGAATGAGGTGGCATGAAATAATAGAGACAGGACGAAGGCGACACATTAACAGCGACGCTACAGGTGGGCTTCTTAGTCACTCTGTCAAACGGGCCTTGCTTAGGGAGCCAGAAGAGGAAGGCTCATTTTTAAATATGGTAAAATCCATATGTGAGACACTCAGGGAGTGAGGCTTTCACAGAAGCCCAGAAATGATGGCATCCTTACAAACACCCACGTGTTACATGTCTTCATACCCTGGAAATTTTGCTCAGTGAAATGGGCATCGTCTCTTTCCTCACCACTTGTACACGAGCCCATCTACCGTTTCAGGCACAGAAAAATGTCACCGGTGGTGTGGAGTGGCTGTCTGTGACCATGCTTGAGGATAGCTCAGAGTCCGTGGCGTTAAAGGTTGATGTTCAATTTGTATACGGCAGGCGGGGAAGGTGGTACAGGAGTGCCTGTGAGGGATGGGACACCCTCTAGCACTCCTACTCAGGCGCCCCCTACGTGCTACATTTTGGTTGGCTGGAGCACGTGGCTAGGTTTTAGGAGCAGCATCCTTGGGTCTTTAGTGTGTTCTGTGATTTTCTTAGTGCCTAGCTTTGTATCGACTCCTTAAGAACAAAAAATCAAGGAGCCGTCAAATTATAGTTCCATTGTCTTTCATTAGGACGCCATGTCTGGCATTTTTGAAAGAAGAATTTCATGGTTTTCATAAAGGGATAACCTTGCTTTATTCTCACTCGTTTATGTTCATGTTGGGGAAAATGAAATGGTTTCTGCACAAGTATTCCAGTAACTTTTTGCCTATCGTGTTGGTGATTTCCTCCGCCCTCCCCTTCCACGGCTCCCTAAGAAAGGCCAGAGCAAATTAAGAAAGAAAAAAGGCAATCCTATAACAAAGCAGTCTTTGTCTCCATGAATACAATAACTGATGACCCCAACCATCTGAGACCTATTGGGTAAATGAATATAATCAAAGAAATATAATTCTTTGATTATATCTAAGAAGAGAAAACACATGGATTTATAGTCCGGGTCCTCAAATACCTCCTTTTCCTTTCTTACTTTGCTGTAACTTGCCTAAAATTAAGACAGCAAATACCCAGGGGGCAGAGGTGGGTTTGAGACGCTAGAAGCTTTAAGGAGACCTCTTTAAGAAAAAAGAATTACAAAAACACCTTACTTTTACATTTTTTTTTTTTACAAAACCACGGGGTCACGTGACAACACCGCCGCAGCAGGAGGGAATCTCTGAAGCTAAAACTTTATTTTGGCTTCGTGGCAAGCCCCCGTCTGTGGGCTCCGTATCGTAATGAACGTCCACTTCTACCGTGTACACGTTAGCTCGCTTCTCATGTACTTGAACACTGGAAACGTAGCTAATGACTGTACAGGGACTTAGAGAGGAACAGAACAGGTAAGTATAAATGTTAAGATCACAAGATTACATATTAGGTTTTAAGCACGCAGATGTACTTTCCTAGTTTTGTTGAGGAAAACATTCACCATTTCTATAGATCACGTGGAGACACATGATCTCTTCTTCTCCTGACTTGGAATTGTCTGCCTGCACTGCAGCGTTGGCTTTAAGGGGGAGGTAACGGATTTAATACATTATCATTCACTCAGACAAGCAGACTCAAACACTGTTCTCTGATTGGACTCATGCTGAGCAATTCCCTATTCTAAGAAGCCAGGTGTGATGGGCGGGAGGAAGGAGAGGAGTGGGGGCAGGGAGCCCATGGCCACTTTGGCAGAGCTCGGCGTTTTATTATTATTTTTATTTTTCAGGCAGTTCAGATACTGGTCTGGAGATCCCCATTGAGGAGGGTTCTCTGGGTCTCTGTGGTTTCATTCAGCCGGGATTTGTCTTGCTTACTGTCGCTCCGTTCCCCGTCGTCTGTGCCGCTCACCTTGACCAGGCAGAGGACGTTCTGGAAGCTCTTCTTGAAGTTGTCGGACAAGAAGGCGTACAGGATTGGGTTGGCACAGCTGTTAGCGTAGGTGAGGACCACCACAAAGTCAAACATGCCTTTAAGCGCCGGGGTGGGACTGATGGCCACAGACACGGAGGAGACATTGAAGATGTAGAAGGGGAGCCAGCAGAAAATGAAGACGGCCACCACGATGGACACCATCCGGGTGACCTTCTTCTCAGACTTTTTCCTCTTGGAGGAGCCCACGCGGATCCCAGAGGACTTCACCTTGATGATAATGAACAGGTAGCAAAGACAGATGATGGTGAGGGGCACCAGGAACCCCAAGATGAAGGTGTAGATAATGAACCCTGTGTACCATGCCCCAGATTCACCCGGCCAGTTGATGGTACAGCTGCTTCTCCCCCACTGGTTGCTCCGAAGCCCAGCATAGATCATGATAGGCAAGATGACCAGCAGAGACACCCCCCACACAGCCACGTTGACCATCTTGGCCGTGCGGGGTCTCCTCCACTTGGCCGACTTGATGGGGTGGACCACGGCCAGGTATCTATCGATGCTCATGACCGTCAAGCAGAAAATGCTGGTGAACTGATTGATGCCATCCACAGTCATGACCACCCGGCAGATGGCCTTGCCAAAGGGCCAGTGGACCAGAGCCACCTGCATGGCCAGGAAGGGCAGACCCAGCATAAAGAGCTCATCCGCGATGGCCAGGTTGAGGATGTAAATGTTGGTGATGGTCTTCATCTTGGCATAGCGGAGGATGACGTAAATGACGAGTGTATTGCCACACAGTCCGATGATGCAGACCACAAAATATATGAACGTGAGCACTGCGTTGCTGGTCAGATCGTAGTATGGCTCTGTTTGGTTTGAGCCATTGGCCGCCACCACAGAGCCATTGAGGTCAAAGGGAGGGGAAAGCCAAGTGCGGCTCTCATTGAGTAGCTCATACTCCATATCCATGGCTGCCTCACACTCCTCTAGGCCAGTTCCAGTCAGCCAGAGCTCTTATTCTCACCTTAATTTGTCCAGGAGGCAAAGGATCCACTGTGACATCTGCAAGGGAAGAAGGAAGATGGGTCCATCAGTCAGAGGCTTACATTCGCATCAGCTTTCTGGGTCTCTGGTTTACCCGCTCAGACATGCCCTGCAGTGGAAAAGTGTGTTCGTTTTCTGCCTCAGCATTAGAGCTACCAGCCCATTTTCATCAGTGTGCAGCCGTTTTGAGTTGTTTTTCCAGTTTGGGTGGGGGTTGGGTTAAATCATCATAGTTGATCTTCTCATCTTTGGTGATGCAAGTGTGGGAGACGGCTGAGGCTATAAAAAGAAAAAAGTACTTTGATTCCTAATAAGTTGACTGGCCCAGACTGTACAAGGCAGAGCACGAAGTCCAGCCCCTGACTCAGAGGGGTCTGACACGGCCATTCTTGGCCTCTTCCCTGTGGGGACATCCTCCGCGAACTTGCCGACCGCTTTGGAGTCTTTCCATTCTAAAATCCCCAAGTGGAAAAATCCCAGACTTTAGAGGTAAAACAAAGGGGTTCCACCATGAAGCCCGTGCGACCTTGTGCCATTCAACTATTCTCACTCTCTGACTCTCATTTGTTAAAACGGGGGGCGTCACGGGGCAGCTGGATGGCTCAGGTGGTTAAGCATCCAACCCTGGATTTTGGCTCAGGTCATGATCTCACGGTTTATGGGACTGAGCCCCGTGTCGGGCTCTGTGCTGACAGCATGGAACCTGCTTGGGATTCTCTCTCTTCCTCGTTCTCTGCCCTTCCCTTGCTTTCTCTCCCTCTCTCAAAATAAATATTTTTTTTAAAAGGGGGCATCATGAAGGTTAAAGGATGAAATGTATGTGGAAATGCCTGGCATTGTGCTGAGCTCATAATCAGAACTAAAAAAAAAAATCGTATCTTTCCCCTTTTTGCCTTTACCATCTCAGCTCTAATTTATTGAAATCTGCTCACTTAATGAACAAATTTATAGTCTAAAATATTAAAAATTAAAATCTGGCTGGCTTTTATATGTAAACTGCATGTTTCAGTTTATTTTGTTTCTTCTGTTTTCTTTTCTCCAATAGCCAGTGCTTGACCTCCGCATGGCTCCTAGGGTCCCTTGGGGGTTACTGCTCCAGAATACTCTTCTTCTAACCCTCCAGCGGATTTGCCTGGGATCCCCCAGTTAAGGGGGGAAATGAGCTAGGCGTGTGTGCGGGAGGCAGACCCATTCACAGAAGTGCATTCCAAACACTTCCTGGCTCATTCACACTCACTGTCCCCTTAATTTTCCCCACCATCCTATGAACTGGGCTAACCATCCCCATTTTACAGATGAGAAGTGGAGGCTCAGGGAGTTAAAGTAATTTGCTCCCACTCCCTTGTAAATAACTGGTGGAGCTGAGATTTAAACACAAGACACTCGACTCTTCTGGGCTTTTCACAGCATCATATCTGCTGCTCGGTGGACTGGAAAACTAGTGGCTGATAATTGGGCTTTGGTTTAAAACAGCTGACTCCTGTTTTACGTTAGCGCTCAGAAAATAATTGTAACTCCACCGGCTTGGCCCAAGACATAAAACAATAGCCCATCACATAATTAGGTGATTTATCTACTGTCGTGCAAAAACCAGGGCTGGGGTGGGGGCTTCTTTGTTCCGCACTCCAGGGATCTAGGAATGAGACAAGGCTGATGCCCTCTAGGAGGTGGTAATTTAGGAGCGGAGGCAGGCCAGGAAGCCAACTCCTATAGGGTGTGAATTGCATGGAGAAATGAACAAAGGACTTAAGAATGCCTTCCTCTCCTGAAGGATTCAGAATAGGCTTCATAAGAGGAATGTTTGGGCTGGGTCTTGAATGTGGGAAGAATGAAGTAGGGAGGGCAGGAAGGGGGTCATTCCAGGAAGAGAGAAGATGGTAAAAGGCTGGTGTGCTCAGCACACAGTGGGACTAATTCACTTGGCGGACACATCCCTCCTGAGCAGGGGACTTTTCCTGGTGCCTGAGTGAAAATTGGAGATTGCTCCTTTATACTTGGAAAGACTGCTAATGAGCTATAGGGGGCTTAGCCAGCAACAAGTTCTAGAGAATTCTTGCCCACCTTTGCCTCTGATTCATTCTGCAACGCCAGGCGCCTTGTCTACCATCTCTGTGCTAATTTCCCTACCACGCAACTGGCGTAGCATGGGGTCTGGGCTTTGTGTCTGACCTTTTTGCAGAGTACTTTGGGGACCCAGGATTTACTGTCTGCATTGGGTAAAAAGCATAAACTGGCAACTCTTAGAAACGGAAACGATAAAGAAACCATTTTGGGTATCCCTGGATTAATTTGGGCTGTTTCCACTGTTATTCTAACTGTCTTATTGGTACTTTAATTCTACAGACCCGGAATCCTATTGAAGCCGTCTGCGTTGGGGTGTGTGTTAATCACTAGCATTTCCAGGGTCCCTTCTGTGCAACAGGCAAGGTCACACTTCAATATCTGGGTGAGCCTGAAGACCCCCCGGGGGAAAGAAGCGCTGTCAATAGCTTTGGGGATAGAGATGATGACAGTGCAGGAGAGTGAGGGAGGGTCAAATGCTGATCTCCAGCACTAACTCTGCCTTTTTGGCTGGAGTCTCCCTCAGTGGGACAGAATTGCATAAGGTGAATGTTTTTCTGAAATAGGCTGCGAAGCGGCATTCCCTACTTGGGAGAGAGGCAGCGGTAGACAGCGTTCTAAGCGTGGGGAAGGTGGCAGAGGTCAGAAGCTGGGGAGCCAGTCCAGAGCGGGGAGGCTCCTCCAAGGAAGAAATGAGTTTAAGTCGCAGCAACTCTTGCTATTTCATCAACAATGAGGTCAGCTGCCTGAGGTCTCCAAGTGACTTCTGCTTCATTAGGGTCCCAGTGAAAGTGGAATCCAGTGCCAGGCAATCAATACTTGTTGGATTGTGGTTAAGTTAAATGCACAAGGAAGTTTGGCTTTCTGCTTGCTTTATTTTTCTAGCCTAGGAGTTAGACACTGGAAATGGCTAGTTGTTGATTTGCTCTGAGACTGAGTCTGGGCTATGTTGGAGAGGAGGGCGAGAATGGTCTGGGGTACCCCTTCCCAGAGGCTATGAATTGAATGTGGGGATTGGGACCAGGCATCCGGTCCTAAATCCTGTTTGGCTTCAGCTTTTCCCTTCTCCCCAACATTCCACCCCAACCCCCCTCATTCATACCTCACCACCACTTCCCCAGTGGCCAGCTAAACCCAAAGGGGTCTCCCACCAGCCAGAGCTCAGCCCTGCTGGCGGGAGAGACAATAGCCAGGCGCTGGCCACCGCGGCGCTAGAGCGCCTAAGAAAAGCCCAGGCCCCGCTGGCCAAAGGGCACCGCAGAGAGGTGAGACTCGGGGCAGCCGGTTTGGTTCCCCAAGCTGGCACAGAAAATCCTCATCACCCAATTCCACAGCCCGCAGATCCAAAGGGTTTCCTAAAGAATCCTCTGCCATTTCCAGGAACATGATGGGGGTGGGGGGGGAGACTAAAGACTGTGATGCCAGCATGACAGGGGGTGGCTGAAGCATCTGGACGGCTGGGAGCTGGTAACAGCCGCTTGGGGGCTTGGCCGGAGGCTCTGGGACCCGGGCCAGTCAGGGGTTCCGTCTTTGCAAACGTAGGCAAACTGCCCTCTCCTCCCCGGGGCTGAGGAAGCAGTCCCTAGACCTCTCAGGATCAGTCTCGGAAAGGAAAATCAGAGGAGAAGCCACCCCTTTTCCCCGCTCCACCGACCACCCCTTAGAGGCTTGGAGCTCGAGTATCCGGGCGCAGGAGCCCTGAGCAGCGACACCCTCCACCCCCGTCCCAGCCGGCCTCGCTCTCCTCGCGTGGGGGCTCTTTTGCAGGCGGCTGGGAGAGAAGTTGTCTCCGTCGCAGCTATACCACCTGGACGAGCCGGCTGGGGGACGAGGACTGGACCCGGGCGCATGCCACGCACACCAGCATGCGGTGGTGCAGACGCGTCCGATCCGATCCCGCACACACGACCACAGCCCCCACTCACGCCAGGGCACCCGCCGTCGTTCGCTGCCACCAAAATCGCCGCCCAAAAGGCACAGGGGCAGAGAACCACGCACCGGGACCTTCTCTGGGGCACACCAGGGCGCACCACCACGCAGCGCAGATGCACCCAGGTGCCCAAGTGCGTCTCTCTCTCTCTCTCTCTCTCTCACGCGCACACACACACACACACACACGCCTCACCTTTGCTTTTCCGCTGCGATCCGCTAGCTCGGCTCTTTGGCACCCAGCGACCGTCCCCAACCCCGCCGGGCGCCCGGGCGCGCAGCAGCTTGGCCGGCACCTGGCACTCGGCGTCCTGCGCTGCCGGCTCCCGCTCTCCCCTCGCGCCGCCGGGAGCCCAAAGGGCCCGCGGACCCCCGGCGCCGAGCGCGGACTGAGGCTCGGGGCGCGGGTGGCCGAGCGAGCGCGCGCGCGCGGGTGGCTGCGGCGCCGGGACTGGCCCCGCGGAGCCCGGGCCCCTCGGCACATTTCCCCACGCCCCCCCTCCGCCCGGTGACGTCACGGCAGCTTCGCTCCGCCCCGCTGGTCCGTAGGAGGACGGGGCTGAGCGGCGTGGAGAGCCCGCTGCGGGCCGAGGGCTGAGCTCCCCGGGGCGGGGGCGGGAAGGGTCGAGCGATCTCGGCCTCGCCGACACTCGTGGTGCGGACACGCGCCGCGTTCCCTCTTGCATAGGATCCGTGGTGTTTCAGCCAAGCATATTCCGTGCAGCCGGAGTGGCGGCCCCGGTGGCCCAGACTCGTGCCGGGACCTCCGCCAGCTCCTCAGCCAGACAAGTTTGCAAAGCTGGACGTCCCAGGGCGCAGGGCAGCGGGGAGAGCAGGGAGCCGGTGGGTCTGGGGGAAAGCACTTCTCTATGCAGTGACCAACACCCCTCCGGGCCCAGCGTGTGAGCCGGCGCCTGGGATCCGGAATTCAGCTCAAAGAGCCGCCAGAGGCTCAGCCGAGGAGCGAGCGACTCGCGCCCTCGCCCAGCTTTCCATGTTCGGAGGTGCGCCAGGCATATGGCCAGGCCCCCTCCCGTGGCCGTGTCCGAAGGCACCTGTTGGTGCGACCCAGCTCGGCTCCCCTCCTCCTGCGAGCTGTGTGTGAGCAAAAGGGGACGTGCAGGAAGTGGGAGCTGAGTGGCCGGGTACAGCTATTTCGTTTTTGACTGTGATGATTCAGCTTCTGTTCCAATAGATTAAGAAGTCATGATCGATCTGCAGCCGCTCCTTCCTCACCCTCCTCCCAGCGCATCTGCAAGCTCACCATCCTGGGCACAGATTTAGGAGAGGGGGATCAGAGAGCAAACACCAATTCCAGTTTTCCGTATGGGCTGAGCTGCCTTGGGTGGTCCATCCTATCACCTGACTTTCAATCCACCAGTTCAGAGCCAAAGTCCAGAGGCTGCATAGTGGGTAACGTGAGCCCTAGAGATGGGTGAGCCACCTGGGAAAGAAAGCACCCAGTAGGGCAGCAGTCCGCTGCAAGTTTCTATCTTGGGGTGCCTGCTGCGGGGGACGGGGGATCAGGGTTTCCTTTGGGTTCGTCTCTTTCTGAGCTGTTGGTTATGATGCAGCTTGAATCCCTCATGCTAGAGCCCAGGAGCTAGACAGTGGTTGCTCCATGTCCCAAACCAGGAGCCAGCTTCTCCCTAGACGCCTGTGTGCAGGGCAGAGGGGCTGGGGCAGGTGGCCCGATAGAAGAGGGGTGCCCCTGTTCACTGTTGGCTGGGAGAGATGGGGGCAGTGAGGGGACCGGGAGGGCAGAGTGGAGTTGAGCTCAGATCTCCGCAGACTCAGGGCCCACAGCTACTACAATAACACCTGTTGCCATTTCCAACCACCCAACTGGTTTGTAGGAAAAGGAAGACCCACAAAGCGCCCATTCCACTCTCCCTGTGATCACATTATCTTCTTGAAGGTCTTGACCATGCGTCGTTAAAAAAAAAAAGTAACCACACGTTTTGGGGTGCCTGGGTGGCTCAGTGGGCTAAGCGTCTGGCTCTTGGTTTTGGCTCAGGTCACGATCTCACGTTTCGTGGGTTCGAGCCCTGCGTCTGCATCAGATCTCCTGCTTGGGATTTTCTCCCTCTCCCTCTCTCTGCTCCTCCCCCCTTCTCTCTCTCTCTCTCTCTCTGAAAATAAACTAAAAATGTACCCACAGTTTTGTAACCTGCATGAGAAAGAACCACTGGCTTTCAATGCCTCCATCCCTCTCCCCCTCACCCCGCCCCGCCATAGTGACCCTGATACGATGATGCTTGGTTTGTTTTTCCTTCTGTTTTAGTACGAGTGCTGTACCCGCAAGAGCAGATTGCTCCCGGAAGATCAGGATCATCAAGGCAGCTTGGGTGGTGAGCTGGCACACTTCTGTGTGCGTGTTGGTTTGCAACCTCAGGATCTCCCTGAGGGAAATCCGAAAGTGGCCCTTTACCCAGAGGGCAAATAGGCAGGCCATTCCGGGTTGGTAGGTGGCGGCTTTAAGAAGCAAGAGAATTGGCTTTGGAGGCTTGCTTTGGGTGCTATAGCGACAACCAGAATCCTAAAAATGTGTATAGAGACTTTCTAGACCCGACGGTCTCAGTAATGCATCATTCTCTCAAGGCTGTATCCTCGAAGTGCCTGCTAGTTTGGGAAAAATGGGTGGGACGTACATTTCAATGACAGGGAAGGGGGATAATGGGTGACCCACCTCCTCCCAACAATGTTCCTTTTTATTTAAAAAATTGTTTTATGTTGATTTATTTATTTTTTGAGAGAGAGAATGAGCAGGGGAGGGACAGTGAGAAAAGGGGACAGAGGATCGATCCGAAGCTCTGTGCTGACAGCAGAAAGCCCTCATGTGGCGCTTGAACTCACGAACTGAACTGTGAGATCATGACCTGAGCTGAAGTCGGACACTTAACTGACTGAGCCACCCAGGCGCCCCTCCAACAATGTTCTTTGTCTCAGGGGTGGAGCACAGTGAAATCCGCCCTCCTGTCCTTAACTTGTGAAATCTTTCCTTGCCCAAGTCAGGGTGGAAAAAATGTTGGTCCAATCCATCTCAGGCGCACCTGTCTCTCTTGCAGGGCAGAGTGAATGGGGACTGAATAGCATTGACCTTGACAGCAGAAAATGTATAATCTAGAGTGATTGTTGATTTTGTCTAGATAATGTATGCCTCCTCCTCGTCCCCCTTTGAATGCCTGGAAAGGCCTGTTTGACTTTGCTGCTGCGTGTACTCAGCAGCCTCCCTGAGGCAGCGGTCTCTTGTTGACTCCCGATGGCTATTCTTTTGACTGTCCCCTCCGTCTGCTGAACGAAGTGTGCACTGTCACACCTGGGGCTGCCTCGACTTCTCTGCGGCCCAGTCAGTAACCAAGTAACACAACCTTGAGCCAGAGAAAGAGAAGGGATGGGGAGGAGATTACCCTAGCACTGGCTTGTTTGGTATCTTTAAAGCAATTAAATAATCCCCTTCCCTCTTCCAGCACTTATCAGAGAGACAATAGCCAGCAGGAAATTAAGATCAGAAGCAGGAAAAAGGGCCAGGGGTGGGGGCTCAGCCTGTAACATGGGGGGAAGCTACTCCATTCACTGCTTTGGTGAGAAGTTCACAGCCTGGACCGCCGTTGTGGATACAAATCCCAAGTAGGTCATTATGCCTCTTAGCAGTTTAATAAGCTAAACAGGGAGAAATTGTTCCTCTGTAATCAGTTTAGTGGACGTTAAGTCTCGCAATTGAGCCTGAAGGGGAAGTAGGAGATCCCGGGAGGAAGGCTGGACCTGGTGGGGTGTGGGGCGTTGCCAATCCAAGCGTCCCGTGTGGTGTTTTTTTTTAATATTTTTATTTATTTCTAGGAGAGAGAGAGAGAGAGAGAGAGAGGGAGAGGGTCAGAGAGAGAGGGAGATACAGACTCTGAAATAGGTTCCAGGCTCCGAGCTGGCAGTCAGCACAGAGCCTGATGCGGGGCTCGAACCCACGAACCGCAAGGTCATGACCTAAGCGAAAGTCGGACGCTTAACCGACTAAGCCACCCAGGTGCCCCGTCCCGTGTGGTTTTTATTGACTTGTGGGAACGGACCAAGTTTGCCATTTCTGTGGCTGTGGGAAGAGCAACGCTCCCGTTGTGGGGAACAGACGAGAGAAGGTCCCGGCGTGATGAGCGGATTTTCGGACTACCCGGAGGGACACTCCTATTTTCAGCTGTTCTCTCCGTTGTCACCCCAAAGCCAACTGCATTTTTGCCCAAATTGGGAAGTCAGCTTCCACCTTCTGTCTCTGAGATGGCATCTTGTACCTGCTGGCACCAAAAGATCCTTTCCGACATCCTAGTCCCGATGTTCAGTTTGGAAGATCTAGACTATTTTTAAAATTTCATTTAAAAATCTGGCCACCTGGCGGAGTGGGTTTAACGATCTCTTCAGATACAGAAGGGGTTAATGTGAGGACGGGTCTTCGCTTCTCTCTCCCCCACCCCTTGATGATAGGTTTGGCTTGACATTTCACCCCTCTATTCTATTAACATCCTCAGTCCACACAGAATACAACGGCTGAGTGTGTGAGCAAGCCTCAGAACCTTGCTGGAAACCCCTAGAAATAAATCTGGACTCAGAGATCATGGTCAGAAGACATCATGGCTTAGACATTAGTCTTTTTTCTCTCGCTTCCCCCATTCTGGCAGAAACGCATGTCAACAGAATCCTGGACCCAGAAGGGGCCTTAGAAATTCTCGAGTTTATAGCCCACATCCCATCAGTACAAGGGGAAAGATACTAAAGCTCTAACAGGCACCTCGATTTGTCCAGGGTCACCCCCACCGCCACCCCAGAGAGTGGCAAAGTCAGGAGTCCAATCCGCTCTCCTGGGTCAGACACAGGCCCCTCCCATAGGCACCCCACCCCGCTTGTGTGGGAGGCAGAGCAGAAGATGCCCAGCTCTTCCCTTCCATCCAGACATGACTCCTGACTCCGAGTCCCAGCTGCCCCTGCCCGGGCCAGCCTCCTCTTTTGCAGTCCCTTGGCAACCGGGTTGGGAAACATGTGGCCGCCCCTGCTCTGATTTTTTTCCAGAGTCTGCTTCCTGGAGCTCTGATTCTGTAAGATGCTCTTGTAGAAAAAGAGCCCAAGGCTTCAAAATGCCTCTCCTCTCAAAGACCCGCCATGCTTATTAATAACGCTCATAGGTAACATTTATTAAGTGCCTGTTGTGTGCATGGAGGGCTGAGGATCTGGCACATCCATGCTCTACCTCGACCTTTGATGTACATTAATGGTCTTAATGTTATTTTGGGGCACCGGGGTGGCTCCGTCAGTTGAGTGTCTGGCTTCGGCTCAGGTCATGATCTCGTGGTTTGTGGGTCTGAGCCCCGCATCGGGCTCTGTGCTGACAGCTTGGAGCAAACTGAAGCGTTTGCAGAGAAGGAGGCTATTTATCTTAAATTCAGTGTTTCCTCAATTTATTTAACCATGGGATCATTCCCCGTGAATAATTGTTAACGCCAAGTGTTTACTGTATTCCGGGCACTGTACCAGACACTGTGAATTTACTCATTTATCCTGACTGAAACCCTATGGAGCACATCACCATTTTACTATCCCCATTTGTGAATAAAGCAACCAAGGTACAGAGAGGTTAAGTAACCTGCCCAGGGTCACACAGCTACTGAGTGACAGAGCTTAACCTCTCTGCCCTCCTAAGTACCGATGCCTGGGGCAAGATTTTGCAGGCCACACATGTCGGGGAGGGGGACCCCTTCCTACCTGTAATCACTCTCAGAGGCCGATTAAGGTAGGAGAGGATCTTCTCCTTCTCCCATGAATCGCCTTAATTGTTTCAAGCTCTTTTCCCTTCAGTGCCTGCCCCCCCGCCAACCTCACCGTGTATATTGGTGAGTTCTGGATGGCTTCCAAGTCCTCTGAGGCCCTGACAGCCATCCAGTCGCCCCACCCCTTTATCCTCCCCCCTGCAGACCCAGTATCTGGTGCTCTCCTGCTGCAGGACTCGCCCCTCCCCCAGCCCCCCCCTCCCCCCTTGCCCGATTAGCCTGCTGCCTGGGCAGGCCTCTTCCTGGAAAAGGGGAGCTGCCTTTAGGGCTGGATTTATAGACTCACAGAAGCCCAGCAGCCATCAGACACCACCTAGTTCGGGGGTTCACAGCCAGGCTGCACCCCAGAATCACCTGGGGCGTCTTAAAAACTCAAGATGGCCTGACTCCATCCTTAGCGATTCTGATTTAATGGAGCTGGGATGAGGCCCAGATACTCTTTAAAAGCTCCCTAGATGATTTTAATGTCAGCTAGAGCAGAGGATCACTGACAGTTCAACCTTCTCATTTCCGAGGTACGGGAACTCTGAATCGGGGCAGGGGGAGGTGAAGAGTCTGTCCTGGGTCAGACAACAAACCACTCAGTCTCTTTATTCTAGGGCTACTGTGGACTCACCACCCACTTCCTAAGCCCAGGAAGCCTGTGATGAGGCTAGAGGGAGCACTGGGCAGGGTGTGTGCTGCCTGGGGCCTGGGGGCGGCTGCTCTTCGGGCAGATGGAACCATACTGTCTCTCTCATAAGGAAAAGCCCTGTCGAGTGGCAAACACCCTTCCTTGTCTCATGGTGAGATGTCAGGGTGAGATGGGGGGTGGGGGGGAGTACCTCAGTTCGCTTTGCCAAGTGCCCGTTGCAGATGCTACGTTTCTGGCAGGAATGGGTATTTCACAGCTATGAGAGGCGGGCAGCAATTTCATAAATGGGCCAGAACCAGCAAATGGGTCTCAGTGGTTTCGTTTTTATGAAGAGCAGGGAAGATCAGGGCCAGATTTCATCCTGGCTGAAGTGCTTTTAGAATCACTGTACGGGTGGCGGGGGGAGGCGGGGGGCGCCTGGGTAGCTCAGTCGGTTAAGCACCTGACTCTTGATTTCAGCTCAGGTCATGATCTCGAGGTTTGTGCGATTGAGCCCCTCATGGGGTTCTGTGCTGACAGCACTGAGCCTGCTTAGGATTCTTCTTCTTCTTCTCTCTCTCTCTGTCTGTCCCTCCCCTGCTCACTTTTGCTGTCTCTTTCTCAAAATCAATAAACATTAAAAAAAGAAAAAGAAAAAGAATCAGTGCACTGAATCACTCTCTTCTTTCTGGTATGTTCTTTCCCAGGGATCTGTGTGCCTGTGTGCATCCAGGGACCTTGGTGAGGAATCCCATTGGGTCCTTTCTCCACGGATAACTCCTCCTGCCGGCCCTGGGCCCTCTCCTTGTCCTTTTCTCCCTGCTCTAATGGCTAAAATGATAGTTCATCCTTAATGGGACATAAAGTATTTACATTTTAAAAGGATTTGGGGGGAGGCACAGGCCCCTAGGAGAGCTCTTCAAGTGGGGACACTGGCCTGAGGTTGGCAGAGGGGTCTTCACTGCAAGAGTCTCCGGTGGCAGAGGAGTAGCACTGTGTCCTAAGGTCAGGAATTCCTGCTGCCCAAGGGCCTCTGTTCCCCAGGAAGCCAGAGCCGCCCCCCTGAAGTTAATCCAGTAACTGCAGTTAACAGATGTAAATCCGGTTTCCAAAGAGGCTGCAGTTTCTCTGCTGGCCTCTGGGTGGGGTGAGTGCACAGAACTCACCACCCAGGGGGCCAGCTCTGGGGGTGGGGTGGCGGGGCATTGCAGCCGGTCTGGCAGGATAGGGCCCCAAAGCCCACCTCTCCACTTTTCCTTCCCTTCCCTCCTCCCCTCGCCACCCTCCTCCCATTCGGGGGTGGGATGTAGCCCTGATAGAATCAAAATGACTGCAGTGCCTGGAACCCACAGATTCTGAAGTCCTCCGGGAGAGAGAGAGAGAGGCAGCCTCTCCCTGCCTCCCCCTGCCCCTGATCGGGGTCCCCTCCGGCATCACTGCTGACAAGGACAATCTCCTCTCTCCCTGGCCTCTGTGCGAGATCAGGGTGGTCTGGCTGGGAGTGAGGCAGTCACAGCTTCTCGTAGCCTTGGTGGAGCCGAGCTGAGCAGGCATCGAGGGCCAATGCAGGCTGTGCGCGGGGAGTCTTTACAGACAAGCGGATCTGGAAAAGCTCCCTCGTCCTGGGAGCTTAGTGCCTCTTCTTGGGCTGCGCCCGGAAGCCCCAAGCGAGGCTGTCACCGAGAGGCGCGAAAGTTTCTGCAGGACAAACAGGACAGATTTTCCCTCTTTTTTGCAGGAAGTGGCTCCACGAAGACCCGCGGGCATTGACAGGGGTTTCAGCTGTCGCTCCAGGAGGGGCTTTGTTGAGCCAGGTGAAGCCCCAGTGCTGAGACTTGGCCACTTTCCAAAAGCTGGAGTTGACTGATGGCTTCTCCCTTCTCCAGGGGTGGGGCGGCTGGTCCGGTCGCCAGTCCCCCAGCTTCACGGTGCCTGGCTGCCCCGGCCAAGCAGAGCAGATGGCTAGACTGGAGAGGGGCACCGGGGCCTTCCAGACCCCACAAGGCATCGGTGTGTCCCCGGTCACCCCCATGTCCCTTCAACGGCTGCTTCTTCCCCCTCCCCTCTTTCCTCCTCCTCCCTCCTCCTCCATCCCCCCCACTTTCCTTCTGTAGCCAGATCTCTTCTCTGACAGATTGTCCCTGTGCCTGCCGCCAAAACCTAATTTCTCAGTGCCACTTCAGACACTCAATCTTTTCCCTGGCAAGACCCTTTTATTAGAGGTTGCGAAGCATGACGGTTCCTGGGTTTTGTTTCTAGCCTGCCTGAACGCAGAACCCTTTTGAGTAATTGGATCCTGGCTTAGGTGGCATCTTTATTCCTAGTAGGGGTGGGTAAGTGCGTGGTGGGGCCCTAACACGGGCACCCCCAGCAGGTGACAGGGGAGATGGGACGCGGCTTCACCATAGGACGCTGAAGAAGGGCTCACTTTAGAGTTCTTTCGATAACAAATTCATTTAAACAGAACTTAAGGATGTTTCCCCCCCCCATACAACTCTCCTATGTATACACGATGGATACACATTTTAAGCTACTTAACAAAATATGGCTGGTTCCAAAAATCAGATCGTCCCTAAAAAAATGATGATTGGGCACTGATGAGTCTATCTAAACATTGGGCTTTGGGCTCCCAAGTGAATTTTCAAAGAAGAGTTCCAGAAAAGACTTGGCAGTGGTGGTATGGAGTGCATATTTAGTTTTCTAAGAGGAGCACCTCTTGGCGCTGTTAGATTGTTAGACCATTTAGGCATAGCCAATACCCGCTTTGGTGTTTGGCTCTGATGTGGTTGGCAAAAGAAACAAACCAAACATGTAAAAAAGGCACTGATGATGATGTGATCACACTTCTGAAGGTTACAGCTAGCGGCGCCTGGGTGGCTCAGTCAATTGAGCGTCCGACTTTGGCTCAGGTCATGATCTCGCGCTTCGTGAGTCTGAGCCCCGTGTCGGGCTCTGTGCTAACAGCTCAGAGCCTGGAGTCTGCTGCGGATTCTCTGTCTCCCTCTCTCTCTCTGTCCTCCCCAGTTCATGCTCTGTCTGCCTCTCTCAAAAATAATAAATAAACATGAAAAAAATGTTTAAAAAGGTTATATTTGTATGGGAACTTCCTGCACAGTTACGTACCTTTATTCACTCATTCATTCAGTAAAGAAAAAGAGCAGATCAGAGAAAAGGGGAAAACATTTGTTTTCTAAGCTCTGTGATCAAACTTCTGACTGTGTCGTCTCATGGTGAGGGAACTCAGAAGCCCCCACCACGGGCCCTAAATCCTTTGAGCAAGGACTCGAAAAGCACGCAGGGCAGTCAGTGCATTGGATGTGCCTCTGTGGACCTTTCAGAAATCAGATTTTTTTTTTCATGGTCTCTTCTATCCCACACAGGAGGCAGGCTAAAAGGTTTGTCACCGCTAACACTGTCTTTGTCCCCTCTTCTTGGCATCTTGCCACGAAGCTGGCAGTCCATCAAAAAGCAATTAGTGGTGTATGACTTCAATGTGATGCATTTCTTTAGCGGGGCGGGGGAGGGGGTGCTGGAGCCCTGAGCTGACAGCCCTCAGCACTGGAGCCCTGAGCTGACAGAGGCTGCCTAGTGGGCTGGAGTTACTCATGCTGGTTAATTTCTTCCAAAATGATATCATTGTCTATAATCTGAAGTCCAGAGAGTAAAATATATGCTGACAAAATATGCCGATGTTTAGTTCAAGCTGCTAGAAGGGTTTGTTCAGTCAGGAAAATGTTTTTATTTTAAATTTACGTTTAAAAAAAAAATCAAATTCTATATGCTACGTGGTCAGAGTCAAACAGTGGGATTAGCTCCTAAAGAAGAATGCAAATCCCTGCCCTATCCTTTTCCATTTCTGATACACTCCCTGAGGATGAGCACTTTCAATTATTTTTGCTGAGGTTTTTTCTTTTTTTCCTACTTGGTTACCTCCATGTTTATAAATGACATGCTTACACTTCTACGTCTCGATTTTTCTGTTTTAGATTCTTTTGACTTCCTATGAGGAAAGATCGCCAACTCACCACTGACACTGTGATTTTTCCCTACCCCCTTCCCTCTTGGTATAGTTTCACCTTTTTTCATCAATTCAGGGGTCCGTGTTTGCATTGTTATTACTATGTAAATATTACGTAAGGCTGACCCAAACACTATTCTCCGCTGGTCTCTTTTTTCTTGTAGAGATTGTGTTTTCTGTGGAGTTAATGATTACCTCTCAAAAATTTTTTGCTTACTTTTCTATGTAACCGTCCATAATTCATCTTCAAATTCTGGCAGAATTGCAAGGCGTCTCTCAATGGATTTGACCTATAGGTTTCATTTTTTGGCTCGGAGGAATCCTTCCTGGATCCCTTTGTCTCTTCTGCTCAGTCTGGACCGATTGTCCTTGAAGTCTGCTGCCTGGCTCTCATGTCACGATACGTCTTCAGCATTCTTCTGAGCCTTTTCTTTCTTGCTTTCCAACATTAGCTTTCTGTTCCCTCTCCCTCACTCTGTTCCTGGGTAGCTTCTTTGTTTCAGTGGAGCGGCTCCTTCAAGAGTTTCTTTTTTTTTTTTCCAAAATGTTATTTAAATTATAGTTAATTAACATATAGTGTAACATTGGTTTCAGGAGTAGAATCCAGGGACTCATCGCTTACGTACAGCACCCAGTGCTCATCCCAGCGGTGCCTTCCTCAGGACCCACCGCCCACCTAGCCCATCTCCACCTCCCTCCCTCCATCCATACTCAGTTAGTTCTCTATATTTAAGAGTTTCTTGTGGCTTGGTTCCCTCTCTCTCTTCTCCCCTTCCATATGTTCATCTGTTTTGTTTCCTAAATTCCACACACGAGTGAAATCATGTGGTATTTGTCTTTCTCTGACTGACTTATTTTGCTTAGCATAAGACTCCTTAGGTCCATCCATGTCTTTGCAAATGGCAAGATTTCATTGTTTTTGATGGCTGAATAATATTCCACTGTGTTTTTTTTTGTGTGTGTGTATACATATGCATATGTGTATATATATGTATACAAACTATGAAGAGAGCCCAAGTATCCATCGACTGTTGTCAACTGATACCACATCTTCTTTTTCCATTCATCCAGCAACGAACATTTGGGCTCTCTCCATAGTTTGGCTATTGTTGATAACTCTGCTATAAACATTGGGGTGCACGTGCCCCTTCAAATCTGTGTTTTTGTATCCTTTGGGTAAATACCTAGTAGCACATAGCTGGATCGTAAGGTAATTCTATTTTTAACGTTTTGAGGGACCTCCATACTGTTCTCCAGGGTGGCTGCACCAGGTTGCATTCCCACCAACAGTGCAAGACGGCTCCCCTTTCTCCGCATCCTCGCCAACACTTATAGTTTCTTGTGTTGTTAATTTTAGCCATTCTGACAGGTGTGAGGTGGTATCTCATCATAGTTTTGACTTGTATTTCCCTGATGATGATTGATGATGAGCATTTTTTCACGTGCCTGCTAACCTTCCTCCGGGAGCCTCTTGAGAAAGGGCACGTGGTAGTCAGTTTGTACAACAAACCCCAATAACAACCCCCATCTCCCGGGCCCCTCCCACACTGTGCTCGGATTGGTCCATGTGACCAACAGAATATGACAAAAGTGATGGTATGCCACCGCAGAGGTTGGGGGATACAAGACGTATGGCCTCTGTCTTGGTGACTGGCTCGCTCTCCCCTCCCCTTCTTTTATTCTCCCTCGCCCCTATCCTCCTCCTCCTCCCCCCACTCCTCCTTCTTCTTCTTCTCATTTTTCTTCCCCTTTCTCTGTCCCTTTCTCTCTGATCATTCTTTCTGAGGAAAGCCAGTTGCCCTGTCACGAACAGTCCTTCGTGGTGAGAAACTGGAACCTCCAGCCAGCAACCGAATGAATGAGGTTAGAAGTGCATCTCCCAACCCCCAGCCGAGCCTCAGATGACCTTGAGGTTTCCCCAACCCCTTAGCTGCCCCCTCATGGGAACTCCCCCAGCCAGTACCACCCAGCTAAGCCTCTCTCAGATCCTCGACTCATAGAAAGTAGGAGACGATAAATGTGTATAGTTTTAAGCCACTAAGAATTGGGTGATTTGTTTCACAGCAATAGATAAGCCAGCGGTAAATTTTTTGATACTGCGCTTATCTAAAAATGTCTTTATCCTCATTTTCCACTGATGATTTGACTGTACGTCGAATTCTTCTCTCAGAATTTTGAAAGCAGTCATTTATTGTATCCTGGCTTCCCCGGGTGGGTGTTGATGTGCCCAATACTTTTCTTTTCCCCATAACTCTTTTAAGTTCTCTTCATTATGGGTATTATGACATTTCGTGAGGTTATGCTTTGGTGTAAATCACTTCGGTTTTTACTGTTGGTTACATTTGGCCTCAATTCAGTGGGTCCGTTCAATCTGAAAAATCACGTTCTTTATTTTTTATTTTTTTTTATATTTTTTAATGTTTTTATTTATTTCTAGGAGAGAGAGAGAGAGAGAGAGAGAGAGAGAGAGAGAGCGAGCAGGGGAGGGTCAGAGAGAAAGGGAGTGACAGACCGAAACAAGCTCCAGGCTCTGAGCTGGCAGTCAGCACAGAGCCTGACGCGGGGCTCGAACCCACGAACCGTGAGATCATGACCCAAGCGAAAGTCGGATGCTCAACCGACTAAGCCACCCAGGCGCCCCTCACGTTCTTTATTTTTGAAAGAGGTCATTACTGGGGTGCCTGGGTGGCTCAGTCAGTTAAGGGTCTGACTTCGACTCAGGTTATGATCTCACGGTTTGTGGGTTCGAGCCCCACATCGGGCTCTGTGCTGACAGCTCAGAGCCTGGAGCCTGTTTCGGATTCTGTGTCTTCCTCTCTCTCTGCCCCTCCCCCACTCACACTCTGTCTCTGTCTCAAAAATAAAAGAAACATTAAAAAAAATTAATAAAAAGATAAGATATAGTTACATTCATTTTTTGGAAATTATTCTATTACTGTTGTCACTGGTCTCCCCTACTAGAACTTCTATTATTCAGATACATTATTCAATTCTCTTGGCGTTTCTCTATTTTTCATGCCTTTGTTGTTTCTGTTTTACTTTCTGAGTGATCATTTCTCTTCTAACCCCTCCATTGAATTTTTTATTTCAACTATTGTATTTTTAATTGCTAGGAGTGTGTCCTATTCTCTAAACATGCTCTCTTTAATAGTCTTCTGTTCTTGGTTCGTGGGTGCAATATTTTGGTCTCAAGTTTCTAAGGGTTTTATTTATTTTTAGTTTCCTTCTACTTCTTGCTTATTTGTTTCCCTCAGATTCCTCTTCCTTATTTATTTTGATCTGTATTTCAAAGCTTCCTGCAGACGGTGATTCTTTATTGGATTCCATATTTAAGAGTGAAGCCCCAAATACCTTTGAAGGCTCTTTGTACACAGGCATGGCTGTCAAGTGGCAGATTCATTGTAGATTCTCAGGTAGAGGAGACCAGGTCACTTGGTTGCGCCCACCCCCCCCACCCCCCCGCCATCTGTAGATTGTTTTCATAAGCCTGCCAGCTTCCTGGTAACACCCCAAACTGGAACTTAAGGGTTTTATAAGGCTGGCTACCATGCTCTTCGAGCCATGCAGAAGATGGTTGAGGATTTCACTAAGTGTTTAGATGTTGATTGGTTTCCCTGTTGGTAGGATTGTACCATGTCTGCACCTTTCAGTAGACTTGGTGTCCCCAAGTCCAGTGTCTGGCTGTTTCAACCACTTCCCAAAGTAAACTTCATTTTTTTTTTTTTTAAGCTGGGGTAGAGAAGGCTATACAGTGTGGGGAAGGGATCTAAGGTTCTGATCACTGTTTTTTTAACTGAAGTATATTTGACATAACTTTATATTAGTTTCAGGTTTACAGTATAGTGATTCACTATCTGTAGGTATTGCAAAATGGCTACCACCTTAAGTCGAGTTAATATCCATCACCATGCATAGTTACAAAAATGTGTGTGTGTGTAATGTCTAAACACTTCTCATGAAGTCATTCAGCCAGCTTCATCTTTCCAACCCTACCTGGAGCCTCCAATTCCCGGATCTTTCTGGAGATCTGCAGCTTGAACTGGCTTTCTTTCTGGTTGGCTTTAACCATTCAAGGTCACGTTTCATTTTCTCTATCCTACTGAGTCAGTTACCTCCCTGGCTGTTTTCCAACCTCCAATTTTTGTTTTCAGTGTTTTCTTGTGCATTGTCATTTCCTTTGTGTTTTCTATTCAAACTTTTACTTTTGAGAATGTCTTTACTGTCATCATAGAGGAATTTGGAAGGGAGAGGAGAAGACTACATGTGCTCTATCTGCCATATTTAACCAGATGTCTTCACTGGTAGTCTGGACTGGAGTTTTGTTTGTCTGTTTGGTTTTATTTTGTTTACCTGTGTGAATGTTTTTAGTTTTCGTTTGTTTTTAGTCAGCCAAGTTTTAGTGACTTGGTTAGCCTTGGCCTTGGTTATTGATGTGGTTAGCTAAGTGTTACTGACTGTGGATTAGCTTACTGCTTGGTCCTCACCCATGGGATGACTTGCTGTCTATTCTGTTCGGCATTCATTAATCTGTAGTGGTGGGGATGGTGGCCACTCAAATGTCCAGCCTAGAGTGGAACTGTAATGGTACCTAAGGTACCTTTCCACTCTGGACTGACAGCCTCTGATGAAAATATCCTTTGCTGGGGTTGGTTGGAACTATGACTAGCTAAGTGGAGTGGCTCCCTCAGATATGCATAAGTTTGTTCTAGTTAGGGTACCTCCACGTGGTGGATGGTTGTCAACCGGTCTTCAGGGCCAAAGATATAATTGACCACCACCTACTTTTTGAATTCTTTTCCTTGAACCTTCCTTCAAGCTAGCTACCTTCTCCTGTTTTCTTTCCCTTGACTCTTTGGTCCCCCATCTGTCCATCTATTCACTCAACCAAATCTTTTGAACATGTGATATGTGCCAGGTCCTGTCTGAATAAGATACAAACACTTGCATCGTGATATTTTCACAGAGGCAATGGTGCCTATGCTACACACATCATACTAAGAAGTTTGCATTTTACACTGAAAGAAATGGGGGGTGTTGGAGATTCTATTAGGAGTGTGATGTGATCACTTGCTCTTGTCATGGAGATAATTGGGCTGGGTATGGAAGAGTAGATCAAAGGTAGATGATAGTGGTTGAGGGAGGGGACAGGGAGGTTAAAAGTCTGTTGAGGTCACATCTTGATCCATTCATCAGTTGATGGACATTTAGGCTCTCAACTAAATGGAATATTACATGGCAATGAGAAAGAATGAAATCTGGCCATTTGTAGCAATGTGGATGGAACTCGAGGGTGTTATGCTGAGTGAAATAAGTCAGGCAGAGAAGAACAGATACCATATGTTTTCACTCATATGTGAGACAGGAGAAACTTAACAGAGGACCATGAGGGAGGGGAAGAGGAAAACTAGTTAAGGAGAGGGAGGGGAGCAAACCGTAAGAGACTCTTAAATACTGAGAACAAACTGAGGGTTGATGGGGGTGGGGGAGAGGGGAAAATGGGTGATGAGCACGAAGGAGGGCACTTGCTGGGATGAGCACTGGGTGTGTTATATGGAAACCAACTTGACAGTGAACTATAAAAGGAAAATAAAAATCTGTTGAGAGGATTCAGGACAGACCTGTTGAGGGCTCGATCTCTAGCAAGTGATGCGAAACCAGGGCCACAGATTTGAGAGCATTAAGAGGGAAGACTCTGGAGGGCTAGAAGCTTATGGGGTTTAGGGAAGGAGGGAGTGGGAGTACAAGGAGCCCAGGTTTCTGGCTTTAGTAACTGGATGGATGGTGGTGGATGGTGGTACCTGTTACCAGAAGAGGAATGCAGGGGGAAACCACAGTGTAGGCAGAAGAAAGTGAGTTCCATTTTAGTTGTACTGAATTTGGGATGCCTATGGGACAACTGAAGGAGGTACCCAGTGAGTAGTTTGATCTGTGAGTCTAGATATCTTGGGAGAAAGAAACTGAGCTGGACATTTAATTTGAGAGTCACTCTCTAAGATGATAGTTGGAAGTGGGGGAGTAAATGAGGTCTTCCAGAGAGAAAATAGGGATGAGGAGAGAAGAGAATGAGGAATACAACATTTAAGAGACAAGTCATGGGGTGCCGGGGTGGCTCAGTTGGCTAAGCGTTCGACTTCCGCTCAGGTCATGATCTCACGGTTCGTGGGTTCGAGCCCTGCGTCAGGCTGTATGCTGACAGCTAGCTCAGAGCCTGGAGCCTGTCTTTGGATTCCGTATCTCTCTCTCAAATAAATAAAAACCTTTTTAAAAATAAAAAAAAATCAACCACAAGACCTCTAAGAGAGAGGGGGAAGGAGGAGGCAAGGGAGAGACGGAGAGAAAGAGAGAGAAAGATGAAGAGAGAGAGCCAGAGAGAGAAAGGCAGGAAAGGAGCCTGATCATTGTCTTGGATAGCGAGAAGAACGAGTCTCCCAGGCAGGGAGGGCTGAGGAAGTAGGGTAATGAGGAGGAGAGCTGGAAGATGCGTGTTGGCTTGAACACCCAGGAAGTCATTGGTGCCTTGGGAGGTGGCGTGGGCAGAAGGCAGATGGCAGTGTGTTGAGGAGGGAGGAGGCATGGATGGAGAGGCGGTAAAGACAGCAGGTGTCCTCAGTTCTTTCCGCACCTTAGTTGGGAAGAGGAAGGAGACACCAATGGCTAGAGGAAAGCATCTAGCTGAAAAAGAGTGTTTTTTTTTTTTTTAAGGTGGCAAATGTGATTAGATGCAACAGGAGAGAGAGGGGAGAGGGGTGGGAGGGGGAGACTGAAGAGTTGAGAGGAAGGATGTGTCTGACGGCAAATGGGACTTGTCTTGTGTTGTGTTTGAAGATGTGCACACACGCAGAAGTGACTGCAGGCATTAGAGGTATATGGATATGGGTGTAGAGGCCGGGTGCATCTGGAAGAAACAGAAAGCATTTAAGAGGGTTTTGTTTGTTTGTTTGTTCAAAAATCATCCATAATACATTTTTTTTTTGAGGATTTACTCAGTTTCAGACCCTGTATGTCTTGCTGGAGACAGAGAAGTGAAAACACCCCCAGCCTTAGGGAGATGTCTGGGGGAACACACTGATGTCAGCAGACACGGGTGCAACATGTTGGGTGGATCCCGCCTCGGGAGTAGGGTCGGGGGAGGTGGCGTTGGTCAGGAAGCCTTCACCAGGTGGCCACCCTGGAGTGAGGTCTGAAAAGATGAGAAAGAATTTTCCAAGTGGATAAAGGGGCGGGTGAGGGGGGGAAGCCCTTGCTTGGCCACGCAAGCTAGCCACAGATATGTATTTTTTTAATGTTTTATTTATTTCTAGGAAAGAGAGAGAGAGAGAGAGAGCGTGAGCAGGGGAGGGTCAGAGAGAGAGGGAGTCACAGACTCTGAAACAGGCTCCAGGCTCTGAGCTGGCAGTCAGCACAGAGCCCGACGTGGGGCTCGAACTCACGAACCGCGAGATCATGACCTAAGCGAAAGTCGGACGCTCAACCAACTAAGCCACCCAGGCGCCCCAGCCACAGATATGTATTAAGCACCTGTCCATATTAGGCACTGCACCTGGCACAGCAGGTGGAAAGGCAAGTGAGATGGCCCTCCTGCTGAGCAGTGTACCACAAACGGGTGCAACAGACATGCAGATGTTTTCCGTGCAGCGTGCTAAGTGATCTGACCGTAGAGTGGGTGTCTTCGAATGCCGTTTGCTGTAGAGCACAAATAGAGTACGGGAGTGGGAGAAGCAGGCAGGGCCAAGGGCGAGGTTTAAAGGGCTTAAAGGGTCCTAGATACTATCCTCTAATGGCTTGGCTTCCTGAATTGGCTGCTGATGGCGGGTCCGGGTTCTATTTGTATATATGGTTGGGCCATTGCGTGTCTGCATGCTTATTCTGTCGCGCATGAAGATGAGGCCATTAGGGTGGGTCCTAAATCCAGCATGACTGGTGTCCTTATAGGAAGAGACACAGACACCCCGGGAGAGGCCATGAGATGATGAGGCAGAGATTAGGGTGAGGCATCTACAAGCCGAGGGAAACTGAAGGTTGTGGGCCGCACCGGAAGCTAGAAGGGACAAAGGAGGATCCTTCCCTAGCGCCTTCAGAGGGATTACGTTCCTGCCAACACCTCAATGTCAGACCTGTATTTCCCAGAACCATGAGAAAATACATTTCTTTGGCTGTAAGGCACCAGCCCGTGGTACGTGTTACAGCAGCCCAAGGAATCTAGCATAGGTATCCAATGGGATGCTAACTGGGGACGGCCAGAGTTTCTCGTGTATGCGGTCTGTGGCTTGCCTGCTTCAGACGTACCGGGGGGCTTCTTGAGAATGGTGACCCCAGGCGCCTTGCCTTTGGAGCTGGAGTCTCTGGAGAGGAGGCTGGAGAACCTGGCTTGTAGCAAGACTCCCTGGTGATTCTTGGGCTCAGTGAAAAGTTCCAGACTGTGTTCGTGGGGAGCCAGGGAAGGGTCTGAGGGAAGGGAATCATGCAATCAGACTGTGCCTAAGAAAGATCATTTATCTTATGGAGCAAGCAATCTGTTTGAACAAATATTCTATAAGGAATGCAAGAACAAGATGGAGGGGAAACCTGTAGATTAAAAATGTCTGAAAAGTTAGATCAATGAATTTAGTAGCTAGTAAGTGACAGAGCCAGGCCTGTCTGTCCCGGAAGCATAGTGGCGCCCACACCCACAACAGTTCTTCGGGCCTCCATAACAGACATGCACCCCCTCTTTTTTACGGGGAGTAAAGTTTGCTCCTCGGTGCCTCTTGCCACAGGCTGCTTCTTGCATCTTTTGTCTCTCTGCTGGTCCTCAAACAGTAGTTTGTGCAAGAATGACCCGGGGACACTGACCCAAACTTAGTTTAGTAGATGGGGAGGGACCCACGAATCTGTATTTTAAGCAGTCTTCCCTTGGGGGCGCCTGAGTGGCTCAGTTGGTTGTGTCTGACTGTTGATACCATCTCAGGTCACGATCTCTTCTTGGTTGTGAGATTGAGCCCACATTGGGCTCCGGGCTGAATGTGGAGCCTGCTTGGGATTCTGTCTATCCGTCTCTCTCTCTCTCAAAAAATAAATGAACTTAAAAAAGTCCAGTCTCCCCAAATGATTTGTCTGAGGTTAGCCAGGTCCTGGTCTGCAGGAGACAGTGGGCACTGGATGGCTGAGCCATGATTGCATTGGTTCCTCTCTGCGGGAAGGATGGAAGTCTCTATTCCACCCAATCCTTCTTCCATTTCTTGCCACCTGTCTTTGTCTCTTTGGGCCGTAAGAAAGCACCACGGCCTGGGGTGGCCTAAAAAGCAAACATTTGCTTTCTCAGAGTTCTGGAGGCTGGACGTCCAAGATCAAGGTGCCGGCATGTTCAGTGTCTGGTAAGGGCTCTCCTGGCTCCAAGATGGCTGCCTTCTTGCTGTGTCTTTGCAGAGAGAGAGAGAGAGAGAGCTCATCTTTCTTGCGTCTCTTCTTATAAGGGCACTGGCCCTATTCCTGAGGTGCTGAGGTACTTATAAGGGCACTGGCCCCATGACCTAACCATCCCCCAAAGACCTTACCATCTAATACCATCCCGTTGTGGGTTAGGACTTCAATGTTGATTTGAGGGGCAAGCAAACCTTAAGCTATCCCAGAAGTCCATAGCACCACCCCAAGAGGGATTGAAGCTTCAATGTCGATTTGAGGGGCAAGCAAACCTTAAGCTATCCCAGAAGGCCATAGCACCACCCCAAGAGGGATTGAAGCTTCGGGCCACTTTGGGGGGTGGGGTTGGGTAGGAGGGGTGGTGGGAAGAAACAGTCCAGGGACATGTCTTATTTATTTATTTATTTTTAAATATTTTATTTATTTCTGAGAGAGCACAAATGGGGGAGGGGCAGAGAGAGAGGGACAGAAGACCCGAAGCCAGCTCCATGCTGACAGCAGAGAGCCTGACGCAGGGCTCGAACTCACGAACCGTGAGATCATGACCTGAGCCCAAGTCAGACGCTCAGAAGTCAGAAGATCAACTGAGTGAGCCACCCAGGCGCCCCACCTCGTACACATTTTCAAAAGAGACCTTGCTGGCTCCTTCCCAGCACCCCCCACCCTGCCCCGCCCATACTCACTTTCCTGTTCCCCTACAGGATCACATCTCTTCTTAAAAAAAACGAACTCATTATATTTTTTAATGATGAAAGAATCGTGTGCTCCTTGAAGGTACCTTGAAAACACAGAAAAGCATAGAGTCAAAGAAACTCAAAAAGAAACCAGTGAGTGGCCTCTTAGCCAGACCCAACCCCTGATAAACGCCGTGCAGGGCCCGGCAGCCTTTCCTGTGCACGGGGTAGCTTCATATAAGCGCAACCCCTTCCTCCAAGCCCATCCAGCAGTTTGCTCTCCCCAGCACCCCCATTCTCCTTGGTGCCCCGCTCGCTTCTCCAGAATTCAGACCCATCTGTGCCGTCCGCCAGCTGCCCGTTCACCCGCTTGCTCTCTCCTTCCGTAGGAATCACTGTCTGTGGGGGACACGTTGTGAGCTCATGGTGCCAACTGCTTGCCTGGCAGCCCTTAATGCACCGTCTTCCTTTCTCGCTTCCTCCTCCTCCCCGCCCGTGGACCCGGGAAGGAGGTGCCATCTTCTGTATGAATATGGTGAAATTCTGGCATGGCAGATGAAAACGGTCAAGGACCTGGATTTTTTTTTCCTCTGCTAATTGAGAATTAAAATCTCTGCAAGAGGTTTCTTTTTACCGGGCTCTTCGCTTAGCAGAGACGTCCTCGTGAAGCCTGTAGGCAGGCTCTGTGCGGTGTCTTGTTGAAGGAACAGAGGCCAGCCACCACCTCCTGCAATCCTCGCCTCTGAGGTTGCCACCAGTCACCCGATCGTAGTGACTGGAGAGAGTTATGGTTTTATTTGGGGGTAATAAACACGAGCTGCTCCGGAATCGAGAACAAATCCTGTTTCCATGCAAATGTAGTTTGTAATAAAAACCTGCCAGGACGGAAGTACAGGGGCTGTTCTTCCAAGCAAACTGCTCCCTTTGACAGAACATTCTTCAGAGTTATCCTGGGAGGAATCAAAGCAGCTGTCAGAAAGGTTCAGTCTCAAGGATTCCACTGCTGTTGAGTTCAGAAGTGATGGGGCGGGGCGCCTGGGTGGCTCAGTGGATTAAGCGGCCGACTTCGGCTCAGGTCATGATCTCGAGGTTGGTGGGTTCGAGCCCCGCATCAGGCTCTGTGCTGATAGCTCAGAGCCTGGAGCCCGCTTCAGATTCTGTGCCTCCCTCTCTTCTCTGCCCCCTCCCCCACTCGTGCTCTGTCTCTCTCTCTCTCTCTCTTAAAAAATAAACATTAAAACAATTTAAAAAAAAAGAGGTGACGGGGAGGGCGATTAGGGATTGCGGAATGTGAGGCGGACTACCGACCCTCTTCCTTTCTTGACATCGTCGGCCGAGCCATATTTTAAAGTCGAACTTAAATCCCTACATTTAATAGCCCTTCCAGCCCTCTGGGCTGCTTTGCAGATCCTCAGCCCGGAAGTGGACAGAGACCGGGTGAAGGAGGAGGGAATACAAATTTTGCTGTTATTTCCTCTGCACCTCACCCACTGATGTTGCTTTTGGCGCAGAAAACAGAGTCCCAGCGAATCCTCAAAACAATACAGAGACCTCCCCCCACCCCCCGAGAGGAATGAATGCCCCATTCCGCTCCAGGGAGGTCAGTGCCTTCCTTCGGTTCCCCCAGAGAATTAGGACACAATCAGAGCCACTCGACTCGGAAGCCAGAGCTCGTGCT